>QXEO01000220.1:15826212-17072203 GCA_007115705.1 Dactylis glomerata
CTGTACTCCTACACTTAGCAGTTCATCTTCCTTCTCTAGCAGAGAGCTTGGAAGCACCATTGTGGTGTACTACATCGACCCATATATACAATCAGTAGAGCAGGAGTAGGGGTGTTATCTCCTTACGAGAGCCCCGAACCTGGGTAGATCAGTGTCTCTTTCTGTCGTGCTTTTTAGCTCGTTCCCCTCTCCCGAATCCTCCAGCATCTAGTTCGGCCCCCATTTAAGCCATCCTATGGCATATGTTGTTTCACCACGACGACAAACACCAGCGCCAACACCAAAGAAGAGAGGAATGATTGAATGAAATGATGAAGTGATGAGAGAAGCCTGGAAATCTCTTAAGGAGAAGGGTATTAAATCTGAAGATGTGAAGAATCTACCACCTATAGAAGAATTATGTAAGCCAATCCGTCGCTCATCTACTATTGAGGTACATTCTCTCCAACGCTTTGATAATAGAGATATTCCTTACTCTAAACCTTCTGATAAATGCTTAGATGAGTTTGATAATTTCATTGTTAAGCAAGATAATTTTAAGAAGAGAGTGCAAAATCATTTGTTGGAAAATTCTAGAGCTATTAACAAGTTGCAGGATATTGTGGAGAGAACCTCCAATGATGTGAAGATGCTTGTTAAACATTTTCAAATGGTTCAGACTCAAATTGATCAGCTTACCAAGGTGCAAAAAGATTTGCTAGTTAATGCTTCAAGAGAAAAACAAGCATGCGAAATACGCACTAGAGGAGGTGCTACTACTCAAGACCCCTTGTATCCTGAAGGGCATCCTAAGAGGATCGAGCAAGATTCTCAACGTACTTCAAGTGATGATATTCCTTCCAAGAAGAAGAAGAAGAAGAAGCATAAAACAGTTGCAGAATCTGCTGAAATGGGTAACGATCCTAATAGTGTTTCTATTTCTGATGCTGAAACCGAAAGTGGTAATGCTTCCGATAAAGAAGAAGTTGAAGAGGAACTAGAAAAGTTTGCTAAGAATGCAAAGTACACTAAGGAAGACTTCATTGCCAACAAGCATGGAAATGAGAGAGAGCCTTGGGTGCAGAAACCAATGCCTTTTCCTAGTAAGAAACATAAATCCATGAAAGAAGAACACTACAACAGGTTTTGTGAGTGGATGAGACCTTTATTTTTGTAAATTCCTTTGACTGATGCTATTAAAATGCCTCCTTATTCAAAGTATATGAAAGATATTGTTACTAACAAGAGGAAGATTCCAAGTGAGAAAATTTCCACTTTACTTGCTAATTATTCTTTTGATGGTAAAGTTTCGGAGAAGCTTGGAGATCCAGGTATACCGACTATTCCTTGCTCTATTAAAAATAATTATGTTAGAACTTCTTTGTGTGATTTGGGAGGCAGAGTTAGTGTAATGCCTTTTTCTCTATATAAGAGACTTGATCTAGAAAAGTTGATATCAACTGATATATGATACGTCTCAAACGTATCTATAATTTTTTATGCTCCATGCTTGTTTATACACCATTTGCTTTGAGTTTTGTTACACTTCATGGCATTTTTATGCATTTTCCGGAACTAACCTATTAACAAGATGCCACAGTGCCAGTTCCCTGTTTTCTGCTTTTTTGTGTTTCATAAAAGTTACACAAGAAATATTCTCGGAATTGGACGAAACAAAAGCCGAACCTCCTATTTTTACCGAAGCTTTCGAAGACCAAATGAGACGGAGGAGGGCCAGGAGCCAGGCTCACCACAAGGGGGGCGCGGCCCAGCCCCTGGCCGCACCGCCCCATGGTGAGGCCAGCTGGCCCCACCTCTGACGATGCCCTTTCGCCTATAAGTTCCTCTCGATGGGAAAAACCTAAGGGATGGATCTCTTTTCCATGAAACATACTACAAGCCGCCGTCGTCGCTGTTGTGAGATCGAGAGGATCCAGGAGCTCTTTTCGGCACCCTGCCGGAGGCCTTCTATACCACCATGGTCGCATCCGGAGTGATGTGTGAGTAGTCTACCTTGGACTACGGGTCTATAGCATTAGCTAGATGATTGTCTCCTCCACCATGTGCTTCATGTTTAGATCTTGTGAGCTCCCTACATGATCAGGATCATCTTTATGTAATCATACATGTTGTGTTTGTTGGGATCCGATGAGTATTGGTACTATGTTAAGTTGATGTGCTGAAATATATATCTTATGTTATCTCTATGTTGTTTATGATCTTGCATACTTTCCGTTGCTAGTAGCTATCTTGGCCGAGTAGATGCTAGTAACTCCAAGAGGGAGTATTTATGCACGATAGTTGGGTTCATGCCTCTATTTAATCTGGGGGAGTGACAGAAACCTCTAAGGTTGGAGATGTGCTATTGCCACTAGGGAGAAAACAACATTCTTATGTCCAAGTACATTTGCTTTGTTTACATTACGCACTTTGCTTAATGCAATTATCTGTTGTTCACAACTTAATGCTCAAGGGGTCCTCGGATGATTTCCTGTGAGTGGATTTTTTGTCATAGATGCAGTTGGATGGTGGTCTATGTATTTTGTCGTAATGCCCAGAGTGAATATCATATTGATCCTCATAATATATGTATGTTATCTTTATTCTATCAATTGCCTAACTGTAATTTGTTTACCCAGCATGTGTTATTTATCTTATGGAGAGACACCACTAGTGAACTGTGGATCCCGGTCCAATTTCCTTTACATTGCTATACCGTTTTACTTTTACTTGCATTGTTTACTTTCTTGCATACTATTATCCTATTACCACTCGATACGCTCAATCCTTTGTTTACAGCAAACCGGTGAGATTGACAACCTCATCGTAAGTTGGGAGCAAAGTTCTTGGTTGTGTTGTGTGCAGGTTTCACGTTGTTGCTGGGTGAAGACATACCAACAATATTCCTAGCACCATTGTCCAGAGTGTCACAAAGCTAGCAAGCATCACCTTCTGAAGTTTGGCTTTCTCCTACTAGTTCGATAAACCTTGATTTCACAACCTTCCTCTTGGGGTTCCCAATGAGCTGTTCTTATAAGCCATCAACGAGTTTTCTGGCGCCGTTGCTGGGGAGACAGAAGATTTCTGCGAGGGGAGTCTCTCACACACAATCTTTTACTTTGTTTTTGTTTTGCTTTATTTTATTTTTGCTTGCATCGTTTTATAAAAAATACAAAAAAATTAGTTTCCTTTATAGTTGCTTTTACTTGCCTGCTTTTAGTTTTGCTAGAATGGATACTCCTAAAAACACCAAGTTGTGTGACTTTACTAGCACCAAAAACAATGATTTTTTCTACACTCCTATTGCGCCACCTGCTCCTGAGGCAAATTTTTATGAGATCAAACCTGCTTTATTGAATCTTGTTATGAAAGAGCAATTTTCTGGTGCCAGTTCTGATGATGTTGTAGCTCATCTCAACAATTTTGTTGAGCTATGTGAGAATCAAAAGTATAAGGATGTAGATTGTAATATTATTAAGCTTAAGTTGTTTCCTTTCTCTCTATGAGGAAGAGCTAAGGATTGGTTGCTATCTTTGCCTAGAAATAGTATTGATTCTTGGGATAAGTGTAAGGATGCTTTTACTAGAAAATACTATCCTCCTGCTAAGATTATAGCTTTGCATAGTGATATTATAAAGTTTAGACAGTTTGATAATGAACATGTTGCTCAGGCTTGGGAAAGAATGAAATCTATGATAAAGAATTGTCCCACTCATGGACTGACTACTTGGATGATTCTCCAAACTTTTTATGCAGGACTAAATTTTTCTTCAAGGAACCTATTGGATTCAGCTGCTGGAGGCACTTTTATGTCCCTTACCTTGGGCACCACAACAACGCTTCTCGACAACATGATGGTAAATTATTCTAAGTGGCACACCGAGAGAGCTCCATAAGGTAAGAAGGTAAATTCTGTTGAGGAAACCTCTTCCTTGAGTGATAAGATTGATGCTACTATGCTTATGCTTTCTAATGATAGAGCTCATTTTGATCCTAATAATGTTCCTTTGGCCTCTTTGGTTGCTCAAGAAGAGCATGCTGATGTAAACTTCATTAGAAATAATAATTTCAACAACAGTGCTTATAGGAACAATTTTGCTAGCAACAATTATAGGCCGTATCCTTCTACCAATGGTAATGGTTATGGTAACTCTTATGGTAATTCCTCCAACAACACTAGGGGCACGCTCTGAGCTTGAAGTCTTGCTCAAGGACTTCATCGGTAAGCAAACTGCTTTTAACAAGTCTATTGAGGAAAACTTGAGGAAAATTGATATTCTTGCTTCTAAAGTTGATAGCCTTGCTCACAATGTTGAACTTCTGAAACTAAAAGTGTTGCCTAATGATGTGAAAGAAAGCAATACTTTTGCTGCTACTAATGCCATCCAAGTTAGAATTGATGAAAATGTTAGGATATTAGCAGAAGTAAATGCCAGGTGGGAAAGAGAAGATGAGATGGCTAGAAAGATGAAGGTATGTACTATTACTACCTCTAATGATGTTGTTCCAAATACTATCAATCCTCTTAATTTGATTGGTATAGAGAAAACTCCTACTCCTTGTGCGAAAAAGCCCAAAACTGCAAAAACTTTTTCTCAAAAGAGTGCTAAATTTTTTGGGAGTATGGGATATGATAGCTCTATTTCTTTCAATGATTTTGATATTGATGGCTGCAATATATCTGAAGTTATTTGTTCTTACAAAAGCTTGCTTTGAGTCCTAATGCTAGTTCTTTGAATGTTGCTTTTACAAATCATATTACAAATGCTCTCATGAAAATTAGGGAGGAAAAGTTGAAACAAAAGGCTTCTATTCCCAAGAAATTAGAAGATGGTTGGGAGCCCATAATTGATATGCATGTTAATGGTTTTGATTGCCATGCTTTATGTGATCTAGGTGCTAGTATTTCTATTCTGCCTAGAAAGATTTATGACATGCTTGGTTTATCGCCGCTTGAAAAGTGTTATTTTGATGTTCCTCTTGCCGATGTTGCTAAGAAGAAACCTTTGGGAAGAATTAATGATGTTCTTATTATGGTCAACAATAACCTTGTTCCCATTGATTTCCTTGTTATGGATGTTGAATGCAATGCTTCATGTCCTATTATTTTGGGAAGACCTTTTCTTCGAACTGTAGGTGCCATCATTGATATGAAGGAAGACACCATCAAATATCAATTCCCACTCAAGAAAGGTATGAAACACTTCCTTAGAAGGAGGAAGAAATTACTTTTTGACTCTATTCTTAGAGCAAATTATGAACTTGATGCTTCATCATTTGATATTACTTAATTTGCACTTTCTGTGCCTAGCTCAAAGGCGTTAAAGAAAAGCACTCTTAAGAGATAACCCATTGTTTTATTTTCAGTACTTTTTCTTTTATTTGAGTCTTGGAAGTTATTACTACTATAATAACCTCTCCTTATCATTTTTATTTCGTTGTTTTGCCAAGGAGAACCTCTAATTTGAGGGAGGTAAGATTTGGGGAAGTTGCTGTCCTGAAACTGATTTCGGTGCTGCACCGTAAAAATTTGTGACAATTCTCAGAATATCTTTTTGACCTGCAATTTCTTGTGCATATGCCCCAGGTTATATAATTTTTTTATTAGTTTTTCACTTTTCGATTTGAGCAACAGAAGGTTCTCGAAAAAATCAACCTTTGTCAGCTGTTCTGTTTTGACAGATTTCTGCCACTATTTGTGTTTGCCTCTCGATCGCTTTCTTTTTGAGTTCTTTTGATCACAGAACTTTTGGGGAAGTTGCTATAGTAGTATATGCTTTATATGTGGTGTTTTTGAGTTGAAACCTGAACCAAAAGGGTTGATTTACTATTATGCTTATGCTAACGTTGCTAATAGAATCATGTTTTGTATGAAGGAAGTTTTCAAGTGTAGGGATTGGAGAATGATGAGATGAGATGAAGAATGGACAAAAGCTCAAGCTTGGGGATGCCCATGTCACCCCAGGAAATATCCAAGAGGTACAAGCGTCAAAGATTGGGGATGCCCCCGAGGCACCCCTTCTTCATCGGCAAAAATCAGGTCACCTTTCAACATACTATATTTTTATTGCTTCATGCACTATGCATTTTTCTTGGAGCGTCTTTACTTTCGCTTTCAGTTTTCTTTTGTTTTGTTTGCTGCAATAAATGGTTGGACCCCAACAAATTTCTTTTGGAGGAGATTTACTCATTTTTCATTTGCCAAGAACACTCTGTTTTTCACTCTTATCGTTCAACGAGTGTTCTCTTTTTCTAGAACATCATTTAGCTTTTATTTTTTGCCTTGATTTTTGTTTAGATCTTATTTTATCTTTGCATCAAGGTGTATTTGGACCTCTGGTATATGTTGGTATTCATCAAAAGAGTTGTTTCAAAAAGGTTTGAATGGTGTTGAAAAAGAGAAAAAGTTTCATGCAAAAAAGTGGTACAAAAAGGAGCTTGTTTAGACTGCGGCTTAGACTTTTTCATGCCATGCTTAATGTCATTTTGATAGTATGCTTAGTGATTTTTGCTGTAGCATGAATTGTCTCAAATGACTAAGATTGCTTAATGAGCCTTTGAAAAAATTATGCGTTGTTCTTATTATGTGGAAGCATTTATTTGGTTTTCCCCTTTGATGCTTTATTTGGGTTGACTTGGCAGATGCTTACAACATGTTTGACTCTAACAAGTCGCCATAAGCCTCTATGATCATTTGGTTTTTGACTTGTGATGCCATTTTTGTTGGAATTATGCCCTAGAGGCAATAATAAAGATGTTATTATTATAATTCTTGTTCATTATAATGTTTATATTCCATGCTAGAATTGTATTAAGCGGAAACTTTAATACTTGTGTGGTTTATGAACAACACCGTGTCCCTAGTACGCCTCTATGGACTAGCTCATTGATTAATGATGGTTAAGGTTTCCTAACCATAGACATGAGTTGTCAATTAATAATGAGATCATATCATTAGGAGAATGATATGATGGACAGACCCAAATAAAGCAGAGCAATTAGATCGTGTCATCGTGTTCATCTTTGCGAAGCTTTTCCTATGTCATGTATTGTATTCCTTAGACCATGAGATAATACAACTCCCTAGTATCGGAAGAAAGCTTTGAAGTCATCAAACGTCATCCTATGTGAGGGTGATAATAAAGGTGTCTCTCAGGTGATCAGAAAGTACTTGTTGAGTTGTATGTATCGAGATGGAATTTGTCCCTCCCAAGTCGGAGAGATATACTTCGGGCCCACTCGGTAATCGATATCAACACCGCTTGCAAGCATGTGGTTAAGGAGTTAATCACGAAGTGATATCGGATTACGGAACGAGTAAAGTACTTGCTGTGAACGAGATTGAACTAGGTATGGTGATACCGACGATCAAATCTCGGGCGAGTAAAATATCGTGTGACGAAGGGAATACATATACGGGATTAATTGAATCCTGACATCGTGGTTCATCCGATATGATCATCGATGAATATGTGGGAGTCAATATGGGTTTCCAGATCCCGCTATTGATTATTGATAGAAGATCATGTCTGCATATTCTCGAACCCGTAGGGTCACACACTTAACGTGCATCGACGCTAGGATAGAATGGATAATTGGTTTATGAGTTTTAGTTCGGAGTCTCGGATGAGATCCAGGACGTCACGAGAGGTTCCGGAATGGTCCGGAGAATAAGATTCATATAAAGGAAAGCAGTTTTTGGATTCCGGAAAGGTTTTGGAGTTTATCGGTATTGTACCGGAAGGTTCTAGAAGGTTCCGGAGTGGGACCAACGTGGGCCCACTTGACGGAGGCCTGCGTGGGCCTAAGGGGAAGTGCCCTGGCCGCCCTGGGCCAGGTGCACAAGGCCCCTAAGGCCCAGCCGGCCAGCCCAAGGGGAAACCCTAAGGGAGTCTTCAAATAAGGAAGGGGGGGAAACTTGCCCCCCACTCTTCCTACTCCAAGTCGGCCAGGGTTTGGGGAGAGGCCAAGCTGGCCTTGGCCGGCCACCCCTCTATATATAGGGGGGCAAGGGCGCAGCCCTCTCTCACCCCCAACCCAAACCCTAGCCGCCAACTGCTGCCCTCCCTCTCTCTCTCTCTCTCGCGACTGCGCGTAGGCGAAGCCCTGCCGCAGAAACTCTCCACCATAAGCACCACGCCGTCGTGCTGCCGATCCAATCTATCTCTCCACCATACTTGCTGGACCAAGGAAGGAGGAGACGTCGCTGCACCGCACGTGTGCAACTCTCGGAGGCGCCGCCACTTGCGGCGTAGGATCGGATCGGATCGCGAGGAGGAGACGGCGAGTACGACTACGTCAACCACGTTCTCTTGAACGTTTCCGCTGTGCGAATCTTCAAGGGTATGAAGATCTCATCTACCTCTCTCGTTGATTACATCTCCTAGATTAGATCTTGGCTTTCTTGTTCGTTGCGTAGGATTTTTTTTTGTTTTACTATGCTACGAAACCCTTCAGTGGTATCAGAGCTAGATCTATGCGTAGATGTGTTTCACGAGTAGAACGCAACATGTTTGTTGCGGGCGTTGATGTTTTCTGTTGCAAACCTCTTGTTGTGTATCTCTTATGGCGCGGTATAGTGAGATCGAAGCGGTCCAGGCCAACTTTACGCGACCGCGTTCACGAGACCGGCTCCGCACTTGACGTGTGGCTTGTTCCATACATGCGGCTAGTGGATGCCAGTTTCTCTCACTATAGTAGTCATGGGATTTACATCGGATGTTAGCAACCATAATATCACCGTTGTGGCTTTTCGTAGGTAAGAATCGTTCTTAGCTTGCTACTCCCATAAGCCACGTAAAACTTGCAACAACAAAGTAGAGGCGTCTAAATTGTTTTTGCAGGGATTGTTTTGTGATATGGTATGGCCCAAGACATGATGAGTATGAATTGAGTTGTATGCAATGATCATGTTTTGTAATCTTTCACGACTTGCATGTCGATGAGTTCACAACCGGCTGGAGCCATATGGTTGTCTTTATAATTGTGTATGACCTGCGTGTCAACTTCTTATACGCCATGTAATAGCTTTACTTTATCGCTAAATAGTTAGCAATAGTTGTAGTTGCTATTCGTGGTGGAGGCAATCATGGTGGAGTGATGGAGATCATGCCGGCGCGCACAAGATGGAGATCATGGCGTGGAGATTGGCTATACCATGTCACATAAAATTATATGCATGTGATGTTTATCATTTTATGTATCTTATTTTGCTTAGATCGCGACGGTAGCATTATAAGATGATTCCTCACTTAAAAGATCAAGATAAAATTGTGTTCTCCCCTCGTATGCGCCGTTGCGAAAGTTCGTCGTTTTCAAGCACCTCGTGATGATCGGGTGCTATAAACTCTACGTTCACATACAACGGGTGCAAGCCAGTTTTGCACACGCGGAAAATACTTGGGTTTGACTTGACGAGCCTAGCATGTACAGACATGGCCTCGGAACACATGAACCGAAAGGTTAATCATGAGTCATATGAATGATATGATCGACACTGAGTTGTCCACCATTGAAACCACATCTCTTCTCGTGAAGATCGGATTAGGTGTGGTGAATTTGGATCGTGTTCACTAAACAACTTGAGGGATGTTGAATTTAGTGGGAGTTCATCTAGTAATTTGATTAAGTTGAACTAGTTATCATGAACATAGTCTAAATTGTACTTGCAATGTTGTAGATCAAATGGCTAAGTCCAACTTCAACTTCAACGTGTTTGCTGAGAAAGAAAAGCTTAAGAACAATGGGTCTAACTTCACCAACTGGTTCCGCAATCTGAGAATCATACTCGCTGGCGGACAAAAAGCCTATGTACTTGACAAAGCGCTAGGTGACACCCCTGCTGCAACTGCGAAAACTGAAGAACTTGCTGACTTCAATGCTCGTAGAGATGATTGTGATGTGATTATGAGTACCATGCTGTTTTCTATGGAACCGGAACTTCAAAATCGTTTTGAGAAGTACCGCGGGCCTTATGAGATACTTGAGGAACTGAAAACCATGTTTCAGACTCAAGCCCGTTCTGAGAGATATGAGATCTCTGAGAAGTTCTTTAACTGCAAGATGGAGGAAGGGAGTTCCGTTAGTGAGCACGCCATTAAGATGTCGGGCTACACTCAACGCCTTGAGCAACTGGACTGCAAGATTCCAGAGGAGCTCAAGATTGACAGAGTTCTGCAATCACTCCCTCCTAGCTACAAAGGTTTTGTAGTTACTCATAATCAAATTGGTTCCACTGATACGATCACTGAGCTCTTCGCTAAGCTGAAAGCTGCGGAGGTGGATATCAAGAAAGACAATCATGTGTTGATGGTCAACAAGACCAGTAGCTTTAAGAAAGCTAAGGGAGCAAAGGGATCTTTCAAGAAAGGCGGAGGCAAGCGCGTTGCCCCTGCTGAGAAGAAGCTCAAGTCTGGACCTAAGCCAGACACTGAGTGCTTCTATTGCAAGGTCAAGGGTCACTGGAAGCGCAACTGTCCGAAGTACTTAGCGGACAAGAAGGCTGGCACCATCAAAGGTATATTTGATATACATGTTATTGATGTCTACCTTACTAGCGCTCGTTGTAGTGCCTGGGTATATGATACTGGTTCAGTTGCTAATATTTGTAACTCGAAACAGGAGCTACGGAATAGACGGCGGCTAGCAAGAGATGAGGTGACGATGCGCGTTGGCAATGGATCAAAAGTTGATGTGATGGCCGTCGGCACGCTCTCCTTAGTTTTACCTTCGGGATTAGTTTTAAACCTTAATAAGTGTTATTATGTGCCTGCGTTGAGCATGAACATTATATCTGGATCATGTTTATTGCAAGACGGTTATTCATTTAAATCTGAGAATAATGGTTGTTCTATTTATATGAATAACATCTTTTATGGTCATGCACCTGTTGTGAATGGTTTATTTCTTCTGAATCTCGAAAGCAATGAAACACACATCCATAACATTGAGGCTAAAAGATGCAAAGTAGATAGTGATAATCCAACTTATTTGTGGCACTGCCGTCTAGGTCATATTGGTGTAAAACGCATGAAGAAACTCCATTCTGATGGACTTTTGGAGTCTCTTGATTTTGAATCATTTGACACGTGCGAACCATGCCTCATGGGCAAGATGATCAAAACCCCGTTCTCCGGAATAATGGAGCGAGCAACGGACTTATTGGAAATCATACATACCGATGTGTGCGGACCAATGAGTATTTCGACGCGCGGTGGATATCGCTATTTTCTCACTTTTACTGATGACTTAAGTAGATATGGGTATATCTATTTAATGAAACATAAATCTGAAACGTTTGAAAAGTTCAAAGAATTTCAGAACGAAGTGGAAAACCATCGTAACAGGAAAATTAAATTTCTACGATCCGATCGTGGAGGTGAGTATTTGAGTTATGATTTTCTCACGCATCTTAAAGCAAGCGGAATCGTTTCGCAACTCACGCCACCCGGAACACCACAGCGCAATGGTGTGTCTGAACGCCAGAATCGAACTCTATTAGATATGGTGCGATCAATGATGTCTCTTACAGATTTGCCGTTATCATTTTGGGGTTATGCATTAGAAACCGCTGCATTCACTTTAAATAGGGCACCATCTAAATCCGTTGAGACGACACCGTATGAACTTTGGTTTGGTGCTAAACCTAAGTTGTCGTTTCTTAAAGTTTGGGGATGCGAAGCTTACGTCAAGAAGTTGATGCCGGACAAGCTCGAACCCAAAGCGGAGAAATGCGTCTTCATAGGATACCCTAAGGAAACGATTGGGTATACCTTCTACCACAGATCCGAAGGCAAAGTGTTTGTTGCAAAGAACGGATCCTTTCTTGAGAAGGAGTTTCTCTCGAAAGAAGTGAGTGGGAGAAAGGTAGAGCTAGACGAGGTTATTGAACCTTCTCTCGAGTTGGAGAGTAGCGCAGCACCAGAAATTGTTCCGGCGCCGCCTGCATCAACAAGAGAGGAAGCTAATGATAAAGATCATGAAACTTCAAACGATGCTACTACTGAACTTCGCAGGTCGACAAGGTCACGTGCCACTCCTGAATGGTACGGCAACCCTGTCTTAACCGTCTTGTTGTTAGACAACAGCGAACCTGCGAACTATGAGGAAGCAATGATGAGCCCAGACTCTGAGAAATGGCTAGAGGCCATGAAATCCGAATTGGGATCCATGAGCGAAAACCAAGTGTGGACTTTGGTGGATCCTCCTAGCGACCGTAAGGCCGTTGAGTGCAAATGGATTTTCAAGAAGAAAATGGACGCGGATGGTAATGTTACTGTCTATAAAGCTCGGCTTGTCGCAAAAGGTTTTCGGCAAGTTCAAGGTGTTGACTACGATGAGACTTTCTCTCCCGTAGCGATGTTTAAGTCCATTCGGATTTTATTAGCAATTGCTGCGTTTCATGATTATGAAATATGGCAGATGGATGTCAAGACTGCGTTCCTCAATGGCAACATTGATGAAGAGTTGTATATGATGCAGCCCGAAGGTTTTGTTGATCCTAAGGATGCTAATAAAGTGTGCAAACTTCAGCGTTCCATTTATGGACTGAAGCAAGCATCTCGGAGTTGGAACCTTCGTTTTGATCAAGTGATCAAGAGTTTTGGATTTGTTCCAAATTGCTACGAAGCTTGTATCTACAAGAAAGTGAGTGGGAGCTCGGTGACATTTTTAGTACTATATGTGGATGACATATTGATTATTGGAAATGACATCGATATGCTTAACGATGTGAAGAGTTATTTGAATAAATGTTTTTCAATGAAAGACCTAGGGGAAGCTGCTTATATATTAGGCATCAAAATCTATAGAGATAGAGAAAGACGCCTAATAGCTTTAAGCCAAAGTACATATCTGGACAAAGTTCTGAAGAGGTTCAGAATGGATAAAGCAAAGAAAGGTTCATTGCCCATGTTGTCAGGTAAGATATTGAGCAAGGCTCAGTGTCCAGCTACGGTAAAAGATAGAGAAACTATGAGCAAAGTGCCATATGCCTCGGCCATAGGTTCTATTATGTATGCCATGCTGTGTACTAGACCGGATGTGTCCAATGCTCTTAGTTTGACGAGCAGATACCAAAGTGATCCAGGAGTGGAACACTGGACAGCCGTAAAGAACATCCTAAAGTATTTAAATAGGACTAAAGAAATGTTCTTGGTCTATGGAGGTGACGAGGAGCTCGTCGTAAAAGGTTACGTCGACGCTAGCTTCGACACCGACCCGGATGATTCTAAATCTCAGACAGGATACGTTTATATTTTGAATGGTGGAGCTGTGAGCTGGAGAAGCTGCAAGCAAAGCGTGATCGCGGGATCTACAACAGAAGCGGAATACATGGCTGCTTCGGAAGCATCAAGTGAAGGAGTTTGGATCAGAAACTTCATCACTGAGCTTGGTGTGGTTCCAAATGCCTTGGACCCACTGGAGATATTGTGCGACAACACTGGCGCCATAGCACTGGCTAAGGAACCAAGATATCATCCAAACACCAAGCACATCAACCGCCGTTTCCATATAATTCGAGATTATATATCAGATGGAGATCTGAAGATTAGCAAAGTACATACAGATCTGAATGTCGCAGATCCATTGACTAAACCTCTTCCACGAGCAAAACATGATCAGCACCTTAATGCCATGGGTGTTAGATTGTTGCCAGATGTAAACTAGATTATTGACTCTAGTGCAAGTGGGAGACTGTTGGAATTATGCCCTAGAGGCAATAATAAAGATGTTATTATTATAATTCTTGTTCATTATAATGTTTATATTCCATGCTAGAATTGTATTAAGCGGAAACTTTAATACTTGTGTGGTTTATGAACAACACCGTGTCCCTAGTACGCCTCTATGGACTAGCTCATTGATTAATGATGGTTAAGGTTTCCTAACCATAGACATGAGTTGTCAATTAATAATGAGATCATATCATTAGGAGAATGATATGATGGACAGACCCAAATAAAGCAGAGCAATTAGATCGTGTCATCGTGTTCATCTTTGCGAAGCTTTTCCTATGTCATGTATTGTATTCCTTAGACCATGAGATAATACAACTCCCTAGTATCGGAAGAAAGCTTTGAAGTCATCAAACGTCATCCTATGTGAGGGTGATAATAAAGGTGTCTCTCAGGTGATCAGAAAGTACTTGTTGAGTTGTATGTATCGAGATGGAATTTGTCCCTCCCAAGTCGGAGAGATATACTTCGGGCCCACTCGGTAATCGATATCAACACCGCTTGCAAGCATGTGGTTAAGGAGTTAATCACGAAGTGATATCGGATTACGGAACGAGTAAAGTACTTGCTGTGAACGAGATTGAACTAGGTATGGTGATACCGACGATCAAATCTCGGGCGAGTAAAATATCGTGTGACGAAGGGAATACATATACGGGATTAATTGAATCCTGACATCGTGGTTCATCCGATATGATCATCGATGAATATGTGGGAGTCAATATGGGTTTCCAGATCCCGCTATTGATTATTGATAGAAGATCATGTCTGCATATTCTCGAACCCGTAGGGTCACACACTTAACGTGCATCGACGCTAGGATAGAATGGATAATTGGTTTATGAGTTTTAGTTCGGAGTCTCGGATGAGATCCAGGACGTCACGAGAGGTTCCGGAATGGTCCGGAGAATAAGATTCATATAAAGGAAAGCAGTTTTTGGATTCCGGAAAGGTTTTGGAGTTTATCGGTATTGTACCGGAAGGTTCTAGAAGGTTCCGGAGTGGGACCAACGTGGGCCCACTTGACGGAGGCCTGCGTGGGCCTAAGGGGAAGTGCCCTGGCCGCCCTGGGCCAGGTGCACAAGGCCCCTAAGGCCCAGCCGGCCAGCCCAAGGGGAAACCCTAAGGGAGTCTTCAAATAAGGAAGGGGGGGAAACTTGCCCCCCACTCTTCCTACTCCAAGTCGGCCAGGGTTTGGGGAGAGGCCAAGCTGGCCTTGGCCGGCCACCCCTCTATATATAGGGGGGCAAGGGCGCAGCCCTCTCTCACCCCCAACCCAAACCCTAGCCGCCAACTGCTGCCCTTCCTCTCTCTCTCTCGCGACTGCGCGTAGGCGAAGCCCTGCCGCAGAAACTCTCCACCATAAGCACCACGCCGTCGTGCTGCCGATCCAATCTATCTCTCCACCATACTTGCTGGACCAAGGAAGGAGGAGACGTCGCTGCACCGCACGTGTGCAACTCTCGGAGGCGCCGCCACTTGCGGCGTAGGATCGGATCGGATCGCGAGGAGGAGACGGCGAGTACGACTACGTCAACCACGTTCTCTTGAACGTTTCCGCTGTGCGAATCTTCAAGGGTATGAAGATCTCATCTACCTCTCTCGTTGATTACATCTCCTAGATTAGATCTTGGCTTTCTTGTTCGTTGCGTAGGAATTTTTTTTTGTTTTACTATGCTACGAAACCCTTCAATTTTATGCTTCTCTTAATGATGCTTTGTCGCTTTGCATGATTATGGCCGTTATTGCTCTCTTAGTTGGTCGCTCCCAGTCTTTTGCTAGCCCTCATTTTGTACTGAGTATGAGCTCTACTCGTGCATCCAACTCCCCAAAAACCAAGTTATTCCAATATGTCCACCATACATACCTATTAGCAATTTGCTATTCCAAGTACATTTGACTTGCTTTTATCTATTCTTCGAATTAAACTCTTTTTGGTGTTATGCAAAAATTAGTCAGTAAAGCTCTCACGAACCTGATGGCACACTTTACTTTTCTCGCTTTTAATTTTTTTGACAATGTGGCTCTTTTATGTTGATGTTATGCTTGCAAGTTGTAAGTTGGGAATTAGCCAAACCATGCCGTCATGGGGAAAGCTTTCAACATTGCACTTCTCTTATTTGAGTTGATATCGTGATCTTTTGTTTATGGATACTCGCGATGTGAAATAAGTTGGGAATCTTGAGGGATCATGGAGTTTGTATATGTGTTAGAGAAACACCTGGGCCGCTAATCTAAGCCATGCATTATTCATAGTGGAAATTTACAGCATGCCTATAGTGGACATTCAATAATGCATCTCACAATAAAAAGCTATACCAATGGTAAATAAAAGAGATGTCGAGGTGTTCATTGTCTGTTTGTCCTGTCATTTTGATATGGGCTTGTTCCATATCATCGGGCAAGAAGGTACCCCGTTGGTGGTTCTCAATGATACGTGTATACTTACAATGACAAGAGCTTGCTTGGGACCCTAAGTCGAGTAGCATGAGGTTTGGGTATTCGTACTTCATAGGACACGAGGTTTTCAACTTATGATTTGTCAAGCATATGCTCATAATTGTTCTCACATTAACTTTAACCATTCAAGATGAGTATGATGGGGGCACTGAGAGCTCAAAGCTAGTAAGTACCATAATATTTTGAAGGTTTATAAAATTTGCAATCACTGCTTCCCTCTGCGAAGGGTCTTTCTTTTACTTTTATGTTGAGTCTCCACCTTCTACATTTATGCACCATATAAGAGAGCATAGTTGTCATTCTGAGTTTAATGTGCATAGTCCCAAAGTTTATCATTGATTGATTCACGATTATGGTTTCACTTTTTCTTAAATTATTTGTATTTAGTCGCTCTCTTAAACTTGAAGGTGTCCTATGCATTTATGTTTTGCTATTCAATGAAGGATAAGCTGAAAACCATTTGCTATGTTTTTCCATATGATTTAAACACACATTTGACTTTCATTGTTTCATTATTCATGATCTTTCGTTTGTGATCCTTTTCATGTTATAACATGGTTGCTAAGTTCTGATTGTCAAGATTATGTCTTTTATGCCCATATTTTAAGTTCTTTGATCCCAGCACTCAATGATTTACATAGATGATCAAGATTGTGATGGTGCATGTCACCTCAAAAATTATTCTTTTGTTATCACTTACCTACTATAGGACGAGCAGGAGTTAAGCTTGGGGATGCTTGATACATCTCAAATGTATCTATAATTTTTGATGCTCCATGCTTGTTTATACACCATTTTCTTTGAGTTTTGTTACACTTTGTGGAGTTTTTATGCATTTTCTGGAACTAACCTATTAACAAGATGCCACAGTGCCAGTTCCCTGTTTTCTGCTATTTTTTTGTTTCAAAAAAGTTATAAAGGAAATATTCTCGAAATTGGACGAAACAGAAGTCGAACCTCCTATTTTTACCAAAGCTTCACGAAGACCGAAGATGAGATGGAAGGGGGCCAGGAGCCAGGCTCACCATAGGGGGGCGCGGCCTAGCCCCTGGCCGCACCGCCCCATGGTGAGGCCAGCTGGCCCCACCTCTGGCGATGCCCTTTCGCCTATAAGTTCCACTCGACGGGAAAAGCCTAAGGGATGGATCTCTTTTCTACGAAACATACTGCAAGCCGCCGCCGTTGCCGTCGCGAGATCGGGAGGATCCGGGAGCTCTTCCCGGCACCCTGCCGGAGAGGGGAATCCCTGCCGGAGGCCTTCTATACCACCATGGTCACCTCCGGAGTGATGTGTGAGTAGTCTACCTTGGACAACGGGTCCATAGCAGTAGCTAGATGGTTGTCTCCTCCACCATGTGCTTCAAGTTTAGATCTTGTGAGCTGCCCTACATGATCAAGATCATCTTTATATAATTATACATGTTATGTTTGTTGGGATCTGATGAGTATTGGTACTATGTTAAGTTGATGTGCTGAAATATATATCTTATATTTTCTCTATGTTGTTCATGATCTTGCATGCTTTCCGTTGCTAGTAGCTATCTTGGCCGAGGAGATGCTAGTAACTCCAAGAGGAAGTATTTATGCTCGATAGTTGGGTTCATGCCTCTATTTAATCTGGGGGAGTGACAGAAACCTCTAAGGTTGTAGATGTGATGTTGCCACTAGGGAGAAAACAACATTCTTGTGTCCAAGGACATTTGCTTTGTTTACATTACGCACTTTGCTTAATGCAATTATTCGTTGTTCGCAACTTAATACTCAAGGGGTCCTCGAAGGATTCCCTGCGAGTGGATTTTTAGTCATAGATGTAGTTGGATGGCGGTCTATGTATTTTATCGTAATGCCCAGAGTGAATCTCATAGTGATCCTCATGACATATGTACGTTATCTTTATTCTATCAATTGCCCAACTGTAATTTGTTTACCCAGCATGTGTTATTTATCTTATGGAAAGACACCACTAATGAACTGTGGATCCCGGTCCAATTTCCTTTACATTGATATACCATTTTACTTTTACTCGCATTGTTTACTTTCTTGCATACTATTATCCTATTACCACTCGATACGCTCAATCCTTTGTTTACAGCAAACCGGTGAGATTGACAACCTCATTGTAAGTTGGGAGCAAAGTTCTTGGTTGTGTTTTGGGCAGGTTTCACGTTGCTGCTGGGTGAAGACACACCAACAATATTCCTGGCGTCATTGTCCGGAGTGTCACAAAGCTAGCAAGCATCACCTTCTGAAGTTTGGCTTTCTCCTACTGGTTCGATAAACCTTGGTTTCACAACTGAGGGAAGATTTGCTGCTGTGCTCATCATACCTTCCTCTTGGGGTTCCCAACGAGCTGTTCTTACAAGCCATCAATATATCTTTGCAAATGGCTGATAAGTCTACTACTATTCCTATTGGTATATGTGAGAATGTTCTTGTTCAAGTTGCTAATAATTGTTTGATATTAACTAACTTTGTTGTGTTAGAAATGCCTGAAGATGACAATAGGTCTATTATTCTTGGGAGACCTTTTCTAAACACAGCAGGTGCTGTTATTGATTGCAACCAAGGGAAAGTCACTTTTAATGTTAATGATAAAGAGCACATGGTTTATTTTCCCAAGAAGATTGATAGAAAATATGCTCTAAACTCAATCAAGAATGTTGAGACCATCAAAGTTGGTCAAATTTATTGGTCAGAGCCAAAGCCCAAAGAGGAATATCAAATTGTTATGATTGGGACAATGCCTATCAATGTCAGGGTAACATAATCATTAAGTGAAATGCAAAGTTTTGCTTCATAAAAAAGGTGGTTTGGTAACAAGACTTGATCAACCTTGTTAACAAAGCAATTTTTGAATGAACAAAACTATGTTTTCATCGCATTTACTTTTGTTTTCACCTTTTTAATTTTTGTTTATGCTATTTAGTTTCATATTAGAGTATCTTAGAGCTGTTGTAGACTTGGTTTGAATTCACTTTCTATCGTTCCATCTTTGTCTTCACAAGTTTTGAATCTCTTGTCAATTTCTGAAAAATCCTCAAAAATAAAGTTTCTCAAATAATTTTAGTCTTTTTAAATTTTTATGTCAAAAATGGGGAAGAGAGGCACCTGGGACACCTCAGGGGACCCACCATGCCACCTCACCACATGGTGGCGCGGCCCAGGCTTGGCCGCACCGTGGCATGGTGAGGGGGCCCCCTGGCCCTCCACTTACCTCTCCACCTCCACTTCACTCTCTCTCCCGAAATATCTCCACACCACAGCTCAAACCCGTGTTCTTGCTGTTCTTCCTCGCGATTTTTCAATCTCGTTTCTCAGCCCATCTTGGCTGCTGAGATTTGGAGCAATTGTTTTCCGGTATGTGACTCCTTCGATCATGCAATTAGAATTTTGTTTAGTGGAGTATTTCTTGAGTATTTTAGCACTATAGGTGATAGGTTAGATGAGTTTGCATGCTTATTCTATTGCTTAGAAATATTATTTTGATGCATGTTAACCCTCTTGCAACTCCCTATAGTAGTTCTTTACATTTGTTTGTCTCAAAATCATCTTTTATGAGGTTTGTTAAAAATTTCAGAAAAAGGAAATGGATAACTACACTTATGGAGAAGTCTTTGAAAGAGAAGCACCAAGGGCATCAAGGCCTTCAAGATCCACTTCTCAATATAGGACATCCTACAATAAAGATCTTATGTCACCAAACATTGGCGACGAGGGGGGTGACGGAGATGCGCATCCATCCACCTTCCCTTGTGGTAAATTTTTGAGTGATGCAGGGATTCTTGAGGATTTCTTACTCCTTGTTGACAGGGTTGGATTGACTACATACATGACGGATGAGAGTAATCAATATGCTATGCTTACGAAGATTTTTGTTGAAAGCTTTAAATTTACTAACTCTCATTTCAAGCCTTCCATTGCATTTAAAATTTATGATAAGTCTATCACCATGTCTTTGGAGAAGTTTTGTGATATTTTAGGTATCCCCATGTTTGGAACAACAAAGAAGATTCAGAACTGACCCACTGATCTATTGGAGCTTTACCGAGGAGTAATTAATGATGATGACCGCATAGCACAGCGTGGCAAGATAAGAAATATTCTATAGGACATCCTACAATGAAGATCTTATGTCACCGAACATTGGCGATGAGGGGGATGATGGATATGCGCATCCATCCACCTTCTCTTGTGCTAACTTTTTGAGTGATGCAGGGATTCTTGAGGATTTGTTACTCCTTATTGACAGGGTTGGATTGACTACATACATGACGGATGAGAGTAATCAATATGCTATGCTTACGAAGATTTTTATTGAAAGCTTTAAATTTACGAACTCTCATTTCAAGCCTTCCATTGCATTTAAAATTTATGATAAGTCTATCACCATGTCTTTGGAGAAGTTTTGTGATACTTTAGGTATCCCCATGTTTGGAACAACAAAGAAGATTCAGAATCGACCCACTGATTTGTTGGAGCTTTACCGAGGAGTAATTAATGATGATGACCGCATAGCACAACGTGGCAAGATAAGAAATATTCAACTCCCAGCTATTAGATACTTTGCTTATTATCTTGCCACTAGTGTTCTGGGTAGAGAGAACACTAGCAATATTTCTAACTATCATTTAGCTTTTCTAGCTACTGCACTTGATGTTAGCAAAAAGTATAACCTCGGCTCTCTTATTGCTCGTCGCCTAGCCGCTAGGGGACCTATTTATGGAGGCATTATTGCTGCGCGCATTGTTGCTGCTCTAGGACTTTCTATTACTCCTGGTGATATATTGTTAGTCCCACAGAGACTTGATCTTGCTGCCATGAAGCTCCATCATTTTGTTACTGCTAACTCATGTGTAGGGAAATTAGTTTATAGAATGTTATTCACTGATGGAGATGAAAGGGAAGTTCCCTTGCCGCAGCCCAGTTTGTTCAGTGTTTGCAGGAGACCATGGTCGCGCTTGAAGGAGGAGTTGGACGAGCAGCTCAGGCTGCTCGGCTTCCATACACAACAGAGCGCCTCGCACCCGGAAGAGGAGGCGCCAGCTGACCACTACACCATGTATCACGCCGGGGCGTCCTCGAGCTCGTATCAGGACGAGGGTACTTCTTCATCATACTTTGGAGGCGCCACTTCACGGCCTAGTTGGGATTGATTTCCACTTAGGCCAAAGGCCTAAGCTTGGGGGGAGGTACGTTGACGATTCACTCATCTATATATCACATTTTGTCGGTACTTTGTATATCCATGTTTTGCTTTCTTGCTTTGCTTTGTTTTTCTTGTTTTTATTTCCACTTTCCAAAACACAAAAAGACCAAAAATATTTTCGTTGTTTCTCTTTGTTTGCCTTTTTAGTTCTCTAGCTTTGGTTTCCTTTGTTTCCTATTTTCGGTTTGGTATTTGAAAAATCCAAAAATATTTTGCTTTGTTTGCTGTTTCCTTCTGTTCTTGTTGCAAATTTCGAAAACCCAAAATTATTTGTTGTTCTTCTTTGGTTTTGTAAAGTTTGCTGCAGAGTTTAGTCTCTCGTGACTCCATTGGAGCTTGGTATTCACTTCATTTTATTCAAGCCGCACAAGTGAAAGGCAATAATGATGACATATGCGACTCGAGATGTGGTAAGAGGCTGGTATGAACTCTATTTGTTTTCATTTTTTGTACATATACTAATCTATGTGGACGTGCTTAGCCTATTCATGTAAGGTATATGTTATCTAATGGATGCGTTGTAGTTCTTGCTCTCTTATGATTAGTTTCAATTTACTAATAGTTTGTAGCATATCATGTAGATGTTTGCTTGCATTGTTTTATTCATAAAACGGTATGACATTGTGGTATCCTCCTCTGAAAGTCTCATTTGAATCGACTTAGCACATGCTCAAGCATGCATATGACTAAACAAAAAGTCAATTAAGCCTCGATGATTTACTTTGCCTCAGAGCTCTGGTATTGTTTTTATGTCTATATTAAAAAAATTGTCGCAAGCATGATTATGACAATTATTGCTCTCTCGATTTGTCGCTTCCTAGTCTGTTGCTAGCCTTCACTTGTACTGAGAGGGAATACTTTTGGTGCATCCAACTCCTAAAAACCAAGTAACCCCAAAGAGTCCACTATAAATTCCTATGCATGGTATTTCAAAGCCATTCCAAGTAAATTTTCATGTGCTACCTTTCAAAACTTTCAAATACTTCTCATTTTGTGCCGTTGTTTTTAGCTCATGAGGACGTAGTGGTCGGAATTGCTATCTTCCATATTAAATTAAGTACCCCTCAACTTGCATGCTTCATCTGCTCGTCATTAATTTTGCAAGGGAGCTGGTCTGACCATTGTAATCTAAATCTATAAAAAAGAAAGAAAAAAAGGCACTCCTCCGTGGTATGTGAAAGTTGGTGGGCACCCGATGGAATCGGTTAGCCATGGTTTGAGAAAGGAAAAAGGTGGGGAGGAGTGCCAAGGCTTTATAAAAGAGCACCAATGTGCCAAATTTTCAAAGAACTCGGAACCGCTCTCACTTGTTTAGTATGGAAGATAGCAAGACCCCATTGCCAGTCATTGACATGAAACAACCACCTCTCAAAGCAAACTTTTATCTCTGTTTTACAAATGAAAAGCTCTAGCACATGTTTAATCACTGCTTCCCTCTCTGAAGGGCCTTTCTTTTACTTTTATGCTGAGTCTCCATCTTCTAACTTTAAGCACTTTCTTGAGAGCATAGCTATCATTCTTAGTGTAATGTGCTTGTTCCAAAACACGGTTAATTGCGGTATAACCTTGATGCTTGTATCTTTGATATTTTTCCTTCTAGTCTTCTCTTGAACTTCAGAGTTGCCTTAGTATTTATGTTTTGCTCCACAAATAAAGGCAAGCGGGATAGCACTCTTTCATATCTTATTATGAGCATTACAATCTTGTAGCTTCTTATGTTTCATGTTACTTGTTATTAGTGTATGGGCACTTTTTCATAGCTTGCTTGACTATGAGACAACATTAGTTTTATATTTCTTATTTTGAATTGCCTGAGTACTTGATCATATTGTGAGAATATATAAATCTTATGAAGCAAATGTGTTTGTGAAAGTTTCTTTTATCGCACTCAGTTGTTAACTGAATTGCTTGAGGACAAGCAATAAGCTAAGCTTGGGGGGAGTTGATATGTCCAAAACGTATCTACTTTCCTGAACACTTTTGTTGTTGTTTCTCCTCTAATTTGTGTGTTTTGAATACAACTAATGCGGACTAACACTATTTTCTGCATAATTGCCCTGGTGTCTTGTTTTTGTGCAGAAATCCAACTTTCAAGAAAAATCCCGGAAAATACTGCAAAATTCCTATTTTACCAGAAGACCCATGGAGCCAAAAGACGAGACGGAGAGGGGCTAGGAGGCTGCCACACCCCCTGGTGGCGCGGCCCAGGCCTGGCCGCGCCAGGGTCTGGTGAGGCCACCCCAGCTGCCTCCTCGAGCCATCCTTCTGCCTACATATACCTCTAGACCTGAAACTATCGGGGGTTCGGTGTTTTTCCCAGATAGAGTTCTGCTACGCTGCCACCATCAGAAACCGCGATTTTGAACCAGAAACTCCGTTCTGGTACCCTGTCGGGATGGGGATTTGAGGAGATCTTCATCATCATCATCATCACCAACGTCTCTCCATCAACCATCCATTACTCCCCCATCCATGTGTGAGTAATTCCCGCTGTAGGCGAAGGGGATGGTAGGGATTGGATGAGATCATTTATGTAATTTGCTATGAGATTGTTAGGGCATGGTGCCTAGTATCTATTGTTAGTACTTATGACATTGTTGCAACTTGTTGTGCATAATGCTTGTCACTTTGGGCCCGAGTGCCATGATCTCATATCTAAACTTGTTATTGTTTCATTTTGATAATTATTGTTTATGGTCTTACCTGCAAGTTGTATACACATATCATTGTCTGGAACCTGAGGCTCCAAAGTGACAGCAATTGGGATAACCAGAGGGGATGGCTGTGATGTGAGGATCACATGTGTTCACCGAGTGTTAATGCTTTGCTCCGATACTTTTTTTTGAAGGGGGCTCCGGTACTTTATTAAAAGGAGTACCTTAATTACCAGTAGATTCCCTTCAGGCCCTGCTGCAAACAGGCTGGTAGGACAGAAGATGTCGTGCAAGTTTCTCATTGTGAGCATGCACGACTATATACGGAACACATGCCTATGGTTGTTTAGTACTAGGATGCTTTATCATTATTTTTCCGCAATTGCCCATGTCTTGATTATTACATGAATTATCTTATCCATGCAACGCCCGTTCATTCATCCCTATGCCTACAGTATTTCATCCTACTCTTTACTATTGCTACTATTACCGTCTTTACTTTATTATTGTTGCTACTATTTTACTACTGTCACCACTATAAAACTGTTGCTACTGATAAACCACTGCGAGCAAGTCTGTTTCCAGGTGCAGCTGAATTGACGACTCATATGTTAAGGCTTATAAATATCCTTTGGCTCCCCTTGTGTCGAATCAATAAATTTGGGTTTTACTTCCCTGGAAGACTGTTGCGATCCCCTATACTTGTGGGTCATCAGGCACTACACCATGCAAAGCTAATAATCGAGAAGCAATAAGACCTCCACAAACTCCCCCTTTCTCACGGTTGGCAGTAAGATGGAAAGCTATCAAAGCACCTAAATTATAAGTCATATCACGTCTCAAAGCAGCAGCAATAAAAGCTAAATCATAAGAGGATAACTTGCTTGCAGTCTTTCTAGCAAGGACACACTTGGTAATAAAATAGGTAAAATAACGAATAGATGGGAAATGAATATTCCGAATTTTACCACTTTCTCCTAAGAAGCTTCTTCCTTGACAAATATCCTCATATAAGTCCATCAATGGCCTGGGTTGCTCCCTCATCTTTTTGCGCGATCTCCACTGTGGTATTCTAATAGCTACACAGAAAACATCAAAAGGCAAGTCCATAGTTTTATTGTAAATTTTATAATGAACCATGGGGTTAGGCGAAGACCAACTGAATCTAAAATCCTGCACCATAGACATGGTTAGTTTAGCATATTGGTGAGGTTCACCATCAATAAAATGTTCCATTCCTGCATTAGAGATTAGAGTTTGGAAATCCTGCAGAATACCCGCATCACTCATGAATTCCGGGCATGGATAGATAGAGGGAAAGACTCCCTCTTCATTTTGAACTCTCATGACCTCATGCACCTCTAGTTCATGTTGAAATACTTGGTATGCATTCTCCTCCATCTCTGATTTTTTTAAACAAACCTCATAAAAAATGATTTTGAGACAAACAAATGTAGGGAACTACTATAGAGAGTTGCAAGAGGGTTAACATGCATCAAAATAACATTTCTAAGCAATAGAACAAGCATGCAAACTCATTTAACCTGTCACCTATAGTGCTAAAATACTCAAAAAATACTCCACTAAACAAAATTCTATTTGGACAATCGAAGGAGTCACATACTGGAGAACAAATGCTCCAAATCTCAGCAGCAAAGATGGGCTGAGCAAGGAGATCAAAAAATCGCGAGAAAGAACAGCAAGAACACAGGTTTGAGCTATGGAGTGAACATATTTCAGGAGAGAGAGTGAAGTGGAGGGTGGAGAGGTAAGTGGAGGGCCAGGGAGGCCCTCACCATGCCACGGCGCGGCCAGGCCTAGGCCGCGCCACCATGTGGTTTGGTGGCATGGTGGGTCCCCCTAAGGTGCCCCAGGTGCCTCTCTGGCCCATTTTTGACATAAAAATTTAAGAAGATTTTTCTGGAATTTTTTGAG
Organism: Dactylis glomerata; assembly: GCA_007115705.1. Taxonomy (NCBI): domain Eukaryota; kingdom Viridiplantae; phylum Streptophyta; class Magnoliopsida; order Poales; family Poaceae; genus Dactylis; species Dactylis glomerata. Next base: position 15,852,183 of record QXEO01000220.1, read on the forward strand.
AAACTTTATTTTCGAGGATTTTTTTCAGAAATTGATAAGAGATTGAAAACTCGGAAAAACAAAGATGGAACAATAGAAAGTGAATTCAAACCAATACTACAACAAATCTAAGATACTCTAATATGCAACTAAACAGCGGAAACAAAAGTGAACAAGGTGGAAGCATGAATAAAGAAAAATAAATGCGGTGAAAACATAGTTTTGTTCGTTCAAAAACTGCTTTGTTAACAAGGTTGATCAAGTCTTGTTATCAAACCAATTTTCTATGAAGCAAAACTTTGCATTTCACTAAGTGATTATGTTACCTCGACCTCAATAGGCATAGTACCAACCATAACAATTTGATATTCTTCTTTGGGCTTTGGCTCTGAACAATAAATTTGACCAACTTTAATGGTCTCAATATTCTTGATTAAGTTTAGAGCATATTTTCTATCAATCTTCTTGGGAAAATAAACCGTTGATACGTCTCAAACGTATCTATAATTTTTGATGATCCATGCTTGTTTACACACCATTTGCTTTGTGTCTTGTTATACTTCGTGACGTTTTTATGCATTTTCCAGAACTAACCTATTAACGAGATGCCACAGTGCCAGTTCCCTGTTTTCTGCTATTTTTGTGTTTCAAAAAAGCTACACAGGAAATATTCTCGGAATTGAACGAAACAAAAGTCAAACCTTCTATTTTTACCAAAGCTTCACGAAGACCCAAGATGAGACGGAGGGGAGCCAGGGGCTCACCACACCCTAGGGTGGCGCGGCCTAGGCCTGGCCCATGCCACCAGGGGGTGAGCCGCCCTGGTCCACCCTCTGACGCTGCCCTTTCGCCTATAAATTCCCCTCGATGGGAAAAACCTACGGGACAGATCTCTTTTCCACGAAACATACTGCAAGCTGCCGCCGTTGTCATCGCGAGATCAGGAGGATCTAGGTGCTCTTCCCGGCACCCTGCCGGAGAGGGGAATCCCTGCCAGAGGCCTTCTCCACCACCATGGTCGCCTTCAGAGTGATGTGTGAGTAGTCTACCTTGTACTACGGGTCCATAGCAGTAGCTAGATGGTTGTCTCCTCCGCTATGTGCTTCATGTTTAGATCTTGTGAGCTGCCCTACATGATCAAGATCATCTTTATGTAATTCTACATGTTGTGTTTGTTGGGATCCGATGAGTATTGGTACTATGTTAAGTTGATGTGCTAAATATTATATCTTATGTTATCTCTATGTTGTTTATGATCTTGCATGCTCTCCATTGCTAGTAGATATCTTGGCCGAGTAGATGCTAGTGACTCCAAGAGGGAGTATTTATGCTCGATAGTTGGGTTCATGCCTCTAGTAATCTGGGGGAGTGACAGATATCTCTAAGGTTGTAGATATGTTGTTGCCACTAGGGAGAAAACAACATTCTTGTATCCAAGGACATTTGCTTTGTTTACATTACGCACTTTGCTTAATGCAATTATCTATTGTTCGCAACTTAATACTCAAGGGGTTCTCGGTTGACTCCCCGCGAGTGGATTTTTAGTCAAAGATGTAGTTGGATGGCGGTCTATGTATTTTGTCGTAATGCCCAGAGTGAATCTCATAGTGATCCTCATAACATTTGTACATTATCTTTACTCTATCAATTGCCCAACTGTAATTTGTTTACCCAGCATGTTGTTATTTATCTTATGGAGAGGCACCACTCATGAACTATGGACCCCAGTCCAATTTCATTTACATTGCTATTATCGTTTACTATTACTCACTCTATTTACTTTTACTTGCATACTATTATCTTTTACCACTTGATATGCTCAATCCTTTGTTTACAGCAAACCGGTGAGATTGACAACCTCATCGTAAGTTGGGAGCAAAGTTCTTGGTTGTGTTGAGCAGGTTCCACATTGCTGCTCGTGAAAAGCTACATGCCGGCAAGCAGTTTATCTGCCGCCCTTGTCCGAAGTGTCACAAAGCTAGCAAGCATCACCTTCTGAAGTTTGGCTTTCTCCTACTGGTTTGATTCAACCTTGGTTTCACAACTGAGGGAAACTTGCTGTTGTGCTCCTCATACCTTCCTCTTGGGGTTCCCAACTGGGTGCCTTAACACCGCACCATCAACCGTGTGCTCTTTATCATTGACATTAAAAGTTACTTTCCCTTGGTTGCAATCAATAATGTCACCTGCAGTGTTTAGAAAAGGTCTCCCAAGAATAATAGACATATTGTCATCTTCAGGCATTTCCAACACAACAAAGTCAATTAATATCAAACAATTATTAGCAACTTGAACAGGAACATTTTCACATATACCAATAGGAATAGTAGTAGACTTATCAGCCATTTGCAAAGATATATCACTCGATATCAATTTTTCTAAATCAAGTCTCTTATAGAGAGAAAAAGGCATTACACTAACTCCGGCTCCCAAATCACACAAAGCAGTTCTAACATAATTATTTTTAATAGAGCAAGGAATAGTCGGTATACCTGGATCTCCAAGCTTCTCCGGAACTTTACCATCAAAAGAGTAATTAGCAAGTAAAGTGGAAATTTCCTCACTAGGAATCTTCCTTTTGTTAGTAATAATATCTTTCATATACTTTGAATAAGGAGGCATTTTAATAGCATCAGTCAAAGGAATTTGCAAAAATAAAGGTCTCATCCATTCACAAAACCTATTGTAGTGTTCTTCTTCCTTGGATTTGTGTTTCTTACCAGGAAAAGGCATTGGTTTCTGCACCCAAGGTTCTCTCTCACTACCATGCTTGTTGGCAATGAAGTCTTCCTTAGTGTACTTTGCATTCTTAGCAAGCTTTTCTGGTTCCTCTTCAACTTCTTCTTTATCAGAAGCATTACCACTTTCGGTTTCAGCGTCAGAAATAGAAACACTATTAGGATTTTTACCTGTTTCGGAAGACTCTATAACTATTTTATGCTTCTTCTTCTTCTTAGAAGGAATATCATCACCTGAAGCACGTTGAGAATCCTGCTCGATCCTCTTAGGATGTCCTTCAGGATATAAGGGATCCTGAGTAGAAGCACCACCTCTAGTGGGTATTTCACACGCTTGTTTTTCTCTTGAAGCATTAATGATGCGTGGTGAATGACCAGCCCGTTGGGAACCCCAAGAGGAAGGTGTGATGAGTATAGCAGCTAGTTTTCCCTCAGTAAGAAACCAAGGTTTAATATCGTTCTTGAAGAAGAGAGACGGTGACGACTGAAGGTGATGCTTGCTAGTTTGCGACAGCAGCGGACAATTTATATATGGCGCCTCGTCCAAGCTTTGCTTGCTAGCTGCAACGTGGAACCTGCACACACACAAACAAATACTTTGCTCCCAACTTGCGATGAGGTTGTCAATCTCACCGGTTTGCTTGAAACAAAGGTTATGAGTGTATCGAGTGGAAAACAGTAGTAATATGCTAGTAAAGTAAACAGTGCGAGAAAAGTAAACAGGTGATTGCAATATGATTAAAATAGGACCGGGGTCCACAGTTCACTAGTGGTGTCTCTCCATAGATAAATAACATGCTGGGTAAACAAATTACAGTTGGGCAATTGATAGAATAAAGATAACGTGATATGTCAAGAAGATCACTATGAGATTTACTCTGGGCATTACAACAAAATACATAGACCGCCATCCAACTGCATCTATGACTAATAATCCACCCTCGGGGATATCATCCGAACACCCCAAAAGTATTAAGTTGCGAACAACAGATAATTGCATTAAGCAAAGTGTGTAATGTAAACAAAGCATATGCCCTTGAGCATATGAATGTTGTTTTCTCCCTAGTAGCAACAGCACATCTACCACCTTAGAGGTTTCTGTCACTCCCCCAGGTGAAATAGAGACATGAACCCACTATCGAGCATAAATACCCCCTCTTGGAGTCACTAGCAACTACTCGGCCAAGATAGCCACTAACAACGGAGAGCATGCAAGATCATAAACAACATAGAGATAACAAAAGATATAATTCAGTACAGCAACTTAATCATAAACACCAATATTCATCGGATCCCAACAAACCAACATCATAGAATTACATAACGGTGATCTCAATCATGTAGGGCAGCTCATGAGATCTAAACATGAAGCACATGGTGGAGAAGACAACCATCTAGCTACTGCTATGGACCCATAGTCCAAGGTAGACTACTCACTCATCGCTCCGGAGGCAAGCATGGCGATGAAGAAGACCTCCGGTGGCGATTCCCCTCTCCGGCAGGGTGCCGGGAAGAGCTTCTGGACCCTCCCGATCTCCGGGTCGACGGCGGCGGCGGATCGCGATGTATTCTGGAAAACTGATCGGGCCCTTAGGTTTTTCTCGTCAGGGGGTATATGTAGGCGAAGGGGGGCTGTCAGAGGTGGAGCCACGCGGCCTCACACGGGGCTGGCGCGGCCAGGGGCCAGGCCGCGCCGCCCCTGTGTGTGGGGGCCACGTGTCCCCCCTCCGTCAGGTCTTCGGATGTTTGGGAGCTCCCCGGTGAAATATGACTTCAGGAACTTGTTTCGTCCAATTCCGGGAATATTTCCTGTGTATCACTTCTGAAACACAAAAACAGCAGAAAACAGGAAACTGGCACTGTGGCACTTCGTTAATAGGTTAGTTCCGGAAAATGTATAAAAATGCCACTAAGTGTAACGAAACAATAGGCAAATGGTGTAAAAACAAGCATGGAGCATCAAAAATTATAGATACGTTTGAGACGTATCAATTAACTAGCAAATATTTTTGCACCTTGGTAAGCTGATCATTTTGAGTCTGAACCATTTGAAAATGTTTAACAAGCATCTTCACATCATTGGAGGTTCTCTCCACAATATCCTGCAACTTGTTAATAGCTCTAGAATTTTCCAACAAATGATTCTGCACTCTCTTATTAAAATTACCTTGCTTAACAATGAAATTATCAAACTCATCTAAGAATTGATTAGGAGGTTTAGAGTAAGGAGTATCTCTATTATCAAAGTGTTGGAGAGAGTGTACCTCAATAGTAGATGAGCGAGGGATTGACTTACATAGTTCTTCTATAGGCGGTAGATTCTTCACATCTTCAGATTTAATACCCTTCTCCTTAAGAGATTTCTTGGCTTCTCTCATTACTTCATCATTTAATTCAATCATTTCTCTCTTGTTTGGTGTAGGCGCTGGTGTTGGCTCAGCCATAGTCCAATCATCATAATTCTGGCTTATTTTAGCCATTAATTCTTTAGCTTCAGCAGGAGCCCTTTTCCTAAAAACACAACCAGCACAACTATCCAAGTATGTCTTAGATTCAACAGTTAGTCCATTATAAAATATATCAAGGAGTTCATTCTTAGGCAATGGCTCTCCAGGCAGTGCTCTAATTAAAGAACAAAACCTTCCCCATGATTCAGGCAGTTCCTCTCCTTTTACCTGCTCAAAGTCAAAGATTTTTTGCAAAGCAGCATGTTGAGCACTAGCAGGAAAATATTTCTGAAAGAAAGCATTAACCAAAGCAATAGAACTATCAATAGATCCAGGAGACAAATTATTAAACCAAGCTTTAGCTGCGCCTTTCAATGAAAAAGGAAAAATCTTAGCAACAAAGTAAGTACGCAGCTTAGTATCATCAGAAAACAAATTACTCAAAGAAGAAAGCTCATTCATGTGCTCCATAGCACTTTCATTTTCAGTACCACAAAAAGTTTCTTTCTCAACAATAAATATATAAGATAAATCCAAAGAGAAATTATAATCCTTATCACTAATATTTATGGGAGAAGCAGCAAACTTAGCATCAGGAGATAACTTATATCTAACAGTATGTCTTGCAAGAAGATCTCTAATAGCACCAGCATCACTAGTAGCATGAAATTCATCAATAAAAGCATCATCTAGTTCAATATAAGCATCATCAAAATCATCACTAGGGTGGTCCCTAGACTCAGGTGAACTAACAAGTGTAACAGTAGCGTTCCCCATTTGCTTAGTTCTAGCAATTGTAGCTTCTAAAACGAGACCAGCAGGGGAGGAACCCTGCGGTATTGTATTAAGAAGGAGGAGCTCTAGGCGCAAAGTCGCGGAGCTGGGGCTCGAACACGCGACCTCGCGGGAGCGCGCACAAGACCGTGGGCTGCTGCCATCCTGGTAGACACCAGTTCCCGCAATTGTAGCTTCTAAGAAGGAACCTAACGAACCACTCTCATCAAGCACAGTAGAAGCATCATCAAAACTATCAGTAGCATTTTCAAACTCAGCAGAAGAAGTAGCATGTGCATGTGGTGGTGTAAGCAACTTACTCATCACAGATGGCGAATCAAGAGCAACAGAGGTGTTCAGAGTCGTACCTCTTCTTGTAGTGGATGGCAATATAGGAACTTTTCCATCACGAGGTTTACCCATAATGAATGGATTGCAGCGAACAATATGAATTCTAAGTGAACTTATAAATAAAGCTATGCTCCCCGGCAATGGCGCTAGAAAATAGTCTTGATGACCCACAAGTATAGGGGATCGCAACAGTCTTCGAGGGAAGTAAAACCCAAATTTATTGATTCAACACTAGGGGAGCCAAAGGATATTTATAAGCCTTAACAGATGAGTTGTCAATTCAGCTGCACCTGGAAACAGACTTGCTCGCAGCGGTTTATCAGTAGCAACACTTTTATAGTGGTGACAGTAGTAAAATAGTAGTGACAATAATAAAGTAAAGACGGTAATAGTAGCAATAGTAAACAGTAGGATTAAATACTGTAGGCATAGGGATGGATGAACGGGCGTTGCATGGACAAGATAATTCATGTAATAATCAATGACATGGGCAATTGCAGATAAATAATGATAAAGCATCCTAGTACTAAACAACCATAGGCATGTGTTCCGTATATAGTCGTACGTGCTCGCAATGAGAAACTTGCATGACATCTTCTGTCCTACCAGCCTATTTGCAGCAGGACCTCAAGGAAATCTACTGGTAATTAAGGTACTCTTTTTGATAAAGTACCGGAGCAAAGCATGAAGACTCAGTGAACATATGTAATCCTCACATCACAGCCATCCCCTCCGGTTATCCCAATTGCTGTCACTTTGGGGCCTCGGGTTCCGGACAACAATATGTGTATACAACTTGAAGGTAAGACCATAAACAACAATTATCATCATAAAACAATAACAAGTTCAGATCTGAGATTATGGCACTCGGGCCCAAAGTGACAAGCATTAAGCACAACAAGTTGCAACAATGTCATAAGCACTAACAATAGATACTAGGCATCATGCCCTAACAATCTCATACAAAATTACATGAATGATCTCATCCAATCCCTACCATCCCCTTCACCTACAGCGGGAATTACTCACACATGGATGGGGGAATCATGGATGGTTGATGGAGAGACATCGGTGATGATGATGATGATGATGATGATGATGATGAAGATCTCCTCCAAATCCCCGTCCCGGCAGAGTGCCAGAACGGAGTTTCTGGTTCCAAATCACGATTTCTGATGGTGGCGGTGCAGCGAAACTCTATCTAGGAAAAATGCCAAACCCCCGATAGTTTCAGGTCAAAGGGTATTTGTAGGCGGAAGGAGGGCTCGAGGAGATGGCTGGGGTGGCCTCACCACACCCTGGCGCGACCAGGCTTGGGCCGCGCCACCAGGTGGTGTGGTGGCCTCCCAGCCCTTCTTTGTCTCGTATTGTGGCTCCGTGGGTCTTCTGGTAAAATAGGATTTTTGCAGTATTTTCCGGAATTTTTCCTGAAAGTTGGATTTCTGCACAAAAACAAGATGCTAGGGCAATCCTGCTAAAAACAGTGTTAGTCCGTGTTAGTTGTACTCGAAACACACAAATTAGAGGAGAAACAACAGCAAAAGTATTTGGGAAAGTTGATACATTTTGGACGTATCATTCTCCTAACCAAGTGTCCTCCCAAAACCTTATATTCTGACCATTATCTACAACCCATTTTCCTCAACGAAAAAGTCTTCTTTTACCTTCATTAATCCTTTCCAAAAAAAGGAATCTAAAGGTTTTGCTTCCACTTGTGAGAGTGTTTTTGAATGCAGATATTTGTTTCGTATTAGTTCATGCCACACCCCATCTTCATTTAACAACTTGAATAACCATTTACAAAGAAGACTCTTGTTTTTTAGATCTAAAACCTCAATTCCTAGACCCCCCCCCCCGGTTTTTTGGTCTACATATAATATTCCATCTCATGAGTCTATATTTTCTCTTATGTCCATCGCTTTGCCAAAAAAAAGCGAGACTGATAATAATCCGATCTTTTCCTAACCCCTTTAGGTATCTCTTGAAAGGATAACATGAACATCGGAAGGCTAGTGAGTACCGAATTAATTAAGATAAGACGATCCCCTTATGGAAGTAATTTCCCTATCCAGCTACTCAGCTTTCTCTCAAACCTATCTTCCATTGGCTTCCATTCTCCATTTTTAGCTTACGGAAATGAATAGGGATCCCTAAGTACTTGAAAGGGAAACCCCTGATTCACATCCAAAAATATTTCTATACTCACTCTCCACCTCCTTAGCATCCACAAAACAGAAGATCTCGCTTTTATGGAAGTTTATTTTTAGACCAGAGAGTTGTTCAAAAAAAACAAAGGATGAGTTTCATGTTTAAGGCTTTGTCTAAATCATGGTCCATAAAAATAATAGTTTCGTCAGCATACTGAAGTATTGAAACCCCTCCCTAAACTAGGTGGGGTATGAGACCGCTCACCTGACCATCTTCTTTTGCTCCCTAAATAAGAATTGCAAGCATATCCGCAACTATGTTAAATAAAATTGGCGAGAGAGGGTCCCCCTGCCTTAATCCCTTACGGGTCTGAAAATAGTGCCCTATGCTATCATTAACACGCACCACAACACTCCCACGGCTAACAATCTGTTGAATCCATCGTCACCATTTAGGATCGAAACCTTTCATTAGCAAAGCTTGCTCTAAAAACGACCAATTAACCTTATCATAAGCCTTTTCAAAATCTATTTTAAGTAACACACCATTCATTTTTTTCATATGAAGTTTATGGATGGTTTCATGCAAAACTACCACACCTTCCAGAATATGCCTATCCGGCATAAAAGCCGTTTGAGTTGGTTTTACTACCGAGTGCGCCACTTTGGAAATTCTATTAGTTCCAATCTTAGTAAAAAAATTAAAGCTGACATTTAAAAGACAAATAGATCGATATTGTTGAATTTGAATGGCATTTTCCTTCTTAGGTAACAGAATAGTGGTTCCAAAGTTGAGATGATAAAGTGGAAGTTCTCCTTTATAAAAACTTTGAACATGGACACCACCGGGATATTTATGATGTATTTGTAGATGAATATTCATGATACTGTTGGTATGATTTACTAGAGGACTCTCAATGGGACACCACTGGGATTTTGTCACACCGCCCCTTGCCGCTATGATTGGCGATGTGAGGCCGATCAATTTCCCGACTGGAGTCTGTTTTATTTCCTTTCTTTAGTTCTTATATCTTCCCTTGGCTGCTACTCCTTCTATTTGTAGATGCTGTCTTGGGCTGTCGATCCATGTCCACTTAGGCTCAGGTCCATCAGACGAATAAGCACGCATGTACGCGTATGACAGATTTTATCTGGAGTATCCGCTATTCTTTAGGAGAGACGCTCATGTGAGTCTGTGTATGTTGAGTGCGTGTATGGTTGTAATATGTTTCTTTTTTGACAGCTCATTGGCTCTCTTTTTTAACAGTGATTGACTCTCTTGTAATCACAAAATTGGTTGCAACTAAGTGAGGCAAACAACCCAAAGAAAGAGATGATGATTGAACTTAAAGAAGAAACATCACTGATATTCAGTAAGAGAACTAGGTACACGGATGGTTTTCAGCGTCCTCATATTTTGATCTTGAGCAATTTGCCGAAGAAAAATTAAGTCAAATCTTGTCGATCTTGGACGCTACGACGAGCGGATTCTGCCGCGCGATCTGCTGGCGGCCGGCCGCCATGTAGTCGAACTTGCAGGCGTGCGCGCCGGCGTGACGGTGCGCGCCGGCGTGACGGTGCGCGCCGCAGTAGGTGCCGCCGCAACGGCAAGCGAACCCGAGCAGCCCCACCTTCTTTCGGCACGCCTCGCACCGGTTCTTCGTCGCCGTCGTCGGCACCGCCTCCTTCTCGCGTCCGACGGCGGCAGGCTGTCCACCGCGCTCTTTGATCCCCAGCGACGCGAATCCGGACACGACGCTGTCCACCGACGGCAACGCGCCGCTCACGGCAGCGACACCGATCTGCTGCTCCTTGAAACACCTGGAGCAGAGGTTCCCCGTCGTCGCGCTGCCGAAGAAGCCGCAGTCGTTCGCGCACAGGATCGCCGCCGCCGCGCCAACGTCCGACGCCGAAGCACCGCCCGCCTGCTGCGTCTCCGCCATTGCTCGAGTCGATGTACGAGCGTTCCCTCCTTATACCTACTAGTCGATCGTCGTTCGCGCGCGCGCAACTCGATCTATCTTGGCTTGGCTGCTCTGTTCCGCCCGAGGCGATGTCGATTGTCGATGTTGCTGTGCCCGTTCCAGATCGATGTGTGGCCTTTTGAAGACGTTGCGCTCGTCCGATATCCTGTCGCACTCGGCCAAGTGATCCTGATTCCTGAATCCTACCCAGCCACAGGGATCATACGGAGACGGACTACTTATAATCGCATGGCTCCTTCCTTCGACGAGTCCGACGCCACGCGTTGTTGACGTGGCTTTCCTTTCCACTTTTTCGTGTAGGAAATTCTAACTTCTGTTTGGATTCAAATCCATATATACCTGCTTGGATTCAAAGTACTCTAGACCACACATTACAGCTTGTAGGACCGAAGCACATTGTTTACCAAATAATAGGCGGGGAGATTGCCAGAGGGCATTTTGAGTGTCACCTCCACACCCTCAGCGCCTATATGTTTTGTTTGATAAAGAGAGCCTTTATAGTGGGACGGGCGTTTTGGTGCCCGAGCTCATATGAGCTCGTTTTCTGGGCCATGCAATCGAGTTCAGATGGGTAGTACAGGCCGTGTATTCTGGTTGTGTCTGACATCGCTATGTCCCCTCTCTGCGCATGCGTTAATGCTCGTTCGATGGACGGCTGTCCTTGATACATAATATAACGAACGGAGTGCTGCATTTTGTATCGTATTGTGCCGGTACCATCGATCCTTATCCATTTTTTTTAAAGGAAAGCGGTGGGGGAGATCCCACAGCGAGTATTTTTAATAAATAATAAGGACCCAAATTCGTATTCATGGAGATTTGAACCAGAGTGTCTGGGTTGTACATCCACTCCCATGCCAGTCCTTATCCATGAGCCACACCACCCCTTTCTCTTGCAGGACTCGTTCCCAACCTAATTTCTCTCACCACCATCCTCACTAGCATCAGCGAGTATTCATGCCGGCCGAGCCGCGTCCAGTACTAAGCTGGCTCCTGGCAGATTACTTTCTACCGAGGACCTGCAGGTGGTAGATGCAAATCTATTTACAAAGAAATATGTGATGTACTAAGCTGGCTAGCTAGCAGATGGACCAATCCAATATGTGATATACTAAGCTAGCAGATTGATTCGAAATTTCCACCGAGGACCTGCAGGAGGTAGAGCCGCTCGAGGACCCTGTAGGATTCTTTATATCCACGCTACGGGTCAGCCCAGCACTTGATTCTGGAGGCGACAAACATTGTAGAAAATTGAGAGGTGTCCAAGAAGGCGTCCTAGTCGTCAGTTGCGACTAGCTCAAGCTCGAGATCCGGAGGGCCCGAACTCATGCAAGTCCTCCCCTGTTGCAGTGCCTCGGTTGGCTGGTTTTTAGTGATTTAATCCCTCTTCGCATTTCCGTGTTTGCTAATGGCCTGGCCGCCGGCCACTCCAGCGAAAAATAGATCGGCTAGGACAGATCTGGCTCGCCCAGCGTCAAAAGGCACTGGGCGATGAGCTTTTATTTCGCCTCCAGCCGACACCGTCTTGGCGTCTCCCCTCTAACGGAGATGCCAGTGTCGATCACAAAGGCACAAACGGTCGCTCGAGCCTGACCCACCGTATCATACGCGTATATGCTACTCCCTCCGTTTAGAAATATAAGATGTTTTAGATTTATGAAGTGAGTGTATCTAGACATCTTTTAATGTATAGGTTCGCTCGAATCTATACACTAAAAGATATCTACATATACTCACTTCATAAAGCTAAAACATCTTATATTTCTAAACAGAGAGAGTATTTTTTAGTGATTTGTATGACATGCAGTAGCAGAACTGTGTCAGAACAAACGAACAGTCCAGAAAACGGGTGGAGATTTGGTGCTCCTGAGCACTAGTGCTCTCGCCAGATGGGCGCATGCTATTGGTACATTTGTATATAGATATCTGTGCCAGTGTTATATCTAGACAAATACCAAAGGTTAGAAAATGTAAATACATGGTGTCTGCCCGTAGAAACAGTGTTATCTACGATGGGTAGTCCAGAGCTATAGTCCTAGCATGATCAGTGGAGCCGGCACATTTTCCGTTGAGAAAAGGTTAAAGAACAGGTTGTGGGCCACTAACTAGCACTGTACAAATAGACCGCTTTGATTGTTTTTTGGCTGTACGTGCATTGCCGCTCTAGAAATCTGGAAGTAGAGCAGGCGAGTGAAGTAAAGCTTAGCTTGACTAGTCAATAAGAGTATAAAAATTCATACTGATAGCTATTTTGGTGATATATAAGTCTACTTTTTTATAAATGATTTCTATTAACTCAAAGCAGCACCTTAATCAGAAAACGTTAGATCTGGGATATTCAAACGTGCTATGGCCTACCTCCTAAATACAGAGTTGCGTTCAAGGCTTAGGAGCAGACATGCCAATAGAGCAAGGGATTAGATATGGGACCTTAAGTGTATATGCTAATTAATCTTGCATTATCTCTGGCCATTAGCGCATCTATGTGTATACTACTAGTGCAACCTGGTGGCCCTAGGGTCTGGGTCCGCCACTGAGGTAGGACAAAACAATGTGTAAGCGAATAATCTCTCATTTAAATTTTCATTAAAAGCAGGTATGATTACAGAGTGATGCTTACATCCGGGGCTGACGATACTGACAACCACATTGCAGCTACACCTGAATGGATTGAAAATATAATTACAGACCTTGATCTTATTGACACTACACGACTAACTGACAGTCTGACACTACACTACACGGCGAAGGGTGTACCGTGCCTTTGCACAGGCATGGGTTGTGTAGCTACAGGCCTAGGATTGATATAGCCTCGCCACATCACTCTGGTGTACTGCGCAGGGTAACAAATTGGAGGCACTCTACTTCTGTCCTGCTGACACAATTGCGCCCCACGCGGTAGATCATAAATGCACCTCCCAGTACAACGAGGCCTCAAAAATACGTGCATATATACTACAACAAATCTGTCTACCTACTATCATTATACGGATAAATGGATGGAGAGATTGCAAGAAGGAACGGTTGAGATGTTGCCCACCTGGCGGGAGCACTGGTGCTCATATGCCAAAACGCTTTTTCCTCCAGAAAACGAGCTTATTTGAGCTCGGGGATCAGAATAGCATTTCCGGCCTTTATAACCCTAACCACCACATCACAATGATAACACCACATATAATTCATTCTCGTACTCTGCATGACGAGAGGAAGAGATCAAAGTTGAGTTGCGGCCGAAGATCACGATCGTCTACGGCGGTGCCTACTCGATCTAGGGGCTTGGTCATGGGCAGTCCGGCACCACCTTGGGCATGATTGGTATCGAGTAGCTCTAGAGCCAGGTTTCACGTTTCGCTAGGGCCAAGCTCCAGAGGGATTTGGCCCGTTAGAAATGGTGCAAAAAAACACTGTCAAGTTGTTTGGTAGGCAACATGGAATTATGTAGACTTTTATGGTATCCACAGCTGTGGTGTTTGGTTGTGGCGGCTTCCTGCATGCCATGTGAGACTGTCATGCAGCATGGCACTGAAAATAAGAGCATCTTTCAGCTTCGTGGTGCGCACCCGACCTGGCCCTGGAGAAACACTCGATTCCTACGTTTTCACGGGGCCTGGCCCAAAGGTGCTTTAATGTGCGCGCGGGTCATCTTGGTGAGACCCCTCTCGTTTGGCAGCCCGTGAAAAAAAGGAATTTTCTCCATGCATACGAGTCTACCTACCACCATGCACCCTACCAATCGTGTCCCTTGTCTCTCTCTGCGGCGCGTCGGCGTGAACAATAGCGGTGACGGCAAATGCGCCGCATCTAGGTTTCATTCAAAAACAAGATTGGACAGAAGTATTGAGGTTGCGCTACAGGAAGATGGGCATTGCCCGGAGTCCCTCGAGGAGCACTGATTCTCTCGCCCTCTCTTTCTCTCTTCGAAGGCAACAACAACGGTGGTGGCGCCCAATTAGGTTTTACCCGTGGTCGAGATCGGATCCATTGGGTGTGGTGGGTTCAAGGATGGGGTAGGCGAGGTTGGTTTTATTGACGTATATGTGGATCTATCACAATCATATGTTTGAGATCGAACGGGAGGCCTATGATTTGACCTCCAGAGTAGTGGGTCGGGGACATTTGGTCAGGGGCACCGGACATCCAAGAAGGGCTAGAAGTGTGATCGGACGGCCAATATTGATCTCATGGAGCACTGGTGGCGGATAGAAGGGAGGAAGTAGTCTCCCTAGTAAAAAAATCATATATGATTTGAACAATTCTATTCTATACCATTTTTTATTCATAAGATTATATGATGTGAACATTCCTGGTAATTTTAATTATTGTTGTATTGTGTGATATAGAAATAATAATAATTTCTGTATTTCTTCATATTATAATGTTTGAAATGCTAAAATTCAGAAATAGCATGCCATATTTTCCGGTACCGGCGGGATGTTTGGCATAACAGATATGGCTACAGGTTTGGGCAATCTGCTTTGTGAAACCTCATGTTGTACCAGAAAACACTGGTAAATTTTGAGGGTACCTGATGCCAGATATCCTGGTAAATTTTATCTAGAACTAGGAACTTCGGCGCGGCGTGCCCCAAGATGCGTTGAAGGATTACACGGAGGCATCAGTAGTAATCCATATTGGCACAGAAGAATAAGAGAAGAATAAGAGTTGGCTGTAAGCATCCGTTTTTTTAGATTTCACTGTATGTTCCATGATATTGGTATGAAAGCCATAGCAGAGCATAGATTATACTGCCAAATCCAAAGGCATTAGAAGTTATATCTAGTATTTATTGATGGTAGTAAAGAAGTGGAAGCAAATATCAACGCATAGCTTCATAATGTTTTAGTAAATTAAGAATTTACTTACAAACTTTGATATCACAACCAAACCTTTCGTTGAGTGTGTCAACAATACAAAACATTGGTTGTTGCATAGGCACATATTCAAACATGCAGATTGATGGCGCGGTATTGATGGTGCCGAAAAACTTGTTGGCGTGTAGTTGATGAAGTAAATGACCGGCCAGTTGGGAACCCTAAGAGAAGGTTTGATGAATATAGCAGCAAGTTTTCCCTCAGTATGAAACCAAGATATGTCAATCCAGTAGGAAAAAGCCAATACTCCAGAAGGTGATGCTTGCTAGCTTCATGACAGCTCCGGACAATTTATAGGGCGCCTCGTCCAGTGCGTTGCTTTGCCAGCTGCAACGCGGAACCTGCACACAACACAACCAAATACTTTGCTCCCAACTTACGATGAGGCCGTCAATCTCACCGGTTTGCTATAAACAAAGGAATGAGCGTATCGAGTGGAAAGCAATAGTAGTATGCGAGTAAAGTAAATAGTGCGAGTAAAGTAAATAGGTGATAGCAATATAAAGGAAATAGGACCGGGGTCCACAGTTCACTAGTGGTGTCTCTCCATAAGATAAAATAACACATGCTGGGTAAACAAATTACAGTTGGGCAATTGATAGAATAAAGACAACGTGATATGTCAAGAGGATCACTATGAGATTTACTCTGGGCATTACAACAAGATACATAGACCGCCATCCAACTGCATCTATGACTAATAATTCACTTGTGGCGAATCAATCCGAGAACTCCACGAGTATTAAGTTGCGAACAACAGATAACTGTATTAAGCAAAGTGTGTAATGTAAACAAAGCATATGCCCTTGGACATATGAATGTTGTTTTCTCCCTAGTGGCAACAGCACATCTACAACCTTAGAGGTTTCTGTCACTCCCCCAGATTAAATAGAGGCATGAACCCAACTATCGAGCATAAATACCCCCTCTTGGAGTCACTAGCAACTACTCGGCCAAGATAGCTACTAACAACGGAGAGCATGCAAGATCATAAATAACATAGAGATAACATAAGATAATATTCAGCACATCAACTTAATCATAATACCAATATTCATCGGATCCCAACAAACACAACATGTAGAATTACATAACGATGATCTCGATCATGTAAGGCAGCTCACGAGATCTAAATATGAAGCACATGGTGGAGAAGACAACCATCTAGCTACTGCTATGGACCCATAGTCCAAGGTAGACTACTCACTCATCGCGTCGGAGGCAAGCATGGCGATGAAGAAGACCTCCGGTGGTGATTCCCCTCTCTGGTAGGGTGCCGGGAAGAGCTTCTGGACCCTCCCAATCTCGGGTCGACGACGGCGGCGGATCGCGATATGTTTCTAGAAAAGTGATTGTGTCTTTAGGTTTTTCCCGTCGGGGGGTCATTATAGGTGAAGGGGCAGCGTCAGAAGTGGACCAGGGGGCCCTCACCATAGGGCGGCGCGGCCAGGCCCTGGGCCGCGCCCCCTGGTGGTGAGGCTGCCTCCTGGCTCCTTTCTGTCTCCTCTTCGATTCTCTGGAAGCTTCGGTAAATTTTTGGATGTTTGGCTTTTGTTTCGTCCAGTTCCGAGAATATTTCCTGTGTAACTTTTCTGAAACACAAAAATAGCAGAAAACAGGGAACTGGCACTGTGGCATCTCGTTAATAGGTTAGTTCCGGAAAATGCATAAAAATGCCACGAAGTGTAACGAAACACTAAGCAAATGGTGTAAAAACAGGCATGTAGCATCAAAAATTATAGATATGTTTGAGACGTATCAGCATCCCCAAGCTTAACTCCTGCTCGTCCTCAAGTAGGTAAGTAATAACAAAAAAAAAATTTGAGGTGACATTCACCTACATAATCTTGATCATCTATGTAAGTGTTGTGCGCTGGGATCAAAAGAACTTAAAACATGGGCATGAAAGATATAATCTTGATAGAAGAAACTTAGCAACCATGTTATAACATGAAGAAGAACACAAACGAAAGATCATGAAAAATGAAACAATGAAAGTCAAACGTGTGTTCAAATCATAAGGAAAAACATAGCAAATGGTTTTCAGCTTATCCTTCATGAGAGAGCAAAATATAAATGCATAGGATACCTTCAAGTTTAAGAGGGCGACTAGATACAAGTAATTTGAGAACAAGTGAAACCAACATCATGAATCAATCAATAAAAACTTTGGGACAATGCACATTATACTAAGAATGACAACTATGCTCTCTTAGACGGTGCATAAAGATAGAAGGTGGAGACTCAACATAAAAGTAAAAGAAAGACCCTTCACGGAGGGAAGCAGTGATTGCGAGTTTTATAAACCTTCAAAAATTATGGTACTTACTAGCTTTGAGCTCTCATTGCCCCCATCATAGGCATCTTGAATGGTTAGAGTTAATGCGAGTACAATTATGAAGCATATGCTTGACAAATCATAAGTTGAAAACCTCGTGTCTCGTGAAGTACAAATACCCAAACCTCATGCTACTCGACTTAGAGTCCCAAGCAAGCTCTTGTCATTGTAAATATATGTGTATCATCGAGAACCGCCAACGGGGTACCTCCTGCCCGATGACATAGAACAAGCCCACATCAAAATGACAAGACAAACAGACAATGAACACCTCGACATCTCTTTTATTTACCATTGGTATAGCTTTTTATTATGAGATGCGTCGTCGAATGTCCACTATGGGCATGCTGTAAATTTCCACCATGAATAATGCATGGCTTAGATTAGCGGCCCAGGCGTTTCCCTAACACATATAAAAACTCCATGATCCCGCAAGATTCCCAACTTATTTTACATCGCGAGTATCCATAAATAAAAGATCACGATATCAACTCAAATGAAAGATAGTGCAATATTGAAAGCTTGCCCCATGACGGTATGGCTGGGCTAATTTCCAACCTACAACTTGCAAGCATAACAAATCAACATAAGAGAGCCACAATATCAAATTTTAAAATGAGAAAACTAAAGTGTGCCATCAGGTATGTGAGAGCTTTACTGACCAATTTTCTTATAACACCAAAAAGAGTTTAATTTGAAGGATAGATAAAAGCAAGTCAAATGTACTTTGGAATAGCAAATTGCTAATAAGTATATATGGTGGACACATTGGAACAACTTAGTTTTTAGGAGTTGGATGTACGAGTAGAGCTCATACTCAGTACAAAATGAGGGCTAGCAAAAGACTGGGAGCGACCAACTAAGAGAGCAATAACGACCATAATCATGCAGAGCGACAAAGCAACATTAAGAGAAGCATAAGATGGAATCAAAAGTCAAAAACTAAATGATCATAGAGGCTTATGGTGACTTTGTATGAGTCAAACATGTGTGAGCATGTGCCAAGTCAACCCAAATAAAGCATCAAGGAGAAAACCAAAATAATACTTCCAAATAATTAAAACAACGCATGATTTTTTCAAAGGCTCATTAAGCAATCTCAGTCATTTGAGACAAGTCATGCTACAGAAAAACCACTAAGCATACTATCAAAAAGACATCAAGCATGACATGCAAAAGCCTAGGTCGCAGTCTACACAAGCTCCTTCTTGTACCACTTTTTTTTGCATAAAGCTTTTTCTCTTTTCCAACACCATTCAAACTTTTTTAAACAACTCTTTTGATGAAAAACAACATGGACCAGAGATCAAAATACACCTTGATGCAAAGATATAACAAGATCTGAACACAAATCAAGGTGAAAAATGAAAACTAAACGCAGTAGCAGAAAAAGAGAACACTCGTTGAAATGATAAGAGTGAAAAACGGAGTGTTCTTGGCAAATGAAAAGCAAGGCAACTTCTCCAAAAGAAATTTGTTGGGGTCCAACCATTTATTGCAGCAAACAAAACTAAAGAAAACTAAAAACTAAAATAACTGACGCTCCAAGAAAAACACATAGTGCATGAAGCAATAAAAATATAGAGTGTTGAAAGGTGACCTGATTTTTGCCGATGAAGAAGAGGCATCCCCAAGCTTTGACGCTTGTACCTCTTGGATATTTCTTGGGGTGCGTGGGCATCCCCAAGCTTGAGCTTTTGTCCATTCTTCAACTCATCTCATCATTCTCTAATCCCTACACTTGAAAACTTCCTTCATACAAAACTCAACACAATTCTATTAGCAACATTAGTGTAAGCATAACATTGAATCAACCCCTTTTTTGCTTCAGGTTTCAACTCAAAACCACCACATATAAAGCATATACTACTGTAGCAACTTCCCCAAAAGTTCAGTGATCAAAAGAACTAAAAAAGAAAGCGATCGAGCGGCAAACACAAATATTGGCAGAAATCTGTCAAAACAGAACAGCTGACAAAGGTCGAATTTTTAGAGGGTTTTCTGTTGCTCAAATCAAAAAGTGTTAATCTAATGAAAGTTTGGATATAACCTGGGGCATATGCACAAGAAATCTCAGGTCCAAAAGATATATAGAGAATTTTCACAAATTTTTACGGTGCAGCACCAAAAACTGTTTCAGGACAGCAGCATCCCCAAATCTTACCTCACTCAAATTAGAGGCTTCTCTTGGCACAAAAACGAAATAAAAATGATAAGGAGCGGTTATTACAGTAGTAATAACTTCCAAGACTCAAATAAAAGAAAAAGAACTGAAAGTAAAAACATTGGGTTATCTCCCAAGAGTGCTTTTCTTTAACGCCTTTGAGCTAGGCGCAGAAAGTGCGAATCAAGTATTTTCAAAAGAAGCATTAAGATCAACTGCAGAAGTCTTTTCAATAAGGCATTGTATTTCATCCACATAAGTTTTTGAAGACCCCTTGTGATCACGCTTTGCTTCACTCAATTCATTAAAAAAGATTTGCAGGACAGATCCAATCAAAATTATTTTCAATAGCTTCATACAATCCCAAGAGTTTGCTAGGTATTGGTATTTCGGTTCCTTCATTGTTTGTACTAACAATCTTTATATGTGAGCCAAGCTTATTAAAATGCTTAAGAACTTTCCTAACTTCAATGGCCACATCTCTAAATTCTATGTGCAAAGTTTCCAAGATAAAAGCTTTCATTTCGGGGTCCTTAATATCATGAAGCTTAAGAAACATGTGTTGCATAAAAGGATTAAGGCTAGCAAACCTAGCTTCCAACATGTGAACTAAATAAGCAGAAGCAACTTCATAACTAGGAGCAAGCTCAGCCAAAGACTTTTTCTCAACATCTTTATGCATACTAATATGATTAAAGAACTCCTCGATGTTACTTTTCCCAATAATAGAACCACTACCTACTGAGAGGTCCTCCAAAACGTACTTAGGGAACAACATAATGAACTAAAAGTAATAAAGTAACAACTATAAAGGAAACTAATTTTTTTGTGTTTTTGATAAAACGAAGCAAGTAAAAGCAAAATTTAAAACAATGTAAAGGATGTGCATGTGAAACTCCCCTTGCAGAAGTCTTCTTTTTCCTCCCCGGCAACGGCGCCAGAAAACTTTTTGATGGTGCGGTATTGATGGTGCCAGAAAACTTGTTGGCGTGTAGTTGATGAAGTAAATGACCGGCCAGTTGGGAACCCCAAGAGAAGGTTTGATGAATATAGCAGCAAGTTTTCACTCAGTACGAAACCAAGGTATGTCAATCCAGTAGGAAAAAGCCAATACTCCAGAAGGTGATGCTTGCTGGCTTCGCGACAGCTCCAGACAATTTATAGGGGGCCTCGTCTAGTGCTTTGCTTTGCGAGCTGCAACGCGGAACCTGCACACAACACAACCAAATACTTTGCTCCCAACTTACGATGAGGCCGTCAATCTCACCGGTTTGCTATAAACAAAGGAATGAGCGTATCGAGTGGAAAGCAATAGTAGTATGTGAGTAAAGTAAATAGTACGAGTAAAGTAAATAGGTGATAGCAATATAAAGGAAATAGGACCGGGGTCCACAGTTCACTAGTGGTGTCTCTCCATAAGATAAAATAACACATACTGGGTAAACAAATTACAGTTGGGCAATTGATAGAATAAAGACAACGTGATATGTCAAGAGGATCACTATGAGATTTACTCTGGGCATTACAACAAGATACATAGACCGCCATCCAACTGCATCTATGACTAATAATCCACTTGTGGCGAATCAATCCGAGAACTCCACAAGTATTAAGTTGTGAACAACAGATAACTGCATTAAGCAAAGTGTGTAATGTAAACAAAACATATGCCCTTGGACATATGAATGTTGTTTTCTCCGTAGTGGCAACAACACATCTATAACCTTAGAGGTTTTTGTCACTCCCCCAGATTAAATAGAGGCATGAACCCAACTATCGAGCATAAATACCCCCTCTTGGAGTCACTAGCAACTACTCGGCCAAGATAGCTACTAACAACGGAGAGCATGCAAGATCATAAACAACATAGAGAAAACATAAGATAATATTCAGCACATCAACTCAATCATAACACCAATATTCATCGGATCCCAACAAACATAACATGTAGAATTACATAACGGTGATCTCGATCATGTAAAGCAGCTCACGAGATCTAAACATGAAGCACATGGTGGAGAAGACAACCATCTAGCTACTGCTATGGACCCATAGTCTAAGGTAGACTACTCACTCATCGCGCCGGAGGCAAGCATGGCGATGAAAAAGACCTCCGGTGGCGATTCCCCTCTCCGGCAGGGTGCCGGGAAGAGCTTCTGGACCCTCCCGATCTCGGGTCGACGACGGCGGCGGATCGCGATATGTTTCTGGAAAAGTGATCGGGTCTTTAGGTTTTTCTCGTCGAGGGGTCTTTATTGGCGAAGGGGCAGCGTCAGAAGTGGACCAGGGGGCCCTCACCATAGGGCGACGCGGCCAGGCCCTGGGCCGCACCCCCTGGTGGTGAGGCTGCCTCCTGGCTCCTTTCCGTCTCCTCTTCGGTTCTCTGGAAGCTTCGGTAAATTTCTGGATGTTCGACTTTTGTTTTGTCCAATTCCGAGAATATTTCCTGTGTAACTTTTCTGAAACACAAAAATAGCAAAAAACAGGGAACTTGCACTGTGGCATCTCGTTAATAGGTTAGTTCCAGAAAATGCATAAAAATACCACGAAGTGTAACGAAACACTAAGCAAATGATGTAAAAACAAGCATGAAGCATCAAAAATTATAGATACGTTTGAGACGTATCACAGATGCAGAATTCCCCAAATTTATGATTTCAACACAAATAATGATGTGATGCCCCAGCTTACAATGTGTATAACTGAGATAAGTAGCACGAACATTTTAAAGAGATTCAAACCGTCGTTACAATATCACCTCAGAGTGTTAGAAGTTACTATGCAGCTAAGGAACTGCTAGTTAACACGATAGTCGCTCTTGGTGGTATCACTTTGTTGCCGTCTGCTGAACCACACAATTTGTGAGCTCATATTAGGCACATGCCTACTTTCCTTTGGCCAGGAGAGAGTGCAGTCAAACATCACACCATACTGAAACGTCTCACCTATCATAAAATCATCAAGTTTAATTCAACTGCTTAATCATGATGCGTACAGACTGAGTTCATCGCATATATTGCTAGAACCCACACAAAAGGCCATAACTTGGGATGTTCTTCAAAACTGAACCTTCGAGATAGCATGTTGTTCTGCAACTGGACATACACATGAATATTTATGCAACATGATATAACTAAGCAGTAAAGCATACACTATTTTGTAAATGCTATTCAGATAAGCTTTAGAAAAGATGAGCATGCACTTGGAGGACAACAAAACCAAATAACAAAGTATAATGATGTCAGTATGATTTACATGGGCAAATTTGATAAGCAAAATGAAGAAAAACAGAAGATAACAGAGTAGACTTTAGTAGGCACAAAAGAAAAATAACATACAACAGGTGCGGATAAGTAATGTGAACAGTGGAGTAAGTCTGCAATGAAGTGTCGACCTGATAAGACCATATTATTGCCATTACGTGTTACCTAAATCTCAAATGTTTTGCATAGTATGCATAGAAATGAAAATCATCAGGCTGTGGAATACTTTCAAGGATATTTGACGGCTGAGTAAACCTGATCCTGTATGGAGTGATCTGTAGCCTCGTACTTCTTGCATGGTCAGCAAAGTGCATCAAAGATGTAAACTAAACCTTCCCTATAAATGTTGTCTAACCTGTCCTATGTGCTTGCTCGGCAGCTGAATATCTGCTGGGCTAAAAGATCAACCAAGATTCGGGGAAAAAAGGCGTACAAAGTAAAGGGTGGCTATCGCATATCAGTGTTTGTTGGCCAAATGGACTGATAAATAGAAGTTTGAGTAGCTCGGCGGCAGCTGTTGGCAGGATATATGAACAGTACATAGCTTAGGAGAGTAGAAAAAGTAATACTCAGTTTCCATAACATGTAAGGTTAATAGGTGCTTTAGATGACTGTCAGAGTAGTAATTTAAATATATAAAGAGATAAGATATCCAACTGTTTTGGAGGATATATTTTAATTGATACTAACAGAAAATAAAAAGCATTAGG
This sequence comes from Dactylis glomerata, assembly GCA_007115705.1. Taxonomy (NCBI): domain Eukaryota; kingdom Viridiplantae; phylum Streptophyta; class Magnoliopsida; order Poales; family Poaceae; genus Dactylis; species Dactylis glomerata. The sequence goes on from QXEO01000220.1 coordinate 15,875,950, forward strand.
TACCGTCTGGTGCTCCCTTTTGTAAGAATGTTTTTACAGAAGCAGATTCTGAAGAGAAGATGTTAATAGATGGTGTAACGTGTGTATGACATAAAGTCCGGCAACGTCTTGGCGATTTTTTTTAAAATATTGCATTTTTTTTCAGTATTTTTAGAAATAATACTATATTTTAGTCAATTTCAAAAATAGTGCACTGTTTAGTCTGGCAGACGCGATAAGTAGAAATCGCGTAGGCCGGACACGATTAGTCTGAATGATGGTGGGCCCAGCTCCTATCAAATGGCTGGTCGCAGCGGGCCGATGCGATTAGACTTGTCGCATAGGGCGGACATGATTAGAGCTAGGGCGCACATGCACTGCTTGCATTATGCAAAATGTGCTAGCTATTAGGTGTTTATGAACTTCAAATATTTGTTATTCATAAACCGTATATCTAAACAGGCTGAAATTTTTACAGATTGGATATTACAATGAATACAATTTTTTGGAATTTTTTTATTTTTTTTCAAAAAGTTTAAATTTTGAGTTCAAATTTTGGTCAAGAACTTAACATTTTCCGAAAAAATTGAAAAAATTCTAAAATATCGTATTCATTGTAATATCCAAGCTTTGAAAGTTTTAGCCTGTTTGAATATACGGTTTATGAATAATAAATATTTGAAGTTCACAAACACCTAATAGCTAGCACATTTTAAGTAGTCTTTGGCATGCAAGTCACTAAGCGGGAAGACAGTGCATGTGCATATGCGACCAGTCGCGTCTGCCTTGCAAGACTAGTTCTAATCGTATCCGCCATATGCGACAGGTCTAATCGCCTGACTAATCGTGTCCGGCGTGCGCGATTTCTACTTGTCGCGTCTGTCAGACAGAACAGTGCAATATTTTTGAAATTGATTAAAATATAGTATTATTTTTAGAAATGCTGAATAAAAATGCAATATTAAAAAAAAATTATATTGCACTTTTTTTGCAGCATTTACAGAAGTAGGATTCGTTTGCAGGCAATTTCAGAACTAGGGCACCTTTCCATCCGCCGGATGCGACAAGCCCTATTTGCATCCGCCGGATGCGACAGGGCGGTGGACGAGGCAGCCGACGCGCAGAACCTGCAGTCGTGTCCGCCGGATGCGATAGGGAGTAATTCGATCCAGCGGACGCGACAGGATCTTATCCTGCTAAGCGCACCCCGCCGGCTTAACTAATGTTTGAGACAAGTTTTATCTTAGAGTAATATTTATGAATATATATTGGAAGTAATATTTATATTAATATAGAAAATACGTGATATATCGGTATTACAAACCGGAAACTAAAATATTGAAAGTGCGTGATACATCGGTATTACATACCGCAAACTAAAATAGAAATACATGATTCGGGATAACTAAAATTAAGATAGAAATATAGTACGAGTAACTAAGGCTTGGCGACTCTCTTGCCCTTTGTTGAAGAAGATTTTTTGGCCAAGTCGCTAGGCATGAAGTGGTCGTCGTCGTCGAGATCATCTACATCGCTCAACCATGACGGTGCAGTTCCTTTGCCCTTGCAAGCAGCGCCCTTGGGCTTGGACGAGGTTGATTCTTTGCTCTTCGATGACGCCCCTTTCTTCTTTGCCCAATCGCTAGGCATGAATATATCTTTATCTTTGTGGCTGTCGTTGATCCAGAGCGCGGTATGTTGAACCCACCAGCTCATATCTTCTCCTCTCTCCTTTATATCTGTCCAGTGCCCGTTGATCTTGATAAGTTCTGCCTGGACCTCCTTCCAGGTGCGAGATGGGCCTGTCGACTTGCTCTGATTGTAATCAAATGTGACCTCAATGAGATCGCTGGGGGTATTGACAAGCTCGTCAAATGGAACAAGCTCACGGTTCCTTCTATATCTACAGGCTGCCTTGAAAACCTCTACGGACATAACTGTTTTCCAACTACGATTGTGAGGCGCCATGTTGTGCAAGATACAATGAGCTAGAACTGAAGTTTAGGTGGTCTTATATAGGACTTGAAGAATAGAAATGGTGGGAAAGAAGACACGGAATGCTGAAGGTGGGAAAGAAGAAGCGGGAAAGGAGTTGGCGGGAAAGGAGTTGGCGGGAAAGAACAAGCGGGAAAGAACAAGCTGAAAAAACGAGCGGGAAAGAATCGGCGGGAAAGAAGTTAGCTGGAGAAATTGAGCGGGAAACTAGTTTGCGGGAAAGAACGAGCGGAAAAAATTATACTAAAAATTACGAGCGGGAATGGAGTTGGCGGGAAACAACTAGCGCGAAATATTAGGCGGGAAAGAACGAGCGGGAAAAAATAGTCAGAAATAAATCGTGACAAATATATGTGTCTCATACATCATGGGATAGTAGTACAATGAGAACCAGAAACATGCTTACAAATATATGTCTAATACGAATGTGTATACAAATTATTAGGATACAAAGATATGATGATCACATAGATCATCGACGGCGCGGAGCACGTGGTGGTCCTCGTGGCGGAGGCGTCGTCCATCCATACCTGTTAGGGGCCGCTCGATAGTACTGAGTGCTCTCGACCTCCTGGTTGTCGGTCTGTGACTGCTGTGTGGGATCAGGTGGAGGAGTAGTAAGCAAGGCCATATAACCACTCATAGGATCCGAGTTAATATCGATGTCACCAGTCATCCAAGTCGATCCCTGCATAGGCGACGTCCCTCCCTGTGCTGTAGCGTGCAATGCAACAAAATATATTAGGAAATTATAGCTATGTATAACTTAATAAATAAAACAACTGTGAACTACACGTACCTTCTGACATGGCCATCTGTGGAGTATAACCAAAAATCTGCTGCGCTATGCCTCCATACTGCGGCTGGCTCAAGTAGTCGTACTCCGGCTGCTGCACATAGCCAGAACCTCCAGGCTGGTAAGGATCAGGCTGCTGCTGATGCTGCCAACCTGAACCTCCAGCCTGATCAGGAGCAGGCTGCTGCTGATGCTGCCAAGCTGAACCTCCAGCCTGATCAGGAGCAGGCTGCTGCTGAGGTCCAGCTGAAGCTCCAGCCTGGTAAGGATCAGGCTGCCAAGCTGAACCTCCAGCCTGATCAGGAGGAGGTGGCCTCTGTCTCGACGTGGAGCGCCGCGTAGCTGAACGTCTAGGCTCAACAGTAGAAGGTGGCCTCATACTCCCCTGTGGATCAAGACGTGGACGTGGTGCATGCCTGAGAGGGGCTGGAGGCGTAGGCACTTCTGGATACCGCGGTGGACGCGGCGTCTAAGTATGAGGGTCCATTTGTCCACTTCTCTGGCGAACATCATCAGTAGTACAGCAAATGAGAGTGAAGTAAATAGAACATAGCTTCTTCTCCAGCTTGCCCAGAAAGGTGACAACAGGTTGGCGTGGAATTAGAGACGCCGTAGACTGAGAGCGTGTGAAGTGGTAAATATTATTAACTGCTCCGTGAACCTCATCGGCCTACAAAAATTGAACAAAAAATAATATGTACGATTAGCTACAAAATAGAGAGTTTACCATATCAACATTTAATTGTAATAACTTACAGCTAGTATTCTTGAGTCCGCTGACGATCCTGCATCATACATATCACATAATGTTGGTTCGAAATATCCCTTGGGGTCTCTTGTCTTAGTGAGATATGTGCGGGTACATCTGTTGTACCTCCTACAATACTCCTCAAAGAGTTGAGGATCGAATGGAACATCTGAGGACCAAACATTATTCCGCGTATATTCACACTCTCTAATGTATTTCCCAACAAATGTTAGCCACTTCTCCACGGTCCTATTTGTGTCCTTCTTTTTTAACCTGTTATTGCAAATTATAACATTAGCACCATAATAGCAGCAGTCTGCACATATGTATCTTATAAAAAATAGAAGTAGTCTGCAGGTATGTATCTTATAAACAATAGCAGCAGTCAACAATACTTACTCGTGGACCTAATGCATGACTGCTCTGCCCTGTTTTATACCCAATGTCGTCGGCATATGACATGGCCACAGCAGGCTCATCAGCTGGTTGCATGCTCTACCAAGAACCAAAACCAATTGTCTGGTTGCTGTGGCTTGACTCGGCCTCCCCTCCGATAGTAATCGGCTTCGCAACCACAAGGGCGATCGGGGATGTTTGCCGCCGCTCACACCCTTTCAACCAGCCCACCCACTGAGAGGTACGCTCTATCTCTTTCAACTGACAATATATATTGCTAGTTGAGTTGCTCCATAATGCTTGTAAGCTGACAGTGTACAGCTTACGATCCCATCCTAAGAACACCATTAACATCCTCTTGAATTCCTCAATACGCATACTCTGAGGATCAGTGAACTCCACCTCATGATACTCAAAGTCACTAAGATCAGCTCCAGCATCACTACTACGGACCGCACCGTACCCATAATGAATAACAAATCTAACTAATCGTGACATGACTCCTGCTACATAAAAAATCCTACTTCCGTCAACTACACCGCTAAAATATATATACACAAAATTACACTACCATCATTTGAGAATAAGATTTTTACCCTCGTAGCGTGCGAATCATCACCTCAAAACTTGCTCACGTCACACCACTTCCAACGCACCGGAATCAACAAGAACACTATAACCTGGAGAATACAAAAACAACATCAAGAACGCTACATAATACAACAAGAACACTAGAACACCTACAATTTTTTTTTACACAAACTACATCTACATGCCACTATACGTACCATAATTATTTCTCCATAATTAAGCCTATATCTCTACACCGCTAAACTATATCAACAAAAAATACACGACCACCGTATGATATTAACATTTTACCCTTCAAGCTTGAAAATCACCACATTGCAACAGCCTCACGTCACACCTCTTTTGCAGCTACGAAATCAACCTGTAGAACACAAGAACAACAAGAACAATATCAAGAACAGATGAACAGCTACAGGAATACTTACACCAACAACACCAAAATGCGACTAAACGAACCAACGAAATTTCTCTACAAGTTAACCCGTATGTAGATCGGGCTCTCCTCTACTTCTTGCAAAAAATCTCACTTAATTTCATCAAGAAATCACCTCAAAATCGAAAGAAAACTGATTTGAGAAGAGAGTGAGCTGTGAGAGAGAAGTGAGCTGCGTGAGAAGAGAGTGAGCTGTGAGAGTGGAGTGAGTGAGAGGTGTGAGAGTGGAGTGAGTGAGAGGCGAGCACGGGGGCGCCGAGTGCTTTGGCCGGGCCACACGTGCTTATCGCGTCCGGCGGATTCGACAGGCCGGCGCGGACGCGACAGCAGCTTTCGCGCGCGTCGAGGCGGTGTCGGCATGCAGGGCTTAGCTGAAGTCGTATCCGCCGGATCCGACTTCTGGCTAATCGCGTCGGCCGGTTACGATTAGCACTAATTGCATCCGGCGGTTACGAACCTGTCCTAGTTTTCGAATTGCTCCTAAAAACGTCTTACTTTTGTAAATACTACAAAAAAGTGCATATACCTAATAATAAAATACGCAAGGGTTCCATGGTTTGGTTCTTCCCGCGTCCGATTCATGGGCCATAGCCCAATTTTGGGGATTCCACCTTTCGTCGAAATTTTTACCTAATAATAAAAGCAAAAAAGTTTCTTCCACCTTTCGTCGAAATTTTTACCTAATAATAAAAGCATAAAAGTTTCTTCCAGTTTTTGGGGATTCGATCGTTTCCGCTGTGTCCTAATTCTACTAGCTTACCAACACGAAAGCGGCAGGCGGCAGGTGGCAGCAGAGACCGAGGACATGTGCAGCGTTGTAGCCTAGCTGTTGTTGGGATGTATGCATGCGTCAATGGCTTGCTGGCTGCTGAGCACATTAGGCCTGCCTTGACGCGCATGCACACGAGGAGACATGTAGGAGTGGAGCGGCTGGGTGCACGGGTGAGACAAGAGCAAGGGCATGTGCGGCGCGGCCGGCAGCTGGTGCACTTCGAGCACTCGAGTTGCTGCTGAAGACGGCGTCCATGCACATGAGGCGGTCATCCGAGACCAACGAGGCCGTCATCCCCATAGCCTGCATCAGGATCGACAATGAGCTCAAGAGCGATTCGGCTATGCGTGTGCACGGGCAGCGACTCGCAGAACCGCCCCCGACGAATTCACGATTGCAAGGCGATAGGGCACCATCTTCTGCACGCTAGCCAGGGGTCCCTACAACCCCGCGCTCGCCCTGTTCATGGAGCGCGCATACGACGCGTACATTGACCCGTAGCTCGATCAGTCGATCGCCAATGATGTTTTCTGTTCGACCCTGCAGCTACGGTACCGTCGGTCAGGGGAGTATCGCCGTATCGGAACAGAGTCGGGTCCTTCTGGTTCTGGCCGCGCCCCTGCTCCATGGTGGCGGTGGTGTGGATGTTTTCCTGCCCTTGTAGTTGCGAGACTCAGCTGTCTTCTTGTTCATACCAGGAGGAGAATTGAAGGGGAGATTGGTACTTTTCCTTATCAGCGGCCTTGGAAGAACATCAATTTGGTTTTCCGAGGAGAACTTGTTGCCGAGGTGATGAATTTCTGTGGCTTCAGATGCATGAAACTGTGATGATTGACGAAGCAGTTTTGGGTATTTGGAAGGGAGCCTGCGCCGCGGCAGTGGCCAGACATAATGGAATGGTCCAAGAAGAAGGAGCGGGTGATTGCATCAATGCATCCTCATGTCCGAAAGCATGTGTCAATGTGTCCAGGTACAAAAACATCTCCATGCTGCGAAAGATGGGGAGAAATTATAATAGAGCCGGCTCACACCTTACAAGCTTAGCTAAACACAGTAGTTTCAGCTGTGTTTGGTTGCCTCCTATCTATGTACTGTAGTAGGAGTCTCTGCACTCGGTGTGAATTTCCTTTACATGTAGTAATTCATATTACCTGCTTCTCTGCAGCCTGTCGGTGGCCATGAAGTTCTACCAGATGATCGATTATATTACTTAGATAATTACCTGCTGTTACATATAAATATTTCTTTATTGACTGAAGTAGTTCATCTGCACATCTGTTGGAAAAAGCTGCGAGAATCATTCTATTGTAGTAGCCTTTCTATGTACTTATCTTTTGTTTGCATTTTTATCTCTACTGAACATCTCTTTTCTGTTGTGAAATAATAAGAGCTGAATCGGGATATAAGACCAGGCTGATGTTATTTTAGCATAGCAGACTTTATTACATGCACATCTCTGAATTTATGGGCTCAACCATGCTCTGTTTTGTATCTACACATTTTTTTGTGAGGTTGCTTTGTTTGTAAGTGCATTGCTGCATATACGAGTAAATGATCAAAGAGTATGTACTGTAACATTCCTTCAGTTTTCGGGAAAAGAAGTTGGTTCCAGATTTTCAAATTAGCATCCTTGCTGCAACGCTTCATAATACTATACAATGATGTTTTTTCAATACTTATCAGTCTAATTTTCTTTAAAAATATATTTTCTGGCTGCTACATATGATAGACGTGAATTTTACAGTACATATTGTTGTTTCAAATATAAATATATTAGAATTTAAAAAGAGTCTTAAGTAGTACTAACAAATTGAAATGAAGTACAAATAGTGCATCAAATAAAAAAGATGATAAACTTGACGATTGTGAAGAAAGCGCGAACTGAGACTAGGATTATGCTGGTTGATCGACTTGGGAGCAATAACGTTTTCGAGACAATGACTGTTACCATCTATCCCGTTGCAACGCACGGGCATATTTCCTAGTACTACAAAAAAGTGCATTATAAAAAAAAATCGCGCTGGATAAGTAGTTGGAGCAACCAGTTAAATAAATTGTAGCAAATCATTAAAAAAATCTTATATTTACTAATTAGAGGCACCAAAGAAGCCACCACGTTAATTCTAGAAGTTAAAAATTTACATCCATCCAATTAATTATTGATCTGTCTCGCACCGTTGGATCAAGAATGAAACAATCACCCAACCCACAAACGTGAGTCGTCCGCTGCTTGGACTCTCCCATCCATTGAAAAGGAAAAAAGATAAAAAATATCTGGTCGTCGTCTTCTCCTAGGGTTCGCGAGGATCGTGCATTCATCTAATTCCCAGCCTGCCTCTGATTGACTCTGCGATTGTATGGTGGAGAAACCTAATTCGCCTCGCCATCACATCAGATTTGTGCATCTATCTTTCATAGCTAGCGTTGTCCATAATCGTATCTGAAACAGGTTTCACTCATATCTCAGGTAAGCAGCATGGCGTTTTCTTCCCAGTATGATCCATGTTCTGATTCAATCTGGAAGAGGTGATACCTGTCAGATCCCGCTACTGGAATAAGCGGGTGCTGACAATACCACGCATCCTTTTAGGGATTATATCTTGAAGTGTCTGACGGCGGTCATGTCCGAGATCAAAGGGGGCGCTGTTGATGCAATACGTACGACATCATGGCTGTGCATGCCCTCAAGCCCCGCGGATTCCTCTGTCTTGAGGACGGACGGCAGTCGTATCTGAGCTGTATGTGGAGATAGAAATCTCTGAACCAATTTCCACAGATTTATTTCACTTCTTGCACTACCAGTTACTTCTTTTGCATTGGATGCCGCAATATTCCATCGGTGATGTGCTCAGAGATATGAAGGTATCCATCAGTCAGTAGTACAAAACTGTAGTCACTAGAATAGCAGCACTATTCAATAGTTCATAATTTATTAGTAGTTTGGTACGCTTCGTATATACTATGGATTTTTAAAACAACACAAAAAGGCAAATAACGTCCAAGAGATCAGTAGATGCATGTACTATTTATTCCTTTCTTAGTCATTATAAGGAAATCTCTTGCAGCATGGTTATATATTCATCTGGTATTTTCCCATGAATGATACATTTTCTTTCTTTATTTTAGAAGATATTTAGTATTGGACGTTTCACGTAGTTGTTACTATGAAAGTAAGAATTCATAAGTTTTTTTGCTGTTCATTACGCTAGAATTCGACTTGGATTAATACGCATGGTGTTGTATTTATTCTCTGTTACTTCTTCAGCTTATATTATGGTCTTCAAAGGTAGGTAGGAATTATGTTTCTGCTGATTGTTTCAGTGTATTTTGCTTAAATACTGCTTACGAGAAAATTCATTTTTCATTTTCTAGATGTGGCATCAATCCGTTTGGAGCAAAAGTTTTGTCCATTGTCATATGGTTCTGTCTAAATTATACTAAATATAAGAGTCCACTGCCTCAAACATTACAAATAGCTGCCAAAATATAAACATTCAAATTTCTTGAATTTTATATCCATAAGATTCTATTTGTCCAGAACCTGCTGATTTACTTATGTCTCTAATTTTAATCTAGCTTTATCCGACCGTGTGTAATCAATCTATTAGTTCCATACTTGATACTTCCATACCATCTCATCTGAAATATTAGTAAACAGAAGTAGACATTATGCGTCAAAGACTTGGCTTAGGTACTTCTTACTAAACTAATTATTGTGAGTGTGAATATTATGCATTAAGATAAATAGCTTTTATGTGGACCCTAGAAGCTGGTGCTGATCATGCACCATTCCCATATCATATAAAATGAATTCGGTATGGGATATGAATTTTCTTTCATGTGTCCCTTCATTGTGTCAATGGTATGATCCGATAAGTATGAGAAATAAGAATTAATGCTGTAAATTTATATGCTTATTTTCCAAAAATGCAGTTTTGATCCCAAGTGCATATGCTCCCTTTAGCCAGGAACTAAATTTTAAAATATAAAAAATTTAGGAAAAATATTCTCATGTACATCTTCCATATTTTATGTGCTCACGCATAGTTTTTTGGAAAATGGAATTTTTTGCGGGATGTACAAATAAGACGAAAAACATGTCGGGAAAAGACTTATTTTAGTAAAGAATTTTGTTATTTTCACATAGGCATAAAAAGTCATTTTTTTTTCTCAAAACCACTTTGTGGGCCTGTGGGACATGGAGATGTACACACAACATTTTAGTTTGATTTTTTTGGAAATTTTAAATTTGTTGAAAAATTGCATTTCAAATAAAGGGAGCATATGGACTCGGGAGAAAAAAATACATGTCCCTTATTTTCTATTATCTTATTGCTTTTTTATTTGCATTATCAAAATTATATGCATTTAGAAAATTTTGGTTCTTACATAAATGCCTCATCATGCATATATAACTTTTCTTCCATCTACTTCGTCATCGGGATGAGCAACACCATGTATTTTTCTTCAAATTTCTAGCCCGTGCCGGTGCACGGGTTAAATGACTAGTGAGGTATAATGCGTAGAAGGACAGGTAAATAAAGTGAGGCAGTGCACTATATTTATCATGGAGGCAGAATAATTTCAATACTATGAATTATACAACTGCAGAATGTTACCTCACGATGTACAACAATGAACCGTAGTTCATATATATATCCTGCTGTGTTTTTTGGTCCCTGTTTTCCCAAATGCGGCCAATGCGTGCGAGAACTTTCCAGTTCCATTGATGTGATTTTTGGTTTCCGTTGTTGAGCAAGGTAGTCTGGATGGTGTTCTTTGTCAGATCTGCACGTGGGAAATTATTTTGAGTATAGAATATGTAAGAAAAGATTAAAAAATCAGAAATGGAGCAATGGTATGTAGATAAGAAATCAAGGCCCTGTGAAAAAGGTTAACTAAGAAGTTAAGGGTACTGCTGGATAAGTAGGAGAAATAAGAAGAAAAAAATTCAGGGAGTGAAGAGAAGAATGGTAGAGGAAAAGGGGAAGATAAATAAATTGACCGTCGAATCACTTGGCTGGACGATGGATACCACGCCGGCGACGTGGAGAAACAGCGGTGCCGTGTATCTGCACACTGCTAATAAGATACAAGAAAGATATGCCCTGCCTGCAAAATGTAAGATCACCAATTCTTACATACCAATCATTATGAAGTTTATTCAGATATTGAAAAAATTGGTATGTTACAGTTGCAGCGTCAATCTAAGAATGCTTGAAGGGTATGGACTTTTAAAGGAGATACTTGCTGGAGAAGTCCTGCTGTGTTCTAAGCAATGGCATCCAATCTACACCTATGCACAGTAGGGCTACCAACTATTAGTGCAGCTAATTCAATTCATGACCAGACAAACATATCACAACATGAGGTGTGTAAGGAGAACACAACAGAACTTCTGAAAACAAAGATTGATCACCCACCATAGCAGAGAACCCGTAAATGCCAGACAACATTGTAAGCACTCCAACATTGCATGAAAGGAGCAGATAGAGCCAGAGTAAATGAACGTACATTAATCAAATCAATTGGGTCTATGCTCCTCTAAAAAAAATTGGGTCTATGCAGGGGTAAGGCAGACCGAAATATGCATATAGTGGAAGAAAACCTCACTAAGACCGCATTACCAAATGTAAAAACACAAACCAAAATATTTGTACATAATAACACTAATCGAAATGTATACAAATAACAATAAAGTATATCTGAAACACAAAAGGCTACGTTGTTGTAATTATGCACCCTGTTATCGAAGCGTTCACCACAAGAATATACCAGCAACAGTTCAGTGAGGGATTCATCTGCTATTTAACATACATCAGTTTATCTCGAAGCAACATCAAACACATAGACCTATTAACTGACAGGAGTTCTAAATGCTCGAAAGATAAAATGTATAGTAGTTTGCTCCTGGAAAAAATGGATTTATCTGTAGTCAGTGTTAAGCTTCATGCACTAGCCAACGCAACCAAAAGTCCGAACTGATGAAAAGGGCTAGTATAATTCACTTATACACTTCAACATTCCCACTCATGTGTGACGGGAGAAGAGAAAGTCAACACGTGGACACAGACAGAAGAAGAGAAAATCAACACGTGGACACAAACGGGAGAAGAGAAAGTCAACACGTGGACACAGACAGGAGAAGAGAAAATCAACACATGGACACAAACGGGAGAAGAGAAAGTCAACACGTGGACATAAAGGGGGGCAACAGCAATTTTTACAATAAATTGCGAAAACCAGGACTCAAACTCGAGACACTGGGCTCTGATACCATGTTAAGTTTCATGCACTAGCCAACGCAACCAAAAGTCCGAACTGATGGAAAGGGCTAGTACAATTCACTTATACACTTCAACACCCCCACTCACGTGTGACGGGAGAAGAGAAAGTCAACACGTGGACACAAAGGGGGGCAACAACAATTTTACAATAAATTGCGAAAACCAGGACTCGAAATCGAGACCCTGGGCTCTGATACCATGTTAAGCTTCATACACTAGCCAACGCAACCAAAAGTCCGAACTGATAAAAATGGCTAGTATAATTCACTTATACACTTCAACAGTCAGAAACAAATATGTGTTGTCTATCAGAAGAAAACTTATGGTGTGAAATCTGCAAGCACTCTCAGTTTGGCCCGGATGCACCCCAAACCAAGCTATCCAATTTCGTTGTGCTGCAGATTAAGTTGCGTGGCAAGAATTGGAAGACCTGAAGAAGCCAAGAAAGATTCTGCAGACCTGCTTGTGCCTTCGCCACTGTTGTAGGATTGAAATACCAAACATGCACCAGAGAAACAGGAGCGAGAGGAAGGCTGGAGCACCTTCCATCGGGTCCACCAAATATTGGAGCAGTGGTAGGCAGTGATTGTGAATGATTTTGTGGGCACATGAAAGGAAAGGCAGCTAGGCAATACCTGAATGCAGTGGATTCGAATTCAAGTCATCTAGTCACAGGAGAATACAGGAATAGCGACACAGAGCCTGCCTCGATGCCGTCTGCGGCCTGGCCTTCTTCTCCCTAAGTTCGCCTCGTCCTACAGCGGCCCGACGCCCCTCGGCTCCAGAGATAGCCCCGGCGATGGCACCTCCGCAAAATCGTCGATGGCAAGATCCACTTCATCCCCTGACCCACCACGGGCAGAAGTCGATGTAGCAGTAACATCCTTAAGCCTAGGACGCCGATGCGGAATTGGAGGAGGCTGACCTCATCGGCGGCCGGTAACAGCACACACACATATAGGACCACGAACATGGAAGATGAGGGAGAGGAGGAGGGGAGTGAGGTGAAAAGAAGAGACCTGGTGCTGTTGCTCCTGCTCGACCTAGGCTAAAATCGGCCGCCACTGCGCGCCCTGGGGTCACCCTCTTGTTCGATCGAAACAGAGGTGGCACCACTTCTCCAGCGTCATGGCGGAGGGCCTGCGTCGACCGGGAGGACCAGGAGGCGGCGTAACTTCTTGGATTTTCGTGGGGATGAGGGTAGCGTACTCATGAGGCGGCTTGAGAAATCGGCAGAGAAGGATCTAGGGCAGCCCAAGTGAGTCCGGCTGCTCCGCCGATGACCGCACACACCTCCTCTCCTCCCTTGAGAGAGAGAGAGAGGCTGGCCAGAGGGATAACCGCATCACCTCATCCCATAGCCTCGGGAAGGAGAGAAGAGTACACTGAGGCATCCATGATACCGCCGTCCGCCAGAGAGGAAGAAAAGAGCACCAAATCTAGCAAGAGGCGGCAATGTGTAACAACCCCAAATTTTTGGGAAATAGAAATAAATGGATTTATTAAAATACCAAATTTTGGAGACAACAAAAACTTTTATTTTGAATACAAGATTAATTTCTTGTCTTTTAAAACTTGTGAATTTGAGCATTTGCTCCCATGCTTCAAATAAAAAGAGTATGAGAAAGGTTTGAAAACAAATCCTTTGAGTCCAAAGTTTTAATCGTTTAGAAAGGAAATATTTGGAATAGAGGTAAAACCTTTATTCTCAAGAAACCTATCTTTGTTTTAAAAAGAGGAGAAGAAAAATATCCCATTTCAAAAATTACTATTTCTCATTTCTCAAGTTGACATTTCCAAAAATGTTGGAATCAACCTTTCGAAAACTTATTTTCAAAACTTTGAAAAACTCCCAAACGTTTTCTTTAGCCAGGTTTCGGAAAACAAATAATTATACCTGTAAAACGTTTTTGTTAAATTGAAATAGTTTTCTAACTATAACATTTAATGCATGGTTACATGCTAAACCCATTTGGGTCAATTGCCAAACCTATATTAAGCAATATTTGAACTATACCATCATGCATCTCTCCACCACAACTAAGAACAAGTTACAAAGAATCACATACAATAAAGTTTGAAACAAAAATCAACTTGGATCCCTATTCAAATTTCTACCAAAGTTTGAATTCAAATAAGAGGTCATTCCCAACTCCATGTCATCTACAAGAAAACCAACACTTTTGGGCCAAGATAAAACTTTGTATCTATCATTGCATGCATACATAGTATTTTCAATACAAGTTGTTCTATGATTTCATGTGCCTTTTAATTTGTTATGCAATGATTAGTTAAACCACTCTTAACCAACAGAAGCATTAGAGAAGAACCACAAAGATCAAAAGAACCAGAAGCAAGAGAAATAAAGAAAAGAGAAGAAAAGTTTGATCTAGAAAAAGTTAACCACTACCCTACTTTGAGCCTTTAGAATAAGAAATCTGCAACTCACCTCAGTGTTTGGACAGTTAGTTGAGCTTCACCAAGTCATATACTAACTCAACCAAGAAGTTGCTACCCAAAATTCAAATCAAAACCCCACTCAAACATCTGACAAAGTTTGAATCTGAAACAGAGACCATACCTCAAAATTGAAATAAGATTTTTGCCAAACACCCTATTTCTTCATAACAAAAATATGTTTGGAGTCCTTATCCAATATAATGACCAACCCAAGTGGAATTTTTCGAAAATTCAAATTTTGATTTCTTGCGGGCATTTGACCGAACACGTGGTGAGCGAAATCCAGGGAAAATCGGTTCTACTGTGCCGACGCTGTTCTCGTTCGTCCCAGGCCCTGTAGCCATGCCATGGACACTCCTTTGTCGATCCCCAGCTTCCCCAGCCCCGACCCAGGACCGTGAGACACGGAGGAACAGAGGAAAACCGCCCGGACCCCTCACTGGTTCCCCTCTGAACCAGACCACCCCTCCGCCCGCAAGCGCGCCAGAGAGCTCCCACAGCACGCAGTAACCCGCCGCCCACGCCAGAACCACTCCTTGTCCCTCCCACGGCCGACACACATGGTGTACTGGCCGCCACTGGACACCGCCGGTGCTCCCTCTCCCGCCTATAAAAAGCCCCATTTCTTCCCTGAAAAGATCCACACCATCCCCAGCACCTCCCTAGACAACGTCTCCCTCTCTCCCGTGCCCTACATCGAGCTCGCCGACCTCGACCGCTCCGCAGAGCACCGCCCGTTTCCGGCGATTCTGAGCTTTCCCCGGCGATGTGCCCGCTGGAGGTGGCCGAGAAGGACTCCCTCCGCCGCCAGGACCCCTCGCCGCCGGTCGCCGCCGCTCCGGTGAGCCTCCCCGTCACCGCCCTCCTCCCAGTAGCTCCCTCTCATTTCCGTCCCAGTAGCGCCAGGAAGAAGAAACCCGATACCGATTCGTTTAAGTGGCCTGGCAGGCGGGCCCCGCCTGTCAGCTAAACTTTTTTTTTCAAGCGCCCGCCCGGGATCCCTAGCTGGGCCGGCCCGACTCCGTCTCCCCGGCCCGTATAAATTCCAGGCCGTTTAATGTTTTTTTAGAAACCTTTTTGTATTTGTTTATTTACTGCAACTTCAAATCCAATTTCCTCGAGATTTAGGAATTCAAATTTAGCAAATAAGATACCGTTGGAAAGATTAGAAGATGCCCTATCCCATGGAAGTGTTTTCAACCCATTTAGACTTATACTTTTAATTGGGTAAAAATAACAAACTTGCAGTTATGCAACCTTGCAAAATTCATAACAAAACAAATAAAATTTATAAAAATATGAATCCAATTCTCATACTTCATAAATTGAACTATGTATCTGTGTATCTAATTAGTTTTGAAATAGTAACTTGTAAATCAAATACTCCGGTGTTTTACGGTCAAATAAAACCTATTTGACTTAGGAATTTGAGTAGTTGAAAACTATAACTAGAGATTTTATAAATCCATTTGGGTTAAACCAATATCTCAAATATTAATCTATACTACTTGACCTTGGTCAAGGTTTAACCTACCGGAGCTATTTGAAACTCCAATAGTTAATGATAGCCATAGATGGACTTAAAACTTGCCTCAAGCATTCAAAGGAAATCAAAATGAATGGACGCCACTTAGGTTGAACCCTAATCTTAAATATCTACATTAGTCCATGACCTTGGTCAATAAGGACTTGCAGGAGATATTTTCCTCATCCAAAATAAATAAACCCTACTTAGATACAACAACTCCATAATCTCATCCATCGAAACCCAATGATCTTCGAAACCACTCTCCATAGACTTCCTAGATCGTTTCTCTTACCCAACTATCCTTATTTGAGTGAATATGTGTTGTTTGGGAATTGTGTGGTGATTGTATGCTTATTTGCTTTCCAACGATTAGATGACAACGAGAGTAAGGAGAATGGATCCCGAAGTCCACCAAGAAATGGAGATGGAGATCAATCAATCAAAGATGAAGTTGAAGACTATTTTGACTTTGCCCAGCCAGGCAAGCCATCTTTTGATTCATACTCCCAATGCCTAGTTTTAATATTGCATTCTACTTGTTTTAAGTAAATTGCATGATTGAATTGCTAGAGTAGAATTATAGAGTGTATTGATGTCTTGTTTATCAAGAGCATCAAGCTGAGTTTATCCAACTCTATTTAGTAGTATCATCACTCAATGTAGTTGCTTAGTCGCTAATAAAAATTGGTGCTATCTCTGGAGGAACCCCGTTTGAAAAGTGGTGACTTGAACTTGAAACTTGGAATGGAGATTGCTCCTACGTAATGGTTTTATGAAAGAAAGCAATCTTGACTAAGAACTATGAAATGTATTTCTCAATGACAACGAGTGATGTACTATGTGAGCCAACCATACCGTACGACCACATTACCCCTATATGGGAAGGGGCTTAGTCCGTAGCTTGTTTACCTTAGTATGGGAGGCCTTGTATCAAATCTTTATGGAAGGACACCGTGCGCGGTTACTTCTGAACCAGGTGGATTCCACTAACCCGGCACTCCGGGATGGCCAGAACTAGAGGCGCCGAAGCGGGGATTCTGTACCCCGGGCTCTAGGGAAGGATCCTATACTAGGGTGAGCAAGTGAAAGAGTTTGTTTGATTATCTGAACCCCGCATACTTGTGTATGACGATCCGTGGATTTCTCCCGGCAGATGTATCGAATCTTGTGGGTAAAGTATACCCCTCTGTAGAGGTTTTCAAACTATTCGAATAGCCGAGTCCGCGGTTATGGACAGTTGGCAAACTCTACTTGACTTTTATCAAAGATAAAAATAACAATGGTGAGATTGGTGAAGGATCTGAATTGAAGTGACTTGACTTGAACTTGATGTTGACACACTTGAAGTTCCTCTTTAGATTGAACTTAGAGAACTAAACTTCTTTTCTACCAATGAACATTCGCAGGGGAAATAAGACTAGTTTTTGCAAATAAACTTAGTGCTTAGTCCACCATATCAACCATGCATGTCTACCTCATCACTTTGTTTATAAGATGGTTTGCGAGTGCATCCAATGTACTCATGGCTGTGTCCCTGGCTATTAACTTGGCCAGACTTGAAGGAGCAAGATCAAGAAGGAAAGACTCATTGACGGCTTTGCGAGTTAGGCTCTTTTCCTACTGTCCGCTTTGCCTGTGCGGTTGAAGCTTGACAATAGGGACCCAAAGTGTTATTCCGCTGCATGTTGATGTAATGTAAGGTTTGGTCTGTGCGACCACCTATGTAATCCCCTTTATTTACTATTAATGTCTATGACTATGATATCAACTACGTTATGTATATCGCAACAATGACCCTGGGATTGCGGTGGAATACATAACGGGCACTTCTAATTTGTTATCAAATTTGAGGTCGTCACAATTTGGTATCAGAGCCTAGGCTGACTCTAGGAAACCCTAGTTAGCATGGTCGTTAGAAAATGATATCTCTGATATCACAAGTTTGGTATCAGGACTATCATGACCTCAGGAGACCTTAGTTAGTATGGTCGTTAGCTAAGAAAGTGATATTTTGTCAAACACTTATTTCTACAAAAGAAACTTATTTGCTTTGGTACCCAAAGCCCAACTTATACTCCCATCTTATTCACTTCAAATATCTTACACTCTCAACTTATACTCTCAAGAGATTTTGACAAAGAATTTATTTACCTCTTTAATTACAAAGTCTTTTCAAATATTTGTTTTACTCTATTCCTCATCTACTTCAAATTAATACTATGGACGATATACCAACCTAAGACCGAAGGACTTTTGAATCAAAAGATGAGGGACTCAATATTTTTCAAGACTTCAACCTTGGATGTCAACTACCACGGCTGCCATCAAAAGCGAGTCTCTTCACCTGATCCAGAAATCTTCCAACAAGAGTCAACCCGATGAGACAAAGACTTCAAGAGCAAAGAGAGAGTGATTAGAAATGATGAAGACCCAACAACCTTTTGACCCACAGGATTTATAGGAAATGCTCAGTGGATTTCATTAAGCTACCCTTACCTCACGATTATTAAGTGTGCTTAGTGCCTTGTGTGTTTGAATGATTGATTTGTTTTGAGATGTGTTGCTCATATGCCATCCGGCAACATGTAGCAACCACTTTGAAAACTTGTTTGCTCAAAAATGTTTTTTGTCTTTCTCGCCCAAACCAAACTCTAACCATACCAATCCCACATTAGAAACCTTTTGAAAGTTGTTCCCTCTCATCTACTGCAGAGCTCCACCTCTGATGCACCCTCTATCTTTTATCTGGTAATCTCATCTCCCAATCTATTTCAATCTTAACTTGTGAATCTCGGGACGAGATTCTTTCTAAGGGGGGAAGATTGTAACAACCCCAAATTTTTGGGAAATAGAAATAAATGGATTTATTAAAATACCACATTTTGGAGACAACAAAAACTTTTATTTTGAATACAAGATTAATTTCTTGTCTTTTAAAACTTGTGAATTTGAGCATTTGCTCCCATGCTTCAAATAAAAAGAGTATGAGAAAGGTTTGAAAACAAATCCTTTGAGTCCAAAGTTTTAATCGTTTAGAAAGGAAATATTTGGAATAGAGGTAAAACCTTTATTCTCAAGAAACCTATCTTTGTTTTAAAAAGAGGAGAAGAAAAATATCCCATTTCAAAAATTACTATTTCTCATTTCTCAAGTTGACATTTCCAAAAATGTTGGAATCAACCTTTCGAAAACTTATTTTCAAAACTTTGAAAAACTCCCAAACGTTTTCTTTAGCCAGGTTTCGGAAAACAAATAATTATACCTGTAAAACGTTTTTGTTAAATTGAAATAGTTTTCTAACTATAACATTTAATGCATGGTTACATGCTAAACCCATTTGGGTCAATTGCCAAACCTATATTAAGCAATATTTGAACTATACCATCATGCATCTCTCCACCACAACTAAGAACAAGTTACAAAGAATCAAATACAATAAAGTTTGAAACAAAAATCAACTTGGATCCCTATTCAAATTTCTACCAAAGTTTGAATTCAAATAAGAGGTCATTCCCAACTCCATGTCATCTACAAGAAAACCAACACTTTTGGGCCAAGATAAAACTTTGTATCTATCATTGCATGCATACATAGTATTTTCAATACAAGTTGTTCTATGATTTCATGTGCCTTTTAATTTGTTATGCAATGATTAGTTAAACCACTCTTAACCAACAGAAGCATTAGAGAAGAACCACAAAGATCAAAAGAACCAGAAGCAAGAGAAATAAAGAAAAGAGAAGAAAAGTTTGATCTAGAAAAAGTTAACCACTACCCTACTTTGAGCCTTTAGAATAAGAAATCTGCAACTCACCTCAGTGTTTGGACAGTTAGTTGAGCTTCACCAAGTCATATACTAACTCAACCAAGAAGTTGCTACCCAAAATTCTAATCAGAACCCCACTCAAACATCTGACAAAGTTTGAATCTGAAATAGAGACCATACCTCAAAATTGAAATAAGATTTTTGCCAAACACCCTATTTCTTCATAACAAAAATATGTTTGGATTCCTTATCCAATATAATGACCAACCCAAGTGGAATGTTTCGAAAATTCAAATTTTGATTTCTTGCGGGCATTTGACCGAACACGTGGTGAGCGAAATCCAGGGAAAATCGGTTCTACTGTGCCGACGCTGTTCTCGTTCATCCCAGGCCCTGTAGCCATGCCATGTACACTCCTTTGTCGATCCCCAGCTTCCCCAGCCCCGACCCAGGACCGTGAGACACGGAGGAACAGAGGAAAACCGCCTGGACCCC
Source organism: Dactylis glomerata (assembly GCA_007115705.1). Classification (NCBI taxonomy): domain Eukaryota; kingdom Viridiplantae; phylum Streptophyta; class Magnoliopsida; order Poales; family Poaceae; genus Dactylis; species Dactylis glomerata. The sequence goes on from QXEO01000220.1 coordinate 15,896,196, forward strand.
TCACTGGTTCCCCTCTGAACCAGACCACCCCTCGCCCGCAAGCGCGCCAGAGAGCTCCCACAGCACGCAGTAACCCGCCGCCCACGCCAGAACCACTCCTTGTCCCTCCCACGGCCGACACGCACGGTGTACTGGCCGCCACTGGACACCGCCGGTGCTCCCTCTCCCGCCTATAAAAAGCCCCCTTTCTTCCCTGAAAAGATCCACACCATCCCCAGCACCTCCCTAGACAACGTCTCCCTCTCTCCCGTGCCCTACGTCGAGCTCGCCGACCTCGACCGCTCCGCAGAGCACCGCCCGTTCCCGGCGATTCTGAGCTTTCCCCGGCGCTGTGCCTGCTGGAGGTGGCCGAGAAGGACTCCCTCCGCCGCCAGGACCCCTCGCCGCCGGTCGCCGTCGCTCCGGTGAGCCTCCCCGTCACCGCCCTCCTCCCAGTAGCTCCCTCTCATTTCCGTCCTAGTAGCGCCAGGAAGAAGAAGCCCGATACCGATTCGTTTAAGTGGCCTGGCAGGCGGGCCCCGCCTGTCAGCTAAACTTTTTTTTTCAAGCGCCCGCCCGGGATCCCTAGCTGGGCCGGCCCGACTCCGTCTCCCCGGCCCGTATAAATTCCAGGCCGTTTAATGTTTTTTTTAGAAACCTTTTTGTATTTGTTTATTTACTGCAACTTCAAATCCAATTTCCTCGAGATTTAGGAATTCAAATTTAGCAAATAAGATACCGTTGGAAAGCTTAGAAGATGCCCTATCCCATGGAAGTGTTTTCAACCCATTTAGACTTATACTTTTAATTGGGTAAAAATAACAAACTTGCAGTTATGCAACCTTGCAAAATTCATAACAAAACAAATAAAATTCATAAAAATATGAATCCAATTCTCATACTTCATAAATTGAACTATGTATCTGTGTATCTAATTAGTTTTGAAATAGTAACTTGTAAATCAAATACTCCTGTGTTTTGCGATCAAATAAAACCTATTTGACTTAGGAATTTGAGTAGTTGAAAACTATAACTAGAGATTTTATAAATCCATTTGGGTTAAACCAATATCTCAAATATTAATCTATACTACTTGACCTTGGTCAAGGTTTAACCTACCGGAGCTATTTGAAACTCCAATAGTTAATGATAGCCATAGATGGACTTAAAACTTGCCTCAAGCATTCAAAGGAAATCAAAATGAATGGACGCCACTTAGGTTGAACCCTAATCTTAAATATCTACATTAGTCCATGACCTTGGTCAATAAGGACTTGCAGGAGATATTTTCCTCATCCAAAATAAATAAACCCTACTTAGATACAACAACTCCATAATCTCATCCATCGAAACCCAATGATCTTCGAAACCACTCTCCATAGACTTCCTAGATCGTTTCTCTTACCCAACTATCCTTATTTGAGTGAATATGTGTTGTTTGGGAATTGTGTGGTGATTGTATGCTTATTTGCTTTCCAACGATTAGACGACAACGAGAGTAAGGAGAATGGATCCCGAAGTCCACCAAGAAATGGAGATGGAGATCAATCAATCAAAGATGAAGTTGAAGACTATTTTGACTTTGCCCAGCCAGGCAAGCCATCTTTTGATTCATACTCCCAATGCCTAGTTTTAATATTGCATTCTACTTGTTTTAAGTAAATTGCATGATTGAATTGCTAGAGTAGAATGATAGAGTGTATTGATGTCTTGTTTATCAAGAGCATCAAGCTGAGTTTATCCAACTCTATTTAGTAGTATCATCACTCAATGTAGTTGCTTAGTCGCTAATAAAAATTGGTGCTATCTCTGGAGGAACCCCATTTGAAAAGTGGTGACTTGAACTTGAAACTTGGAATGGAGATTGCTCCTACGTAATGGTTTTATGAAAGAAAGCAATCTTGACTAAGAACTATGAATTGTATTTCTCAATGACAACGAGTGATGTACTATGTGAGCCAACCATACCGTACGACCACATTACCCCTATATGGGAAGGGGCTTAGTCCGTAGCTTGTTTACCTTAGTATGGGAGGCCTTGTATCAAATCTTTATGGAAGGACACCGTGCGCGGTTACTTCTGAACCAGGTGGATTCCACTAACCCGGCACTCCGGGATGGCCAGAACTAGAGGCGCCGGAGCGGGGATTCCGTACCCCGGGCTCTAGGGAAGGATCCTATACTAGGGTGAGCAAGTGAAAGAGTTTGTTTGATTATCTGAACCCCGCATACTTGTGTATGACGATCCGTGGATTTCTCCCGGCAGATGTATCGAATCTTGTGGGTAAAGTGTACCCCTCTGCAGAGGTTTTCAAACTATTCGAATAGCCGAGACCGCGGTTATGGACAGTTGGCAAACTCTACTTGACTTTTGTCAAAGATAAAATAACAATGGTGAGATTGGTGAAGGATCTGAATTGAAGTGACTTGACTTGAACTTGATGTTGACACACTTGAAGTTCCTCTTTAGATTGAACTTAGAGAACTAAACTTCTTTTCTACCAATGAACATTCACAGGGGAAATAAGACTAGTTTTTGCAAATAAACTTAGTGCTTAGTCCACCATATCAACCATGCATGTCTACCTCATCACTTTGTTTATAAGATGGTTTGCGAGTGCATCCAATGTACTCATGGCTGTGTCCCTGGCTATTAACTTGGCCAGACTTGAAGGAGCAAGATCAAGAAGGAAAGACTCATTGACGGCTTTGCGAATTAGGCTCGTTTCCTACTGTCCGCTTTGCCTGTGTGGTTGAAGCTTGACAATAGGGACCCAAAGTGTTATTCCGCTGCATGTTGATATAATGTAAGGTTTGGTCTGTGCGACCACCTATGTAATCCCCTTTATTTACTATTAATGTCTATGATTGTGATATCAACTACGTTATGTATATCGCAACAATGACCCTGGGATTGCGGTGGAATACATAACGGGCACTTCGAATTTGTTATCAAATTTGAGGTCGTCACACAATGGCTAGAAAAAAGATAATAGATGAGAGATAAAAGAGAAAAGAGAAAAGAGAAGAAGGTGAGGACAAAAGGAATCACTCGAGCGGACGTGTGGTGGTTGGTCTGTGTGACTGTGTCTCCTTTGTTTAACTTGTGGAGCTTCTCGTTGATTCTCACCGCTTTGATCGTCGACAACCAGAACTGGCACACGCAAAGGAAAGCAAATGCCTGAGTATTGCAGTGTACGTGTCAAATTGCAATTGCTTAAAATTCAGCCATCAACAGTAACGCTAAGTGGAGCGCTAACAGCATTGTTAAAACCCATCAACTTTATATATGTATCTATTTGCTACAGATGCTCTTATAATTTGTATTAAACATTTATACATTTTTAGAAAAATAGCATGCTACAGTATTAATGATTTTAATTTATTTGTTTATCAGGCATAGATAACCACATAGAAATGTAGCTAAATTTTATTCGTATTTTTATGTATTATAAACTTTTAATGTACATATTAAAAGAAATTACGCTAACTAAAATTAAATTTTTAACAAATTATTTTTGAATTTTATTTTAACATTCTGTAACCTCTGTACTGTATACCTATTTGTAATAAAGTCTAAACCATACGATCTAAGAAATATCTTTTCTAGACGCAACATCTAACAAACATATATCTAAGTACAAATTTCTAGTATATGGCCAGGTAACCACATTTAATGAGATTTTTGGAGTATAAATTGGATCACTGGCATGATTTTTGGAGTATGAAGCCTAAAATCCGTGAGTTCTTGAGGAGGCGGACGTTAATAGAGAAACCATGAAACAAACATATAATCTCTAAAGATTGGAGGGGCAAATGCGGTAGAAGCCGCCTTCTGTTGCTCATTTGACTCCTCCGAGATCTTCATCGCCTCCATGATCAGCTGCTACATGGTCATGGCCATCTTTGAAGTATCTTTACAGATTGCAAACTTTAATATTTATTTGATGTATTTTTTTCAAAATGGGGGCGCATACCCCAGTCTCTGTATCAAAATGATGCGTATGGCTTTTATTTTATTAGAAATTGGCGTACCAAGAGTACCACCGAGTACAATAGCTTATTAAAAGTTTCTGATGGAGGCGAAAAGCAAAACGAAAATACAGCCATCACTCATCATAAAGCAATTCTATTGTCAAGCCGCTAGCTGCATTGGTTGTATAAATCCCGTGCTACCATCTTCAAACGGTTGCACTCATAATCCATGGCATCCCGCTCCTCCACCGGTTGGAGATAGGACCACATACGAATCCAATGCGTAGCCATAGGAATAACCTGCAAAAAGTTGATTTTTTGGCTTGTTAAAAATAAAATCATTTCGAACATTCCACATGGCCCATAATACGGCACAAACACCCAATCTAATATTAATCAAATCTTTCTTCAAAATACCAGCAAGTCAATTTCCAAAAAGATTTTTAACATTCGTCAGAGGCGAGAGACCAAACGTCATATGAATTATACGTCAAATTATTTTTGCAAATGGACACTCAAAGAAAAGATGTTGAATAGTTTCATCCTTGTGACAAAAGCTACAAGATTTATTTCCCTGCCAACTTCTCTTGACCAAATTATTTTTTGTTAATAAAAATTTGTGATGCCGAAACCACATAAAGATCTTGATCTTTAAAGGCACTTTTATTTTCCAAATGTATTTCCTAAGATATTTAGCATGTCCATTCATAAGATCTAAATACATAGATTTAACCGTGAAGCAACCAGACCTAGAAAGACTCCATACAAATTTGTCTTGTTCATTAGAAAGTTGGATGTGAATGATACGGCCTACAAGATGCAACCATCTTGACCATTTGTTTCCTACTAAAGACCTTTTGAAAGAAATGTTCAGAGGCGCGTGACTCAATACATCAGATACCAGAACTTGTTTCCGGTTTACTATGTTATAAAGCTCAGAATATTGAGATGCTAATGACTTCTCCCCTAACCAAGTGTCCTCCCAAAATCTTATATTCTAACCATTACCTACCACCCATTTTCCTCAACAAAAAAGTCTTCTTTTACCTTCATTAATCCTTTTCAAAAATGGGAATCTAAAGGTTTTGCTTCCACTTGTGAGAGTGTTTTTGAATGCAGATATTTGTTTCGTATTAGTTCATGCCACACCCCATCTTCATTTAACAGCTTGAATAACTATTTACAAAGAAGACTCTTGTTTCTTAGATCAAAAACCTCAATTCCTAGACCCCCCCCCCGGTTTTTTGGTCTGCACATAATCAGGGGCGGAGCTGGAGCTCGAGTGACCCTGATGCACCCCTTAACTATGGTATAATTTTTTTACTACTATATAAAATTTGTTTTATAACTCCAGTATAGATAAGATCTTGTGATGGAGCTTTTCTTCTGAGAACAAAGTTTTCTATAATATATTTGTGTTTGATAAATAAATATTCCACATTAGACTTCAAAATTTGACAAAGAAAATGATACATGTATATATATATATACCATACATAAATGTTAGCCACATTTTTCATTTATAGCCACAATTTTCGCAGACAAATACAGGAAAATTTAGAGAACTACCAGTAGGACAAGTGGCGACGGCCGTTGATTGCCTGATCGGAGGAGCTGCCTAAATGCACGCCTGTTGACCTACGTCCGCATGTCGGCTACCGATGGATTGCCGAGGGCCTCCTACTTGATGCCTCCTCTCCTTTTTCCCATTTGATGGATCGTGATTCACTAGCCCGTGTGCCTAACACATACGAAAATGAGAGGAGACAATGTCGTCATAGGGATATTTTGTTTGCGGTCACCGAGTTCCTTGGCATAGGCTCACAGGTACCTTTGTTGCTTGTAATAGACGCGATTTGAAAAGTTGGGTAGGTAATTTCTCAGAGGGCCCATTCTGAACGAAATGAGGGCAAACCAAATATTGTCGTGACTTCTCCCATTTTGGGCCCATTGCGGTCCCGCATGTCAGTATTTCTCCGTTATGTGCCGAGCGAGTGGGTCCTGCTTGTCAGGTATCTCCGTTATGTTGTCTTGTTAGTTGACAGTATGTCAACTCCACCTGCAACTCTCAGTACGAACAAATCCCCTTTCCTGTCCTTCCAACCCTAGACCCCTCCTAGGTCGTAGTCGAATTCTGGCGGCGGCGCATGTCTACCAGCAGGAAACAAGAGGAACCATCGCCGCCAGGAGCGGCGATTGCTGGAGCTGCAAGCCAGGAAAGCAGCCAGATATCTTGCAACAAGCCAGCAGCAGGGAGCAGCGAGAAGCGGAAAGCTTGCCCGACGGCGGTGGCGCCGCCGACCAAGCGAAGAGCCGGCCCGGCGGTGGCACCAGCGACCAAGAGCAATCAGAGTGGTAGCCCTCCGGCGTCGCTGGCGCGGCGCCGCCTGCAGATTGGAGGAAAAGACCGAATCCCAAAGATGAACGGAATTGGGCCTTCTACTATGACTGTGAGCGCCAGAAAGCAGAGGTGAATATTTCAGATCCCTCTCTTACATCCCGATAGCACTAAGATGTTTTATGGAACGGCAGGAGTAACTGTCCGTCAGTATCTGAACAATTGTAGAGAAGAAACTGACTGATTTTTGTCATATGTTATCCAAAATTGTGGTATTATTTTGTATGCAATTAATCCTCAATCTCTATCAAACCAACCAACATGCAAACCCAGATTTTTTATCTTATGGAAGTCATCTCAAATTATGTTCAGATCTGAAGGCTCCAATTTATCCAAAAGCAGAAAACATACTTTTTGTCTTATGTTTTCCCAAATGGCGGTATGATTAGAGAGAAGCAACTAATTTGTATCTTTTGTTTCCCAATATTTTTGAGACAGCGATGATTCAGAGAACACATACAAAATAAATGTCCGAGTGCATCAGTACATTGCTAGATTAGATTATGGCTTGGAGAGGTGTGTGGCTTCACAGTCTGTGCAAATGAATGTGAATTGCAGTGAGATTGTGTCTGTTTCGTAGCTTGTTGCCATTCTTCACGCTAGGATTCCTTGGGGATCCAAACAGAAGGCTAAGTTTGTGTGGATGAACATGAATCAGGTGTACGAACAACTTGAGCACTCCCATCAGCTGTTGCAGATTTGGGAGAAGTATAAGGATACTCGTCAGCTGGATCTCTTTGTTATGGTTGATGATGTTGATGCACCAGAAGCACAGTTAGGTGCTAAAGGTGTTGATCCAGATGGTGGTGCTCCCAGTGGTATGGATGCTTGTAAACTAGCAGCTATTGACCATTCACAAATGTATCTAATTGCTTTGCAAGTGGATCCTTACACTGCGGTACTAGATGATGGCCAAGAATTTGCTGTGCAGAACGATCATATGGAAATAATGGTAGATCCCAAGACAGTTACTGTTGACCAGATTCTTGAGCGGCTAAAGTAGAGATGTCCTTGGGGCCCTAATCAGCAGGCACGTTTACATTGGTGGCACTTTAAGAAGAGGGATTTCATCGATATTGTTAAAGATGACGATCTCATGCAGGTTTTCCGAAGGAAGAAATTGAGTAAGAAGGTATTTTTTGTTGTTGCAATTTCAGAAATAGTTGGAGATGATGAGACTGCTGTAGAGCTGTCATCTTGAAGTTTTGAGCTTCCCGCTTCATAGGTGCTTGTATGTTACAGTAAGAAGTGCAACCCAATTCTGGTCACTATTTGATTCATCTCCTTCATTCTGCATCACTCTGTAAATATTTGTGAGTGTGCTGTAGCTGCTCCATGCAATAAGTTGTTGTATCTTAGAAAATGTTGTATCTCATATTGTCTGCCTCAAACTTTTTCTGAAAACTAGTGTCAATTTGTAATTTTATTGTAGAACTATGTTGCGAGAATGTAATAAATTCATTTCTGGGATATTGAGATGTTGTAATAAAATGACTGCTGAAATAATAAGCGTTGTTTACATCACTAGTTGTATTATATTACAAACAAATCATGTCGTGTATCTACATGCCTTGTACTGTGTAGATTCACATTTGTAAACTACATTTCAAATTTTGAAGAGTAAAACTATGCTTAATTGAAATATTAAAAACTAAAAATTAAATATTACAAAAAATACCAACTAGTACGGGACAGTCATTGTTCTGCATAATTTACCTGATTTGTCCAAACTCAATTGCCAACTTATGTGTTGTTTTCCTTTTGAAAGCGTATAAATTATTTATTTCCACTGAGGCATGTGTAGTAGGAGGCATGGGTAGTAGGCAGAACAAGATATTTATGTTCAAACTGACCGTTGAGTCACTACCTCGCACGCCGGCTCTACCACCTCTCTCTCCTTCCTCTAGTTCTACCCCCCTCTCTCCTTCCTTCACCATGACGTCTTGTAATGATGGGAACAATACAAGCTACGGCAGCGGCAGCGGCAGCCTTCTCTCCGATTTCGACTACTGCCGGACTAATGTGAGTTCCTTTTATTCGACGTGTTGGTTTATGGGGTTAGGAATTTAGGTTTAGGTTTTGTTTTAGCTGCCACAGACCATCTACGACCCAGATTGGGATGGTTTGGCGATCGAGAGGGAGGCACTATGTGACCATGGGTTGAAACTAAGGAAATTTGTTGCCTTCGAAGGCACTAACACAGGGAAATGTTTATAGGATGCGCAAAGGAGGTTTGGATTATTTATATTGCAAAATGAATATTTGAATAGCATTGTTCTCTCTTCATTTCATAGTTTCTTATATTTGTTATACTATGCTGCTGATCATTAGGATGGTCCGAAGTGTGGAATAGTGGAGTGGATTGATCCGGAGTGGCTTGACGCACTGAAGAAATGTTTGGTCAAGTTATGAGAGTTGTATAAATCGGAATGTATTGGGAGAATTAGTGATGCTTGTTCTGCTGCTGATGAATGTTACAAGCTATCACAGGATAAGAAGGAGCTCAAAGAAATAAACAACAATATGGCCGAAGAACTCCAGAAAACAATGACCGATAGGCAGGTGGGATCCATTTCGAAAAATCTTCTAGATATTCAGATCTTTCTGAAGCTCAAGGCAGAAAAGCAGAGGGACCAGCTAAAGGAGGAGAAAAAAAGGCTGGAGAACTGCATTGCAGATCTCTTGAAGCAAGCATCAGTTAATAAGGACAAGTTAGATAGATTGAAACAAATTTTAGATGAATAAGTTATGTCTATGTAATTCAGTATTTCAAGTTATCTATAAGCAATAGCGTACGTACAACAATTGCTTCCATATAACAGAGAGCATTAACGCAACATCATAGTTCAGTTAACATTTCACTACTAGTTCAGATAACATAAGATTCAGGCTACTTAACACAAATTTCAGACATACAGGACGATGAAATGTAGCGCGTAGACTACATCGTATCTCCTCTTACTTGGAGGCAATCTGATCCTACTGGAGGCGCTCGGACTCATTGATCTTGGCTTTCAGCATGATATTCTCTTTCTTAACAGCCTCGAGCAGACCGGCTGCTTTGCGAGTGCTCTCGGTCATCAGCTTCAAGAGATCTCTGGACTTGTCTCTGGCCTCATAGGCTACCACGGTCCTCTCGCTCTGCTTGATCTGCTCTTTGAGGCCCTTGGTGATTTGCACACGAAGGTCGCTGCACGTGGCATTTAGCTTCAGATTTTCCACCTCTAGCGCCTTGATGGTCAACCTATCCTTGTCCAGCAACATTTTTATCTGCTCCTGTGTCTTCACAAGGTAGTCCATATGCCCCGATAGCAAGTCTTTCGCAGCCATAAGCTTGTCAACCTCATGCGCCAAAGTTCGGGATTTCTCCTTCTCCTGATCCAAATGTGAGCCTAGGCTAGCACAATGCAGCTCGAGGGAATGTTTCTCGGCCAGTTGGCTGTGTATCTTGACATTTAGTGCGGCCACATCTGCCTTGATCTTCTTCTTCGCTTCCTGCACCGGAGTTTAGGGCATGCAATAAAAGAGATCAATGCTAATACTGCCTCTTTTCACAAATATATAGTTATTTTTATAGTTTTCAAAGTAAACTAGATATGGTTAACAATGAGTGAATCTATACACTGAATCTATACAGATCTACATGCGTAGCACCTAGCCGTATTGCCAAAGGCAGGTTATGAACAATGGTAAACGGGCTTGATCAGCAAGTACACTAGATGGCATGCGATTACCTTGCTTAGCCGAGGAACGGGCTTGATCAGGAAGTCCATTGACGGGTCCATGGTCTTCATGGGCAGCTTCTTATCCGTCGATTTTGGGGGCCTACAAAATCAAATAGGTTACGAAGTTGGAAAGAACAAACAAACGGAAGATCAAGGCGTTGTTAACCCTAAACCCACCCGGGGGAGACAACGTCCCCCTCGTCCGTTGGTGCGCAGAAAGAGAGGATGGCTTTGGCCTGACTGATTAGGCTGCTTGCATGGAGATCTGCCTATCGGCGGGTTAACTCCTTCCTCTCCGCCGCCCTAGTCTTGACCCCATCGGTCTTCAACGCCGGTTGGGTCCGCTTCTTGGGAGGCATGGCTTCGTCGTAGAATGGAGGGAGGGGCAAGGAAGGCAGGAGGAAGGGACCCCAGGAGGAAGCAGAGAAGGTGGGTTTCTGCAGAATGGTGGGAGGGTCAAGGACCAGCTTCAGCTGACCACCGTGTCCTTGCCTCCTGGGCACCATCTCAAGCAATCTCGGCCGTCCGTTTGAATCTAAGCGTAGCCCTTGGTACCTTGTCGATGAAGGGTCACCGTAGGTACGAACGAATAGGAAGCAGTAGCCCCTTGCTTTGTCACTACGCAGTGCCACAATGGGACTGGGCATTGAACTCGATGGGACTGTGCATTGGGTCCAATCTAAGCGGCGACACGACACGCACGCCCAGCCATACATGTACATCTATCTCCTCACCCGGCGTGCATCCATGCCCGTGATTTTTGTAGAAGAAGAGGTAGAAGAAGAAGGATAGCTGATTGACTGGCTGGCTCGGGAGGCTGTTGCGAGTGGCCCGGCTGCTGTGCATTTTGTAGGCCAGGAACCGCCCCTTAATCAAGCCATTTTGTGTCACTGGTAAGTAGGGCCCACAACACGTGGGGCCTACTGTCAGTGACCCAAAGTCAGAAAAGTTAGGGTGTGGAAGTTAGAGGATCCACGGCGTGTTTTTTAAATAAAGTCTTTTTGAAGGACCCACACACCTGTTTTGACACCTCTGGCCACTGGAAAAATGGAAAATGCAGCGTTATTCTATTTATCATGATTGGGATGGCATGTTTGGTATTTTTCGTAGGTGATGCATCACTCACCATGACTCCATGCACTGTTTTTCCATTTTTTTTGATTTTTTCTAAATTCCCTAGGCCCTCCTCCGAGATCTAGGTCAAACTCGCGGTGCCATCGATGTCCGCCAGGTGGGGTGGGAACCATGGTTTGGTATTGGTTCTAGGGTCCCACACCCCCAGGGGACCTCCCTGTATTTTCCCCAATTTTCCTGGTGTGCATTTCTTGTAGCCCCAGTGCAAAATTGGATTAAAAAGGATTTAGGGCAAAAATAATTCATTATATGGCAGCAGGCCGAGATAATTCCTAGCCTCCTAGATGTGGCACCCCTGGTGGGTCCCCTACCCATGAAAATTAGAGTGGTGATGTTTTGCACACTGCCCTTGGTGGCCCCTTCACAAAAAAGCACCTGTTTCGACCCCTCGGGGCACCCAAAAAATGGGAAATGCATTTTTATGTGGAAACTACAAAAACACTAGTTGCAACAGTGGTTGGTAATGCAAAGATGCACATCTCCACCAAAAATGGGACCATGGTTCCAAAGTTTGCTGTGGAACTTGCACAAACCATGGTCATCTGCCAAGGAAGACCAAGAGAACTCCTGTCTGGAAGCACCCCTCTGTGAGAGAGTCCACATGTGAACCCTTGGGATGGCATGTTTGGTATTTTTCCTAGGTGATGCATCACCCACCATGACTCCATGCACTGTTTTCCCTTTTTTTTTTCTGAATTCCCTAGGCCCCCCTCCGAGATCTAGGTCAAACTTGCAGTGCCATCGATGTCCACCAGGTGGGGTGGGAACCATGGTTTGGTCTTGGTTCTAGGGTCCCACACCCCCAGGGGACCTCCCTGTATTTTTTCCCAATTTTCCTGGTGTGCATTTCTTGTAGCCCCAGTGCAAAATTGGATTAACAAGGATTTAGGGCAAAAATAATTCATTATATGGTAGCAGGCCGAGATAATTCCTAGCCTCCTGGATGTGGCACCCCTGGTGGGTCCCCCACCCATGAAAATTAGAGTGGTGATGTTTTGCACACTGCCCTTGGGGGTCCCTTCACAAAAAAGCACCTGTTTCGACCCCTCGGGGCACCCAAAAAATGGGAAATGCATTTTTTATGTGGAAACTGCAAAAACACTAGTTGCAACAGTGGTTGGGAATGCAAAGATGCACATCTCCACCAAAAATGGGACCATGGTTCCAAAGTTTGCTGTGGAACTTGCACAAACCATGGTCATCTGCCAAGGAAGACCAAGAGAACTCCTGTCTAGAAACACCCCTCTGTGAGAGAGTCCACATGTGAACCCATGGGATGGCATGTTTGGTATTTTTCCTAGGTGATGCATCACCCACCATGACACCATGCACTGTTTTTCCATTTTTTTTTGATTTTTTCTGAATTCCCTAGGCCCCCCTCCGAGATCTCGGTCAAACTTGCGGTGCCATCGATATCCGCCAGGTGGGGTGGGAACCATGGTTTGGTCTTGGTTCTAGGATCCCACACCCCCAGGGGACCTCCCTGTATTTTTCCCCAATTTTCCTGGTGTGCATTTCTTGTAGCCCCAGTGCAAAATTGGATTAAAAAGGATTTAGGGCAAAAATAATTCATTATATGGCAGCAGGCCGAGATAATTCCTAGACTCCTGGATGTGGCACCCCTGGTGGGTCCCCCACCCATGAAAATTAGAGTGGTGATGTTTTGCACACTGCCCTTGGTGGCCCCTTCACAAAAAAGCACCTGTTTCGACCCCTCGGGGCATCCAAAAAATGGGAAATGCATTTTTTATGTGGAAACTACAAAAACACTAGTTGCAACAGTGGTTGGGAATGCAAATATGCACATCTCCACCAAAAATGGGACCATGGTTCCAAAGTTTGCTGTGGAACTTGCACAAACCATGGTCATCTGCCAAGGAAGACCAAGAGAACTCCTGTCTGGAAGCACCCCTCTGTGAGAGAGTCCACATGTGAACCCTTGGGATGGCATGTTTGGTATTTTTCCTAGGTGATGCATCACCCACCATGACTCCGTACACTATTTTTCCATTTTTTTTGATTTTTTCTGAATTCCCTAGGCCCCCCTCCGAGATCTAGGTCAAACTCGCGGTGACATCGATGTCCTCCAGGTGGGATGGGAACCATGGTTTGGTCTTGGTTCTAGGGTCCCACACCCCCAGGGGACCTCCCTATATTTTTCAACAATTTTCCTGGTGTGCATTTCTTGTAGCCCCAGTGCAAAATTGGATTAAAAAGGATTTAGGGCAAAAATAATTCATTATATGGCAGCAGGCCGAGATAATTCCTAGCCTCCTAGATGTGGCACCCCTGGTGGGTCCCCCACACATGAAAATTAGAGTGGTGATGTTTTTCACAATGCCCTTGGTTGCCCCTTAAAAAAAAGCACCTGTTTCAAACCCTCGGGGCACCCGAAAAATGGGAAATGCATTTTTTATGTGGAAACTGCAAAAAGACTAGTTGCAACAGTGGTTGGGAATGCAAAGATTCACATCTCCACCAAAAATGGGACCATGGTTCCAAAGTTTGCTGTGGAACTTGCACAAACCATGGTCATCTGCCAAGGAAGACCAAGAGAACTCCTGTCTGGAAGCACCCCTCTGTGAGAGAGTGCACATGTGAACCCTTGGGATGGCATGTTTGGTATTTTTCCTAGGTGATGCATCACCCACCATTACTCCATGCACTGTTTTTCCTTTTTTTTTGATTTTTTCTGAATTCCCTAGGCCCTCCTCCGAGATCTAGGTCAAACTCACGGTGCCATCGATGTCCGCCAGGTGGGGTGGGAACCATGGTTTGGTCTTGGTTCTAGGGTCCCACACCCCCAGGGGACCTCCCTGCATTTTTCCCCAATTTTCCTGGTGTGCATTTCTTGTAACCCCAGTGCAAAATTGGATTAAAAAGGGTTTAGGGCAAAAATAATTCATTATATGGCAGCAGGCCGAGATAATTCCTAGCCTCTTGGATGTGGCACCCCTGGTGGGTCCCCCACCCATGAAAATTAGAGTGGTGATGTTTTGCACACTGCCCTTGGTGGCCCCTTCACAAAAAAGCACATGTTTCAACCCCTCGGGGCACCCGAAAAATGGGAAATGCATTTTTTATGTGGAAACTACAAAAACACTAGTTGCAACAGTGGTGGGAATGCAAAGATGCACATCTCCACCAAAAATGGGACCATGGTTCCAAAGTTTGCTATGGAACTTGCACAAACCATGGTCATCTGCCAAGGAAGACCAAGAGAACTCATGTCTGGAAGCACCCCTCTGTGAGAGAGTCCACATGTGAACCCTTGGGATGGCATGTTTGGTATTTTTCCTAGGTGATGCATCACCCACCATGACTCCATGCACTGTTTTTCCATGTTTTTTGATTTTTTTCTGAATTCCCTAGGCCCCCCTCCGAGATATAGGTCAAACTCGCGGTGCCATCGATGTCCACCAGGTGGGGTGGGAACCATGGCTTGGTCTTGGTTCTAGGGTCCCACACCCCTAGGGGACCTCCCTGTATTTTTCCCCAATTTTCCTGGTGTGCATTTCTTGTAGCCCCAGTGCAAAATTGGATTAAAAAGGATTTAGGGCAAAAAAAGTTCATTATATGGCAGCAGGCCGAGATAATTGCTAGCCTCCTGGATGTGGCACCCCTGGTGGGTCCCCCACCCATGAAAATTAGAGTGGTGATGTTTTGCGCACTGCCCTTGGTGGCCCCTTCACAAAAAAGCACATGTTTCGACCCCTCGGGGCACCCGAAAAATGGGAAATGCATTTTTTATGTGGAAACTGCAAAAACACTAGTTGCAACAGTGGTTGGGAATGCAAAGATGCACATCTCCACCAAAAATGGGACCATGGTTCCAAAGTTTGCTGTGGAACTTGCACAAACCATGGTCATCTGCCAAGGAAGAAAAAGAGAACTCCTATCTGGAAGCACCCCTCTGTGAGAGAGTCCACATGTGAACCCTTGGGATGGCATGTTTGGTATTTTTCCTAGGTGATGCATCACCCACCATGACTCCATGCACTGTTTTTTCCATTTTTTTGATTTTTTCTGAATTCCCTAGGCCCCCCTCCGAGATCTAGGTCAAACTCGCGGTGCCATCGATGTCCACCAGGTGGGGTGGGAACCATGGTTTGGTCTTCGTTCTAGGGTCCTACACCCCCAGGGGACCTCCCTGTATTTTTCCCCAATTTTCCTGGTGTGCATTTCTTGTAGCCCCAGTGCAAAATTGGATTAAAAAGGATTTAGGGCAAAAATAATTCATTATATGGCAGCAGGCCGAGATAATTGCTAGCCTCCTGGATGTGGCACCCCTGGTGGGTCCCCCACCCATGAAAATTAGAGTGGTGATGTTTTGCACAATGCCCTTGGTGGCCCCTTCACACAAAAAGCACCTGTTTCGACCCCTCGGGGCACCCGAAAAATAGGAAATGCATTTTTTATGTGGAAACTGCAAAAACACTAGTTGCAACAGTGGTTGGGAATGCAAATATGCACATCTCCACCAAAAATGGGACCATGGTTCCAAAGTTTGCTGTGGAACTTGCACAAACCATGGTCATCTGCCAAGGAAGACCAAGAGAACTCCTGTCTGGAAGCACCCCTCTGTGAGAGAGTCCACATGTGAACCCTTGGAATGGCATGTTTGGTATTTTTCCTAGGTGATGCATCACCCACCATGACTCCATGCACTGTTTTCAATTTTTTTTTGATTTTTTCTGAATTCCCTAGGCCCCCCTCCGAGATCTAGGTCAAACTCGCGGTGCCATCGATGTCCGCCAGGTGGGGTGGGAACCATGGTTTGGTCTTGGTTCTAGGGTCCCACACCCCCAGGGGACCTCCCTGTATTTTTCCCCAATTTTCCTGGTGTGCATTTCTTGTAGCCCCAGTGCAAAATTGGATTAAAAAGGATTTAGGGCAAAAATAATTCATTATATTGCAGCAGGCCAAGATAATTCCTAGCCTCTTGGATGTGGTACCCCTGGTGGGTCCCCCACCCATGAAAATTAGAGTGGTGATGTTTTGCACATTGCCCTTGGTGGCCCCTAAACAAAAAAGCACCTGTTTCGACCCCTCGGGGCACCCGAAAAATGGGAAATGCATTTTTTATGTGGAAACTGCAAAAACACTAGTTGCAACAGTGGTTGGGAATGCAAAGATGCAGATCTCCACCAAAAATGGGACCATGGTTCCAAAGTTTGCTGTGGAACTTGCACAAACCATGGTCATCTGCCAAGGAAGACCAAGAGAACTCCTGTCTGGAAGCACCCCTCTGTGAGAGAGTCCACATGTGAACCCTTGGGATGACATGTTTGGTATTTTTCCTAGGTGATGCATCACCCACCATGACTCCATGCACTGTTTTTCCATTTTTTTTTGATTTTTTCTAAAATCCCTAGGCCCCCCTCCGAGATCTAGGTCAAACTCGCGGTGCCATCGATGTCCGCCAGGTGGGGTGGGAACCATGGTTTGGTCTTGGTTCTAGGGTCCCACACCCCCAGGGGACCTCCCTGTATTTTTCCCCAATTTTCCTGGTGTGCATTTCTTGTATCCCAGTGCAAAATGGGACCATGGTTCCAAAGTTTGCTGTTTGAAAGTTTCATTAATTTCTGTGAGATTCAGTCAAAATGTGTGAAATTTTCAAAAAAATTCATAAAGATCGACACACGCTAAATGATGTCATGTGTACATGCAATGCCACATCAGCACTGACTAGTTGCAAGCTACCCATGGAAGGGAACTCCTCCATCTACTGAACTAGTCGCCAGAGTAGAGTGACCGATGATGGTGCTACTGAGATCTCTTGAGCACGCCTTGTCAGACTGTGTCGTGTCTCGTCAATTTACTTGCCTTTCAAATCTCGCTGCCCTATCAATTCTCATCCCGCTGCTACGCACAATTTCCACTGGCCACGAATCCTAACCCTAATGACATGTGGCCCCACGAAGGCCCAGAACACTATTGACAAGTGGGGCCCCAGACACACGTCGGACCAAACCTTACCCAGACAGGTGGGTCCCCACATGCTTCGGATGCTAAACCTGGACTAGTTTGTCTCACTCGTTTGGCTCATGGAGCAGGTGACCTCGATGAGAAGCATTTCAATGGTAAGATTTTGTTCTCTATTCCTTCCACGAGTCAGACGAGAGCGGATTTATTCCCCCCTTGCACGCTATCTCCTTTTTTAGACTGTCGCTCTGCTGCTTGTAGTCAAACAATGAGGGGACCCAACAACGAGACTCTTTAATTGCTGCCTCTCACTTACAAGTGGGCCGGAGTACCGGGGCCCACGGTGACACGTTGGTCTGGCGCTCTCTCAGAAATGAAACGAAGCGAATGGTTCAATTTTCAAAGCGCTAGACTGGCATTTACCGCGGCGTGCCTGCAAAACAATTGCTTCCCCAACTTCCTCTTCTCTCATAAACGAAGCGACGGGGGCTCGCGTGGGGGGTTCAACTTCCAAAGCACCCCCAAAGCGCTACACTACATTTACTTACGTGGCGTGCCAGCGACACGTCACGCACTATTTATCCCACGATCTCGCGGCCTAGAAAACAATTGGATCCCATAACAATTGCTTACCCAATTTCCTCTTCTCTCAAAAACGAAGCGACGGGGGTCCCACATGTCATGCACGACTACACGATTCCACACCCACGCGTCCACGAGAGGAAACCAAACCGCCAGCATCTATATAACACATCGGTCTCATCGTCTCTCCCACCATCGGCCACTTCTTCCCCAATCTGCCGAAAAATCCCAATCCGCTCCACCACCACACCACCAATCTCATTCCTTAGTGCATCTACAAGATGAAGCGCGCTCGCGAAGACGAGCCGTAGTCTAGTGCAGTTGGAGGCTCTGGCGATGCACCCGCGGTCATCGCCGCGGTGGCGGGCGAGTCTTCTTCGGGAGCACCAGCCGTTCCTCGGCGCGCCGTCACGGTTGCAGCCTCCACCATACCGATCGTGGTCGCCGTCGATGAAATGGAGATGGAGGACCCCATGGCTCCCACGGCAGATCTGCAGAACCAGCATGCATGCCAGGTCATCGTCGTGCCGGACGATGACTACTACGCCGGCTACGACCCTGACTCCATCGAGTACATGGTTGAAGAAGACCGCAAAGAAGCAGTACCGTTCAAGGAGGAGGCCTCCAATGACAGCACCGAGGTTCTGACCTGTTCTGATCGATCCCCTCTGTTCGTCGTACTGTTCACATTGTGATTGCTCATATGATATCTATCAGTTAATAGTTATCAGATTACATTCTGAATGTGTTAATGTAGTTACCTTGCAAATGATTGATCAACACAAGTTACTTAAATTCATCCAAGTCTTCTTTCATTCTACTGATTATGATTGCTCATATGATATCTATCAGTTTATAGTTATCATATTACATTCTGGATGTGTAAAGGTAGTTAGCTTGCAAATGATTCATCAACCCAAGTGACTTAAATCGATCTGACTCTAATTTGATTGTAGAGATTATGATAACAAGATTTTTATTTGGGAAAAAATGATTGATCTGATGCATGGAATTTATAATTAACATTTTCTTAATTTGCTGCGCTTATTAATGTGATGATTCCATAGTGTGTCCTCGATTCATCAAATATTGGTCACACTACATTACTAGCCTCTGTTAGTACTATCACCGCAACAATTTAGAATAATTTTGGTAGCATTGTTATTTTTTTACAGCTTATTTCCTTTGATCTTTGTTGTGCTCCTGTTTATCTCACTTGTTATGTATTTCAAAATTTACAGGATGACTCTGACGACGTGGGCCACGACAAGGAGGACAGGGACCGCAAGAGCCGCTTTGTTCTTAAGCGGCTCATGAGTGGCAAGATCGCTTTCCGCAGGTACGGGGAGCTAACTTGTCCATTCTGCGGCAAGGTCGTCACCAAGAACTTAGAGAGCATGATCTAGCACGCGAATGGCGTTGGCGTAGGAAGCAAGCAGAAGCACAAGGGCCACACCATGGCGAAGCATGTCGCCTATGGCAGATTCCTCGAAAAGTTCGTCAAGGGTGGCCTCATCCCGGTTATCGGTCCTGTTGTTGGCCCTCATGTTCTGTTTCCATAAGATTAGTTTAAGTCTGTGTTGTCCCCCTGGAGATGAAGTAAAACTGTGTGATGTTTGAAGACTGTTTTTATTATATATGGTGGAATCTGGGCAATCATACCCAGATGTTTAAGACTATGTAAATGTATGTGGAGTTTGTTGTTGCATTACTGGTGCCCATGTTATCTGAATTCTCATGTTGGTGCACACTGCATTTGTTTACTAAATTAGATGGTTTGATTCTCGTGTTGGTGCACACTGCCCAGGTTATGTGGTTGCGGGTGTTCTATTCAGCAAGATGTATGAATGGGATGGTGCACATTGCCCATGTCGTCAAGATATAGCGAGATCACCACCGAAATTTCTGCAACAGATTAATGGATAGAAACGTTATCCTTCCTATTCTCCACTACTCCGATACGTGAATATCGGGATGTCCGTTCCTAGCAAGTCTCTATAAAAGGGACGTATGGCTAACACTAATTCCGCCACATCGGTGAACCATCTTCAGCTAAGCTACAGAGGTATGTATCAGTATTTTAGGGTTGATTCATATAGTTTTTCTTTCCGCTTGTAAACCATGATTTACTCCCTATTGTAGTTTGAACTTAACCATTGATCGATGGATGCGGGCGGAGGAGCGGGTAAGAAGCGCACTTTCACCGGAGAGGGCTCTTCCAAAGGAGTTAGCAAAGATGACAAGGTACTACACACGACTGTCTTTGTTTCAAAATATGTTAGTACTACGTATAAACGTATAAAAGGAACATATCTTGATTTTAAACGTGTGTTGTATCATATGTCAGGAGCTGAAGGTTGTAGAGGTGGAGGATGTGCAAGAAGATTCTGATCCAGAACCTGAATCTGACGCGGATCCATATGGTTCTCTCGATGGAGGAAGTCCAAGAAATTTTTCAGGGGATGAAGGGAACAAAAAAGGTGATGACGAAGACGATGACCCTGAAGACGATGACCCTGAACCGCGATCACCAAATATTGATATCAAATCCGCAAAGAAAGCTAGGATCTCCCGCATAGTCATCTATCAGCTAAGGGTGACATATGGTGTTCGACAGACTAAGATTCTGGAAGCCATTGTAACACCAAACCTACAACCAGCAGGTTATGTGGTTGCGTGTGTTCTATTCAGCAAGATGCAGGATGCCAGGTGGCGGATCGTCCAATCTCACCAAAATGGTGACGACGGCTATGTTTACATCAAGATGCGGAACCGAGATTTGGTGAGGTTCCATGGAAATATGTATGAATGGGATGGTGCACGTGTGACCTTCTGTATGGTGCAAACAATTTTACCGATTATTCCCACTGACCCCATGGATCAACACCATGTCGTCAAGATATAGTTCCTCTACTGTTAGAATAATTATTGTTTTAAAATTTTATTTACTTATCTAAATTTCTACTGTTTGAGGTCTAATTTTAATTCTTTTTCGTGAAAACTCCCCTATGGCATGTATTATGGTCCTATTAATCTGGTCATAAAATAAGACAATGTGGGCTGATTATGTATTTTCTGTTTTTTAAGAATAAGGCTTGTGTTCTATTCTGCCACGCTTGTGGACCCACTCGTCATCGACACAGCTGTTGTGACGAGTCAGCCGCCGCCGACGCCATCTGGTTAGCTACCGCGTGGCAACGTGGCCTCCTCGCCCACCTCTTGCCTTGCCTCCACTCCCCTGGCCCCACTGTTACCATCATTTCTCCCAAATCCAAACTCCCCTGCCTCTCGCACGCTGCAGAAAACCGTCCCTTAGCAGCTCCGGCGACGAAATCCCCTGCGCGGCGCCGTAATCCTGTCCCCGGAGAAGACCGTCCTCTCTCCTCCGCTGCAGGTAGGCTGGTAAGTGCCGCTCGATTCCTAGTCCCCGGAGAAGATCGTACGCTCTCCTCTCGCTTCCAAGGGAACCTTGCCGGCGTTCTTCCTAGATCGCCGGCGGTGGGCCTCGAGCACGTACGGTGATTTTAAGTCGCCTCCCTTTTTTTCTTTGCTCCGTCGCGTACTAGATCTACGAGCATCTCCACTCGCCCAGTAATGCGTGGCCCACTGTCAGCGGCACGACCGACGCTTCGTCGTCTCCACTCGTCTCGTCTCCCGCGCCCAGTAATGGCGCTATAAATGGAAACAGCTTTGCAGCGGGGCAGCGAGCCGTCGCGTCGCAGCACACGTCAGCGGGAAATGAATGCCATGTCGCACGCTTCCCGCCGCTTCCCGCCCCTTCTCCTTCGTTTTCCCGCCCCGTTCCCGGCTATAAATACCTCGTCGCCTCGACGGTAGGTTCACATTCTCCAACCGCCGGTAGAAAATGCCTCACCGTCTCTTGACAACTACGCCATGCTCCCTCGAGGCGGTTCCGACGTGCCACCAGCACCACCACCCCACCTCCACCGCCACCGCCGCCACCGCAGGACCCAGCTCCGCCGTAGGGCGAGGAGGAGGAGGACTCCGACGACGAGGAGTTCCTCGCCGAGCTGCCGACGGATGCGGAGGCGGAGGAGGCCGCCGCGGAACAGAGAGCGATAGTAGCGTCATTCGAGATGCAGCGCCGCGACCGAGCGGCGCAGGAGCTCATGGCCGCCGAGAGGAGGGCGGCAGCGGCAAGGCTGGTGGAGGAACATACTGGCGCCCACGTCGATGCCCACCGCCGCAACATCGAAGCGGCGAGGGCTGCGATGGCGGAGGCTAAGAGACGCCTCTTTCGGGTGGACGTGGTCGTATGGCTCGCGAAGGTGGCGGCGGAGCGCCAGCGGTGCGAGCATCAGTACCCTCTCCCCTCCTTCAACGCATCGGCGCAGCGAGCGCAGGAGCGTCGCACCTTCATCTCATCCCTCGAGGAGGCCGAGCGCGACCGCAGCTAGCGCGCGGCGGAGGAGAACTGTCGCCGCCGTGGGATGGTTTCCGGCCGCCTGTCCGATGACGGAGCTGGGCCGTCCAACACTTCACCGCCAGCACCATCGGCCGCATCGGTGAACTTTGCCGCCGGCGAGGACTCCGACGAAGACCACCTCTTTTAGTCTATTTCATATTTCGCCGTATTTTGTAAAAACCATCTAAATTTCAATGAAATTTATGTAGTATGCTGAATTATGTCGAGTTTATATTTTGGGATGGGCGGCACGGCTGGGGAACCTCTGTACGCACTCTATTATTGTAGGGTAGTTGTCGCTGGATATGGTAGTAGATTTCACTTCATACTGGATATGGAATGAGGTACTGTCATTGCAAATTGTAGTAGCACATACTGCTAATTATAGCATAGTTTATTATTCCAAGGAAATAGATGCCTGCACTAAATAGGTGCCCATTTCTTTCAGAAAAGCTTGCAAGTCTCCAGATGGACCCAACGATTGACCATATCGCCACTAAGGTGCAGGTTATACAAATTCCTATTTCTGGCAATGGTGTTTTTAGGTGCTACACAACATTGTAATAAGCACAATCTCTATTTTTAGGCTGATGCTTGTACTAGCCGGAAGAACCGTTCTGTCGATTATTTCAAGCTATTTAAAATCAATGATTCTTATGCTATCAAGAAATGCAAGAAAGCCACAACCAATAGGGATTACCCCCTCCCTTCATATCAAGGTAGTGATCCAGATAGTGAGCCAAGGACTATCTCATCTTCCAAGACACCTAAAGCCAAGGCACGTAGACTCACATCGGGCCCACTCTCATCCTATCGTGGCCCTGCAAGGGTGGCTGGGGCGGCTGAGACTATCGTCATTCGCAGAGGTGTGAATCTGTCTAACATGGGTCTGATGATCTTTTAATACATTCTTATGGAGATAAAGATCAATAAGTAGTGCATTTCTTTCTAGGTCCCAAGATAACTGATGACTTGGAATTCGACAAGCACTGTGTGTTTGCAAGCAATATCAATCTCACTGGTCGCCAGATTGCCGATCTCAATGCAATGGTTGCTAAACTGAGGCCAACCGTTCCATACTATATCTGTGAGATGAAGAAGTCACATGTCCTTCGTGGGAAGGCAAAAATGGTAATCTGCTTGACTCTTTCAATCTTCTCATGCACATGAATCTGTGTTCAAAAACTGACTGTATTCTTGTACTCCAGTACTTTTCAGCAAAGTACAGCAATGCCCACCTCGCCCGCTATCTTCCATGCACCATTCCAACATATTGCAGTGAGCAAGATGGTTTCTATAATGTAAGCTTCACCCATCAGGGCAATGGTATTGTCCAGATGACAGCAAACTGGCCTAAGGTTCTCCAAAAAGCGTCGATAGAAGAAGGGAATGTGTGCATCTTCACCTTCTTGAATATGGGGCAGGAGGCTATGTCTGTTCATGTTTAAAAAATATAGCCTATATATGTTGCGCAATTGATATCAGTTAGTTAATTATGTTATTATATTATTGTGTCACCTGGTAGTCTAAACCATATGTCAATATGTTGCGCAGACTATGATTACTTGCATTCTTCTCTGCATGCTTATACTCTATTTACTAAAACCATCTTGTTATGATGAAGTGCCTTAACTCGTACATGATTTTGTGAATTGAATTGTTTGTATTAACTGATTGCAATGTATTGTGCTTTCTGTGATGCTCTGATGGTCAACATGTCTATAAATTAAGCTTAGTTGTATTCAAACGGAAACAAAATTATCTGGTCCAGCGGCTAGATGGACTAGATAGATGGCATCCAAAATCTAGATAAGAGAATGCACAACGTAATAGCATATAGAATAACATGTCATACAAGTTTTACAACTCAAGCCTTAATATATAGCATAAATCAGCCGATCAGAACTAGTACTAAAGCCTTAATATCTGGCATACAAAGCCTTAATATCTGGCATACAAGTTGAGTTGGTGCAGATGCATACACCACCAGATTAGTAGTTCAAGTTATCACTTAACTGGCTTACCTATCGGCATATTACCCATGAGATGGATAAACAGTACTTCCTCATCTGGTTCAAGCTCGAACACAGCCATGTCATCAACAGACATGCGTGAGGTGGTCACAAGCGTGCTCCAGTTAGTTGTAATCTGGGCACGACCATTGTTGCCCATCCAAAGCTTGACGTAATGCACATCCTGCTCAGTTTCACCTTCAGGTGCATACGGGTCATCGGCGCAGGCTGGCACCATAATATCTCCTGCTTCCAGGTACTGCTTGAGATAGAGCTGGCTGTATGGCTTCAAAAATACCTGATATGATAGTATAGATACTAGGGTGTCATGCAGTTGAGAAAACACGTTAGTATTCACTGTGCACAATGAAATCTTACCATCTTTGACTTCCCTTTAGCTGTCAGAGACTTCTTGACAGAGCAGACATACAAAGGGATCACCGGATTATCACTATCAAGCCTCCGTGAGAGCAATTTGAGAAGGCCAATCCTTAAATAAGACATTGGTACATCATTTCCGTAAACGATGTTATTTAGCTCCCAAGGTGGTAGGTCAAGAGCCCCCCTTTTATACCCCTAACGATGGGACCTACATGAATTATTTCATGAATGAGATATATGTCCTATCTCTCAAATTCTATAACTAGACATGTATAAGTTATTACCTTCATCTGTCAGCGCCGGTCCTAGATGGGTGTGGTACTGGTAAGTCCTGGGACTGTGCCCAATCACACAGTTCTCATCGTCAGAGGGACAGTCGTAGCATGCTTCATGACGTTGCATTGTAACCTATAATTGTGTGAGGGATAGTTCATTATCATTTTAAAATAGGAACATGACAATATAACCAATAGCATTACATAGCTTCCAATAGCAATTTAAAAGCTCCACCAAGATCATGTCCTAACTATGTATAATCATTGGAATCCGACCTCATTGGAAAGACCTAAAAGCATGCCAATTTTGTGAAGAGTTTGCCTATGAATCCTTGGCATGCCATGTTTGGTATTTTTCCAAGGTACTACATCACATACAATGACTCCATGCGTTGGTTTTCCAATTTTTCGATTTTATTTGTATTTCTTTTGCTCACTTTTGAAATCTAGGTCAAACTCACGGTGCCGTGAGCCCTAAACCCCATAACCCATCACATCTATTTACTTCTTATAAATAATCAATTATAAATCACCAAAAAGCATGATGTAGTTAGCAATGTTTGATATAGAAATAACCAATAGCATGGCTAAGCTTTCAATTATAATATGTAAACTAGAACATGATTTTAAACCCAATAGCTTTACATAGCTTCCAATAGCAATTAAAAAGCTCCACCACGAGCATGTCCCAACTATGTATGATCATTGGAAACTGCCCTCAATTTCAAAAGCATGTGGAAAAACTTGGTCAAACTCACGGTGCCGTAAGCTCCCAAAAGCATGACAAATTTGTGAAGAGTGTGCCTATGAATCCTTGGCATGCCCTGTTTGCTATTTTTCCAAGATACTACATCACATACCATGACTCTATGCGCTGGTTTTCCAATTATTTTATTTTATTTTTATTTCCTTAGCTCAACTTTGAATTCTAGGTCAAACTCACGGTGCCGTCACCCCATAACCCATCACATCTATATTCTTCGTCTAAATAACAAATTAAAAATCACCAAAAAACATGATGTGGAATGCAATATTTGATATAGAAATCACCAAGAGCATGACATAGCTTTCAATTATCATTTAAAATTCATCTCAACAAGAACATGTCAATATATCCAGTAGCATTGCATAGCTTCCAACAGTGCTTTAAAAGCTCCACCAAGAGCATGTCCTAGATTTCCCCTTTTAGCACAATGGAGCAATGTTGTGTTCGAGATACAACATAATTTAAACTGGAATAAGAGCACCCATTCAATCATATTAAATATTTTGGCAACAAACCGAACCGAACAAAGACTAAAATACAATAGGTAACCAATGTTTTGGCAGGGCATGTGATGACCCACAAGTATAGGGGGTGTATCGTAGTACTTTCGATAAATAAGAGTGTCGAACCCAACGAGGAGCAGAAGGTGTTGATGAGTGACTTTGATCAAGGATTCACTGTAAATACTAGCAAACAGGTTTTCAGGGGTATTTGGCAATACGAGTAAATAAAATGCGAGTAAGTAAAACATAGTAGTAACAATTGCAGCAAGTGGCCCAATCCTTTCTTCAGCAAAGGACAAGCCGGTTGTGTACTTATAATAACCAAATGTTCTCGAGGACACACGGGAGTTTCTGTCAAGAGCTTTCGCTTCATAAAGCCAATAGTCTTTATTGGTTTGATTGGTGTTATGGGGGTGGACCTGTGCTAGCGCACTATCCTTACTAGGATAAATACACACTTGTGATTATACCCCTTGCAAGCATCCGCAAATACAAGAAAGTAATTAAGATAAATCTAACCACAGCCTTAAACTCTAAGATCCTATGCTCCCTGGTGCAGTGGTTTCCCAACGGAGGTTTAGGTTTCTGTCACTCTAGCAACCCCACAGTTGGTAGCCAAATACACAATGCATCTCACTAGGCCCATAAATGGTGAAGTATCATGTAGTCAACGTTCACATGACATCACTAATGAAATAGCACCACAACAATATCAAACCATTAAATATTTCTCAACAATAATTCACTGCTAACATCTTGACTTCTCCCATGTCCTCAAGAACTAAACGAACTACTCACAAGACATCATATGGATCATGATCAGAGGTGAAATAATGGTAAATAACAATCTAAACATAAACCTTAATTCAATGGTTCCACTCAATAGCATCAACTACAAGAGTAATCAACACCGGGAAAGTTTCCCCTGTGAATATAACAAGATCCAACTCAAGATGTTACAGCGGGATGTCGTGGTGATGGTGGAGATGAAGGTGCTGGTGATGGGGATGATGATGATGATGATGATCCCGATGAAGTCCGGTGCGATGGTGATGACGATGGCGACGATCTCCCCTCTCCGAGAAGGAATTTCCTCGGCAAATTTCTCCCTGCCGGAGAGCTTTTCTCTCTCTGGTGTTCTCCACCCCGCAGAGGCCGCTGTGTCTAACTCTGAGCCCCCCTGACTTAGGTTTTCGGGGACAATGAAATACGCGGAGGGGTGATGTCTACGCACTTCTATTCTTGTAGACACTTGTTGGGCCTCCAAGTGCAGAGGTTTGTAGAACAGCAGCAAGTTTCCCTTAAGTGGATCACCCAAGGTTTATCGAACTCAGGGAGGTTAGAGGTCAAAGCTATCCCTCTCAAGCAACCCTGCAATTACGATACAGAAAGTCTCTTGTGTCCCCAACACACCCAATACACTTGTCAGATGTATAGGTGCACTAGTTCGGCGAAGAGATAGTGAAATACAAGTGGTATGGATGAATATAAGTAGCAAATGTAACTTAAAATAAATATCGCTGCGAGCAAACATGTAACAAAACAGCAAGTAAACGGTGTGCAAAGCTTGGAAACAAGGCCTAGGGATCATACTTTCACTAGTGGACACACTCCCAACAATATAACATGAATGAACAAATAAATAACTTCTCTTCACTATAGTACTCTGAATTACTCTCCTATTGAATAGCACTAATCATTGCGTAGTGGCTACAGAAGCACCCCTTAAAGTTCATCAAGTACTTGACAAACACCACTCATAGAGATATCCAAATCAGATCACAACTCAAGATAGATATCATTGCAACTTAGACCAAGTACTAACACGGTGCACACACTGTCAACATTACACCATGAAAGGAGGAATAGATCACTCAATACTATCATAGTAATAATTACTCTCATAATCCACAAGAGATCACAATCATAGCCTAAACCAAGTACCACCACGATGCACGCACTGTCACCGTTACACCATGGCAGGAGGAATAGATTACTTTAATAACATCACTAGAGTAAACTATAATAATTAAGCATAGGAGTAGCATAATATATGAATAATAACATCTACTTGTTCAACATGATACAAAGCTCACGATCACATAAAGATCACTTCATGGGAGAGAGAGGTGAACCACATAGCTACCGGTAGAGCCCTTAGCCCCGGGGATGAACTACTCCCTCCTCATCATAGGAGACAGCAAGGTTGATGGAGATGGCGGTGAGGTCGATGGAGACGGCGGAGATGGCGATGGAGACCGATGGAGATGGCTCCGGGGGCACTTCCCCGTCCCGGTAGGGTGCCGGAACAGAGACTTCTGTCCCCCGAAATTCGTCGACGGCGGCGGCGGAACTGCGGAACTCTTTCTGGAAATTTGCCGACTCCTTTAGGGTTTTCCGTCCCGAGATTTTATATAGGCGAAGGGGCATCGCGAGAGGGAAGCCAGGGGCTCCTCACACATGGGTGGCGCGGCCAGGGCCTGGGCCGCGCCACCCTAGTGTGAGGGCAGGCCCTGGCCCCTCTCCGGCTCTCTTTCGGATGTCTGGATGCTCCCGGGAAAAATAAGACTTCTGGCTTTTGTTTTGTCCAATTCCAAGAATATTTCCTGTGTATCACTTTGAAACACAAAAACAGCAGAAAACAAGGAACTGGCACTGTGGCAACTTGTTAGTAGGTTAGTTCCGGAAAATGCATAAAACTGCCACTAAGTGTAACAAAACAATAGGCAAATGGTGTAAAAACAAGCATGGAGCATCAAAAATTATAGATACATTGGAGACGTATCAGCATCCCCAAGCTTAACTCCTGCTCGTCCTCGAGTAGGTAAGTGATAACAAAAGAAATAATTTTTGAGGTGACATGCACCTACACAATCTTGATCATATATGTAAGCATTTGTGAGCTGGGATCATAAGAACTTAAAACATGGGCATGAAAGATATAATCTTGATAATAGAAACTTAGCAACCATGTTGTAAACATGCAAATGAACACAAACAAAAGATCATGAAAATGAAACAATGAAAGTCAAACGTGTGTTCAAATCATAAGGAAAAACATAACAAATGGTTTTCAGCTTGTCCTTCATGGAGAGCAAAACATAAATGCATAGGACACCTTCAAGTTTAAGAGGGCGACTAGATACAAGTAATTTAAGAACAAGTGAAACCAACAATATGAATCAATCAATGAACTTTGGGACAATGCATATCACACTAAGAATGACAACTATGCTCTCTTAATGGTGCATAAAGAAAGAAGGTGGTGACTCAACATAAAAGTAAAAGAAAGGCCCTTCGCAGAGGGAAGCAGTGATTAAACATGTGCTGGAGCTTTTCATTTGTAAAACAGAGAGATAAAAATTGGTTTTGAGAGGTGGTTGTCTTTGTCAATGACTGGTAATGGGGTTCTTACTATCTTCCATACAAAAATGAAGCAAGTTTTTGAGAGAGAGATTGGCACTTTTGTGCTCTTTTTATAAAACTTGGCACTCCTCCCCACCTTTTTTTTCCTTTCTCAAACCATGGCTAACCGATTCCATCGGGTGCCCACCAACATTCACATTCCATGGAGGAGTGTCTTTTTTCTTTCTTTTTTCTCTTTTTTTTTCTTTTTGGAATAAGCAATATGGAAGATAGCAAATCCGACCACTACGTCCCCATGAGCTAAAAACAGTGTCAGAAAACGAGAAGTGTTTTGAAGGTTTTTGAAAGGTAGCACATGAAAATTTTACTTTGGAATGGCTTACAAATACCATGCATAGGAATTTATAGTGGACACAATGGCAAACTTGGTTTTTGGGAGTTGGATGCACGAGTAGAGCTCATACTCAGTACAAAATGAGGGCTAGCAAAAGACTGGGAGCGACCAACTAAGAGAGCAATAACGGCCATAATCATGCAAAGCGACAAAGCGACATTAAAAGAAGCATAAGATGGCATCAAAAGTCAAAAACTAAATGATCATAGAGGCTATTGGTGACTTTGTATGAGTCTAACATGTGTGAGCATGCGCCAAGTCAACCCAAATAAAGCATCAAGGAGAAAACCAAAATAATGCTTCCATACAATAAAAACAACGCATGATTTTTTCAAAGGCTCATTAAGCAATCTCAGTTATTTGAGACAAGTCATGCTACAGCAAAACCACTAAGCATACTATCAAAAAGACATCAAGCATGACATGAAAAATCCTAAGCCGCAGTCTACACAAGCTCCTTCTTGTACCACTTTTTTGCATAAAGCTTTTTCTCTTTTCCAACACCATTCAAATATTTTATAAACACCTCTTTTGATCAAAACCAATAAAGACCAGAGGCAAAAATACACCTTGATGAAAAGATATAACAAGATTTGAACGCAAATCAAGGCGAAAAATGCAAGCTAAATGCAGTAGCGGAAAAAGAGAACACTCATTGAACGATAAGAGTGAAAACTAGAGTGTTCTTGGCAAATGAAAAGCGAGTTCATCTCCTCCAAAAGAAACATGATGTGATCTAACCATTTATTGCAGCAAACAAAACTAAACTAACTAAGAAAACTAAAACAACTGACGCTCCAAGAAAAACGCATAATGCATGAAGCAATAAAAATATAGTGTCTTGAAAGGTGACCTGATTTTTGCCGATGAAGAAGGGGTGCCTCGGGGGCATCCCCAAGCTTTGATGCTTGTACTTCTTGGATATTTCTTGGGGTGATGCATGGGCATCCCCAAGCTTGAGCTTTTGTCAATTCTTCAACTCATCTCATCATTCTCCAATCCCTACACTTGAAAACTTCCTTCATACAAAACTAAACACAATTCTATTAGCAACATTAGTGCAGCATAACATATAATCAACCCTTTTTTACTTCAGGTTTCAACTCAAAACCACTACATATATAGCATATACTACTGTAGAAACTTCCCCAAAAGTTCCAAGATCAAACGAACTCAAAAGAAAGCGATAAAGCGGCAAACACAAATATTGGCAGAAATCTGTCAAAACTGAACAGCTGACAAAGGTCGAATTTTTGAGGGATTTTCTGTTGCTCAAATCAAAAAGTGTTCAACTAATGAAAGTTTGGATATAACCTGGGGCATATGCACAAGAAATCGCAGGTCCAAAAGATAAACAGAGAATTTTCACGAATTTTTACAGTGCAGCACCGAAAACAGTTTCAGGACAGCAACATCCCCAAATCTTTACCTCACTCAAATTAGAGGCTTCTCTTGGCACAACAATAAAATAAAAAGGATAAGGAGCGGTCATTACAGTAGTAATGACTTCCAAGACTCAAATAAAATAAAAAGTACTGAAAATAAACAATGGGTTATCTCCCAAGAGTGCTTTTCTTTAACGCCTTTGAGCTAGGCGCAGTAATTTGCAAAGATGCTCATGTGGGCGCCATATAAGAGCTTGAGGCAAAGGCGCCATATAAGAACTTAAAGCAATAGAGAGCATCAAAAAGTAGATGTGAAAGACATTTATATCTGAACCACTTCCTATGCATAGGAATCTTGTAAGAAAATAAATCAACGAGGCACATAGTAGCAAGCATGGATAGATAAAACAAGTGCCACTTCAAGATTTGCAACATAAAGAGGGGAAACTTAATATTGTTGAGATCCATCAAACCATGTTTCCCTCTCTCATAATAACTTTCAGTAGCATCATGAATAGAATTAACAACATAACTATCACATAAAGCATCTCTATCATGAGCCACATGCATAAAAGAATTAATACTCACCACAGGAACAATAGTAGTAGGAGCAAATTCAATAGAATAATTATTCACATCACCATAATCATCATAAATAGGAGGCATATTGTAATCATAACTAATTTTCTCCTCAAAAGTAGGTGAACTGAAAATATCATACCCATCATCATAACCATCATAAACTAGAGGTTTAGTATCATCACAAGCTAGAGAGCAACTATTTCGCAACGCATATTATTCAAACATATCATCATAAGAAGGAACATCACATATGGGAGATAAAATATTATCAGAGCAAACTTTCTCCACTAAAGCTGGGGAACTAAAAATATCATGCTTAACAAAACCAGCTTCCCCAAGCTTAGACTTTTCTATAGCATTATCAACAACGGTGTTCAAAGCATTCATACTAACAACACTATTAGCATGCAAATTAAGCTCCAAAGGTTTTTCAATTTTCTCTTCAAACACTTCATATCTAAACTCAGGAAAAAGACTAACGAACTCTTTGTTTTCCATTAAGCCTAACTAGTGAAAATAAAAACAAGAAACAAAAAGATGTAATTGCAGAATCTAAAGGAAATAACTCCGAGCACTCACACAGGAGGATGCGAGTACCTTTTACCTTACCTCCCCGGCAACGGCGCCAGAAAAGAGCTTGATGTCTACGCACTTCTATTCTTGTAGACACTTGTTGGGCCTCCAAGTGCAGAGGTTTGTAGAACATCAGCAAGTTTCCCTTAAGTGGATCACCCAAGGTTTATCGAACTCAGGGAGGTTAGAGGTCAAAGCTATCCCTCTCAAGCAACCCTGCAATTACGATACAGA
This sequence comes from Dactylis glomerata, assembly GCA_007115705.1. NCBI lineage: Eukaryota > Viridiplantae > Streptophyta > Magnoliopsida > Poales > Poaceae > Dactylis > Dactylis glomerata. The sequence continues at coordinate 15,928,811 of QXEO01000220.1, forward strand.
AAGTCTCTTGTGTCCCCAACACACCCAATACACTTGTCAGATGTATAGGTGCACTAGTTCGGCGAAGAGATAGTGAAATACAAGTGGTATGGATGAATATAAGTAGCAAATGTAACTTAAAATAAATATCGCTGCGAGCAAACATGTAACAAAACAACAAGTAAACGGTGTGCAAAGCTTGGAAACAAGGCCTAGGGATCATACTTTCACTAGTGGACACACTCCCAACAATATAACATGAATGACAAAATAAATAACTTCTCTTCACTATAGTACTCTGAATTACTCTCCTATTAAATAACACTAATCATTGCGTAGTGGCTACAGAAGCACCCCTTAAAGTTCATCAAGTACTTGACAAACACCACTCATAGAGATATCCAAATCAGATCACAACTCAAGATAGATATCATTGCAACTTAGACCAAGTACTAACACGGTGCACACACTGTCAACATTACACCATGAAAGGAGGAATAGATCACTCAATACTATCATAGTAATAATTACTCTCATAATCCACAAGAGATCACAATCATAGCCTAAACCAAGTACCACCACGATGCACGCACTGTCACCGTTACACCATGGCAGGAGGAATAGATTACTTTAATAACATCACTAGAGTACACTATAATAATTAAGCATAGGAGTAGCATAATATCTGAATAATAACATCTACTTGTTCAACATGATACAAAGCTCACGATCACATAAAGATCACTTCATGGGAGAGAGAGGTGAACCACATAGCTACCGGTAGAGCCCTTAGCCCCGGGGATGAACTACTCCCTCCTCATCATAGGAGACAGCAAGGTTGATGGAGATGGCGGTGAGGTCGATGGAGACGGCGGAGACGGCGATGGAGACCGATGGAGATGGCTCCGGGGGCACTTCCCCGTCTCGGCAGGGTGTCGGAACAGAGACTTCTGTCCCCCGAAATTCGTCGACGGCGGCGGCGGAACTGCGGAACTCTTTCTGGAAATTTGCCGACTCCTTTAGGGTTTTCCGTCCCGAGGCTTTATATAGGCGAAGGGGCGTCGCGAGAGGGCAGCCAGGGGCTCCTCACACATGGGTGGCGCGGCCAGGGCCTGGGCCGCGCCACCCTAGTGTGAGGGCAGGCCCTGGCCCCTCTCCGGCTCTCTTTCGGATGTCTGGATGCTCCCGGGAAAAATAAGACTTCTGGCTTTTGTTTCGTCCAATTCCAAGAATATTTCCTGTGTATCACTTCTGAAACACAAAAATAGCAGAAAACAGGGAACTGGCACTGTGGCAACTTGTTAGTAGGTTAGTTCCGGAAAATGCATAAAAGTGCCACTAAGTGTAACGAAACAATAGGCAAATGGTGTAAAAACAAGCATGGAGCATCAAAAATTATAGATACGTTGGAGACGTATCAATGGGCGAGACCAGAAGTGGGCCAGGGTGGCCTCACACAGGGCTGGCGCGGCTAGGGGGCAGGCCGCGCCACCCTGGCGTGAGGGCCCCTCCTGGCTCCTCTCGACTCCTCCTTCTGGCTTCCTGAGTCTTCTGGGAAAATATAATTTCCTGGTATTTTTCTGGAATTTTCCTGATCTTCAAAATATGGTCCCTTGATGGTCCTTTTTCCAGCAGAATCCTGACTCCGGCAGCAAATCCTCCAATGATTATCAAACATGTGAAAACAAAGGAAATAACATAAGTATCAACTCTAAATATGAAATATATCAATGAATAACAGTAAATGATGATACAAAATAGTGATGCAAAATGGACGTATCAACCCCCCAAGCTTAGACCTCGTTTGTCCCCAAGCAAAAACTAAACTCGGTAAACATGACCACAGGTTTATGGAGTGAAGTGTCAATAATCAAAATACGGACAAGAAGCATCACATTCACCAAGGCACAGATTATAATAGACAGCAACTTCCCTTCATAAGATATAGACTTGCAATAGGTAAAAGGGAATCACATGTAAAGATGCACAAGGTAAACTATAATTGGCAATGGCAAACCTTAGTTCTTGGTCAAAGAATGATGAACAAGCTATTCTTTCTTTTGAAAGGAGCCTTTTAAAATGGAGCTAATACAGCAAAGACCATATGCTCAACAAAATAAACTTTTGCATTCATAGAAAGCTTTCAAAGATATATTCCTTCAGACAAAAGCATTGTACAAAACAAGGAAGATAGTAAACATGATTAAATGGATCAACATATGGATGAGTGAAACATGACAACTCAAATGCTTGCTGGAGACAGAGGGAAATAGGTTGACTCAACATAAAAGTAAAAGATAGGCCCTTCGCAGAGGGAAGCAGGGATTAAACATGTGCTAGATCTTTTCATTTGCAAAACAGAGGTAAAAAGTTATTTTGAGAGGTGGTTGCTTTTGTCAATGACTAGCAACAGAGTTCTTGATATCTTCCATACTAAACAGGTGAGAGTGGTTCCGAGATGTTTGATTAATTGGCACTTTGGTGCTCTTTTATAGCTTTGCACTCCTCCCAACCTTTTTCCTTTCTCAAACCATGGCTAACCGATTCCATCGGGTGCCAACCAACTTTCACATACCATGGAGGAGTGCTTTTCTTTTTCTTTTCTTTTTGAGATTATAATGGTCTGACCAGCTCCCTTGCAAAATTAGTGACGAGCAGATGAAGCTGCCTAGTCGAGGGATACTTAATTTAGTATGGAAGATAACAAACCCATCCACTACGTCCTCATGAGCTAAAAACAGTGGCACAAAATGAGAAGTGTTTGAAGGTTTTTGAAAGGTAGCACATGAAAATTTACTTGGAATGGCTTGAAATACCATGCATAGGAATTTATAGTGGACTCTTTGGAAGTGACTTGGCTTTGGGATTTGGATGCACGAGAAGTATTTCCTCTCAGTACAGGTTTTTGGCTAGCAAGGCTGGGTAGCAAGCATAAGAGTTGGATGAAACAAACAAACATACATATAATAAGAACAATCATGCCAACTCCCTTGAAGGTACAACGATTTTGACTTTAGGAATAATAATGCTTATAAGCCAAACATAAGGAAAACTGAAGTGATGTAACTACAAGCACCTCTTTATTCTTTTCTACTCAAACCTCAAGGTAAAGTTGCTACTGACCAAGCTAGGTTTGCCAAAACCAACTAAATTTACTCATTGTAACATCCCAAGATTTTATCAAATTTTGGGGGAATTTTTTTTCAATTTTGTTATGCTTGAGATGATTGAAATTCATAGGATTTTAAAACTTTTTGAGTTTATTTGAAAACTTATCCCAAGCTTTCTATCACTTCTTGAAGAGTTTCTTTGGGAAAATAAAAGGATTTGAAATACTATTTTCTTGCCCTTATTCAAAACCTATGCAAGGCTCATTTGCATAGAGAATGTTTGCCAAAAGAATTCATATTCATTTATTTAATGATTATATTTTAAGTTTGGAATTATTAACCAATTCAAAAAGGTTTATTTCTTAAACCCTAGCTTATATTTTATGTGAACAAGCAAGTCCTTCTTGCTATGTCCATGAAGCTTATTTGAAAACTTATTTATTAAGAAAACCTGTATTTTATTGGTTTAAAACATTGTCTTGGAGATTTGAGGAATATGAAAATTTGTTTGATTTGATTTGAGGCATTTATGCAAAATCTATGAAAGAAATAAGAAAACAGAAAAAGAAAAGGAGAAAAGAAAATAAAAATACTAAAAGGGCCTCGGGGAAACGATTCGGCCCAGCAGAAGAAGCAACCCGCAGCCCATCTACTATCTTCCCGAACCGGTACCGTCTCACCTCTTTCCCTCGCTGACATGTGGGCCCCAGCAGTCAGACCGAGTCAGCTTCTTCTTCCTCCTCGGGCCGGATTTCTCGCCGGAGGCGTTACCGCGCAGTGAATTACTCCCCTCTTCAATTCGATTAATTCCCCTGCCGTTTCTTCCCCGCGCCACGCCTATAAGAAGGCCACAACCTCCTCTCCTCTTCCCACTTTTCCCTCACCCGATTGCGCCGCCAGGCTGGCGAAATTGCTCGCCGGAGGAGCGCGTGTCCGTCACAGTAAACCGACGATTCCGACGAATCCCAGGTACCCCGCACTCCCTCTCTGACCTCCTGCTCCGTATCTTGACCTGGCGCACATCCTCATGTCCTTGTCTCGCCCATTGGTCCAGAGAATCATCGACGCCCCGATCACCAGGAGCTCACCTCCGCCCGACAAAGTTTCAGCCGCCACCCTGCGCCATTCCAGGAAGAGAAAGAATCCACCGACCACGCCCTCGACTTCTACATGACCTACTGAACATCGTCGTCAACTTCACCATCACCGGAGGCCACCAGATCCGTCGCCAACGACCACGTCTGGCCGCTACCTCGCCGGAGTTAGCCGGAACCCTAGCCCCCGCGGTGAGCTGCCCTCCTCTTCTCTGTGGTCCGTCGGATCAAGATCCAAAGGACCAAAACAGTTCACTTACCCGAATCGGTATCAACTGATCTGGATCATTCAGATCCACTTTAATCCAACGGTTGCAAACCATGATCCGCCCGAAAGGGTACCGGCCAATCAGAACAGAGCACGTGGCAGCTTCCGGGTTAAACAGAATTTCGAATTAGTATTTGAAATCAGATTTGATCCAAGTCTTTGAAAAATCATAACTTTTAATCTGTAGGTCCAAAAATAACAAATAATATACCGTTGTAATCCTTAGGAAATGTACAATCCAGTAGTACAATAATAATTCATATTTTATGGGTTCAATTTGAAACTATTTTCAAATTGGAATCAAACCTTCTGTCAGCTTGCTAAATTCATATCTTTTGAACCAAGTATCCAAAAATTACAAATTTGTAGTCTCTGGAATCCTCTCAACTTGTAGAACATCATAGGATCAAGAAAATCCAAAATTGATACGTGCACACACTTTGTGTATTCAAATTTGCCCAAATCACTATTTTGGTGATAAATCAATTTCTATAACTTATTTTGGAGTGAAACCAAGTGCAGTGACTTTGTTTTACTGCAAGCTATCTAGTAGCATCACTCCCATAATTTCTTGAACCATGTCACAATTATTCAAATTCTAATATGAGAATTTGAGTATTCCTATATAGATTAATTCTAATTCTATTTCAGTCAATGATTCTTTCTACTTTAGCAAATCCCATGATCATACCTAGCCCTCAAAGTTATCTAAACAACATCTTGATCAAGATCATATCTACTTAGACCTATCTTGTCTAGTTCACACATATTCAAATTACAATTGTGTTGTTTGGGTAAAGTGTGACACATCTCAATCCTAGATTCTATGCTTGATATCCTTGTAGTGTTGATCAAATCAACAGTATGACACCTATCTAACACTCCTTGTACCTAATAGAAACCTTAAACCATAATCTCAAATGTTATCTACCCATACTCAATCATCTGTTCACCTGATCCTGATTTCATGTGTAGAACTATTCAACTAACAAATGAGTTAATTGAGTAACTCAATGTTTCATTAATCCTTGACCCATACCTTGTCCAACTAGACATATTTTGTCTAATTCATATTATACTCAAATTGCGATTGTGCTACTTGAGTAGAATATGAATGCATCTCAAACCTAGATTTTGTTAATGTGGTATTATTATAACCCATACCATAGTATGTGTTATAAACCATGTTGAACATTGAACCATTTGATCCATGCCCTCAAATATCAATCATCCATACCCAATCCAATGCCTACTTAGTTTTGTTCACATGTATTGAACTATTCAACTTGCAAATGTGCTAATTGAGTAGTTCAAGCATTCTTAAGACCTAGCCTAGTTTCTAAGTGTAATAGATACTATTCAAGAGTAATTGTTGTCACATTTACTCAATAGTATTGTAGTTGCACAAATTGACTCTTGTGTAATTTATTTCACATGAGCTATTCCTAAAAATCATATATGCTTTAATAAAGCATAAAAGCTTCATCAATCATATTATGCCTAAACCAATTCTCTCTCAGATCATATTGATCTCTCCCAACTAAGCTCTCTGATCCATATCTCACAGATCATGATCCTTTACCATATCTTTCTTGTCATAACATCTCAATAAATCTAAATTGTTAAACAAACCCTTTTCAATTGTTTGATTTGTTTGATTGTGTTTGTATGGTCTGTTTATGGTATGCTATTTCTGTGCTATAGTTGGTGCAAAGAGCTACGTGCTTAGTCGAGAGAAGTGAAACGTCGTGATCTTCAAAAAGGCAAGTGATACACATACTTCCACCTATCTTTTATTATATGCATTAGTGATTTCAATACTGTGCATGATATGAAAATTTTCAAAGTGGTTATGAAATGCTTAGCTCCTAGTAGTGGTAGCTATCCCTTAAACCCCACCTGCTAGGATTGCAAACTTGCTTTGCAAAATGATGCCATGCCTTGTTTTCAAATTGATATGAAAATTAACAACCCAATGAATCACCTGGGTGCAATCTTGTGGCTACTCAGGGCCACACACCTGGCTATCAACCCAGGACATGTGTGGTGGTTATCACCTGAGGGTACACAACTCAGGGCTACACACCTGGCTATCAACCCAGGACATGTGTGGTGGTTATCACCTGAGAATACTTTGTATTGGTTGTACCTAGGAACAGAGAGAGGACATGTCGATCGAAAGGAATCTCATCACCTTTTCAAAATAATTAAAACTTGAACAGTGACTACTTAGGGCCACACACCTGACTATCAACTCAGGATATGTGTGGTGGTTATCACCTAAGGGTCCTCACCAATCCCAAGACTAACTACTTAGGGCCACACACCTGACTATCAACTCAGGACATGTGTGGTGGTTATCACCTAAGGGCTACCTTGGGGCTTAAATTGAGTAACTACTCAGGACTGCACACCTGGCTATCAACCCAGGATATGTGTGGTTGTCATCGCCTGAGGGTTATTCTAGTTTTAATTGAGTAACTACTCAGGACTGCACACCTGGCTATCAACCCAGGATATGTGTGGTTGTCATCGCCTGAGGGTTATTCTAGTTTTAATTGAGTAACTACTCAGGACTGCACACCTGGCTATCAACCCAGGATATGTGTGGTTGTCATCGCCTGAGGGTTATTCGTGTTTTGTTGAGTTACTACCCAGGGCTACACAACTTGGCTATCAACCCAAGGCTTGTGTGGTGGTTATCACCTGGGGGTTATCTTGACCTTAAAGAAAAATCAAAATGTTTTAAAAATGTTTTGATAGGATAAAACTTGCTTTATGCAATTTAGCCATAAGATCCACCGGCCAAATGTCATGTAGTATAGCCTTTCCACAAAATGCCACCAAATATGTGTCATTTGCCAGTACATCATTGTACTGACCCCTTCGGGGCTGTATATTCAAACGTGCAGGTTTTATATCGAGTAAGGAACCAGGAGTAGGATCTCGAGACTACATTCCAACATGTCTGCCTGTGGCACGTGATGAAGAATGGAGGCTCACTGCAACTATGCTTTATGCTGTGTACTCGTAAGGTTGAAGACCTATGTAACTGGATTTACGTTGTAATATTGATGCTATTGCAATGATTACTATATTTTGTACTGTGGTGCTATCTACTGATCCAGGGAATGGCACAATACACAGGAGTTCTGCCTTAATCTAAAGGCGGGCGTTACAGAATGGTATCAGAGCATAGTGTTGCCTGTAGGATCGAGACCCTAGGTTTGGAATTAGAGATAGGAAGACCCTAAGATAAAAATCTCTATCTCATCATACTTCTATTTAAAAAGAATGTTTGTATCTTGAAACTCCTTGTATTTCTCCCCTATTTCATTTTCAAATGATTCCCTTAGATGACCCAACTCTCGGAACCTTCAAGAAAGGATAGAAGAACACAATGTGCTAGAAGAATGAGACTTCTACTTCATAGGTTGACCTTGATCCAACATGAAGAACTACATTGAAGACCAACAAAGAGCTCGAGAACATGTGGATATGAAGGTTGCCCAACACCAACGATGCATTGGGAAGTGGAAATAAGAACTGGAACAATGAAACTATAATAGAATAGACCACCAAGACTCTAGTTTATAGAACCAACGATTTATAGATGCTTCTATGATCATACAAAATTGGTGTATGACCATATTATTTTGTTAGCGTGTTTTTCCAAAACTTATCAAAAGGAATTTTCAATGATTATTTGATTTATGTTTGTTTGTTGCATAGTTTGTTGTTTGTGCACGGGTAGGAAAATTTTCTTCTTTAGATCTATCTATCTATTACTCACCTTTGCTAAAACCACCTCAGATGCCGCCTCGCCGTGAAAACAACAACAACAGCAGCAACAACAATGACAACAACATCAATGATGTGGTTCAACAGTTAGCCACAGGTCAAGCCCAGCTCATGCAGATGATGACCCAATTCATCCAAGCAAGCACCAACCTCATGAACAACAACAACAACAATCCACCACCCCCGCCTCAAGTAGACCGATTAGCTCGTTTCCTGAAGCTCAGACCCAATAAGTTTTCATCTGCCACAGACCCAATAGTGGCCGACGACTGGCTGCATTCAGTCAGTAAGGACTTAGTTACCTGTGATTGCACAGATGCTGAAAAGATTAGATTCACTGCCCACCTGCTAGAGGGACCAGCAGCAATGTGGTGGGATACTTACCAAGTCACCAATCCAATTGAAGGTCTGGACTGGGATTCCTTCAGGGAAGGCTTTCGTAATGCTCATATCTCCACGGGCATTATGAATCTAAAGAAAGATGAGTTCCGCACTCTAAAGCAGGGTGACAGGACACTAAAGGAGTACATGGATGACTTCTGCTCTCTGTCAAGGTACGCACCAGAAGACATCGACACTGATGCCAAGAGGAAAGATAAGTTTCTCAGTGGACTCAAAGGGGAACTGAAGATACCTCTGTCAATAGCTTATGCCCCAAACTACCAGACTCTCCTAGACCAAGCGGTTACTCTGGACAACAACATAAGGAAGGAGGAAAACCATAAGCGGAAGCTCAACAATGGCAGGAACCACACTGAACATTTCCACAAGAGACCCCACTTCAGTGAAGGCTATGGAAATGGTAATTTCAATGGCCATAGGCACAATGGTAGAAACTATGGAAACCACCCCAACGATCATCATAATGGAGACAATGGAAATCATAATGAAGGAAATGGACAACACCACTCCAAACCGGTGGTTAAGAAGGATCTCTCGACAATCACTTGTTACAAGTGCAAACAAAAGGGACACTATGCGGATAAGTGTTCTGAAAATGGTACTACAAGGCCTCAGTGAACTGGATGACCGAAGGATGCCGCAAAGTACAAGGAGAAGACACAACAAAGTATAGCCAATTTGAAAGAATTTGTATGCAGCTACAGCCTTGTAATAAATATTGTAAGAGCTAAAGACAACCTTGTTGAATGAACTTTACTTCTCAATGAAATGGCAAGCTGAAGGATTGGTAACTCAAGAGTTAAAGTCATACGACCAAGGTTGAGCAAAAACACTAGATAAGGAACGATAGCTACATTTTAAAATCTAGATTTGAGAACATAGGTTTTCATTTCAAGAAAATTTTGTCAAACGAGTAAGGTTGACCAAGAGTTAGAATGCGAGATGCACCAAACCAAATACAAGGTAATGATTGGGTGCGACATGGATTTGCGCCCCATGATGACTACTCATATTGTGCTCTTGTATGAGGAATGGTAAGTCTAGAGAGACATACCTACATGAGAGACGACGTCTTTAAACCATAACCTTAGGAGGATAATATGTTACATCCCTTATAGTAAGCCAGTGGCCAAAACGTAGGAATACGGTGAGAATTTGACTTTTGAACGACTACACATTAATCAGAAGCGTTTTGCTCAGTGGACCTTGAAGACGAAGACTGTTCAGTTTCGATGGCTGCTTATTCAATTTACCTTCCCGACTCTTCGTTTTGACTCCCTACGTGGCCTGTTCAGCTACCTCCCTGAGCCTATAAAAGAGAAGTCACTCCTCTTCGGAGAGTCACAACAGAGACCGCCACCACCAACTATGAGATTTCCTCCTGGTTTCAAAGCTTTGCGCCACCGAAGTCTACCCCATCTCGACCCACGACGTTATGAGGCAACCCTCCAACTCCATGGAACTATTCTCTTGCCCATGAGAGCTTCGTTAGATCCCTTTTCTTGCAAAGGAGTTCACCTTCGAGATATGATCAAGTTGTTCAGCGCCTTTCAACAACTATGAAGACGGTTGCTAAAGGAATTCTTAAGGACCATCTGATACCTGTGGCAAGTAGCACGACTTGCTCCGGTAACTTGAATGGGTTCAACAATGCTGGTTATAAGGTGACCTTCCGTCCCTTAAAGGTCCAAGTGCCTCTTATAGAGTCTACCTTGTTTACCCCTATGAAATGCTTGAGAAGACTACAGAGATATGCCATCCTAATTCATTGGGATGTGTGGTCTCATCATGTTCGTGGGGCAAGCATGCAGTACCTAGCACTGAGTTATCTTTTGAGATTTTGGAATGAAAATCAGCTAAAAAGCAACAAGGAGTATGGTGATGTCCTGTATGCTATCTTAGCCTTGGTGAGGACAGACCAAGAAAAGACTAGATACACATCCTTAGACGATGTGGACTACCTTGTTGAGGACAACGCGATGGATGATATCTGCTTATCACCAGAATTGGATGGAACCCTTGGTGTGCCCACTTTTGAACATAGTTGTGGACATCAGAACTTCTGAGAAGGGCGATTCAAGGAAAGTGGCACAATAGTGAATGCAAGCTGGGAACAAAATGCAAGTGCCTAAGGAAGCATCAAGATGCCACCAAGAGGAATTTTCTTTTAAGGGAGGTAGCCACCCAGACACCTAAAACCCAGATAACCTAATACCTACTTTCTTTCTAGCCTCTCCAATCTCGAGGACGAGATTTCTTTTAAGGGTGGTAGTCTGTAACATCCCAAGATTTTATCAAATTTTGGGGGAATTTTTTTTCAATTTTGTTATGCTTGAGATGATTGAAATTCATAGGATTTTAAAACTTTTTGAGTTTATTTGAAAACTTATCCCAAGCTTTCTATCACTTCTTGAAGAGTTTCTTTGGGAAAATAAAAGGATTTGAAATACTATTTTCTTGCCCTTATTCAAAACCTATGCAAGGCTCATTTGCATAGAGAATTTTGCCAAAAGAATTCATATTCATTTATTTAATGATTATATTTTAAGTTTGGAATTATTAACCAATTCAAAAAGGTTTATTTCTTAAACCCTAGCTTATATTTTATGTGAACAAGCAAGTCCTTCTTGCTATGTCCATGAAGCTTATTTGAAAACTTATTTATTAAGAAAACCTGTATTTTATTGGTTTAAAACATTGTCTTGAAGATTTGAGGAATATGAAAATTTGTTTGATTTGATTTGAGGCATTTATGCAAAATCTATGAAAGAAATAAGAAAACAGAAAAAGAAAAGGAGAAAAGAAAATAAAAATACTAAAAGGGCCTCGGGGAAACGATTCGGCCCAGCAAAAGAAGCAACCCGCAGCCCATCTACTATCTTCCCAAACCGGTACCGTCTCACCTCTTTCCCTCACTGACATGTGGGCCCCAGCAGTCAGACCGAGTCAGCTTCTTCTTCCTCCTCGGGCCGGATTTCTCGCCGGAGGCGTTACCGCGCAGTGAATTACTCCCCTCTTCAATTCGATTAATTCCCCTGCCGTTTCTTCCCCGCGCCACGCCTATAAGAAGGCCACAACCCCCTCTCCTCTTCCCCCTTTTTCCCTCACCCGATTGCGCCGCCAGGCTGGCGAAATTGCTCGCCGGAGGAGCGCGTGTCCGTCACAGTAAACCGACGATTCCGACGAATCCCAGGTACCCCGCACTCCCTCTCTGACCTCCTGCTCCGTATCTCGACCTGGCACACATCCTCATGTCCTTGTCTCGCCCATTGGTCCAGAGAATCATCGACGCCCCGATCACCAGGAGCTCACCTCTGCCCGACAAAGTTTCAGCCGCCACCCTGCGCCATTCCAGGAAGAGAAAGAATCCACCGACCACGCCCTCGACTTCTACATGACCTACTGAACATTGTCGTCAACTTCACCATCACTGGAGGCCACCAGATCCGTCGCCAACGACCACGTCTGGCCGCTACCTCGCCGGAGTTAGCCGGAACCCTAGCCCCCGCGGTGAGCTGCCCTCCTCTTCTCTGTGGTCCGTCGGATCAAGATCCAAAGGACCAAAACAGTTCACTTACCCGAATCGGTATCAACAGATCTGGATCGTTCAGATCCACTTTAATCCAACGGTTGCAAACCATAATCCGCCCGAAAGGGTACCGGCCAATTAGAACAGAGCACGTGGCAGCTTCCGGGTTAAACAGAATTTCGAATTAGTATTTGAAATCAGATTTGATCCAAGTCTTTGAAAAATCATAACTTTTAATCTGTAGGTCCAAAAATAACAAATAATATACCGTTGGAATCCTTAGGAAATGTACAATCCATTAGTACAATAATAATTCATATTTTATGGGTTCAATTTGAAACTATTTTCAAATTGGAATCAAACCTTCTGTCAGCTTGCTAAATTCATATCTTTTGAACCAAGTATCCAAAAATTACAAATTTGTAGTCTCTGGAATCCTCTCAACTTGTAGAACATCATAGGATCAATAAAATCCAAAATTGATACGTGCACACACTTTGTGTATTCAAATTTGCCCAAATCACTATTTTGGTGATAAATCAATTTCTATAACTTATTTTGGAGTGAAACCAAGTGCAGTGACTTTGTTTTACTGCAAGCTATCTAGTAGCATCACTCCCATAATTTCTTGAACCATGTCACAATTATTCAAATTCTAATATGAGAATTTGAGTATTCCTATATAGATTAATTCTAATTCTATTTCAATCAATGATTCTTTCTACTTTAGCAAATCCCATGATCATACCTAGCCCTCAAAGTTATCTAAACAACATCTTGATCAAGATCATATCTACTTAGACCTATCTTGTCTAGTTCACACATATTCAAATTACAATTGTGTTGTTTGGGTAAAGTGTGACACATCTCAATCCTAGATTCTATGCTTGATATCCTTGTAGTGTTGATCAAATCAACAGTATGACACCTATCTAACACTCCTTGTACCTAATAGAAACCTTAAACCATAATCTCAAATGTTATCTACCCATACTCAATCATCTGTTCACCTGATCCTGATTTCATGTGTAGAACTATTCAATTAACAAATGAGTTAATTGAGTAACTCAATGTTTCATGAATCCTTGACCCATACCTTGTCCAACTAGACATATTTTGTCTAATTCATATTATACTCAAATTGCGATTGTGCTACTTGAGTAGAATATGAATGCATCTCAAACCTAGATTTTGTTAATGTGGTATTATTATAACCCATACCATAGTATGTGTTATACACCATGTTGAACATTGAACCATTTGATCCATGCCCTCAAATATCAATCATCCATACCCAATCCAATGCCTACTTAGTTTTGTTCACATGTATTGAACTATTCAACTTGCAAATGTGCTAATTGAGTAGTTCAAGCATTCTTAAGACATAGCCTAGTTTCTAAGTGCAATAGATACTATTCAAGAATAATTGTTGTCACATTTACTCAATAGTATTGTAGTTGCACAAATTGACTCTTGTGTAATTTATTTCACATGAGCTATTCCTAAAAATCATATATGCTTTAATAAAGCATAAAAGCTTCATCAATCATATTATGCCTAAACCAATTCTCTCTCAGATCATATTGATCTCTCCCAACTAAGCTCTCCGATCCATATCTCACAGATCATGATCCTTTACCATATCTTTCTTGTCATAACATCTCAATAAATCTAAATTGTTAAACAAACCCTTTTCAATTGTTTGATTTGTTTGATTGTGTTTGTATGGTCTGTTTATGGTATGCTATTTCTGTGCTATAGTTGGTGCAAAGAGCTACGTGCTTAGTCGAGAGAAGTGAAACATCGTGATCTTCAAAAAGGCAAGTGATACACATACTTCCACCTATCTTTTATTATATGCATTAGTGATTTCAATACTGTGCATGATATGAAAATTTTCAAAGTGGTTATGAAATGCTTAGCTCCTAGTAGTGGTAGCTATCCCTTAAACCCCACCTGCTAGGATTGCAAACTTGCTTTGCAAAATGATGCCATGCCTTGTTTTCAAATTGATATGAAAATTGACAACCCAATGAATCACCTGGGTGCAATCTTGTGGCTACTCAGGGCCACACACCTGGCTATCAACCCAGGACATGTGTGGTGGTTATCACCTGAGGGTACACAACTCAGGGCTACACACCTGGCTATCAACCCAGGACATGTGTGGTGGTTATCACCTGAGAATACTTTGTATTGGTTGTACCTAGGAACAGAGAGAGAACATGTCGATCGAAAGGAATCTCATCACCTTTTCAAAATAATTAAAACTTAAACAGTGACTACTTAGGGCCACACACCTGACTATCAACTCAGGATATGTGTGGTCGTTATCACCTAAGGGTCCTCACCAATCCCAAGACTAACTACTTAGGGCCACACACCTGACTATCAACTCAGGACATGTGTGGTGGTTATCACCTAAGGGCTACCTTGGGGCTTAAATTGAGTAACTACTCAGGACTGCACACCTGGCTATCAACCCAGGATATGTGTGGTTGTCATCGCCTAAGGGTTATTCTAGTTTTAATTGAGTAACTACTCAGGACTGCACACCTGGCTATCAACCCAGGATATGTGTGGTTGTCATCGCCTGAGGGTTATTCTAGTTTTAATTGAGTAACTACTCAGGACTGCACACCTGGCTATCAACCCAGGATATGTGTGGTTGTCATCGCCTGAGGGTTATTCGTGTTTTGTTGAGTTACTACCCAGGGCTACACAACTTGGCTATCAACCCAAGGCTTGTGTGGTGGTTATCACCTGGGGGGTTATCTTGACCTTAAAGAAAAATCAAAATGTTTTAAAAATGTTTTGATAGGATAAAACTTGCTTTATGCAATTTAGCAATAAGATCCACCGGCCAAATGTCATGTAGTATAGCCTTTCCACAAAATGCCACCAAATATGTGTCATTTGCCAGTACATCATTGTACTGACCCCTTCGGGGCTGTATATTCAAACGTGCAGGTTTTATATCGAGTAAGGAACCAGGAGTAGGATCTCGAGACTACATTCCAACATGTCTGCCTGTGGCACGTGATGAAGAATGGAGGCTCACTGCAACTATGCTTTATGCTGTGTACTCGTAAGGTTGAAGACCTATGTAACTGGATTTACGTTGTAATATTGATGCTATTGCAATGATTACTATATTTTGTACTGTGGTGCTATCTACTGATCCAGGGAATGGCACAATACACAGGAGTTCTGCCTTAATCTGAAGGCGGGGCGTTACACTCATGCTCCCAAAGTGATACAATACCAATCAACAAGACTATTCATACAAGAGAGATTGCAAACTAACATAAAGTGTGCGGAAAGTAAACGATAAAACTTCTCATTAATATTTGGTTACCGCAACTCACACCAAGGGATACATAGATAACCAACTAAGGAGGATACTTCCAAACTGCAAACTATTCTATAAGATAACTTCTCTATTCATGATATGACTCTACTTGAAAAGTAAATGAGCAAAAGGTAATGATGTGATACCGCGGCACTCCCCCAAGCTTGGAACAAGCCAAGGGGATGCCTATACCGATGACGAATTACTCCTTTGGTGGTGGCGGTGGATAATCTTTAATAAGCTTCTCAATCAAATCTTTCAGATCATCAATCTTGTGCTCGAGGTTACGAATCATCTCAGAATTGTGCTCAACACGGTTCAGGAACCTGTCAGCAAGAGAATCCCAGCTCTTGGAATTATTTCCCCATCCTTCTTCACTCTTGGAGCTTTCTATCCCTGCATTGTTAGAACGATCTATATCCCAGCCAGAGGGTAATCGTGATTTGGGCACCTTTTGAAACTGATGTTCATGAATTAGAGTATGGAAAGGATTTTGGCCTGACGAAGATGTTCGTAGAGCTAAGGTGTGATGTGGCACACCCCCTCCGGTCCTTATGCGAGCACTCTTCTTGAACTTGTCATGATCTGTCACCACCCCTATGCTGGCAATCATGGTGTTTGGCCTTGAACTTTGATCTTCCTCCTCGTCTTCACTTTCAACCTCTTCTTTCAGCCAGAAGTCTTTGGTGTCATCTTCCGGAGGTGGCTTCTCCTTGTCACCGCTTGAAGAGGCCATGGCTCCCCCAAGCTTAAGATCAACTCCTGGCAGAAACAGCTCGAAACAAAACACGACGAGAAAACGATATACAGACCTCCAGGACTCCGGGGGGTTAAATAGGCGAAAATTATACATCGAAACGAAATCACAGGAGGAAACCGGGACGGAAACGAGTTCCGGGGTGCTCTCACACCTGGGTGGCGCGGCCAGGGGTGGGCCCGCGCCACCTGTGTGTGAGAGGCACACGGACTCTTTTTCCTGCCCGTTTTCATCTCGTGATTTTTCATATTTAGTAAAAACAGCAAAAATATTAAAGGAAGAACTTTTCGCGAAACTTCTCTGACTAGAACTGTTACCTATTCAAAAACGAACTCTGTAGGTACCTGCAATTTGTCTTGGATGAATTCTTCCAGAGAAACTGTTTCAATAACATCAACATCTTCATTATAAGAATCTCCAGAAATATAGTGTTTGAGTCTTTGCCCATTCACCACTTGTGTAGAGTCATCTTTCAATGAAGCAATCTTAATAGCACCTGAGCGGTACACTTCCACAATAACATATGGTCCTTCCCATTTAGAAAGTAATTTTCCTGCAAAAAATCTGAGACGAGACCTATACAATAGAACTTTCTCTCCAACATGAAATTCTCTCTTAAGAATTCTCTTATCATGCCATTGCTTGACTTTCTCTTTAAAAAGCCTGGCATTCTCATACGCTTCGTTTCTCCACTCATCTAGAGAACTCAAATCTAACAATCTTTTCTTACCGGCTAGTTTAAAATCTCTATTAAGCTCTCTCACTGCCCAAAAAGCTTTGTGTTCTAATTCTAAGGGCAAGTGACACGCTTTTCCGTAAACCATCTTATAAGGAGACATACCCATGGGGTTCTTATAAGCAGTTCTATAAGCCCATAAAGCATCGTTTAACTTACTAGCCCAGTATTTCCTAGATCTATTGACAGTCTTCTGCAAGATAGATTTGATCTCCCTATTTGAAAGCTCTACCTGCCCGCTAGTTTGGGGATGATAAGCAGAAGCAATTCTATGATTGACATCATATTTAGCAAGAGTTTTTCTAAAACCACCGTGAATAAAATGAGAACCTCCATCAGTCATAAGATATCTAGGCACACCAAACCTAGGAAAAATAACATCCTTAAGCATTTTTAACAAGGTCTCACCATTGGCACTCTTTGTAGGTATGGCTTCTACCCATTTAGTAACATAATCAACAGCAACAAGTATATGGGTATAGCCTTTTGAAGGAGGAAAAGGACCCATAAAGTCAAATCCCCAACAATCAAATGGTTCAATAACAAGAGTGTAACTCATAGGCATTTCATTGCGTCTAGAAATATTACCAACTCTTTGACATTCATCGCAAGATAAAACATACCTTCTGGCATCTTTAAAGAGGGTTGGCCAATAAAAACCTGATTGTAGAACCTTCTGCGTGGTTCTATCTCCAGCATGATGCCCTCCATAAGCACTTCCATGGCATTTTCTTAATATCTCTTGTTGCTCATATTCCGGTACGCATCTTCTCATAATACCATCAACTCCTTCTTTATATAAGTGTGGGTCATCCCAAAAGTAATGCCTCAAATCATAGAAGAATTTTCTTCTTTGCTGAGTTGTAAAGGTTGGAGGCAAATACTTGGAAATAATAAAGTTAGCATAATCAGCATACCAAGGAAGGTCTCGCAAAGTTACATTTATTGCAGCCAACTGTTCATTTGGAAAACTATCGTTAACAGGAATAGGATCAAAAGAAATGTTTTCCAATCTAGACAAATTGTCAGCCACAGGATTTTCAGCACCTTTCCTATCTACGATATGCAAATCAAACTCTTGTAAAAGCAACACCCATCTAATAAGCCTAGGCTTAGCATCCTTCTTAGTCATAAGATATCTAATAGCAGCGTGATTAGTGTGAATAGTAACTTTAGAATCAACAATGTAAGATCTAAACTTATCACATGCAAAAACAATAGCAAGAAACTCTTTCTCAGTAGTAGCATAATTCTTTTGAGCAGCATCAAGAGTCGTACTAGCATAATGAATAACATTCAACTTATTATCCACTCGCTGTCCAAGAACAGCATCAACAGCAAAATCACTAGCATCACACATAATTTCAAAAGGTAAATTCCAATCAGGTGGTTGAACAATAGGAGAAGTAGTTAAAGCCTTCTTAAGAGTTTCAAAAGCTTCCTTACAATCATCATCAAAGACAAATGGTACATCCTTTTGAAGAAGATTAGTAAGAGGCTTTGAAATCTTAGAGAAATCTTTAATAAACCTCCTATAGAAACCAGCATGACCAAGAATACTACGAATACCTTTAACATCTCTGGGACAGGGCATTTTCTCAATTGCCTCCACTTTTGCTCTGTCAACTTCAATACCTCTTTCAGAAATTTTATGTCCAAGGACAATTCCTTCATTTACCATAAAGTGGCATTTCTCCCAATTAAGAACAAGGTTAGTTCCTTCGCACCTCTGCAAAACTTTATCAAGGTTGTGCAAACAATTATCAAAAGAAGTTCCATAGATGGAGAAGTCGTCCATGAAGACCTCCACAATTTCTTCACAAAAGCCATGAAAAATAGCAGACATGCATCTTTGAAAAGTAGCAGGAGCGTTGCATAAACCAAACGGCATACGTCTATAAGCATAAGTTCCATAAGGACAAGTAAAAGTGGTTTTCTCTTGATCTTCCTTCTTAACAGCAATTTGAGAAAAACCAGAATAACCATCAAGGAAATAAAAATGAGTCTTCTTAGACAACCTTTCTAACATCTGATCTATAAACGGTAAAGGATAATGATCTTTCTTAGTAACTTTGTTTACCTTCCAATAATCAATGCACATTCTATAACAAACTACTACCCTTTGAGGAATAAGCTCGTTATTCTCATTAGGCACAACAGTCATACCTTCTTTCTTAGGAACACAATGAACATGACTAACCCATCTACTATCAGCAATAGGATAAATAATACCAGCGTCAAGGAGTTTTAATACCTCATTTCTTACCACACCCTTCATCTTGGGAATTAGGCGGCGTTGATACTCCACGACTGGCTTTGCGTCTTTCTCCATATTAATGGCATGCTGACATAAAGTGGGAGAAATCCCCTTTAAATCATCAAGAGTATATCCCATAGCTCCTCGGTGTTTCCTCAATATCTCCAATAATCTTTCTTCTTCCTTTCCTGAAAGTTTAGAGCTAATAATAACAGGATATATTTTCTTATCATCTATATAAGCATATTTAAGATTATCAGGCAAAGGCTTTAATTCGAAAATAGGATCTTCCTTAGGCGGCAAAGTGGTACCAAGATCCTCCACAGGTAGATTATGCTTGATTAATGGTGGTTGACAAAGAAGAATATCATCAATCTCTTCTTTTTCCTTACTAAAAACATCACTTTCGTGATCTTCCATGAATTGCTGCAAGGCATTATTAGGAGCAAGTGCAATAGAAGCAAGCTGTTCAACTCGAAAATTTTCATTAGGCGTGTCATTTTCATAAGAAGTCTTAGCAAACTTGGAAAAATTAAACTCATAAGACTCTCCATTAAACTTAGTAAAAAAATTCTCCTTCTTACAATCTATCACGGCGCCACAAGTGTTCAAAAATGGTCTACCAAAAATAATAGGACAAGTTTTACTAGCCTCCTTACCAAGTACTAGAAAATCAGTGGGGTATTTAGTCTTACCGCAAAGAACTTCCACATCTCGAACAATACCAAGAGGCCAAACAGTCTCTCTGTTAGCAAGCTGAACAACCACATCAATATTTTCAAGTTCACAAGCGCCAATCTCATGCATAATTTCTTTGTAAAGCTCTAAAGGAATAGCACTTGCACTAGCACCAATATCACATAAACCATAATAGCAATGATCTCCAATCCTGACAGAAATAACAGGAACACTCGTTTTCCTATGCTTTTTAGGATGTGAGAGAATGTTAGAAGCATCTTCACAAAAAAAGAATATATTCATCCCCTACATCTTTAGTAACAAGATCCTTCAATATAGCTACAGGAGACTTAATAGTAATTTGCTCATCAGGATCTGCAGCTTTCTTAGTACTTTTATTAGACACACTAACCAAAGTAGAATACTTTTTTACCTTAGCAGGGAAAGGTGTCTTCTCAAAATAAGGTTCAGGCACAATGCTATCAATAGTACAAACTTCAGTAGCTGCAGCAGGTATATGACTAATAGAAACTTTATAAGGCGCATGATATTTGTTCCAATCTTTCTTTGGAACATCAAGATAAGAGGCAAAGGCCTTAAAACAATTAGCAAGTATTTGTGAATCAAGACCATAAGCAGTGCTAACACTATGAAAGTCATCGGTTCCCATAAAAGATTTAATGCATTCATAATCATAGTTTATACCTGACTTCCTACCTTTGTCGTTTTCCCATCCTTCGGCATTCTCTTGTATACGGTCAAGAAATTTCCATTTAGCATCTTCTTTCATATGAGTAAATGATCCAAAGCAAGAAGCATCCAAATAATCCTTATCAGGAAGAGTAAGCCGCGCATAAAAATTATCAATAACAATATTATTGGGGAGCTCATGAATGGGGCATTTGAGCATTAGTAACTTCAATCTCCCCCACGCTTGGGCAATACTCTCTCCATCATGAGGCCAAAAATTATATATCCGGTTACGGTCTTTATGAATTTCACTTGGAGGATAAAACTTGGAGTAAAAGAGAGGTACAATATCCTCCCATGCCATAGATGGACCATCTTGGAGTAGTCGATACCACTCTTCAGCTCTGCCTTTCAATGATAAAGAGAATAATTTCTTCTTGTCCTGGTGATGTCTACACACGCTTCTGTTCTTGTAGACAGTGTTGGGCCTCCAAGTGCAGAGGTTTGTAGAGCAGCAGCAAGTTTCCCTTAAGTGGATCACCCAAGGTTTATCGAACTCAGGGAGGAAGAGGTCAAAGCTATCCCTCTCAAGCAACCCTGCGATTACGATACAAAAAGTCTCTTGTGTCCCCAACACACCCAATACACTTGTCAGATATATAGGTGCACTAGTTCGGCGAAGAGATAGTGAAATACAAGCGGTAGTGATGATTATAAGTAGTAACTATGATATGAAATAAGTATCGCTGCGAGCAAACATGTAACAAAACAGCAAGTAAATGGTGTGCAAAGCTTGGAAACAAGGCCTAGGGACCATACTTTCACTAGTGGACACACTCCCAACAAATATAACATGATTGAACAAATAAACAACTTCTCTTCACTATGGTACTCTAAATTACTCTCCTATTGAACAACACTAATCATTGCGTAGGGCTACGAAGCACTCCTTAAAGTTCATCAAGTACTTGACAAACACCACTCATAGAGATATCCAAATCAAAGCACAACTCAAGATAGATATTATTGCAACTTAGACCAAGTACTAACACGGTGCACACACTGTCAACATTACACCATGAAAGGAGGAAAAGATCACTTCAATACTATCATAGCGATAATTATTCTCATAATCCATAAGAGATCACAATCGTAGCCTAGACCAAGTACCACCATGATGCACGCACTGTCACCGTTACACCATGGCAGGAGGAATAGATTACTTTAATAACTCCACTAGAGTACACATAATATCTGAATAATAACATCTACTTGTTCAACATGATACAAAGCTCACGATCACATAAAGATCACATCATGGGAGAGAGAGGTGAACCACATAGCTACCGGTAGAGCCCTCAGCCCCGGGGATGAACTACTCCCTCCTCATCATAGGAGACAGCAAGGTTGATGGAGATGGCGGTGAGGTCGATGGAGACGGCGGAGACGGCGATGGAGACCGATGGAGATGGCTCCGGGAGCACTTCCCCGTCCCGGCAGGGTGCCGGAACAGAGACTTCTGTCCCCCGAAATTTGCTTCGACGGCAGCGGCGCTGCGGAACTATTCTGGAAATTTCACCGACTCTCTTAGGGTTTTCCGTCCCGAGGCTTCTTGTAGGCGAAGGGGCGAGAACAGAGGTGGGGCCAGGGGCCCTCACCCCATGGCGGTGCGGCCAGGTCCCTGGCCGTGCGAGCCTGGTGTGTGGGGCCCTGGTGGCCCCCCTCCTACTCTCCTTCGGATCTCTGGAAGCTTCCGGGTAAAATAAGACTTCAGGAACTTGTTTCGTCCAATTCCGAGAATATTTCCTGTGTATCACTCTGAAACACAAAAACAGTAGAAAATAGGGAACTGGCACTGTGGCAACTTGTTAATAGGTCAGTTCCGGAAAATGCATAAAAGTGCCACGAAGTGTAACGAAACAATAGGCAAATGGTGTAAAAACAAGCATGGAGCATCAAAAGTTATAGATACGTTGGAGACGTATCAAGCATCCCCAAGCTTAACTCCTGCTCGTCCTCGAGTAGGTAAGTGATAACAAAAGAAATAATTTTTGAGGTGACATGCACCATCACAATCTTGATCATATATGTAAGCATTTGTGAGCTGGGATCATAAGAACTTAAAACATGGGCATGAAAGATATAATCTTTGACAATAAAAACTTAGCAACCATGTTATAACATGAAAATGAACACAAACAAAAGATCATGAAAATGAAACAATGAAAGTCAAACGTGTGTTCAAATCATATGGAAAAACATACAAATGGTTTTCAGCTTGTCCCTCATGGAATAGCAAAACATAAATGCATAGGACACCTTCAAGTTTAAGAGGGCGACTAGATACAAATAATTTGAGAACAAGTGAAACCATAGTCATGAATCAATCAATGATAAACTTTGGGACAATGCACATTATACTCAGAATGACAACTATGCTCTCTTAATGGTGCATAAAAATAGAAGGTGGTGACTCAACATAAAAGTAAAAGAAAGGCCCTTCACAGAGGGAAGCAGTGATTAAACATGTGCTAGAGCTTTTCATTTGTAAAACAGAGAGATAAAAATTGGATTTTGAGAGGTGGTTGTCTTTGTCAACGACTAGCAATGGGGTTCTTACTATCTTCCATACAAAAATGAAGCAAGTTTTTGAGAGAGAGATTGGCACTTTTGTGCTCTTTTTATAAAGCTTGGCACTCCTCCCCACCTTTTGTTCCTTTCTCAAACCATGGCTAACCGATTCCATCGGGTGCCCACCAACATTCACATACCATGGAGGAGTGCCTTTTTTCTTTCTTTTTTTCCCTTTTTTTTCTTTTTTGGAATAAGCAATATGGAAGATAGCAAATCCGACCACTACGTCCCCATGAGCTGGAAACAGTGTCACAAAACGAGAAGTGTTTTGAAGGTTTTTTTGAAAGGTAGCACATGAAAATTTACTTGGAATGGCTTGCAAATACCATGCATAGGAATTTATAGTGGACACAATGGCAAACTTGGTTTTTGGGAGTTGGATGCACGAGTAGAGCTCATACTCAGTACAAGGCGAGGGCTAGCAAAAGATTGGGAGCGACCAACTAAGAGAGCAATAACGGCCATAATCATGCAAAGCGACAAAGCAACATTAAAAGAAGCATAAGATGGCATCAAAAGTCAAAAACTAAATGATCATGAAGGCTATTGGTGACTTTGTAAGAGTCTAACACATGTGAGCATGCGCCAAGTCAACCCAAATAAAGCATCAAGGAGAAAACCAAAATAATGCTTCCAAATAATTAAAACAACGCATGATTTTTTCAAAGGCTCATTAAGCAATCTCAATTATTTGAGACAAGTCATGCTACAGCAAAACCACTAAGCATACTATCAAAAAGACATCAAGCACGACATGCAAAAGCCTAAGCCGCAGTCTACACAAGCTCCTTCTTGTACCACTATTTTGCATAAAGCTTTTTTCTCTTTTCCAACACCATTTGAAATTTTTAAAGACACCTCTTTTGATGAAAACCAATAAAGATCAGAGGCAAAAATACACCTTGATGAAAAGATATGACAAGGTTTGAACGCAAATCAAGGCGAAAACGAAAACCAATAGCAGTAGCAGAAAAAAGAGAACACTCGTTGAACGATAAGAGTGAAAACTAGAGTGTTCTTGGCAATGAAAAACAGAGTTCATCTCCCTCCAAAACAACATGATGTGATCAAACCATTTATTGCAGCAAACAAAGAAAAAGAAAACTGAAAACAAAAACAACTGACGCTCCAAGAAAAACGCATAGTGCATGAAGCAATAAAAATATTGTGTTTTGAAAGGTGACCTGATTTTTGCCGATGAAGAAGGGGTGCCTCGGGGGCATCCCCAAGCTTTGACACTTGTACTTCTTGGATATTTCTTGGGGTGATGCATGGTCATCCCCAAGCTTGAGCTTTTGTCCATTCTTCAACTCATCTCATCATTCTCCAATCCCTACACTTGAAAACTTCCTTCATACAAAACTAAACACAATTCTATTAGCAACATTAGTGCAAGCATAACATATAATCAATCCTCTTTTTGCTTCAGGTTTCAACTCAAAACCACCACATATATAGCAAATACTACTGTATCAACTTCTCCAAAAGTTCCATGATCAAAAGAACTAAAAAAAAGAAAGCGATAAAGCGGCAAACACAAATATTGGCAGAAATCTGTCAAAACAGAACAGCTGACAAATGTCGAATTTTTAAGGGGTTTTCTGTTGCTCAAATCAAAAAGTGTTCAACTAATGAAAGTTTGGATATAACCTGGGGCATATGCACAAGAAATCATAGGTCCAAAAGATATACAGAGAATTTTCACGAATTTTTACGGTGCAGCACCGAAAACAGTTTCAGGACAGCAACATCCCCAAATCTTTACCTCACTCGAATTAGAGGCTTCTCTTGGCACAACAATAAAATAAAAAGGATAAGGAGCGGTCATTACAGTAGTAATGACTTCCAAGACTCAAATAAAAGAAAAAGTACTGAAAATAAACAATGGGTTATCTCCCAAGAGTGCTTTTCTTTAACGCCTTTGAGCTAGGCGCAGTAATTTGCAAAGATGCTCATGTAGGCGCCATATAAGAGCTTGAGGCAAAGGCGCCATATAGGAACTTAAAGCAATAGAGAGCATCAAAAAGCAAATGTGAAAGACATTTATATCTGAACCACTTCCTATGCATAGGAATCTTGTAAGAAAATAAATCAACGAGGCACATAGTAGCAAGCATGGATAGATAAAACAAGTGCCACTTCAAGATTTGCAACATAAAGAACGGAAACTTAATATTGTTGAGATCCATCAAACCATGTTTCCCTCTCTCATAAAAACTTTCAGTAGCATCATGAATAGAACTAACAATATAACTATCACATAAAGCATCCTTATCATGAGCCACATGCATAAAAGAATTAATACTCACCACAGGAACAATAGTAGTAGGAGCAGATTCAACAGAATAATTATTCTCATCACCATAATCATCATAAATAGGAGGCATATTGTAATCATAACTAATTTTCTCCTCAAAAGTAGGTGAACTGAAAATATTATACTCATCGTCATAACCATCATAAACTAGAGGTTTAGTATCATCACAAGCTAGAGAGCAACTATTTCGCAACGCATATTATTCAAACATATCATCATAAGAAGGAACATCACATATGGGAGATAAAATATTATCAGAGCAAACTTTCTCCACTAAAGCTGGAGAACTAAAAATATCATGCTTAACAAAACTAGCTTCCCCAAGCTTAGACTTTTCTATAGCATTAGCAACAACGGTGTTCAAAGCATTCATACTAACAACACTATTAGCATGCAAATTAAGCTCCAAAGGTTTTTCAATTTTCTCTTCAAACACTTTATATCTAAACTCAGGAAAAAGACTACAGAACTCTTTGTTTTCTATTAAGCCTAACTAGTGAAAATAAAAACAAGAAACAAAAAGATGTAATTGCAGAATCAAAAGGAAATAACTCCGAGCACTCACACAGGAGGATGCGAGTACCTTTTACCTTGCCTCCCCGGCAACGGCGCCAGAAAAGAGCTTGATGTCTACACACGCTTCTGTTCTTGTAGACAGTGTTGGGCCTCCAAGTGCAGAGGTTTGTAGAGCAGCAGCAAGTTTCCCTTAAGTGGATCACCCAAGGTTTATCGAACTCAGGGAGGAAGAGGTCAAAGCTATCCCTCTCAAGCAACCCTGCAATTACGATACAGAAAGTCTCTTGTGTCCCCAACACACCCAATACACTTGTCAGATATATAGGTGCACTAGTTCGGCGAAGAGATAGTGAAATACAAGCGGTAGTGATGATTATAAGTAGTAACTATGATATGAAATAAGTATCGCTGCGAGCAAACATGTAACAAAACAGCAAGTAAACGGTGTGCAAAGCTTGGAAACAAGGCCTAGGGATCATACTTTCACTAGTGGACACACTCCCAACAAATATAACATGATTGAACAAATAAACAACTTCTCTTCACTATGGTACTCTGAATTACTCTCCTATTGAACAACACTAATCATTGCGTAGGGCTACGAAGCACTCCTTAAAGTTCATCAAGTACTTGACAAACACCACTCATAGAGATATCCAAATCAAAGCACAACTCAAGATAGATATTATTGCAACTTAGACCAAGTACTAACACGGTGCACACACTGTTAACATTACACCATGAAAGGAGGAAAAGATCACTTCAATACTATCATAGCAATAATTATTCTTATAATCCATAAGAGATCACAATCGTAGCCTAGACCAAGTACCACCATGATGCACGCACTGTCACCGTTACACCATGGCAGGAGGAATAGATTACTTTAATAACACCACTAGAGTACACATAATATCTGAATAATAACATCTACTTGTTCATCATGATACAAAGCTCACGGTCACATAAAGATCATATCATGGGAGAGAGAGGTGAACCACATAGCTACCGGTAGAGCCCTCGGCCCCGGGGATGAACTACTCCCTCCTCATCATAGGAGACGGCAAGGTTGATGGAGATGGCGGTGAGGTCGATGGAGACGGCGGAGATGGCGATGGAGACCGATGGAGATGGCTCCGGGGGCACTTCCCCGTCCCAGCAGGGTGCCGAAACAGAGACTTATGTCCCCCGAAATTTGGTTTCGACGGCGGCGGCGCTGCGGAACTGTTCTGGAAATTTCGCCGACTCTCTTAGGGTTTTCCATCCCGAGGCTTCTTATAGGCGAAGGGGCGATGTCCGAGGTGGGGCCAGGGGCCCTCACCCCATGGCCGCGCGAGCCTGGTGTGTGGGGCCCTGGTGGCCCCCTCCTACTCTCCTTCGGATCTCTGGAAGCTTCCGGGTAAAATAAGACTTCAGGAACTTGTTTCGTCCAATTCCGAGAATATTTCCTGTGTATCACTCTGAAACACAAAAACAGCAGAAAACAGGGAACTGGCACTGTGGCAACTTGTTAATAGGTTAGTTCCGGAAAATGCATAAAAGTGCCACGAAGTGTAACGAAACAATAGGCAAATGGTGTAAAAACAAGCATGGAGCATCAAAAATTATAGATACGTTGGAGACGTATCACCTGGCTTGGTGAAATACCTGCACATCTGAACAACTCGCATAATTCATGTATAAATAATAAGTGATCACCCGGATGGACAGTTCCATCTCCTGAATAGCAGTTATCCATAATACGCCCAACAATTTTCATAGGTATTTTAAAAGGATCAATTTTAGTAGGTGGTGGCGGTGGTGGTTCCTCCACATGTGCAGCAGTAGTAGATGTATTTCCAAATAGGAAACCAAATGGAGAGTTCTCCATAGCAGAGTAAAATAAAAATAAAAGACAAAATAAAAACAATACTCACAGCGATGGTTACCTTTACCAATTCCACTCTTCAATAGCGCTACACTCCCCGGCAACGGCGCCAGAAAATAGTCTTGATGACCCACAAGTATAGGGGGTGTATCGTAGTACTTTCGATAAATAAGAGTGTCGAACCCAACGAGGAGCAGAAGGTGTTGATGAGTGATTTTCATCAAGGATTCACTGTAAATACTAGCAAACAGGTTTTCAGGGGTATTTGGCAATACGAGTAAATAAAATGCGAGTAAGTAAAAGACAGTAGTAACAATTGCAGCAAGTGGCCCAATCCTTTCTTCAGCAAAGGACAAGCCGGTTGTGTACTTATAATAACCAAACGTTCTCGAGGACACACGGGAGTTTCTGTCAAGAGCTTTCGCTTCATAAAGCCAATAGTCTTTATTGGTTTGATAGGTGTTATGGGGGTGAACCTGTGCTAGCGCACTACCCTTACTAGGATAAATACACACTTGTGATTATACCCCTTGCAAGCATCCGCAAATACAAGAAAGTAATTAAGATAAATCTAACCACAGCCTTAAACTCTAAGATCCTACGCTCCCTGGTGCAATGGTTTCCCAACGGAGGTTTAGGTTTCTGTCACTCCAGCAACCCCACAATTGGTAGCCAAATACACAATGCATCTCACTAGGCCCATAAATGGTGAAGTATCATGTAGTCGATGTTCACATGACACCACTAATGAAATAGCACCACAACAATATCAAACCATTAAATATTTCTCAACAATAATTCACTACTAACATCTTGACTTCTCCCATGTCCTCAAGAACTAAATGAACTACTCACAAGACATCATATGGATCATGATCAGAGGTGAAATAATGGTAAATAACAATCTGAACATAAACCTTAATTCAACGGTTCCACTCAATAGCATCAACTACAAGAGTAATCAACACCGGGAAAGTTTTCCCTATGAATATAACAAGATCCAACTCAAGATGTTACAGCGGGATGGCGTGGTGATGGTGGAGATGAAGGTGCTGGTGATGGGGATGATGATGATGATGATGATCCCGATGAAATCCGGTGCGATGGTGATGACGATGGCGACGATCTCCCCTCTCCGGGAAGGAATTTCCCCGGCAGATTTCTCCCTGCCGGAGAGCTTTTCTCTCTCTGGTGTTCTCCGCCCCGCAGAGGCGGCTGTGTCTAACTCTGAGCCCCCCTGACTTAGGTTTTCGGGGACAATGAAGTACGCGGAGGGGCGAGACCAGAAGTGGGCCAGGGTGGCCTCACACAGGGCTGGCGCAGCCAGGGGGCAGGCCGCGCCACCCTGGCGTGAGGGCCCCTCCTGGCTCCTCTCGAGTCCTCCTTCTGGCTTCCTGAGTCTTCTGGGAAAATATAATTTCCTCGTATTTTTCTGGAATTTTCCTGATCTTCAAAATATGGTCCCTTGATGGTCTTTTTTCCAGCGGAATCCTGACTCCGGCAGCAAATCCTCCAATGATCATCAAACATGTGAAAACAAAGGAAATAACATAAATATCAACTCTAAATATGAAATATATCAATGAATAACAGTAAATTATGATACAAAATAGTGATGCAAAATGGACGTATCAGCATGCAAGTTTGGGCAACATACATAGCAACCATATGATTCTGATTATAGAACAATCAAGCAGGCTCAGTGACCATATGAACCACTCCTTTTGCGAAATATCGATTACGAAATTACTGAACTATCATTACAGAAGTAGAAATATTTTTGGAACATTCCCCTTGAACTAATGTCGCCCCTTGAACTAGTACTAGATCGGAGCATTGGGCAATCCGTACGGGAAAACCCTACACTTACCTTGAGAAGGGATTCCTGCGTGCAGGACGCCGTGGAGGTCGAACGCCACCCGGCCGGCGTTGGTTCGAGCAGTCACTGTGGGCGGGGCGGCCAACCCCCAGCAGCCGCTGGTTTGGGAGGAAGGAGACTGGAAATGTGATTTAGGGTTGAGGTCGCCAGGGGTAGAGGTATCTAGTACTTTACCCCATAAAGCAATCCCAGTCTAACTGACAGTGGACCCAGAAAAATGAAGTAAAAGCCCAAGTAGATAAACATGGACAACTGTTATTTTATTTACGGGGCAGATTAAGGCAGCTACGCGTCTTCCTCCCCTGTCTCACTCCCCACTTCACAGTCCCAACCCTAAGCTCGCCGTAGCTCATGGCACCACCGCCGTCGACGCTCCAATATCAAGCCCCCATCCGGCAGGCAATGACTTGCCTTGTCAAAGCCGGTGTGCAGGTGCCAATAGCGGCTGTCATGAACTTCCCCAAGTTGGCGTTCTCGGCGGGGACATTGCAGGCGGGGAGGAGGGTTTCCCCAAGGTCTAGATGCTCACCGGCTCTGTCCGAGGTAAGGGCTATGAAGCTAAAGTGGGGTAAGCTGGGGAAGCGTGGTCGTCGGCCATTCACCAGCTTCCCGGCGTCAAAGACCAACAAGAACTTGCGGCGGGCGAGGAAGCGGGCCATATCGAGTTCTACGATATGGCGTGTTTATGTGCCACCGGCGAACCACAACTACACTGATCTATCATTGCGACTGTGGTTCACCAGGAAATACGACCCCTATGAAGAGCTGCCGTACTACTCGTTTGAAGAATGCCTCGCGGCGGCGCTGCTGGTCAGGTTCAACCAGATGCTTTTTCAACAGAAGCGCGGAAAGCCCTCCTCCCCCAAGGGCGAGCGCAGCCGCCCGAGGAAGGGGAAGCCACGACGTGCATGCTGAATGGAGAAAAGCAGCAGGAGTTAGGCGGGAAGGGAAATCGTTCAGTTCCGGTTGATTTAGCAATGAACTTTAGCCCTTCGCAACATTTTGGTATGCCAACTTCCAAGAAGACTGCTCTCCCCTAGTTTCTTCAGTTAAGTATAGTTAGTGTTAGACTAACTCTGAAGAATAGCTTTTGTATAGACAAGGCTAAAGCCGGAAATGCGAATCGGTGCCCGAGCTCATATGCTCCTGGACCACGGACAAATCAGCTCGCGACGTCTAGATGGTAGTATCACGTATTGTAGCCCGTATGGACGTCGTACACTGATTTTTGAACAGTGCCGGCAACGGGTCGATTTGCATTGATGGCACCGGAATAGTTGGTGGGCCGACGACTTGGACCGCGATATCTCGGTCCAAAACGGCTGCTTCTCGTCACGAGGTAGTACAAAAATAGAAGAGAGCCCTGGATCCATCCCCTGCTTCTCGGTGTCATCTAGGGTTCCTCATAGCTGCGCAAGCGCTCTCCAGATCTATGGCGTTTTCTTCTTTTTCTTCACAAGCTGGTGCCCAGGACGACGGCCCCTACCCGATCATACCATGTCCATACTGCGGGAGCCGGATCCTTACCAAGATCGCCTCCAGTGGTAGGAGACCCGGCCACAGGTACTACAAGTGCGAGCGCTACAGCGTGAGTTCATCCCCTCTACCTCGCTGCTGGATTCCATTCCATCTTCTACATTTTTTCTACCTGATGTGATTGTACAACTCGCACACACCTGCACTTCTGGAAGCACCAATTATTCCCCTTTTGCCGTGTTTGAAAGAATCGCGTTCTTTTCGTGCTGCCCAAACTCATTCAAATCTCTGCGATTTTCTCTTACCCAGGGAGGGCATTGCAGTTTCTTCGAGTGGATTGAGGGGTACTCTCGTTGGATCCGCCAGAACGGCGGCCAAATTGTTGCCCACAACCCCACGCCGCGCCCACTGGTGATGCAGGCAGCCACGTATGAAGCTCCTGGGCAGAGTCACCATGAAATTGCCCGCACCAACCTCCTTGTGTCAGTGATGAACATGTTGGCGACGCTCTTCATGTTTGCGGGGATACTCGCGCTGATGGTGGCGTCAACAAGGAAGTGAAGTCATCACAGGAAAGAGCCCGTGCCGGTCGTCAACACCCATCTGAATTTGCCCACTAAGTTGTTAGATTTCCCGTTTCCCTGTTTGTTACTGGGGAACGACTTATGTCGCTATGTAATTATCTGCCTGCTGTTTGTCGGCAGCTTCTGCACTTCTTAATGCTAGATTAGTGGGAACCCTATCTATGTAATCACTATGGCGTAATGAACCATGTGGCAGTTTACCTTTTCATTATCTCTGTCTCCCTTTATGCAACGTACCGGCGATAATGGAAGTGTCATAATTCATAATCCGTGTGTGCCCTGCCACCTCGCGCCCCACTGTTTTTTTGGTGCTCTGTCAGTTTCAACACCGGATCAGCAACGCTAGGGGGTGTACGTTCGGCGTGCACCAAGCCCACATCCCGTCCACCATTTTTATCTGTTTTCCTACTCCACGGGGATGCATGCCTGCCACGCGGAGGTCGGTCCGAGGGATCACGCCACAATTCATTCGAACTAACACCCCGCCCGACCGCCCATCGTGTCCCAGTCCCCTGCATCTACACTCTTCCTTTCTGGGAACCCGTCTAGGCGGAGGCGGTGGGGAGGGCCGTGGAGGGGGAACATCCAACTGCGCCACCGGTGAGACCGACCACCTAGGGCTGGAGACCCACTCTCCAGGTAAATCGCCCGAGCACCTCCACCATCAGAGGGAGTCCATGGCCTCCCCTCGGCCATCTGCATTCCACAGGTCTGGCAGCAGAGTTATCTGAAATTTGGGATTTGATGCAGGATGTCACACCTGCGCACCGTTGCTTCTCCGGGGGGGAAGCAAGCAGGACGAAGATGTGGAACAACGTGCAGACCAAGCTGGCGCGGGCAGCAGCGACCAATCAGGCGACCATGACGCTCAGTACACCTCCCGCATTTCTCTGAAGCATGTGTTCGAGGTAACCCAAAATTTCAGTGAGTACAAGAGATGGCTTGTCAATGAGATAGGATTCGGTGGGATCCTGGAGGTGCCCCTGATTCAGAAAATTAGCCTCAGATTTAGTGCTTGGCTCATGAACAAAGTCGACGTCGAGCGTCGTGCCATCTGCATATCAGATAACAAGGTAATCAGGTTCTGGGCAGAGGACATACACAAGGTGTTTGGTGTGGCATGCGGCAGCCGTGATGTCAAGGGCAGGGATGCCAACATCACCAGAGAATCAGTTGATTTCATCAAGGCGTCGCTAGGGATGGACAAGGCAGGGTCTCACAGCCTCCGTGCAGCAGAGGAATTCCTCAAGAGGGATGTGACCGAGGAATCAAGCAAGCCGGAGAAGGACTGCTTCCAGATCGCTTTCGTCATATTCGTGATGGGCCATCTGCTAGCCCCTTCCACGAAGTATGACTACTGTCAAATTGATTTCTGGGGTGCCATCGCCAACACGGAGAACATTGCGCAGTTCAACTGGTGTGAGTATGTGTTGCAGTGCATGCTCGACGGCGTAACCAAGCTGAAGAAAGATATGTCCAACAGGAATCCCACCATCAACTTGCTCGGATGCCACATATTTTTGCCGGTAAAGACGCTCGAATCTTTTTATAAATGACTGTTTTTTCAGCACATCCATCTGGTTTGCCTTGATTTATGGCACTCGCCGGGGGGGGGGGAGATGCAAATTTGTGCAGATATTCTTCCTAGATAATCTCTCATTGGGGATGTTCTCGACCAAACACGATGTGTTGCCACGCATTGCCTCATTCGATCAAACTACATTAAGGCAGATGACAACTATGGCCGCTGATTATGGCAAGTCTCCGGTATCTTACAATGCAGCTCCGGTTAGTCTTTACTGTAGTTAACATGCTCTTTTTCATTTTTTTCTATACGTGTCCCTTTGTCATGACGCTTATTTCTGACCACACACGCCTCACTGCAGCTAAAGGATGCAGCAACCGTCTGTTACACCCGCTCCAAGTATGTGCACATTGAAGAACGCCGAGTTGCAAACCCCCTACATGAATGGCAGACGACCCCGGCAACACCCCCCACCATGACCCCTGCTTCCACACTCCATACAGCTGCCCCACCTGAAGTGCCGCAACCATTAGTTCCCCACCCGTCTGGGTCAGCCGGCCCAAACGAGTATTTCCAGTATGTCCAGGCCGCCTACCCTGAGCTAGTAAGTGCATCTGCATGATATGTCCACTTTCATTCGATCCGCAAAATTTATAAATAGTGCCTGATTTTTCCTTTTTCGCAATGTTTATATTTTGTTTTGCTGACTTTTATATGTTCGATGATTTCATCTTGCAGGCAGCGGACCCTGTCGCTATACTTCTGAGAGAACAGAACGCGAAGACCCTCTCTCACCTTACATCCGCTCGACAGAAGACTCAATCGGACATGTTCAAGTTTACTGACAAGCTTTTCAAGGCACTCGCAAACAAATGTGTATGCTGTCGTATCCGGGGGTTCACGGACTGTCCGTTATGATCACGCAACTCCACAACAGGTCCTGCTATCTACACTACTTCTTGTTCATAGAAATCCCTAACACTTCTTTTTTGTCCCGTGTTGAATTCCACCTTTTGTTTGCTGAAGTCTAACACCACATGCACCTTACACAGAAAAAGATTTCTGCACACCCATTACTGAGAAGGTTGCCGGCCGAACGCTTGATATGTCTGATTGCGAAGGTCAGGGCTCGGCAACGGCAGCGTCCAATAAAGGCAAGCGTCCATTTCCCCCCCAGCATGACGACGCCCAGCACAAGAAGCCCAGGGAGGCACCAACACCTGCAAGAACAATCCCAGAGATACAGTCAGTTGCTATATGTACTAGCGTCAAGGAGTTCGCAGCTAAATTGTGCGGCCAAATCAGAACGATGTATGTGGGCGACCACAGCACCGCTGGCATTGCTACGTTTGGTCACACCAGACACCCCGCACCGAGACGGAAATATGTTACTGGGCGCACCTACGCAAGCAATCCATGGATGATTGGTATCGCACCGCGACCACCTGAAAGGTCGTCTGTCTCTGAGTTGCTGGAAGAATACATGCGGGGCAAGTCAGAAGATGAGCTCAACAGGTTTGCTAAACTCGAACACCACATAACAAAAAAAAATGCCTTTTTTTTTGACTACGTCGCTATGCCTGGACTAAAACACACACATTTTTTCCACCTACATGCAGTATATGGATAGAGCACAATGAGCCGCGTCTTCTAAGGGTGCCGGGGCTAACCATAAGGAAGCAACTTGTCGGAGAACACGCGTTGGAACATGAACTGGGGAATGCGCTCCTCCGGAGGTGGGCACAGATGGACAAAGAAGAAAGCATCCAGTCCCCATACATTAGCTACAAGCATGTCATGCAACTCGATTTCTCGGTATGCAGACCTAGTACACCTCAGCGTTCGCACCGACCTGTCTTTTTTTTCATACACATTTTTTTGCAGGGAAATTCCTCCCTTTTTTTTGAATCTATTACCGTGCACCACACACACCTAACAGAATACTAAAATATCAAATAATCCATTACTCAGACGCTTGCATTGGCTGAGCAAGAGCTACACACCCTGCTGCATGTCCAGAAGCAATTTGTTGGCGACGATTTCTTATACCCCATCGAATCATGCCAGTTTGTGAGTCTTATACATGCCTATTTTTCATCCACTAATGTCTTTTCAGCATATCGTGCCACATCTCACCCTCTGGACTAATCTCTACTCTGTCAGTTCTTTGTTCCTGCAATTCTTTAGGAGGGTTGGGCTGTATATATGTGGGATATGGTGTCACGCTTTATACATGTCCTTGACCCAAGGGCAGGGCGATATGGATACAACCCGACAACGAGGGCTCGTCACGACTTGATAGCATCTCGTCTACACGACGCGCTGTTCGGGTGTCTATCTGAATTTTTTTCTGGCTGGCCCACAGAAAAGGATGGATGGGGAACAAAATTCCCAAGAATTGCTGACACCAACTTCACCAGGTTTGTATCGTGCCAATTATGGGGCTTTGCATTTTCTAAATAACAGCCCCTTAAACCCCCCTTTTTTGTCCATGTTTTTATTTTTTTGATGTGGTCAGGGAGGATTCTGGCTTTGCTGTTCTGCACATCACTCGGTTTTACGATGGAGACAGGATGAGAGTCCCACTGACCAAGGTGAAATTCTCATAGCTTCCATCCTCTCGGAAACTCCCAAAATAAATTTCATTTTGTCATACTACATCTCCCGCCTTTTTTTCCACCGAGATACATCATAATTCTATAATTTTTTTGCGCACCTTTTTCCAACCTTTTATACCGTGACTTATACTTCAACATCTCCATTTTTTGCTGGCACACCAGTACAACATATCGAAGACCCGATCAATGGCACTCAATGAAAGCATGAAACTAAGGGGAAACAGCTCCTCCATCCCAACCGATGTTATCTGGAGCATCTTTGACCCTGCTGGGGCGACCGAGGAATGAAACAGGGGACAATCTGCACAAAGGACTGCCTGAAACAGATTTGCACAAAGGGAGACATGTGCTATTTTCAGCTTCTGGTAGTCCACTATTTTTTCTGTGTTTCCTTTTGAGCCACAAGGGTGATCCGTGGTACCTTTGCTACGCCCCGCCCTGTTATGTTATGTAATCCGACCAAACCGAACCACCCCCTGTCTAACACCCTTTTGCCATGATCCGACGACCTGTTTTGCATTATATATGTAAACTTTTTACTTCTGGAGATATCTACCCATGTGGTGTTATATATTCAGCAGAGCATGTCCTCCATACCGATCACATTTCTACCTTATTTGTAGGCTTCCAGTATGAGCACTCGGACGCATCTCTTCTCCCGACCACCCATGCTCATTGCTGCATCACACATTATACATGTGTAAAGCCTACGGACTGGTCACCTTCAAGGCACCATCAAGCTGTTTTGATCATGTTTTTTGCATTCCAGGATGGGCTTCACTTTTCCTGGGACACAGGTATGTACAACCCAAAAAAAGAGAGCGGCACATGTATATGGTCGCCTGCTTCATATTTCTATTTTTTACAAGATCAATTTGGAAAACGCCAAACTAGGACAACAAGGGGAGATCATTTTTCTTTTCTGTTTTTTAAGTGTCACGCAGTATCTATCACAGACCTCTTTTGTAAATCATGTCGCATAAAATCACATATGTGCACACGGACCATAACCAGTGTTCCTGAATGTTACTCACCACACCAACATTGCAAAGCAACCACCACACTTCCATCACAGGAGACAACCATTTCGGCCTAATCATACAAACCATAAGTACCATATATATACAAACCATAAGTACCATAATTCGTTGGCAGCCTGCCGACTGAAACTGTAGAGCGACTGGCTGCCATCAAGGTCTCGATTCACCGAAGACCATATGTGCACCAAATAGTTAGTTACTAGGCTAGGTCTCTAGAACGCTAACATATTTCAGCAAAAGCAGGGTACAAGGAGCTGCAGATCCACCACCCTTCTCGTGCAGCGGCAGCAAGGTTTTTTTTGTGTCCAGTTTTGCTGCCGCTCACCAACCAGTTACTTAGTAGACAAGGTCTCTAAAACATAAACAGGTTCAAGCAAAAGCAGGGTACAAGCAGCTGCAGCTCCAGCACCCTTTTCACCCAGCGGCAGCAGGGTTTTACTGTCCAGGTCTTTGCTGCCGCACAACCATGTGCTATTCAGGCCCTCAGGGCTTCGAGCCAGCGGGGGCGCTGGCCTCGGTTCCCCTGCATGGTGGTCACCTGGAACCCAAGCGACATCCTCAGGTGCCCTATCTCACCCTGAAACAAAAAAAATTTGGGTTTCCACACATTAGGGGTGCAGCACAACACCACTACATAACCTTGAATACACACAACATACGTGTCATTTTTACTCACCCTGGTTAGCTGGGTATGAAGAAGCATCCCGTTGAAGTTCCTGATATAATGAACGATGCACACGCCACTCTGCGCCCTGATACATGAAATAAGTCAGAACAGGAGACACGAACATAATTAAAATCCAACAACTGTCTCTTCTTATACCACAGAAGCTTCTATGTTATTTTATTTTTCACAGATTGTTGTATTTTTGATTACCTTGTGCAACTAGGATGCGCCCCCACATTGTACTCGAATGTCCATCCAGCCAAGGAAACATGCCATCCATCAAAGCATTCATGAATGGTGCGAACCAAGCCTTGAAGTACCTTATGAGCATTGGCGGCATGCTTGTCCTCCATTTCCTTGTCCGGCTCAGATGTCTCACACGGGTCCATTATCATCATGTGTTTGTTATCGGTATCGACAACGTACAAGGCCCAACTCTCGTATATGTGAATGGGCAACATTAGCTGCACACATGCACATGTATGAAGTTATCATCATTTTTCAAGGTGCAACAGCAAGGTAAAACTCACAAAATGTGGCTACCATTTCCCCTTCATATATGTGACTGGGCCACTGATTACCTTCTTGACAAACTTCAGGCTGTATCCTAGGAGTTGTTGCGACATCATTGTCCCAAGGTATTCGAAGTCCAGGTCTTCCACACTAGCCTTGCTCATCAGTTCTATCTGCAGCACAAATGTCGTATGATCTTAAACTTACAGGTTGCACGTGCACATAAGATTTCCGACAACAGGATTCAGGCTAGATAGTAAAAAACATAGACAGACAGCAGGTGGGGTTATTTTTCGCACCGCTAGCTCTGGCGGAAATATGTGTCTCCAGCGAAGGAAGGATCCCCTATACATCTTGTTCTCAAGCTGCCTTAGTAGTCTCCAGATCACCTTCCAGCATTTCATTCCTATCTCGCCGCCTGTGGCCATCTGTTCCTTTAGCTCCGCGCCAGTGAGCACAAGCCGGTCTGGGTACTGATGGATGACCCAGCTCCTGCAAAGTTGACCGAATAGATCACGTGAGCACCAGCAAAATGTGGAAATGTTCTATATGACCAGTTCTAAGAAAGTAATAGAATTTGTCAGTTTGTTTCATTTTTTCAGTGCTCTGAATGCACACACATGTTCAGCTCGTATGCACTTGCACGGCTCAGCCTCTATTGGTAGATGAACACAAATCTAGGCACAGGCTCCTCATGGTGCAGCCCAACATCTCCTGGAAACACTTCATCCAGTTCCACTTTCATCTCCTGTCCTGGCCTTATTGCAATGAGCACGCCATATGCTGTTCAGTCGCCAACTCTGGCACGAGCTGTCGTAATCCCTGCATCCAGAACAAAGGCAGGTTACCATTTTATAACACACGACATCTCATAAACTGCTGACTAAATAACAATGCTCAGCCCAACATGCATCTTTTCTACTTTTTGTTTGCAGTGCACGCACCAGAGACAACTCCCAGGGTCCGAACTGAAGAAGACCCCCCACTGCCATCTCCCCTCGTGAGTCCTGTGAGAAATACAGTTTTTCTTTTCATTCAGTATGTTGCACACCTTTCTTTTCTAACTTTTATTGGGGGGGTAGCAACATACACATGTATCATATGGTTCACAGTTAGCAATCCATAGATACATCTATCTCCTATCGGTAACTAACAAATTTTTACCTGCAAACCGTGAACCATCCTGTGGTGTTGCAACTTCATCCCTAGCTCCAACTGCAATTTCGTACCATGAATTCAGTTTAAGTTCAAGACATATTAGAGCTCTAACCATATTTTTTGGCATGTGATCAATCCATAAATTGAAAATAAGTAGACACTCAAAAAAAGCACAAGCTCAAACATGATTAATTAACTCCTTATCACTCTCGAATTCATTTCAATATGAGGACAAGAACTGAATCGACTCAATTAATTACAATAGAATCATAGCAAAGAATTCCATAACATGATGTATCTGGGATATTAGGTCTATTCAATGCCCACTCAACTAGCAAAGAATTCGTATATTCTCACTCAACTAGCAAAACATGGATGAACCCTAGGGATCTTTTTTTTTTCTCCATATGTATTTTACATCCCACAGTTATTTGCTGTAGAGAATTTCTGTTAGATAAGAAATTATTGCTAGAATACATTTTTTATTTTTTATTTGATACATTTTTGTGATCCTTAACGTTGATGAATTAAGAAAATCGGGAAGAGAGGGATTCGAAACCCCTGGCCAACATGTAAGACACCATAACAAGTTTGACAACAAATTCGCACCACGACTAAATGAGTAAATAGAGACATGTCACAACTTACCTCGGCCACCAGAACTACTTGCTCCTACTGTGTTCAAGATCGCTTGCTCATGATCATCAGCATGGTTAACTGCAGAAATAATAGGCAGCAAAATTCAGTGTCACACCAAATTTGATCCGCTGTTTCTCTCATGCGCATTTTCTTAATGAAGCAATTCAATTAGCATAAAAAAGTCTGTGTCAATTACATTCGGCCATTAGATTCCTACCACCCAGGGCTGACGACCTCCCCTGAACACGAGAAACAGAACTGAACCGAACTCGTTTCGGTGCATGGGCACCGATACCCTTCCCAGCTCGCTTCAACACCCTTCTATCCAGAGGCGTTGCTGGTTGTTCCCTACTTGGTGGAACACTCTCATCGTCTTGACTGTCCTCCTCTGCCATTTCTTCATCATCGTCATCTGACATTGCATCATCTGATGTGTCATCACTTGATTCAAACCCAGCTGTGGAAACAAAGACCCCACTTAGACCTGTTGGTCAACTTCTTCACGCGTCTTCACATAAATACAACAGGAAGTCAAGAAAAAAGAAAACACTTGCCCGCGGTTACTCGTTGGAGACCATGCCCTGCAGCTTGACCTGCCCGCGCCCCACGAGATGTATTGGAAACTTTGCCAACTGTCGCTGCTGACAAGGTCTCGAGAAGTTCATGATCCACATCTGCAGTATCAGAAACCATAAGGGATGGGGGGAAACAAAAACACATGTTAGCTAAATGTGCATCATTAGCACCATCTTCCGCCGACCAACATATTTTTTTCGTAACACGCACCATTGGAATTGTAGAGCAACTGCAGCTCTCTTGTGAACTCTTCGTCGGAGAGCACCAAACCTGGCACACTTGCCCTTGCCTCTCCTCCTGTATTGGCTCCACCAGCTGTTTCCTGATGGATGCGTGTGCCTCTTGCTGATGCTGTAAATGGGAAAAAAACACAGTCCAAGTTGATGGATCAGATAGATTCTTTTTTCCTGAACTGGAGGCATGTCCTATTTCTTTTTGCACAAACTTTTCTAAATTCATGCCTCATGGACGATGAAGTAGCTTACATTGCTCACTGAAGAGCCTACGAAGGACCCGCCCATAATTGTCAGCTTCAACAAGGAAACTGTCACCACCATCGTCATCACTGTTGTCTTCGTCATCAGACACCTCGCCCATCGGCTGCTTCCCTTTGCTCTCTTCCATGGGTTGTTTGCCCCTGTCACCCCGTGTGCTTGCTGATTGACCTGCTTCATGCAGCACACGCGTGTGTTGCCTTGCGGTTCGCCCACTGGCTGTGGAAGGTGGTTCTGATGGGCTGCCTCCCTGGACACTATGTCCTGCATCTGCATGGACCAAAACAATTTCAACAGTTAGTACCTTCTTTTCGCAGTCAGTACTGCTTATTATATTTATATTTGTTTTGCGTTTATTCTTATGGGATGATTTACATTATGCCCACATTCCATGGGGTTTTACCTGGGTACAGAGCTGCCATGAATTTCAGAAGCAGTTCCTTTGTCTTAGACCCAATTCCGGCGAATACCTCGTCCACAACAGCAGCCTTACGTGCGTCGCTGATCACCACTTCCCCGGGGTTTGGGTTCATCTCCGCGACAGCTGTCACTGCTGCATTCTGTATCATTGATGCTACTTCGTCATCAATCAGGTTCTTCAGCTTAAGTTCCACCTGTTTTTTTAATTTGTGATGCAACATGCAGGATATTTATTAGTTGGTCAGGCTGAAAACAGATATCATATTTGGTCTACTAGCTTTTCATGTATGCAGGTAACAGGCCCAAGATGACTTACTTCATGTTTTGGAAGCACGCATGACCCATGACCACCTGACAGCAGTGGATGCAACCTCTCTTCGATGGAATCCATGTAGTTGTATGGCCTTGTCTGTAGGAAAACAAGTGTATCCACTTTTAGCCCTGATGGTTTCTTCACCCAACAGTTGACAGAATGGATGCACTTTTTTGGTTTTGTTTGTTGTCTGACCAAATTACATGATCATGTTATCTGTTTCTGAGTGGGGAAGCAACAAGTACCTTGTATCTTGGTGTAGCCCGTTTACTGTCCGCCGTGTCTACCTTGATCAGCTCCTTGAGCTTGTCCGACGTGTACGCCGCTATCTTTGGCACCAAGTTTGTAGCTATGCTTGCATCTCCGAAGTCCATCCATTCGAAGTAGAAGATCTTTTTTATTTTTTGCACATACAAAATGATGTTGTATCAGGAAAACAAATACCCACATGAACAACAAACCCACATCCATATGAAAGCAATCAAGCAACCATCTGAAACAGTACCTGCAGTAGAGGGTTGCAACCAAGCAAGGCCAAAGTCTTGGCACCTTCTACGATTGCTAGCTGTAATTTCTCGGTGGCGTTCCGTAGTTGGTCCAGGACGTACTCGCCCCAGTTGTACTCTCCAATCTCATCTGGAACGACGACACAAGATAGGAGCTCGTCGGGCACCATTGACCCGCCCTGGCGGGGAGCCAAGAACGTAACACAAGCAAGCAACGTGTACGCAACCTTCGCAGCGTCACTCTCTGCTTTGTTCAGAGAATCGGGATCACATATCTGCAAGACTCTCTTCAGGTCTTCAACGGAGATGCCTGCTCCCCCCCCCCCCCCCCCCCCCCGACATGCAACCCTAGGAGATCTTGTACCTCCTCAACTAGCCTACTCCTAGCTAGACCTGATCCAGCACCGACCTTGCGGCGACCAGACTGGAGTCCTAGTATCCTACTGACAGCACGATCGTTCACATATCGAGTTTGTCCATCACGGAACTCAAGCCCCATGGTGCCAGGGTCAAGCTTCAACAGCAACTTTGCATAGAACTGCCGGTCCAGTGTGCCGGCTAACCGGGTCGTCAGGAGAGACCCCATCCCGCTGCCGGCGACGACTGGGTAGCAGAACGCTCCAACGCCCAGCATGGCCGCGGCGCTGAACCCGCTCCGGACGGACAGCGCTCTCGGCCGCACCGCTCCAGCAGCGGTGGCATCGCCGATGCTAAGCGGGACCTGCGGCGAGCTGCCTCGTGCTCCCAACTCCGACCTGGGAACGGCTGGAGGCCTGCCGCCCCCGCGCGGTCGCCTCCCACCTGCATGCATCGGAAACATTTGTCTCTGGCGCCGGGAAGGAAACCGACCTGCACAAATAATAAAGCTGGCGAATTAGGCAGCTAGCTGTTGAACATCAAATCGCAAGTTTCGCAAAGCAAAAAAAGAACCATCGGAGTGAAAACACGGAGAGCCAGCAAGAACAAAGCCAGTGAAATGCACAAGAACAGACAATCCGAAAGACCATGCGTGAACGCACGACGACGGCATGTGCAAGCAAGAGAGCTCTAGCTTTTCCGGAGTTAGCAGAGACCAATCAAAGGGGTAAGATCTGTAAGCCAAGAAACACACGGCGATCTACCAAGAACGTCCCGACCGAAAGCAAGAAACCAGAGTGAACGCACGACTATCCATCAGGAAACATCGGAACGCAAGCCGACCCACAAGACAAGCCGATCTACCAAAGAAACATCGGAATGTATGCATATAGTCGTCCATACGAAGGAAGCAGGCCCAGCAGCAGGCGTTCGAAGATCAATACACC
This sequence comes from Dactylis glomerata, assembly GCA_007115705.1. Taxonomy (NCBI): domain Eukaryota; kingdom Viridiplantae; phylum Streptophyta; class Magnoliopsida; order Poales; family Poaceae; genus Dactylis; species Dactylis glomerata. The sequence goes on from QXEO01000220.1 coordinate 15,972,510, forward strand.
CGTTCTACACACGAACAGACACGGATCTAGCACCCGTCCCGGCGCGTGCGTACCGAAAAGATTATCCAACGCAAGAAAGAGCAGGCCCTTAGAGATGAATCGCTCACAAAGAACTCATACTACAGCACGCGACCCAAATCGAGCACAAGAACACAGTACCGCCGCATGGACGAAAGGAAGACAGCAGACAAAAATGCACGGACAAGCATGTAATACGGATGAATCGGAGGCAGGAGAACTCACGCTTGGTCCGCGCGCGAGCAAACCCTCGATTTTCTTGCAGATCCAAGCACGAACAACCCCCTCACCCCTCGTCCTCTCCGCCGTTGCCTTCTCAGAGAAGCAAAATGGAGAGATGGAGGCACTGTTCTGACCGTGACCGCAAGTGTCACTCCATCCCTCGGTATATGCACTGCCGGGAGGGGGGTGGGCGGCAGCACTGTGCAGTATTATAGTCTTTCCCCTCTCCAGAGACTTCACTAGCTCACCTACCGCTGTTACATTTCGGGAGAGCAATGGCGGGATTTTTCCCGCTTGTTTCACGCTGGGTCGGATCGGACGGCTGCACATGTGTACACGTATGCAAGTGAGCCTATCTGCTCTCTGATCAGTCCTCCCATATGCACCCACACCGTATAGGGATCAACTGGTGACATGCTATTTAGGCCCCAAATCGTTGAACCGGCATGGAACACCTCTGTTTGTCACCGGGCGCATATACTTCCAATTGACCACTTTGGCACGTCCATGGAAAAAGCGGGTGGGTGCAGATGTCGCCTTTGTGATCCTGGTTCGAACCAGCCCCATGCGCGCCACGGAAGCTACCCTTTTTCGGACAACCTGCATCGGGAGTCGGGTTCCATTACTGTTCCACAACAGCACAAAGTTTCGACATCCCGGTACTTCACATGGCCACATGGGCACGATCCCCAGCCAGTGTGCTTCCATAAAAAATTAAACTCGCACCATGCATGCACGCATGCAAACAGCTATACGACAAGCGCAGTGGATGTTTTCTATCCGGGGTGGTCCGTGTGAACACACTAGTTTTCTTTTTATGTACTTGCATGCAGCTTGAACTACCTGGGACAACGCTTAATTTGGCTAAACAGCAGTACAACTGGGAGACAGTCCAGAGCATGGCGTACGGCCCGCCCACACACGCGCGATATTTTGCTAATCCCGTCATTAATTAATCTCCTATCAACTACCGGGGCCCACCTACGGTTTGTCATCTCTTTTTCTCTAATCGGACCTTTTTTCGTTCATGATCCTGGGCGCCAACTGATCTCTGCAGCCGTGTTATAACCAGAACGCAGCTCCCGCTGACAGCCTCCTCTCCGATGTCACCCACTGAGCTTCGTTTTACCTCAAAACCAGCAGCAGCTCCTGCTGGCAGCCTCCTCTCTGATGCCAGTATTCCGGAGCTCGCCGGGACGCTTTTTGCCAGAGCAATTCTACGTGTGCTTTTTCATTCAGTTTTGCCACCCCTGCAAACCACACACCCGCAATGGATTCAGTTTCAAAATTTGAATTTTTTCAAGGATACGTCATGGCCGAACCCCACACGCTCCATGTACCACATCCAGGAAACCATCCACCTTAGTCCAAAAGGAACATTTTGAAATCCATACACTCAGCTTCGGAATTTGAATTTCATACAAAGGCTTACGTCGGCACCTGACAAATTAATTAAAAACATGCCTGTTCAGATAGATACTAATGCCATCACACACCCGAAGGGGACTCAGTTTGGCAATTTGAATTTTCGTATAACAATGGCAGCCTGCTGTCGAAGCTAACTTCTGTCCACACAAAGCGTCACGTTGGCACCAGACAATAATTTTAATACAACCCTGCACAGTTGTACACTAATGCCATCACACACCAAGCTACGTTAAACCATAGCTAACACGCTTTTGTTCATGCAAAGTTCTATGGCCAGTAGGCAATAAACTCAATCAAACTTTGAACAGGTACACACTTCATGGCATTAGACATCAAACCACAGTCATCAAATTTTCGTTTTGGCAACCCAAACATAATCCCCTACAAGTCAACAGCTCACATAACACACTGCAGGCATAGTGTTACAAGATGCTACACCGAGAGGTTCCAGACATCCATCCCAAATTAGATAGCAGAACACACAGCACATTTAAATTGTCTTAACAAATAGCATTAGACAACATGATCTGGCAACTTGAGAGGTTTTAGACATGTGCTCTTTCGATGCCCAGCGATTCCACACCGGCTGCACTTTGCTTCCCTCCTTGGTTGCTTTGGCATGTCACCACGTTCTGGACAGGTAGTCTTTTTGTGCCCAGGCTTCTTGCAAATGCTACAGAACCTAGTTCGGCTGCACATTCCTTCGTACGGTGCCTTCTCCCTGCTCGTGCTCGGTCTCCCGGCCTTCAGCTTCTTGCTCGGCGCTGCAAGACCTGCAAGTGTGTCACCAGGCACCAGCTCCAGGGCGGGTGTGTCATTACAGATATCCAGCTCAGCTCTATCCCGTTTCTGACCTCCTCCTGTCATCCTGTCTTCGAGGCCAAGTCCATCACGCGCATTCTCAAATGGAGCCATGATAGCAAGGTTCTCCTTGAAAAGCATCACCAGTTTTTCGTATGCTTCAGAACTTGCATCGCCGAGCCTGACAAGCTCCATTGCCAGGATATAAAGCGTAGAGTGCCTGTAAGTCACTGGCCTACCTTTTGCCTCATCGCGCTGGTAGTGCCTGAGGTGAGGGGGCAGAACATCTCTAGCGTCTCTTGTCCACCTCTTTAGTATATGTCGTTTCGGTATCTCAGCAATGCCAACATAATCCATCACCTGATGCACACGGAAAAACACATTTTAATGGTGGCCACAGTAATCAATCAAAAATTGTCAATCACTGCTGCCACTTGTGGAGAATAGTTACTTTTTTGCCGCAATATGACATACTACCGTCAAAACTCGACATTTTTTTGGCCGACAGTTTGTCAACAGAGCCAACCAATATGAATAACAATAGCCAATGTATGTTTTCTTCTAAAACGAGGTGGTAATAAAATCTGTGTTCCGAGGCACGGGTCATTTTTTGTTGAGCCATAGCAAATGCTCGCTTTTTATTCAGCCATGCTTGCTTGCCGCAAGCACAGGGATTAGGGTTAAAATCCGCGTTCAGATGCACATGAGAAAACACATTTTAAACGCTGGCCACGTTAAACAATCAAAAAATGCCCTCCACTGTCTGGCACTGATGGATAAGCAGTTACTTTTTTTTTTCCACAATATGGAATACTAACGGGAAAAGTCGACATGTTTGTCCGGCAGTTTTTTCTCAAACGGGATGGTAATAAAATCTGTGTTCTGAGGCACGGGTCATTTCTGACTCACAGGGGGGGGGGGGGGGGGGGGAATCAGTCCTTGAAGATCACCGTCTTAAAGAAGAACACAAGTTGCTGCTGGGGTAAGCAGCTAACTGATCAGGAATTAAAGACTTTGAAGTCCGAAGCCATTTGACGATCTCTTCCTGCACTACGATGCTGACGCCATCCAAAATATTCGAAATGCCACCTACCGATGCAGATGACAAAATAGCCTAGAACACCTGGCTCGAAATCTGGAACACACAAATCGGGACAACAGTATCTGTAGCAACAGAACCCGGCGGAGTCTGAGCAGTCTGGAACTATATCTGGATGGCAGAGTTGGTGTGGAGCGCAACATATCCATCTTGCCATGAGAGAGAGTTCAAGCTAACCTGTCGAAAAAATCCATATCCATCTTGCATCGTTCCTAAGTCCTATCACAAAAATCGTTGGGATTGGATGAGAGCAACCAAGTGGCAGACCTGTTAGCTACAAAAAGCCACTGTTTTTGGACTCAAGGCCTGGAGGGAACTTTCCCCTGACTTCTTTATGTAACACGAGATGTTCTCCCTTTGTGTTACTTCTATAATCATAGATGCTCTTTCTCAAAATAAAATAAAATCTGTGTTCTATGCACTCCATACAGGACACTCTCGGATATAAAAAGTTTCAGGGTTCTACCGATCAAATTGCGCAAGAGACATCAGCACTGTTTTGCAGAAGCAATTTAATCAACCACACTTAATGTGGGGTACTAACGAATGAGTCAGACTATGCATGCTATATAGATTAAACACTGCCTCTAATATGCTCCACACCACACCACACCTCCCCCCCCCCCCCACACACACAATAAATTAAGCTCGACCTTCCACTATGCTACGCTCCGCAGGTGTTTTCAGAAATGTTTGCAAATTTATTTATTTTTCCTTCTTATTCCCATGTATATTTTCCCTGACAGTGAGCTTGATGCCACAAGTCCTTGTCTGCCACCGAATATTTAAAATACCACTGAACTAATGTATGTGATTTTGAACTTTACCTTCAGAGCATGCCCGCAGAGCATGCCCATGTGGGCAAACTGCCCGCATTCACAATCGAACTCTTCATTCTCCCCAATCACCCGCACTTCGAACTCAACTTTCGCCCACCTCTCCCGCCTATCTGCATTTGTGTGCCAGGCCCTGTAGACCTTCCCCTTTTCAATTTCCTCCACGCGGTACGCAAAACTCCTGTACAGCATCTCACCAAATTGCTCGAACATTGCTCTAGTGTACACCTTGCTAGCGTGCCTCTCAATGTCCAAGTTGTGTTGCACCACTATGCCACCCTGCGTTTTTTTTGCCCCCCAGCAAAAATACTTGAGTCAGTCCATATATCTCCCAGAACCCCCCCCCCCCCCCCCCCCCCCACCCCCATTTGTGAAATAAGGATTTTTTGATGTACATGATTTACCAGCTTTGTCCTCTTTTCCTCATAGCTCTCATCAGCATCACGAGCTTTCTGCAGCCGCATGTATTGTTTCACAAACAGGTGCATTGGACAGCCTCTAGGCACATAAGTTTTGAGCAGACTGTTTGCACTCTCACTCCGCTGTGTGCTCGTCATCTTAGCGCAGAACACGCCCTTGAAGTAAGGCTTTGCCCATTTACCCCTTATCTCATATAGCTGCGTCATATATGGATGCTTCTGCAGGTTGTACTTTTCCACCATCTCCATCCAGGCCGATTCAAACTCATCTGTCGTCAGCATTGCATTTACAAGCTTGTGGAATTCCGCACGGAACGCACTTCTCTTCGTATACAGTGGCCCAAGGCACTCTTTAGCCTTTTTCATGACATGCCATTTGCACCAGCGGTGTGCCACCCCTGGCATGACATTTCTAATCGCCACTTCCATTGCTCGACACTGGTCTGTAGTAACAAAACAAAACAGAAATGGTTATGCTATCATCCACACATCATTGATCAGACAACAAGTTTTATATTTTTCCTGAATGCACACAGACCACAGAGGACTGCATCCATGTTTTTTTACCTGTTAGAATGGCCTGAGGTGGAACACCACCCATCATTCGGAGAAATTCGGTAAACACCCATTCAAAGCTAGCAACCTGCTCATCCCGGACCATCACACCAGCCAGGATAATGCTCTGGAAGTGATTGTTCACCCCGACAAACAACCCAAAAGGCATGTCATACAAATTTGTCTTGTACGTTGTGTCAAATGTTATTGCATCACCAAAGAACTTATACTGCATTCTGCTTGCCCCCGTGGTCCACATCAGATTCTTGATCTTACCCTCTCCATCAGCCTGCACACGGAACATGAACTCAGGATCCTTTGCCCCCAGCTCATCAAATTGCTCTACTGTTTTCCTGACATCATCATCTGCTTGCTCCCTACTCAGCTGCCCACAAAGGTTACGGAGTGATCTTTTCGTGAATGGCACATTGCCCTCGTTGCCAAAGAAGGCTGCAATTATGCTGTATACTTTTCCAATATTTATGTTGTTGTCTCGGAGCTGTCTAATAAGGTCCCTCGTATATACATCAATGTGTTTGTGCGATGGCCAGAAAACCTTCTCTCCACAATTCTCCGTCAGCGTGTGGTTATGCTTCACCCTGTGCTCCGTAATATACCATCCATTGTCCTGCGTCCGGAGCAGCCGTATCATCGCTGGGCATTCGCACCGGCACGATTTGGTGTTCTCTGCCGTTGGCTTACCCTGTGTCATGGAACAAAAAACATTAATCAATTAATAATCCCAGAAGGAGGAACATGACCAGCTCAACATCTGGCTCGTCCCAACACCATTAGGTCTGGTAATCCGTTTTCCATGAATGAGACATACACCGTAAAACTCACCGAGCAGCCACATACAATTTCCTGCATGCATTTCACTCGCTCTACATTCAGTCGGCTCTTCCCGTACCTGATTCCGAACCCATGCTCCCAGGAATATATGTTGTATAAATCATAAGCTTCACCTAACGAATCGAATGTTGTTCCTAGTCCAGGATCAATGACTTCATCTCCAAGCCTCTCTGCGTACCCTCGAATAGACTTCTCAAGTGCTGTTTTCCTGGTAGCACACGGTGTTCTCTCCAGAGGCACCCTTCCAACACGGATCCTGCAACCAGGATAAATTCACAATTTCAGACAAGAGAGTGCCGTGCCCCTGCTGCCTATGGTCCGCATGTTCACTAGCCCTAGCTGGTCTTTTATATGAAAAATTGAATCAGCATCAAACTTGCATACCTTTTTATCCACCCCGGGGAACACCGCTTCTGCTCCGGTGATTGCGCGGTATCTGTTTGCGCGTCTGCCCGAACTCCATTTTCGCCATACACAGCTTGCACAATGCCCACCACAGACTCGTCCGGGTTGACTGATCCGACATGGCTGCCTTCACCTTCACCGGAACCAGATTTTTTCGATACTAGTGGCATTCCCTCGTAGATCGCCATGCTGAACCAAAAAATACAGAAATAAAAAATATATTCCAGTAGCAAGCGGTAGTCCTAGCAATCGATTTCTGCGGTAAATCTTGCGGGGGGGAAAACAAACTGCATTTACCTGCTCACAGGATCTAGGGGGAAATCAATCCCCGATGTCTCCTCCACGCCACCATTCGCCGTCGATGTGCCTCGTGGGGACGGCATCTCCTCCACAGCCCGCACGCCGCAGTCCGCCGCTGCGAGATTTGTTCCGCACAGCGTCTCCTCCAACGCCTCCGCGGCCATGGCCTCCGCCGCGGTTGCGGACGCAGACTCGTCCCGCACCGCGACCTCCATCACCCCGGACTGAATCCTACTGTCGCCCACAGCGGCGGCGCAGTACACCGGCGATGCCTACAAGTACTTAAGCTCCACCCGAGAGGCAGCGCCGTGCACGCGGCTGGCCGAATGGGGTAGGGGGGGCGCCGAACCCGCTCATCCCAGCGACACGTGCGCACCCCGTGGCTGCGCAGTTAAACCTGTACCTTGGTCCGTGACTGTTATCTCGATTATGTACCGCGGGTCCAGATATCACCGCCGTTCCCCGCGCCGTCCCACCGCCATACGCCCCCGTCATCCGTACCGGACAACCCATTCGTATTTCAGATTTTTACGCGCTCGCGCCTGGCCCGGCTCTGACAGATTCCCACATCCCCACGCGGAAATCTTTGGTCCAGATTTCGGGTCCATCTTAGCCCGGGCACCAAAACTCCTCCCTCAGGCTAAAGCCGCCTTTTGTGTTACTAACTAGCTTCTGTAAGTTTGAAGCGACCAAATATTATAAACTTTCAGATTTAGTATTTCTCCTTTAATTTCAGATCTAAAATCTACATTTATTGTTCTTCATTTTTGAGATTCGCATTTACAGAGATGAATTCGGTGAAAATTAACATAACAAGAAACTAGATGTTCATGAGGTTCCGCCACCAAGTCCACAGGAACGGCCACCGCCGCCGTCGCCATTAGAGACAGCTAGCCGATCTCCTCTGAGATTGCCGCGCTTCCATTGGTGCCGTCGCCATTAGAGATATTAGAGGGAGCGATTCTAGATCTCCTATCTGGGGAGCTCAGATCTGTGGGGGAAAGGAGGAGCCGAAACTGCGACCTGGGGAGCCCTTGCCACTATGTGGGAGATCCTAGCACCATGGTGGTGTCAGCGACGGGGAGCTCGATTCCGGCGAAGCGATGGCGAGCTCGATTCCGGCATAGCGACGACGAGGGGTCGACGGCGAGCTGGGCGGGCGGACAGAACAGGGGAGGACGACAGAACAGGGAAGAAGACGGTGGCAACGGAACTCTAACGCTGACAAAGTCAAGTTCTGTTAGAATAACGGGTAAACCTGACATGGTGGGCTCAGCAAGCGGCAGCGGAACGGGAATTATGAGTTCAAACATTTTCTCCCCAATTCAAACACTAGGATTCGGGCTCAAATAAATTTTACCAAAAAAAGACCCTCTGAGCTATTTGTTAAGGGCTTTTGGACCCCCAGGGTGATTGCAGCGAACTAAGGCACCTGTGAGCCTGTGGCAAGGAACTTGGTGACCACAAACTGAATTGCCCGTCGTCATACTCATTTGCGAACCGTTGTACCTGGCCTGTGGGCAGCACGTTTGAGAGGAGCTGGAGAGCTTGCGGGCTTGCGGCCTGCGTGCGTCGGCCAGGCTCTCGCGTGCGAGACTCGCTGCCTTGAGGGCTCGGAAGACTGGGCCTGATGCCCTTACCTGATTTACAACACTTAGCCCACCCTGAAGCACATGCCCTTTTGGGATGATAAGTACGTACAAAAAAAATATGGGAACCGTATTCTTGTGCATCAGGGTCGGCCCAATGGGCTCCGCCCCTGCACATAATATTCCATCTCGTGAGTCTATATTTTTTCTTATGTCCATCGCTTTGCCAAAAAAAAGCGAGACCGATAATAATCTAATCTTTTCCTAACCCCTTTAGGTATCTCTAGAAAGGATAACATGAACATCGGAAGGCTAGTGAGTACCGAATTAACTAAGATAGGACGATCCCCTTATGAAAGTAATTTCCCTATCCAGCTACTCAGCTTTCTCTCAAACCTATCTTTCGCTGGCTTCCATTCTCCATTTTTAGCTTACGGAAATGAATAGGGATCCCTAAGTACTTGAAAGAGAAACCCCTGATTCACATCCAAAAATATTCCTATACTCACTCTCCACCTCCTTAGCCTCCACAAAACAGAAGATCTCGCTTTTATGGAAGTTTATTTTTAGACCAGAGAGCTGTTCAAAAAAAAACAAAGGATGAGTTTCATGTTTAAGGCTTTGTCTAAATCATGGTCCATGAAAATAATAGTATCGTCAACATATTGAATTATTGAAACCCCTCCCTCAACTAGATGGGGTACGAGACCACCCACCACCACCTGACCATCTTCTTTTGCTCGCTGAATAAGAATTGCAAGGATATCCGCAACTATGTTAAATAAAATTGGCGAGAGAGGGTCCCCTTGCCTTAATCCCTTACGGGTCTGAAAATAGTGCCCTATGCTATCATTAACACGCACCCCAACACTCCCACGGCTAATAATCTGTTGAATCCATCGACACCATTTAGGATCGAAACCTTTTATTCGCAAAGCTTGCTCTAAAACCGACCAATTGACCTTATCGTAAGCCTTTTCAAAATCTACTTTAAGTAAAATACCATTCATTTTTTTCCTATGAAGTTCATGGATGGTTTCATGCAAAACTACCACACCTTCTAGAATATGCCTACCCGGCATAAAAGCCGTTTGAGTTGGTTTTACTACCGAGTGCGCCACTTTGGAAATTCTATTAGTTCCAATCTTAGTAAAAAAATTAAAGCTGACATTTAAAAGACAAATAGGTCGATATTGTTGAATTTGAATGGCATTTTCCTTCTTAGGTAACAGAATAGTGGTTCCAAAGTTGAGATGATAAAGTGGAAGTTCTCCTTTATAAAAACTTTGAACATGGACACCACCGGGATATTCATGATGTATTCGTAGATGCATATTCTTGACACTGTTGGTATGATTTACTGAAGGACTCTCAATGGGACACCACCGGGATTTTGTCACACCGCCTCCTTGCCGCTATGATTGGCGATGTGAGACCTATCAATTTCCCGACTGGAGTCTGTTCTATTTCCTTTCTTCAGTTCTTATACCTTCACTTGGCTGCTATTCATTCTATTTGTAGATGCTGTCTTGGGCCGTCGATCCATGTCCACTTAGGCTCAGGTCCATCAGACGAATAAGCACGCATGTACGCGTATGACAGATTTTATCTGGAGTATCCGTTATTCTTTAGGAGAGACGCTCATGTGAGTCTGTGTTGGTAATACGTTCTTTTTTGACAGCTGATTGGCTCTCTTTTTTAACAGTGATTGACTCTCTTGTAATCACAAAATTGGTTGCAACTAAGTGAGGCAAACAACCCAAAGAAAGAGACGATGACTGAACTTAAAGAAGAAAACATCACTGATATTCTGTAAGAGAACTAGGTACACGGATTGTTTTCAGCGCCCTCATATTTTGATCTTGAGCAATTTGCAGAAGAAAATCAAGTCAAATCTTGTCGATCTTGGACGCCACAACCAGGGGATTCTGCCGCGCGAGCTGCTCGCGGCCGGCCGCCATGTAGTCGAACTTGCAGGCGTGCGCGCCGCAGTAGGTGCCGCCGCAACGGCAAGCGAACCCGAGCAGCCCCACCTTCTTTCGGCACGCCTCGCACCGGTTCCTCGTCGCCGTCGTCGGCACCGCCTCCTTCTCGCGTCCGACGGCGGCAGGCTGTCCACCGCCCTCTTTGATCCCCAGCGACGCGAATCCGGACACGACGCTGTCCACCGACGGCGCCGCGCCGCTAACGGCAGCGACACCGATCTGCTGCTCCATGAAGCACCTGGAGCAGAGGTTCCCCGTCGCCGCGCTGCCGAAGACGCCGCAGTCGTTCGCGCACAGGATCGCCGCCGCGCCGACGTCCGACGCCGGGGCACCGCCCGCCTGCTGCGTCTCCGCCATTGCTCGAGTCGATGTACGAGCGTTCCCTCCTTATCTTGGCTTGGCTGCTCTGTTCCGCCCGAGGCGATGTCGATTGTCGATGCTGCTGTGGCCTTTTGAAGGCGTTGCGCTCGTCCGATATCCTGTCGCACTCGGCCAAGTGATCGCGAATCCTACCCAGCCACAGAGACGGAGCACTCATAATCACATGGCCCCATCGTTCGTGAAGTCCGAGACCAGGCGTTGTTGACGTGGCTTTCCTTTCCACTTTTAATTTCTGAGGAAACTAGCCGGGTGGCCCGCGCATTTGCGCGGCTAGATGTATTGTTTAATCACTTAAAAGTTTTGAGATGTTGGTGTTCTATTATATCCGAAGTTCAAATTATAATACATTATAGAAAGAATATTTGCGTGAACCATATTTTAATCTTTCTTTCTCTCTAATTATTCGTTGTGCAAAGTACTATCAATTTAGTTCATGTCTACCTTATTGATCACTAAATTTATATTATTTATTATAAGGTTGTTGATAAGAAATTCGGCTGGAAGAAACATTAAAGACATGTAGTGATGGACTACTAAAGGCATACAATACGCCATTATAGCCATTATAAACTCTGAAATACCATTTGTATTTGTCTCTTTCCACTCATCCTTGGTCCTAAGTGTATACCACAAATGAAATATAAATATATGTGTCTTAAACTTCAACCTTGTGCATGGTATGTCTCTCCATCCACCTCCATTATCATGTCAAGTGGTTTATTCTATGACATGGAAGGTTCTTATCCGAGCTTCATGACATCTCCGTCCCTTTCTCTCTCTCTCTCTCTCTCTCTCTCTCTCTCTCTCTCTCTCTCTCTCTCTCTCTCTCTCCCTCATTATGTCCACATTGCTCCTAAGACTATTGTTGCAGACATGACATATCTTTGATTCACTTAATAGTAGACTTAGTAATGGATTCGTATATGTCTATGCCCCTCTTAGGAACTTGTAGGTGTGTATACTATTTCATTGTTCTACCATAACACTTTTTCTGCCATATTCATATCGGCTTATCTCCATGATAAACCCCTAGTTCCAAACATCTATTCATGGACTTTAGATCTAGTATGTATGAAAATGAATTTTTTTTCTTGCTTAGTATTATATATATTTTCAATTATTGCAGCTTCTCTATTTTTCATATAATTTTTTTTGAAATTTAGTTATTCATGTATTCATGTGGATTATGTATCTTTTTAATCACTTCCTTTATTTCTCATTCCAACTTGATTATATATGTAAGAGATGTATTTTATTGAATCAAACATCAAATTAGCTATTGCTCCAATTCATATGAAGCACTTAAATAGTCAAATTCGTAGGTTTTCTCTATCTATAATTCGAAATGTGTATTTATGAAAAATACTCTTATTCTTAACCATGGTTTTAATTTCATACAATAAAAGTTAATTGATGAAGTTTTTATTGACTCTAATTGGAATTCATATGAAAATACATTTTCCAAATTTATTTTTTATTATAAAATTCGAAGCTAAGAAAATTGATTGACATTTTTGTTTTGTGTTTACCTCCTATATCCAACCATGTTTCATGTGTATTTGTTGGGCGCCATGGGCGTGCCCAGTTAGTCTCTTCTGTGCGATGCTTCTACAGCCTATTGCATGCACTTCTTTATATACCTTCATCATATCTTCTGGATATGCAAGTTTATATACCTTCATCATATCTTCTGGATATGCAAACCGCATGTTCCTTGAAGAAGAGAACACATCCTGGTTTGTTCGCGCTTGATGAACTGAGAATCTGTAAGAACATTAATTCTGGAGCATGGAGTTGGACATAAAAGGGTATGATACAAATATATTCAGAGCCCAACTAATGGATACAGTGATACCGTGGCAGGTCGCCAAATCTAACATTGTGTTGCTGTGTTTGCCGCTGTACGTAGGCCGTGTTGCCATCAATCCTGGCGTCACTTCTAGCCAGATCGATACCAGGCTTGTCGTAGACCTTGCCACCCAGGGGCCTTGTGTGTTTGGCAGCGCCATTCCGCGAGATCATCGACTCTAAGGCTCAATGTAGACTTTATGCAGGCGCAATATCTTCGTAAAGGACGCTTTCATATCCAAATCAATTGTCTCGAGAGACGATGTAGCTTTGGCACGTGCTTCTGCTCTTGTTGGAAAGCCATGGCAATTAACCATCGATGCTTAGATTTTCTACTCCTTGGTCATGCAAACCTGTAACATATTGCAATCTTATTAATTCAGCTTGCAGCCAAGATCGGCAATAAGTATTTATATTGATATGGAATATGCACTTCAATCCTCCATATTCTTATTAGTGCATGGTTCAGTTAATCACACTTACCTGACAGCCGTTCTTTTGCACCGTTGCTGCAACTTGGCATGCATGTCGTCATGTCTGCACCGAGCAAGCATGCCGATGGAACTGTCCCGCATAAAGTTTTGTTTCGATCGGCCGGCAAGTAGAGAAAATATTTGAAGCAAGGAGGCGCGGGATCTGTTGCCTAGATGTTGAACTTGCCATGACCGATGCATCACAGCTCCATGCATCCATTGACCGGGGATCTGTTTGTTTATCTAGTTGCGTGGATGTTGAACTCGCCATGCATGGTCGATGGATCACAGCTCCATGCCTCCGACGACCAGGATGTCAACGGATCTGTCGTGAATAATTTGCCTTTTTGTGAATAATAAGGCCATCTAATACGTGCCATGGATGTTCATGAACCTAAACAATTGAGATATTTTACTGTACAGTCCAACCTGTATACTCTTCCTTCCGAATTGCACGAAATCAAGCATGCCATCCAGTCCTTGATGCAGTCCAGCCTGTCCGAAATTGCAAGAAATCAAGCCGGCCCTCCAGTACTTTATATGGCTGATAATGAATCTAATTAATCCGCGAACATATCGTCGTCGGTTTATCGATCTTGTCGTGTAGATACCGAGCCGGGCGAGGCAGGAGCCTTTGTGTCTTCGGCAGTTCGGCGGCGCGAGATCGACAAAAGGTTTCAACCTAGTAGGAGGACGCCTTCATACCTGAATCCATCGTCGAGATGGCCGATTTAGTTCGATAACTTCTTCTGCCAAGATCAACGACTCCCTCGCCGTGAAAAACCTGCAATCGTTTTGGCTGTTACAGCTGCCTAAGATTTGATCGATCTGCGAATCATGGGTAACGTGCATCGGCCGAAGAGGCAGAGTTGTTGCTGAGATATATAGGTGCAGACGTGGTGGAGAATTTTATGTCTATTGTAGCTCTTGTTTCTAGACGTGAGGGAGAAGGACAGTGTATATCCGCATATTGAAATTCACGGGCTGGACTCACGGGCTGGACGCGAGTACATGTAATCTTGGCCGTTGTTTTGATTTGACTATATTTAGCTAATCTACACCGTTGGTTGTTAGTTGTTTTAATAATATAATAGAAGATTCGGACTTCTTCTGTTACCAGCACTCGAGAAGCCCACGTCCTTGGTACCTGTTCGGATTCAAATCAACTAGATGTAGGAGTGCGCCTTGGCGCACGTTCCGTCGAGTTCGTTCATATGGTCATTTCATAATGAAAGCTAATCGTAGATACAAATATAATATTACAATGTAAATGATACGTTTGTGATAAAATCAAAAGAAACACATGTTTATATAAAAAGAAGAAGTCAGGGGAAAACAGATTACAGTAGCTGAATTTGACGATCCAGTAATAATAGTTTTATATACAACGGATACAGTGAAAACATATTACAGGGAAGCATATCATAGCCAGCAACACTTTCTGAATACCCGACGCATGAAAGATAAGCTAAAGCAACACCCATATAAGGGAAGCATGTTACAGGCAGCTACACTTGGTGTTTCAGTACCAAAAGCATGAAAGATAAGCTAAAGATAAGGCAACACCCACATAAAGGGATCATGGACATTCTTATCATGTAATTTCCAAAGATCATGGCAGAAGGACAACATAGATCTACCAGGCAATTGTAGCATCAAGAGCATATACCACTGTAAATGATAAGACAAACCGGGCAATAGTGAGCACCAAGGTACATATAAAGAATTTTAAGAGAATTTATTCCAGAAAATGTGAGATGGACTTTATTCTAGAAAATGTGAGATACTGAGGAGAATTTTCCTTTGGCAGTGTAGAAGTGTTAAACAGAATGGTGATCTGAACCTTGCTATCTTCGCACATGTCAAGACGATAGCTAGCCTTTGAAAGCCTAAGCTCTACTAACAAAATATCAAGTTCTATCCTAAAAGGAATGCTGATTATCCTTGGAGATTTCTACAGCATGAAACACAAGTATAAGCACTTTATATATCTACATGTTGAACATAAGGTGCTGCTAAGATGATAAGGTCATGGTAAACAGAACTTCCACAAGTTTGTTCTATGTTATATAGCCAAATTGTATTACTCTGGCAGAACAACATGCGGTAATTTAACTCTGTGAAATAACAGGAGATTGATAGCACATAGTTGGTCATGGGTACATACCTAATAGTGTGTGTCTTCAAGTTATATGAAATTTGTGTTATAGCTGTTGTACGTTGATATTTATACACACGTGGCTCAGAAGGCACTCACAAGAAGAACGCAGGTGGTGAATCGACAGTGTGAAGTGGCCGCAACGATCCGACACAACGCGGCAATCTTCAAATCGGAGACGACCTGCGGAGAAGGAGCCAAATCAAGTGAAAATTGGAGAATATTATACCTTCAGAAAAGAGACTCGAGAACAGCAGCAGAACGGATCTGAAGCGAACCGAAGCAATGAACCAAAAATGATGGCTAATGTATGATTTCTAACATTTGCTTGGGTTCTGAGGTGTTTAGTGTACTGACATGCATAAGATTCGGACAGCTACGGTTGTGGTTATAACTGTTAACTGTTCAGTCACCTTTGCAAATTCTACACAGTGAAGTTGCTGAAAGTAAAATTGTGGTTTCGCTTTATGCAGCACAGTTCTAATCTTCAATCAACATTGACTGATATTATCTAATTATGCACTACACTTCATCGGCATCTTACCTATATGGCTGTCGAGGCTGATTTTTCGGGTAGTCGAAGCCTGGAATCTGTGAATGAAAAAATAGAATTTTGGTGATAAATTTCAAGTAAATGTCAATGTACCAAAACAAAAAGAGAAGAGATAATCAGCTATTATCAGCCCTGTTGTAGAAAAATATTGTGTTACACAAAACATTGATACCATCGGATGAATAATGCCGGCTGATTAGCTAGACAATAAGTGTAAGCAGAAACTAAAGCAAATAGGTACCACATAACCTTGAACTAATGTTTGACCTTGAAAAAAAATTAATTTTCAAGGAAAGCCTGCCTTTTCTTCCACCTATACTACTTTCTTCTTTTGCGGATTAGAGGTTACGACAGGTTGCTTAGGAGGATTTATTTCAAACTACATGACATACTAAGCTCGTCTACCATAGTGTGATAAAAATAATCTAAGACTTCCTTCCATGTGTGACCAGATCATCATTGTGGGTGCAATATGCATATATGAAACCGCAACATGGTCAAAGCAGAAGATATTATCTCAAGAATATATCTAAACCAGTGAGAGAAGAGGATACATGTACTTTATAGATTAAAGGTGTTGGAAATCAGTCAATCACGTACGTGGTTTCTAGTAAATGTGTGAGAAACATAGTATAGGTGGAAGAACCATGAGTACTGTTACAGATTGTTACTCTTAAGTATACCAAAAATCTCAAGAACTAAATATTATTAGTTTGGTTCACATTTAGCCGTATTTGAAGACAACAAATCTACTCAGGGCTAGATTATCAAACACCAATAGGTTCAGTCAGCTAATGGCGTAGACATCCAGCAGATCATGATAACAACAGAATCCAAGTCATTCAGGTCGCACATGGCTTTACAGACCAACATTACCTTCTTTGCCTCATACTAAATTCTTTTCTGGAATATGGGAATATAAGATTCAGTGGCAAATGAATAACTTCTGCAATTGATATTATTATATATATCAATACTATTCGGTACTATAACAAGAAAAGGAACCAATGAAGTAGCCATAATTAGTCTCTTTATGTGATGTCTGAAGCTATCTACTGATTGATAGCTACTCGATTTAAGATATCAACTCCCTATGAAGCACATCAAAACAACAACAACAACAAGCAAGGCTTTAAATATTGGTTACAAAGGTCGCTGGCATTTGGATGACAGAACATAACATACATATTTCAGCAAAATACCCCTTGTCAATTGGAAATTAACTGGAAGCCACACTGATCCACAACTAAATAAATCATAATGGTTCATCAGTTTAGCGATCAATTGACATTTTTGTTAACTCCACCAATTTACTCCAACATGAACTTATTAACATGCCTAGAGAATGAAAACTAACCTTTTGCAACCCCGCATAGAGAAAGAAATGTCCCGGAACTGTTTATGCGCACCAACCTACTTTTAAAAACACATGAAATCTAATTACTTGTTTTGCTCTTGCGAATAATAACATGGAATGTCACTGAATATTAATCAGTTGAGACAATAACTTAAAATTCATATCAAACATGAAGTTGCAATTTAATAGAGTAATCAAATTGAGAAGAAAAACTATCCACATGAGTGTGGTTCAATACTCGCAATTGTCAATTCATCACATCATCTGTGAGACAAAATAGAAACATAAAAAATAGAGGCAGTGAGAACATGCATCACAGGCAAGGTACTGAATTAGGATGTGAATGTCACCGAACAATGATAGAAAGATATAGTCAAAATGCGTTACATAAAAGCACAACTCTGAACCATCATGCCATGATAAAAAAATCACACAGCTCATCCTTTGTCACAGAAAGTTACCTCGATAATTAGGAATTAGGTTATATAGAATGGAAACAAAAGCTAAATGTTCTATCAGCGGGTTCTTAATAAATAAGACCGGACTAAATAGAAGAAAAGGAATGCTGCTTTAGAGTTGAGCTATATATCTTCTCATATTTATGATGCAAGATTATTGGACCAAAATCCATCGTACATGGTAAGGATATCTACATAGTGGAAAACTTTGAAACAACTACAACCACACAAATGCATTAACTCATTCAGCATTGAGTGGAACTTGTCTGTAGCTACACCTGAGCAGCGACCATGACCGGCGTGTGCCACCACCATACCCATCTTGGAACTCATCCTCTGAGTTACCTACCCTCCAGAGCACCAACAATCCTTTCACATGGATTGAAAAGTCTGCACAACAACACTTTAAATCTGGTAATAAATAACTACCATTGCAATGATTTTTTCGGAGGATCTAACAGTCTACACAAAATCACTACAAATCTAGCACTCCTGGTTGATGGCACACAGGGAGCATCGGGAATCACTTCGTCGACCCACCTTTAAGATTCAGAATAGAACAATAAGAACAATTTTGTTGCTAAGAGGTCTAGATTCAGACTAATAGTAAGATACTTGCTTGCAATGGCGAAGCAATTCGTAGAGGTCCATCTCGGTCAGAACGGCCTTGCCTTTGTACCATGTGTGACCTCATCGATTCAGAACCATCTTGGAAGCTTTCAAGATTCAACAATATATAAGCATGATGCTCACCTATGACTATCCGAGGAAGGTGAGGCATGATCCGCATACTTTGCTTATCCAATAACTAACTTCACCGGAGGCGCATTCCAGCCAGCTAGCTGTTAGAGAAATTCCCATAAATGATACATAAATGAGGCAAAGAGAGGAAGTGAGATAAAAAAGAATGTAATAGCAGGATTCTTGGTCCTAAGCCATAAATAAATCTATTCAGTTTAAGTAACTATTGCATTAGATAATTTGCAGTGATTTCAGTAACTAAAACCAAAAGCATAAAACAGATAGAAACAGATAGCCCATTGTGCTTTCACTGGGCTGACCAAAAATCTAAATAAATAAGCTAGTAGCAGTATGTTATATTAAAATAAACAATAACATTATGCTTATGTAAGAGACCATCACAAGGGGAGCAACAAAGGGCATCACCAAACAAATCTTCACTCTCTGAAGCACATAGTGGAAAATATGCAGTGTGGAACCAGCGTCATTAAACTACTAAATATTCTGATTCAGTTTGACATATGTAATAGCTAGGAAATTATTAATGCCCATTTAATATCTTATTTATTTATTCCTCTATAACAGAGCAAGATTTGATCTCCTGGTCGTTCTATATTCCCTCCACATTGATCTGGACACAAAGCCAGATTGACTATAATTAGAATATAAATTACAAATTGTAAGACATGCCTATTTAAACTATGATCTAAGGTGCTAACTAAGCTTTCAAGTTCAATAAATATGTGTTAGTGTCGACATGCTAAATAGTGCCAAATTAATCTTGTGGACCGAAACTGAGGCATGGAACCCAAGAAAATTCTTTAAAATAAAGTATACATGTATAAGAATAGTCTACACCTAAAATCACCGGGAATCACATTTACATGCTTTATTCGCACAGTCCAACACCAATGATTCAGACATAATATTTAGAAGCTTTTTCCCCATCTAAAAAACTATAATAAGATTAGGTTTTCTAAATGTACAATGAACCAGACATTCAATCTGAATAAAATATAGAGCACCAATTCTAGACACAAGCATTACAGAAACTATCGTTCTTAGCTACAGCTATGTAGAACTATTCACCACCAAAACAATAATTATAAGCTGGCATATTAATATGATGTGCAAGAATAGCCAGCAGATCGTTGGTCAGAATGCAATAACTCTACACATTCAGATAAGCTGGAAACCATCTAACATCTTTACAAAATCAACTGATTGCATGCCCTCGCCTTAAATCAATGAGCAACAGAGGACCTTTTCTCAACTTCACTGGAAAAACCCCACACTAAGATGAGGAAGAGAAACTCTGGAGATGCATATAGATGTATATACTTGTGAAATTTGATTGATATGTATAGGAAGAACACCTTACGAGTACGCAGCCGCTGAACAGGGGCACCTGTCTCAGAACCTGAAGCCCAATACAACAACATTAGGAGCAACAAAAAAACAAAACACCAAGTTGTTTATACTATTTTGTTCACTTCGGGTTGAAAGTGGAAGCTAAGACCTTGCAATAATGTGTATTATAGATAAACAGAATGCGTCCTAGCCGTCCGTTTGCGGTAAGTCCTTTTTACCCCTGCGATATATTAAAGGTAAATCATCATCTTATGAAGATACATCCTACAACGTTTCCTGAGATAATTTATTGGCACATGTTCCAAACGCCCATGCTGGCTTTGCTCTTTTTTGGGAGGAATAAAAGCAGTTCCAGTAGACTATATTAGAAACCAAAGTAGCATAGATACCGTATTATCAGAAATGCACAATCAATAAGTAACCATGATCAGAAATATAAATTTGCATGGAAACATAAATTTTCCTTTGGATAAAAAACAACTGCAATTGCATATAAATAACAGCAGCTAAAGAAATAGAAAAACCTCAATCATATATGTATAGCCCTTTACAATGAAATAAGAGGAAAGTAGTCCTTCACCTCAAGGGGGTCATCATTACAACCCTGATATGCAAGGAAACAAATCCAAAATAAGAAACCGCAATACGGTGTTGAACTCAAATAGTAAAAACTTGCCAAGAACAGAGAAAACCTTAGATCCATCTGGCAGTGAACACTATCTCGTTGTGGTAATCACACTGGGCGGCAATATGAAGCCGGACGACCCTGAAAAGAAAAGGGAAAGAAGTCAAAGAACAACAACCATATCAACCAAATGTTGTTCCAACTATGAGATGGGACAACTATTTAAAAACATAGAAGCTACATATTGTAAATCTCAGGTTTAGTAACGGTTTAGTAAGTCATCCTGCGCCATTAACACCCATGCATGGAGTTAAGCATTTTGTAAGGAAAATATATAAACGGTATTTTTCCATTACTATGTGTCATAAATCATAACGCATTATTATAACTCATAAATCCTCTCATTACTATGTAATATACCAGTTCATATGTGATGACCCACAAGTATAGGGGATCGCAACAGTCTTCGAGGGAAGTATTACCCAAATTTATTGATTCGACACAAGGGGAGCCAAAGAATATATGTAAGCCTTAACAGATGAGTTGTCAATTCAGCTGCACCTGGAAACAGTCTCGCTCGCAGTGGTTTATCAGTAGCAACAGTTTTATAGTGGTGACAGTAGTAAAACAGTAACAGCAGTTGTAAAATAGCAGCGGTAATAGTAACAGTTGTAAACAGTAGGAACAAATACTGTAGGCATAGGGATGGATTACGGGCGTTGCATGGATAAGACAATTCATGAAATCAATGAGACATGGGCATTGCAGATAAATAATAATAAAGCATCCTAGTACAAACAATCATAGGCATGTGTTCCGTATATAGTCGTACGTGCTCACAAGGAGAAACTTGCACGACATCTTTTGTCCTACCAGCCTGTTGCAGCAGGGCCTCAAGGGAAACTACTGGTAATTAAGGTACTCCTTTTAATAGAGTACCGGAGCAAAGCATTAGCACTCGGTGAACACATGTGATCCTCACATCATAGCCACCCCCTCCGGTTATCCCAATTTCTGTCACTTTGGGGCCTCGGGTTCCGCACAACAATATGTGTATACAACTTGTAGGTAAGACCATAAACAACAAGTATCATCATAGAAATAATAACATGTTCAGATCTGAAATCATGGCACTCGGGCCCAAAGTGACAAGCATTAAGCACAACAAGTTGCAACAATATCATAGGCACTAAATAAAGATACTAGGCACTATGCCCTAACAATCTCATATCAAATTACATGAATGATCTCATCCAATCCCTACCATCCCCTCACCTACAGTGGGGGAATTACTCACACATGGATGGGGGAATCATGGATGGTTGATGGAGGAGCGTCGGTGCTGATGGTGATGAAGATCTCCTCCGAATCCCCGTCCCGGCAGGGTGCCAGAACGGAGTTTCTGGTTCTGAATCGCGGTTTCTGATGGCGGCGGCGCAGCGGAAGTCTATCTGGGAAAAACGCCATCTCTCCGATATTATGTCATCAGAGGGTATATGTAGGCGAGAGGGGAGGCCGAGAGGACGGCTGGGTCCTCCTCATGCCAGGGTGGCGCGGCCAGGGTTGGGCCGCGCCACCAGTGTGTGAGGGCCCCTTGAGCCTTCTCTCCGTCCCGTCTTCTGGCTCCGTGGGTCTTCTGGTGAAGTAGGATTTTTCATGATTTTTCCCGAATTTTTACTGGAAGTTGGATTTTTGCACAAAAACGAGACACCAGAGCAATTCTGCTGAAAACAGCGCCAGTCCGTGTTAGTTGCATTCAAAACACACAAATTAGAGGAGAAACAATAGCAAAAGTGTTCGGAAAAGTAGATACATTTTTGATGTATCAACTCCCCGAAACTTAGCTATTTGCTTGTCCTCAAGCAATTCAGTTAACAACTGAGAGCGATAAAAGAAACTTTCACGAACTCATTTGCTCATATGATGTATATATACTAACTATGTGATCAAGTACTCAGGCAATTCATAATAAGAAATATGCAACTAATGTCACCTCATAGTCAAGCAAGCTATGAAAGAGTGCCAATGCACTAATAACAAGTAACAAGTACATAAGAAGCTACAAGATTGTAATATGCATAAATGATATGAAAGAGTGGTATCCAGCTTGCCTTTATTTGTGGAGCAAAACATAAATGCTGAGGCACCTCTGAAGTCCAAGGGAAGACTAGAAGTTAAAGATATCAAAGATACAAGCATCAAAGTTATACCACAGTTAACCGTGTTCTGGGACAAGCACATTACACTAAGAATAACAGCTATGCTCTCAAGAAGTGCTTAAAAGTTAGAAGATGAAGACTCAACATAAAAATAAATGAATGGCCCTTCGCAGAGGGAAGCAGTGATTTAACATGTGCTAGAGCTTTTCATTTGTAAAACAGAGATAAAAATTTATTTTGAGAGGTGGTTGTTCTATGTCAACGACTAGCAATGGGGACTTGCTATCTTCCATAATAAACAAGTGAGAGCGGTTCCGAGTTCTTTGAAATTTTGGCACATTGGTGCTCTTTTATAAAGCTTTGGCACTCCTCCCCACCTTTTTTTCTTTCTCAAACCATGGCTAACCGATTCCATCGGGTGCCCACCAACTTTCACATTCCATTGGGGGAGTGCCTTTTTTTTATTTCTTTTCAGAATTAGATTATAATGGTCTGACCAGCTCCCTTGCAAAATTAATGACGAGCAGATGAAGCTGCCTAGTCGAGGGGTACTCAATTTAATATGGAAGATAGCAATTCCGACCACTACGTCCCCATGAGCTAAAAACAGTGGCACAAAATGAGAAGTAGTTGAAAGTTTTGAAAGGTAGCACATGAAAAATGTACTTGGAATGGCTTACAAATACCATGCATAGGAATTTATAGTGGACTCTTTGGAAAACTTGGTTTTTGGTAATTGGATGCACGAGTAGAGCTCATACTCAGTACAAGTGAAGGCTAGCAAAAGACTGGGAAGCGACAATCGAGAGAGCAATAACTGTCATAATCATGCTTGCGATAAAACAAAATTAATATAGGCATAAAAATGATACAAGAACTCTGAGGCAAAGTAAATCATCAAGGCTTAATTGACTTTTTGTTCAGTCATGTGCATGCTTGAGCATGTGCCAAGTCGATTCAAATGAAGCTTTCAGAGGAGGGTACCACAATATCATACCATATTATGAATAAAACAATGCATGCAAGCGTCTACATGACATGCTATAGGCTAATAGTAAATTGAAACTAATCATATGAGAGCAAGAACTACAAAGCATCCATTAGATAACATATACCTTACATGAACCGACTAAGCATGTCCACATAAATGAGTATATGTACAAAATGAAAACAAATAGAGTGCATACCAGCCTCTTACCACATCTCGGATTGTCGTATGTCGTCATTATTGCTCTTCACTTGTGTGGCTTGAATAATATAAAGTGAATACCAAGCTCCAATGGAGTAACGGGAGACTGAACTCTGCAACAAACTTTACAAAACTGAGGAAGAACAACAAATATTTTTGTGTTTTTGATTTTTGAAACAAGAACGAAAGGAAATAGCAAACAAAGCAAAATATTTTTGGATTTTTTTTTCAAGTGGCAAACCGAAAATAGCAAGTAAAGCAAACCAAAGGTAGAAAACTAAAAAGACAAACGAAGAGAAACAACGGAAATATTTTTGGTCTTTTTGCATTTTGGAAAGCAGAAGTAAGAACTAAAACAATAAAGAAGGCGAAACATGGATATACAAAGGTCCGACAGAATACGATATGTAGATGAGTGAATCGTCGGCGTACCTCCCCCCAAGCTTAGGCTTTTGGCCTAAGTGGAGATCAATTTCGACTCTGGTAGCTGCCCCAGGCTGGTGGGTCATCATAGGTGTAATCGTACCCTGGCTCCCATGAAGATGAAGCTGATGGCGCATAATCATAATGATAAGGCTGCTCATATGGGAAGTTTGCAAAGTCGGAGGGCTGTCCCGACTCCTCGACGCCCTCCTCATCGTGCACAGGCGGCGGGTGCTCATCTACGTACGCATCAAGCTCATCTTCCGTAAGCGACCATCCATTCCTGCGATTAAGGTTAAACAAAAGAGGTGCAGGCAAACAGACTGATCGATCAGTCTTTACTACCCTCCAGGTAGTCTTCTTGAAAAAGGTTAGCTCAAATGTTAAATGAATCAAACTAGCAGGAGGAGAAATAAACTTATGATGAATCATAGAATTAAGATCAAGTTTCTCCTCGGGGAATTGCAGATCTAGAAGATGAGGCACTACACCATGCAAAGCTAACATGCGTGAAGCTATAAGTCCCCCACAGATTCCCCCTTTCTCACGATTAATATCAAGACGGAAAGCTATTAAGGCACCCAAATGGTGAGTCCTATCACGCCTCAAAGCAGCAGCAATAAAAGCTAGATCATGAAGAGACAATTTACTTGCAGATTTCCTAGCAAAAACACATTTGGTAATAAAGAAGGCAAAATATCGAATGGATGGGAAATAAATATTTCGAGTTTTACCACCCTCTTCTGTGAAGCTTCTTCCTTGACAAATCTCTTTGTATAGTTCTAACAATGGCCTAGGTTGTCCCCTTATCTTCTCGAGCGATCCCCACTGTGGTACTCTAATAGCTGTACAGAAAACATCAAGAGGCAAGTCCACAGATTTGTTATAAATTTTATAATGAACCATGGGGTTAGAAGTGGACCAACTAAATCTAAAATCCTGCACCACGGACATTGTTAGTTTAACATATTGGGGAGGTTCACCCTCAACAAAGTATTCCAATCCTGCATTAGAGAGTAAGGTTTGAAAATCCTGCAGAATTCCGGCAGCATTCATGAACTCTGAGCATGGATAGTGTGAGGGGAAGACCTTCTCTTCACGATGAACTTTCATAACTTCATGCACTTCTAGTTCATGTTGAGAAAGTTGATATGCATTCTCCTCCATTTCTGAAATTTTTGACAAACCTCATAAAATATGATTTTGAGACAAGCAAATGTAGGAAACTACTATAGTGAGTTACTAGAGAGCTAACATGCATCAAAATAACAATTCTAAGCAATAGAACAAGCATGCATACTCATTTATACTGTCACCTACAAAGCTAAAATACTCAAGAAATACTTCACCAAAAGAAAATCTACTTGGACAAGTGGAGGAGTCACATACCGGAGAGCAAATACTCCAAATTTCAGCAGAAATGTTGGGCTGAGCAAGGAGATCGAAAAATCGAGGTGAAGAACAGCAAGAACTCGGGTTTAAGCTGAGTGTATCGTTGTTTTCGGGAGAGAGAAAGAGCAGGGGAGGAAGAGATAAGTGAGGGGCCAGGTGGGGCCCTCTCACACCTGGGTGGCGCGGCTAGGGCTGCGCCGCGCCACCTATGTGTGAGGTGGCGTGGCAGCCCCTCCTGGTGCCTCCCAGGTGTCTCTCTGCCCCATTTTTGACATAAAAAATTATAAAGAATTTTCTGGAATTCTTAGAGAAACTTTATTTTCGAGGATTTTTCAGAAATTGGCATATCGATAAAAACTCGGAAAAACGGCGATAAAACGATTTCAAGCAAAACAAAACCAAGCATGCAGCAGCTCTGAGATACTCTTAATCATGCAACTAAACTGAAGGAATAAAATTGATGAAAGTAAATACATGTGAGGTGGAGTGGATGCGGTGAAAACAAAGTTTCGTTCATACAAAATCACTTTGTTAACAAGGTTGATCAAGTCTTGTTCCCAAACTAACTTTATATGAGGCAAAACTTTGCACTTCACTAAATGCTTATGTTACCTCAACTTTGATAGGCATAGTCCCAATCATAATAATTTGATATTCTTCCTTGGGCTTTTGTTCTGAACAAATGATTTGACCAACTTTGATGGTCTCAACATGCTTGATTGAATTTAGAGCATTCTTCCTATCAATCTTCTTGTGAAAATATACCGTATACTCTTTATCATTAACATTAAAAGTGACTTTTCCTTGATTGCAATTAATAACAGCACCTGCAGTGTTTAGAAAAGGTCTCCCAAGAATAATAGACATATTATCATCTTCAGGCATTTCCAGCACAACAAAGTCAGTTAAAATTAAACAACTGTTAGCAACTTGAACAGGAACATTTTCACATATACCAATAGGAATAGTAGTAGACTTATCAGCCATCTGCAAAGATATATCAGTTGATACCAATTTTTCTAAATCAAGTCTCTTATAAAGAGAGAAAGGCATGACACTAACTCCAGCTCCCAAATCACATAAAGCAGTTCTAACATAGTTATTTTTAATGGAGCAAGGAATAGTAGGTATACCTGGATCTCCAAGCTTCTCCGGTACTTTACCATCAAAAGAATAATTAGCAAGTAGAGTGGAAATTTCCTCACTGGGAATTTTCCTTTTGTTAGTGACAATATCTTTCATATACTTTGCATAAGGAGGCATTATAATAGCATCAATCAAAGGAATTTGCAAAAATAAAGGTCTCATCCATTCACAAAACCTGTTGCAGTGTTCTTCTTCCTTGGACTTGTGTTTCTTACTAGGAAAAGGCATTGGTTTCTGTACCCAAGGTTCTCTCTCTTTACCATGCTTGTTGGCAATGAAGTCTTCTTTGGTATACTTTGCATTCTTGTCAATCTTCTCTGGTTCTTCTTCAACTTCTTCTTCAACTTCTACTTTATCGAAAGCATCTCCTGGTTCAGTTTCAGTATCAGAAATAGAAACACTGTTAGGATCTTTACCTACATCAGAGGATTCTGCAGTTGTTTTATGCTTCTTCTTCTTCTTCTTATAAGGAATATCATCATTTGAAGTGCGTTGAGAATCTTGCTCAACCCTCTTAGGATGTCCTTCAGGATATAATGGATCTTGAGTAGCAGCGCCACTTCTCGTGCGTATTTCACATGCTTGCTTCTCTCTTGCGGCATTAACTAGCAAGTCTTTTTGCACCTTGGTAAGCTGGTCAATTTGTGTTTGAACCATTTGAAAATGTTTAACAAGTATCTTCACATCATTGGTGGTTCTCTCCATAATATCCTGCAACTTGTTAATAGCTCTAGAATTTTCCAACAGATGATTATGCACCATTCTATTAAAATTTTCTTGCTTAACAATAAAATTATCAAATTCATCTAAGCATTGATCAGGAGGTTTAGTATAAGGAATATCTCTTTCATCAAAGCGTTGGAGAGAGTGTACCTCAATAGTAGATGAGTGAGGGATTGGCTTACATAATTCTTCTATAGGAGGTAAATTCTTCACATCTTCGGCCTTAATACCTTTCTCCTTAAGAGATTTCTTAGCTTTCTTCATAACTTCATCATTTAATTCAATCATCCCTCTCTTCTTCGGCGTAGGCTCTGTAGATGGCGCAGGGGTTGGTGCTGGTGTTGGCTCAACTAAAGTCCAATCATCATGATTCCGGCTTATTTTAGCCATTAATTCTTCAGCTTCGGCCGGAGTTCTTTCCCTGAAAACACAACCAGCACAACTATCCAAATATGACTTAGATTCATCTGTTAGTCCATTATAAAATATATCAAGGAGTTCATTTTTAGGCAATGGTTCTTTAGGCAAAGCTCTAATTAAAGAACAAAACCTTGTCCAAGATTCAGGCAGCATCTCTCCTTTTCCCTGTTCAAAATCAAAGATTTTCTGCACAGCAGCATATTGAGTACTAGCAGGAAAATATTTCTGAAAGAAAGCATTAACCAAAGCAATAGGACTAGTAAGAGAGCCAGGAGACAAGCTATTAAACCAATTTTTAGCACCATCTTTCAACGAGAAAGAAAAAATCTTAGCAACAAAGTAAGTGTGGAGCTTAATATCATCATAAAACAAGTTACTCAAAGTAGAAAGCTCATTCATGTGCCCCATAGCACTCTCATCTTTAGTACCACAAAAAGGAGTTTTCTCAACAATAGATATGTAAGATAAATCCAAAGAGAAATCATAATCCTTGTCTCTAATATTTATGGGAGAAGCAACAAACTTAGGATCAGGAGACAAATTATATCTAACAGAACGTCTTGCAAGAAGTTCTTTAACATTACCAGCATTACGAGCAGCACGTGCTTCAGCAATAAAATCATCATTAAGCTCAATATAAGCATCATCATCATAATCATCACTAGGACATTCCCTAGACTCAGGTGAACTAACATGTGTAACAGTGGTGTTTCCCAACTTAGCTCTAGCAATAGTAGCATCTAAAAAGGAACCTAGTGAACCACTCTCATCAAGCACAGTAGAAGCATCATCTAAATTATCAGTGGCATTTTCAATCTCAGCAGAAGTAGTAGCAGTAGCATGTGGGTGTGGTGGTGTAAGCAACTTACTCATAACAGATGGTGAATCAAGAGCTACAGAGGTGTTGAGAGTCGTACCTCTTCTTGTAGTGGATGACAATATAGGAACTTTTCCATCACGAGGTTTACCCATGATGAAAGGATTGCAGCGAACAATATGAATACCAAGTGAACTTACAAATAAAGCTATGCTCCCCGGCAACGACGCCAGAAAATAGTCTTGATGACCCACAAGTATAGGGGATCGCAACAGTCTTCGAGGGAAGTATTACCCAAATTTATTGATTCGACACAAGGGGAGCCAAAGAATATATGTAAGCCTTAACAGATGAGTTGTCAATTCAGCTGCACCTGGAAACAGTCTCGCTCGCAGTGGTTTATCAGTAGCAACAGTTTTATAGTGGTGACAGTAGTAAAACAGTAACAGCAGTAGTAAAATAGCAGCGGTAATAGTAACAGTTGTAAACAGTAGGAACAAATACTGTAGGCATAGGGATGGATTACGGGCGTTGCATGGATAAGACAATTCATGAAATCAATGAGACATGGGCATTGCAGATAAATAATAATAAAGCATCCTAGTACAAACAATCATAGGCATGTGTTCCGTATATAGTCGTACGTGCTCACAAGGAGAAACTTGCACGACATCTTTTGTCCTACCAGCCTGTTGCAGCAGGGCCTCAAGGGAAACTACTGGTAATTAAGGTACTCCTTTTAATAGAGTACCGGAGCAAAGCATTAGCACTCGGTGAACACATGTGATCCTCACATCATAGCCACCCCCTCCGGTTATCCCAATTTCTGTCACTTTGGGGCCTCGGGTTCCGGACAACAATATGTGTATACAACTTGTAGGTAAGACCATAAACAACAAGTATCATCATAGAAATAATAACATGTTCAGATCTGAAATCATGGCACTCGGGCCCAAAGTGACAAGCATTAAGCACAACAAGTTGCAACAATGTCATAGGCACTAAATAAAGATACTAGGCACTATGCCCTAACAATCTCATATCAAATTACATGAATGATCTCATCCAATCCCTACCATCCCCTCACCTACAGCGGGGGAATTACTCACACATGGATGGGGAAATCATGGATGGTTGATGGAGGAGCATTGGTGATGATGGTGATGAAGATCTCCTCCGAATCCCCGTCCCGACAGGGTGCCAGAACAGAGTTTTTGGTTCCGAATCGCGGTTTCTGATGGCGGCGGCGCAGCGGAAGTCTATCTGGGAAAAACGCCGTCTCTCCGATATTATGTCGTCAGAGGGTATATGTAGGCGAGAGGGGAGGCCGAGAGGACGGCTGGGTCCTCCTCACGCCAGGGTGGCACGGCCAGGGCTGGGCCGCACCACCAGTGTGTGAGGGCCCCTCGAGCCTTCTCTCCGTCCCGTCTTCTGGCTCCGTGGGTCTTCTGGTGAAGTAGGATTTTTCATGATTTTTCCCGAATTTTTACTGGAAATTGGATTTCTGCACAAAAACGAGACAGCAGAGCAATTCTGCTGAAAACAGCGTCAGTCCGTGTTAGTTGCATTCAAAACACATAAATTAGAGAAGAAACAATAGCAAAAGTGTTCGGGAAAGTAGATACGTTTTGGACGTATCAATATGCAACAGCTAGGAAGAGAGCACCTGGAGATAATCGCTTCCCACATGATCTAGGTGTGAAAATAATACATGACCAAATCTCATGAATGAAAGCTAGCATAAATCAGAAAAATCACAATAAGATGTTTGTCCTATGTATATTAATTTAGTTTTGCAAATCACCCTGAAGACCTGAAAAGAGGACCTGGAGGTTGGAATGGCTTGGGAAGCAGTAGCTGCTAGCATGGATCTGGAG
This sequence comes from Dactylis glomerata, assembly GCA_007115705.1. Lineage (NCBI taxonomy): Eukaryota > Viridiplantae > Streptophyta > Magnoliopsida > Poales > Poaceae > Dactylis > Dactylis glomerata. The sequence continues at coordinate 16,003,130 of QXEO01000220.1, forward strand.
TTGTGGAGATCGGCGATGTGGTTCCTTGGTCGCAAGGCCTCTCCTTTTATGTTTCCCACTCCATCTCCCTTTTTGCTGCATCATCTTAATCAGGGTCTCGCCTCGGTGAAGTTTATACACATGATGACACACAAGAGTAATAAGAATATATATATCTGAAAAATGCCTAAAAACATGAGTAAAATTAACACATACAACTAATCAAATCAGATATTTGTCCAATTATCAGGAGCATAGTAAGAAGGTCAAGTGTCTAATCTATGTAACTAATCCATCTCTGTTTCATTTAGTCACAAGAATTTTGTAAAGATGCATAACTAAAGCCAAGTCCTATCAAACTAAATAAGATGCGCACACAACATCATCTTCTTGGAGCAGTATTTGCTCACATGCATTTGCACAAACACCTTATGTGCACACATGTAGCTTCACAGTAGGAAAGAAAATGTACTGCAAATCAATGGTGTAGTTATGCAGAGATGTTAAAGGAAGGGGGTTGGAGGCAAGGTAAGCTTAATACCTGTCGACGACGCGATGGTGTCAGAGGAAAAACTTCCCATGTACCGCAGGCTCGAATCCATGGCGTTGTGGATATGATGACAGCCATCCAGACTGTTGTACAACCTCTGAGGTAGCTGCAAATTATGAAAATCCAGCGAACATCAAGCACAATTAACGGACCTGCAACCTGAATTATATATGCATCATTTCAGCAAAAGCAAAAACGTACACGTGCCAGGACTCATCCTTCTCCACATGGCCCCGACGTCCAGTAGTCCCGCCGCCTGGTAGCCGCTGCCGCCCTGGACGCGCTCGTGGAGGCTGCTAGGAGCCGGGATGGCCGCGCTGGCCGACGCCCTCTCCGACACCCTCTGCCTCAACGGGATGGTGGTGGCGGCTCGAGAGGAGATGGAGCGGGCGCCAACGCCCCTGCGCCCATGCGCCAGCCGCCGCGCCGGCCACCATGCCGACGGCCTCCCTTACGCCGGCCACCGCGCTGCCGGCCGCGCCGGCCACCATGCTGGCGGCCTCCCATGCGCCGGCCACCGCGCCGCGGGCCTTTCCTGCGCCATCCGCCGCACCGCTGGCCTCCCCAACCGCCCGCCGCCTTATCACGCTTGCGTCACCGTGATGACCCACAAGTATAGGGGATCGCAACAGTCTTCGAGAGAAGTATTACCCAAATTTATTGATTCGACACAAGGGGAGCCAAAGAATATATGTAAGCCTTAACAGATGAGTTGTCAATTCAGCTGCACCTGGAAATAGTCTTGCTCGCAGTGGTTTATCAGTAGCAACAGTTTTATAGTGGTGACAGTAGTGAAATAGTAACAGCAGTAGTAAAATAGCAGCGGTAATAGTAACAGTTGTAAACAGTAGGAACAAATACTGTAGGCATAGGGATGGATTACGGGCGTTGCATGGATAAGATAATTCATGAAATCAATGAGACAAAGGCATTGCAGATAAATAATGATAAAGCATCCTAGTACAAACAATCATAGGCATGTGTTCCGTATATAGTCGTACGTGCTCACAAGAAGAAACTTGCACGACATCTTTTGTCCTACCAGCCTGTTGCAGCAGGGCCTCAAGGGAAACTACTGGTAATTAAGGTACTCCTTTTAATAGAGTACCGGAGCAAAGCATTAGCACTCGGTGAACACATTTGATCCTCACATCATAGCCATCCCCTCCGGTTATCCCAATTTCTGTCACTTTGGGGCCTCGGGTTCCGGACAACAATATATGTATACAACTTGTAGGTAAGACCATAAACAACAAGTATCATCATAGAAATAATAACATGTTCAGATCTGAAATCATGGCACTCGGGCCCAAAGTGACAAGCATTAAGCACAACAAGTTGCAACAATGTCATAGGCACTAAATAAAGATACTAGGCACTATGCCCTATCAATCTCATATCAAATTACATGAACAATCTTATCCAGTCCCTACCATCCCCTCACCTACAGCGGGGGAATTACTCACACATGGATGGGGGAGTCATGGATGGTCGATGGAGGAGCGTTGGTGGTGATGGTGATAAAGATCTCCTCCGAATCCCCGTCCCGGCAGGGTGCCAGAACGGAGTTTCTGGTTCCGAATCGCGGTTTCTGATGGCGGCGGCGCAGCGGAAGTCTATCTGGGAAAAACGCCGTCTCTCCAATATTATGTCGTCAGGGGGTATATGTAGGCGAGAGGGGAGGTCGAGAGGGGTGCTGGGGCCCCCTCACGCCAGGGTGGCGCGGCCAGGGCTGGGCCGCGCCACCTATGCGTGACGGCCCCTCGAGCCTCTTCTCCCTCCTGTCTTCTGGCTCCGTGGGTTTTCTGGTGAAATAGGATTTTTCATGATTTTTCCCGAATTTTTACTGAAAGTTGGAATTCTGCACAAAAACGAGACACCAGAGCAATTCTGCTGAAAACAGCGTCAGTCCGTGTTAGTTGTATTCAAAACTCACAAATTAGAGGAGAAACAATAGCAAAAGTGTTCGGGAAAGTAGATACGTTTTGGACGTATCAACTCCCCCCAAGCTTAGCTATTTGCTTGTCCTCAAGCAATTCAGTTAACAACTGAGAGCGATAAAAGAAACTTTCACAAACACATTTGTTCATATGATGTATATATACTAACTATGTGATCAAGTACTCAAGCAATTCATAATAAGAAATATGCAACTAATGTCACCTCATAGTCAAGCAAGCTATGAAAGAGTGCCAATGCACTAATAACAAGTAACATGTACATGAGAAGCTACAAGATTGTAATATGCATAAATGATATGAAAGAGTAGTATCCAGCTTGCCTTTATTTGTGGAGCAAAACATAAATGCTGAGGCACCTCTGAAGTCCAAGAGAAGACTAGAAGTAGAAATATCAAAGATACAAGCATCAAAGTTATACCACAATTACGTACCATAATATGAATAAAACAAAGCATGTAAGCGTCTACATGACATGCTACAGGCTAATAGTAAATTGAAACTAATCATATGAAAGCAAGAACTACAAAGCATCCATTAGATGACATATACCTTACATGAACCGACTAAGCATGTCCACATAGATGAGTATATGTACAAAAATGAAAACAAATAGAGTTCATACCAGCCTCTTACCACATCTCGGATTGTCATATATCGTCATTATTGCTCTTCACTTGTGTGGCTTGAATAATATAAAGTGAATAACAAGCTCCAATGGAGTAACGGGAGACTGAACTCTGCAACAAACTTTACAAAACCGAAGAAGAACAACAAATATTTTTGTGTTTTCGATTTTTGAAACAAAGGCAGAAGGAAATAGCAAACAAAGCAAAATATTTTTGGGTTTTTCAAGTAGCAAATCAAAAATAGCAAGTAAAGCCAACCAAAGGTAGAAAACTAAAGAACCAAATAGAGAGAAACAACGGAAATATTTTTGGTCTTTTTGTGTTTTGGAAAGTAGAAGTAAGAACTAGAGCAATAAAGAAGGTGAAACATGTATATACAAAGGTCCGACAAAATATGATATGTAGATGAGTGAATCGTTGGCGTACCTCCCCCCAAGCTTAGGCTTTTGGCCTAAGTGGAGATCAATTTTGACTTTGATAGCTGCCCCAGGCTGGTGGGTCATCATAGGTGTAATCGTACCCGGGCTCTCGTGAAGATGAAGCTGATGGCGCATAATCATAATAAGGTTGCTCATATGGGAAACTCGTAATGTTGGAGGGCTGACCCGACTCCTCGGCGCCCTCCTCATCATGCACAGGTGGAGGGTGCTCCTCTACGTACGCATCGAGCTCATCTTGCGTAAGCGACCATCCATTCCTGCAATCAAGGTTAAACAAAAGAGGTGCAGGCAAACGGACTGATCGATCAGTCTTTACTACCCTCCAGGTAGTCTTCTTGAAAAAGGTTAGCTCAAATGTTAAATTAATCAAACTAGCAGGAGGAGAAATAAACTTATGTTGAATCATAGAATCAAGACCAAGTTTCTCCTCGGGGAACTGCAGATCTAGAAGATGAGGCACTACACCATGAAAAGCTAACAGACGTGAAGCTATAAGTCCTCCACAGATTCCCCCTTTCTCACGGTTAATATCAAGACGGAAAGCTATTAAGGCACCCAAATGGTAAGTCCTATCACGCCTCAAAGCAGCAGCAATGAAAGCTAGATCATGGAGAGACAATTTACTTGCAGATTTCCTAGCAAGAACACATTTGGTAATAAAGAAGGCAAAATATCTAATGGATGGGAAATGAATATTTCGAGTTTTACCACCCTCTCCTGTGAAGCTTCTTCCTTGACAAATCTCCTCGTATAGTTCTAACAATGGCCTAGGTTGTCCCCTTATTTTCTCGAGCGATCCCCACTGTGGAACTCTAATAGCTGTACAGAAAACATCAAGAGGCAAATCCACAGATTTGTTATAAATTTTATAATGAACCATGGGGTTAGAAGTGGACCAACTAAATCTGAAATCCTGCACCACAGACATTGTTAGTTTAACGTATTGGGGAGGTTCACCCTCAACAAAATATTCTAATCCTGCATTAGAAAGTAAGGTTTGAAAATCCTGCAGAATTCCAGCAGCACTCATGAATGCTGAGCATGGATAGTGTGAGGGGAAAACCTTCTCTTCACGGTGAACTTTCATAACATCATGCACTTCTAGTTCATGTTGAGAGAGTTGATATGCATTCTCCTCCATTTCTGAAATTTTTGACAAGCCTCATAAAATATGATTTTGAGACAAGCAAATGTAGGAACCTACTATAGTGAGCTACTAGAGAGCTAACATGCATCAAAATAACAATTCTAAACAATAGAACAAGCATGCATACTCATTTATACTATCACCTACAAAGCTAAAATACTCAAGAAATACTTCACCAAAAGAAATTTTACTTGGACAAGTGGAGGAGTCACATACCGGAGAACAAATGCTGCAAATTTCAGCAGAAATGTTGGGCTGAACAAGGAGATCGAAAAATTAAGGTGAAGAACAACAAGAACTCGGGTTTCAGCTGAGTGTGTCGTTGTTTTCGGGAGAGAGAAAGAGCTGGGGAAGAAGAGATAAGTGAGGGGCCAGGTGGGGCCCTCTCACACCTGGGTGGCGCGGCCAGGGCTGGGTCGCGCCACCTGTGTGTGAGGTGGCGTGGTTGCCCCACCTGGTGCCTCCCAGCTGTCTCTCTACCCCATTTTTAACATAAAAAAATTATAAAGAATTTTCTGGAATTTTTAGATAAACTTTATTTTCGAGGATTTTTCAGAAATTGGCACATGGATAAAAACTCAGAAAAACAACGATAAAATGATTTCAAGCAAATCAAAACTAAGCAAGCAGCAGCTCTCAGATACTCTTAATCATGCAACTAAACTGAAGGAATAAAATTTGATGAAAGTAAATACAAGTGAGGTGTAGTGGATGCGGTGAAAACGAAGTTTCGTTCATATAAAATCACTTTGTTAACAAGGTTGATCAAGTCTTGTTTCCAAACTAACTTTATACGAGGCAAAATTTTGCACTTCACTTAATGCTTATGTTACCTCAACTTTGATAGGTATAGCCCCAACCATAACAATTTGATATTCTTCCTTGGGCTTTCGCTCTGAACAAATAATTTGACCAACTTTGATGGTCTCAACATGCTTGATTGAATTTAGAGCATTCTTCCTATCAATCTTCTTGGGAAAATAAACCGTATACTCTTTGTCATTAACATTAAAAGTGACTTTTCCTTGATTGCAATTAATAACAGCACATGCGGTGTTTAGAAAAGGTCTCCCAAGAATAATAGACATATTATCATCTTCAGGCATTTCTAACACAACAAAATCAGTCAATATTAAACAACTGTTAGCAACTTGAACAGGAACATTTTCACATATACCAATAGGAATAGTAGTAGACTTCAGCCATCTGCAAAGATATATCAGTTGATACCAATTTTTCTAGATCAAGTCTCTTATAAAGAGAAAAATGCATGACACTAACTCCTGCTCCCAAATCACATAAAGCGGTTCTAACATAGTTATTTTTAATGGAGCAAGGAATAGTTGGTATACCTGGATCTCCAAGCTTCTCTGGAACTTTACCATCAAAAGAATAATTAGCAAGTAAAGTGGAAATTTCCTCACTAGGAATTTTCCTTTTGGTAGTGACAATATCTTTCATATACTTGGCATAAGGAGGCATTCTAATAGCATCAGTCAAAGGAATTTGCAAAAATAAAGGTCTCATCCATTCACAAAACCCGTTGTAGTGTTCTTCTTCCTTTGACTTGTGTTTGTTACTAGGAAAAGGCATTGGTTTCTGTACCCAAGGTTCTCTCTCTTTACCATGCTTGTTGGCAATGAAGTCTTCTTTGGTGTACTTTGCATTCTTGTCAAGCTTCTCTGGTTCTTCTTCAACTTCTTCTTTATCTTCTTCTTTATCGGAGGCATCTCCTGGTTCAGTTTCAGCATCAGAAATAGAAACACTGTTAGGATCTTTACCTGCATCAGAGGATTCTGCAGTTGTTTTATGCTTCTTCTTCTTCTTAGAAGGAATATCATCACTTGCGGTTCGTTGAGAATCTTGCTCGACCCTCTTAGGATGTCCTTCAGGATATAATGGGTCTTGAGTAGCAGCACCACTTCTTATGCGTATTTCACATGCTTGCTTCTCTCTTGCAGCATTAACTAGCAAGTCTTTTTGCACCTTGGTAAGCTAATCAATTTGTGTTTGAACCATTTGAAAATGTTTAACAAGTATCTTCACATCATTGGCGGTTCTCTCCACAATATCCTGCAACTTGTTAATAGCTCTAGAATTTTCCAACAGATGATTATGCACCATTCTATTAAAATATTCTTGCTTAACAATAAAATTATCGAACTCATCTAAGCATTGATCAGGAGGTTTAGTATAAGGAATATCTCTTTCATAAAAGCGTTGGAGAGAGTGTACCTCAATAGTAGATGAGCGAGGGATTGGCTTACATAATTCTTCAATAGGAGGTAAATTCTTCACATCTTCGGCCTTAATACCTTTCTCCTTAAGAGATTTCTTAGCCTCCTTCATAACTTCATCATTTAATTCAATCATCCCTCTCTTCTTTGATGTAGGCTCTATAGATGGCGCAGGGGTGGGTGCTGGTGTCGGCTCAACTAAAGTCCAATCATCATGATTCCGGCTTATTTTAGCCATTAATTCTTCAGCATCAGCCGGAGTTCTTTCCCTGAAAATACAACCAGCACAACTATCCAAATATGACTTAGATTCATCCGTTAGTCTATTATAAAATATATCAAGGAGTTCATTTTTAGGCAATGGTTCTTTAGGCAAAGCTCTAATTAAATAACAAAACCTTGTCCAAGATTCAGGCAATATCTCTCCTTTTCCCTGTTCAAAATCAAAATTTTCTGCACAGCAGCATGTTGAGCACTAGCAGGAAAATATTTCTGAAAGAAAGCATTAACCAAAGCAATAGGACTAGTAAGAGATCCAGGAGACAAGCTATTAAACCAAGTTTTAGCAGCATCTTTCAATGAGAAAGGAAAAATCTTAGCAACAAAGTAAGTGCGGAGCTTAATATCATCATAAAACAAGTTACTCAAAGTAGAAAGCTCATTCATGTGCTCCATAGCACTCTCATCTTTAGTACCACAAAAAGGAGTTTTCTCAACAATAGATATGTAAGATAAATCCAAAGAGAAATCATAATCCTTGTCTCTAATATTTATAGGAGAAGCAGCAAACTTAGGATCAGGAGACAAATTATATCTAACAGAACGTCTGGCAAGAAGTTCTTTAACATTACCTGCATTACGAGCATCACGTGCTTCAGCAATAAAATCATCATTAAGCTCAATATAAGCATCATCATCATAATCATCACTAGAACATTCCCTAGACTCAGGTGAACTAACAGGTGTAACAGTGGTGTTTCCCAACTTAGCTCTAGCAATAGTAGCATCTAAAAAGGAACCTAGTGAACCACTCTCATCAAGCACAGTAGAAGCATCATCTTAATTATCAGTGGCATTTTCAATCTCAGCAGAAGTAGTAGCAGTAGTGTGTGGATGTGGTGGTGTAAGCAACTTACTCATAACAGATGGTGAATCAAGAGCAACAGAGGTGTTGAGAGTCGTACCTCTTCTTGTAGTGGATGGCAATATAGGAACTTTTCTATCACGAGGCTTACCCATGATGAAAGGATTGCAGCGAACAATATGAATACCAAGTGAACTTACAAATAAAGCTATGCTCCCTGGCAACGGCGCCAGAAAATAGTCTTGATGACCCACAAGTATAGGGGACCGCAACAGTCTTCGAGGGAAGTATTACCCAAATTTATTGATTCGACACAAGGGGAGCCAAAGAATATATGTAAGCCTTAACAGATGAGTTGTCAATTCAGCTGCACCTGGAAACAGTCTTGCTCGCAGTGGTTTATCAGTAGCAACAGTTTTATAGTGGTGACAGTAGTAAAATAGTAACAGCAGTAGTAAAATAGCAGCGGTAATAGTAACATTTGTAAACAGTAGGAACAAATACTGTAGGCATAGGGATGGATTACGGGCGTTGCATGGATAAGATAATTCATGAAATCAATGAGACAAAGACATTGCAGATAAATAATGATAAAGCATCCTAGTACAAACAATCATAGGCATGTGTTCCGTATATAGTCGTACGTGCTCACAAGGAGAAACTTGCACGACATCTTTTGTCCTACCAGCCTGTTGCAGCAGGGCCTCAAGGGAAACTACTGGTAATTAAGGTACTCCTTTTAATAGAGTACCGGAGCAAAGCATTAGCACTCGGTGAACACATGTGATCCTCACATCATAGCCATCCCCTCCGGTTATCCCAATTTCTGTCACTTTGGGGCCTCGGGTTCCGGACAACAATATGTGTATACAACTTGTAGGTAAGACCATAAACAACAAGTATCATCATAGAAATAATAACATGTTCAGATCTGAAATCATGGCACTCGGGCCCAAAGTGACAAGCATTAAGCACAACAAGTTGCAACAATGTCATAGGCACTAAATAAAGATACTAGGCACTATGCCCTATCAATCTCATATCAAATTACATGAACAATCTCATCCAATCCCTACCATCCCCTCACCTACAGCAGGGGAATTACTCACACATGGATGGGGGAGTCATGGATGGTCGATGGAGGAGCGTTGGTGGTGATGGTGATGAAGATCTCCTCCGAATCCCCGTCCCGGCAGGGTGCCAGAACGGAGTTTCTGGTTCCGAATCGCGGTTTCTGATGGCGGCGGCGCAGCGGAAGTCTATCTGGGAAAAACGTCGTCTCTCCGATATTATATCGTCAGGGGGTATATGTAGGCGAGAGGGGAGGTCGAGAGGGGTGCTGGGGCCCCCTCACGCCAGGGTGGCGCGGCCAGGGCTGGGCCGCGCCACCTATGCGTGACGGCCCCTCGAGCCTCTTCTCCCTCCTGTCTTCTGGCTCCGTGGGTCTTCTGGTGAAATAGGATTTTTATGATTTTTCCCGAATTTTTACTGAAAGTTGGATTTCTGCACAAAAATGAGACACCAGAGCAATTCTGCTAAAAACAGCGTCAGTCCGTGTTAGTTGTATTCAAAACTCACAAATTAGAGGAGAAACAATAGCAAAAGTGTTCGGGAAAGTAGATACGTTTTGGACGTATCACACCGCGGCTCCGCACCGCCCCGGGCCGAGCCATCCCCGCGCTGGGCCACGCCGGGAACCGCCGCCCCGCGCTGGGGGGGCGCCGCCGCCGCCTCGCCTATCCCCGCGCCAAGAGTCACCGCGTCGTCGCCTCCTCCTCACGCCGTCCCCGCGCCAAGAGCCGTCGTCGCCTCCTCGTGCCGTTCCCACGCCGGGAGCCATCGCCGCCGCCTCGCCTATGGCCGCCCGCCCGTGTCGTTCCCTCTCGCAGGAATGGCTAGGGTTTGGGGGGGCACGGGATTGGGGGACGTGCTTTTGTCTCACAGGAGGGCTTTTTAATATATTTTTAACAGATAAAAGAGTCCCGCAAGTGGGTGCCGGCCACTTGCGCAGGTGGGAAGGGCTCCGCCCTATGACCACTGGGCCCCTCGAGCGTGCGTCCCACATGTCATTGACCTAGAGGCTGAAACATGCGGTGCAAAAAGAAACACTGTAGCACCCAGAAAAAAAACAGATCGCGAATGGACGGCCAAGATGCTCCCGGGAAGGCGATCCGATGGCCCAGTGACGAAGGAATGACAGATGGGCCCCCGACATTCGCCTACCTGGTTTTCGGTCCAGGTGGGGTGTCTCAGGAAAGGCTTTCGAGGCCCATCAAGGCAGTGGCTCGATGCGGCCCAGGAGTATTACTTGGTGTACAAGCTGGATTACGAGGAGTCCAAGTTAGACTAGTTTTCGGTCGATCCGGTCTGTATTTAGCTTGAGAGGCACTCCTGAGACCTAGCCTTAACCTATAAAAGGCTGGGAGGGAGGTCTCGAAACTCTAGATTCACTTCCACCCACCTCACGCCGGAGCGCTCGACACCTTCGAGTTCTCTACTTTTGGCTAGATCCAATCTACGCCTCCATTGTAACACCATCATCATCGTCACCACCTCAATACAAAAGTCAGACAAGCAGGACGTAGGCCTTTTACCTTTCGAGGGGGCTGAACCTGGGTAAATCCTCGTGTCCTTCTGCTTTCGTCTGATCGCCGTCGAGTTCGCCAGGTCCTCAATTCGCTTCCTAGATCGAAAGCCCTTCGACATGGGCATTGCCGGGGATAAACCTCGTCAATTGGCGCCGACCGTGGGGACGACGGGATCTGGATCTACGGATTCGCCGGCTCCATCACCAACCGCAACCAAGATCGGCATCGACACTACCGTCGGCATTGCTGCGCCGACCAACGTCGACACACCCGTCAAGATCGACACTATCGTCGGCATCGCTGTGCCGACCAGCATCGACACTCCCGACAAGATCGACACTATCGTCGGCATCGCTGCGCCGACCAGCGTCGACACTCCCGTCAAGATCAGCACTGCCGTTGGTATCACTGCACCGACCAACGACGACACCACCTCCAAGATCGGCATCGACACCCTCGCCGGCATCGCTGTGCCGGACATCGTCCACACCAGCCCGATGGAGCTCAAGACTGGCGCCGTCGATTCAATTGTCGTCGATGGCATCTCGCCAAGCACTATCAACCTCACCTCGACGGTGAGCGCCATCGACCCCGTTCCAAGCGCGGCAAGAGCAGCGCCCGAAGGCTACGACATGGCCTTCGGACTGTTCAATTTCCACGTGGACAGCAATGGAGCAATGGAACTGCTCTCCATCGGCGAATCGGCTCCGCTCGTGGCCGAAGCGACGACACCACCATCCATCGGGGGCAAACTCTCGGCAAGCGCGTCACTAGCGCCGTCAAAGGAGGAGCTGAGACTGAAGATTTCGACTCCATCAGTAGGGTCGAACGATTTTGAAGATCCGCCTCCATCCCCGACCACCGCATACTGCGTCGACTGCGACGCGTACCACTACGTGGGCGCCGGAGATTTCTCACTCCATGAGATCGCCGGCTATGAAGATCCGCGGGGAGGGACAGCAGCCATCTACCCAACGATATCCGAGTGCGATCGGGCTCTCAACGCCCTCACGCTTCGCACCACACCATATGATCCTGACTACGTCGAGGGATTATACTCGGACTACACGTGCTCCGACGACGACGACGACGTCTACCCCGAAGCTAAGGGGAAAATCGGCAATTCGGCAAGCTCTGCCTCACTCTGCGAATCTAACGCATCCAGTGACGGCTATATGGCTGATCACGACTTTGACTTCATGATCGAAGTCGGGCCCTACGTCGAAAGCGACGACGTCTATCCCCCAGCGCTGGGCGAAATCAGCGATGATTTGACCCCGTGGCCCGGGGGCCACTGCATGATGGCATCACACAACGACGGAAACGACAACGATGGTCGAAGCCGAGCAGACAGCGGTCGCCAAGTGGTCACACATGACCAGATCCGGTTCGCAAGAAGGGTCTATGCGGGCGAAGTAAACTTCGGACCCAACCCAAGTCCAAGCGATTTAGCTGCACTCCGGTTTGTCGTTCAGGAGCAAAAAGATCAGATCAGCGCTGATAGGCGAGTGCTGGAACGGCGCAGAGAGGAGGCCGACGCATCTAGCAGGAGGCGGGCAGAAAGATCATCGCATTATTCTTCGAGCGTTTAGCATAGATCAAGATCGCGCACTCAGCAGGGGGCCGATATGCAGAATGTCACCCGAAACCTGGAGGCAGAATTCAATGAAGCTGAGTTAATGCCCAAGACCAAAGAGGCGGCGATCATGGCCGCGGCGGCATACATTGCCGCGAACGCATCCAACGGCGACGAACACATGCGACACCTGAGGAATCCAGCACTCGAAGGAGTAAGGGTGCTGCAAGGCACGCCTGGCTCAGCACATGGTGCGACAACAACAAGAACCGCTCCACCACCGGAACAGGCCAGGCACCCAGCACCAGAGCCAGCCGTAGCGCCTCGGACGCAAGTGGTCGAACCTCTCAACGGAGAGCTTCGGCATGGTCTGGCCCAGCATAGAGTCGACCAAGGGCGAGCGCGACGCGAGGCGGAAGCATTCGGCGGTCCCAGCGACGGACTCTGTGGGGCAGAATGCTTTAGCTTTCTGATCCGCTCGGCACCATTGCCGAAAGGAATCAAACTCAGCGACGGCGTAGTCAAGTTCAACGGGCAGCAGGACCCCCGAATTTGGCTAGATGACTTCATAACCGCTGTCAAAATCAGCGGCGGATCTAGAGACAATGCCCTCCAGCTGTTGTCACTACATCTAAAGGACAACGCAAGGGCGTGGTTGAACAATCTCGCCCCCGATAGCATCCGCTCCTGGGAAGAATTCCGGCAAGCATTCATCGCAAACTTTCGAGGCACTTCGCGACGACCCACGTCGTTCGAAGAACTCCGCCTATGCGTGCAGAGAACTGGAGAAAACCTGAGATCATATATCTCACGGTGGATCAGTCTTCGGAACACGACGGAGAACATCTCACCCGAAAGAGCCATCGACGCCTTTCGGGACGGCCTTTTTCGGCGCGACTTCAAGGAAGAGTTGGGGCGCTGCAAGCCTAGAACCATCGACCACCTCATGAGCTTGGCGAACGAATGGGCCGATGGAGAAGACTCCATCTCAGCTCCCAGAAGTCGCCGTCGGTCAGCAGAACACGATGTCGATGCGAAGGACCAGTTCCATCCTGGATCCCGGAAGAAAGGCAGACGAAGCCGCTACGACAACACGGAGAACACAGACATGGTAGCAGCTGGCTACGTGCACGAAGACCGCGACGACAATCGCGACTTACCGCGACGAGGAAACACTTACTACGGCAGCAGCAGCCGTGATTCGAAGCCCAGTAAAGAGTGGCGTCGCCGGCAACCACAGCTGTCGGCAGAGGAGATGCTGGACAGCGGATGCCCAAGGCATACGTACCTCGACAAGGACGGAGTACGAAAACCTGCACACCTCCTCATCGAGTGCAGAGAGTTCCTTCGTCTCAATCGGGCACTTCAGGAGAGGATGAACGTCGAGCAACCAGTGGCAGGGGCGATAGCCTATAACGCCCCACCGCCACCGCCGAACCCACCAGCACACGTCGTACAGCAGATCCATCAGGCCGCTACGATCCAGCAAGCCGAGCAGCGACAGCTGGCCAACGAGGAAGAAGAGTTCCCGCCACCAAGAGGTTTCGTGCCCATGATTCAGAGGGGGCGTCCGACGAACAAAGTCCGGCGAAAGCGCGCGAGAGAAGTGATCCACGCCGAACACGCGCCACCAGCTACTCCCGAATATTTGAATTGGTCCGAACATCCGATTGGTTTCGATCGGTCAGATCACCCACCGAAGATCCCACGCCCAGGACACCATGCTCTGGTTCTCGAGGCGCAGATAGGGGGTTTCACCTCGAAAAAGGTGTTTATGGACGGAGGCAGCAGCTTGAACCTCATCTACGCAGACACATTGCGAAAGATCAAGATTCCACTAAACAATCTCCTGCCAACGGAGACTTCTTTCCACGGAATCGTCCCGGGAAAGCCGACGTATCCATTAGGGGCGATACACCTCGACGTCATCTTCGGCACTAAAGCAAACTTCAGAAAGGAGAAGATCGAATTCGAGGTGGTCGACTGGCCCTCGCAGTACCATGCTATCCTCGGGCGACCAGCGTTCGCCCGATTCATGGCAGTACCCCACTATGCCTACCTCAAGTTACGGATGCCCGCAAACAGAGGACCATTGACGATCAGCGGCAGCTTCGCGCGGTCAGAAAACTGCGACAAGGACTTCAACGACATGTCCCAGACCTTCGGGGTGCACGAGGAACTGCACCACATTCGGGAGGCCACTATCATGGACATCGACCCACCGGCCCAGCAGAACGCCCCAGAGCTGTCTTTCGATGCCACCAAAGACACCCAAGAACACCAGATCCACCCGACTGATCCAACCAAGACCGCGTGGGTGTCGAATTCCCTTTCCCTCGCATAGGAAAGCGCGCTCGTCGAGTTCCTCCGTGAGCACTGGAGGATGTTCGCCTGGTGTCCAGCAGATATGCCAGGCATCCCCAGGGAACTCGCCGAGCACGAGCTTAAAATATTCCCCAACGCAAAACCGGTCAAGCAGTCTATGCGACGGTACAATCCAGAGAAGGCCAAGTCGATGGGCGAAGAAATCAATCGCCTCCTCGAAGCCAAGTTCATCAGAGAGATCAAGGAAGCCACGTGGCTCTCGCCACCGGTCATGGTGGAAAAGAAGGACACCAAGATCTACAGGATGTGCATCGACTTCACAGCCTTAAACAAACACTGCCCGAAGGACTACTTCCCCTTGCCCCGAATCGACCAGATCATCGATTCCACGGCAGGATGTGAGCGCCTCTCGTTCCTCGATGCCTACTCTGGGTATAACCAGATACGGCTGAAAGTAGAAGACGAAGACAAGACGGCGTTCATCACCCCGCACGGGGTATACTGCTACATGACGATGCCTTTCGGGCTCAAGAACGCCGGAGCTACGTATCAGCGGTGTATGCAGGCATGCCTGAAGGAGCAAATCGGACGCAATGTCGAAGTTTATGTCGACGACATTGTCATCAAGACATCGAAAGCAGATACCTTGCTCGATGACCTTCGGGAAACCTTCGCCAACCTCGACAGATATAGCATCAAGCTTAATCCGAAGAAATGCTCTTTCGGGGTACCCACCGGCCAACTGCTGGGCTATCTGATCTCCGAGAGAGGAATCGAAGGCAACCCGGAGAAGATAAAGGCCATCATCAGCATGCAGCCTCCGAAGACGCTTCGACATGTCCAGCAGTTGACAGGTCGACTCGCAGCGCTCAGCCGCTTCATCAGCAAGCTTGGCGAAAAAGCACTGCCCTTTTATCGGCTACTCCGAAAAACAGACAACTTCACGTGGACCGAAGAGGCGCAATCCGCGTTCGACGACCTCAAGCGACGACTGTCGACTTCCCCAGTCCTCGTTACACCTCGAGAAAAAGAGCCAATGTTGCTGTACATCGCGGCTACAAATCAAGTTGTCAGCTCGGTGCTTGTGGTCGAACGTGCAGAAGAAGGCAAAGAACACGGCGTACAGAGGCCCGTGTACTACTTGAGCGAAGTTCTGTCGCCAACCAAGCAAAGATACCCCCATTATCAGAAGTTGGCATACGCCATCTACATGACGGGGAAGAAACTGCCGCACTATTTCGAGTGCCACTCCATCATAGTAGTGGCTTCGAATCCAGTCTCCAGCATCCTCAACAACCCAGACGCTACAGGGCGAGTGTCGCTATGGGGAATCACGCTAGGACCCTGGGAGATCACGTACCAGCGCCAGTCTGCGATCAAGTCACAAGTCCTTCCGGATTTCATAGCTGAATGGACAGAAGCCCAGATGCCCGAGCTCCCAGACCTGTCGAACAGCTGGACTATTTTCGTCGACGGGTCCAAGCGGGTCTCGGGGGCAGGAGCAGGAGTGGTCCTGGTGTCACCACAAGGGGATAGGATGCGCTACGTCCTCCGTATGCGCTTCCCGAACCCCTCCAACAACGAGGCGGAATACGAAGCCGTCCTTCACGGAATGCGTATGGCGAAGGCCTGCGGGGCCACTCGCATCAAGATCCATGGGGATTCGAACCTCATCGCCCAGCAAGTCATGAAGGAGTGCGACGCGACCTGCGCGAACATGATCGCATATCACGCCATGTACGACAAGCTCGAAGGCGAATTCGAGGGCTGTGAAGTAACACACATCGGCAGGGAAAGCAACGAGGAGGCAGATAACCTGGCAACCGTCGGCTCAAGGTGCCTCCCAATACCGCCAGGTGTTTTCTTCGAGGAGATATTCGAGCGCTCCGTCAAGATCAAACCCACACCTGACCCGGCGTTAGCAACACGTCCGGGGGCTCGGACAACCAACACCGCCCCAGCAGCAGAGGCGGCCAACCTCCCGAAGGATGCAACCGCAGTTATGCTCGTCGAAGCAATTTGGACAAGACCATACTTGGCCTACCTTACACGGGGCGAGCTCCCAGAAGATCCCATCCACCGCCGACAGGTCATGCGGCGCTCCAAGGCCTTCACGATAATCAACGGCGAACTCTACAAGCGAAGCACTTCGGGGGTGCTCCAGCGGTGCATAGCGCAGGAAGATGGAATCGCCCTCCTCTGAGAAATCCATGAAGGAACCTGCGGACATCACGCTTGCAGCCGAACCCTCGTAGCAAAGGCCTTTCGGTCCGGATTCTACTGGTTGTCCGCCCTCTACGATGCCAGGAACATCGTCCAGCACTGCGAAGCGTGCCAGATGTTCGCCACCAGGCCTCACGCACCAGCGTCGGAACTGCACACCATCCCTGTGGCCTGGCCTTTCGCACAGTGGGGGCTTGATCAAGTGGGACCCCTCCCCAAATCATCTCGAGGAGGGCACACATACCTGCTCGTCGCAGTGGATAAGTTCTCCAAGTGGATAGAAGCTACCCCGGTCACCAACCAAGAGGCGACCACGGCGGTCAAGTTTTTCGAGTCCATTGTCTATCGATACGGCATCCCGAACAGCATCATCACCGACAACGGTACCAATTTCACTTCGGGCGAGTTCCAGGACTTCGCCAAAGACCTCGGCATCAAGCTCAAGTACGCTTCGGTCGCACACCCCAAGTCCAACAGCCAGGTCGAAAAAGCCAACGGGCTCATATGCGGGGGCTTGAAGAAGCGGCTGCTTCGACCCCTCAAACGCGCAGCAGGCGCCTGGGTCGAGGAATTGCCTTCGGTGCTATGGAGCCTGAGAACAACGCAGAATTCCTCGACTGGCTATACACCCTTCTTCTTGCTCTTCGGAGCAGAAGCAGTGCTACCCACAGACGTACGCTACAGCGCGCCCCGCGTCACCGCCCACGTCGAGGAAGATGCAGATAAGGCGTTAGCAGACGCCCAAGACCTGCTGGACGAAGCTCGAGACGTCGCCCTCGTTCGATCGGCGGTCTATCAGCAAAGCCTCCGCAACTACCACAGCAGACGGGTACGCGGACGCTCTTTTGAACCGGGCAACCTTGTGCTTCGACTCAAGCAGACAAGCACATCGAAGCTGGAGCCACCATGGGAAGGCCCGTACCTTGTTCACGAGGCCATACCGGGAGGAGCATATCGTCTACGCAACCCGAAATCGGGGAAAGACGTAGAGAACCCATGGAACGCCGCACAATTGCGCCGCTTCTATCCTTAGCTAGCAAAGCTGTCTCCTCTACCCCCTCTAATATGTAATCAAGTGTCGGCAGCAGTCCGCACCCAACATTGTGCCTTCGGCGCCAAGAAATAAAATTCAAGTTCCTCACTTCATGTGTTAACATATCCGCATACTCACCCTCGGGGGTTTTCGACCAATGCTCGGGGGCTTCGCCTACGCTCGGGGGCTTAGTCCTTCGACCCACGCTCGGGGGCTTCGCCTACGCTCGGGGGCTCAGTCCTTCGACCCACGCTCGGGGGCTTCGCCTACGCTCGGGGGCTCAGTCCTTCGACCCACGTTCGGGGGCTTAGTCCTTCTACCCACGCTCGGGGGCTTCGCCTACGCTCGGGGGCTCAGTCCTTCGACCCACGCTCGGGGGTTTCGCCTACGCTCGGGGGCTCAGTCCTTCGACCCACGCTCGGGGGCTCAGTCCTTCGACCCACGTTCGGGGGTTTTCGACCTATGCTCGGGGGCTCAGTCCTTCGACCCACGTTCGGGGGTTTCGCCTACGCTCGGGGGCTCAGTCCTTCGACCCACGCTCGGGGGCTTCGCCTACGCTCGGGGGCTCAGTCCTTCGACCCACGCTCAGGGGCTTCGCCTACGCTCGGGGGCTCAGTCCTTCGACCCACGCTCGGGGGCTTCGCCTACGCTCGGGGGCTCAGTCCTTCGAACCATGCTCGGGGGCTTCGCCTACGCTCGGGGGCTCAGTCCTTCGACCCACGCTCGGGGGCTTCGCCTACGCTCGGGGGCTCAGTCCTTCGACCCATGCTCGGGGGCTTCGCCTACGCTCGGGGGCTCAGTCCTTCGACCCACAATCGGGGGCTTCGCCTACGCTCGGGGGCCCAGTCCTTCGACCCACGATCAGGGGTTTCGCCTACGTTCGGGGGGTCGATCCTTCAACCCGCGCTTGAGGGATGCGTTCTCTCGATCTACGCTTGAAATTTCTCGCCCTCCTCATTAGCGTTCGGGATCTCCGACGTTTTACCACATACAAATATAAACATGTATACAATGCATATACAGCGTGAAGATACAGTCACAGCTACAGGGCCAGTTCATGGTGCCGTGGCACCCTGGTTCGCCCTCTGCCGATCACTTTCGACGATAATTTGTCGAGCGATGCAGTCGCCAGTACTTCTACAAGCAGCGTAGTGGTGCTCCATCTCATAGCGGCCACTGGGCGACGGAGGAAGCGTCTTCAGCAGCTCTAAGTCAACTTCGGGGTAGTGAGCACGCACGAAAGCAAGTGCGACCACAGCCCCGCTGCGCAGGTGCTCACGGACAAAGGAGTACACAGCGTTGCCATTCTCGAATCGATCAAGCAGCGCCGGCAAACCTTCGGGCTGGTTGTTCAAAGGAAACATCACCTGATGCACCAGTGCTAGAGCGCTTCGGCTGGTCTCAGACAACACACCAGCTTGAGCAATCCTATCTTGAAGAAGTGTCAGCTTCATCGTCTTCGACCGATCAGCCCAGAAGTTATCAGCAACAAAGTTGGCATGATTCTGGGCAGCAACAATGTGCGCATTCACGCGTCGGGCTTCGGCTGCGCTATCAAGGCAAGCATCTGCGCAAAGGGTCCGAAGATCAAAACCTGCACATCCAAGCCAACGCACAGCGAAAGAAGTTCGAAGACTTACACTTCAGAGATTTGCCAAGATTTTCGATCTCATCTAGAAGGAATTTCTCGCAGTCCGCAGCATACGACGCTTTCGAAAGAGCAACGTCGACCTTGGCAGTAACAACTTTCAGTTGGCGCTGCGTGTTCTGGAGCTGATCGCGCAACGATCGAATTAGTGACAACTCGCTCGAGGAGGGCGCTCTTCGCTCAATGGCACCAGCAGTACTGCCAGTTGTTTCGTACAAAACAGGCCAAGCACCAGAGGACGGCGAAGGATCCTGCATGAGGAGTCGAACATCACACACAAGCAATGGCAACCAAATGGCATGAAGATTAACATAACAGCAGAACAAGTTTTACAGCAGCAAGAGTTCTAATCGGGGTCACAGCCCTCGATGTGGACCAGCAAAACTAATTACAAGTGGGCACCAGAAGCGCTGCTCGCACTACGCCGAACTACCAGCCTTGCTAGACGGTGCGGCGGACGCGCCACGCTTCCGAGCCCTCGCCGCTGCACGCTTCTCGTTCCTATCGGCCAGAAAGCCCGTCATTCGAGCAGCCAGTTCACGAGCACGAGCGACATAAGTCTTGGCGGATTTGTCACGTCCGTCCTTATCTTTCGGGTATGTGCTCGTGACCTTGTCAGCGTCGAACTCCACGTCGTGCATCATCATCATGGAGAAGACAGACTCGGTGCCGATAGTTACCTGACGGCGCACCGCGGCAAATAACGGGTCTTCGCCGCCCTCCTTCACCGCCACAGCGTCGAGGATCCCTGCCATGGTGTCGCTGGTCGAATCGGGTACAGACGTATCCCGAACGCGAACCAGTGTCGACCGCACCCGCGCCAAGAGGTTCACAACCTCTCGACTCAGGCGTTCGGCAAAGCCGATACTGGATTCGATTCCAGCAGGTCCCTTCATCGCCCCGGCGTCTAGTTCGGCAGCAGCTACGCAAACAAACAGACAGCCAGGTCACAACACGACTTTTCGGCACGAAAATTATTCCGAACAAAGCTTGAAGAACTTACCACGCAAGGCATCAAGTGAAGTTTGCAAGCGCTGGGTTAGCTCTCCTTCGCGGGCTTCGGCGTCCAGATGACTTTTATTCGCGCGCTCCTTAGCTTCGGACGATTCACCCTTCAGTCGGGCGATTTTGTCGTTCAGCTCGGCGACCTTAGCCTTCAAACCCGAATTCTCAGTGGCAAGGTCGTCCAGCTGAGATTTCAGGGCGGTCTTGTCAGTAGCAGCCTGGGCCCCGATCCCTAATCAATAAAAGAAGGTGTTCAACAAACGAAGCGTCATGTCATACACAAAGGCGAATTTTACAAGGAAGGTGGAATTACTCACGTCGAGTTTCGTCGAGCTTCTCAGTCAGCCTTCGATTCTCTTCCTCTAAGGCGAAGAAGCTTCTACAAACTTTCGACAGGTCCCTAACAACGGGCTAAAGAAGACCGGGCGAAAAATTAACCTTCGAATCATGGTTCGGAGGGCAAGCCCAAGTGTAAACACTTCGACTCACCCTCGGGGGCTACTAATGGTCAAAACACGCGAAGCACAGGCTGAAAACTTTCGGACTTACATGGTTGCTAGGACCGGAGGGCCCGTTAGACGAGGAGACAAGCACGAATTCTTGTTCAGTCGCCTTCTTCTTCGAAGAGGTCGAAGGCTTCGTCAGAGCAACTTCGGGGGCGGTGACGTCGGCGGCCTTCTCTTGTGAATCTGCCGTTTGTTCGAGGGCGTGGTCATGGGGTCGAATCTGGTATTGTTCTTGATCCCCAGGACCGGTCGACGTTTCTTCGGAGGAAGATCTGAAACAGGCATCAATGAGAGAACCAGATAGTTAATTTGAAGTATGACCAGAGGATGTTCAAGTTCGACAAGGAACACTTACGAAGCGTCGATCCCGAACTTCAGGAGAATCTTCTTGTCTGTTCGAGGTGGAGCGCGGCGGCTCAAAGGCGAAGCGGGGATAGCGCTGTTGCCATCATCCCCCGAAGTAAAATGAGTCTCATCGAGGTCTTCCGAATCTTCGACAACGTCCGCGACTCGTTGTCTCTTCGGGGCCCTCGGTGGCGATGGAGCGGCGGAGGCCGATCCTTCCAGCACTTCGGCAAAGTCACGCCCTGGATATTCGCCCATCTCGGGCTGGGGCGGATAGCATCGGGCTACATCAATCACCTGTGCAAAGAAAAGGGATGCATTCGACACTGGACGATCCGGCGAAGAAAAGAGGAAAGCATTCGAATAAAAGCATGATCATACCTCGGTGCGGGGAAAGGCTTTGCTAAAAGCTACAGCGCCGAAGATCTTCGGCACGGGATCCTTCTTCTTGATGTTTGTGACGGTGCGTACGCACTCGTCGATTTCGGCTTCGTGCAGCTCGTCTTGGGAGATGCGGGTCGAATCCCGGCGATCGCTAGTCCCACATGCAGTGGGCTTGAGCAGCGAGCGGCTGGATTCGACGCTCGATGAAAGTTCGGATGAGCTGGATCCCCGAAAGCTCCTTCTTCGGGGTAGCTCGGAGCTGCTGGATCTTCTCCATAAGTGGCTCCGTAATCCTCAGTTCCTCGTCCGAAAGATCGTGTCTCCAGGATACACGAGGTCGAAGAACGACTGTAGGATGGAATTCCTCAAGCCCGAAGTTTTCGCCGTCGGAGGACTTGTCCTTGGCGTAATACCACTTCGTCCTCCACCCGGGATTATTTTCGGGCGCTTGAAGATTGAAGTATTCGACGTCTGGGCGCACTTGAATGCCAAAGCCGCCGGTTTGATATGGCAGAGGGTGCCGAATAGCAAAGATTCGGCGCCACAACGCCCAGTGGGGTTCGATCCCCAGGAAGCATTCACAGAGCGTGATAAAACACGCAATGTGAAGGATGGAGTTGGGATTCAGGTCGTGGAGCTGAATCCCGTAAGCAAAGAGAAGGCCACGGAGAAAAGGATGTGGGGGAAAAGACAAACCCCGCAACAAAAAGGTGATGAAAATTACCCGGAATCCGAGGGGTGGCCGGGGAACGATCTCCGGGCCGGCGGCGAGCGATTCTGCCGGCGCGTTCTTCAGGAGGCCCATCTTCTCGGCCTGGGACAGTTCCTTGTTCCCGACCTTGGATTGGACCCAGCGTCCAACAGCGGAGCCTTCGGCGTCGGCCGTCTTGGCCTTCTTGGCGGCAGCAGTGGCGCCGGCGGCTGTGGAGCTCCTCTTGCCCATGGTCAGGGCGCAGCAAAGGTCGCGGAAATGGAGATGGAAAGGTAGAGCTACAGGAGCACTGCGCGAGGAAGGAGACGATGGCGGCGGTGTGAGACAGACTGTTACCCTGCCACCGTCATTTATTCCGGTTCCAGAGATCTACGTCAGATCTCGGCCGTCCACGATGAAGTGGAAACGGCCGGGCTGATCCAACCGTCCACGTGTCAGCACGCGGGCGCCGCGGCGTCCACTACGCATGGTAATCAAGGAAACCGCGCCGGTTATTTCTCACCCACGCGCGGGACGTGCGGTCAAACTCTGTCAACGGCCACGGCGCGCGGCCTGAGGGCCCACCATACGTCTCGTCCTGGCAGGGTCAGGCCTGTCCTGCAGAAGATGAGGTGACAACTCGACACTGCTTATCGTCAGTGATGACGCGTTTCTCTGGGTAGATTTTTTCCTTTTCGACTCAAAGGGCAAAGACTGGCAAGGGTTCTTTTGAGGTTCGAAGGTATGTGCCCCTTGTGCTTGAACAGCATCTCGATTGGGTTCTCTTTCGAGATTCTTTGTGTACCTCTCTTTTGTGTCATTCGAATCTACACCGAGTTTTTTCGGCGACTCTGCCTTTTTTGCTCTTCGAGTTATTTCTTTCGGGCCAGCAGCGCCTTCGATGTATTCGAGGCAGGACTTCGGTCCCTCGAGTTCTTTCTTTCGGGCCAGCAGCGCCTTCGATGTATTCGAGGCAGGACTTCGGTCCCTCGAGTTCTTTCTTTCGGGCCAGCAGCGCCTTCGATGTATTCGAGGCAGGACTTCGGTCCCTCGAGCTATCTCTTTCGGGCCAGCAGCGCCTTCAAGAAATTCGAGGCAGGGCTTCAATCTTTCGAGCTGCTTCTTTCGACCCAATAATACCTTCCGAAATTCAAGTTCGAGTTTCGGACCTTGGAATCATCTTGATCTAACTTGTCTCCCGAGCTATCAACGCTCCTCAATCAACATGCCCGAATTTTGGTGGCAATATACCAGTTCGGATGCCGTATGTCAAATACGAAGGTAAGTCCACGGTTTGCAATACCGGATGGCCCGGTATTCGTATCAAACGCACTCTGCCGGAAATTTTCCATACCTACGGTATGAAGTTTGCACCGATGGACGCATCGGGTGCCTCACAATGAACTGGGCTCCGACCTGGTAAGTCCGACGCGGCTCGGGTCGGGGTAGCGCCAGCCCACGCGGGTTCGAGTCGGGGGACTCGAATCTGAGTAAGCTAACCGCATGTCTTTGCAGCAATGCAATTAACTGAGACCCGGCGTGAGTCTCAGGCCGGTTATGTGCATCCCTCTGCAAACCAAACTTAGCATTTTCGAGGCTCTAAATGAGAGTAATTCGAAAACTTCGCACCAAACAAGTATACTACTCGAATGATTTCTATGCAGTTTTACAGGCTAAGTGCTCATATCGGGCGCGGCTAGGGAGACTTTCGGGAGGAGTCCCTGCCATAGTCTTCGGCTATCCCAGGCACTCGGGGGCTACTGACGAAGGAATGATAGATGGGCCCCCGACATTCGCCTACCTGGTTTTCGGTCCAGGTGGGGTGTCTCAGGAAAGGCTTTCGAGGCCCATCAAGGCAGTGGCTCGATACGGCCCAGGAGTATTACTTGGTGTACAAGCTGGATTACGAGGAGTCCAAGTTAGACTAGTTTTCGGTCGATCCGGTCTGTATTTAGCTTGAGAGGCACTCCTGAGACCTAGCCTTAACCTATAAAAGGCTGGGAGGGAGGTCTCGAAACTCTAGATTCACTTCCACCCACCTCACGCCGGAGCGCTCGACACCTTCGAGTTCTCTACTTTTGGCTAGATCCAATCTACGCCTCCATTGTAACACCATCATCATCGTCACCACCTCAATACAAAAGTCAGACAAGCAGGACGTAGGCCTTTTACCTTTCGAGGGGGCTGAACCTGGGTAAATCCTCGTGTCCTTCTGCTTTCGTCTGATCGCCGTCGAGTTCGCCAGGTCCTCAATTCGCTTCCTAGATCGAAAGCCCTTCGACATGGGCATTGCCGGGGATAAACCTCGTCACCCAGAGTGCCTAATCGCCGTGGAGGCGAGTTGGCTATGCACGAATTATACCTTTAGATACCTCCTGGGATTCAAAACCGAGTTGTGATAGTGACAACAAATACTAAAGAGTGGAGTTCGTAGAAGATAATGGTCAAAGAAAACATACATATCCAACTTTTTAGGTCGCATTGGAAGAAAATACTCCCTCAGTTTCAAAATATAAGAGATTTTAGGTTTGTGAAGCAAATATATCTATACATGTTTTAGTGTGTATATTCGAGTAAATCTAACAAAAAGATGTCTAACTACATTTGCTTCACTTATATTTTAAAATGGAGGGAGTAGTATACATCCGTTGTTGGTACCGATCGAACACACCTTACTAAATTTCTAATATGGACACGAATTTGCTATCTAGGGTGATAGCTACACACAGTTAGATCCCATTAGATGTGCTGCCAAGATTCATGTTGTTGTTTGCCTCTGCTAGACTGCATATAGCCGTAGTGCCTTCCTTATCCACGAAAAAGTGACAGTGCCGATGGTCCCTCCTTTGCTCCTCCCCTACCACACATCCACAACCATGGTCCTACTCCTCACCATGTGGCTTGGACCGCACCTTCCTCCTTGCTTGTCCGGGATCCCCGTGGGAGACGAAAGTGGAAGCATGGGACGACAGAGGTGGGCCTCGGTGTCGTGGTGCCAGGCATGGACTGAGATCCGGTGCCTTGTCGTGGACAAGTCACCGATGAATAGTTGGGTGCCTTGACCCCCTTTTTAATCGCTGGATGGAGAATAGAAACAGTCTACAGTGCATTTGCTACAGGGGCATCAGCTATAGTACCAGCTACAGGACGCATGCTATAGAACACCACAATACATTTGCTACAACGCTAAATCAGGTCCATTCATTTTTGATCCAATGGCTGATTTAGCAAGGTACCGAACTGTTCATCCTTGACTTGTCCATGGCAAGTCACTGGATCTCAGTCCACCAGGCATGGCCGACAGAGTAGACTGGATGAATGGCACATGGAGGCTGGTCCGGCGAGGTGGAGGATAGAACGGGCACCGGCAACGACCTTCTCTGCAGTCCGGGAGCATGCACGGCGGCATGCTCCACGCATGGATCTCCGGGTTGTGGTTGCCCGGATGAGTTCATATCCCCACCTTGGCTCACTTTCCTAGGTTCGGGGCATGGGAAGCCGAGTCGGCAACATGAGCTCTGGTGGTGCGACCATGAGGATGATCTGCCACTGTCCTCATCCCGATAACCCCAGGTCCCCTTCAGCCGCCGGCCGTGGCCATGCCTCTCCCATCCAAGCTCGGTCGTGACCTTCCATCGCTGCTTGATTTGGCCGAGGGGAGGCTCGATTTGTCGGGACCAAGATCGATTTCATGGTAAGTCTCGATTTGGGTGGCCAGGGAGTTTCACGTTGATTTGCGGGACAATTCGAGCTCTCCCGATGCTCCCAACACGGCCTCCCGACCTCAATGTGGGTCCACCCCTGCACGTGGGAGATCAGTACAAAGCGACTATAGTCTAAGACAATATATACAAGATCTCAATGACGAGTTTAGAAAAATGACTAAATACATAACCAAACTCATCTAATGATCTCAATGACACGTTTAGAAAAATGACTACATACATAACCAAACTTTTAGAAAACCTATCAACAAACTACAAAGTTATATAGATAACATATGAACATATATTTCATGATGTATAACACGATGTAGTGTTTGTAATGTACATGCTAATAATTTATTCTAAAACATTAATTAAATTTTATATAATTTGACTTTTTAGAAAAAGCATAGGCCTTATTCATTAGAAAGGAGGCAATATAATCAAAGACAAATTCAGAAACATCGAACAAACCAAGTAGCAAGGTGGGACACAAGACAGCCCCTACAAAAGGGGCAGCACACGTAGAACATTGTTTTCATAACTAGCTAGTGAAAGCAAGACCACCGAATTTCATCCTTGAGCTGAACTTTTGGATTTGAATCCAACAACACCTTTAGAAAGTAGAAGACACACATTGTCATTGATGATGTTGCCACATCCTGCAAGTGAGAATGTCGTTGCCTCAGCGCACAAAAACTAATCACAAAGAATGGTCTAGATTGCACGAAGCAACACATCTTGTATTGTTGTTCATTACCCGGTAATTCTGGAAAAAATGTTTATCTGAATTGATCTTTTCTCAAAACATGGCAGGGCAATAAACATGCATAGTAAAAAGAATATGAATTGTTTATCTTTCCCCAGGAAAGTTTCCGCAAGAGAGATAAAATCCTAGCAGAAGTCTTCTATATCTATATATACATGTATGTGGGAGAACAAATATTAAATACGTACAGTAGGTAATTTTCAGCATATGTAGCTAGTAATAAGTTTTCAAGCTCAATCTAGTACGAGGTTGCTTGCCTGGTACTCTTTCTTTCGCTCCCTGACCTAGCCGCCAGAGGCGATCAGGGAGGCGCCGCCTTTTCCACCCGATCTTCACCGGCCGTGCTGGTCCCCTCTCCCTCCGTCTGCTCCGGCGGCGGTGGGGAGGGGGGGATCCGGTCTCTCCGCTCTGTAGTTAGGGTTTGGTTTTGCAGGTCGTGGAGCGCCGTTGGGGTGGTGGGAGCGGCGCCCGGACGAATAAATCTGCCTCAGCTCCACTCCCACACCGGCGGTGTTCTTCATGGCAGCGTCTCGGAGTTGATGGCATCGTGTGTTTGCCGATTCCTCGGATCGGCGGCTTTCAATTTCTTGGATGGTGTCGTCGAGGCGGAGGCGGTGATCCCATCGGGAGTGTTCATCCTTCTGCTCTGTCCCCGTTACTATGGCGTTGGCTCCGACGTCATGGTGGAGCAGGGAGGATGTGTTGTCCAGGAGTACGTGCAGATGGTGTATCCTATGCTGGGTTTGTGGATGGAGGCCGGCAGTTCTGATTTTCTCCCCCGACGCTGTAGTCGTGGGGGGATATCAGTTCTGAAGTTCGATCGCGTGTTCGAGGACATGTTGCCTCGGTCTGATTCTTTCAACGACAATGGTTTTGCCTCCGGCAAACTACTTTGGAGGTCCGAAAAGCTGCTGATCAGCGATGGAGCCGCGTCGAGCTCGGGTGTTGTGGTGATCTGTCTTCCGTCCCTTTGGCGTTCGCTTTGGTGGTGTCGAAGGAGGAGGATAGACGCTGGTTTTTTGCATAGGTTTATCCTATCTTTTCAGTTCTGTAAGGTCTGTTCGTTCGGAACTTGTAACTTGTTTTTATCTTATGAATAAAGAGCGGATTACAGTGTAAAAAAAAAGCTCAATCTAGTACGGAGTACACGACACATCTCACCACGGTTTAGCTCTAGACGAGGACATCGGCCGTCCCCCGTTGCATGCACATATGAAGAGACGCGCGCTATTTCGCTCATTCGGAGAACAAGCACGCCCTCATGGGCGCCGGCGTGGTGTCGCCCGCCGCCGTAACGCAGTACGCGCCGCCGCAGGGACACGTGAAGCTCAGCAGCCCAGCCTTCTTCCTGCTCAGCTCGCATCGGGTCTTCTTCGCCGTCTCTTCGTTCTCGCCTCCTTTGGCCGGCCTGATCGTGAGCGACCGGAGGCTGGACTTGACGGCTTCGTCGAATGCCGCCAGATCGAGCTTCTTCTGCTGCTGCTCCATGTAGTAGCTATTGGAGCAGAGGTCACGGGTCGCCGGCTTGCCGTAGAACTTGCAGCCGCTCGCGCACGGTGCCGCGCCGCCGGCCTGCCATCTCGCCGCCATGGACCTTTGCTCGTCGCCGGTCGCGTCGACGATCTAGGCGTCCGTGCAGCGTTCTGCTGGATTTGTCTCACGGTAGGTGATCATGGGTGGCCTTTTAAAGTTGGAGAGCAGTTCATGTCTCCTACTATCAACCGGACTCCGTAATCCGACTCGGGATCTACTCCCTCCGTTTCAAAATATAAGATGTTTTAGGTTTGTGAAGCAAATGTATCTAGACACCTTTTTAGTGTGTGTATTCGAATGAACCTACACACTAAAACATGTGTAGATACATTTGCTTCACTAAGCTAAAATATCTTATATTTTGAAACGAAGGGAGTAAAAAGAAGCAAAGTTCTGTCCCGTCACACGGTGTGCCGTGGGCCCGTGACCGACCTGTCAAGTGGGCCCAGCAACCACGCACCGAGGCCACATTGCCACCGCAGAGTGACGGTGGGGCCCACGGCTACGCGTGGTTGAGGTGGCCTCCCGTCCCTCTACATTTTTTTTTTCATTCACAAGGGGAGCACCGCACCAACGCTTTCCTTATCGTGCCTCACATTCCCTCTCTCTATCTCTGGAAGCTTCCCCAGTCCCAGACGCATCCAGCCCTTTTTCCCCGACGCGAGAGGGTGGGGGCAGCAGCGTAGCTAGGGTTTCGGGGTCGGGCTCCGGCGGGGGGAGGGAGCGGCGGCGGAGATGTCGACGCCGTCGAGGAAGCGCCTCATGCGGGACTTCAAGCGCCTGCAGAACGACCCGCCCGCCGGGATCAGCGGCGCGCCGCACGACAACAACATCATGCTCTGGAACGCCGTCATCTTCGGGTGCGTCCTGCCCGGGAATTCCGGCTCCCTCTCCCTCTCCCTCTCGCGCGGCCGGCCTCGCCGCCGCCGCCGCCGCCGGTCTAGGGTTTTGGGTCGGGGGAACTCTAGATCGGCCCGGAGTTCTCCATTTCGGATATTTCTATGTCACTAGTTTCTGAGGTTGCTGATGAGAGATTATGTCTCGTGTTCTTTTTTGCAGGCCGGATGATACGCCGTGGGATGGAGGTGAGGCTCGTCGGTCTGATCTCTAGCCGATTTATCAATCTATGCGTGGTTCATAAGTTCCTTGGGACTAGTTCTATTCTGAATTGTATGGTGGAACTGTAGGTATCTTGTATGTTGTTGATGAATTTTACTTGTCCTGAGAGTGAGGCTGAGCTGTGCTTGTTTGCGCCGATTAGTAGGTTATGTTATTAGCTTTTCACGGGAAATTCTGTTGCATGATTTCTACCACTATACTGTCTGTTGGGCGGTATCCGTTGCAGTTCACATCACTTCAGGGTTTGCTAGAATTGTCCATTTTAGGCTAATGCCTACTGGTTTTGGTTTTCCTTTAATCGGAAACGACAAATTCTGCATGGCGGAGTGAAAGCATCCGTTACGTAATCCACTCAAGGTGCGACAGAACCGTTACGCGGAAATGAGGGGATTTCTATGAATTCTGCAAAAATGGTTTTAGTGACTTGTTATGCTTTACGGACATAGCTGATTTGGAGTTGCACTATACTCTTCTTTGGTACATCAGCAATCCTTGCCATAGCTATCGGATATGCAATAGTAGAAATTGCTTTGGCAACAAGCCTTGGACTTGCGCTTAGAAGCAGGTTTCCTATTTAGCTTTTGAAATGGGAGTTCAGCTTTTGAAATAGAGTTCTGCTGCATCAAGAAAGACGTTATGCTTTTGTTTTCTATTAAATACTACTCCCTCTGATCGGAAATAAATGTTGTTGATATTGTACCAACTTAGTATAAAGTTTGTGTTAGTTCACCGACACTTATTTCCAATCGGAGGGAGTATTACTTTATAATGTTGAGTATTGTGTCCGAGGGATTAGATAAAGAAAAAAATCATATCTGTTATGCATCATCTTGATGCTATGTCTGTGTTATTGATGAATTTTGGTTATCGTGGGAGTGGGGCTGAGCTGTAGCTTTTTTGCGTTGATTATTCTGTTATGTTAGCTTTTCACGGGAAACTCTTTTGCATGATTTGTAGGGCGTGTTTGGTAGCCCGGCCGAGTTCAGAAAATCTCTCCACACCCCACTTTTTCGTGTTTGTTAGGTCGGTCCGATGACCCGGGCAGTGCCCACCTCGGCCGAAAAACACTCCTCAGCCCGGCTGCCCTCGCCCCGCAACCGGCGGGCCCCACGCCCCCCCAGACCGCAGCCCGGCTCTCTCTCCCTCCTCATTCTTCTCACCAACCATTCTCCCCGAGCTCCTCACCGCCCCGAGACCGCACCGCCTCCCACCGCACCGAGACCGCCCCCGAGCTCCTCACCGCCCCCGCCCCCCAGCGCACCGAGACCGGCGCTCACGCCGCCGCAGAGGCCGGCGCTCACGCCGCCGCAGAGACCGGCGCTCACAGAGGCCGCCCCCCACCGCACCGAGACCGGCGCTCACGCCGCGGCAGAGATGGCGTCCACGGTGCTCTCCTCGGCAGAGGAGCTCCCGTCCTGGCGGAGGCGGGTGCGGCGGCCCCTCCCGCCGGCGGCGGCGGCCCCTCCCGCCGGCGGCGGCGGCACCTCTCGCCGGCAGCGGCGCCGGAGCCCAAGGAGGAGATCCCAGGGACCCGATTGCTTGTGTGTTTTCTTTTCAGGGACCCGATTGATTTTGTATTTTCTTTTCAGGGACTTGATTGCTTTTTTGTTTTATAGGGCAGGGCTCAACTCATACCATCTACCAAACAGCATCTCAGCTGAGCTCAGCTCGGCTCGTACAGGCTACCAAACACAACCTAAAAAATCACACTTGTATGAAGTCAGCCTAGCTGGGCTCAGCTTGTCTCTGATGGGATAGTGCAACTGGGCTACCAAACACGCCCGTAGTCTTTTGGGTGTTTCCCGTCGCAAGTTTACATCACTTGAGGGCTTGCTAGAATTGTCCATTTTAGGCTAATCCCTATCGCTTTTGGTTTTCCCTTAATCGGAGACAGCAAAACCTGCATGGTAGAATTAAAACATTTGTTACATAAACCAATTCAACCTATGGTGCGACAAAAACCGTTATGCGGAAATTAGGGATTTGTATGAATTCTGCAAACATGGTTTTAGTGACTTGTGGCTTATGGGAGCGTACGGTCTTAGCTGATTTTAAGTTGCACAAAACTGTTCTTTGGTATATCAGCAAACCTTGCCATAGTTACCGGAGATGCAATAGTAGGAAATTCGTTTGGCAACAATCCTTGGACTTGCCTTTAGAAGCAGGTTTCCTATTTATCTTAGGAAATAGAGTTCTGCTGCATTAAGAAAGACGTTATGCTTTTGTTTTCTACTCTATAAGGTTGATTATTGTGTCTGAGAGATCAGATAAAGAAAAAAGTTCAGATCTGTTGTGCATCATCTTAATGTTATTTTATGTGTTGTTGATGACTTTTGGTTGTCTTGAGAGTGAGGCTGAGCTGTAGCTTGTTTGCCTCGATTAGTCTGTTATGTTGGCTTTTCAATTCTGTTGCGTGATTTGTACCACTATACTATCTGTTGGGCGTTTTCCATCGCAGTTTACATTCACTTGAGGGTTTGCTAGAATTATCCATTTCAGGCTAATCCCTGCTGCTTTTGGTTTTCCCTTAATCGAAAACGACAAAATCTGCATGGTGGACTTAAAGCATCCGTTACGTAAACCAATTCCACTCAAGGCGCGACAAAACTGTTATGCGAAAA
Organism: Dactylis glomerata; assembly: GCA_007115705.1. Lineage (NCBI taxonomy): Eukaryota > Viridiplantae > Streptophyta > Magnoliopsida > Poales > Poaceae > Dactylis > Dactylis glomerata. Next base: position 16,035,224 of record QXEO01000220.1, read on the forward strand.
TTAGGGGATTTGTATGAATTTTGCAAAAATGGTTTTAGTGATTTATGGGAGTGTATGGTCATAGCTGATGTGAAGTTGCACAAAAATGTTCTTTGATATATCAGCAAACCTTGCCGAAGCTATCCAAGATGCAATAGTAGAAATTCCTTTGACAAGCCTTGGACTTGCGTTTAGAAGCAGGTTTCCTATTTATCTTAGGAAATAGAGTTCTACTGCATCAAGAAAGACGTTATGCTTTTGTTTTCTATTAAATATTTTACTTACAAGGTTGACCATTGTGTCTGAGGGATTAGATAAAGAAATAGTTAATATTTGTTATGTATTCTCTTGGTTCTTTTTGTTTCAGGACACAATGAACTCATTCATCCGGACTTTTTGTCTCAGTTTAGTTAGGAAGATTAACAAATTTCTGTTTTTGTGCGTAAATGAAATCATTAATTTTGCTAGTGTGACATTTTCTAGAAACATTACCTATTTTGACAGCATTACTCAATTGTTCGTTCACATTCCTACGGTTGAAAAATTCAAATTTGCATCAGATGCATCATTGCAATTATCAGCTATTGATATTTGCATGTTCTTGAGTCACAAATGAACATCTTAGATAGGTACCCCCATCCCCCATCCTATAGCTGGATATTGTTCCACACCATAAATTCTGAGTGGCCAGGCCACATAAGGATGTAATATTAAGTGTTCCATCCCCATATACACGTTGGCATATGACAGACATCAAGGAACACATAACTATGTATGGAGTCAACCATGTGGGTGCATGGAAGTTTCAGTGCATCATGCATTCTTATTGTGCACATTTTTCAGGACAGGGCACAACAATATGACAATAGTCAGAATTTTGTATAAACTGTCTAATTGTGACCTTTTTTTATTAAATTTCTGGTTTAATCTTAGTACTCGTAGCATTGAAGTTATATTCCTTATATGTTTGGTTCACAGGGCAAGCCAACCAATCAAGCCCATCCTTTCCCTGTTTATTGTCCATCATAGCATACAAAACTTCAGCTTGCATTTTAGAATTAAGATTCTCGTATTATGTTTCAGTGCATGATGCTGCTCTGTTCTATAAGTCAGTTGTATTATGGTTGGCGTTGTTCCTAATTTTAAACAGCGTACCTAGTTTTTTTTCTTGCATGCAAGCCGAACACAGTTGTTCAGTTTTACTTCTTTTCTGATAAATTATGACATTCCTGAAACCTTGATATTATTTTGAAAAGTTAAAAAGTCACATACATACTTGTTTAAATGGAGTGAAATGCATCCGCAGTCCATAAACTTGTTGGTTAAGTCCAAAACAGTCCTTGAACTCAGTAAATGCATCATTACGGTCCCTAATCTTGCTCTACATGACCACATACGGTCCTCACTACAATTGACTACTGTATTTTGCTGACATGGCGGATGACGCCGGATCAGGCCCACAACATTGCTCCCCAACCTTGAAATGACCAAATCAAGCATGGAGGCGCTGACCAAGCTGCTGGCCTGCTGCGCACGGGGAGCCCCCATGTCCAGCCCCACCTACCCCAAGAAGCTGCTTGACGTCTCTATGGCTGCGGCGCCACCGCGCCATGGACCTGGTGGTGGCGTCCCAGAGAACCACCAGGTCCATGGCGCGGTGGCATTGGTGGGCCAACTGGAAGCGCCGTTGTGGATCCCCACTTTGCCCCGTCAGCGGAATACGGTAGCCGACCGTACTCAGGACCGTACATGGACATCCAACGCAAGTTTAAAGACTGTTTTGGTTGTTTTGGTGCAAACTCTGTGTTCCAGGACTGGTTTAGACATTGTCAGTGAGTTCATGAGGTTCCTGGGCGCTTCGACGCTGGTCTGTTTAAGATGAGTTCTAACCATAGATGCTCATGTTTTATGCAGATTTCTCTTGTGGAAAGAAGAAATGGGGGAAAAGGATGGGAAATATGGATGCTATGTGGCCAGCATATTCCAGGTATGTTCATTTGCTCATCCTACCTAGCTGCAGCATTGTTTTCAGCAAGGCAGCCTCAAAGGCGCCGCCTTGCAATGCGCCTTGAGCGTCTAGGCATTGAGGCGCCCCCCTAGCGCCTTGGGACGCTTGGACGCCTTCAAAATCATGATATGGAGACAGGTAATATTGATAGGAGGGAGTAGCAAATTTTTACGGGTTTTCACGACAAAACTTCAAAACTTTCCTTTCCTCAATAGGATTATTCTTCATCTCATTTTGCGGCTCTTTCTTCGGCCCCTTCCATGTCTTTTACTCCAGCTTTTCTAGAACATCGCCTGCTTGATACACAAACTCTTCAACTCATTTAGCTTTTCTTTAGAACTGTTTGCTTTTATGTATTCTTTAAGCTTGCGGGCTGCTTCGTTGAGCCGTTGGATCTAGATGAAATAGCATTCAGGTAAAACATACAATCATGCATAAAATGGATAAGAGATGATAGTGAACAACAATGGCACCTGACAATTCATATTCTCCTAGTCTCTCAAGCTACACCGACTCCTTTACATAAACAATTTGGGATTATGGACTGCTGTCCGATGGTCTATAAAAGAGGAATTAGCCAAGTGAACGCTCGGTAGATAGGTATCTTGACTTTGCATCTTCTGCTTCTTCAGATGCTTCTTCAGATACAGCAGTATGGTATAATCATCCCGGATAGGGATCATGCGTGACTTCATTTCAGGGAGTTCATCAACCACCGCATAAACTAGATGACACCATACCAAATCAGTCGGCAGAATAGAGAATTGCAGAAGTTTCCATGATGTCAGATGCATGATCCCTATCGAGATGATTATACCAGTATACTGCTGAAGCTGAAGAAGCAGAAGGTGCAAAGTCAAGATACCAGTCTACCGAGCGTTCACTCGGCTAATTCCCCTTTTATAGATCATCGCACAGCAGTCCGTAATCCCAAATTGTTTATGTACATTAGAAAATCATGGTGTAGCTTGGGAGACTAGGAGAAATATGAATTGTCAGGTGCCATTATTGTTCACTATCGTCTCTTATCCATTTTATGCATGATTGTATGTTTTACCTGAATGCTATTTCATCTAAATCCAACGACTCAACGAAGCAGCCCGCAAGCTTAAAGAATACATAAAAGCAAACGGATCTGAAGAAAAGCTAAATGAGCTGAGGAGTCTTTTGTGTCAAGCAACCGATGTTCTAGGAAAGCTGGAGAGAAAGACATGGAAGGGGCCGAAGAAAGAGCCGCAGAATGAGATAAAGAATAATCCTGTTGAGGAAAGGAAAGTTCTGAAGGTTTGTCGTGAAAACCCGTAAAAATTTGCTACTCCCTCCTATCAATATTACCTGTCTCCATATCATGGTTTTAAAGGCGTCCATGCGTCCCAAGGCGCTAGGGGGGCGCCTCAACGCCTAGCGCTCAAGGCGCATTGCTGCCTTGCTGGAAACAATGCTGCAGCTAGGTAGGATGAGCAAATGAAACATACCTGGAATATGCTTGCCACATAGCATCCATATTTCCCATCCTTTTCCCCATTTCTTCTTTCCACAACAGAAATCTGCATAAAACATGAGCATCTATGGTTAGAACTCATCTTAAACAGACCACCATTGGTAAAAAAAAAGAGAATACATGCATTTCACTCGTTTAAATTCAAAGTTTTACCAAGTCTACAAGTCGCCGCAAAACTCTTATGTTGGTTTTGCCTGCAAAAAACCAAAACCTAGAACAACCAACTCCCTCTGTTCCAAATTAATTGACTCAACTTTGTCTAGTATTAATGGATTATGAATGATTTCATATTACATTTGAGTCCTGCATAATTAATATGAAGAGTTGAAGACAGGTGGACACCTGTGTTCCTGTTATGGTGCATCAAGTCCCATTATTGGTGCTCGGTTAGGTAGTGTACAATGCTAGTATGCCTGGGTTGAATCTGATTCAATTCTACTCTCATCTTCCTAATAAAGAGGTCTCCCCGACTACATGTAGTTCAGTTATAATACTGCTCGTACAAACAATGTTCAAAATATTGGCCGATGTGCGAACTTATCGCAAGGGGGTCACTGATAAGATAAAGCCATATCAACTGTGTTTATCGTTTGGACCGATTTATTGGTCTGTCAAGCGATTTATCGGGCATCTACCAGTAAATCGGCCGGACCCCTCCAGGCAGAAACCTCGGAACTGGCCCTCCCCTTCATCTGCCTCCCACACAATACCCCTCCCTCTCGATAGGAGTCACACCAGGTCGCTCCTTCCTGTTTAGCATGTATGACTAAGAAATAAATTGGCACGCGTCGTCCAAATGTAGAACTTCTAATTGATGTCATTGATTAGTTTAGTTCTAGAATGTTAGCAACGAATTGGTGGCATATTCACCCACTTTCTCTGGGACTCAGACGGTCTTATGATAACAAGTGATCAGGTGTTTGACGATTTTTCTGGTGGTTAGGCATTTTTTACTGGTTCAATCAGCTATTCTCCAATAAAGACCACAACTGTACTCACCTTAGATACAAGGTTCGGTTCTGATCCTTCTCGCCTAAAGATACTAACTGGGTTACACATCACTTTCGAGCTCTTATTCGCTGGATAAATTTAACTGCGTTGCCCAGAGATTCCAGACAATACGAACCTCTAGTCAAGGGTTCATAGTGGATATTCGCCTTCAGTATTACCGTGCATTTAGTCATGCTTGCGGAAGTTGTTTTCGGTACATATTTGTAGTGTGTCACGTTGTTAATAACTAGGTGAAGAGTCACTGGGCCCATTTCTGTCATGAGAAATCCTCTATCCGCATATTGTTTTCATATGACATTTCTTGAGTTTAACATGGCGAGTTCAATGTTTTGGTTGTTTAGTTTTGCGATTTTAAAATTTTCAGTGCCTATTTTCTTAGTATGATATCATGTTTATAATCAATCCATTTGTATTGCCGCCCATCAGTTCTCATGTAGGACAACCAAAAAGTCTCAAGTAGTCAAGTTGCATCTTTTGTTGCTGCAGTTTGAATTTATGGTGGTGGAAAGTTTGCTGACAATTCATTGTCTCACATATCTAGGAACGTTCAAGCTTACCATGCAATTTTCAGAAGATTACCCCAACAAGCCGCCAACTGTTCGGTTTGTCTCTAGGATGTTTCACCCAAACAGTAATATCTCTCACCTTCTCTCTATCCATTTCTCTTCGATGTGACTCAAATACCTTTCATATCTTACCGAGTATATATAGCATTCTGAAGAAATGGTTTAACATATTGCCATATTTCTGCAGTTTATGCAGATGGGAGCATCTGCTTGGATATTCTACAGAATCAGTGGAGCCCTATTTATGACGTTGCTGCTATATTGACTTCTATTCAGGTACCATGTTGATCAGACTAGCCAAACTTTACGTGTGAATCCCGTCGTAAGAGAGTAGTATACTAATTAGAAAGCATGCTCAGTCACTTGCCTTAATATTGTGGGTAGTGAAGTCTCCTAGCCTCAGTTGGCTCGTGCATCATGTGGAGTGCTAGCCAGCCCTGTTATCATGTTAGTATCGGGTTAGCACTTGACATGTTGGTTTACCAACCCAGGCCTGACCCTTATCCCTCCTTCATTAATTGTGTGGTAGGAGTCTTCCTCCACACCTTCACTTTAAATATTTGGAAAAGCATGACATGTGAGGAAATGTATTTGAGTGGTAAGACCTAAGTATCTCTAGTTGCATTGTTTTACAGTTTTAAGTTAAATATGCTTTGAATTTTGCGTTTAGTTGCATCCGGCGGGGTTCTTCTTTATATGCTGGATGTGGGAAGTTGTATTTGTCAAACATTTAAACTATGTTGAAGTAAATCGATATTGCAAAATGTAGAGATGGAGGAAACTTTTCTCCTTGCAGCTTTTTGATCTGGAACTAGAAGGGTAACTTGACCTAAATTATACAGCTCACCAGATAATCATAAGGTATTTGTTGATCTGGAAGTAGGAATTAAATTAGAGTTAGCTTTCATTTTACATTGTACCGCTAACTCCTGTTTGCAAACCAGGGCTCTGCAGCCATATGGTGGTGGTAACACTGCTTATAAATGAGTGTTGCCATGCTCCGAACATAGATGCAAAAATGTTAAGCAGACCCATGTCATGATACATGCTTGGCTATTCCCCTTGTACATGCTGCCGTCTCCCATTGACTGTAGGCTGCAAGTTGGCCTGCATCATGCTACCATATGTGTGCTTGGATTACTGACACCTCATTCTGTACATCCTTTGCAGTCTCTGCTGTGTGATCCAAACCCCAATTCTCCAGCGAACTCGGAAGCTGCCAGAATGTTCAGCGAGAACAAGCGTGAGTACAACCGCAAAGTTCGTGAAATCGTCGAGCAGAGCTGGACTGCTGATTAAGGGAGGGCAAGGGTACCATTGTCAGAAAGTTACAATAAGCAACTGCAAGCCTATCTTTCTGGCGTGGCTATAGTTGGTTCAGTTGGAACATTAAACATCTCCAGTGATTGTTTGTAGGTGAAAAATCTAGTGACTGTTTGTTGTCCTGTCCGTGTTGATTTTGTGTTCTGGTTCCTGACATTGTTTTCTTATGGTGTGCTATCTGTCTGGTGATCATGGGTGTCCTGCATATGTAAAAAGTTATAGCCTGGAAATGGTTCGTTTACTTCACAACCTGATCGCATTTGTCATGAGTTGTCACTTGTCACCCTCAAGGCCTACAATAGTACAACTTGTGGCATTTGGGGTGCTGTCTGTTTTTGTTGAGATCAGTTGTAGTGCTGCTCTGTGTGTTTGTCAAGCTTCGTGTTTGCCGAGTAAGGGCATGTACACTGCAAAATGCTTACGCAGGCGCTAAAAAGGTCAAACCGCGACCATGCACAAGCGCCAGGCGCTAGCAGCTGTATTTTGTGCCTTGTTTGCAGGCGTCGGACTCTTATTTGTGCATCGACTCTTAAAAAAGACCTACGAATTCTCTGGCAACTGGCTAAACTGCCCGGTTTTTTTCCTTAGCGCCTCTAGCTAAGCGCCCCATTGTACCTGCCCTAAGACGTTCCATTTGGCCCGATTGTCATTGCTCTCTGGGTATGTGGATACGGCAAAAATAGGGTACATATACAAAAGTTACGAGGAGGAATATCCCGAACATTAATGGCGAATAGACTCAGTAAGCGAAGCGGCAGAGAGAACATGACCGCAAACACGCCCCACAGAGTGAACTGAACAGACGGGGAGACCTACCTAAAAAAAAAACAACAGACGGGGAGACCTACCTCAAAAAAAACAACAGACGGGGAGAGCTCGGTGTTAGGATATACTGTATAGTATACGTGTGCGTGTGTGTACTCCTGTGTATATTGCACCTAGTCAAACACACGCACACCACTCACCCACGCTCAGCAGTTAGAGAGCTAGTTAGTGAGATCATGGCATCACACGATGAGTTTATGGTTGAGACAAGCTGTACTTAAACACCACCTCGACTGAATAACAGTGTGTTGAGTTCTCCCCAAAATCCTCTTCTCTACATGGTATCAGAGGCCCATCGTTCTCCCGCTTCCGCTCCGATGGCCGACCCCTTCTACAACCCCATGGCTGAGCCCGGCTCCTCACCCGAAGGTTCTCCGGTTCACCCTGTTGCTTCTCCTGCCATGGTGCAGGCACTCAACACCGCGCCGCCCGCTGCGCCGGGCTCGGCGCGCTCTGCTGCGGCCACGGTTCTTCCCGCCACCATCCTGCAGACGGTTGCCATCCGCAGCCACGTCCCCATCGTCCTTGACCTCGCCGCTGGCAACTACACCCAGTGGCGTCGCTTCTTCGACACCGTCATCGGCAAGTTCGGTCTTCGAGCTCACATCGACGCCAACGCCGTTCCCCGCCACGACGACCCCGAATGGGTCATGATCGACCACTGCGTGACCCACTGGCTATACACCATGGTCTCCGCCGAGCTTCTTGACGTGATCATGCAACCGGAGGGCACTGCTCTGTCCGTCTCCGTCTGGACGGCGCTCCAAGAGCTCTTCCGCGACAACCAGCTCGCCCGCGCCGTCTACGTCAACGCCGAGTACCACGCCCTTGTTCAAGGTGACATGACCATCATGCAGTACTGCGCCAAGCTCAAGGGCTTCACCGACCAGCTCCGCAACCTCGGTCAGCCCATCTCTGAAGTGCAGCAGGTCTTCAATCTGCTGCGCGGGCTCGGGCGTCAGTTCCACGCCGCCATCCCGCACATTACTTCGCGTGTTCCTCTGCCTTCCTTCCTGCAGGCTCGCTCGTTCCTGATGCTGGAGGAGCACCGCGCCGAGCAGGCCGCGCGCCAGCACGCCACCCATGCTCTTCTGGCGACACGCGCGCGCCCCCTCCGACGCCGGTCTACGGCAACGACGGTGGATCCAGTTCTGGTGGTGGCCGGAACCATGGACGCGGCAAGAACAAGGGCAAGGGCAAGGCCCCCGCCACGTCGCCACCACCTTCGCCGGCCTCTTCACCGGCTCCTGCAGCTCGTCCTCCAGCGTACCCTGCCCCTGCGCCGGGTGCCAACTCCTGGACCGGTCTCGTCTAGGCCTGGCCCGTGAACTGGCGTGCACCTGGCGCTGGTGTGCTTGGCCCTCGCCCAGGCACTCCCCACCAGCAGGCGTTCATGGCCGTGCCCCCGGCTCCGTCTCTGTACCAGTACGGGTACGGCGGCCCTCCGTACGGTGGTGTCGTTCCCTACGGCTATGGCAACGGCTCTCCCGGTGCTGGCCCAAGCACTCTTCCGCCACCAGCCTTCAACACGCCTGGCGCCAGCTCCAGCACCGCGCCCGTGCCACAACAACAGCCTTGGGACATGGGGCCGCTGAGCCGCTCCACGCCACTCTCGACGGCACTGCCCAACAACCTTCTCCGTCCGGCGGCACCTCGGACTGGTTCCTCGACACCGGCGCCTCGTCGCACATGTCCTCAGGAGCTGGTAATCTTCACTCCCTCCGTCCCTCTCATTCCTCTTCTCAGATTGTTGTCGTTAACGGTGCACATCTTCCCATTACTCACACCGGTACTGGCTCGATCATCACCACCTCCAAACCCCTTCTTCTCCGCAATGTTTTACTCTCGCCATCACTTATTAAAAATCCAACGCAGTTTTTCCACATATGGTTGGACCCGTTGGTCTTATCTAATGGCTATGTCTACATCAAGATTTGTGCAAGGACAGTTTGCACAAAACTACCTACACTTCTGTTCCACTTGTCTACTCTCCTTTTCATATACTCCCTCCATTCGTTAATATAAGGTAGTTTTCTTGCACGAATATTAACGCACAGGCTAAAAGGTCAAATTTTGATACTTTGAGACGTTAATACAGGTATGCAATCGATGTGATAATAGATGAAAAATAGAGAAATCTCGGTATCTTACCTCTCCGAATCAGATTGAGTCCTAAATTGCGTGAAAAAATCCCACAATCCCATCATACACCTTATATTCTGGAATTTTTCACATAAAACTATACACCTTATCAAGGAACGGAGGGAGTAGTATCGAAGATGTACAGGTACACTTCGATTCTGTCCCCTCCTCTATCTAGACACATTCTCTCTCCGGCGGCTGGATCTGCACCAGCGGTGCTCGATCTGTCGGGTGAAGGTGAGGCAGAGCTCCAATCATGGTGTTTGTGGTGCAGAGCTCCCGCAACTCGTTGTCGCCTACGATTTGCGGTGGTGCCCTGGAGAAATCGGACGGTGCGCTCGATTTTGCCGAGCTAGTGCAGGAACGCGGCCACGCGGGGCGTGCTCCCCCCACGCTGGTGTCGGCGTCACCTCCTTCGTGGTGCTCTCCCGCATCGTCGCCGGCAGCGGCGGCATCCTCTTGAGCTACGACCTCGGCAGCTCAGGTACCCCTCTTCCAAATCATCTCTTTTCTCCCTTTTTCAGTTCTTACCTGGTTGGAGCCGCGTCGGGAGGCCAAACCTGGTCCTCACCCCCGTCACATCCTCTAGCAAGACATGCTCTCCGACCAGATGCCCCTTCTCAGCCTCTTCCTCAACCCCAATAATTGTTCCCATACTTGTGCGCGGCAGTCTAGTTTCGTCTTGTGTCCAGACCTGCCAATCCTGGATTGGCAATCCCTTAATGCGTGCATCTTGTTCTTATCTTGTCTTGTCCCCACCGTTGTTCTTTTCTTTGATATTTGTGTTGTTCCTTCGGCTCTAGCTGCAGTTTTCATGAATTTGGTTGATATTTTTCTTCATGGATCTGGATGAATGAAGGAGAAATTACCTGCTATTTCTTGAGTTCAGTCTACACGAGCTTCTTTGCATTCTTGTTAAGAGTTTAGGTTGCATGAACCACTATGTAATTGAACCACTATGAACCTTTTAGTAGCTTCAGAGTTTATACGTGGAGTGGAGTTTTGATATAAAGTGAAGCTAACTGGAATGGAGCTCTCCCAAACACACCATCAGAAATTAAAGGTTAACCTTTCTATGGTAAAGTCTCGCTGTAACTGAACCAATAACCAAGTATTCCATCTGATTCTGAAGGTTGTGCTTCTGAATTTTTCTGTATATTGTTGTGTTTCAGACTTGTCAGCATGTTTGTTTGTGATAATTGGTACTCCAAATACTTTTGTAGTGATTCTAACTAAAAGGGTGTGGTTCTAGATTAAACCGTGCTGACTTGCCGCATAATGATTGTTGTCGCTGAGCAGTCGAGATTATCTCTCTAAACAAGATATTTAAAGAACCTGTACCGCGGAATCACTTCATACCAAAGTAAGTTGCATATTTCTGAAGACAACAATGTGATCTCTGAAAAACCTGTGTTACTCAAAATAATTTGGTTTGCTCCAGTTTCTCTGATTTTATATAATCCTTCTTTCAACTATACAAAAATAGCTCTGGGGGCTAACACATAAGCTGAGTTTATCATCTTGCTTTCAAGCTAACTTTTTTCAAATATGATTGTTAGTTCTCATGTATTAATTGTTTAGCATATGTTCTGATGTCTGCTGCTGATCCTTGTGACAGGACCACATGTACGTCGAGGCGCTTGGTGAGGAAGGACCTGGTGTCGGTCGTCGACAAAGAGGCAAGGAGCACCTGGCGAGGAGATCATCGTCGAGGAGGAGGCGAGGAGCACCTGGGTGAGGAGCTGCCTGGCGGAGAAGACCGTCCTCCTAGTGCACTTGGGCGAGGATCTGCCTGGGCCAGAAGACCGTCCTCCTAGTGCACTTGGGCGAGGATCTGCCTGGGCCAGAGGAGAAGTTGCTGGGGCCGGAGGAGCTGCTGGGGCCAGAGGTGGAGTCACTGGCGAGGGTGAGGCGGAGGGCGATCAACGACAGGCAGCAATTCCAAGTCTGGGCGTACCAATTCAAAATCTGTGAAGGGTAGCGTTGTTTTTCTAGGCTTTTCACGTGGTCGGAACCAATCGTTAAATATCTTATATTTGTGGACGGAGGGAGTAAATCCTCTTTGTATTTTTGATGTTTGTAGTGGAAGATTCTGTAGCAAACATATGCTAAATCCTATACTAACCCTGACAAAAAAATCTCTTCATATGTACCCCGTCTTATAATCTGTATTGATCTTGTTCTAGCCCTGTACTAAAAATAATCTTTGGTTTTTACATACTCTGTAGCATAGAAGTTACATATACTAAACTTGTACTAACCCTGTACTGAAAATCTTGCATATATAAATTTGTACTGACTACGTACTATATGAATCTGTGGATCTATTCTGTTTCTTCTCCAAATCAGAAATGACAGATTAAGGGATAACATGGGGTATCTTGTGCAAAAGGTAGGGTCTGATAAATTACATATTGTTAGGATAGAGGGGGTTTTCTGAAATATCTAGAAACCAGCGCACGGATCTCAAAGCAATGTTGGATGGTTCAAGATAAGACCAAGACCCACATGCATATGTGGTTTTGCTTTATCGTTAAAAATCTGCTCTCTGTTCGACAACTCTGTCGAGATAACCCCGTTTCAGTTGAATTTGATGCGTTTGGTTTCTCTGTCAAGGACCTTCAAACACAGACAATGATTCTGCACTGTAACTCCGACGGTGATCTGTACCCGGTGGCGGGTGACTCCTCAGCGATCCCTCCAGCGTTCGCCGGCGTCGTCTCCACCAACCTCTGGCACGAGCGTCTTGGTCACCCCGGCCATGCTGCTCTCCGTAGTACCCTAGCTAGTTTCCCTTTTGAATGTAGCAAGTCTGCACCGCACACATGTCATGCCTGCCAGTTGGGCAAAAATGTGCGTTTACCCTTTCATTCATCGCAAACTATTAGTTACTTTCCCTTTCAGTTGCTCCATTTAGATATTTGGACATCTCCGGTTGTAAGCATCTCAGGATATCAATTTTATTTGGTCGTTCTTGATGATTTCAGTCGCTACACCTGGACTTTCCCTCTGCGTCATAAATCCGATGCCTACGGCGTTCTTGTTGAATTCTTTGCCTATGTGCAAACTCAGTTCGAGCGCCCCATCTTAGCCTTGCAAACTGATGAGAACGGGCCGTCGGCCTGTTGGTTAGCTCTGCGGGAGCGCAAGCAGCCGGCCAGCGTTCGAGTCCTGAGACTCTCGCTGTTCACTCACCGAGTTTCTTCTATAAAAAAAATGCCAACGGGTGCTAGTGCCTGGGTTGGTCTTGTTTTTTTGCCTTGCAAACTGATAATGGCCGAGAATTCGACAATGCTCCACTTCGTCGTCTTCTCTCTAAACATGGCACTCACTTTCGGCTCTCGTGTCCGTACACTAGTCAGCAGAACGGCAAAGCCGAGCGCACGCTCCGCACTCTCGATGAGGGCGTACGCACGCTTCTGTTTCATGCGTCTATGCCTGCTCACTTCTGGGCTGAAGCCCTGGCCACATCAACCTTCCTCCTGAATCGCCGGCCTTGCCATTCCAGCTCGCCGCGCACTCCGTATGAGGTCCTCCTTGGTGTCGCCCCAGATTACTCCATCCTCCGCATTTTTGGATGCTTGTGTTATCCCAACACCACACCCACCTCCCAACACAAATTAGATTGCCGTTCTGTCGCGTGCGTGTTCTTGGGCTACCCTTCTGATCACCGCGGCTATAGATGCTATGATCCTGTGACTCGTCGTGTTCTCACCTCGCGACATGTTCGCTTCGATGAAGCCACATTTCCCTTCTCCTTTCCGCATCTGTCCCGCTCCAGCACCACCGTCCGCCGGCGGCGTCGATCTGGTTCACTGTTTTGTTCCATGCCTACAGGTTCCTGCTGGAACGAACTCCGGCAACTCAAATGCTGCAGCACAGGCCGGGCCAGCTTCATCAACATTTGGGCCGCCGTCGCCGGCTCACCCCTTCGGCTCCGTTCGCACGCCCAGTGAGAATTCAACTTCTCCAGCGCCCACGGCGTCTACAGGCTCGTCCATGCCATCGGCTTCGCAGTGCTTCTCGCCGCTGATTTCGCCGACGCCACCTCGCCGCATGCTCACGCGTGCACAAGTGGGCACCTTCAAGCCGAATCCCCGCTACGCCAATACTGCGTCTACTGCACCGGTCGCGGACTTCTCGCCACTCCCGTGCGCACACCGCCGTTCGCGATTCGAACTGGCTCGCGGCCATGCGTGAAGAGTTCGCCGCCCTCGTCAGCAAACGCACCTAGGAGCTGGTTCCCTGGCCTCCCCACGCTCACCTCATCACCGGCAAGTGGGTGTTCCGGCACAAGTTGCGATCAGACGGCTCCCTGGAACACTATAAAGCGCGCTGGATCGTGCGTGGGTTCACGCAGCGCGCCGTCGTGGACTACGGGGAAACCTTCTCTCCCGTCGTCAAGCCAGCGACCGTTCGCACCGTCCTCGCCATCGCTGCATCACGCCACTGGCCCGTCCACCAACTGGACGTGAAGAACGCGTTCCTCCATGGAACGCTCGACGAAGAGGTTTACTGTCTCCAACCTGCCGGTTTCATCGATGCCTCGAAGACTGATCATGTATGTCGCCTGTCCAAGTCTCTGTATGGACTAAAACAGGCACCGCGCGCGTGGTTTCTCCGGTTCACCAGCTTCGTCAAGACCATCGGCTTCTCACCGACACGCTCTGACGCCTCGCTGTTCACCCTTGTCCATGGCGCCAATCAGGCCTTCCTGCTCTTGTACGTCGACGACATCATCCTCACTGCCTCGTCGCCGGCCCTTCTGCAACAGATCATTGTACAACTGACAGGGGATGTTAGATGTATTATACGGATACTAACCGTATATACCTTGTAACCTGTATATTTGTCCATATATATAAACCCCGGAGGCCACGCTAGATGCGTTGAGCTATTCCTCAAAATCACTCTCCCCTTTACGTTTTACATGGTATCAGAAGACGGTCGTTCCTAGCCTAAACCCTAGCCGCCGCCTACCCTAGCCGCCATGAGTTCCGCCGCCGCCACCGATCTCACCTCGGGCTCGACCTCCCCTCCGGCCGTCCCGTCGTCCTCGGTGCCCTCCTCGGCTGCGCCTCCGGTGGCCTTCTCCGCTGCCTCCTCTCCGCTGCTCACGGACGCGCTCATCAACACGGCCGTCCCGCAGACAACCTTGCCGCGCCTCCTCGGCTCGGCGTTCTCCATGCCGACTGCCTTGTTCGGCTACACGGGCACTTCTCCGTATGGCTATGGGCCTCCTGCCCTGCCCTATGCTCCATCGCCGATGCCCTCTGGTGGGTTTCTGGGGATGCCTTCGTATGCCTCGGGCGTACCCCCGACGGGTATACCGGGTGTGTCCTCCTTCGCTCCGTTCGCCATGGACGGTGGTGCCTCTACATCGACCTTGGCACCGCCCACGTCGCCGTCGCTGCTCTCCCATCTGCTACCGGTGAAGCTCACTCAGGACAACTTCCTGTTCTGGCGCCAACAGCTCATCCCGCTTCTCCGGAGTCATGATCTGCTAGGCTTCATCGACGGCTCATACCCCTGTCCACCTGATAGGATCTCTGTTCCTACTGAAGGAGGGCGCATGGTCGCTGTTCAGAACCCTGAGCATCGTGCCTGGATCAAGCAGGACCAGGCTATCCTATCGGCCATCATCTCCTCTCTGACCCCGTCGGTCTCCGGGCTCGTTCTGTTCGCCACATCGGCGTATGATGCGTGGACTACGCTGAACACCAGCTTTGGTTCGCAAAACACTGCCCGCTCCATGCAGATCCGCAACCAGCTTGGGCAGATGAAGAAACTGGATCAGTCTGCTGCAGTCTTTTTCACCAAGGTGAAAACTGCTGCGGACACGTTGGCCTCCATAGGCCAGCCTCTCCGCGATGAAGAATTTGCGGGCTTTATTCTCAACGGCCTTGACAAGGAATATGACGGACTAGTTGAAGCCGTTGAAGGCCGCGAGCATCCTATCTCGGTGCGCGATCTCTACTCGCGCCTCTTAAGCACCGAGCAGCGCGTGGAGTCCCGGCGTGCCTCTGAAATCTACACTGATGCCTCGGCCAACGCCGTGTCTCGTGGCTACCGCGGCACTCCTCCGCAGGGTGGTGGGGGCGGCTCCCGCCCGCAGTCCTCCCCGCGCACGCCTCAGCCTCCTGCCCCTGTGTCCAACCACGGTGGGGGCAACGGAGGTGGCTCCCGCAACGGCAACGACAACCGCGACAATCGTCGCCGCAATGACCGTAATGATGGCAATCGCCCACTCTGCCAACTCTGTGGCATCCTTGGTCACATTGCCTCACGCTGCTACAAACGGTTTAACCGTGATTTTCTTGGGGTCGGCAATGATGGTACAAGCACTCCACGGCAGGTTGCACTGGCAACATAAGGTCGCGCCGCCTCCCCGCCGGCGCCTGTTGACAATCGCTGGTACCTGGACACTGGCGCGACCGATCACCTCACTGGTGACCTTGATCGCCTGCACCTGAGGGAACCCTACACCGGGAAGGACCACATCTATACTGCCGATGGTACAGGTATGCGCATCTCCCATACTGGTCAATCATCTATCCCTACTCACACCTCCAAACCACTTCATCTTCAAAATGTCCTTTGTGTCCCCGAAGTCACTAAGAATCTCTTATCCGTTCAAAAACTTACTCGTGATAACAATGTTTTTGTTGAGTTTCATCCTTTTGATGTTTTTGTGAAGGATCGGGATTCGAGGGACCTCCTCATTAGTGGTCGGAGTCGACGTGGCCTTTATCCTGTTGATGCGCCCCCAGTCCGTCAAGTTTTCAGCAGTGTTCGTGTGTCGTCAGCCAAGTGGCATTGTCGTCTTGGTCATCCAGCATCTCCAGTTGTTCAGCATGTTCTTCATCGCCATGCCCTTCCTATTGAGTCTAGTAATAAAGATACTTTCGTGTGTGATGCGTGTCAACAAGGGAAGAGTCATCAGTTACCTTTTCCCTTGTCTACTCATGTAATCAAAACTCCTTTGGAGCTTATTTATTCAGATGTGTGGGGGCCTGTACAAACCTCTGTTAGTGGTCATAATTATTATGTGAGTTTCATTGATGCTTACAATCGTTTTACCTGGCTCTACTTGCTTAAGCGCAAATCTGATGTTTTCGATGTCTTTGTTCAGTTTCAGACTCATGTTGAACGTTTACTTGGCCATAAAATTCTTCATGTTTAGTCAGATTGGGGGGGCGAGTATCGCAACCTCAATACCTTTTTTCATAAACTCGGTATCATTCACCGTGTTGCTTGTCCTCACACTCATCAGCAAAATGGCGCCGCTGAGCGTAAACATCGTCATATCGTAGAAACAGGGCTCACTCTTCTTGCTCATGCGTCCGTTCCTTTTCGTTTTTGGAGTGATGCGTTCTTTACAGCCTGTTTTCTCATTAATCGCATGCCCACTCGTGTTCTCAATATGCAAGATCCTGTTGAAAAACTGTTTCATGAACCACCTGATTACACTTTTCTCAAAGTTTTTGGTTGTGCTTGTTGGCCTCACACTCGCCCATATAACAACCGTAAGCTCGAGTTTCGTTCTCAAAAGTGTGTTTTCCTTGGCTATAGCGCTCAACATAAAGGGTACAAGTGTCTCCATATTCCCACTAATCGTGTTTACATTTCTCGTGATGTGGTTTTTGATGAAAACGTGTTCCCTTTTGCTCCTTCCTCACTTGTTTCTACACCAACACCTCCTGCATCATCTCCTGTTTCGATTGACCAGTTTGCAGATGTTGCACATTCGCCTGTTTTGTTGCCTAATCATGATGCAGGAATTGGTCGTGGAGCCCGCCTTGAGCTGCTCGAGGAACCTGCTGCTTCTTCTGCCGCTGATCACATCGATCATGGCGTTCGCATGGCGCATGCACGTCCCGACGTGCCTGCCTCGACACCTGCGCCCGCCGGTCCACGCCCGCACACGCCTGCGGCGACTTCTGGGCCGCCCCCGGCGGTGTCTCCGCCTCCTACTGTGTAATACCCCAGCATTTAGGACAAATCGAAGGGTAGATCTAGGACTATTGTGCATTCATGCATCTAAAACCCTGAGTAAATTTTTCGCAAAATAAAAGAAAACCTGGGAGAGTGAACTTCTTTCAACACATCTTCTAGTTGGAGTTGTTTTGATTGCTATAAGTTTGCTATGAACTCATGATGGGTTTGTAAGTGGGTTTAGAATTTAACCTTGATTATTAAATTATATCAAATTTGAGTAAATCCATAATTATAAATAAATAATTCAAATAAAACAATAACTAATTAATAGAAATAGAAATAGATTATATAATAGACAGAAATAGAATTTTATTGATATTATACATTTATACAAGGTCTTTACATTTCTGAAAAAAAAGATTACATTGGATATAGTTAAAATGAAACCTAAATCTAATCTATGCCTAATCATCTTCACGAAGACTGTCTTCTAATCTTTATATTCAGCAACCTGCAAAAACAAGTCAAAAGAAGAAACAAAAGAAAAGATTAGGGTTAGAGGTTTTACTCTCAGACTAGGGCAAGTTAATTGCCATTGCATCATTGAGTAATTATGATCAAGTGTAGCATCTGATTTGATAAACCATTGTGTATAGCAAATCAAGTGTAGCATCTGTTTATGAAAAGCACTGGGTACAAGCTCACTGTGCTCATAGCAATGCACAACACGGCCACAGAGTGGATGAGATCAAGCTTGGTGACAAGCAGCTCAAGCAGCTTAGTCACTGCATGCAATGGTTGTGTTGGCAGCAGCACAGCTGCCAGCAACACCAAGCCATCGACCAGGTGAGGAGTATCAAGGGAAGCAGCACACACATCTCCAGCACTGCACCAGCGCAAGCACAACACAGCTTTGCACCACATACCAAGAACTGAACTAGTTCTTGCAAATCATCACCCAAACACATCCAGCATAACACTGTGGAGGCCAAGTGAAGCTCAAGGCCAAGCCTGGAGAAGAAGAACCAGCAGATCATCTCTGGAGGAGAAGGACAAGCTAAAGCCAGGAGCAAGCCAGGAGGTGAAGGACAAGCCGCAGCCAAGCCAGGAGAAGTAGACCAGCTAGAAGCAAGTCACCATCAACAGCAGCTGTACACAGCCACACTTTTGCACAACTACAGGCAAAGGTAGTAACTGTGCAAAAAACATCACTGCTAGTGCTTGTACACAACATTTGTTGTTTTTTTGATTAAACCCTCAGCTTG
Organism: Dactylis glomerata; assembly: GCA_007115705.1. Lineage (NCBI taxonomy): Eukaryota > Viridiplantae > Streptophyta > Magnoliopsida > Poales > Poaceae > Dactylis > Dactylis glomerata. The sequence continues at coordinate 16,053,782 of QXEO01000220.1, forward strand.
GCAAAGTGATGCTTTGCCCAAGCTCATCATTGGGAAATCAAATTAGAGCCTCAGTTACACTTCACTGGCTTAAAACAAAGATTAAAGCATCGCAGTGAAGCTTGTGCTGGGCACATGCCATATTGGGCATGCACCTCAAGCACACAAGCTCTACAAGAATCACCAAATTAGCAGCTGTGAGCACATACACAGGCTTAGAATCTTACTAGCTAATCTCAACCTCAGACCAGCATCATAGGTTTAAACAGAAGGGGCAAGTTTCACCAACAGCTAGTATACACAAATTAGTTGCTGGGCACAAGATCATCAGATCTTGCACCTCATCACAACTAACTGAATACTAAACAGACAAGAACTTGTACAGAAGCTAAATCACTTTCCTAGCCAACATGAGCCAGGAATCATATCAATCATGCTTTAGCTAATGCCACAGTAATCTGCAACACAGCATAGCATCACTGGGCTAACAGTGATAAGCAGATATCAGCAGCTAACCTCCTTTGCTTATCACTGAACAGATATTGGCAGTTAACTGAATCAAAGGATTCAGATAGCATCACAGTAGAGATACCAGCATCCACAGGGAAATCATTTGCATGTCACAAAGTAAAGCTTAATAGCTGGAGTTGAGTAGTACTGCAAGTGTTAACAAATGTTAACTGAAGCTTGCAAAAGTGCAAGTTTCAGAATAACACCTCTGTCAGTATAGTTGCTGACAGAGAAGGTGGTGAAGCTAACAGAGCATCAGCAGATACAACTAGCAGAGTTAACTGAAACAAGTTTGCACCTAGCAGCAGCAACACAAAGCAAGTCCTGTGAGCTTGATTCACTAGACCTGATCAACATGGCCAGAGACCATGGCCATCGAGGGAAGCAGAGGGTGTAGAGGAAGGAGGAGGAGATCACCATTCGCCCAGGCGCGTGTCTAAACGGCATGGCGGGGCAGTGCCCGCGCGACCGGCTAGATGCCACCCAGGGAGGACTTCACCGTGTCACGGCCGGGAGCACCACCGTGGCGCTTCCACCGGCGAGCACAACCACACTTGACCATCTCGTAGGAGCACAGCAGGTGCCGGGGGAGGAGCCGACGAGATGCCGAGATCGGAGGCAAAACCGATGCGAAATCCCGAGCGGGATTCGACCGTGGATCTCTTCGGAGAGGAAGCGGCCGTCGGAGTAGTTGGGTGGAGGTGGAAGAGGACACCGGGGCGAGCATTTCGCCCAAGGTGGCGCCGGCGGGGGACATCGGAGCTAGCCGGAATCGTCGGGCGGCGGCGGAGGCGATTGGGTCGCCAGTGAGGGGCGACGAAGGTGAGATAGAAGAAGCAGCCGGGGCTGGGCTGGGTCGGTTTGACCGACCCAGACCCGAGCCGACTGGTTTAGCCCAGCCAGGTGGGCTGGGTGGGCCGGCAGGTCTGCTGGGCCAACAGGCCAGTGGGCCAGAAGGCTAACAGGCCAGGTGGGCTGAAGGAATCTGTTTTTATCAATTTGACTTAATCCAAATTTTGCAATTTAAATTCAAATACCAATTCTTTTCTGAATTCAAGCTAAATTCCAATTTTTTAATACTTTTAATACAACACCTTCTTATTCTCTAATGAAATAAGTATTTAAATAAAACCCAAACATTTCCGGATTATTCTTTTAACTATTCTATTAAATGTTTCTGAATTCTATTTTCAAAAACATTAATTATTATTTTAATTATCAATATGGAATTCTTTCTGTAAAAGAATTTAACTTTTTCTTTTCAAATCAATTAATTAAAGTTTTTATAACTTAAAACTTTAATTCCAAACTCTTACTTAATTACCTCAATACCCCAATAGGGTAAAACACACAAATACAATAAGTATTTCAGATAGTCCTCAAAACCCTAGAAAGTCTTGGGTAAAACACACAAATATACTTTGTGTTTTTAGAAACTATTCAAAACCTAAAAAGTGGGTAAAACACACAAATAAGAAGACCTAGTTCATAATCACCATGCATAGCATCTCATTATGCATAGCATGCCCCTATTTCTTGCAACATTGTCCTTATCGGACAATAATTGGTTTTCTGTAGAACAAGGGGATCAGGAGCAACGCCAAGTATCCGACTCCATTACCTTTCAGTCACAAGGCAAGTTTATCTTGCTCATATCTTTTGAATGCACTGGTTTTGAAACTTCTTGCAAAGTGATGACTTCAAACCCTAACATTCGAAAAGTGGTTGGAAAACTTATTTTCATAAATGAACATGACTAGGGGTTATCGACCAGTGGTGATAACCTAGGAGGGCTGGCAGGTGGAACCACGGTATGATAGATGTGGTGGAGGTTCCACTTGCACGGGAAAGTAAACCTAGGATTAACAACCAATGCCACAGTTATTCTTGTGCCGTAAAAACCGTGTCGTCCAAGAGACTTGGAATGGGACGGGAAAGTCAGCTGTATCTTCTCTCGTTCGCATGTCAATGGGCAGCCAGTTGCTGGTGGCAGTAGATCCGGCAGGACTACTTGCGATGGGTGGGACACCTAAGTTCTCACGGCACTGGTGTCTATGATGGTCCGCAAGAGACGCCTAGGTACTTCATCGTTGGGGGTGAATATCAGGGGCACCACCTGCTTGCGTGAATTGGGTGGGCATGCGTTGTGCAGAGAAGGTAGTGATTGGCTTGGATCAATGACTGGGCCCCACATCAAGGAATTGTGGACGGGAATGTACGCCCGGTTGTGCAGCAAGGCTTTGATCTCTTTTGGAAGGACACACCTCTGCAGAGTGTAAAAAGATGTGACATGTTACCCCTTGCTCCGGGAAGGAGTTGCGAACGCGGCAGGAAAGGTGCTCTCAAGGCACTAATACCCTGTGTTGGCTATTGGGCATAGTTTTCTAAAGTAAAAGAAATCTTTCAAGAAAACATTATCAAAAACCTGCATTTGCCTATGACCTTTTTGGGTCTGTGGCTACTAAAAATGCATATCACACACCTTCTTTCTAAAGAAACTTGCTGGGTAACGCTCGTTACTCACCCCAATCTCTTAAACCCTTGCTAGACTGTGAAGAACTTGACGAGGCCACTCTCAACGCAATCGAAGGCCAGGAGGACATCTTCTACGAGGAGCCAGACCTTTCACGCGGCATCGAAGGAGTAGACTACTTCATTCGATACGGAGCATCCTCCGGAGATGAGTCAGGGTGAAGAAATACTAACTAGTAGAGTAGTACCGTAGCTGGGGAACCAAGCAACTGTAGTATATAAATAAGTTGTTGAGTTCTCCCAGTGTTTAATTATTTGAGTTTTCAGTTGCTGTAAACACTAAGCACTTGAAATGTTCTCTTTATTGGGAGCATTTCGGTATCATCACGTTTTGGTTTGTAATAAATGTGGATCACTTTGTATTTGGGCCCGCAATGTTTCTGTTGTACCATTCTGAGGGATGTAATATTTGTGGAGGCTTGTTCCGCAAGTGTTATATCAACGACTTGCATACTACAACATGCAGTGGTATGCTGGGTCACCGCAGCTGGTATCGGAGCAATTGCTTTGACCTTAGGTTGGAAACCTAGTAAAGGGAGAGAACCTGTAGGAGTATATTAGCAACGGTAAAGAGTTCTCTAAATCTATGATAGTTATTCACTTGGGAATAACCTAGTCATATTTTTAGTGTTATAATTCTTTATTATGATGCATCATACTAATTCGCTATCTTATTCTTGTAACAGCTATAATGGCATCGAGAACTCCAGTTCGTACCGTTTGGTCACAGAGGGGTACTTTAGAAGACTACGAGGGAACCTTGACTGAGCAGTTAGGATCGCTACTACGGGCTTTTGGACTTAACACCGACATCCCTGTTAAGACTTACCATTACAAGGATGACGGGACTACGGTCAAGTACCGTGTGGTTATTATGCTACCGGACGGACTGGTACCTAGTTCAGTGCAGCCTTCAGGGGAAGGTAGAGGTGAGACTGCAGCTTACCATGAAGCGGTAGTTCGAGCTCTTGCTACTATCAGAGAGTATAGAGCAGTGGATTTAGTTGGCACTACTTTTGCCGCTATTCCCCATGACACACTAGGGGATGAGCCGGCAATGGATCATGATGTTCTGGTAAAGAAGAAGCCAAAGTTTACAGCCAGACTCCTGGATAGGTATAGGAAGATGGTGGGGTCACTGTATAACACTCACCAGGTCATTACTGAAGAAAAGACCGAGATGCTAGAATACCTTACTGATAATAAAAGAAGGCAGAAGAAAGCACAGGCGACTAGACAGGAGTCGGAGGGATCACACTTCTCACCGGTTGTGGAAACACATGGTTTTCCGACACAGCCTGGACCTTCCAGGTATTCAACCACTCCAGAACCCATACATTATCCTATTATCACATCTAGTATGGAGGCGCAACAGGGTCTCAAGGGGGTCTCGGAGTCCGAGATGCCTATTGAGAACTCTGATGGATGGAGGTTTGACTGGCTGGGAGACGGCCAACAGTACACTGGTTCTTACGGAGGGACAGTTCACGCAGCAGGAGTTGGCGATGCAGTAGTCACTCCGGTTGTATCCATTGAGGAGGAGGATCCGATGGAGGTCCAATTTGAAAGTCAGGAGCCAGATGTGACTCCCATGGAGCAGGATGTACACTTTGACCACACTTTTTGCACAGAGAGTGTGTGTTATGGAGAGGCGGAGCCTTTTCCTACCATGACTGCCCATGAGACCAGTGTGTACTTCGAGAGTTACCTGGGATTGAACGGACTCATGTTGAGTGACACATCAGCTATGGACACATCCGACTCGGATTATGTTCCGGGCGGGAGGCCGTTTGTTCCAGAGGCGGTACGCCGGACTTCACGCTATCATGGGTGGACTCCGGGTATGTACTACGAGCCGTGAAAGCAAGAACCAATGTTAAGATCAAGCCGGAAGCTTAGTTGCATCTGTGAATGCAGCTAGGCCTAGTAGTATGTTGTAATAATAAGAGAGACGGTAGTACTTCCAGACTCGATTTATGAGAGTATCTCACCTTTGGTGAGAAAGTGTTGTAATAAGAACCATGTATGATGACTTGTATGTGATGTATATATGTGCTTAATAATTTGGTTTTCTTGAGATCTTCCATTTGGATTTGGATTTTGATTTTCCATTGTGTGACTAGTTCTGAGCATAAAGTGAGGCTCAGAAAACATGGGCATGGTGTAACTATGAGTTCTTCGCTTAATGTTACAGGACTAGAGGGATTATGGATGCGGGATTAGCTGCCGAGGCCGAGGAGCAGCGATTGGCACAAGAGGCTCAAGCAAAAGCAGCAAATGACCAGCAGGCAGAGAATGAAGCTAGAGCAAAGGCTGAACAAGAAAATCAAGCCCATCTACCACCACCACCGTTCAGGCCTCTAGCAGAGCAAAGCTTCATGCAGTACATGCAGTTCATGCAAGAGACCCAGAATAAATTCATGCAAGAACTTATGGGTCATGTTGGAGCTGGAAGGATCCCAGAGGCGAGAGGGGTCAGTCTTTCCGATTTTCTCAACGCCAAACCACTACCTTTTGCATCCGCTGTTGAACCAATGGATGCGGAAGATTGGCTTATGGATACCGAGAGAAAACTTAAGGCGGTGGGAGCCAACGACGAAGAGAAGGTTCGATATGCTATACACCTTCTGTCTGGACCCGCAGCTTCATGGTGGGACAACAAAGTAACACTCCAACTCCCAGAGAAGGTATTCTCTTGGGATGAATTCAAAGAAAGATTCCGTACCTTCCATGTACCAGAAAGTGTGGTTGAGCTGAAGAGAAGGGAGTTTGAATATCTAACACAGGGGAATGCAACAATGATGGCATATATTAAGGAGTTCACCAGATTATCTCGTTACGCAAGTGACGAGGTGAGTACCGATGGTAAAAGAGTAAAGAGGTTTCTCAGAGGACTGGATCCTTATGCGGCGATGCAGATGAAGTTGACTAAGCCGCGTAACTTCCAAGAGTTAATGGATACAGCTATCAGTTGGGAGAATGACTACAAGTTGGTTCAAATGAGCCGATTGAAGAGAGCCAAGACGGAGGCCAAGAGGGTGCAACCAACCCGTAGTACTCCAACTCTGAGTTTCAAACCCAGGGTCAGAACTGGAGGAGCTTCACCCAATCGGAAGTCATTCACATCAAAGAGTCATATTCTCTGCCACAAGTGTGGACTTCCAGGACATATCCAGAAAGATTGCAACAAGCCTAGGATTATCTGCTATGGTTGCGGGAAGGAAGGTCATATTCGTCCTGATTGTCCAAATAAACCAGCTGGAGGATGGCCTGATAACCGGGGAGGCAAGTCTGAAGGAGGTGGTCGACCTGTACCTGGAGGTAGCAGCAGCAAGAATGGGAACGGAAAAAGAGGCCGTAATTTTGGGAGATTGAACTGCACATCCCTGGAAGAGGCGAACAATTCTGAAACGGCGGTCATAGGTACGCTAAGCATCCTTACTCATCCCGGTAAAGTTTTATTTGATACCAGAGCCACTACATCATTCATTTCCAAAGATTTTGTTGATAAATATGGGGTAAGGTGTTGGGCGATAGCACAACCTATGACTGTTGTGACGGCCGGGGGAAAACTTTTAGTGTCCCAATGCATACCAGACCAGGTCATTACGATCTGTGGCTATCCTTACTTTGCCGATCTCTATGTTCTTCCACTTAAAAGAATTGAAGTTGTTCTGGGCATGGATTGGATGTCCGATCACGGAGCACATATTGATTGTGAAGAGAAGACGGTGTCAATCCGGAAGCCTGGAGGTGGGAGAATTACATATCAAGCGGATAAGTATACCCATGTGGACATTGGAATTCAACTCAATTCTCTGAAAGAGGCAAAGTTAGAGGATATTCCAGTGGTGAACGAGTTCAGGGATGTATTTCCCCAAGAGTTACCGGGAATGCCACCGGATCGGGAAATAGAATTCACTATTGATTTAAAGCCAGGTACAGCACCAATTTCACAAGCACCCTATAAAATGGGTCCTAAAGAGTTGAAAGAGCTGAAAGAGCAGTTGGATGAGTTGGAAAGTAAAGGATTCATCCAAGAAAGTATATCACCTTGGGGTTCGCCAGTCATCTTTGTTGATAAAAGGGATGGAGGCAGACGAATGTGCGGGGATTTCAGGAATTTGAACAATGTCACAATCAAAAACAAGTATCCTTTGCCAAGAATTCAAGATTTGTTTGATCAAGTCCATGGAGCTGGAGTTTTCTCAAAAATTGATCTGAGATCAGGGTATCATCAAATCAAGATAAAGCCTAAAGATGTACCAAAGACTGCATTTGTCTCAAGGTATGGCCATCACGAATACTTAGTTGTTCCCTTTGGTCTGACCAATGCTCCGGCTATTTTCATGAACTTGATGAACAAGATTTTCATGCCGTATTTGGACAAGTTTGTGATAGTGTTTATCGACGATATCCTAATTTACTCCAAGAATAAAGAAGATCATGCCAAACGTCTCAGAATGGCATTGCAAGTGTTAAGAGAACATCAGCTATATGCTAAGTTCAGTAAGTGTGAATTTTGGCTGGATCAAGTTGAATTCCTTGGTCATGTCATTAGCAAGGAAGGGATTGCTGTGAATCCAAGCAAAGTTCAGTCAGTATTGGATTGGCAAGCTCCAACCAATGTGAAGGAAATCAGAGGATTTCTAGGAATGGCCGGATATTATCGGAGGTTTATTGAAGGATTCTCTAAGATAGCAGGGCCGATGACCAAATTGTTAAGGAAAAACACTCCATTTGAGTGGACTGAGAAATGTGAAGAGAGCTTTCAAGAGCTGAAAAAGAAACTCACAACAGCACCTATCTTAGCAGTACCAGAAGCTGGAAAAGATTATACAGTTTACTGCGATGCATCCAAGAATGGACTGGGTTGTGTTTTGATGCAAGACTGGAGAGTAATTGCGTATGGTTCAAGACAACTTAAACCACATGAAGTCAATTACCCAACACATGACCTTGAATTGGCAGCAGTGGTATTTGCTCTCAAGCAATGGAGGCAATTTCTTTATGGAGCCAAATGTGAGCTCTACACCGACCACAAGAGTCTAAAATACTTCTTCACTCAGAAGGAGTTAAACATGAGGCAGAAAAGATGGTTAGAATTGATCAAGGATTATGATCTTACTATCAACTATACTCCTGGAAAGGCTAATGTTGTAGCCGATGCATTAAGCCGGAAGAGCACTGTAACACAGCAAATGGATAGGGAACTTCCGGAGGAATTGCTTAAAGACCTGGAAAGAATGGAAATAGAATGTTTGGAGGTCGGATCTTTGGGAAGTATCCACACTATGAGTGTAATGGAGGAAAGGCAAAGTGATTTGAAATACACCATATTCAGAAGACAAGATGAAGATCCATTCATTGCTGAAGAAATCCGCAGGATTGAAGATGGTAGACCATCAGAATTCCGTCTAGGTGATTTCAATTCACTCTGGTTTCAAAACAGAATCTGTGTACCAGATATACCGGAGATCAAAGGACTGATTCTTAAGGAAGCCCACAAGACACCATACTCCATACATCCGGGTAGTACAGATGTACATGGATCTCAAGGAGTTGTTCTGGTGGAATAACATGAAACGGGACATAGCCAAGTATGTAGCAGAATGTCATACTTGCCAAAGAGTTAAGGCAGAACATCAAAGTCCAGCAGGGTTACTTCAACCGTTGGACATTCCAGAATGGAAATGGGAGGAAATCGGGATGGACTTTATCACCGGTTTACCTTTAACTAAGAGGCACAAGGATATGATTTGGGTGATCGTTGATCGACTCACTAAAAGTGCACATTTCTTGGCTGTGAACCAGAAGGATAGTGCAGAGAAGTTGGTAGAGATTTATGTGAGGGAAATAGTCAGTAAGCATGGAGTGCCCAGGAAAATCGTCTCAGATAGAGGGTCAGTGTCCACATCAACCTTTTGGGGAAACCTTCATGCAGCACTGGGATCACAGTTGGATTTCAGCACTGCTTATCATCCTCAAACTGGGGGACAAACTGAAAGAACAAATCAAATCTTGGAGGATATGCTTCATGCATGTGCTCTTGATTTTGGAGGTTCATGGGATGAGCACTTACCGCTAGCAGAGTTTTCCTACAACAATAGCTACCAAAGCAGTTTGAAAGCAGCACCATTTGAGGTACTATATGGTCGTAAGTGCCGATCTCCGATATGTTGGTTTGAGCCTGGAGGCAACCATGAGTTTGAAACGGATTTCGTCAAAGAAACTCAAGGCATCATTGATACCATCCGGGATCGTTTGAAAATAGCTCAAAGTCGACAAAAGAGTTATGCAGATCAAAAGAGGCGGACATGGGAACCTAAAGTGGGGGATTTGGTCTATCTGAAGGTTAGTCCGATGAAAGGAGTCAAGAGGTTTGGTATTAAAGGGAAGTTAAGCCCAAGATACATTGGACCGTTCAAGATTCGGAGTCAAAACCGAAGTGTTGCCTTCGAATTAGAGCTTCCAGCGAAATTGAAGCAAGTGCACAATGTCTTCCATGTTTCTCAACTTCGGAAGTGTTTGAAAGCACCAGAAGATTCTGTTACACATGGTGATCTAGATCTTCAAGCAGATCTGACTTATGAAGAGAAGCCAATAAAGATTCTAGAGGAGAACTGAAGAGGCTTCGAAACCGTGCAATCAAGTTCTGTAAAGTACAATGGAATCATCACTCCGAAAGGGAAGCAACTTGGGAGAAAGAAGAGGATTTGAGACAAGCCTATCCAGAACTGTTCAGGTACACAAAGTATTAACTTCGGGACGAAGTTCTGATAAGGGGGGAAGACTGTAATACCCCAGCATTTAGGACAAATCGAAGGGTAGATCTAGGACTATTGTGCATTCATGCATCTAAAACCCTGAGTAAATTTTTCGCAAAATAAAAGAAAACCTGGGAGAGTGAACTTCTTTCAACACATCTTCTAGTTGGAGTTGTTTTGATTGCTATAAGTTTGCTATGAACTCATGATGGGTTTGTAAGTGGGTTTAGAATTTAACCTTGATTATTAAATTATATCAAATTTGAGTAAATCCATAATTATAAATAAATAATTCAAATAAAACAATAACTAATTAATAGAAATAGAAATAGATTATATAATAGACAGAAATAGAATTTTATTGATATTATACATTTATACAAGGTCTTTACATTTCTGGAAAAAAAAGATTACATTGGATATAGTTAAAATGAAACCTAAATCTAATCTATGCCTAATCATCTTCACGAAGACTGTCTTCTAATCTTTATATTCAGCAACCTGCAAAAACAAGTCAAAAGAAGAAACAAAAGAAAAGATTAGGGTTAGAGGTTTTACTCTCAGACTAGGGCAAGTTAATTGCCATTGCATCATTGAGTAATTATGATCAAGTGTAGCATCTGATTTGATAAACCATTGTGTATAGCAAATCAAGTGTAGCATCTGTTTATGAAAAGCACTGGGTACAAGCTCACTGTGCTCATAGCAGTGCACAACACGGCCACAGAGTGGATGAGATCAAGCTTGGTGACAAGCAGCTCAAGCAGCTTAGTCACTGCATGCAATGGTTGTGTTGGCAGCAGCACAGCTGCCAGCAACACCAAGCCATCGACCAGGTGAGGAGTATCAAGGGAAGCAGCACACACATCTCCAACACTGCACCAGCGCAAGCACAACACAGCTTTGCACCACATACCAAGAACTGAACTAGTTCTTGCAAATCATCACCCAAACACATCCAGCATAACACTGTGGAGGCCAAGTGAAGCTCAAGGCCAAGCCTGGAGAAGAAGAACCAGCAGATCATCTCTGGAGGAGAAGGACAAGCTAAAGCCAGGAGCAAGCCAGGAGGTGAAGGACAAGCCGCAGCCAAGCCAGGAGAAGTAGACCAGCTAGAAGCAAGTCACCATCAACAGCAGCTGTACACAACCACACTTTTGCACAACTACAGGCAAAGGTAGTAACTGTGCAAAAAACATCACTGCTAGTGCTTGTACACAGCATTTGTTGTTTTTTTGATTAAACCCTCAGCTTGGCAAAGTGATGCTTTGCCCAAGCTCATCATTGGGAAATCAAATTAGAGCCTCAGTTACACTTCACTGGCTTAAAACAAAGATTAAAGCATCGCAGTGAAGCTTGTGCTGGGCACATGCCATATTGGGCATGCACCTCAAGCACACAAGCTCTACAAGAATCACCAAATTAGCAGCTGTGAGCACATACACAGGCTTAGAATCTTACTAGCTAATCTCAACCTCAGACCAGCATCATAGGTTTAAACAGAAGGGGCAAGTTTCACCAACAGCTAGTATACACAAATTAGTTGCTGGGCACAAGATCATCAGATCTTGCACCTCATCACAACTAACTGAATACTAAACAGACAAGAACTTGTACAGAAGCTAAATCACTTTCCTAGCCAACATGAGCCAGGAATCATATCAATCATGCTTTAGCTAATGCCACAGTAATCTGCAACACAGCATAGCATCACTGGGCTAACAGTGATAAGCAGATATCAGCAGCTAACCTCCTTTGCTTATCACTGAACAGATATTGGCAGTTAACTGAATCAAAGGATTCAGATAGCATCACAGTAGAGATACCAGCATCCACAGGGAAATCATTTGCATGTCACAAAGTAAAGCTTAATAGCTGGAGTTGAGTAGTACTGCAAGTGTTAACAAATGTTAACTGAAGCTTGCAAAAGTGCAAGTTTCAGAATAACACCTCTGTCAGTATAGTTGCTGACAGAGAAGGTGGTGAAGCTAACAGAGCATCAGCAGATACAACTAGCAGAGTTAACTGAAACAAGTTTGCACCTAGCAGCAGCAACACAAAGCAAGTCCTGTGAGCTTGATTCACTAGACCTGATCAACATGGCCAGAGACCATGGCCATCGAGGGAAGCAGAGGGTGTAGAGGAAGGAGGAGGAGCTCACCATTCGCCCAGGCGCGTGTCTAAACGGCATGGCGGGGCAGTGCCCGCGCGGCCGGCTAGATGCCACCCAGGGAGGACTTCACCGTGTCACGGCCGGGAGCACCACCGTGGCGCTTCCACCGGCGAGCACAACCACACTTGACCATCTCGTAGGAGCACAACAGGTGCCAGGGGAGGAGCCGGCGAGATGCCGAGATCGGAGGCAAAACCGATGCGAAATCCCGAGCGGGATTCGACCGTGGATCTCTTCGGAGAGGAAGCGGCCGTCGGAGTAGTTGGGTGGAGGTGGAAGAGGACACCGGGGCGAGCATTTCGCCCAAGGTGGCGCCGGCGGGGGACATCGGAGCTAGCCGGAATTGTCGGGCGGCGGCGGAGGCGATTGGGTCGCCAGTGAGGGGCGACGGAGGTGAGATAGAAGAAGCAGCCAGGGCTGGGCTGGGTCGGTTTGACCGACCCAGACCCGAGCCGACTGGTTTAGCCTAGCCAGGTGGGCTGGGTGGGCCGGCAGGTCTGCTGGGCCAACAGGCCAGTGGGCCAGAAGGCTAACAGGCCAGGTGGGCTGAAGGAATCTGTTTTTATCAATTTGACTTAATCCAAATTTTGCAATTTAAATTCAAATACCAATTCTTTTCTGAATTCAAGCTAAATTCCAATTTTTTAATACTTTTAATACAACACCTTCTTATTCTCTAATGAAATAAGTATTTAAATAAAACCCAAACATTTCCGGATTATTCTTTTAACTATTCTATTAAATGTTTCTGAATTCTATTTTCAAAAACATTAATTATTATTTTAATTATCAATATGGAATTCTTTCTGTAAAAGAATTTAACTTTTTCTTTTCAAATCAATTAATTAAATTTTTTATAACTTAAAACTTTAATTCCAAACTCTTACTTAATTACCTCAATACCCCAATAGGGTAAAACACACAAATACAATAAGTATTTCCAGATAGTCCTCAAAACCCTAGAAAGTCTTGGGTAAAACACACAAATATACTTTGTGTTTTTAGAAACTATTCAAAACCTAAAAAGTGGGTAAAACACACAAATAAGAAGACCTAGTTCATAATCACCATGCATAGCATCTCATTATGCATAGCATGCCCCTATTTCTTGCAACATTGTCCTTATCGGACAATAATTGGTTTTCTGTAGAACAAGGAGATCAGGAGCAACGCCAAGTATCCGACTCCATTACCTTTCAGTCACAAGGCAAGTTTATCTTGCTCATATCTTTTGAATGCACTGGTTTTGAAACTTCTTGCAAAGTGATGACTTCAAACCCTAACATTCGAAAAGTGGTTGGAAAACTTATTTTCATAAATGAACATGACTAGGGGTTATCGACCAGTGGTGATAACCTAGGAGGGCTGGCAGGTGGAACCACGGTATGATAGATGTGGTGGAGGTTCCACTTGCACGGGAAAGTAAACCTAGGATTAACAACCAATGCCACAGTTATTCTTGTGCCGTAAAAACCGTGTCGTCCAAGAGACTTGGAATGGGACGGGAAAGTCAGCTGTATCTTCTCTCGTTCGCATGTCAACGGGCAGCCAGTTGCCAGTGGCAGTAGATCCGGCAGGACTACTTGCGATGGGTGGGACACCTAAGTTCTCACGGCACTGGTGTCTATGATGGTCCGCAAGAGACGCCTAGGTACTTCATCGTTGGGGGTGAATATCAGGGGCACCACCTGCTTGCGTGAATTGGGTGGGCATGCGTTGTGCGGAGAAGGCAGTGATTGGCTTGGATTAATGACTAGGCCCCACATCAAGGAATTGTGGACGGGAATGTACGCCCGGTTGTGCAGCAAGGCTTTGATCTCTTTTGGAAGGACACACCTCTGCAGAGTGTAAAAAGATGTGACATGTTACCCCTTGCTCCGGGAAGGAGTTGCGAACGCGGCAGGAAAGGTGCTCTCAAGGCACTAATACCCTGTGTTGGCTGTTGGGCATAGTTTTCTAAAGTAAAAGCAATCTTTCAAGAAAACATTATCAAAAACCTGCATTTGCCTATGACCTTTTTGGGTCTGTGGCTACTAAAAATGCATATCACACACCTTCTTTCTAAAGAAACTTGCTGGGTAACGCTCGTTACTCACCCCAATCTCTTAAACCCTTGCTAGACTGTGAAGAACTTGACGAGGCCACTCTCAACGCAATCGAAGGCCAGGAGGACATCTTCTACGAGGAGCCAGACCTTTCACGCGGCATCGAAGGAGTAGACTACTTCATTCGATACGGAGCATCCTCCGAAGATGAGTCAGGGTGAAGAAATACTAACTAGTAGAGTAGTACCGTAGCTGGGGAACCGAGCAACTGTAGTATATAAATAAGTTGTTGAGTTCTCCCAGTGTTTAATTATTTGAGTTTTCAATTGCTGTAAACACTAAGCACTTGAAATGTTCTCTTTATTGGGAGCATTTCGGTATCATCACGTTTTGGTTTGTAATAAATGTGGATCACTTTGTATTTGGGCCCGCAATGTTTCTGTTGTACCATTCTGAGGGATGTAATATTTGTGGAGGCTTGTTCCGCAAGTGTTATATCAACGACTTGCATACTATAACATGCAGTGGTATGCTGGGTCACCGCATACTGGGCCGTCGTCCTCGCCTGGCCCATCCTCCTCGCCTGGACCATGCTCCCCTGCATCGACGGACTCGCGGTCACCCTCGCCTTGCCCCTCGACGCCTCCTGCGTCGCCTGCGGCTTCACCGCCAGCACCGACTGCCCCTCTGGTGACTGCTCCTGCCTCTCCGCCTGGTGTTCGGACTCGACGCCAACTGGGTATTGTTCAGCCCAAGAAGCGTACCGATGGTACTATTGCCTGGTTCGCTGCGTGCCAGGCTCATGGTGTCACTGATTCTTCTATTGAGCCCAGTACTCATGATGAAGCTCTCCGTATTCCCCATTGGCGTTCTGCAATGGAGCTTGAATACAATGCTCTCCTCCAGAATCAGACTTGGCACCTGGTTCCTCCTCGCCCTGGAATCAATATTATTGACTCTAAGTGGGTTTTCAAGACAAAGCGTCGTGCTGATGGGTCTATTGAGCGTTACAAAGAGTGACTCGTGGCCAAAGGATTCAAGTAGCGGTATGGTCTTGACTATGAAGATACTTTCAGTCCCGTTGTCAAGCATGCTACTATTCGTTTGCTCCTCTCCTTGGCTGTTACCAATGGTTGGCACCTTCGTCAACTTGATGTTCAGAATGCCTTTCTGCATGGTGTTCTTGAGGAGGAAGTCTACATGCGTCAGCCCCCAGGTTTTCATGATTCCTCTCGGCCTCATCATCTTTGCCGCATGGTGAAGGCTCTCTATGGTCTCAAATAGGCTCCGCGTGCCTGGCATGCTCGTCTTGCTGATGCTCTTCGTGCTCATGGGTTTGTTCCTTCTAAGGCTGACACGTCACTGTTCATGCTTCGTCGACCTGAGGTTACTATGTATCTCCTTGTCTATGTGGATGATATCATCTTGATCAGCTCTTCGGCTCCTGCTGCTTCTCGACTGGTTGCCAATCTGCGCTCTGACTTCGCCGTCAAAGATTTGGGGCCCTTGCGGTATTTCCTTGGCATTGAGGTCTCTCCTATGTCTCAAGGTCTTGTCCTTACCCAGAAAAAGTATGCACTTGATCTTCTTCGTCGAGCTGGTATGCTTCAGTGTCAGCCCATGCTTACGCCCATGACAGTTTCCGAGTGCCTTACCTCTACTGGTGGTGATCTGCTCTCGTCTGAGGATGCCACTACATACCGCAGTATTGTTGGTGGCTTGCAGTACCTCCTTCATACTCGTCCGGACTTGTCCTTTGCGGTAAACAAAGTCTGTCAGTATCTTCATGCTCCTTCCAGTCTGCATTGGTCTGCTGTTAAGCGCATTCTGCGCTATGTACGTCATACTGTCTCTCATGGCCTACATATTCGCCCAGCCTCCTCTCGCCTTCTCTCAGCTTTTTCTGATGCTGACTGGGCTGGTAACTCTGATGATCGGCGATCCACGGGGGGATATGCCATATTCTATGGTCCCAATTTGATCGCCTGGAGTGCTCGTAAACAGGCTACAGTTTCTCGCTCCAGTACAGAATCAGAGTACAAGGCACTTGCTAATGCAACTGCTGAATTGATTTGGGTTCAGTCGTTACTTCGAGACATTGGAGTCTCACAGGAGCGCCCACCTATCCTTTGGTGTGACAATATTGGGGCGACCTTTCTTTCGTCCAATCCAGTCTTCCATGCTCGCACAAAGCATATTGAGGTTGATTTTCATTTTGTGCGAGAGCGGGTTGCTAAGAAGCTGCTTCATGTCAGATTTATCTCTTCAAAGGATCAGCTAGCAGACATTTTTACTAAACCTTTGTCATTGCCTTTATTTGAGGCTTGTAGACGCAATCTTAACTTGTTTGACACGGTTAAGATTGAGGGAGGGTGTTAGATGTATTATACGGATACTAACCGTATATACCTTGTAACCTGTATATTTGTCCATATATATAAACCCCGGAGGCCACGCTAGATGCGTTGAGCTATTCCTCAAAATCACTCTCCCCTTTACGTTTTACAGGGGAGTTCGCCATGAAGGATCTAGGCGCCCTCCACTACTTTCTTGGCATCCGTGTCACACGCACGTCTGCAGGGTTCTTCCTCTCCCAGCAGCAGTACGCCGAGGACGTCCTCGAGCGCGCCGCCATGGACAACTGTCGCTCCACTCCAACGCCCGTGGACACAAAGGGCAAGCTGCTGTCCGCTGACGGCCCTGCCGTTGCTGATCCCTGTGCTTATCGAAGCATCGCCGGCGCCCTCCAATACCTGACCATCACGCGACCTGAGCTCGCGTATGCCGTGCAACAAATCTGTCTGCACATGCATGATCCCCGTGATTGCCATCATGGGTTGATCAAGCGTGTGCTGCGGTACGTGCGCGGCACCGTCAAAATGGGACTTCACATCCCTGCTTCGCCTCAGTTGGATCTACGGGTCTACACCGACGCGGATTGGGCCGGGTGCCCTGACACCCGGCGATCGACATCAGGCTACTGCGTCTATCTCGGTGACGCCCTCGTCTCCTGGTCGTCCAAACGACAGGCCACGGTCTCGCGCTCTAGCGCTGAGGCCGAGTACCGTGGTGTTGCCAATGCCGTCGCGGAGTGCGTCTGGCTCCGGCAGCTCCTCGGCGAGCTTCTCTGCCCCGTCTCCAAGGCTACGCTCGTCTACTGTGACAATATCTCCGCCGTCTACATGTCTGCAAATCCTGTGCATCATCGGCGAACCAAGCACGTCGAGCTCGACATCCATTTCGTCAGGAAACGAGTGGCTTTTGGAGAGTTCAGAGTGCTCCATGTTCCCACCCGGCAACAATTTGCAGATATTATGACCAAAGGGCTGCCGACGGACATTTTCCATGAGTTCCGCTCCAGTCTTTGCGTCTCGACAGCCGACGTCACGACTGCGCGGGGGGGGGGGGGGGTGGGGTGTTAGGATATACAGTATAGTATACGTGTGCGTGTGTGTACTCCTGTGTATATTGTACCTAGTCAAACACACGCACACCACTCACCCACGCTCAGCAGTTAGAGAGCTAGTTAGTGAGATCATGGCATCACACGATGAGTTTATGGTTGAGGACAAGCTGTACTTAAACACCACCTCGACTGAATAACAAAGTGTGTTGAGTTCTCCCCAAAATCCTCTTCTGTACACTCGGGTCCATTTTCCCAAGTGCCACCGTCCGATGGCCTTGAGCTTCGTGCTATCCCTTTACCATGGACGACTCCGCTTTGGAAGGCTCCTCTTTCTCTGAAAACAAAGATTTTTGTATGGATCTTTGTATGGTAACTATTACGTGATCATTTGCCTTTAGGGGTCGAGGTGGCCAAGAGACATGGGCCGGGGGACGGGTTGTATCTATTATGTGGGATCCCCGAGACGGGAACTCACATAATGTTTACCTGTCCCGCTGCCCGGTTTCTATGGAGCTTTGTTCAGGAGGCCGTGGGTCCTGCTTGGCAGGCCCGGGACCTTGGCGAGTTCCTAGAAACTCAGGCGAACCGAACTGGAACGAGGCACCGCCTCTTTTGGTTCATGTTCGCCGCGTTGTCTTGGACTTTATAGACTACTCGTAATAAGATGGTTATTGAGAGAATATTTCCTCGTCGTGCTTCTGACTCGGTGTTCAACATGTTGGCTTCCTTATAGCTGTGGTACTCGTTGTGTAGACAGCGGGACTGAGAGCGGGTGGACGGCATGCTTCGGACCCTACTGGAGGCGGCCCGCCATCTCTCCATGCCGCCGGCCTGACGAGCGTCGTCATATCTTGGGACTCGCTCGTCCTTTTGTTTTATGTTGGGCATGTCTGTGCTGTTGCCCCAGTGCTTTCGTTTTCGTATGCTAAAACTTGTTGGTGAACCTTGTATGAATGTTGTTGCTTTATTTATAAAGCGGGGCGAAAGCCTGTTTTGAGGCTTTATATTCTCTTGCATAGACCATAGCTTGGTTCCCTGCCCACGCCCATTCTCCACACTTCTTGGTTGCTCCGTCCTGGCCCCTCTTCGTCTTCTACAACATGATGCTCTCCGTCTCCGACAACATGTTTTTGCAGTGGCGTCGCACCAAGAGGGCTGTTAGCG
The DNA here is from genome assembly GCA_007115705.1 of Dactylis glomerata. NCBI lineage: Eukaryota > Viridiplantae > Streptophyta > Magnoliopsida > Poales > Poaceae > Dactylis > Dactylis glomerata. The sequence continues at coordinate 16,072,358 of QXEO01000220.1, forward strand.
TGATCACCACCCTCGTCCTCGTCTTCAACCAAGCGCAGTGGCGGGACAAGGCGTCCCCCGCCGTCGAGGAACCGCTTACCCCGCCCCTGAGGCTCACTGTCGCGGAGACCTTCCAAGCAGCGGCCCATAATTGCAGCTGCGCCCCATGGCCGGCAGGAGACCTCGTCCCGCTCGATGACTTTCCGAGCAAAGGAAATCGCGCGTCGCGCTCCGGAAGCATCGGGGCCGACTTCAAATCCGCAACTGTGAGCTCGATGAACTCGCCGATCTCTCCGATCACCCACCAGAGGTCGGAGCCCAGGGGACACCACACCCAGGATTTGGCGAGCGCGAGTTCATCGAGTTCACGTTCACCAATCAAGCAAAACTCATGGCAGCCATGGAAGAGATGAGGGCGGAGCACAAGAGCGACATGGAGGAGATCAGGTCCGAGATAGAAAAGATTTTCTCTGGACTCCGTCGGCACGCCGGTGAGTTCAGAGAGCTGAAGGACGAGGTGGCGCACCAGGGAAAGATCCAAAGGCTGGTGATCTGGTCGGTCCTGGTTTTCACCATGGCGTTAGGGTTCTTCGCGTGGACAAATTATGACGAGTGGATGAAGAGGTTCGGTGCTTTGGTGAAGGTTTGGGCCGGCGAGGCGCTGTATGAACACCGGCGGTTGGTTTGGGAAGAAAGCGATGTGAGTAGATGCTCCAAGCATGTGTTAGCCGTCAAACGTTCTGTCTAGATTCGTGCAGGAAGCAGACCTGCCTGTTCAGCCTCATGTCTTGCCAGGTGCGGTTTCGGTGTCATCAGGGTGGTAGCATGCGCTGATGCGCACCTGAAATGTTTTAGAATTTCTAAAATCATATCATAGCAAGGCATTTTCTCAAGAACTAACAGTTTCCTATCCTCTGTGTACTCGCGTGGGTTGGAATCCTACAATAGTTCAAGCCAAGTACTAGCTAGTTAAGGGCGTGAATCATGTGCACTGATTTTATTTGCCAGAAGGAAGACCATGCCTCTTGGTCTTTGTATCTGCGACAACCACAGTTCCATTAAATAGGATATGCAAGGTAACAACACCAAAACATCTCAAGCAGAGTGCATGAAATGGACAATGAAAGACTTATTACTGTTGAAGTGTATAAGTGAATTGCCTAGCTCTTTTCATCAGTTCGGACCCCGAACTGATGGAAAGGGCTAGTACAATCCACATATACACTTCAACACCCCCACTCACGTGTGACGAGAGAAGAGAAAGTCAACACGTGGACACAAAGGGGGGCGACGGCAATTTTACAATAAATTGCGAAAACCAGGACTCGAACTCGAGACCCTGGGCTCTGATACCATGTCAAGCTTTATGCACTAGCCAACGAAACCAAAAGTCCGAACTAATGGAAAGGGCTAGGCAATTCACTTATACACTTCAACACCCCCACTCACGTGTGACGGGAGAAGAGAAAGTTAACATGTGGACACAGACAGGAGAGAAGAAAATCAACACGTGGACACAAACGAGAGAAGAGAAAGTCAACACGTGGACACAAAAGGGGGCAACAGCAATTTTACAATAAATTGTGAAAGGAAAATGATACGTATCATCCGGGGGACGCAGCGTTTGCATCCTCCGCCTCCTCTGCGCGCCGCGTGTCCCGTCCACGTGAGTCATCGTTGGAGGGGCCCACCCCTACAGCTTATCTCTTCACGCGCCTTCCTCATCCACTCCTTTAGGGCTTGTTCGGTTAGTCCCTTCCCTTCCGGGATTTGCGTCCAATCCCCCCCGATCCCGGTGGTTTCGTACATATCGGGTTTCCATCCCTGTCAGCTTCATGAACGCGTTCGGTTAAAACCGGCCGGAGTCACTCCCCCGTCCAAACCCCCTCAAATCCTTCAAAATCCATCGGGGTCAGATCCACGCCTCCCACCTCGTGGATTCAATCCCCGAAGCGGTACGCTCTCTTCCTCTCGCCAGACTAGGTGGACGCGGTCGCGCCGCCACCGCGGAGGCGACACCGGCGCCCGCCTGGGACGGAGGGCAGAGCAACCGGAAAAGAAGGCGGCGTGCTTCTTCCTACCAGCCCCCCTCCCCTGTTCGATCGGAGGCCCAACATCTAATCACAAGGCCGTGAGCTCGGCGGTGACTCGACCTTGTCGCTGGTGAACTTCTCCCCCGACGTTGGTCTGGTAAGGCCTCGCTCCTCCTCCCTTTCTTCAATCCCCCACTGACCCTCCTAATTTCTACTCCTCTTTTGGTTCTTTGATTTGGGATTAGTCAAAGCAGGGATTTGGGTGTGGGTGTGGGGATCACCCGATCCCTGGGTGAATTTAATCCACTAGAGGATTAAATCCATTGGAACCGAACAAGGCCTTACAGGGAATTGATCCCCTTTCTCCTGCGTGACACACACCCACACACCATGATGCTATCATCTCCATCGACTGCAGCTAGGCGCACGCTGCTGCCGGAATCACCGTGACGTGAGGGGCGGGCGGCGGATCTCCGAGAAGTGGGGCGGTGGGGATCTCCGAGCAGTGGAGGTGGCGGAGATCTGAGCAGTGCATCGGCGGAGCTCCGAGCAGTGAGGCATGTTGTGCGACCTGCAAGCCACAGCCGTTGTGCTCGTCGTTGCTGCAAAATGGCGCCGTCGTGATGCAAGCCCAGGCTCAGTGGAGCCGCGAGCGGTGCTCGGCGGAGCTGCGAGGGTTGGGCGCCAATGGTGCGGGCGGTGCACGGCAGAGCTGCGAAGCTCAGTGACAGGCGTGCAGCGGAGCTACATACGGTAAGTGCCGTGGCTGCAAGAGGCGCGCATCATCGCTGCTAACAGTTTGTGGTGATGCTACCAGCCATGGCCGGCGGCGCTACCATGGTTTGGCGGCGATGCTGCCATAGCTGGGGGCCGATGCTACCATCCATGTGCGGCGACGCTACCACTGAAGTGCGACGGTGCTGCAAGGGAGCAGGGCGGAGGTGCTGCTGGCCGGAGTAGATATGCTACCAGCTGTGCTGCCGACCGACGTAGACATGCTCGCGGCGATGCTGCCGTGGGCAGGTGGTGGTGCTACCGTCGATGTGTCGCGATGCTACCACTAGTGTGTGATGGTACTGCAATTAGCAGGTTGCGGTGCTGCCCACCGGAGTTGTCATCCTACCGGCGGTGCTGCCGGCCGGAGTAGGTATGCTACCAGCAGCGGTGTGGGGGGAGGCCGAGGAACAGGGAGTTGGTCTTTGTTTGTGATTTCCTGATAGATACACGGAAAGAAAAGAAACGAAAAGAGGGGCCACGCTCGTCCTTGCTTTGACTGGTGGGGGGACACGTGTCGAGCTCTCCATGCGGGGGATCGGGGGTTCCAATCCCCCGGAGGACGCTCAGCACCGCCCATTGTGAAAACCAGGACTCGAACTCGAGACCCTGGGCTCTGATTCCATCTCAAGCTTCATGCACTAGCCAACGCAACCAAAAGTCCGAACTGATGGAAAGGGCTAGTACAATCTACTTATACACTTCAACAATTACAAGATGCGATAAAGAACACCTCGTCCATTTTTTCACAGAAAAACGCTTTTGAGAAGGGAGCGCACATTGCGGACATCGAGTCTAGCTTGTGGTACCTGATCCAACCTATCAAGAATCAACACAAATACAACCCCTTTATCAAGGAGATGACGTTAATTTGTTCGTTGTTGGATGTTGGATCCAAATTAGCGAAGGCTACAAAGCAAGTTTTCACACCTCATAAGAAAATAGTGCTCAAGCCACTCCCTCGATGATCAATCTTCCAAGTGCTTGTCCACGCATTACTCTGAAACCACCCTGGTGGTATCTTGAAAAGTAGCCGCTACAAGGCCACCACACCACATGCCATCATGCACCAACTTGGCAAAGATCTTCTCCAACCAGCTGCTGCCTCCATCTTCTGTGACAAGCCTTGACTTGTCATCGAAGGGGGGAGGGTGATGCCACGAGAGACCAACATATATGCATGCTCGAAAAATTAACGCAAAAGCCTTGCCGCTTGACCACCATACAAAGATCATTGCCATGATACCCATCGCCTACTTGAAGATGCCTGGCCACTCGTGACTGTGTTTGGCACGACAGTCAAGCGACACGCCCGACACCATGCCGTCCATCTGACCAAAGCGCTGGCACATTGTTGCAAGTAAATGGCACCACGGGTTACACAACTTATTTCGCATATGCACTTAGGTCACATAACTATAAAACTTGATTAACCGGTCACTAAACTTTGTAAATATGTGCACCACAGGTCACAAACCGGTCTGATGCCTGGTTTTTCATTAAAACCGTCACGTGCTCAGCATGAGGTATATTTTTTACAGAGAACCCCTGAACGAAATAACTCTGGATTATTTTGTAAATTTGATTCGCATTTTAGTGGCAGGCGGCCCAGTCCAGAACCTAACCTTATGCAAAACTGGAAGCATTTTAAATCTGGAGTGAGCATGCTACGGCAAGTGCCTAGGTAAAATGCAAACCTGGGAGCATTTTTAATCTGGCAAGTGAGCATGCTACAGTGATGCAAAACCTGGGAGCATTTACAACCTGGGAGAAGTACTTCTAATTTGGACAGCAAGCGTCCAAACCTGGGAGCATTTTCAAGATGGTAGCAACATAAATTTGGATATGAAGTTTGCAGAAATTATTCTAAATTTGGACAGAATATTTGCAGAAATTTGTATCATTCCAAACAAGCCAAAATGATCAATATTTGGACAGCAAGTTTGCAGAAATTTGTATCATTTCAAACAAGCCAAAATGATCAATGTGCATATCCTGGAGCTACTATCTTGGAGCAAAGTACACTAACCAAACGACAATACATTTAGTAGCTCAACAAAATGACATTCAGTCAACAACAATGACAGGTCTTCATGGCTCATATCCTGGAGCTCCTTGTGTTGACTCAAACTCTTCTTGTTTTTTGTGTGATTTTTTTCTGAATCCTCTTGCTGCCCTTGTTGCAGCCCCTCTTGCTGCCCTTGTTGCAGCCCATCTTGCTCCTCTTGTGCCTCCTCTTGTACCGCCTCTTCCTCCCGTTGCTCTTGCTCCCCTTGCTCCCCTTGCACCTACAATTCAAAATATTTGAATTAATAACTAGAGAGTGCAGATTCCAAAACTAATGTGCAGTAAACAAATTATCAAGTGATCATACTTGATCCTGTAGCTGTTAGTGCCCTCCGAGATGTGTTCACAAGAGGCCCTCTTGCGGCCGGTACAGTGTAGCGCCCTACCTTTTGCTAAAGGCAGAACTCCTGTGTATATGTGCCATTCCTTGGATCAGTAGATAGCACCACAATACAAAATATAGTAATCATTGCAATAACATCAATAATATAACGTAAATCCAATTACATAGGTCTTCAACCTTACGAGTACACAGCATAAAGCATAGTTGCAATGAGTCTTCATCTTCATCACGTACCACAGGCAGACATGTTGGAATGTAGACTCGAGATCCTACTCCTGGTTCCTTATTCGAATTAAAAACCTGCATGTTTGAATATGCAGCCCCAGAGGGATCAGTACAACAACGTATTGGCAAATGACACATATTTGGTGGTATTTATGAAAAGACTATACTATATGATATTTGGCTAGTGGATCTCAAAGGCTAATTTGCATAAAGCCAGTTTTACCCTACAATCTTTGCAAAATCTTTTTTTATCAAAATTTTATTTATGAAGGGCTGAAATAACCCAAATACACTACATACTAGCTCAGCATATAGCTCTGGGTGAAACTCAACAGTAACCAACACCACGAAGAATGCATAGTCCTGAGCTTCTGATTAAAAGTATCTAATCAAGTTTTAGAGCATTCAGAAAACAATGATGAGATTCTTCCGATCATTCCATGGCTAGAGACTCAATTGTCCATTCCGAGGATGCGGCTAATCGATTAGATTTTAACACCTTGCAAGGGTTGTGCACTTTCACCTTAAGACTCATTTTACGCCCATACATAACATGAGACAAGACCTTTCAGAAAAAGCATTCAACCAAACGGATATGACCGTACCCAATTTCCACCTCTGTCAGTACCCATGGATGAACCCTTAATCGTACTCAATCGAGACAGAGACCATAATGTCATAAGGCTGCACTAGAAGTACTTTAATCATGAAAGCCATATTAATCTCTTTAATCCTGAGTGGCCTTCCCGAGTAATATCCTGAGTACACATCCTTTACGAGGCATGTGCCCCAGAACCCACCTTCTTCGACCACCACAACAAACCAATCCACCCAGGTAGTTTATTTTAGTTGAAGTTCTTAGGTTTATTCACAAAGCAATTTTAACAAGTGATCATAGCACATCATCATATTTTTCAAAGTATTTAGCATCCTATCAAGGAGGTTTAGGGATGGCTACTCACTACTAGGATCTAGCATTTTGTAAATCAATTTGATATTCCTCCTATCATGCATACTACTGAAAAACACTAATGCAGTAGTAAAAGTAGGTAGAAAATATGTGTGTCACTTGCCTTTTTGAAGAATACGATCTTTCCACTTCTCTCAACTAAGCACGTAGCTCTTTGCACAAACTATAACACAAAAATAGCATAACATAAACATACAATACAAACACAATCAAACAAGACAAATAATTGAAATGTGTTTGTTTAACAATTTAGACTTATTGGGAAGTTATGATAAGAAAGATATGGTAAAAGAATAGTGGATTGCAAGATATGAATTTGAGAGCTTAGTTGGGAAAAGATCAATATGATTGGAGAGAATTGAATTAAGCAAATACAACTAATGAGGTCTATATGCTTTATTAAAGCATGAATATGATTTAGAAAAACTCATATGAATTAAATCACATAAGTGTTGAATAGTGCAACAACAATACTATTGAATAAGTGTGACAACAATTACTCATAAATAGTATGCATAACACTTAGGCTTTGGGTAAGTATTAGTGAATCATTACATTACTCAATTAGCATATTTGTAAATTGAATAGTTTCAATACATGTGAACAAGATTAAGTAGGCATGGATTTGGTATGAGTGAATGACCTTTGGGAATTATGGTTCAAAGGTTCATTGAACAATATGAAGTATGATCATGTGTTATGATGTAAAATTGAATCAACACCTCAATAGCAAAAATAGAACCTAGGGTTGAGTTAATTCACACTTTACTCAAATAACCCATTTGCAATTGAATATGTGTGAACTAGACAAGTAGATTTAGATAGGCATGGTCTTGGGTCAAAAGTGATGTGAAGAGGTGCTTTGGTAGCTAGATATGATCATAGGGTTCATTAAGGTAGAAGGAATTTACTGCTGAAAAGGAATAGAATTATTCTATGAAGATAAATAGTCAAATTCTCATATTAGAATTTGAATAATTAAAAAGTTATTCAATAAAATATGAAAGTGATACTACTTGATAGCTTGCAGTAAAATAAAGCTAAAGCAATTGGAATCATTCTAAAATAAATTTTAGAACTCCAGTTATGATCAAATTAGTGATTTGGATAGATTTGAATGCACAAAGTGTGTGCACGTATCAAATTTGAAGTTTCTATATCCTATGATGTTCTACACGATTAAAGATTCCAAGGACTACAAATTTATAATTTTTGGATACTTAGATCAAAAGATATGAATTAAACAAGCTAACAGACAGGTTTGATTCAATTTGAATACTGAAACTATGAATTATTAGTGCACTAGTGGATTCTACATGTTGTAAAGTTTCCAATGGTATATTATTTGTTATTTTTCGACTTATGAATCAAAAGATATGATTTTTCAAAGATTGTACGGAAATTAGATTCAAATTCTAATTTGAATCTTTGTTTGACTCAGAGACAGACACGTGGCCATTTCCTATTGGCCCGTACCGGTTCGTTTGGATCAGGGATTAGGGCTGTTAGATTTAAAGACGATCAGACACTCCAGATCTATTGGTACCGGTTCACTTAAGTGAACCTATCCAGTTCACTGGATCAAGATCGGACGATCACGACTTAAAGGAGGAGAGGCTCACCGGTTGGGATTAGGGTTCCGTCGAGGGTCGGCGGCGAGGCGTGTAGGTGGCTGATCTCCGGCGACGTTCTGGGGCTTCTCGGTGATGACGGAGTGGACGACGGGGTGCGGAAGGACTCGGCAAACTCGAGGGCATGGTTGACGGTGCCGATTGCGTCCATACATAAAATGAGACAAGACCTTTCAGAAAAAGCATTCAATCAAACGGATCTGACCGTACCCAATTTCCACCCTCTGTCAGTACCCATGGATGAACCCTTAATCGCACTCAATCGAGACAGAGCCCATAATGTCATAAAGCTGCACTGGAAGTACTTTAATCATGGAAGCCATATTAATCTCTTTAATCCTGAGTGGCCTTTCCGAGCAGTATCATGAGTACACATCCTTTACAAGGCATGTGCCCCTGACGAGGGTTAACTCGACAAATGTCCAATATGAAGGACTTAGGATCGGGGGAGTAGGGCGTCGGATGAACTCGAAGGTAAAATCAGTCAAACAATGTGTGTATCGAAAGTAAACGTAAGAGTAAACTTGGCTTGCTTTCAATCTGTCCCTCACCGTCCTCTCCTGGCCCCTATATATAGGTGGCCAAGTCTCAAGGATCGGGAGGGGTCCGATATGTATTACAATATTGGTATACGACATGAACTCGTATCTCGATTTAGATTACACTTGGGCCTAGTCTTAACGGGCCTCAGAGGTACCCAACTGACGGGCTCTATTATCTATACCCTTGTCAGTAGCCCCCGAGATTCTACCTGAATTGTAGATTTGAGTTGAATCTCAAATCTTTATTTCTTTGACTTGATCAATCTTTCGACTTCTTCTTCCTGTATTCAAAAATAAACATTTTTCATTATATCATTTCGCAAGGGGTTCTGATGAACAAGACTGACAACTCTGACGGATCAAGAGGCCAGTTAACTGCCAAAACAGATACTTGTCACCTACTTCAAATTCAATCCCCTTGGACTTGAATTCGGGAAACCGGTCAAACCCATTCTTTTGCCGAATTTAGGACTTACAAAGAATGAGTCCTAGTGGTTCTTAGGGTATCTAGTGCGTCCACCAGGATTTTCTTCGCGTCGTAGACACGGATAATTTCTAGCAGAGCGCATCCATGTGCGTATACCAGGCCACACAGGACAGATCCTGGGGTCTTACCTTCATGATATATTTCAATCATGGCATTCAAGTTTTGTCGCGATGATGCAACTCGAGAATCATATGTCGCAGCCTTGTTTGACTGTCTCAGTTTTAAAAATATTCGGGTTATTCAACCTTGATTAATATAGACTCCCTCCCGATGGGAGTAACGATGCTGTCCAAGTCTTCTTTCACCTTCTTTGCTTTTTTATGCATGTAAAAATATCGTCGGGTGCGCGACCAATGCTCCCGATGGGAGTAGCCCCCGAGGCTATAGTTGAAAACTTGTTTCGAGTATAGGCTCAAATAAATCGTCCCTTCTTTGATCATCAGATAATAACTTATTTGATAATATCGTTGGGTGCGCAGCCAGCGCTCCCGATGGGAGTAGCCCCCGAGGCTATAGTCGAATATTTTCGGGTATAGACTCAAAAAATGAGTTTTCTTCCTTGATGCCTCTGTATCTTTCATAACAATTTTTCATCGACTTCCTTGGTCATCATCAATACACAAAATGTCATACCAGACTTTTGCTGAATTTTTCCTACGAGTGTCCACAACTGTCATATTCTTATTTTCCCGTTACTCGAATGCTCATGACGTCATTAGTAGAATCACTCTGTATGTGATTTGACTGGGCGCTGACCGTTGCTTGTGGGCAGCGCGGTAATTTTACAGTTATCCTGCCCATTAGTGGGCTGCCGTTTCCGCTCCTTGCGCCACGTCTCAGCCCATGTTCCTTCATCAGGAAGCTTTATAAGGGGGAGAGTGTGGTTTTTACTATTTACCAGTTCCTCACTTCTTCCGCCGCCACCATTGCTGCAATCCTCGTGCACTTCTGAGCTCCTGCACAACCCCCGCGCGTAACTCATAGATGCGCGTCAAGAGCCTTGCCCACAAGAATCAGATGGGGAAGAAGAAGATCACCAACTCATTGACCAAATGGGTGCCATCGGAATTCTCGCAAATCGATCTAACCAAGGCCCAGACGGATGGTCTCATCACCGAAGGGGACCAGGTCGTCTTCCCCAGCACCGAGCGCATCCCCAAGCCCCCGAGCGGCTACCGGGTGATGTTCCTCGCCTTCCTCTTGCACGGCCTATCTTTCCCTGCCCACGAGTTTCTCCATGGGCTTCTCTTTGTTTACGGTGTGCAGCTTCACCAGCTCACACCAAACTCGATTCTACACATTGCTTGCTTTGTCACTCTTTGCGAGTCTTTTCTGGGGATCGAACCCCATTGGATTCTCTGGAAATTTCTCTTTCGCCTCCGCCCTAGTGTTGCTTTGTCGAAGAAGCCTGAGCTGGGCGGGGCTGTTATTTCCGCCCGCACTGAGGTTCATTATTTGGACATTACCATGGCTGCCTTAGTGCAAGGTTGGAAGAAAAAATGGTTTTACATCAAAGACCAGAAAAACTCTTCTTCTGACCAATACGACATTGCCTCTTTTGATGCCAACCAAGATCTGAAGAAGTTAGCATCGTGGGATTCGCCTCCCACGGAAGCTGAGATGGAAGACATCAAGCCACTGCTAACTCGCATCCAGGCTCTGAATAGTGGAAGTGGGGGTGCGTTGTCAGGGACTCAGCTGATGTCGTTCTTTCTGCAATGGTGAGTCCAGCCTCTTCAGCATCGCGTGTCCAAACTTTGGTCATATTCTGGCTTGAAAGATTCTTCTCGAGTATCTGAAGAGGACATAGATAAGAAGGATCTCGACAAGCGAGTTAGATCTCTGACTACTCTCACCAAAGATCACGACATTCCAGCATTAGCCTCCGATTTCTTTGACTCTGAGCGTCCCTTGCCTTCGGTACGCATGTTTTCAATCATGGGTTTTATTCGCCTTGTTCTTGTGTTGTTGCTACATTGCTGATAGTTTTGTGACTTTGTGTTTGCAGGGCCATCAATTTCTTGTTTCTCGTCCTCCTCTGCCAGAGGAAGGATCTATTCAGACTGATCCTATTTCTGCTACGTCCAAAGTCCCCGAGGCCGAGGATTGTCAGGACGGAGATGATGCTGAAGATTCACTGGAGGGAACTAGCTCTACTACGTCGCCTCCTCCTGCTCATTCAGAAGATCCTAGTCTCGACAGAAAGAGGAAGCGTGTTGAAGAGCTCATTTCTTCGAGTACCTCCACTTCCAAAGCTGCTATCGGGGGGCCTTCTGCTCCCAATGAGGATGATGAACTTTTCGACCTTTTAGACTCATGAGTTTTTGCTGACTCGAAATTTTATCTTTTACTTTCTTCTTTTCTTTCAGCTTACGCGAAGTCTTTGCTTTTTATTCCTTTTGTAGTGACAACAAGAAACCAAAAGGGGAAACTGACACCGCTCCCGTTATTGATACTCCTGCTTCCAATGAACTGCCCTCTCAAGAGGCCGGTGCGGTGGTGAAGTCACCAGAGGCCCCTGTTAAGAAGGGTAACCCTCGTGCTTCTAAGCGTCTGAAGAAAGCGGCTGCGATTAGCACTTCCCTTGATACCCATCGATCGGTGACTTCTGCTGATGATGTAAGTAGTTCTCCCTACATCTTGTTCTTTTGCTTGTTTGCCTTTTTCTGCTCATATTTTCCTTTTATAGATTTTGATGAAGAAGTTTGTCTCTTTGGGCAATGAATATGTCGAGTTCCTGAAAGCTGCTCGAGCTTCCTAGGGTAAGCTTCTTTACTGTGTTATGCCTTCTGCCTGTCTTGCTTATTTTCTCCTGATTCTTTACTTGACTTTCTTTTTCCCTTTTCCATGCTGTAGATGCTTTGGCTATGGCCAATGCTCGCATAGCGTCCCTTGAAGCCGAACTTGAAGCTTCCCAAAAAGCCTGGGATGTTACCACTGCCACTAAGGCCATTGCTGAGAAATCTGCCAAAGCAGCAACGACCAAGGTGAAGAAAGCTGAAAAGGCACTTGCTGAAGCTAATCATGGGTGCATTCAGAGAGAGGAAGCCATCACTGAACCAAGTTTCGGCTCTTGCTAGTGGTAAGTATCTTTCTGCTCTTTTCATTGTCTGCTTGCTCATCTTGCTGATGGTCACTTATTATCCGTTTTGTTTCTGCTTTGCAGAGAAAATTGGGGTATCTTTGGCGCCGTTGCAGCTGGTGTATAAGGATCCTCTCATGGCAGCGGTGAATTTGCTTGAGTTGCACTGGATATCTGTCCAGGAAGTCCTCGAGCTGACTCGCCGCGTGCTAACGCGGATCTTTGTCAGGTCGTGGCCAAAGAAGAAAGCCGATATGCCCGCTGTTGACCTCAAGAAGCTTGCCGCCGTCTTCGACACCACTGAAGATCCTATCTTGTCGATGAAGAGCCGTTCGGTGAAACGGGATGCTGAAGGGGCTATTGCCCTTGCCTATTCACACGGCGAGGAGGTTGACTGGGAGAAGGTTAGCTCTTCTTGCGGTCCTCTTTTGGATTTGCTAGGTTTCTTTGAGAAGGCGAAGAAATATACACCAAACATCGTGTCAATTATCACTCCTTTGGCGGTTTATTTGACTTCTACGCCAGCTCCTTCGACTCCTGCAACAAGTGGGTCGATGCCTCCACCCAACGCTAGTGCTACCTCTTCCGCGCCTACTTCTGCCACAGAGCCTGATGCTGAGGTGGCGTAGACTTAGTCTTCCTTTGTAGTCTTCATTTCTTTTGGTGTAGTGAACTTATTTATATTTTGCCCGAGAACCAATCAGAGGACTTGTACTCTTTGTAAATACTTTTCCTTTATGAAATATCGTGCTTGATTGAGTTTCTGAGATGTTTTCTTTTTCTTTCCGTTGGCTTCCAGCCTGTGCATGCTAGTGGGTCGCCAGATCGTGGTCGTGACTCACCGCCCGCCGATATGTTCGACTCCGGAGCTCCTTCGCCTCCTCGTTCTTCTTGTTGATGTACTGAATATTCGTCGAGGATTTCAGACCTCAAAGGGCATTTATCTTTGATGAAGCGTTAGGCAAGGATTGCTTTGGACAAGGCCAGCAAATCTTGCGGCTTTATGAAACAGATATCCACACTCGAGGATAAAGTGTCGGGTCTGGTGGCCAGAATCATGCATCTTGAAGAATGTGACTCCTTTCTTGTTGGTATCGTTGAGTCTGTCTGTGAGATGTTGTGATGTAAGGTTTCTTGCAGCCTTTCTCCTTTTCCCTTTACTCCGCTATTGTGGATTAATATTCTTTCGTACCTCAGGTACTTGCCTGGACCTTGTTGGTGAAACGCGTCAGGTTTCTAAATGAACCGCGGCTCTTGAGAAAGCATCACAGGGAACTGACAGTTTGTGGTCTGATCCCTGGCGCCGTCATGCCATTGTGCTTCTTCAAGATCGTGCTCAGCATATTGGGGAAGTGATTGATGGTTGTCAGGCATCTTTGACAACCATGTACTCTATTATGCTTCCCCGCAACCCACTGCCGAGGGACTTTAGACAGTTCCTTGAGACCTTCAGAACAAGCCAGCGGGTTCATCTTTTGATAAAGCTCAATTTGATTACTGGTGTGAATTTTGCCCTTGGATGGATGCGAAAGTGGCATCCAAGGCTTAATTACGACTCGATGTCAGAAGGGTTGCCTCCAGGGCGTGCTACGCTTGGTGTTCATATGGATGCCACACTGCAGCTGGCGAGGAGGATTATTTCAAGGTTACTGCAGGAGGACATGAGGTTTTTCCGCGAGCATCACTACTTGAACCCATTCAACGTGGATGACTCAGATCAGCCAGTAGTGTAGAGTGTTGCTGCGTATATGCTTTGTATGTAAGACTCAAAAGTTCCCATTTTATGGGTTTCTTGCCAGAGAATTTCTCGAGGCGTTCCTTGCTTAGTGTGTTTTGCCGTGATTTCGTTTGAGATAATGGAGACACGTAAAGTCGAATAGGAGGAACTTTGTCTTTATTTATACTTATAATGTAAGATACATGGGGTGCCCCAAGAGACCCGGCCAATGACCTATGTTCTGGATCTAGAGGGAATTGCCCTGGAATAGTGATACGTCTCAAACGTATCTATAATTTTTGATGCTCCATGCTTGTTTTTACACCATTTGCCTATTGTTTCGTTACACTTAGTGGCATTTTTATATATTTTCCGGAACTAACCTATTAACGAAGTGCCACAGTGCCAGTTTCCTGTTTTCTGCTGTTTTTGTGTTTCAGAAGTGATACACAGGAAATATTCTCGGAATTGGACGAAACAAGTTCCTGAAGTCATATTTCACGGGGAAGCTCCCAAACATCCGAAGACCTGACGGAGAGGGGCCACGTGGGCCCCAGACACAGGGGCGGCGCGGCCACCCCCTGGCCGCGCCAGCCCCGTGTGAGGGGGCGTGGGACCCCCTCTGACATCGTCCTTTCGCCTATATATACCCCCTGACGAGAAAAACCTAAGCGCCCGATCAGTTTTCCAGAATACATCGCGATCCGCCGCCGCCGTCGACCCGAAGATCGGGAGGGTCCAGAAGCTCTTCCCGGCACCCTGCCGGAGAGGGGAATCGCCATCGGAGGTCTTCTTCATCGCCATGATTGCCTCCGGAGCGATGAGTGAGTAGTCTACCTTGGACTATGGGTCCATAGCAGTAGCTAGATGGTTGTCTTCTCCACCATGTGCTTCATGTTTAGATCTCATGAGCTGCCCTACATGATTGAGATCACCGTTATGTAATACTATGATGTTGGTTTGTTGGGATCCGATGAATATTGGTGTTTATGATTAAGTTGCTGTACTGAATTATATCTTTTGTTATCTCTATGTTGTTTATGATCTTGCATGCTCTCCGTTGTTAGTAGCTATCTTGGCCGAGTAGTTGCTAGTGACTCCAAGAGGGGGTATTTATGCTCGATAGTGGGTTCATGTCTCTATTTCACCTGGGGGAGTGACAGAAACCTCTAAGGTGGTAGATGTGCTATTGCTACTAGGGAGAAAACAACATTCATATGCTCAAGGGCATATGCTTTGTTTACATTACACACTTTGCTTAATGCAATTATCTGTTGTTCACAACTTAATACTTCTAGGGTGTTCGGATGATATCCCCGGGGGTGGATTATTAGTCATAGATGCAGTTGGATGGCGGTCTATGTATTTTGTTGTAATGCCCAGAGTAAATCTCATAGTGATCTTCTTGACATATCACGTTATCTTTATTCTATCAATTGCCCAACTGTAATTTGTTTACCCAGCATGTTATTTTATCTATGGAGAGACACCACTAGTGAACTGTGGACCCCGGTCCTATTTTAATCATATTGCAATCACCTGTTTACTTTTCCTGCACTGTTTACTTTACTAGCATATTACTACTGTTTTCCACTCGATACACTCATAACCTTTGTTTCAAGCAAACCGGTGAGATTGACAACCTCATCGCAAGTTGGGGACAAAGTATTTGTTTGTGTGTGTGCAGGTTCCACAAACACCTTCAGTCGTCACCGTCTCTCTTCTCCTGATCGATAAACCTTGGTTTCTTAACTGAGGGAAAACTAGCCGCTACACTCATCATACCTTCCTCTTGGGGTTCCCAACGGGCTGGTCATCACCACGCACAAGGACATACTGCTCCCACGTCAACTAAATGCCACAGCTCTTTTCTGGCGCCATCACACGAGTAGCAGCTTCTTTTCTGGCGCCGTTGCCGGGGAAGAGAGAAGACTTCTGCGAGGGGAGTTCTTCGCACACACATACTTTACTTTGTTATTTGTTTTGCTTTACTTTATTTTATTTTACCTGCATTGCTTTTTATATCAAAAACCCAAAAAATTAGAATCCTTGGTAGTTGTTTTTACTTGTTTACTTTCGTTTTGCTGAAATGGGTACTCCTGAAAACACCAAGTTGTGTGACTTTGCTAGCACGAACAATAGTGATTTTATCTGCACTCCTATTGCACCAACTGTTCCTGCTACCACTTTTTATGAGATTAAGCCTGCTTTATTGAACCTTGTTATGAAAGAGCAATTTTCTGGTGCTAGTACTGAAGATGCTGCAGCTCATCTCAACAATTTTGTTGAGCTATGTGAGATGCAGAAATATAAGGATGTTGATAGTGATATTATTAAGCTCAAGTTGTTTCCTTTTTCTTTGAGAGGAAAGGCTAAAGATTGGTTGCTGTCTTTGACTAAGAATAGTATTGATTCATGGGCTAAGTGTAAGGATGCTTTTATTGGTAGATATTATCCTCCTGCTAAGATTATATCGTTGCGTAGCAATATTATGAAGTTTACTCAGTTTGATAATGAACATGTTGCTCAAGCTTGGGAAAGAATGAAATCTATGGTAAAGAATTGCCCCACTCATGGACTGACTACTTGGATGATTATCCAAACTTTTTATGCAGGACTGAATTTTTCTTCAAGGAACCTACTTGATTCAGCTACTGGAGGCACTTTTATGTCCCTTACTTTGGGCGCCGCATCAAAGCTACTCGACAACATGATGGTAAATTATTCCGAATGGCACACCGAGAGAGCTCCACAAGGTAAGAAGGTAAATTCTGTTGAGGAAACCTCTTCCTTGAGTGATAAGATTGATACAATTATGGCTATGCTTGCTAATGATAGGACTCATGTTGATCCTAATAATGTTCCTTTGGCCTCTCTTGTTGCTCAAGAAGAACAAGTTGATGTGAATTTCATTAGAAATAACAATTTTAATAACAATGCTTATAGGAACAATTTTGCTAGTAACAATTATAGGCCGTATCCTTCTACCAATGGTAATGGTTATGGTAATTCTTATGGTAATTCCTACAACAACACTAGGGCCGCGCCCTCCGAGCTTGAGGTAATGCTCAAGGACTTCATCGGTAAGCAAACTGCTTTTAACAAGTCTGTTGAGGAAAAGTTAGGCAAAATTGATATTCTTGCTTCTAAAGTTGATAGCCTTGCTCATGATGTTGAACTTCTGAAATTAAAAGTGTTTCCTAATGATGTGAATGTGAGCAATATTGTTGCTGCCGCTAATACTACCCAAGTTGGAATTGATAGAAATATTAGATTGTTAGCGGAATTGCATGCCAGGTGGGAAAGAGAAGATGAGATGGCTAGAGAGATGAAGGTATGTACTATTACTACCTCTAATGATAGCAATCCTCTTACTTTGATTGGTGTAGAGAAAACTCCCACTCCTTGTGTTAAAAAGCCTAAAACTGCCAAAACTTTTTCTCAAAAGAGTGCTGAAATTTTTCGGAGTGTGGGAGATGATAGCTCTATTTCTTTTAATGATTTTGATGTTGATGGCTGCAATATATTTGAAGTTATTTTGTTCTTGCAAAAGCTTGCTTTGACTCCCAATGCTAGTTCTTTCAATATTGCTTTTACTAAGCATATTACCAATGCTCTTATAAAGAGTAGGGATGAAAAGTTGAAGCAGAAAGCCTCTGTTCCCAAGAAGTTAGAAGATGGTTGGGAACCCATCATTGATATGCATGTTAATGGTTATGATTGCCATGCTTTATGTGATCTAGGTGCTAGTATTTCTATTATGCCTAGAAAGATTTATGACATGCTTGATTTACCACCGCTTGAAAAGTGTTATTTTGATGTTCCTATTGCTGATGTTGCTAAGAAGAAACCTTTGGGAAGGATTAATGATGTTCTTATTGTGGTTAACAATAACCTTGTTCCCGTTGATTTTCTTATTATGGACGTTGAATGCCATGCTTCATGTCCTATTATTTTGGGAAGACCTTTTCTTCGAACCGTAGGTGCTATTATTGATATGAGGGAAGGCACTATCAAGTATCAATTCCCACTAAAGAAAGGTATGGAACACTTCCCTAGGAAAAGAAAGAAATTACTTTTTGACCCTATTCTTAGAGCAAATTATGATCTTGATGCTTCATCTTTTGATATTACTTGATTCGCAATTTTCTGCGCCTAGCTCAAAGGCGTTAAAGAAAAGCACTCTTGGGAGATAACCCATTGTTTACTTTTCAGTACTTTTTCTTTTATTTGAGTCTTGGAAGTCATTACTACTGTAATGACCGCTCCTTATCTTGTTTATTTCGTTTGTGTGCCAAGAGAAGCCTCTAATTTGAGTGAGGTAAAGATTTGGGGTTATTGCTGTCCTGAAACTGTTTTCGGTGCTGCACCGTAAAAATTCGTGAAAATTCTCTGTATATCTTTTGGACCTGAGATTTCTTGTGCATATGCCCCAGGTTATATCCAAACTTTTCTTAGTTGAACACTTTTTGATTTGAGCAACGGAAAATCCCTAAAAAATTCGTCCATTATCAGCTGTCCAGTTTTGACAGATTTCTGCCAATATTTGTTTTTGCCACTTTATCGCTTTTTTTTGAGTTCTTTTTGATCATGGAACTCTTGTGGAAGTTGCTACAGTAGTATATACTTTATATGTGGTGGTTTTGGGTTGAAACCTGAAGCTAAAAGAGGTTGAATATATTTTATGCTTACACTAATGTTGCTAATAGAATTGTGTTTAGTTTTGTATGAAGGAAGTTTTCAAGTGTAGGGATTGGAGAATGATGAGATGAGTTGAAGAATGGACAAAAGCTCAAGCTTGGGGATGCCCATGCATCACCCCAAGAAATATCCAAGAAGTACAAGCGTCAAAGCTTGGGGATGCCCCCGAGGCACCCCTTCTTCATCGGCAAAAATCAGGTCACCTTTCAAAACACTATATTTTTATTGCTTCATGCACTATGTGTTTTTCTTGGAGCATTAGTTGTTTTAGTTGTCTTAGTTTGTTTAGTTTTTTTGTTTGCTGCAATAAATGGTTGGACCCCAACAAATTTCCTTTGAAGGAGATGTACTCGTTTTCATTTGCAAAGAATGCTCTAGTTTTCACTCTTATTAATCGAGCATTCTACTTTTTCTGCTACTGCTTTTGGTTTTCATTTTCGCCTTGATATGCGTTCAGATCTTGTCATATCTTTTTATCAAGGTGCATTTTTGCCTCTGATCTTCATTGGTTTTCATCAAAAGAGGTGTTTATAAAATTTTCAAATGGTGTTGGAAAAGAGAAAAAGCTTTGTGCAAAATAGTGGTACAAGAAGGAGCTTGTGTAGACTGCGGCTTAGGCTTTTTCATGTCATGCTTGATGTCTTTTTGATAGTATGCTTAGTGGTTTTGCTGTAGCATGACTTGTCTCAAATAACTAAGATTGCTTAATGAGCCTTTGAAAAAATCATGCGTTGTTTTTATTGTATGGAAGCATTATTTTGGTTTTCTCCTTGATGCTTTATTTGGGTTGACTTGGCGCATGTTCACACATGTTAGACTCTTCCAAAGTCGCCATTAGCCTTCATGATCATTTAGTTTTTGACTTTTGATGCCATCGTATGCTTCTTTTAATGTCGCTTTGTCGCTTTGCATGATTATGGCCATTACTGCTCTCTTAGTTGGTCGCTCCCAGTCTTTTGCTAGCCCTCGCCTTGTACTGAGTATGAGCTCTACTCGTGCATCCAACTCCTAAAGCCAAGTTTGACATTGTGTCCACTATAAATTCCTATGCATGGTATTTGTAAGCCATTCCAAAGTAAAATTTTCGTGTGCTACCTTTCAAAAACCTTCAAAATACTTCTCGTTTTGTGACACTGTTTTCAGCTCATGGGGACGTAGTGGTCGGATTTGCTATCTTCCATATTGTTTATTCCAAAAAGAAAAAAAAAGGGAAAAAAGAAAGAAAAAAAGGCACTCCTCCAATGAATGTGAATGTTGGTGGGCACCCGATGGAATCGGTTAGCCATGATATGTGAAAGGAAAAGGTGGGGAGGAGTGCCAAGTTTTATAAAAAGAGCACGAAGTGCCAATCTCTCTCTAAAAAACTTGCTTTATTTTTGTATGGAAGATAGTAAGAACCCCATTGCCAGTCGTTGACAAAGACAACCACCTCTCAAAATCAAGTTTTATCTCTGTTTTACAAATGAAAAGCTCTAGCACATGTTTAAATCACTGCTTCCCTCTGCGAAGGGCCTTTCTTTTACTTTTATGTTGAGTCACCACCTTCTTTCTTTATGCACCATTAAGAGAGCATAGTTGTCATTCTTAGTGTGATATGCATTGTCCCAAGGTTCATTGATTGACTCATATTGTTGGTTTCACTTGTTCTTAAATTATTTGTATCTAGTCGCCCTCTTAAACTTTGAGGTGTCCTATGCATTTATGTTTTGCTCTCTTTGAAGGACAAGCTGAAAACCATTTGTATGTTTTTCCTTATGATTAGAACACACGTTTGACTTTCATTGTTTCATTATCATGATCTTTTGTTTGTGTTCATTTGCATGTTTACAACATGGTTGCTAAGTTCTTATTGTCATGATTATATCTTTCATGCCCATGTTTTAAGTTCTATTGATCCCAGTTCACCAATGCTTACATATATGATCAAGATTGTGTAGGTGCATGTCACCTCAAAAATTATTCTTTTGTTATCACTTACCTACTCGAGGACGAGCATGAGTTAAGCTTGGGGATGCTTGATACGTCTCAAACGTATCTATAATTTTTGATGCTCCATGCTTGTTTTTACACCATTTGCCTATTGTTTCGTTACACTTAGTGGCATTTTTATATATTTTCCGGAACTAACCTATTAACGAAGTGCCACAGTGCCAGTTTCCTGTTTTCTGCTGTTTTTGTGTTTCAGAAGTGATACACAGGAAATATTCTCGGAATTGGACGAAACAAGTTCCTGAAGTCATATTTCACGGGGAAGCTCCCAAACATCCGAAGACCTGACGGAGAGGGGCCACGTGGGCCCCAGACACAGGGGCGGCGCGGCCACCCCCCTGGCCGCGCCAGCCCCGTGTGAGGGGGCGTGGGACCCCCTCTGACATCGTCCTTTCGCCTATATATACCCCCTGACGAGAAAAACCTAAGCGCCCGATCAGTTTTCCAGAATACATCGCGATCCGCCGCCGCCGTCGACCCGAAGATCGGGAGGGTCCAGAAGCTCTTCCCGGCACCCTGCCGGAGAGGGGAATCGCCACCGGAGGTCTTCTTCATCGCCATGCTTGCCTCCAGAGCGATGAGTGAGTAGTCTACCTTGGACTATGGGTCCATAGCAGTAGCTAGATGGTTGTCTTCTCCACCATGTGCTTCATGTTTAGATCTCATGAGCTGCCCTACATGATTGAGATCACCATTATGTAATACTATGATGTTGGTTTGTTGGGATCCGATGAATATTGGTGTTTATGATTAAGTTGCAGTACTGAATTATATCTTTTGTTATCTCTATGTTGTTTATGATCTTGCATGCTCTCCGTTGTTAGTAGCTATCTTGGCCGAGTAGTTGCTAGTGACTCCAAGAGGGGGTATTTATGCTCGATAGTGGGTTCATGTCTCTATTTCACCTGGGGGAGTGACAGAAACCTCTAAGGTGGTAGATGTGCTGTTGCTACTAGGGAGAAAACAACATTCATATGCTCAAGGGCATATGCTTTGTTTACATTACACACTTTGCTTAATGCAATTATCTGTTGTTCACAACTTAATACTTCTAGGGTGTTCGGATGATATCCCCGGGGGTGGATTATTAGTCATAGATGCAGTTGGATGGCGGTCTATGTATTTTGTTGTAATGCCCAGAGTAAATCTCATAGTGATCTTCTTGACATATCACGTTATCTTTATTCTATCAATTGCCCAACTGTAATTTGTTTACCCAGCATGTTATTTTATCTATGGAGAGACACCACTAGTGAACTGTGGACCCCGGTCCTATTTTAATCATATTACAATCACCTGTTTACTTTTCCCGTACTGTTTACTTTACTAGCATATTACTACTGTTTTCCACTCGATACACTCATAACCTTTGTTTCAAGCAAACCGGTGAGATTGACAACCTCATCGCAAGTTGGGGACAAAGTATTTGTTTGTGTGTGTGCAGGTTCCACAAACACCTTCAGTCGTCACCGTCTCTCTAGTTTTTTACAGCCTTCTGGCGCCATCACAGGAGTAGCAAATAGCTCGTGGCTTTTACAGCCTTTTCTACTCTAGTTTTTTGGCGTACTCGTTGCCTATGTCGCCGAGGTCTTTTCTTCTTCTCCTATAGGTTTCTCTTGGTCTGATGACTGTACCCGCGGTTTTTTCACCTGTAGCTCTGCTGGGTGCTCTTCGAGTTGTTGTGCGATTCCTGTAGTCACACTTTTTGCCTTTCCTTTGGGTTCTCCGTAGCTTGCCATCATGCCAAAGTTTTGGGCCATCTTGTGAAATTCCTTGTCGCATAGATCCGACAACTCAAAGCTTCCTTTTACTATGATAATTCCATTGGGTCCTGGCATTTTTAGTACCAGGTACGTATAGTGAGGTACTGCCATAAATCGCAAAAATGCGGGTCGCCCGAGGATTGCGTGATATTGTGATGGCCAGTCCATGACTTTGAAGTGGAGCTTCTCTCTTCTGTAGTTTTGTCAATTCCCGAAGCAAACATTGAGTGCTATTCGACCTAGTGGATAGTTAGCGCTCCCTGGGATGATTCCGTGGAAGGAGCAGTCAGTTGGTTTCAGGAACTCTAATGAAATGTGCATTACTCGTAGAGTCTTTGGTTATATAAGATTTATTCCGCTTCCTGCATCCATAAACACTCTGTCGATGTCGTATGTCCCAATTTGGGCTTTGAGTACCAGAGGCGCGTTTCCTGGCCGAGGTACTATTATGGGGTGATCATCTCTGCTGAATTCTATGGGTTGCTCCGACCAGTGTAGATATTCCGTTGTTGCTGGAGGCGAAATTACTGCGAGGTTAATTTGGTGAGTTATGCTTTTCTCCTCTTTGTTCGACTTTGGCACTGGTTGTATCATTGTTGTGATATGCCCCTTAGATGGAACATATCCTCCATCATCGTCGCGTCCCTGGTTTGGCTGGTCTTGACCTTGAGGAACTCCATTGTTTCCCTGTTGACTTGCAGGCGCGTTGTTTATGTTCCCTTCGTATCCTTGCCTCTTTGCTTCGGCTTGCTTGTTTAGTGCTGCCTCCTGGAGTTTTAAGAAGGTCGTGCAATCTTTCATCGCGTGTTTGGATACTCGTTTCCCATCAACGAATGCGGAGTGTATGTGGCATGGTCCGTTTAGCATATCCTCTGGTGATGGGTTGTACTCTCCGGGTTCTTTTGTCTGAAATTTTTTGCTGCTCCCGTAGTCTTCTTTTCTATAGTTACGGTATCCCAAGCTCCTACGGTCGTTCCCTTGGTAACTATTGTCTTTGTACCCTGTGGCTACTTGGCTGTGGGAGCCGTAGTTATCGTAATTGCGGGATCTCCTCCTTTGGCCTCCATATCTGTTTCCTCTATCATCCTCTAGTGATCGTGTCCGTTTGTTGTTGCACGCATCTTCTCCATCTGCGAACCTGTTTGCTATATCCATTAAATCTGATACTGTTTTCGGCTTGATTCTTCCCATCTCTTCGACTAGGTCTCCTCGCTGCAACACGAGTGTGAATGCATCTATTGCTCTTTTGCCTGAGACTTCGACTGCTGAGTTTTTGATAATGCTCCACCTTTGGATATACGCCCTTAATGTCTCGTTGCGTTGATGTATGCATGCTTTGACTTCTTCTATGGATGCTGGACGCTTATATGTCGATTTGAAGTTGCTCATAAATTGCTTTGTGAGCTCCTCCTAGCTTCCAATTGTTTCTTTTTATAATTTGCTCAACCATGACCTTGCTGCGCCGGTGAGGTGTAATTGCAAACTTTGCATTGCTGTTTCCTTGGTTCCTCCCAGTATTTTTACTGCTTGTAGATAATCTGAGAGCCATGACTGTGGCTCCTAAGATCCATCATATTTTTGCTGATCATGGGGTAGTTTGAAACCCTTGGGTACTGGTGTGGTGCGAACCCTGTGAGTAAAGCATGACGTGCCCATCTCCTTTTCGTCGTCTTCGTAGTCATATGCTTTGTTGGGAGTCCTGGATCTTCTGGTTCCTCCATGCTTCAGAATTTTATGTCGTCTTGGTGATGGTGTTCTAGATCGTCGACTACCGCTTCTGTACCGAGGACTGTTGTAACGGCGTGGTGATCTTGGTTTATGGGTTCCTTTGTTGCAGTATGCCTCCTCTTCTTTTGCTGATAATTTATTGCCTACCATCTTCAATCCTTGCAGTGTTGCCCGGTGCATATGTTCCCTTGGGTCTCCTGGATTTGGTCGTGTTGTGTGCAGGTATGCTTGAGCTGCCACCAGTGCTGCTTCAGGTGGCTTTGGTATAATGTTCCCTTGCTCATCGACCGATAGGAAAGACGAGTCAAGGTTTTTTTGAGAGGCTTTGCCTTTCTGAGTACTCGAGGTTTTCGAACCTTTATCCATGTCGACGATGCCTTTTGCTGTTTGTGTATGACGCGTCGCTACGTGCTTTGTGGTAAGCTTCGCTTGCCGCAATGGCTGAGTCTCTTCTCTTATGTATTTCAATCCTCTCTTTTGGTAGTTGCTTTGACTGCTGTCTTAAGGCGTAGTGATACCCCAAAAGCATATTCTTGCTGGCATTTGTTTGTATTGGCGTGCCGTGCTCCATGGCTATTTTGATTATTCTCCATTCGTCGTCTGATAGTCGAACTTTCTCCCTAGTTGCCAGGGAATCTGCAGTTTCTCCTTCTGCCAGGTAATTTGCCCCTCTGTTTACGTTTGCTGGGTTGAGCACTGGATTGTTGTTTTCATCGAGCTCTTCTGAGTTATCCCCTATAATGGTGAGTACTTGGTACCGATTGTCAAACTTGCTGTTGAAGCTTGAGAAGATTGAACTGTCATCTTCATGAAGCTCTAGTCCTGTCTTCCAGGTGACTGTTGATTTGTCTGAAGTATCATCGTGGTAGATCATGAGGTCTTCGAGCTGCACTTCTAAGTCAAAATTTTCCATGGCTTTGTCGCCTTCTGCGATTTTTTTCTCTTCTATTTCTGTTTCTGTGAAGCCGACCGGCGAGTTTACCTCGCTGGAGGAGCCTTCTGATGATTCTGACATTGTCCCTGTCTTGGACTTGCTTGCCGATGGACCCAGTTTCGCCGGATCTGAAAGGAGAATTGAACCTAAAGATCCGACGTGAAAGTTTAGACTTTCGATCGTCAGGTCCATATCTTGATCCATGCTCTCGAATGCTTGCATAAAATTTGTCCGGTGAGGTTGAAAATCGACAGTTCCGAAGGGTATCTGGATTTCGTCGACTTCCGGACTACTATTGGCTAAAGGCAAAAAAGCCGTCAAATTCATGATTCCAACGCCCAGAGTCCCCACGGTCGGCTCCAATTGATGAGGGTTAACTCGACAAATGTCCAATATGAAGGACTTAGGATCGGGGGAGTAGGGCATCGGATGAACTCGAAGGTAAAATTAGTCAAACAATGTGTGTATCAAAAGTAAACGTAAGAGTAAACTTGGCTTGCTTTCAATTTGTCCCTCACCGTCCTCTCCTGGCTCCTATATATAGGTGGCCAGGTCTCAAGGATCAGGAGGGATCCGGTATGTATTACATTATTGGTATACGACATGAAATCGTATCTCAATTTAGATTACACTTGGGCCTAGTCTTAACGGGCCTCAGGGGTACCCAACTGACGGGCTCTATTATCTATACCCTTATCAGCCCCAGAACCCACCTTCTCCGACCACCACAACAAACCAATCCACCCAGGTAGTTCATTTTAGTTGAAGTTCTTAGGTTTATTCTTGCCTTTTTTGAAGAATACGATCTTTCCACTTCTCTCAACTAAGCACGTAGCTCTTCGCACAAACTATAGCACAAAAATAGCATAACATAAATTTTAGAACTCTAGTTATGATCAAATTAGTGATTTGGATAGATTTGAATGCACAAAGTGTGTGCACGTATCAAATTTGGAGTTTCTTGGTCCTATGATGTTCTACATGATTAGAGGATTCCAAGGACTACAAATTTATAATTTTTGGATACTTAGATCAAAAGATATGAATTAAACAATCTAACAGACATGTTTGATTCAATTTGAAAATGACTTCAATTTGAATACTGAAACTATGAATTATTAGTGCGCTAGTGGATTCTACATGTTGTAAAGTTTCCAATGGTATATTATTTGTTATTTTTCGAGTTATGAATTAAAAGATATGATTTTTCAAAGATTGTACTGAAATCAGATTCAAATTCTAATTTGAATCTTTGTTTGACTCAGAGACAGACACGTGGCCGTTTCCTATTGGCCCGTACCAGTTCGGTTGGATCAGGGATTAGGGCTGTTAGATTTAAAGACGATCAGACGATCCAGATCTATTGGTACCAGTTCACTTAAGCGAACCTATCCAGTTCACTGGATCAAGATCGGATGATCACAACTTAAAGGAGGAGAGGCTCACCGATTGGGATTAGGGTTCCGTCGAGGGTCGCCGGTGAGGCGTGCAGGTTGCTGATCTCCGGCGATGTTCTTGGGCTTCTCGGTGATGACGGAGTGGACGACAGGGTGCGGAAGGACTCAGCAAACTTGAGGGCGTGGTCGACGGTGCCGATTGCATCCAGAATAGGAAGAGCGGGATGGCTGGAGCGACAGCGCTCTGCAGGGTGTTCTGGACGTGGTGCCACATGACAGTTTTGAGGCGAGGGAGGATGCGGCGTTTCTTCTGGGGTGTGCAGGATGACGAGGCGACCGTGGTGGTGAGGCCAGCGGGCTCATGGTGGACAAGAGGCGCGGCGATTTCTCGCCGAAGTTTCGGCGGCGGACAGGTGGTTCGGCTCGGAAGCGATTGTCGATGGATTTCGTGTCGCAAGAACATGGGGTACCACGCGACGGACCCAAGGATTCGAACGCAGGGGGCTGAATGTGGGAGATCTTGGATCGGAATGAAACACGGTGACGGAAGCCTCGAGACGTCGAACGCACAACGCACTGCAGAGAGGGAGACGCCGAGCTTTACCCAGGTTCAGGGCCCTTGTGGTGAGGTAAAGCCCCTACTTCCTGCCTTCTTGTATTATGACATGATACCTCGCGAGGAGTACAAGGTCTTGGTTATAGAGCTCTAACTGGCCGGAGGTAGAAGAACCAACTTAGCCTAGCTAGGAGCCCAGAGAAGAAGATCGGATCCCCTCTAAGGGGTGGCCTCCCTTCCTTTTATAGCGCCCTGGTCCTCCTTCCCCTTATCATCTTGGAGAAGGGGTTGCCACACACGGCAAAGGAGGGAGGACAGCTGTAGACGTGGGTCTTCTGTGGACGTAGTCTTCGCAGAGTAGTGGCGCCGGTCCACGGGAGTGGGTGGAGGAAGCTGACGTCCTCCTCTGGCACCTTGCACCGTCCACCCTATTTTTAGGGGGGGTGGCCAACAACCACTGTGCAGCTTTATGCAGGCACGGCGAAAGTTGGTCTCCTCCCTGTCGGGGGTAGCGTGGATGGTACGCAGTCTTCTGCTCTTATCTTCTTGCTCAGCACGGAAACGTGCCGAGCTGACGTGGATGTGGTCCTTCCCCTCACAAGAAACAGCTCGCGAGGAGGTCTTCTGGTCCTTGGCTGTTTAGCCGTCGTTCTCCTCATGAGGCGCCTCCTCATGAGGGTCTTCTCCGCTGAGCTTCTGTCGTCGTTCCTCCCCTGGGCCAAAGTTGGGCCGTTGAAGGGGCCCAAGAGCAGGTGGACCGGGATACCCGGTATCCAGAACACCGATAGTAGCCCCCGGGAGCCTAGCCCGCGAACGCGCCCTCTTGAGGGAGCGAAGGGCCAGGGCCCCCAGAAGCTGCTGGGCCCTCCAACGGCACGCGTCAACCGTGCGGTCAGAGGACCATGTGAAGATGCAGGAGCCGCAGACATGTGGCGCCCCTGCAGTTGGCGAGATGAAGCAGCGTGGAGATCATGCGTAGTGGGTGGAGTAACAGGCGTTTTCGAACCGTCGCATCAAGGGCGACGTTTCAGAAACCGCGCCCTCGCTGCCTCCTTTAAAGCTTAGCAGAGAAGGTTCCTTCTCCTCCTTCACAACACATCACCGCCGCCACTCCCCTTTCCCGAAGAACTCGCGAATCCAAATCTCCTTAGCTTTCGATCCTCTTGCTGCAACTCGCCCCCGCCCAGAGCCATGGCACCGCGCAGGGCCACCAGAGCAGCGAGGTCTTCTGAGGCGGTGCCGCAGCCGCCGGCGCCCCTGCTCGACTCCCGCATCAAGAGCAGCCGCGAGCTCCAGACCGTCCGAGAGATGGTCGGGAGCAAGAACAGCGAGTGGGTGCCACCCGCATCTGGCACGGCCGCGCACCGCGGGATACTCTGCCCGCGACAGCGCAGCCCTTCTTCCTCTTCTCTGTCTTCGCCGGCCTGGTGCCGCCATTCTCCCCCTTCTTCTTGGCGATCCTGGATACCTACTGGATCCAGGCCATCCACCTGCACCCCAAGTCCGTCACCTAGCTGGCGGTCTTCGCCTACGCCTGCAAGGCGTGGATTGGCATCAAGCCATCGGTGGCATACTTCTGCCACCTCTTCTCCCTTCGGTCCTCTGGGCTGAACCAGAGTTCCGGCTGCGTCTCCTTCATCGCCACCGTTGGGATGGAAGGCGACTTCATCGACTTGAAGTGGATGAAGAAGGTTGAAGACTTCCGGAGCCGCTGGCTCTTCGTTGACATCCTAGAAGAATCCAAGCTCTTCCTCCACACCGGAGTGCCCCCCACCAAGCTCACCACCTGGGCCAGCGAGGCCCTTCCTGAGGAGGCCCTGAAGATGCTCCGCCCATGAATCCAAGATCTCCGAAAGTTTGGCGTCATGGGAACCATGGTCGGGGTAGAGTTTGTCACCCGACGCATCGCCCCCCTTCAGGACCACCGCCGGGAGATTTGGAGGCACAAGGCTGGAGACGACCTCCGGCTTCACGTCAGCGAGCTCAACGCCGACGCTCGGGAGGAGGTAATCAGAGCTTTCTTCTCTTCTGCCGCCGTCCCCGCCATTCCGCGCACCGCCTTGCCGATCTACAATCTGGGCTCTCGGGAGACCAGCCGCGTTATGGCAGGGATCTTGAAGTTCAACGCCTGGGCCCGTTCCTCGCTGATGGCGTCGTGCCCGGCCCTCTTCCAAGCGCGCCGGCGGCCAGCTCGGAACAGGACTCAATGGCGCGAGGGGCGGGGCCTTCGGCTTCCGGAGATCTTGACGATGACGGCGCTGAATCTGGCGAGCGGCTGGCCCGCCGGAGGCGCCCTGAGGGTACCGTGGTACTCTCAGACTCCTCCGATGATGAATCCGCCCTGCCAGATCAGCCCACCGGAGGAGACACTGACGCGTCCTCCTTGCGAGGCTTGGAGGAGGAGGAGCGCCACG
The DNA here is from genome assembly GCA_007115705.1 of Dactylis glomerata. Lineage (NCBI taxonomy): Eukaryota > Viridiplantae > Streptophyta > Magnoliopsida > Poales > Poaceae > Dactylis > Dactylis glomerata. The sequence goes on from QXEO01000220.1 coordinate 16,101,690, forward strand.
CCCGCCTGGAGGCTGAGCGCCGCTCCAAGTTCAACGACGAACGCGCCAGCCGGCGTCCTGAGGCAGGGACTTCCCACGGCAAGAAGCCGGCCGGCGAGTCCTCTGCGCCCCCACCACCGGCCTCAGCCCTCCCAGGCAAGAGGGGGTGGGTTGAGCGCGACGCCTTGTGAGTATTCCTGCAAAAATCCCTTACTTTTGGCTTACCTTTTTCCTAACTCCTTCCCCCTTCCTCCTTCCTAGGGACACCGAGGAGAAGAAGGAAGAGAGGAAGAGGAGGAAGAAGAGGAAGACTAGCCAGACCACGCCGGGCCCTGACCCGGCGTCCACTGCCACACCGGCGACGCTGCCACGTGCCGCTGGAGAAGACGAAGATCGCGCGTCCGCAGACGCGCCATCCACCTCGGGAGCCACGCCGGCTCCTGACACGACCGATCCCCCCAGCGCAGGGGGCACACCAAAGACCACGGGGACAACGCCTGCTGCCCCCACGACAGCCAGCACCAATTGCACCCCGGAGGCACCTTCGGCCGCGCCAGTCGCGCCGACCAGTGCAAGGACAGCCCCCTCACCACGCGGTGAAAGGGGGGCGACTTCCACAGAGTCGGGGCCCTCCAAAGCCTCGTCGCCACCCCTGCCAGAGATCTTGGGGAGGCCACCGAGGATCGCCACGGAACCCCACGCTGATGCAGACGATGCATGGATGGGGGTGCTCGCGGTCATGATGGGCGCTCTCCGAAGCGGGGTCACCAAGGCACGCATCGCCGACGAAGCGCGCCTCAACAAGGGCTGGGCCCTCCTGCACCAGGCCACAGAGAGGTGCCGTCTCCTAGAACAGCACGCGGTCGAATGCCACGAGAAGGCGAGGAAAGAGGCGGAGGAGATCCACGCCAGCGCGGCCGAGGAGGCCGAAGAAGTCCTGGCGAGCGCGAGGGAGTCGGCGAGGGAGGTCTTGGCCAGGGCGCACCACGTTGCCATGGAGATCATCTACGAGGTGCACCAGAGACTCCCCACCACCGTTGGGCCTCCCAACCCAGCCCTGGATGGAGAGGAGGTGAAGCGGGCGGCTCAGCACCTCCTGGACCAGGCCAAGACCAACACCGATGGCCTCCTTGCCAATGCAAGGCAGAGGCTGGAGGAAGCCGAGGACCGCGAAGCCCTCCTTCACGCCCGTGAGGAGAGCGCGGACTCTCGCACGGAGAGCCTGAGCCTACAGGAGGCTGGGATTGCCGTGCGAGAGGCCGATGTTCGCGACAGCGAACGGGAGCTGTGCGGCTGAGAAGCGCAGCTCCACGCCCTCGAAGACCGGCTCAACAGGGAGCGGGAGGCCCTCGAGAGCAGGGAGGAGTTGGTCAACCAGGCCAACACCGACCTGGCCCGACGCCAAGAAGAGCTACAGCAGCGCAAGGACTCCCTCCAGGAGCGCATGGACCGTATGCTGAACCAGCGGCGGGTCAGCATGGAGCAGGAGTTCGAGCGGAGGCGCACCGAGTAATCGAGTCGTGCTGTGCTGACTTCTGCTCCAAGACCGACACCGCCCTGGCAAGGTACAAGCAAGGGCGCGAGACCCTGGAGCGTAAGGTCCGCGATCTGGAGGCCGAGCTGAAGGAGGCACACGAAGTGCGCCGAGGCGCCGAGCGTGCCCTGGCCGAAGCCGACGCCACGATCCGCACGCTCCAAGGAGACGTGGGGAGGCTGGAGGAGGAGAACTCGGTGATGGTCCAACAGATCGTGGAGATCTCCCAAGAGCTCCAGGAGGCCAGGGATTCCAAAGCCGAAGCACGCATCCTGCGTAGGCAGTGCGTGCAGATGTTCCACGAGTTCTCAGCCCGCATCATGGAGGCGGCGCACCGCCTGGGCATCCACGGGCTGAACCTGCCCACCGTCTTTGAGGACGACGGGTTGATCATCGTCTTCTTCAGCCAACTGGCCGAACAGCTGGATGATGCATCGGCCAAGATCTTGGAGCTCATCGACGCTGAGTGCCGGGAGCTCCTGGGACTTGCGGGGACGCGGATCTTCTCCAACCTCCAGCGCCTATGCCCCAACCTTGACCTGGAGGAAGTCCTGCAGAGGAGGGCGCCACCACTGCCCGGGACTCCGGACCGCACGGTGGTAGCCAGGGCAGCTCGGCTGGACATCGCCCTGCGACGACTGCAGGCCATCTACGCCCGCCCAGGAATGTCCGTAGCCACGGGCCAGGAGGGCTCTTCCAGTGACGGCACCACGAGCTCCGGGGAGTCCGGCGGTGAAGAAGCCGGAGAGGTTGATGATGACGGCATGATGGGGTCCAGCGGAGAGACCTCCTAGGGCTCCAGCCACGGCACTGGCGACGACGAGGGCTCCGAGGAGAACGTCCAGTGAGCTCTCCCTCCTGATTTCCTCCTGAAGTATCTGTATCGGCTGCACACTTGATGACCGTCAGACATTGCCCAGCTGGGCCCTTTTTAATTTGTAATTGCACTTAAGGCGTTTGTTCGCCAAGTTAACCCTATTTGCACCCTTGTGAGTTTTTCCTTGCTTTGCCTTTGCCTAGGAAGCATTCTATGCCATTCGGGGGCCAGCCTCCAAGCGGGACAGCAGCCTAACGCTTAGTATGCAGCTCGTGGTGCAAGGCTAGCGGGCACTGGTGCTCTAGAGGTGACTGTGATGGCATACAAGACTATCTCCCTGCAGCCCCCTGGCGTTCAAAGGTTACTAGCAGAGCGCATCCATGTGCAAGTACTAGGCCATGCATGGCAGATCCTGAGATCTTACCTTCATGATCTTTGCGACAATGGCATCCAGACGTGTTATCGTGGCATACGTGCTCTGAGAATATGAATTTATCAAGAGCCTTGTTTGGCTGTTACAATACCCAAAATTGTTAGGTTGATTTATTTAATTCCTCCCAAATCTCCCTCGATGGGAGTGAAATGTTGAGTTTATTGTCGAGTGTTTACCACTGATGATGAAGTCGAGTTTTTTTACTCCTCCATATTAGTCGATAATTGTCCATCACCGGGTGCGCGATCAGCGCTCCTGATGGGAGTAGCCCCCGTGACTATAGTCAAATTATATTTATTCGAGTATAGGCTCAAAGTTTCTTCGGGTTTTAATCATAATCTTTGTCCTACATAAAATATTTTCACCTTGTGATCTTTTCTATCAGGTGCGCGACCAGCCTATACTCGAATAAATATTGCAACAACCAAATAAGGCTCTTGATAAATTCATATTCTTAGACCGCGTCCGCTGCGATAACATGGCTGAATGTCGTGGTCACAAAGATCATGAAGGTAAGACCCCAGGATCTGTCCTACATTGCCTAGTACTCGCACACAAATGCACTCTGCTAGTAACTTTTCCGTATCCACCATACAAAAAAAAATCCCGGTGGACACACTGGGTACCCTAAAAAAAACTGGAAATCATGCTTTGGTAAGTCCTAAATGCGGCACAAACTGGATTACGCCAGGTACCGAATTCGAGTCCGGGGACTCGAGTTTGAAGTAGGCAATGAGTATTTTCCTAGATAATTATCTGGTTCTCGATCCATCCGATGCACCAGGCTCATTCACCAATATCCCCATGAAAAATAGAGAATGAGATTGATGAATTACAAATAAAAAGCTGTAAGATTTATTTTAGCCGAAGATTGTACACAAGTCAAAGATTTGAAGATTTGAGATTCGACCCATCTACAATTCAAATAGAATCTTGGGGGCTACTGACAAGGGTATGACTACCAAGGCCCATAATATTGGTACCCCTGAGGTGTATTCGGGTAAAGTCCCATAGAAGCATAGACCCAATATAGAAGTCGAAGTGTATTGTATTTGAATATGGAAACTGATATGTAAACCGCTATATATGGCGAGTCTGTATAGAACCCAACCGGATCCTCAAGACCTGGCTACCTATAAATAGGGGCCAGGAGAGGCCCGCCAGGGACACATCGAGATTTAGCCGATAATACTAAGCTTTGTCTCAATTCACATCAAGTTTTGCCTTGTTTTTTTTGAATCCTTACTTTCGAGTTCATCCGACGCCCTCTCCCCCTGATCCTGAGTCCTCAATCTAGGACATTGCTGAGTTAAACCCTCGTCACCTATCTTTGAGATTTTGTTTCCCCTTTTGTATAAATGTGTGCTGACCCTGACGTTTCGTGATGCAGCAGAACAGATTGGGGAAACCTTCCAGCTACATGAAGACAGATCTGAAGATCCTTTATCTGACGCCATTGAAGTGCTAGAGGCCAACTCCAAGAATGCCAGGACTGTGCTACATCGCACTTGACATGTGTTGGCGCGCCTTTTCAAGGATTTCTTTCCCAAGAAGAAAAAGGAAAAGCCAAGGGTTCTGGGGAAATTAGTCGAAGCCTTCGACACTCCTGGAGACCCTACACTTCTGCTGAAGAGATCCTCAACTAAAAGAGGCACCGAGGCGACTATAGCTTTAGCTATATCGTACGACAAAACGTCGACTGGGCAAAGGTGAGCTCTTCTCTTGCTCAGGATGATGGCGGCAAGGCTTTGGAGATGAAGGACTTCTTTACAGAAGTGAAAAATTATTCTTAGAACCTTGTGTCTATGATCCTGCTGGTGCCAACACCGTCAAGCGCTGCTCCTTCCTTGAGTGCGCCTCCTGTGGTGGAAACCACACCCCCCGAGGTGGCATAGGCTTCCGCTTTTCTTTTTTATTCTATAGAGTATCTCCAGTCCTTTTGATGTAACAAAAATCTATCATGTAGCTCTGGCAAGTTCCCTATCCTTTTGTAAGTACCTGATTTGATGACTGAAATCGTACGATGCTTTGACATTTATATTGAAGTTGTTCCTTTTGCTTTCTTCCAGCCGATGTTTCCTAATGGCGATGTACCTGATAGAGACCATGACTTGCTGCCGAAAGATACAACTAGTTCCTAGGATCCCAAAGTTTTTCTTGAGCCAGAAATTTGCGATCGTACTGCTGAGTATGTTCACAGGATCGCAGATCTCGAGGGTCGGGTAAAAAAGTTGAAGCAGGAGGTTATAATTGCTATGGAACAAGCCGAAAAATCTTATGTTTTATCGAGAACCGTGTCATCACTAGAGGGTCAGCTGTCTGCTTTGAGGTCCAAAATTGCCCGACTTGAAGATGGCGACCTTTATATGACTGAAATTCTTGAAGCAGCAGACGAGCAACTGAATTGTAAGTCGCTCGTAGCCCCCGAGTATTTTTGCTGACACACATGTTTTTTTGGCGTAATCACCTTTTTTGTCGTAGGTACTTGCTTGGATCCTGCTGCTGAGGATCTTTGACTGAATGAACGAATTGCAATTCTTGAGATGGTTTCGGCTGGTACTGATACGTTTTGGTTTGATGCACGGTGACGCCAGGCTGTGGTTCAGCTACAAGATCGTACCAATCATATCGAGGAGTCTGTGGAGGGTTGGCGAAAGGCTCTTATGACCATCTTGTCGGTTATGCTCCCGAGAAATCCACCTCCCGAGAATTTTTGCCAACTGCTTGATGCTTTTAAATCCAGCAAACATGGTCATCGCCTGGTGATACTTCAACTTGTGGATGGAGCTCAATTTGCTCTTACTTGGTTGCGCAAGTGGAAGCCGTGAACTAATTTTGAGACCATGTCGAAAGGATCCCCCCTCATAAATCATAGAGAGTTTTCTTGAAAAGGCTCCTGGATGTGACTATAGGGCCTGCGAAGAGGATGATTAATCTGTTGCTAGAAGCGGATGCTGGGCACTTTGAAGAACACCATTACTTGGATCCAGTTCTTTCAGGCCCTGTGAGTGAATTGAAGATTGCCTAAGATATGTGCGAAACTAAGTGTATAATGTAATTTGCAATTTTTTTTGAGTTATATTTTCACGTGAGAGTCTTTTGTTAGCCTGATGCCTTTGCGTCTGTACCGGCTACTCGACTCAAAACATATTTTTGTGCATTTACGGCAGTTGTGCATTTACCGCAATTGTTATTTTTGGTTGCTGTATACACATGAGCTTTAGCCCCTGATGCGTGACGGTGGTGTTATCTTTTCACCGTCCAGTTGGGAGCCCCAAGAGGAAGGTATGATGAATATAGCAGCAAGGTTTTTCCCTCAGTTAAGAAACCAAGGTATATCGATCAGGAGAGGAAGGAGCCAAACAACTGAAGGTGATGCTTGGTAGTCTAGTGACACTCCAACAAGGGTGCCGTTTCATGATCAAAACAAGTTAGCGCGTCTTCAACTAGTAGCAACGTGGAACCTGCACACAACACAACCAAATACTTTGCTCCCAACTTACGATGAGGTTGTCAATCTCACCGGTTTGCTGTAAACAAAGGAATGAGCATATTGAGTGGAAAATAGTAGTGGTATGCGAGTAAAGTAAATAGTGCGAGTAAAGTAAACAGATGATAGCAATATAAAGGAAATAGAACCGGGGTCCACAGTTCACTAGCGGTGTCTCTCCATAAGATAAAATAATACAAGCTGGGTAAACAAATTACAGTTGGGCAATTGATAGAATAAAGACAACGTGCATCTGAAGAGAGGATCACTATGAGATTTACTCTAGACATTACAACAAGATACATAGACCGCCATCCAACTACATCTATGAGTAATAATCCACTCACGGGGATATCATCCGAACACCCCATGAGTATTAAGTTGCGAACAATAGATAATGGGATTTCTATTTTCGTGCCCTCAGGTCGTTAGTTGTACTCAGTTTTCCCCAGCTCGTTAGTTTTTCCTCAGTTTTCCCCAAGCCGTTGTCTGAAACCCTCAAGGAGCTCGGACGGGAGGATTCCCGTTAAGTTGACCGTTTCCGTGCTGACGTGTGGGGCCGCGTCGTGTGGGGCCGCATCGCGTGGGGCTGGTAGAAAGGGACCGCGTGGGACAGGACGAGACCGCGTTTGGTTGTACGTGAGAGCTCGGTTCTGTCTCTCTCGGGCCAAATTGGCATTGACTTTTCAGAGCGCCTTTTCAGAGCGCCTTTTTCCCCTCTCTCTCTGTAAACAGTTCTCTCTCTTTTCACCAAAATAGTATCAAATCTAGAGAAGCTTCTATTTCTGTCTTTCTTCAATGATTGCTGCCTTTTGGCCCTCGTTTTTTGCCCAATATGGTAACAAATCTAGAAGCTAGTATAGTATAATACATAAAATGCATACAGCAGCCAAAAGAAGCCAATAACGATGTTAATGTTCACGACAAACTAAGCTAAAAATAATATAAGATGCAATGTATGCCCAACATGAAGGTTCTTCATTCTTCATCATATATTTTGGAGTCGCTATATTCCATGAGACGAAAAAAATATTGACTGAACTCCTTCCGTCTGCAGTGTGCAACCAATAGATCCTCCAAACAGTATGGCCTTTGTTCTATTTTTATACCGTCCGAATCTAATCTATCCACATGTCGTGGCCACTCATCCCAGGCCTTTCTATCATCAAAGTACTGTCTGATATAACCGCCCTCGTAGTAGATGCAGCCAGGTCGAACTGTCGGGTGCACTCTGGTGTCGACGGAGATACACCGTTTATAACTGACAAAGAAGGCACGACTGCCAATGTTGATGGCATGGAGAGAGCGGCTCTCAGTGTCCACACGGTACACCAATGGTTGACCTTCCTCCAAATGCCTGTTGCCAGGGCTGCCGCCGAACAACACAAGCAGCAGATCACCATCAGACTCCACAAGGTAGAACTTGTCATTTCCAAGTTCTGGAAATGAAAATAGTGTCTCCATGTTGATAGTGCTCGCGCACTTCTCCGACTGGACATTGTTGGTGCACACTAATGTTCCGAAATCAAAATTGTTCACAGCTATTGCATACAATTCACCATTGAACGGGGTACGGCAACGCAGAGAATCGTCCTCGATCGAAAATCTTCCTTCTCCCCAATCTTCTACATCTATATCCTTAGTAGGAGAGCTCTCATCGACCCAAGAAATTTCATTGGGGTAACCTGTGCAAATGAAGACCATAGTCGGGGACTTCATTACAGCGACTGACTCCACAATCATAGATGGCATCTGTGCCTCAAACATAGCATTCAATGTCTTTGTGAGTGGGTTCAGAAGCCGTATTTTGTGCGGCTGGTTCCTTTGGGCAAGCACGATGACGCCACGGTAAAAGCCGACGAAGTAGTATCTAAAAGGGAGTTGATGAAGACAACATTCAGCACTAAGATGTTTACGATTGAAAATAAAAATAGATTAACTCTATAGATATGGAGGAATTTGAACCTTGCATGAACTTCCGTTAGATCGATGGTGACGTAGCGGGATGTGCGGAGGTTGAGGAAGGAGAACTCAGCGGCACGTGGAAGGGCGTGTTCTACCACGATCCATTCGTGCAGGTGCACATCGGGCTTAGGTAGATCTGAGCGCCAATTTGTACAAACTTGCCTCAAAGCAGCGTAGGTGTCCACGTACTCCTCGTTCGCCAGTAAGCAGTCGCCGATCTTGTGAAGTGGTCCGTCACCCTTAAGAGAGGCCCAGTTCACGGAGGCGCCACGCTTGGATGCGGCGCCCTCGGATGCGACGGGCTCGATGGCGACGGGCTCGGATGCGACGGGCTCGAAGGCGATGGGCTCGGGGGCGACGGCCGCCGGCGCTTTCTTCTTCTCCATCGCCGGCAGGGGAGCGCGCGTAGGGCGGTTGGGGTTTTTTTGAGAAGGTGATGGGACGTGAGAGGCGTGGTTGCGTGCGTGAGTTATGATGAGACTGTGTGCAGAGGGAGGGAGAGGGGCTCTGTACTGGCAAAGTGACGGTTCGTCTCAGCAGTTGACGTTTTGGTCTCAACACGCGCACCGCGCGGCTAACCGCTGTTCACCGCGACACGTGTCCGTGGGACTGCACGTCAGCACCGTTACGTGTACTCAGTTCTACCCTCGAATCTTACACTGGAAAAATATCTGTACTCAGTTTTCCCCTCGAGTACTAATACTGCCTAGTGCAATATACTCAGTTTTACCCTCAAGTGGCTGGTCAACAGAGAGTCAACAGATGGGATTAAGCCATCTAATTGAGTCATTTCATGCGCAAAAAAATTCAAAAAAATAAAATCATAGTGCCTCCTACTCATGGAGTCTTGTGACGCGACCTGCCACGTAGGAAATCATAACAATCATATATAAATCAAGTTTTCACACAAATGGCCACTTCTGAAATCACTAGTAGCTATGAAGGTTCATGGCTTTCCACTCAAACCCCTTCTCAAAACATCTATACCCAAAACATAGTTTGTCTGAATGAGGCCATAATTTTTACACTCATGTATATTTGAATTGCTAATACTTTGTGGTAGGCCAACCTGGGTTTCATTGTACAAAACATGTGTTTTTCTTTTTCTAAATCTCTTATTTGAATTCCTTAGCCTGTTTACTATTTACTTGCCCTTGTATCCTTGATACTACTCAGTTTTACCCTCTCCCTTCTCGCAGAAGCCTAAACTTGGCCTGATTGGTCGAGCTGTTGTCACACGGATCGTGCCCACCTACCGTCGATCCTATGATCCAACGGGCAGGATCGTGCCACCCTCTCTCTATCTGTCGGTGGCAAACTACTACCCCTCTATGTATGCTAAATGACGAGTTTGCCACCGAATTCAACAAGTTGGGTAATCACGAATTTCTTGTAGGCATTACTTTTCACGGTAAAATGATAAACTATCATGAATTTCCATTTCTTGTAGGCTTTACTTTTCATGGTAAAATGATGAACTATCACGAATTTCCATTTCTTTTAGGCATTACTTTTCACGATAAAATGATAAACTATCACGAATTTCCATTTCTTGTAGGCATTACTTTTCACGTTGAAATGATAAACTATCACGAATTTCCATTTCTTGTAGGCTTTACTTTTCACGGTAAAATGATGAACTATCACGAATTTCCATTTCTTTTACGCTTTACTTTTCACGGTAAAATGATAAACTATCACGAATTTCCATTTCTTGTAGGCATTACTATTCACGCTGAAATGATAAACTATCACGAATTTCCATTTCTTGTAGGCTTTACTTTTCACGGTAAAATGATGAACTTTCACGAATTTCCATTTCTTTTAGGCATTACTTTTTTGTTGAGATATAAACCACCCCCACAACGGTCATCTCCTCCTTAATTTATTGTGTAAACCCCACAACGGTCATCTCTACCTTAATTTATGGTGTAAACCCCACAACGGTCATCTCTCCCTTATAAACCCCCACAACGGCCATCCCTCATGTCAATAGGTTCTTCCTCTCTCTTCTTCGTTTCTGCCTCTCACTTCTTCGTTCACATACACTTGATCCATTGCCTTGGCTTCCACGTCTCGGACGCCGACCGGAAGGGGAAGGGGAAGGGGCGGCCGGGGTGGTGGATCATCATCATTGCCACCACCACCGTCAACACTGCCATTGATCATAGAGGAGTTCTTCATCACCATCTATGAAGACCCTTTGGCCAAGAAGGTACGTACGCGTTCCCACATATATGATGCATGTGATTAATTATGTGCATGTTCTAAAAAACCTTTAATTTCAAACGATCGGCGCTCGATCTCTTTGCAGGCACTCCCACAAAAGTTTGCGGAATATCTTGACGGCCAGGAGCCCGCAAAGGTGTATCTACGAGCAGCTGACTGCGGTCCTCATCTCTGGACCGTGGAGGTCCTATTTGACGGACAAGGCCGGATGTACCTCGACAAGGGCTGGGAGAATTTCGCCATCGCGCACGGTGTGGATTTCGGCTGCTTCCTACACTTCAAATATGAAGGCGATTATGTGCTCACAGTGAAGGTGTTTGACGGAACAACGTGCAGGAAGTACTACTACACGGACGATGAAGATACTGACGATGAAAGCGACGACGACATGAAGCCATGCATCTAAGGGGATTATGACCAAGAATATATATGTAGCTTCATATGCATCGATTTCCACTATGATTCGAGCACCACAGCCTCCAAACGATGCCGATGCCGATATCGGCATGGTCAGAACGGGTATGCATGCTCGCCGCCACTGCTAGGTCACCGTCGGGATGCACCCTCAATCCCGTCCCCTCATTCGATCACTAACACACCAGAGATACCGCCGAGGCCAATGACGAACGTACATGCTGATGCCAATGCCGAACATGCACGCCGCTGTGGGCACGGCCACGCCGCCCCGCTATGCTGGACGCCACAGACCACCGCTAGGTCTTTCCCTTTGCCACCACACTCCCCTAGCACCTATCTATACACACCAGAAAGGAGAGACACTAGTTTTCTCTACATAGCTCGCGTTCGTGTCCGACACCGTCAGTCAAAGTGTTGAGGTCGTCGTCGATGTCCTCGACCATTTCTTCTTTTCTTTGCATGGTTAAACGCGTCTAGTTCATATCTATCTAATGCGTCTGGTCTCGCCTCATGCAGTTCTTTGTGGACGTCGATCTCATCTTGGCACCCCGCATGCCACCTCCTCCGTGCCATCGCTGTAGAGCTCCGTTTAAAAATCTAATCCTACCCGTGTATTGCCCCTTGTATCAGCGTCACGGCCCCACTTGTCATTCGATATACCGAAGCCCCACTCATCCGCGTTTTGGTCAGGGATATGGCGATGCTTACGGTCAAACAAAGATGGATGCTCTGACGTGTCTTTGCGGGCTCTACGTGGGCCCACTAGTCAGCAGTTAACGGTCAAAGGTGTTCAACCGTCGGGCAACCGGCCGTTCCAGCACTGGTGACGGTTTCAGACAAGGGCTTGGACAAAACTGAGGAAAAACTAAGGAGCTAGGGAAAACTGAGTACAACTAAGGACCCGAGGGCACGAAAATAGAATTCCCATAGATAATTGCATTAAGCAAAGTGTGTAATGTAAACAAAGCATATGCCCTCGAGCATATGAATGTTGTTTTCCCCCTAGTAGCAATAGCACATCTACAACCTTAGAGGTTTCTGTCACTCCCCCAGATTAAATAGAGGCATGAACCCACTATCGAGCATAAATACCCCCTCTTGGAGTCACTAGCAACTACTCGGCTAAGATAGCTACTAACAACGGAGAGCATGCAAGATCATAAACAATATAGAGATAACATAAGATAAATTTCAGTACATCAACTCAAGCATAACACCAATATTCATCGGATCCCAACAAACCAAACATGTAGAATTACATAACGGTGATCTCAATCATGTAGGGCAGCTCATGAGATCTAAACATGAAGCACATGGTGGAGAAGACAACCATCTAGCTGCTGCTATGGACCCATAGTCCAAGGTAGACTACTCACTCATCGCTCCGGAGGCAAGCATGGCGATGAAGAAGACCTCCGGTGGCGATTCCCCTCTCCGGCAGGGTGCCGGGATGAGCTTCTGAACCCTCTCGATCTTTGGGTCGACGGCGGTGGCGGATCGCGATGTGTTCTGGAAAACTGATCAGGGCCTTAGGTTTTTCTTGTTGGGGGGTCTTTATAGGCGAAGGGGCATCGTCAGGAGTGGACCGAGGCGGTCTCACACATAGGGGGCGTGGCCCAGCCCCTGGCCGTGACGCCCTGATGTGAGGGCCCCTCGTGGCCCCACTCCGTCTCCTCTTCGGTTCTCTGGAAGCTTCGGTAAAATTCTGGGCAACTGGCTTTGGTTTTGTCTAATTCTGAGAATATTTCCTGTGTAACTTTTCTGAAACACAAAAACAGCAAAAAACAGGGAACTGGCACTGTGGAGACTTGTTAGTAGGTTAGTTCCGGAAAATGCATAAAAGTGCCACGAAGTGTAACGAAACACTAAGCAAATTGTGTAAAAACAAGCATGGAGCATCAAAAATTATGGATATGTTAGGGACGTATCAGCATCCCCAAGCTTAACTCCTGCTCGTCCTCGAGTAGGTAAGTGATAACAAAAGAAATAATTTTTGAGGTGACATGCACCTACAAAATCTTGATCATCTATGTAAGCGTTGTGCGCTGGGATCAAAAGAACTTAAAACATGGGCATGAAAGATATGATCTTGATAGAAGAAACTTAGCAACCATGTTATAACATGAAAATAAACACAAACAAAAGATCATGAAAATAAAACAATGAAAGTCAAACATGTGTTCAAATCATAAGAAAAACATACAAATGGTTTTCAGCTTGTCCTTCATGGAGAGCAAAACATAAATGCATAGGACACCTTCAAGTTTAAGAGGGCGACTAGATACAAATAATTTGAGAACAAGTGAAACCAACAATTTGAATCAATCAATGAAAACTTTGGGACAATGCACATTATACTTAGAATGACAACCATGCTCTCTTAATGGTGCATAAAGATAGAAGGTGGTGACTCAACATAAAAGTAAAAGAAAGGCCCTTCGTGGAGGGAAGTAGTGTTTGCAAGTTTTATAAACCTTCAAAAATTATGGTACTTACCGGCTTTGAGCTCTCATTGCCCCCATCATAAGCATCTTGAATGGTTAAAGTTAATGTGAGAACAATTATGATGCATATGCTTGACAAATCATAAGTTGAAAACCTCGTGTCCCGTGAATACGAGTACCCAAACCTCATGCTACTTTACTTAGAGTCCCAAGCAAGGCTCTTGTCATTGTAAGTATATACGTATCATCGAGAACCGCCAACGGGGTACCTCCGTGCCCGATGACATGGAACAAGCCCACATCAAAATGACAGGACAAGCAGACAATGAACACCTCGACATCTCTTTTATTTACCATTTGTATAGCTTTTTATTTTGAGATGCATCGTCGAATGTCCACTATGGGTATGCTGCAAATTTCCACCATGAATTATGCATGGATTAGATTGGCGGCCCATGCATTTCTCTAACACATATACAAACTCCATGATCCCGCAAGATTCCCAATTCATTTCACACCGCGAGTATCCATAAACAAAAGATCCTGATATCAACTCAAATAAGAAGTGCAATGTTGAAAGCTTGCCCCATGATGGCATGGTTGGGCTAGTCTCCAACTTACAACTTGCAAGCATAACAACTCAACATAAGAGACCACAATGTCAAATTTTTTAAAAGCGAGAAAAATAAAGTGTGCCTTCCGGTTCGTGAGAGCTTTACTGACCAATTTTCACATAACACTGGTAAGAGTTTAATTTGAAGAGTAGATAAAAGCAAGTCAAATGTACTTTGGAATAGCAAATTGCTAATAGGTATGTATGGTGGACACTTTGGCAAACTTGGTTTTTAGTAGTTGGATGCACGAGTAGAGCTCATCTCAGTACAAGGCGAGGGCTAGCAAAAGACTGGGAGCGACCAACTAAGAGAGCAATAACGGCCATAATCATGCAAAGCGACAAAGCGACATTAAAAGAAGCATAAGATGGCATCAAAAGTCAAAAACTAAATGATCATAGAGGCTATTGGCGACTTTGTAAGAGTCTAACATGTGTGAGCATGCACCAAGTCAACCCAAATAAAGCATCAAGGAGAAAACCAAAATAATGCTTCCAAACGATAAAAACAACGCATGATTTTTTCAAAGGCTCATTAAGCAATCTCAGTTATTTGAGACAAGTCATGCTACAGCAAAACCACTAAGCATACTATCAAAAAGACATCAAGCATGACATGCAAAAGCCTAAGCCGCAGTCTACACAAGCTCCTTCTTGTACCACTTTTTTGCATAAAGCTTTTTTTCTTTTCCAACACCATTCAAAAATTTTATAAACACCTCTGTTGATGAAAACCAATAAATACCAGAGGCAAAAATACACCTTGATGAAAATATATAACAAGATCTGAACACAAATCAAGGCGAAAACGAAAACTAAACGCAGTTCTAGAAAAAGAAGAACACTCGTTGAAACGATAAGAATGAAAAACGGAGTGTTCTTGGCAAATGAAAAGCAAGGCAACTTCTCCAAAAGGAATTTGTTGGGGTCCAACCATTTATGGCAGAAAAAAATACTAAACTAAACTGAAAACTAAAAACAATTGACGCTCCAAGAAAAATGCATAATGCATGAAGCAATAAAAATATAGTGTTTTGAAAGGTGACCTGATTTTTGCCAATGAAGAAGGGGTGCCTCGGGGGCATCCCCAAGCTTTGACGCTTGTACTTCTTGGATATTTATTGGGATGATGCATGGGCATCCCCAAGCTTGAGCTTTTATCCATTCTTCAACTCATCTCATCACTCTCCGATCCCTACACTTGAAAACTTCCTTCATACAAAACTAAACACAAATCTATTAGCAACATTAGTGTAAGAATAACATAGAATCAACCCTTTTTGCTTCAGGTTTCAACTCAAAACCACCACATATAAAGAATATACTACTGTAGCAACTTCCCCAAAAGTTCTGTGATCAAAAGAACTCAAAAATAAAGCGATAAAGCGGCAACACAAATATTGGCAGAAATCTGTCAAAACAGAACAGCTGACAAAGGTCGAATTTTTGAAGGGTTTTCTGTTGCTCAAATCAAAAAGTGTTCAACTAATTAAAGTTTGGGCATAACCTGGGGCATATGCACAAGAAATTTCAGATCCAAAAGATATACACAGGATTTTCACGAATTTTTACGGTGCAGCACCAAAAACTGTTTTAGGACAGCAACATCTCCAAATCTTACCTCACTCAAATTAGAGGCTTCTCTTGGCACAAAAACGAAATAAAAAGGATAAGGAGAGGTAATTACAGTAGTAATAACTTCCAAGAATCAAATAAAACAAAAAGAACTGAATGTAAAAACATTGGGTTATCTGCCAAGAGTGCTTTTCTTTAATGCCTTTGAGCTAGGCGCAGAAAATTGCGAATCAAGTATTATCAAGAGAGGCATTAAGATCCATTGAAGAGGTCTTCTCAATAAGGCATTGTATTTCATCCACATAAGTTTTTGAAGCCCCTTTGTGATCACGCTTTGGTTCACTCAAATCACTAAAAAGATTTTTGGGACAGATCCAATCAAAATTATTTTCAAAAGCATCATACAATCCCAAGAGTTTGCTAGGTATAGGTATCTTGGTTCCCTCATTGTTTGTACTAATAACCTTTATAGGTGAACCCATCTTATTAAAATGCTTAAGAACTTTCCTAGCTTCAATGGCAACATCTCTAAATTCTAAGCGCAAAGTTTCCAAGATAAAAGCTTTCTTTTCAGGATCCTCAATTACATGAAGCTTAAGGAACATGTGTTGCATAAAAGGATTAAGGCTAGCAAACCTAGCTTCCAACATGTGTCATCGTGGTGAACGAGCATATGCCATGGGATGGCTTAAGTTGGGGCCGAACGTACACTGGTGGATCCGGAGGAGGGAAGGCGCGGTAGAGACCGCGCACAGAACACACTGCTAACACACCGAGCTACCCAGGTTTGGGGCCCTCGTGAGGAGGTAACACCCCTACTCCTGCATGTCTGATCTATATGAGCTACACATGAGAGCTAGAATGGTGCTCCTTGAGCTGTTCACCTTGCCTATCTAAGGCTGCACTGGGCAGGAGCTGAAGAGCTAGTGCTATTGAGAAGGGAGAGCTCCCATGGAGCGAGAGAGAATGAGCCTCCTCCGGAGGCTGGGGTGATCGTTCCCCCTGGTGCCCCTTATATAGGGAGCCCAGGGGACAAGGGATGCCCCACAATACACTATGCACACACTGTAGCTGAGGCTGACTACTGGGGTCTTGTCACATTATAGCCTGCATCAGCACAGTACCGTCCCCGGTACTGTGCACTGCATCACGGTCATGGGCTAGTCCCATCGATGTCTGTCCTTGGAGTACTTGGTCTTCGTCTTCCAGCGTCTGTCTTCAGGATCACCATGTCATCAGTCTTATCCTCCTCCTGAGGATAAGACTGACTAGGAGAGGAGGAGTATGCTGGTCTGAGCCAATGGGCATCCCAAGACCAGCATATAATGATGGAGGATGTGCCAGTCCGAGCCCAGAGGCGTCCTAGGACTGGCACAAGGCGCTGGAACCGATGCCGGATGATGAAAATGATCCGGAGGGAGTAAATCTTGGCCCCGGAGAGGAGTAATCTGGCCCAGGAGTAAATATTTCGGCCTACCAAGGGGATAATCCGGCCTGGGCTAGGAATCCCAGCCTGGCCCGGCCGGAACATTCTAAACCGGCCCAGCCGGGTCTTGCAAGAGGCGGCCTAGAGGAGAATCCCGGCCAGACCGGATCCTCCTGATCCGGCCCAGCCGGGGCGCGGGAGAGGAGGAGGCCCGGGAGCGCTGCGGGAAAGGGGCAGAAGTGGCCCAGCCGGGATCCAGCGGCCGACCGGCCCAGCCGGGGAAGCAGGGCACCAGCCCACGCCAGGGGTTGCTGGTGCTGGCCCAGCCAGGACGGAGGGAACCGGGAAGCCCAGCCGGGGCACCAGCCCGACCGGCATGCTGGTCCAGCCGGGGTGAACCTGGAGCGCCAGGGTGGCCTGCTGCGGCTATGCGGCCCAGTCGGGGGAGAGAGTCCCGGCCCAGTCGGGGAAAGGCCCAGCCGGGATTGGATGCGCTGGCCCAGCCGGGTTATGAGCTTATCCCGGCCTGGTGAAGTTTATTCTGGCCTAGGCTCCTTTAATCCGGCCCGACCTTGTTGTAAACTTGCTTTTTAATATTTCTGCATATATAACTCGATATATAATGTATATATTAGTCATATTATAAGGGTACTTTGGTATACCCGGGGTTATATCCCTGACATTAGCCCCCGAGGCTGTGGGGGACTCGTAGAGTCGCGCGCAGGCTTCAACAGAATATACCAAAGTCCCAAACTCACATGCTCATAAAAATGATATGCTGGCCTGCACAGGCCAATTCTATCTCATGCCATCATAGGCAATGTCCTGATTGACATGAACTCATATATATGATATGCTAGCCTTCGTGGCAAAATACTATTGTGCCCTCTTTGGCTATATTTACACTTTGCCTCTTAGGCTATGTCTCATCGACATCGTATGCTTCGACAATGCTGGAATACTGCTTTGCCTTCTTTGGCCATATCGATACTTTACCTCTTGAGCTATTTGCCTCTTGGGCTACTCTGCCTCTAGGGCTTGCCTCTTGGGCTATTTTGCCTCTTGGGCTACTCTGTCTCTTGGGCTATTTTGCCTCTTGGGCTATTTTGCCTCTTGGGATACTTTTGCCTTTTGAGCTATTTTGCCTCTTTGTGCTTTATATCGACACTTTGCCTCTTAGGCTATGTCTCATCGACATTGTCTGCTTTGACAATGCCGGTATACTGATATGCCTCCTGGGCTACTTTTGCCTTTTGAGCTATTTCACCTCTTTGGGCTTTATATCGACACTTTGCCTCTTAGGCTATGTCTCATCGATATTGTCTGCTTTGACAATGCTGGTATACTGATATGCCTCTTGGGCTACTTTTGCCTTTTGAGCTATTTCGCCTCTTTGGGCTTTATATCGACACTTTGCCTCTTAGGCTATGTCTCATCAACATTGTCTGCTTTGACAATGCCGGTATACTGATATGCCTCTTGGGCTACTTTTGCCTTTTGAGCTATTTCGCCTCTTTGGGCTTTATATCGACACTTTGCCTCTTAGGCTATGTCTCATCGACATTGTCTGCTTTGACAATGCTGGTACACTGATATGCCTCTTGGGTTGTGCCATCACTGGGCACTTGTTAGTATGCAATATGATAAGTTATGTTAATATGTCAAACCGGGTTACTCTGTTAAACCGGATATGACAAAAGATATGATATTTGTTAGTTTTGAGATCGATGTCTCGATATATTACTGAGCCAGATTTGGCGATAACTGAAGGGATTATAGAATGCCGTGATATGCTGGCATGCCAAAATAAACGGCGATATGAGTTATTGATAGGTGCCTTGATATGCTGGCGAACAGAGATAAACGGTGATTGGGGATTTTGGTTGATGCCATGATATGTCGGCATACTGAAATTTTGCTCATGCCATGATATGCCGGCACACTGAAATACATGTGACTCAAGATATCACTTAATAACCTGATGTGTTAACAAACTGATATACCTGAGAGCTGATATATAAACTGAAGCCATGGTGATATAATAGTAATTTCTTCTCTGTAACGGCAATATGGAGAGTCATAGCCGGATAATAGACATATATATAATGAAATGTCCAACCTGTTCTGTAGTCATACTAAAAGACATAGCAATGGTCATAGCATTCGGCATATTTCAATCTAGCATATGGAGTTTGGCATATAGCCCATAGCATTCGGCATATAACTCTTGAAATAAAACACTTGGCATATAGACTGAGATATAGCAGTTTGACATATAGCAACTGAGATTGACATATAAGCTAACTTGGCATCTCACAACAGATATTTGCCACTCATGTGCCGACATATAAATGCAAGTATACTATAAGTGGCATGCGAGATTTGTCACAGAGCATGTAGAAACTGATACTGAGATAGGCATATAACCTGATATGACTGTAAACTCAAAGTAGCTAGCACATGGTACTCAGCATATAGAAACTGGCATATAAGACTTGGCATATGACAACCGGCACATACAGCATATAGCAAATGGTCAAAATAGACGCTATACTTGACACAACAAATAGCAATAGTGGTCTCTATGCAAGGTGATACTCATAGCATTTGGCACATGGACAGATACTGAACTTGATATGTTAACTGGCATACTGATTCTAGCACTGTTGCAGATATAAAGGCTAACACATGCAAAGACATGTAACTTGGCAAAGCAACTTTTTTTACAGTAATAGATACTAAATCTAAGATATGAGACGCCCTCTAAGTCATAAAATTTGACCTGCTATTGTTGGCATACAAAGCCGGCATATAATATGCCCAGAAAGAACTTTGCACAAGACTGTAGACATACAAACTGATACCAAGGATACTATCTGTAGCAGGCATATGTAGCAAATGGCATATAAACAGACATACAGGAGTAAACTGGAAAGCTGGTATGCAAGCATGCAGACTAGTTTAAGCTGGAATAGTAATCAAGAGTTGGTTGGCTTGGCTTCTGCCTAGCCCCCGAGTTAATTTTTATATTTAAAGAGCTAGTGAGTTTTGACTAAACTGATTAGCCCCTGGGTTGACATACTTAATCCCGGAGAGACAGTTAACCACCCGCAGATGCTAACTAGCGAAATATCACTCTAAACCGACTGAAAAGAAGTGCGACCCTACTCACTATAAATACTTACCTGCAGATGCTCGCGGTGAAGGCGGAACGGTCCCTGGTACGATGAACATAAAATATGCTGGCCGGGACATAAAATATGCTGGCCAGGACATAAAATATGCCAGCCAGGACATAAAATATGCTGGCCAGGACATAGAATATGCCGGCCAGGACATAAAATATGCCGGCCAGGACATAAAATATGCCGGCCAGAACATAAAATATGCTGGCCAGGACATAAAATATGCCGGCCAGGACATAAAATATGCCGGCCGGGGGAAATTGAGTGCCGGCCCGGAGATGCCGATGTAGATCTGGGACAGCCGTATGCCGGCCCAGGCGAGTTGACGTCAGCCCGTGAAGATGAAGAAGACCTACAGTGCTCGGAGGCGATGCTGATGTCGAGCCCCCGAGTAGATGAAGAAGATCCTGTCCGAATGTACTCCTACCAGCGCCTTGATCAGCCCCACGGTGGGCGCCAAATGTCGTCGTGGTGAACGAGCATATGCCATGGGATGGCTTAAGTTGGGGCCGAACGTACACTGGTGGATCCGGTACTCCTGCATGTCTGATCTATATGAGCTGCACATGAGAGCTACAATGGTGCTCATTGAGCTGTTCACCTTGCCTATCTAAGGCTGCACTGGGCAGGAGCTGAAGAGCTAGTGCTACTGAGAAGGGAGAGCTCCCATGGAGCGAGAGAGAATGAGCCTCCTCCAGAGGCTGGGGTGATCGTTCCCCCTGGTGCCCCTTATATATGGAGCCCAGGGGACAAGGGATGCCCCACAATACACTATGCACACACTGTAGCTGAGGCTGACTACTAGGGTCTTGTCACACTATAGCCTGCATCAGCACGGTACCATCCCCGGTACTGTGCACTACGTCATAGTCATGGGCTAGTCCCATCAATGTCTGTCCTTGGAGTACTTGGTCTTTGTCTTCTAGCGTCTGTCTTCAGGATCACCATGTCATTAGTCTTATCCTCCTCCCGAGGATAAGACTGACTAGGAGAGGAGGAGTATGCTGGTCTGAGCCAATGGGTGTCCCAAGACCAGCATATAAGGATGGAGAATGTGCCAGTCCGAGCCCAGAGGCGTCCTAGGACTGGCACAAGGCGCTGGAACCGATGCCGGATGATGAAAATGATCCAGAGGGAGTAAATCTCAGCCCCGGAGAGGAGTAATCCGGCCCGGGAGTGAATATTTTGGCCTACCAAGGGGATAATCTGGCCTGGGCCAGGAATCCCAGCCTGGCCTGATCGGAACATTCTAAACCGGCCCAGCCAGGTCTTGCAAGAGGCGGCCTAGAGGAGAATCCCGGCCAGGCCGGATCCTCCTGATCCGGCCTAGCCGGGGCGCGGGAGAGGAGGAGGCCCGAGAGCGCTGCGGGAAAGGGGCAGAAGCGGCCCAGCCGGGATCCAGCGGCCGACCAGCCCAGCCGGGATCCAGCGGCCGACTGGCCCAGCCGGGGAAGTGGGGCACTGTCGGTGTTCTGGATACCGGGGTATCCTGGTTCACCTGCTCCTGGGCCCCATCATTGGCCCATCTTCAGCCCAGGGGAGAATCAACGACCCAAGCTACGGAGAAGACCCTCACGAGGAGGCGCCTCGTGAGGAGAACGACGACAGAAACTGCTAAGGACCAGAAGACCTCCTCACGAGCCCCTGCTGGTGAGGAGAGGACACACGCCCGCGTCAGCTCGGCACGTTTGCGTGCAGAGCAAGAAGATAACAGGCAGAAGACCGCGTACCGCCCACACTACCCCCGACAGGGAGGAGACCAGCTTTCTCTGTTCCTGCCCAAAGCGGTACAGTGGTAGTTGGCCACCCCCCTAAAAATAGCGTGGACGGTGCAGGGCGCCAGAGGAGGACGTCAGCTTCCTCCACCCACTCCTGTGGACCGGCGTCGCTACCCTACGAAGACCAAGTCTACAGAAGAGTGTAGTCTACAGCTATCCTCCCTCCTTGGCCGTGTGTGGCAACCCCTTCCCCAAGAAGATAAGGGGAAGGAGGACCTTGGCGCTATAAAGGAGGGGGAGGCCACCCCTTAGAGGGGATGGAATCTTCATCTTCTTCAGGCTGCTAGCTGGGCATGCAGGTTCTTCAACCTCTGGCCAGCTAGAGCTTTGTAACCAAGGCCTTGTACTCCTCGCGAGGTGTCGCGTTGCAATACAAGAAGGCAGGAAGTAGGGGTTTTACCTCACCACGAGGGCCCTGAACCTGGGTAAAGCTCGGTCTCCCTCTCTGCAGTGCGTTGCGCGTTCGACAATCGAGGCTTCCATCACCGTGTTTCGTTGCGATCCAAGATCTCACACGTTCAGCCCCCTGCGTTCGAATCCTTGGGTCCGTCGCGTGGTACCCCGTGTTCTTGCGACACGAAATCCATCGACATTTGGCGCGCCAGGTAGGGGGCTGTGGTGTGTTTTCTTCTAGATATGCTCCGTCATGGCTGACGACAATGCAAGGCTCGAGCGTCTTCGCCGTCGCAACGCTGCTCGGGGGCAAACCGAGCCCATCTTCCGTCGTCATGAAGCTTCGGCCGAGGAGGAAGAGGAGGAAGATCTGGAGTCCTCCTACCTCCCGTCTGGGCGTACAGAGCCTTCGCTCTCCTTCACCGCCACCGCCACTTCTCGCGCTCGTTCTGGGAGTCAGCTGTCTCCTGCGCAGGCACTCGCCATGGCGCTGGAGCTGCTGCGCTATCAACCCACCGACGACGGGCGTGAGGGGTGGCGCGCTCGAATCGCCGAGCTCGTCGCCATCGCCAACGAAGACCCGGCCCAGGGAGGAGTCCAGGGCGCGGGGAACCCAGATTCGGCGGCGGGGCATCGCGCCCCGGGCGCCGGAGATGGGAGGGCCAACAAGGCCAAGAAGGTGGTTTCCCGCGCCGCGTCTTCGCCGCGCGGGGAGCCTAGCTGCCAAATCGTCCAACGCGCTCCGGAAGACGCACGCGTCTCCCTCGAGCGCCGCCGCGAAAATCATGACCGCGCTATCGACGACATCGGTGAAGCTGGCAAGAACGTCAGGACCCCCGGCGTCCCTATCTACAACCCCGGGTGTCTTGCCCTCACTCGCCAGCAGTGCTACATCGTCTGGCCTGACAAGTTCAAGCCGGACATCAGCGCGCATTACGACGGGACCACAAATCCTGTCGAATTCCTCCAACTCTATGTCGTCGCCGTCCAGGCTGCGCGTGGAGATCAACGCGCCATGGCCAATTGGTTCCCCATGGCCCTCAAGGATGCTCCGCGAACTTGGCTCATGAATCTTCCTCACGAATCCGTGACTTCGTGGAAGGATTTGTGTCGTCAGTTCGTTGCCAACTTCATGCCCACGTACGAGCGCCCCGCCACCAAGAACGATCTTAAGGCGGTGCATCAGTACAAGGGCGAGACGCTTCGTCAGTACATCCAGCGCTTCAGTCAGATGAGGAACAAGATCCCCAGGATCTCCCACGAGGAGGTCATCTCCGTGTTCTCCACGGGCGTCTCCGACGTCAAGATGCAGGAGAAGCTGTCCGTGAATGATGAGCTGACTTCTGTCGTCAGGCTTTTCGAGATCGCCGACCGCTGCGCCAAGGCTGAGGTGGGGAGGCTCTTCGTGCACAATCTGCCGGAGGCGCCTCCCCCAAAGCCGAAGTCCAAGGACCCCAAGCGAAAGGAGGCTGCTGTCCTCGCGGCGGAGCCAGATCATAAGCAACGCCGTGGGGACCGCTCCGATCGCGATAAAGGTCGACGTCGCCGCTACTGCATTATCCACAAGAAGGACACCCACAATACCGAGGATTGTTGGATTGTCCGGAAGTTTCACGAGGAAAACGGCATCGCCAAGCGTCGCGGGAGCGGCCGCAGCAACGGCAAGAGTGGATCCCAGGGCGATCGCCGCGACGACGACCGCGAGGAAGGTCGCCGCCGTGGGGGTCTGTCTCGAGCCGATCCCAAGCCGCTGCCGCTGCCCCCACCAGCAAACGATCGTCGGGAGGAGGACCAGGGGGGCTATCAAGAGCCGCGAGACTTCGCCACTTGCCTCCTGGGTGGAGCTCAGGCTCCTCTGTCAAATCGACAATTCAAGCAGCTGTTGCGAGAAATCACGGCGGCGCAGCCCAGCGTCGGCAATCGCCTAATGAAATGGTCGACGTGCAAGATTGGCTTCGACGAGGAGGATCATTTGGCTTCCACAAGGGGCGTGGGCACAATCCCCCTCTTGTGCACGCCAACCATCAACAACGTCGCCGTCAACCGCACTCTCATCGACGGAGGGGCGGGCCTCAACATCATCTCGGTCGAGATCTTCGAAAAGATGCAGGTGCCGTACCACCGGCTCATGCCAACTCGGCCGTTCTTCGGGGTAACTGAGGGGTCTACAACGCCAATTGGGCAGGTAAGCCTGCCCGTCACCTTCGGCACCCGGGACAACTACAGGACAGAAAGCCTCGACTTCGACGTCGCCTACATCGCCCTGCCATACAATGCCATCCTCGGCTACCCAGCCTTGGCTAGGTTCATGGCAGCAACGCACCATGGCTTCAACGTCCTCAAGATTCCGGGCGCCAACGGCACGATCACCGTGCGCTGCAATGAGAAGGATGCTCTTCGATCAGTTGAGCATGTCTACCGCGAGGCCGCCTGTTGTGGATATACCAAACGGGTATACCAATGACGTAGTCTCATACCGGCAAACCAGGGTGGCCCATGGAAGTGGTATGGCGGATAGCCAACCGGGCGGCCTAGTTGCTGGTGGCATGGCAGATTCCGCGCTGCCATGCCATGGCAGATTCCCAGACGGCAGGAGCTTATGGCAGATTCCACGCTGCCATGCCATGGCAGATTCCCAGACGGCAGGAGCTTATGGCGGATTCGATGCTGCCATACCATGGTGGATTACTGGACGCATGAGCTTATGGCGGATCCGGAGACAGGCCCATGGCGGACCACCGAAGACAGGCCCATGGCAGGTTGCCTTGTAGTACACGCATAGGACTTAGTCTAGGACTCCATATTGTATCCGCCCCGGAACCACCGTGATGCCCACGCCAGGCGCCTTTATAAGCCGGCGTGGAGGAGCCCTTGAGGCCATGACGACTTGGCCATGAGATAGCTAGAATAGCTAAGACATAGCAGATCGCATAGCGACCAACACCATCATTGTAATCTGTACACATTGTGCCATTATAGTGAGTTGTAGCAGGATGTAGCGATCCTCCACCGCGGGGACGTGAACCTGGGTAATCCCTGTCTATCACCGTCCCGGGCACCAGATCGCCTATCCCCTCTTTCTATCGCCTTGAGGTACCCCTCATGGCATACGTGTCATAAGAACCACGACAGTTGGCGCCCACCGTGGGGCTTAGCGCGTCTGGAGCGCGGATCCAAGCGGGATCCGCCTTTGCAGGCATCGGCGACACCGTCGCCATCGGGCGCGTCCTCTACGATTCCGGCTTCCCCATCGTCCCAGCGGATAACCTCTGGGTGCCGGCTAGAGAAGACCCTGCTCGATTCACCGTTATCCCGATTGGAGATATCCATATCTTCATTGGAGAGACAAACCCTACCCCCGCTACGGAAACCAATTTCCGGCGGATTGGTATGGCTGAAATCCCCAAACGGACCGCTTTCGAGCTGGATACGGAGGAGGACTCACCTGATCTGGAAGTTTCCAAGATGCCCAGATCGGATCTGAAAAATAATCCCACCCAGCCCGCCCTAGAGGTAGAGGAAGTGGTGGAAGACCACAGTGAATCCGCCATGAGCAATCTGGCGTTAGAGACACCGCGGTACTGCCTTGTTGCGTTCGCAGGTATCACTTCGGGATCTACCTCCAATGGAGAAGATAGCCCAGGTGAATCCATCCTAGAGGCACTTAACGAAAGTGGTGAATCGGATGACTAGGATAGCAAAGGCTATGATTCTGACCATTACGATGCCGCCATGAGGAAACTCGAAGCGGAATTGGCGCAGCAGGCACTTGAAGAGCAACACGCAGCGGCCAAGCAGGTGTTTGTCACCAACAAAGGAGATGATGCTGGGCAGACAATCGGCGATCCGCCATCTCAGGCAGTCCACGACGGAGATGCCGGCAATGAGCAGGGTAACCCGCCACCAGCCGCCGATCCCGCCGCGGAGCAACTTCCCGAGATTCATGGCGGACCCAGGCCATTACCCGCCATCCCCGAGGACCAGCACCAAGAAGACTTCACGACCCCGCTGGATAAGGTCGTTTACGAAACTCTCGCAGATCGAATCACCCCTGACTATGTCAGAGATGTGAACGATCTCGAGAAGAAGAGGCGAGCACTCCTCAAGGAAGCAAAGCGAGTCGAGAAGATGGGCCAGCAGGTCGATGACGACATTGCTAAAGCTCAGGACACGCTGAAGCACGCAAGGAACATGGAAGAGAGGTATGCCACTCTCATTCAGAACCAGATCAACGAGGGAGGCGACCCGCAGCTGGTACGAAACCTCGAGTTCACTGTACCAACAGCGGAAACTCTGGCCAGGATGTACATCAAGAATCCGCCATATGTGGACAAAAACCGCGATGAAGTTAGGGCTACGCCCATCGAGAACATCGTGGCCGCAAAGGAGCTATTGGAGCATAACAAAAGTCCAGCAGCCCTAGAGACGGCGGTTAAACTGATGACCAAAGCATTAGTGCAGCAGGAAAAGGCTACGTCGTCACGGCGGCTCGAATCTGACCCTGCGCTATGCAGGTCCAGTACTGCGTCTAAAGCTCAGGGGGCTGGCAATAATGGTGGACGTCCTGACAACGAATCTCATACCGGATCCTCGGAGATCCGAAGAAGAGAATCTCGCAATCGGAGACACGCCATCCCAATATCCTCCGATGACAAACCACATGGCAAAGGCCCACAGAGAAATCCATCGCCACCCCGCAAGAACTACCCGGCTTATGGATACCAACAAACCACTGCTGCTCCTCGCCATAAGACCAACATGCCACCGCCAAAGCATAAGACGTTCGAAGTCCCCAAGGGAGGAATCGTCATAATCGACAATGATGGCAAACGAGGACGAAGCCGTGACGCTGGACGCAGAGACGATCCGCCACGACGGGAAAACAGCAGGGATGGCGGATCCAAGAGAAGGGACCGATCTCGCCATGACGATGGCGCGCATCGTGACGGTGACAAGGATAAGCATCGCTCTACTCGCCGCCACGATGACAAAGGGCAAGGCTCCCGCTGCCATGACGATGACCCATCACGAAGAACGGACAGAAGTCGTAGCTGCAGAGAACAGTCGCAGGACGGCGAGAGTAAGCGCAGACGCGACCCTTCGCCATCCCCACCAGGGAGCCCCCATGGCGGCGGTGGCGGTGGCGGCGGGCCAGCAAGGTCGCGCAACTCTCGCAAGGATCCGCCGGACCAGAAGCCCTACGATGCCCGTACCCATCTAAACGAGATTGCCAAGTCTCAAACGGCCTTCTTCCTCGGCCCAAAGTGCTTTGGACCCCGGATTCGTGACGAGCCCATCCCGTATGGGTTCAAAATCGAGAAAAATATCCGCCAGTACAATGGAGTCGATAGGCCTTTGACCTGGCGACAAGACTACTTCAACGCAGTACAATTCGCCGGGGGATCTCCCAATGTCGCTGTCCGCTATTTGCAGATAATTCATGGCTCAAAGCCAGTAAGACAAGCCATGAGACGCTTCGGAGATGAAAAGCGCCGCACCATAGCAAAGGAAATTTCCAAGCTGTTGAAAGCAGGCTTCATCAAGGAAGTGATACATACCAAGTGGGTGGCAAATCCGGTACTAGTTCCTAAGAAAAACACAAAAGTTCTGCGCATGTGTGTAGATTACACTGGCCTGAACAAAGCATGTCCAAAAGACCCTTTTCCCTTGCCTCGCATTGACCAAGTCATTGACTCGACGGCGGGATCGGAGCTACTGTGTTTCTTAGATGCCTACTCCGGATACCACCAGATCAAGATGAAAAAGTCCGATCAGCTCGCTACGTCGTTCGTAACACCTTATGGCACATATTGCTATGTCACAATGCCATTCGGTCTGAAAAACGCAGGAGCAACGTATCAGCGCACTATGCTATGTCACCATGTTCCCCGCCGATGAAGATCTACTGGAACACTCCGGCGACCTCACGAGGAAGAAGCAGCTCGTATCCCAAGAGCGGGCTGCAGCGAAGAAGGCCTCTCTCGAGCCCCACCCTCTGGGTTCGACAGGGAAGAAGTTCGCCGCCTCTGCATCGCCTACTCCAAGCGAGGACCTGGATCATCCAATGCTGGACATGAGCATTGGGGAAGCTGCGGTACCCTTAGGCAGGAGGCCCCAGTTTACCCAGGAGCTCTCGGCAACCAAGAAGGTCCCGCTTCAGGCTGGGGGCTGCGACAACTTCGTCACCATCGGGGCAGGGCTTTCCCCCAAATAGGAAAGCGCGCTCGTCACCTTCCTGCGGGCAAATTCTGACATGTTCGCTTGGACTCCGTCAGATATGCCCGGCGTCCCCAGGGAGGTGATTGAGCACCACCTAGCCGTGTGCCCTCAGGCACACCCCGTGAAGCAGAAGACCAGGAAACAAGCGCAAGAGAAGCAAGACTTCATCGTCAAGGAAATAGAGAAGCTGAAGAAGGCCAAGTTAATACGCGAGGTGGCCCACCCCACCTGGATTGCTAATCCGGTGGTCGTCCCAAAGGCTAACGGCAGTGGGCGCCTCTGCGTGGACTTCACAAGTCTCAACAAGGCCTGTCCCAAGGATCCTTATCCTCTCCCGAGGATAGATCAAATCATCGACTCCACCGCCGGCTGCGACCTCCTTTGCTTCTTGGATGCTTTCTCCGGCTATCATCAGATCAAGATGGCAAAGGAGGACGAGGAGAAAACCGCCTTCATCACGCCCTGTGGGGTGTACTGCTACGTCTGCATGCCCTTCGGCCTGAAGAACGCAGGAGCCACCTTCCAAAGGCTCATGCGTAAGGCCCTGGGGGCTCAGATGGGAAGGAATGCAGAAGCCTACGTCGACGACATCGTCGTCAAGACTCGCGAGGGTCATACCTTCATCGAAGATCTGGAGGAAACATTCGTCAACCTGAGAAAGGTAAACATCAAGCTCAACCCCGCCAAGTGCGCCTTCGGCGTACCGTCGGGAAAACTATTGGGGTTCCTCATGTCTCATCGCGGGATAGAGGTGAACCCTGACAAGGTCAAGGCCATCGAAGAAATGCGTCCTCCGCGCAATCTCAAGGAAATGCAACGCCTCGCGGGGTGCATGGCAGCCCTGGGATGCTTCATCGCGAGGAGCGGGGAGAAAGCTTTGCCCTTCTTCAAGCTCATGAAGCGCACCGGGAAGTTTGAGTGGACTCCGGAAGCCGACAAGGCCTTCGCCGAGTTGAAAAGGTACCTCACGAGCCCACCGATCATGGTTGCCCCAAACCTCCGCGAGCCTCTGCTACTCTACATCGCGGCAACTCTGAGGACTGCAAGCGCTGTTCTCGTCGTGGAGCGAGACGTCAAGGTGGTCGCCAAGGAGGAGGTCACTCCTCCAAGCTCGGGGGCTCCTCGCGAGGAAGAGGCCGCTTCACCTCCCGCCCCTCGAGAGGAGCCGCCCGCGGCATCTTCGCCGACCGAGCTGCTCTCTCAGAGCAACGCTCAAAAGCCTCCCGAGGAGGAGCCTTCCGAGGGTGTTGTCAAGGTACAAAAGCCCGTGTACTTCATCAGCACGGTACTGCGCGACACGCGGGAACGCTACACCATGCAGCAAAAGCTGCTCTACACCCTGCTCATCGCCTCGCAGAAGCTACGCCACTACTTCCAGGGTCACCCGATCAAGGTGGTAACCGATCGTCCCCTGTAAACCATCCTACGCAATCCCAACGTCACCGGGCGGGTGGCCGAATGGGCTGTGGAGCTTCAACCCTTCGAGATCTCCTTCGAAACTACAAAGGTAATCAAGAGCAAGGCTTTGGCCGAGTTCACTGCAGAATGGACTGATCCATTCGTCGACGAACCTCCGGAGGTGGAGTCAACTCTCCCTGGAGAGGAGGCCCCAGGCCTCTGGGTCATGCACTTCGACGGCGCCTTCAACCTTCCCGGCGCGGGAGCCGGTGCTGTCCTAACCTCTCCCTCTGGAGACAAGCTTTTCTATGCTGTGCAGCTCTGCTTCAAGCCTGAGAACAAGGTCTCCAACAACATCGCGGAGTACGAAGGACTACTTGCTGGCCTAAGGGCAGCAAACGCTTTGGGCATCAAGCGCCTCATCGTCAAGGGAGATTCACAGCTGGTTGTGAACTTCTCGAACAAGAGCTACACTCCAAAGGATGAGCACATGGCGGCTTATCTCGAGGAGCATCGAAAGATGGAAAAACGCCGCTACCATAGCCGCCATGTTCGAGCAAGGACTCTAGAGGTCGGCGACCTGGTGCTGAGGAGAATACTCTCTCGCGAGGGCCTGCACAAGCTGTCTCCAATGTGGGAAGGGCCCTTCAAGGTGACGCACATCGCCAGGCCAGGCTCGGCGCGGCTGGAAACCGCAGAAGGCGTGCCGGTGGGGAACCCGTGGAACATAGCTCATCTGCGAAAGTTCTACCCTTAGGTTCCTCACGAGGAGAAAAAGACCGTTTTTACGGCACTTGTATCAGCTCAACCTGCTCTTAAGCACTGATATTAAGTTAAAGCGCGTTATAGCGCCTCTGCTTCGGCATGACATCAAATGGCATGAAGTCCATTTATTTTCTGTTGTACTCCACGCGGAAGGGGGCTAGGCACGGTGTCTATGCTGGGGCCTTCGACCGGAAAACAGCAAGCCCGAAAAACCCGAAGGGAGCGAGCTCTGGTCGGGGGTGACGGCCCCGTTAACGATCACCTCTGGATGCCCATGGTGCTTAGTTCCTCGCGAAGTACATCAGAAAATAAAAAATCTTCGAGGATAGTCCAAGGTGTGCCCAAGGCACCCGTTAAGGACCTACCCCTCGTGAGCAACCCTCACGAGGGAGCAAAGACGCGTCGATGCACCAGCATCCGCAGGAAGATTCCCTCTACCGAGGAAGGCCTAACGTGGCAGGATTATTGAAGACTAAGGCCGCTCTGATCATCTTGCGAAGGAGACGCAGATACGGAGGTCCACGCCAGGCCCTTCACCTCATGAGCAATCCTTGTGAGGTGTCGACGGTCTCTGGGCTCTCTTAAGCGTCGACGTTTTCACATCCGTGAGGGTCCAGCTTCCCTCAACGACGAGGAAGGCCCCGTGAATCGCCACGCGCGGAAATTTGCTCTTAGCTGCTGGCACAGATAGTGCTGCGCTCCTCCACGACGGAGAAGGTCCCTATGCCGGTCACAGGGGCATCTTATTCGCCTTCTTTTTTCATTTGTTTTATCGACTTGTTTTTCTGTTTTGGGGATTTGGGGTTTTTTCTTTTCCAACTCTTTCTTCAACTCCTTGTCTCAGGAATCGTCTAATGTGTCATCGACGCCGACCCCATCTCGAGCTCTGAGGCGGAGGGAGGATTCCCGTCGATGCCAACAGCTCACAAGGGCTCTCGAGCAAGCGAATGACCAGGACAATGAAGAACAGCAAGGCGGCTAACAAGCGGATTTCATTAAAAGTACCCCCAGAGGGGGAAGGAGCAAGGCACGGCGGGGCATTCCCCGCCGGCAAGGACTACACATCAAAAGAGGGGAGGAGACTAGCTCCCCTCCCCAGAAGACTACCACGCCGGGGCCTCCTCTTCACTGCGCCACGGGCTGGGGGTAGGTGCGGCGGACACCGCCAGCGGTGAAGATCCGCACCATAGCCTCCAGCGTCCCCAGCTTGAAGCGGAAGACGAGGTGGTCGCCGACGCGGAGACGATGGCCGAGGGCGAATGCCCTCTAGCGGCCGGCGAGGACGGCGTTGCCGCCGTCCCCGAGGAGGATGTCCATAGGCCAGAAGAGGTCTGGCCTGCTTTGCTCCCCCAGGGCAATCTCCCCGGTGGCCGTGCCAGGGGCGTAAATCACCCTCCGGACGGCGGCGGGCAACCGGAGGGAGTTGAAGCCTGGGGCGTCGACGACGACGAGGAGGTCCAAGAAGCGGGACCCCGGGGCGACGAGGGGTCCCAGCATCGCCGCCGCCAGGTGGCACGGAGTGGCGACCACTCCGTTCACCGGCGGGGCCGGAAGATCTGCAGCAGGGGGAGGGGGGCCCAGGGCGGCCTCCACCTCCCGGAGGGCCCGATCGATGCTCCCCGAGGCGCGGGGAGCAGGCGCCGCCGCCAGCGGCGACGGCGAATTCAGGGCGCCTCCACGCGCGGGACCCCTGAGGGTCAGGGCGCCAGAGGTCCCCGCAGCGGCGCGGCTCGCCTCGCCCGGCCGCGGCGCGCCAATGCGGAGGGGGCCGCCGGCGCCGGGCGTCCACTGGGCGGGGATCTTCGCCTTCTTCCCGCTGCCCAGGGGGCGTCCGCGGCGCTTCGCCCCAGAGCTCGATCCGGCGGCGGTGGAGGAGTTGGAGGGATCCATGAGTTCAGGGGAGTGGAAGCAGGAATGGCACTAGAGGACGGAGGTGAAGTGCCGGAGGTCTCGAGGAGGACCTATTTAAGGGGGGCGTCTGGCGTGGATGCGTCAAATCCCTACGCAGGAATCGAAGCATTGGCGCGGCGTTCTGCAGTCAAGTGACGCATCATTATGATGGGTTGACGCCTCGGGGACCGTAGCGTCGCCCGCCGTCTCGTCTCGCCAGCTGCGGCCGCGCCACGCGTCCAGAGTCTCTGCTTCTTCACATGGTCCTCTGACCGCATGGTTGACGCGTGCCGTTGGAGGGCCCAGCAGCTTCGGGGGCCCCCGACCCTTTGCTTCCTCAAGAGGGCGCGTTGTGGGCCGGGCTCCCGGGGGCTACTGTCGGTGTTCTGGATACCGGGGTATCCCGGTTCACCTGCTCCTGGGCCCCGTCATCGGCCCATCTTCAGCCCAGGGGAGAATCAACGACCCAAGCTACAGAGAAGACCCTCACGAGGAGGCGCCTCGTGAGGAGAACGACGACAGAAACTGCTAAGGACCAGAAGACCTCCTCACGAGCCCCTGCTGGTGAGGAGAGGACACACGCCCGCGTCAGCTCGGCACGTTTGCGTGCAGAGCAAGAAGATAACGGGCAGAAGACCGCGTACCGCCCACGCTACCCCCGACAGGGAGGAGACCAGCTTTCTCTGTGCCTGCCCAAAGCGGTACAGTGGTAGTTGGCCACCCACCTAAAAATAGCGTGGACGGTGCAGGGCGCCAGAGGAGGACGTCAGCTTCCTCCACCCACTCCTGTGGACCGGCGCCGCTACCCTACGAAGACCAAGTCTACAGAAGAGTGTAGTCTACAGCTGTCCTCCCTCCTTGGCCGTGTGTGGCAACCCCTTCCCCAAGAAGATAAGGGGAAGGAGGACCTTGGCGCTATAAAGGAGGGGGAGGCCACCCCTTAGAGGGGATGGAATCTTCATCTTCTTCAGGCTGCTAGCTGGGCACGCAGGTTCTTCAACCTCTAGCCAGCTAGAGCTTTGTAACCAAGGCCTTGTACTCCTCGCGAGGTGTCGCGTTGCAATACAAGAAGGCAGGAAGTAGGGGTTTTACCTCACCACGAGGGCCCTGAACCTGGGTAAAGCTCGGTCTCCCTCTCTGCAGTGCGTTGTGCATTCGACAATCGAGGCTTCCGTCACCGTGTTTCGTTGCGATCCAAGATCTCACACATTCAGCCCCCTGCGTTCGAATCCTTGGGTTCGTCGCGTGGTACCCCGTGTTCTTGCGACACGAAATCCATCGACAGGCACCGGCCCACACCGGGGGTTGCTGGTGCCGGCCCAGCCGGGACGAAGGGAACTGGGAAGCCCAGCCGGGGCACCGGCCCGACCGGCATGCTGGCCCAGTCGGGGCAAACCTGGAGCGCCGGGGTGGCCTGCTGCGGCTATGCGGCCCAGCCGGGGGAGAGAGTCCCAGCCCAGCCGGGGAAAGGCCCAGCCGGGATTGGATGCGCCGGCCCAGCCGGGTTATGAGCTTATCCCGGCCTGGTGAAGTTTATTCCGGCCTGGGCTCCTTTAATCCGGCCCGACCTTGCTGTAAACTTGCTTTTTAGTATTTCTGCATATATAACTCGATATATAATGTATATATTAGTCATATTATAAGGGTACTTTGGTATACCCGGGGTTATATCCCCGACAACATGTGGATTAAATAAGAAGAAGCAAGTTCAATACTAGGGGCAAGCTCAACCAAATACTTTTCCTCAACTTCTTTATGCATACTAATATGATTAAAGAACTCCTCAATGTTACTTTTTCCAATAATTGAACCACTACCTACTGAGAGGTCCTCTAGAACGTACTTAGGGACCAACATAATGAACTAGAAGTAAAGAAATAACAACTACCAAGGATTCTAATTTTTTGGGTTTTTGATAAAATGATGCAAGTAAAAATAAAGTAAAAACAAAACAAGAAACAAAGTAAAGGATGTGCGTGCGAAAACTCCCCTCGAAGAAGTCTTCTTCTTCCTCCCCGGCAACGGTGCCAGAAAAAGAGCTGGTGCCTAGTTGACGTGGGAGCTTATTCTTCTTCAATCCCCGGCAACGGCGCCAGAAAAAGAGCTTAATGCGTGACGGTGGTGTTATCTTTTCACCGTCCAGTTGGGAACCCCAAGAGGAAGGTATGATGAATATAGCAGCAAGGTTTTTCCCTCAGTTAAGAAACCAAGGTATATTGATCAGGAGAGGAAGGAGCCAAACGACTGAAGGTGATGCTTGGTAGTCTAGTGACACTCCAACAATGGCGCCGTTTCACGATCAAAATGAGTTAGCGCATCTTCAACTAGTAGCAATGTGGAACCTGCACACAACACAACCAAATACTTTGCTCCCAACTTACGATGAGGTTGTCAATCTCACCGGTTTGCTGTAAACAAAGGAATGAGCGTATCGAGTGGAAAATAGTAATAGTATGCGAGTAAAGTAAACAGTGCGAGTAAAGTAAACAGGTGATAGCAATATAAAGGAAATAGAACCGGGGTCCATAGTTCACTAGCGGTGTCTCTCCATAAGATAAAATAATACAAGCTGGGTAAACACATTACAGTTGGGCAATTGATAGAATAAAGGCAACGTGCATATGAAGAGAGGATCACTATGAGATTTACTCTGGACATTACAACAAGATACATAGACCGCCATGCAACTGCATCTATGACTAATAATCCACTCACGGGGATATCATCCGAACACCCCATGAGTATTAAGTTACGAACAACAGATAATTGCATTAAGCAAAGTGTGTAATGTAAACAAAGCATATGCCCTCGAGCATATGAATGTTGTTTTCCCCCTAGTAGCAACAACACATCTACAACCTTAGAGGTTTCTGTCACTCCCCCAAATTAAATAGAGGCATGAACCCACTATCGAGCATAAATACCCCCTCTTGGAGTCACTAGCAACTACTCGGCCAAGATAGCTACTAACAACGGAGAGCATGCAAGATCATAAACAACATAGAGATAACATAAGATAAATTTTAGTACATCAACTCAAGCATAACACCAATATTCATCGGATCTCAACAAACCAAACATGTAGAATTACATAATGGTGATCTCAATCATGTAGGGCAGCTCATGAGATCTAAACATGAAGCACATGGTGGAGAAGACAACCATCTAGCTACTGCTATGGACCCATAGTCCAAGGTAGACTACTCACTCATTGATCCGGAGGCAAGCATGGCGATGAAGAAGACCTCCGGTGGCAATTCCCCTCTCCGGCAGGGTGCCGGGAAGAGCTTCTGGACCCTCCCGATCTTCAGGTCGACGGCGGCGGCGGATCGCGATGTGTTCTGGAAAACTGCTCGAGGCCTTAGGTTTTTCTCATTGGGGGGTCTTTATAGGCGAAGGGGCATCGTCAGGAGTGGACCGAGGCGGTCTCACACATAGGGGGCACGGCCTAGCCCCTGGCCGCGCCGCCCTGGTGTGAGGGCCCCTTGTGGCCTCACTCTGTCTCCTCTTCGGTTCTCTGGAAGCTTCGGTAAAATTCTGGGCGACTGGCTTTGGTTTCGTCCAATTCCGAGAATATTTCCCGTGTAACTTTTCTGAAACACAAAAACAGCAGAAAATAGGGAACTGGCACTGTGGCGACTTGTTAGTAGGTTAGTTCCGGAAAATGCATAAAAGTGCCACGAAATGTAATGAAACACTAAGAAAATGGTGTAAAAACAAGCATGGAGCATCAAAAATTATGGATACGTTAGAGACGTATCAGCCCCCGAGCGTAAATATGAGGTAGCTGAAGAAAGGGTATATATGAACAACTTAGCTTTTATTTATATGCTAAATGTAAAGATACATGTGGGTGGCCCAAAGAACCCGACCAGTGGCCTATGTTCTGGGTTCAGAAGGCCTTTGACCCTATAACTTATGGCTGAATAGCCTTATTTAACTAACTCGAAGTTTCTAGCTAAAAAGCCTTTACTTAATAATAAAATTCTGCCTAAGGGTAGGAGTCCCAGACTCGTTTGGTGTAGAATTGTTTAGATCCTCTATATGGACTCAAATTTTCCTTGCCTCCGGCGTAGCGCCGAAGACTTTGTCTAGCAGAGATTGTCCTATGCTGGATGATGCATTGCGTGCTGTTCCTTCCTTTGATCCTCCGAATTCGGCTATCATGCTGAATGTTTGCGCCATTTTGTGAAATTCCTTGTCGCATATGTCAGAGAGCTCAAAGCTTCCTTTGACTGCAATTATTCCGTTAGGTCCGGGCATCTTGAGTACTAGTTATGTGTAGTGAGGCACCGCCATAAAACGCGAAAACGCGGGTCGTCTGAGGATCACATGATATTAAGATGGCATGTCCATGACTTTAAACTCCAGGTTTTCTCATCTGAAATTGCAACGGTTGCAAAAGCGAACGTCGAGTGCTTATTCGACCCAGTGGTTTGGTGCTCCTAGGGACGATTACATGGAAAGAGAATCTGTCGGTTTTAGAAATTCCAGCGAGATATGCATTGCCTTTATGGTTTTTGCATAGATTAGGATTATTCCGCTTCCTACGTCCATGAATACTCTATCAACGTCGTATCCGCCAATCTGTGCTTTGAGAACCAAGGGCGCATTTCCTGGCCAAGGCACTGTTATCGGGTGATCTTCCCAGCTAAACTATATTGGCTGCTTGGACCAGTTAAGGTACTATGTATACGCCGAAGGTGATGTTATTGCTAGGTTGACTTGCCGAGATATGCTCTCTCTCTTTATTGGACTTTGGGACAGGTTGTATCATTGCGGCGATGTGCCCTTTTGACGGGATGTAACCTCCATCATTTTGATTACCCTAGTTCTGTTGTCCTTGTACTTGTGTGGCTCCGTTCGCTGGTGGTGGATGTGGTAATGGCGCATTGTTTGTTGTTGTCCTAGGGCTCCTGCGTACCCTTGATTTCTTGCCTCTGCTTGCTTCAATCCCGCTGCCTCCTGCAACTTGATGAAGGTTTGGCAGTCTTTCATCATGTGATTCAAGACTCTTTTCCCGTCGACATAAGTATAATGCATATGGCATGGTCCATTGAGCATATCCTCGGGTGACTGGTTATAATCTCTCAAAGTTCTTGGCCTGAATTGCCTATTGTTACCAAATCGTCTGTATTGTCGTAATGGTATCCATGGTTTCAGCGCTTTTCTCATTGATTGTTCTTTTCCCTGTATCCTATGGCTACTTGGCTGTGAGAGATGTAATTGTCGTAGTTGCAAGATCTGTGTCTCTGGTTGCTGTACTGGTGGGACCTGTTGTATTTAGCTGATCTCTGGTTGCTGTACTAGTTACTTATTGTCCAGGGTTCCTGCATACCCTTGATTTCTTGCCTCTACTTGCTTCAATCCTGCTGCCTCCTGCAACTTGATGAAGGTTTGGCAGTCTTTCATCATGTGATTCGAGCCTCTTTGCCCATCGACATAAGTATAATGCATATGGCATGGTCTATTGAGCATATCCTCGGGTGACCGGTTATAATCTCTCGAAGTTCTTGGCCTGAATTGCTTGTTGTTACCCGAATTGTCTGTATTGTCGTAACGGTATCCACTATTTCGACGCTCTTCTCCTTGATTGTTGTTTTCCCTGTATCCTGCGGCTACTTGGCTGTGAGAGATGTAATTGTCGTAGTTGTGAGATCTGTGTCTCTGGTTTCTATACTGGTGGGACCTATCGTCTTTAGTTGATCTCGTTCTTTTAGTGTGATAGGCGTCTTCACCATCTGCAAATTTGAGCCCAAAGTCCATGAGTTCCGATACTGTCTTTGGCCTGATGCGGCCCATCTCTTTGATGAAATTCGAATGGCGAAGTCCGACTATAAAAGCATTGTTTGCTCGCTCATCGGAGACGCCTCTGTTGAATTTTTTATGATGCTCCGGTGTTGTATGTATGAACGGAGTGATTCGTTGTACTTCTGGGTACATGCCTTGACTTATTTGAGTGATGCCAGCCTTTTGTAGGTTGATCTGAAGTTTCCTGTGAACTGCTTGGTGAGCTCATCCCAACTTCCAATTGTCTCTTTGGCAAGTTTTCTTTAACATGACCGTGCTACGCCGGTGAGGTGTAGATGTATACTTTGCATTGTTGTTTCCTTCAAGCCCCTGAGTATTTTCACTGCTTGCAGATAGTTTGACAACCATG
The DNA here is from genome assembly GCA_007115705.1 of Dactylis glomerata. Classification (NCBI taxonomy): domain Eukaryota; kingdom Viridiplantae; phylum Streptophyta; class Magnoliopsida; order Poales; family Poaceae; genus Dactylis; species Dactylis glomerata. The sequence goes on from QXEO01000220.1 coordinate 16,140,400, forward strand.
ATTGTGGTTCTTGCGACCCATCGTATTTTTGCTGATCATGGAGTAGTTTGAATCCTTTGGGTACTAGCATTCTGCAAACTCTGTGAGTAAAGCATGACGCCCCCATCTCGGTTTCATCATCTTCGTTGTCATGTGGGTACCTTGGAGATTGGGATCATCGACTTCCTCCTTTGTGTCTTGGGCTATTGTGGTGTTGTGGCGATGGAGACCTAGATCGTTGGCATCTGCTTTTGTGCCGAGGACTGTTGTGACAGAGTGCTGATGTTTCTGCACGCGGAGATCGGGATTTTTGGGTTCCTCCTTCACGTCTATAACTGATGTGATGGTGTGGTGTTTTGTCTCCATGTTGTAATATATTTCCTACTAATCCTAATCCTTGCAGTGCTGCCCGGTGTATACATTCTCTTGGATCCCCAGGTGTTGGTTGTCTGGTGAATAGGTAGGCTTGCGCTGCCACGAGTGCAGCTTCCGACGTTTTTGGTACCATGTTTCCACATTCATTGACTACTAAGAAGAATGAATCGAGATTTCATGATAGATTTCTTCTGTCGGCATGCTCGAGATTATCTACCCGAGAACCGTGTCTATGATGCCTACCGCTGTTGGTATATGACACAGTGCTGCACTCTGCTCGAAAAGCTTTGCTTACTGCACTGACTGATTCTCGCCTTTTCCTAATTTTGCTTTTTTCCTGCATCAGCAGCTGCGCTTATCAATGTAGAGCATAGTGGTATCCTAGTAGTACTTCTCTCCTTGCGTCGACGAGTATAGCCACACCGTTATTGACTGCTGCCCTGATTGTGTCCCACTCAGCTGTTGTAAGTTGAATTTTGAGTCTGGCCGCCAGAGTTTCTGTAGTTTCTCCTTCTGCCATATGATTGGTGCCTTTCCTGACATTTTCCGGGTTGATGATGGGATTGTTGTTATCATCGAGTTTCTATGAGGTTTCATCTATTATCGCATACACCTGGTACTGGTTGTTGACGCCACGACTGGAACCCGAGGAGAAGATTGTTTGCTCGTCATCGTAGAGCTCTAGTCATGACCTCCATGTATCTTCAGAGTTGCTAGAGACATTGCCATACCGGTCGATGAAATACTCTTCAAAATAATTGATGATGCTGTTGTAGTTTCCTTTTGAAGCCATATCCGGGTAACCCGACGATTCCTTCAGGTCCATATTTTCCATGATTTTGTCGAGTTCCTCGATTGTGTTTCCTTTCCATAGGCTTGATGCTGACGGGAGAGTTTACCTCGCTGGATGAGCCAACATAAGTTCCTGACATTGCCGCGACTGCGGTTTTTCCTGCCGACGGACCCAAAGATATCGTACCTAAGAGGCGAATACACCCGACGCAAAAGTTGAAACTCCCAATCGTCAGATACATCTCCTGATCTAGGTTTGCAAAGACCAGAGCTAGGGTGGGTGGGTGTGGTTGAAAATCTACGGTTCTAAAGGTGACCTGGTTTTCGTCAATCTTTGAGTTGCTCTTTGATGAAGGCAAAAAAGTCGTCGAATTCATGATTCCAATGCCCAAAGTCCCCATGGTCGGCGCCAATTGACGAGGGTTTAACTCGACAATTTCCTAGATTAAGGACTTAGGATTAGGGGAAGAGGTCATCGGATAAACTCGACACTAGTACTACCACCGGCGCACCAAACATGGCTATCAACGGCGCATTTCGGTGCGCTAGCGACCCTAATGTCGGTGTTAATTCATATCCCTGGCGCATTTTCCTGTGTGCCGGCGGTAACAAAATCTACAGCTGGCGAATACACTAAATTTGCCAGGGGTAATACATTTCACTGGCAAATGATGTTATGCGCCAAGGATAAGTTACTTTGCGCTGGCGAATATTTTGATGCGCCAGGGATAATATTTCTATGCTCCAGCAAAAATAATTATAGCAGTAAAAATAACTAAATACAAAGATAATACAATAGATTTACACAGATATACACAGATACACACAGAATAACAACAGCTAAACAAGGAATAATATCCACAACTAATCAAAACTCCAATATTACACAAAAGTATCGATCCGAAGTTGCACAAAGTCTCGATCCGGACTTACACACACACATAGACAACAAGTAGCTAAACAAGTAGCATAAAGTCTCGATCCGGACTTACAAGTCTTGTTCTAGAGAGTACACAAAGTAGCTAAACAAGGAACACATAGAAAAGAAAGGTAGTGGCGGCGGTGAGCATCATCACAAGGAATGTGGTCATCTGGCTCCTCCCCATCTCCCTCCTCTCTTGCGCTAGACAGTTGGCATATCGAGTTTCCGCCTCCGCCAAAGTGTTGTATCCCTTGTAGCTGTTGCCGCTGAAACGGTGTACATGCCTCCTACATTCTTCTCAGTCATCATAGACTCCGGGAACCTTGCCCTTGTACACGACATACCATGTCATTTACACACAAGGAAAAAGTTAATGGTTAAGTAATGAAGCATGAAAGTTGTGCAACAAAATTTATTAATTAATGAAGCATCAAAATGTTATGTAATAAAAGCGACAAGTTTTGCAATAAATAAAGTTTATAAACTAACTCTAAGTTTTGGGTTTCCGTGGAAGGGAAGGATGCCGTTGAGCGTGTTGAATGTCCTCATGTCATGGCACAACTCTAAGCGGGTCTCGATTTCTGCATTTGACGGTGGGGTGAAGCCGGCGTGGAATAAGCCACCCTTCGTGGTCACATCCCTCAAAATGATGTTTCAAATGGTCCGCTGGATGGTACGGAACTCAGCTCGCACTTGTGCATTGGTGGCGTTCGCCATGTCTATGCTAGCTTTTTGGAGTCTTTCTGGCACCAAGAGGTCTTGTTCTGTTTTCAAGATGTCTCTCATATGAAGGATGGCGTACCAGGACTCCAGCCCACACTATCTAGCAAAGCCAGGGGCAGGCCCACTTCAATTCAAGGGTATTCAGTTGAATAGCCAAATATTCTGAAATATACATATATATTAATATTCTAAATGTAAGTTATTAGAAAGATGAACTATCCAATTATGATGTAGGCATTAAGTAGCTCAAGTGGTTTTGAAGAAGTAGCTATGTTGGTTGGTCTAGGGTTCAAACCCCCATGTTTGCATTTTTTTCTTAATTTTGAAAGTAATCTTTTTCATGTATTTTTGTTATAGAAAACTTATATACTCCCTCCGACCCATATTACTCTTTGCTAATACAGATGTATCTATCACTAAAATGTGTCTAGATACATCCATATTAGCGAAGAGTATTATGGGTCGAAGGGAGTAGTGTTTTTTCTACTCTTATATTTTCATGTTAACTTCATTAGGTAGAAATTTGTACAAAGTTACATGTTTAATACTTTTATTTACTATAAACTCATACAAAGTATGTCTGTAGGCTGTAGCACAAGTATCCTTCATTCTGAGGGTTTCTCAAGCATAGTTCATTAATTCATACCCTAATTTTTTATTAAAAAAATTCATACAATAAAATTTTGAATACCCATACACAAAATTCTGGGCCCGCCCTTGGGCAAAGCTTGCTTGTGGCAGTAGAACTCGGTTTTGTGGAAGAGCGTGAAGCAGCCTCGCATTTTTTTCTACCTTGTTATGGGGCCGTCGGCCTTGGCGACGAAGCCATTGAAGGCTTTATCAAGAACACCCGTAAGCTCGGTGTAGTCCTTCCGATTCACACTCCCCGAGTCCAGGTAAATCACTCCCAATTCATACGGGTTCATGACGAGGAGGGTGCAGTCAATTCCTCTGCGTAAAACAACACGTCATCCTTAGATAAAGGAAATTTACAGAAGAATTAATGTACCAATGGGCAGCGAAGGAATACTTACTCGGTGAAGTAGGGCGTGAGAAAGCAGTCCTTATCATTGTTGTCTACCATGAAATTCTTGATGTACTTCGAGACAATCACCCGATTCCGAGGGGCACCGAGAAATACCTCATCCATGTAGAAGGGGTCCATTATCGTGACCCTCCCTCTTCTCTCTATGATGACTTCATGCGCCATGCTGAGCGATATCAGGCAGACCAAGCTTTTGTCCATCCGAAAGAGGTGCAAGAGCCTGAAGATGTCTTCGAATCTAATGAAGAAAATATCCCCTGGATACCCATCCATAGAGCCCATATTGGTGGGCACCTTGACCATGTGTATCGGGTACCCGGGATTTCTCTCTTTGAGAAGTTGGTTCTCCAGATACATAATGTTGTCATGCACGTCCTTGATGCTGCCCCCCATATCTTTGAGAATCTCACTCGGCAGCATCGGTTCACAGAGATAATGCATCTTCCTCCAAGGGGCCGTCAATCTGTCGAGAACCCGATCCGCTGGGCGCATAGAGGTAGAGTCCATGTCACCTTTTTTCCGCTTCCTCTCCTTCTTCTTGTTGCAGAGGGGAGTCCCTTTTTGTTGCATCTCCTCCTTGGTTAGAATAAAAAGTGTCTTCGGGGAAATCATAGATTGCGGCGGGGCGGTGAAGGCGGCAACTTGTTCCTCTAGCATTTCCTGAGAACTGAACATCATCTTCTTCGCCAGAGGACCACGGCCTTGATCGGGTACATCACGAGGAGCATCGTCAGCCTCCAAATCAGGAATGAACATATCGATGGGAGCCTTGTCAATATCCAAGGAGCCATCGTGCTCGGGAGGATCATTAGTGGGTCGAGTGTCGAACCTTTCTTGACTTGCCGCTGGCACAGAGGGCGGATCGGCCTTGCCTTTGCTTGGCGTCGTCGATGCAACCGGTGGAGTGACCCTTTCTTGGCTTGCCGCCGACCTTGAGGTGGTGTTCAGCTGAATTAGGGCTTTCGGCCATAGCAAGACGTGGTTCTTGAGTTGTCCGATCTTTAGCTCGCTGTCGGCATCCGCTGGATGGTTAGGAGGATCCAACTCATGGCAGAATGGTAACACATGTGCCACCTAAACCCGGTGCACGCTATCAGGCATAGGGTTGTCGTGGTACACCCGGCTGAGTGGCATCAAGATGTTTCCCTTCGCCACATCCTTGAACTGGTTGTCCAGTTTTAGTAGCAAGGTGCATTGTGTCGAGCTCTCCTGCAGGAACACAACACATATGTCAAAGAGAATGGCAGCGATGAAGTAATTGACTACTTGTAGAGGCGGCTCAATTTATTACCGTGAGGGCGTCAAGCTCGGCAAGCATCAACGGACCAACGGGCGTGCAAGTGACGGAGGGATTGCTAGCCGCCACGGCCAGCGAGTCCTCCGTACGGCCACCACCTGTGTTGCTGCCCTCCGGAGTCACCATTGTAGCGGGTGAATCATCTCATGGTTCACTTTGAGCCCGCGGCGCCTCTTTGGCTGAGTTGCTGGCGCCTAAGCTCAGCAACAGTAACGACCCCTTTTGGCCTCCAGCGATATAAGCGGCGATCTTCTCCGTGAGGCCGGGAATGATTTCGTTGACCTTCTCAATAGTTTTCTCCTTGACCCTCCTATCCATGTTTGTTTCCATGTCTGCGATCTTTCTCTTGAGGGCCTCCATCTATGAAGAGTTGTCCTGGCTCTTCTTTGCCTGTCGCGACTCCTTGGTGCTAGGCTCAGCCAAGCCAAAGGCGGAATGCTTGCGACCTGCTCCGGCGCCGATGACACGGCCTAAGTGTGGCCTCTTCAATGGCGGCTGCTCCTTTTCAATGTTTATGCCCCTTATGTAAAAATTGTCCCACGGGACTCTGGGTGTCGACGTCTGGGATGAGGAGCCAGACTCAGCTGCTTGTATTTGTGCTTGCTGCAGAAGAGACAACATGAACAATTTTAGAATTGTTTTCTACTAGATTGCAATGGACTTAACAAGCTTGTAAATTGCTTACCACTTCTTTCTCGACTTCCGCCACCTTTGGGTCCGTGCGCAAAACTACACCCTGCACCACCTTGGAGTCCGTGACAAGTTGCCCGGTTTCTGTTTCTTTATGGTACCGGGACCTGAAAAATGCCCTGAACTCCGGGTCCTCGTACCTGGCGTAGGGGTTTTCGATGCCCTGGTCTATGTATGCCTGGTCCTCCTTGGCCCATATTGGCCTCTTTCCCTCGTAACCAGGAGAACCAAGACAGTGGTGCCCAATGTTCTTCTACGTGAGCTCCTTCCCCCATTTCCATTGCGTCTTGGTGAAATCGTCGGCTTCATTCATGAGGAAGACCTTGAAGTCCTCTTCCATCATCCGTGGAAAATGGCGATGGACCTCTTCGAAAGGCTCATGATCAGCAATCATCCCCCTCAGCATGGTTTTATAACTGCTCAGGTGTTTGGTGAACCAAGTGAGGGCATATTTTTACACAATATTCTTCTTGAGATCCTGGATTCTGTACTCCGGAGGGAACTTGTACCGTGCGTGCAACCTTGAGATTAGTTGAACGCGCATATGGTCCTTCTTTTGGAGGTTCATATCATTGATGTTGATGACGTCACGAAGGATTGCTGCCAGCTGGAGGCCATACCCCTTCGCAAAATTTAGTGGCTCCTTAGGAATACCACTAGTGGGGTCAACCATTGTGAACGTGTCTCGCTTGGTGGCGACAAGTTTTGGGCACCGCTTCTTTCGAACTCTTTTGTTCACCTGACTAGTTTACTCAAAGCCACCCACGCCGGTGCCACTATCGGTAGTTTCCTGGTCAATGACCCTCCTCTCATTGTCCTCACCAGCATCATCATTGTCATCGTCACTGTCACTAGGCCGATATTCAACATCTTCCTAAGGACTCCAGGACCATGAGCTTGTAGTGCTCTTCCAACTCTTCTTGCCGAGAAGACGACCCAATGACTTTGTCGTCGATGTTCCGATTTCTACAAGACGACATGGCTACACAATGTCGTGGGGATGACTTCTGGGGCATGCCAAGGGCCGTGCTATCTGCCGGCTGGCGTCTCAGGAATCTCTGTGGCACTAGGACAAGAAGACCGGCTCTGCCCGAAGGGCCCGCTGCGCCAGCAGCCGGCTGGTGACTCCACCAAGGAGAGCCAGAGCTGAGCGATGAAGACAAGAATCCTCCAACGGCTGTTTCACCGAAAGTGGCCTAGCCCCGACAAGATCGACAGAGGCAAAGGACGGGAGTGACGCATGCCACGACCAGACTCCACCAACCAGCGAGCAAAGAGCCTTCCCCACGAAAGGATCCGAGGCAAAAGGGAGGGCATATGCCTCCCAGATGCCGGTCCAAGGGGGAAAGGCGCTTTATAAAGTGCGATCGTCAGAGCAGGACCAGAGGATCACACTGAGGACGCGGCCACGGAGGAGCCGGCAGCCGGACGGCCGGACACCTAACCTTTAACCAGACCCCCACCTATATAAGGGGGTCTGGACCCTTAGACTAGGGGATCGGATCTTCTTCTTCCTCCTCTAGACCGAACAGCTCGAGGAGCGTTGTAACCACTGTCGAGATAATACGAAACAAGGCAGGAAGTAGGGGTTTTACCTCTGGCGTGGAGGGCCCTGAACCTGGGTAAACCGAGGTGTCTCTGTTGGCACAATCCCGAGCCGGACCCATCGTCGCACACCGTCGAGCCCCTTCGTTAAGCCACCCCCATGGCTACTGTCTCCAAATTCCCACGACAGTTGGCGCCCACTGTGGGGCAACGTGCGGCGGCAACCGGAGTCAAGTTCCGGCCGGGACCCTCATCGGCTCTTGGCGATAACGTCGCCTCCGGCCTTGTCAGGACGTTCGGCACCTTCAACTATGTCAGCGACAACTTAGCCTGCTTCAAGAACGGCTTCCGCAATAGCGGCTCCTTTCTCGACATCGGCAGCCACCGCTTCTACGTCGTCAAGCCCTTCCCGGAGGAGGTGACCGACATCTTCGACCCTCTCAGCGATGGAGGCTCGAGCTGCAGTGAAAGCAGCGACCTTGGCACCATGGTCGAGGTGATGGCCCTGGGAGAAGAGGAGGGCGGCGACTCACCGCGCCCTGCGCGCCCGTCGCCCGAATGCCTTCTTCCACATGAGAAAGATGCTCCACTCCCAGAGCAGTACGCCTCAGACGTCTCCGTGGTGGACCTGCACGCACCACTCAACCGCGTCATCGACTTCGCCCGGGTCGCCGAGGCCCTGGAGCAGACGCGCCTCGTTCTCCTCTGCAAGGTGGCCGAGGACGAGGATGCCCAGCACCGAATGAGCACCGTGCTCCACAAGTTCCATGACGCGCAGGGAGGCGCCGGTTGAGCTTGCTCATGACCCGCGGTGTGGCCATGGCCTCGCTGCCATTGACTCAGGTCAAGTCCAACGATTACCATCGGCAAGCCAAGGCCGCGGAGGGCGCAGGCAGGGCGGTCATGCTCCGAGCTGCAACGCCCGAGGCCGCCGCGCCCAGCAGGCCGCTAGAGCTGGCAGGCCACACCAAGTCCCAGCACCGACGCCAGGGTTGGAGCCTCAAGCTCGCCAACCGGCCCTGCACATCCATCTGTGGCTAGACCACATGAAGGCGCTCCCCAAGGGATCTACTAGCTCAAAGCAAGCGGCGTCTGACCAAGGAGGCCTGAGGGCTGCCGGCAGCAGTCAGGGCCGCAAAGAGGGCAAGTACACCCTCGATGCTGCGCTTGATCAGCCATGCAAATTCCACAACACCCCTGGCAGGGAAGCGACCCACTCCACGCGTCAGTGCCAGTTCATGAAAGAGCTGGAGCAACGCGCTCGGCAGCTCCCTGGAGCTTCACAAGCGCAGCCGGCTGGAGGTCAGGAGGACCAACAACATGAGCCGGCTGGAGGCGAGCCGAACCAAGGTGATGATGACTTTCTGGCAGATGTTGAGCAGTATCACATCTTTACCACCCCAGGCAAGGATAAAAGGAACGACCTTTGTCATGAGGCGGAGGTGAACGCTGTCATGCCTGCAGAGCCCCAGTTCATGCACTGGTCCGAGGCGGCCATCACCTAGGGGTGCGAGGACCATCCATGACTGATGCCCAGCCCTGGAGAATACGCTCTGGTCCTGGATCCTGTCATGTGCTCCGATACGCACACATGCCGGTTCTCCCGCGTGCTCATCGACGGTGGCAGCAGCATCAACCTTCTTTACCAGAGCTCTATGGAGAAGCTGGGCATCCCGCTTGCTCAGCTGAAACCGAGCCGGCTCACCTTCCATGGCATCATGCCTGGGCATTCGTGCACCCCTTTGGGCAGGGTGCAGCTGGAGGTTCTCTTTGGGAAGAAAGGAAACTACCACCGTGAGCCCATTTGGTTCGAGGTGGTGGACATTAGTAGTCCCTACCATGCGTTGCATGGCCGTCCAGCCCTGGCCAAGTTCATGGTGGTGCCGCATTATGCCTATCTGAAGATGAAGCTCCCAGGACCCAGAGGTGTGATCACAGTCTCGGGAAGCTTCAAGAAGTCTCTGGCTTGCGCCAAGGAGAGCTCGCAGCTGGCAGAGGCACACTGGTCATCACCGAGGAGAAGCGGCAGCTTCTTCATCGCGTGGAGCTGGCCCAACAAGATGTGCCAGTTCGCCAGTCACCGGTGGAGCAGTTCAAGCCGGCCGACGACACCAAGAAGATCCTGCTGGACGAGAGTGATCCCTCCAAGTACGTCATCATCGGCACCAGCCTGTCTGCCAAATAGGAAAGCGAGCTCACCAGCTTCCTCCGTGAGAATCGGAACATCTTCGCATGGTCTCCAAAGGACATGCCAGGTGTGCCGAGGGAGCTGGCTCAGCACTCACTCAACGTCTGGCCAGATGCCAAGCCGGTCAAGCAACCGCTGCGGCGCTTTGTAGAAGAGAAAAGGAAAGCCATTGGTGAGGAGATTGCCCGGCTCCTCACAGCCGGCTTCATCATGGAGGTATTTTACCCTGACTGGTTGGCAAACCTAGTCTTGGTCCTAAAGAAGAACAACACTTGGCGCATGTGTATCGACTATACCAGCCTCAACAAGGCCTGCCCCAAAGATCCCTTCGCGCTACCGCGCATCGACCAGGTGATCGATTCCACAGCCGGTTGTGACCTGCTATCCTTCCTGGATGCCTATTCAGGCTATCACCAGATCCTGCTCTACCAGCCGGATCAGATCAAGACATCCTTCATCACCCCATATGGAGCCTACTGCTACGTCACCATGCCATTTGGCCTGAAGAACGCTGGAGCCACTTACTAGCGAACCATGCAGCGATGTCTGAGAGGGCAGATTGGGAGGAACATGCACGCTTATGTGGACGACGTGGTGGTGAAGACCGAGCAGAGCGGCACGCTCCTGGACGATCTCAAGGAGACCTTTGCCAACCTGCGGCGCTATCGCATGAAGCTCAATCCGGAGAAGTGCACCTTTGGCATGCTGGCTGGACAGCTCCTAGGTTATATCGTTTCCCAGCGAGGGATCGAGGCTAACCCCTCGAAGATAAAAGCCATCGAGGCCCTAGAGCCTCCCACCCAGCTCAGGGATGTGCAAAAGTTTGCTAGATGTTTGGCCTCGCTCAGCCGATTCTTCAGCCGGCTCGGGGAGAAGGCCATGCCGTTGTACCAGCTGATGAAGAAGACGGACCACTTCGTTTGGTCCCAGCGTGCTGATGATGCCTTCAACGACCTCAAGCGAGCCTTGTCTACCACGCCAATCTTGGCGGCGCTGGCTCCGCGGGAGCCAATGCTGCTCTACATCGCAGCTACTCTGCGAGTCATCAGCATCGTGATTGTGGTGGAGCACTGATGACCCACAAGTATAGGGGGTGTATCGTAGTACTTTCGATAAATAAGAGTGTCGAACCCAACGAGGAGCAGAAGGTGTTGATGAGCAGTTTTGATCAAGGAATCACTGTAAATACTAGCAAATAGGTTTTCAGGAGTATTTGGTAATACGAGTAAATAAAGTGCGAGTAAATAGAAGATAGTAGTAACAATTACAGCAAGTGGCCCAATCCTTTATTCAGGAAAGGACAAGCCGGTTGTGTTCTTATAATAACCAAACGTTCTCGAGGACACACGGGAGGTTTCTGTCAAGAGCTTTCGCTTCATAGAGCTAATAGTATTTATTGATTTGGTAAGTGTTATGGGGGTGAACCTGTGCTAGCGCACTACCCTTACTAGGATAAATACACACTTGTGATTATACCCCTTGCAAGCATCCGCAAATACAAGAAAGTAATTAAGATAAATCTAACCACAGCCTTAAGATCTAGGATCCTACGCTCCCTGGTGCAATGGTTTCCCAACAGAGGTTTAGGTTTCTGTCACTCCAGCAACCCCACAGTCGGTGACCAAATACACAATGCATCTCACTAGGCCCATAAATGGTGAAGTATCATGTAGTCAACGTTCACATGACACCACTAGTGAAATAGCACCACAACAATATCAAACCATTAAATATTTCTCAACAATAATTCACTACTAACATCTTGACTTCTCCCATGTCCTCAAGAACTAAACGAACTACTCACAAGACATCATATGGATCATGATCAGAGGTGAAATAATGGTAAATAACAATCTGAACATAAACCTTAATTCAACGGTTCCACTCAATAGCATCAACTACGAGAGTAATCAACACCGGGAAAGTTTCCCCTATGAATATAACAAGATCCAACTCAAGATGTTACAGCGGGATGGCGAGGTGATGGTGGAGATGAAGGTGCTGGTGATGGAGATGATGATGATGATGATCCCGATGAAGTCCGGTGCGATGATGATGACGATGGTGACGATCTCCCCTCTCCGGGAAGGAATTTCCCCGGCAGATTTCTCTCTGCCGGAGAGCTTTATCTCTCTGGTGTTCTCCCCCCCGCAGAGGTGGCTGTGTCTAACTCTGAACCCCCCCCCTTGACTTAGGTTTTCGGGGACGATGATGTACGCGAAGGGGCGAGACCAGAGGTGGGCCAGGGTGTGACACCCCCGAATTTATCACAAATTCGAAGTGCCCGTTATGTAATCCATCACAATCCCAGAATCAGTGTTGTGATTTACATAACATAGTTGATACCAGAGTCATAGCCATTAATAGTAAATAAAGGGGATTACATAGGTGGTCACACCGACCGAACCTTACAATACATCAATATGCAGCGGAATAACACTTTGGGTCCATATTGTCAAGCTTCAACCGCACAGGCAGAGCCGACAGTAGGAAACGAGCCTAATTCGCAAAGTCGTCAATGATTCCTTCCTTCTTGATTTTTCTCCTTCAAGTCTGGCCAAGTTAATAGCCAGGGACAGAGCCATGAGTACATTGCATGCACTCGCAAACCATCTTATAAATAAAAGAATAGAGAATGCATAGTTCATATAGTGGTCTAAGCTCTAGGTTCATTTGCATAAAGCAGAATTTCCTTTCAAAGATCTTTTATTTAAAATGGTAAGAAAACATTTAGCTCTTTATAAATCCCTAGATGGAATCCCCCAAATGTCAATTCTTTTGTTCACCAAGTCACCTTCATGGTCATCACAATTCATTGTCAAGTCACCTTTCTCAATCATTTTCAAAGTAAAACTTGATAACGGCCAAGCACAACCAATCCAACCGTCCATGACCGCGGACGCGGCTATTCGAATAGTTTTACACTCTGCAGAGGTTGTACACTTTACCCACACCATCCGACTACTCATCGTGTGGGCAACTTCCCCGCATAACGACATATGCCACGACAAGCAGCCGACCATTAATGTTTCACTTGCCCGCCTTAGCATAAACACTACCGCCTAGAGTTGTACCCCCCCAACACCGGAGTCCAAGAAGCTGTCTAGAGTGTGCAAAGTTCCCAGCCGCTTGACCCACCGGAATGCCACTAACCGAGGTAGGGTCCTACACCCGGTAGTCCATTTTCAATGAGGGCTCTTTGGCTTGTACCCCAACCACCTATGAAGAGGAGGACAAGGCGAAACTCGGCCATAGCCAAGAGTGCCCTGGAAAAGGAGTCCCTGGTCGGACTTCCATTTACATTTGTAGGGTCTACACTAAGGCGAAACAAACTACTCCACTACGCCCCGTCCCATACCGGAGTAATGTGGTCGCACTGTATGATTGGTCCAGTATGGTACTTCACGCATTTATCATTTTTGTCAAACCTTCATGTCACCTTCACCATGTCACCATTTTTTAAATAGTTTTCAAAGTCACCCTTGGGTAAGGTTGCCCATCTCCAAGGTTTGTATTTCAAAATCATCCTTGGGCAAGGTTGCCCCTTTCCAAGGTTTTCATTTAAAAATCTTCATGATCTTCATTGGGGTTCCCACCTAGTAGTTTTCCATGAATGCCTTCAGCTCAAGCATAATCCTCATGAGGGCACAAGGATCTAGGTAGGTATATTGGATAGGCTTAGCTTGATGCTCTACTTAGCATCCACTAAGGAAGGGGTTTCTCAAAGGTAGGCTAAGTTTGATGCCCTTAATGTCATCCACAAAAAGAGTTGGATGCACTTGTCAAGAAAGACATCTCTACTCATTTGCATCTTGGTAACAATCATTTTTAGCATGCACCTTTATTTAAAAGCAAGTAAACATGCATTATAAAACTGGGTAATGGTATGATCAAAAGATGGCTTGCCTGGCTTGGCAATGTCATAGGCTTCTTCATCTTCATCTCGGGTTGTGTAGTCTCCATCACCATGGCTTGGTTGACTTCGGGATCCATTCTCCTTACTCTCGTTATCGTCTAATCGTAGGAAGGTAAATAAGCATACAATCACCACACAATTCACAAACAACACATACTCACTATAATAAGGATACTTGGGTAAGAGAAACGATCTAGGAAGTCTATGGAGAGTGGTTTCGACGATAATTGAGTTCCGATGGATGAGATGATTGAGTTGTTGTATCTAAGTAGGGTTTATTCATTTTGGATTATGAAAATATCTCCTGCAAGTCCTTATTGACCAAGGTCATGGACAAATGTAGATACTCAAGATCATGGTTCAACCAAAGAGGCTTCATAGGATGTGGAGTATTTTTCTTTTATTGAAGCCATTTCTAGTTTGCAACTATTTAGTAATCAAATTTGAATCTGCAAGTAGGGTCTATAGATCCTAGTTGACTTGTATCAAAGGTTATAGATCAATATTTAGAAATGTGGTTGATTCGAATTGGTTTCATATCACTTCCATTTATTTTGAAATATGTGTGCAAGTTTGAGTTTCTAATTACTATCATGTAGGATTAAATTTCCAAATACTTCCTACAAGTACACATGGACTAAGATCAATACCTATAGATAGTTATTTGGAAATGTGGTTTAACCATAAAGGTTCCATAAAAATTTCGATTATAGAATTGAGTTTAATAAAATCCTATATGGCAAATGCTTATTTAACCAAATGGGTAAATAGCATTTGATTTAAAAGGTTCAAAAATTAGATCTAATGCTACAGGAAGATGGGTATCACTAATTATGAATTTCTAGAGTTGGATTTATATTTTTAGGAATTTTATTGGATTTGATATGGATTTTCTAAGGTGGAAAAGCTCCTGTTTTGTTATTTTTACTGCAATTATTATGTAAATCTAATTGTGTTGAAACCACTTTTATTGGATAGCTTATGTTCTAAGGTTTCCAGAACATTTTCATTTGCTAGATTTGGATCGGTAGATCTCCGGGAAAATTAAATATACGAAAGCATCTGAATACTATTTCTGAAATTCGAAAATCTTAAATAACTCCCTTTTTTTTAAACCTGGGCCGGACACACAGCATAACCTGGGCCGCCCCAGCTAACGGTCACTGACACGCGCGGGAAAAAAATAATAAAAATGGGGGCCTGACCGGAGGGGCCCACCGGTCAGGACTTGCTAAACCGAATCGGTACGCTCGTCTTCTTTCTGGCGCTCGATTGGGACGGAGGCGAGAGAGAGGACTGGGAGGAGGCGGCGACGGGGAGGCTCACCGGAGTGGGCGGCGACCGGCGGCGAGGGGTCCTGGCGGCGGAGAAACTTCTCCTCCGTCACTTCTGACCAGCGGCGGCGCGGGAGGCGGTCCGGTTTGCCGGAGCCGGAGGCGGTGTCCTGCGGAGCGGCGTCGACGGGGGGCTCGAACGAGAGGGAGGTGGAGCTTGGGACCTTGTCTGGGAGGTTTTTGGTGGTGGTGTGAGTTCCATGGCGAGGTTGGGGAGCTTTTTATAGGCTCGGGAGGTCGGGGCGCGGGGTGGCCAGAGGTGGGGGTCTGGCGGCGTGCGTCGGTCTCCGGCGGGCGCGGGGGCTTTGGAGGCGTGCTGGCGGGTGCGGCTGTGCACTGTGGACATGTCGCGCGCGTGCTGGCGTGCTGGAGGGGATAGGGGACAGGGGACACTGTAGATCAGCAGTGGCAACAAGTGGCTCAGATGCCCACCAGGTGTTTGATGAAAAGTCCGCAAGAAGTCAAAGTTTGAATTTTCGAAATTTTCAATTTGGGTTGGTCAAGATATTGGATAAGGACTCCAAACATATTTTTGTTATGAAGAAATATATTGTTTTGCAAAAATCTTATTTCAATTTTGAAGTATGGTTTCTGTTTCAGATTCAAACTTTGGACAGATTTTGAAAGAGGTTAGGGTTTGAGTTTTTGCTGGAAACTTCTTGGTTGAGTTAGTATGTGATATGGTCAAGCTCAACTAACTGACCATACCTTGGCTTGAGTTACAGATTTCTTATTCTAAGGGTCCAAATTAGGGCAGTGGTTAACTTTTTCTAGATCATCTTTTCTTCTCTTTTTCTTTATTTCTCTTGCTTCTGGTTCTTTTGATCTTTGTGGTTCTTCTCTAATGCTTCTATTGGTTAAGTTTGAATTAACTAAACATTGCTCAACAAATTAAAACCCACATGAAATCATAAAAGACTTATATTAGAGATCTATGCATACATGCAATAAGAAGTGCCAAAGTTTTCTCTTGGTCCAAAGGTGTTGGTTTTCTTGTAGATGACATGGAGTTGGGAAATGACCTCTTATTTAAATTCAAACTTTGGTAGAATATTAAATAGAGTTCCAAGTTGATTTTTGTTTCACGCTTTATTGTATTTGATTCTTTTCTATTTGTTTGTGATTGCTTGACTACATTTTGGTTTGGCCATTGACCCAAATGGGTTTTAGCATGTAACCATACACCAAATTTAATAGTTAGAAAACTATTTCAATTTAACAAAAATCTTTATTTAAAACTTTGGGCTCAAGGGATTTGTTTTACAACCCTTCTCATATTCTTTTTATTTGAAGCATGAGAGCAAATGCTCCAATTCACAAGTTTTGAAAGACAAGAAATTAATCTTGTATTTAAAATAAAAGTTTTTGTTGGCTCCAAAATTTGGTATTTTGATAAATTCTATTTCTTTCTATTTTCCAAAAATTTGGGTTGTTACAATCTTCCCCCCTTAAAAAGAATCTCGTCCCGAGATTCACAAGTTAAGATTGAAATAGATTGGGAGATGAGATTACCAGATAAAAGATAGAGTGTGCATTAATTTATATCAAGATGTAAAGATTGGGTACACCCAAAATGTGATGTGGCCAGATGGGCCAAAACACATCTTCACCAATCACATAGCAATGTCAACACCCAATCACACTTTCAAAAACAAAAATCTTCTCGGTTTAAACCATAGGATTTCATTAATAAGGGTCTTGCAAAATACAAGTCTCGCTCTTGATTTACAAAGAAATAAATGAGCCTACTAGTCCCAAACTAAGGTGACTAAGGCTTCTTCTAGGCTTGGATCCTCACGCTTGATTCAACTTGTTCTTACTAACTTTATGGCTATGAGCAACTTCGGGGTATTCTATAGCTGATTCATGATGATTGATCTTTTTCTTCTCTTTGTGTCTTGAGGTTGCCAAAGTTACTTCCCGGTGGTTTGTAAGGCTGCTTTCTTCCCCTGCGGAAGTTGAGGCTATAGAGTCCTTTGACACTATCTTCAATAATGATGCGGTTGTGAACTCTGCCCAGGTTGGTATTGATAGGGTTGCCTCCTGAAGATGAAAGATCATTTGTAGGAGCTTCCGAGCCACTGGGTTTGACACTTTCTTTAGTTAGGACCTGATCTTGAGCGACCGGAGGTTCTGGTGTAGCGTTCAACTTTGTTGGGCACTCGTTGGAGTAGTGCCCCTTGGTTCCGCACTCATAGCAGGTGATGTTGGTCTTGTCGCCATGCTGGGGATAGGTATTCTTTGACAAGGTTCTTCCGGATCATAGGTTTAGGTTATAGCATAGGTTAGAGGGTGCTGGAGGCTTATTTTTTTGGCGTCCTGGAATTCTTGCTTGCTTCTGTTTGTTTTGAGCTTTCTGGTGTTGCCTCCGAACGTAAACGTCATGCTCTTCGCTAGTCTTGACCACTTGAGATGCTAACTGGAAGCTGTTTGGAAGGATCTTTGATATATCTGACACCAGGTGGTTCATAGCGCAGTCAGCAGGAACATGGGTACAACTTTCACACATGTAACAGGTAATGTTGCTTGAAGGGCATTCTCCAGGTGGATGATTGTCTTCGCAATTGGGACAGTTTCCGGGACATTGGCTGGCTTGATGACCTTCTTCTCCACAACGGCTACAAGCTTTCTTCCTTAGATGATCTAGGTTTGCAATCTTCGGACTTCGACATTGGAGTGCAACATGGTGTTCTTTCCCACAAGCATAGCATATTTGTTGGGTGTGAAGATCTCCTTTCCTCTTTCTTGGAAACTTGCATAGATTTGTTGCCACTTGGTACCTCCGGGCAATCCCCTGAAGGTGGAGTTCAAAATCTGAGTTGGCTTGACCTCCTTTCGTACACATATTAAATGGTGGACTTGCGAGCATGGGATGTAGAAGAGGGGTAAAGTCCTGCAGTAGATGAGAGGGAACAACTTTAAAAAGGTTTCTAACGTGGGATTGGTATGGTTTAAAGTTTGGTTTTGGGCCAAACAATACTAGAACATTTTTGGGAAAACCAGTTGTTGGGATGGTTGCTACATGTTGCCGGAGGGCATATGAGCAACACATCTCAAAACCAATCAATCATTCAAACACACAAGGCACTAAGCACACTTAATAATCGTGAGGTAAGGGCAGCTCAGTGAAATCAACCGAGCATTTCCTATACTTCCTAAGGGTCGGGGTTGCTGAGATCTTCATCATTTCTGATCACTCTCTCTTTGCTCTTGAAGTCTTTGTCTCACAGGGTTGACTCTTGTTGGAAGATTTCTAGATCAGATGAAGAGTCTCTCTTTCGATGGTAGCGGTCGTAGTTGACATCCAAGGTTGAAGTCTTGAAAAAAAGATATTGAGTCCCTAATCTTTTGATCCAAAAGTCCTTCGGTCTTAGGTTGGTATATCGTCCATAGTATACATTTGAAGTAGATGAGGAATAGAGTAAAACAATTCTTTGAAAAGACTTTGTAATTAAAGAGGTAAATAAATTCTTTGTCAAAATCTCTTGAGAGTATAAGTTGAGAGTGTAACATATTTGAAGTGAATAAGATGAGGGTATAAGATTGGCTTTGGATACCAAAGCAAATAGGTTTCTTTTGTAACAATATGTTTTTGTGAACATATCACTTTCTTAGCTAACGACCATGCTAACTAAGGTCTCCTGAGGTCATGATAGTCCTGATACCAAGCTTGTGATATTAGAGATATCATTTTCTAACGACCATGCTAACTAGGGTTTCCTAGAGTCAGCCTAGGCTCTGATACCAACTTGTGACACCCCCGAATTTATCACAAATTCGAAGTGCCCGTTATGTAATCCATCACAATCCCAGAATCAGTGTTGTGATTTACATAACGTAGTTGATACCACAGTCATAGCCATTAATAGTAAATAAAGGGGATTACATAGGTGGTCGCACCGACCGAACCTTACAATACATCAATATGCAGCGGAATAACACTTTGGGTCCATATTGTCAAGCTTCAACCGCACAGGCAGAGCCGACAGTAGGAAACAAGCCTAATTCGCAAAGTCGTCAATGATTCCTTCCTTCTTGATTTTTCTCCTTCAAGTCTGGCCAAGTTAATAGCCAGGGACAGAGCCATGAGTACATTGCATGCACTCGCAAACCATCTTATAAATAAAAGAATAGAGAATGCATAGTTCATATAGTGGTCTAAGCTCTAGGTTCATTTGCATAAAGCAGAATTTCCTTTCAAAGATCTTTTATTTAAAATGGTAAGAAAACATTTAGCTCTTTATAAATCCCTAGATGGAATCCCCCAAATGTCAATTCTTTTGTTCACCAAGTCACCTTCATGGTCATCACAATTCATTGTCAAGTCACCTTTCTCAATCATTTTCAAAGTAAAACTTGATAACGGCCAAGCACAACCAATCCAACCGTCCATGACCGCGGATGCGGCTATTCGAATAGTTTTACACTCTGCAGAGGTTGTACACTTTACCCACACCATCCGACTACTCATCGTGTGGGCAACTTCCCCGCATAACGACATATGCCACGACAAGCAGCCGACCATTAATGTTTCACTTGCCCGCCTTAGCATAAACACTACCGCCTAGAGTTGTACCCCCCCAACACCGGAGTCCAAGAAGCTGTCCAGAGTGTGCAAAGTTCCCAGCCGCTTGACCCACCGGAATGCCACTAACCGAGGTAGGGTCCTACACCCGGTAGTCCATTTTCAATGAGGGCTCTTTGGCTTGTACCCCAACCACCTATGAAGAGGAGGACAAGGCGAAACTCGGCCATAGCCAAGAGTGCCCTGGAAAAGGAGTCCCTGGTCGGACTTCCATTTACATTTGTAGGGTCTACACTAAGGCGAAACAAACTACTCCACTACACCCCGTCCCATACCGGAGTAATGTGGTCGCACTGTATGATTGGTCCAGTATGGTACTTCACGCATTTATCATTTTTGTCAAACCTTCATGTCACCTTCACCATGTCACCATTTTGTAAATAGTTTTCAAAGTCACCCTTGGGTAAGGTTGCCCATCTCCAAGGTTTGTATTTCAAAATCATCCTTGGGCAAGCTTGCCCCTTTCCAAGGTTTTCATTTCAAAATCTTCATGATCTTCATTGGGGTTCCCACCTAGTAGTTTTCCATGAATGCCTTCAGCTCAAGCATAATCCTCATGAGGGCACAAGGATCTAGGTAGGTATATTGGATAGGCTTAGCTTGATGCTCTACTTAGCATCCACTAAGGAAAGGGTTTCTCAAAGGTAGGCTAAGTTTGATGCCCTTAATGTCATCCACAAAAAGAGTTGGATGCACTTGTCAAGAAAGACATATCTACTCATTTGCATCTTGGTAACAATCATTTTTAGCATGCACCTTTATTTAAAAGCAAGTAAACATGCATTATAAAACTGGGTAATGGTATGATCAAAAGATGGCTTGCCTGGCTTGGCAATGTCATAGGCTTCTTCATCTTCATCTCGGGTTGTGTAGTCTCCATCACCATGGCTTGGTTGACTTCGGGATCCATTCGCCTTACTCTCGTTATCGTCTAATCGTAGGAAGGTAAATAAGCATACAATCACCACACAATTCACAAACAACACATACTCACTATAATAAGGATACTTGGGTAAGAGAAACGATCTAGGAAGTCTATGGAGAGTGGTTTCGACGATAATTGAGTTCCGATGGATGAGATGATTGAGTTGTTGTATCTAAGTAGGGTTTATTCATTTTGGATTATGAAAATATCTCCTGCAAGTCCTTATTGACCAAGGTCATGGACAAATGTAGATACTCAAGATCATGGTTCAACCAAAGAGGCTTCATAGGATGTGGAGTATTTTTCTTTTATTGAAGCCATTTCTAGTTTGCAACTATTTAGTAATCAAATTTGAATCTGCAAGTAGGGTCTATAGATCCTAGTTGACTTGTATCAAAGGTTATAGATCAATATTTAGAAATGTGGTTGATTCGAATTGGTTTCATATCACTTCCATTTATTTTGAAATATGTGTGCAAGTTTGAGTTTCTAATTACTATCATGTAGGATTAAATTTCCAAATACTTCCTACAAGTACACATGGACTAAGATCAATACCTATAGATAGTTATTTGGAAATGTGGTTTAACCATAAAGGTTCCATAAAAATTTCGATTATAGAATTGAGTTTAATAAAATCCTATATGGCAAATGCTTATTTAACCAAATGGGTAAATAGCATTTGATTTAAAAGGTTCAAAAATTAGATCTAATGCTACAGGAAGATGGGTATCACTAATTATGAATTTCTAGAGTTGGATTTATATTTTTAGGAATTTTATTGGATTTGATATGGATTTTCTAAGGTGGAAAAGCTCCTGTTTTGTTATTTTTACTGCAATTATTATGTAAATCTAATTGTGTTGAAACCACTTTTATTGGATAGCTTATGTTCTAAGGTTTCCAGAACATTTTCATTTGCTAGATTTGGATCGGTAGATCTCCGGGAAAATTAAATATACGAAAGCATCTGAATACTATTTCTGAAATTCGAAAATCTTAAATAACTCCCTTTTTTTTAAACCAGGGCCGGACACACAGCATAACCTGGGCCGGCCCAGCTAACGGTCACTGACACGCGCGGGAAAAAAATAATAAAAACGGGGGCCTGACCGGAGGGGCCCACCGGTCAGGACTTGCTAAACCGAATCGGTACGCTCGTCTTCTTTCTGGCGCTCGATTGGGACGGAGGCGAGAGAGAGGACTGGGAGGAGGCGGCAACGGGGAGGCTCACCGGAGTGGGCGGCGACCGGCGGCGAGGGGTCCTGGCGGCGGAGAAACTTCTCCTCCGTCACTTCTGACCAGCGGTGGCGCGGGAGGCGGTCCGGTTTGCCGGAGCCGGAGGCGGTGTCCTGCGGAGCGGCGTCGACGGGGGGCTCGAACGAGAGGGAGGTGGAGCTTGGGACCTTGTCTGGGAGGTTTCTGGTGGTGGTGTGAGTTCCATGGTGAGGTTGGGGAGCTTTTTATAGGCTCGGGAGGTCGGGGCGCGGGGTGGCCAGAGGTGGGGGTCCGGCGGCGTGCGTCGGTCTCCGGCGGGCGCGGGGGCTTTGGAGGCGTGCTGGCGGGTGCGGCTGTGCACTGTGGACATGTCGCGCGCGTGCTGGCGTGCTAGAGGGGATAGGGGACAGGGGACACTGTAGATCAGCAGTGGCAACAAGTGGCTCAGATGCCCACCAGGTGTTTGATGAAAAGTCCGCAAGAAGTCAAAGTTTGAATTTTCGAAATTTTCAATTTGGGTTGGTCAAGATATTGGATAAGGACTCCAAACATATTTTTGTTATGAAGAAATATATTGTTTTGCAAAAATCTTATTTCAATTTTGAAGTATGGATTCTGTTTCAGATTCAAACTTTGGACAGATTTTGAAAGAGGTTAGGGTTTGAGTTTTTGCTGGAAACTTCTTGGTTGAGTTAGTATGTGATATGGTCAAGCTCAACTAATTGACCATACCTTGGCTTGAGTTACAGATTTCTTATTCTAAGGGTCCAAAGTAGGGTAGTGGTTAACTTTTTCTAGATCATCTTTTCTTCTCTTTTTCTTTATTTCTCTTGCTTCTGGTTCTTTTGATCTTTGTGGTTCTTCTCTAATGCTTCTATTGGTTAAGTTTGAATTAACTAAACATTGCTCAACAAATTAAAACCCACATGAAATCATAAAAGACTTATATTAGAGATCTATGCATACATGCAATAAGAAGTGCCAAAGTTTTCTCTTGGTCCAAAGGTGTTGGTTTTCTTGTAGATGACATGGAGTTGGGAAATGACCTCTTATTTAAATTCAAACTTTGGTAGAATATTAAATAGAGTTCCAAGTTGATTTTTGTTTCACGCTTTATTGTATTTGATTCTTTTCTATTTGTTTGTGATTGCTTGACTAAATTTTGGTTTGGCCATTGACCCAAATGGGTTTTAGCATGTAACCATACACCAAATTTAATAGTTAGAAAACTATTTCAATTTAACAAAAATCTTTATTTAAAACTTTGGGCTCAAGGGATTTGTTTTACAACCCTTCTCATATTCTTTTTATTTGAAGCATGAGAGCAAATGCTCCAATTCACAAGTTTTGAAAGACAAGAAATTAATCTTGTATTTAAAATAAAAGTTTTTGTTGGCTCCAAAATTTGGTATTTTGATAAATTCCATTTCTTTCTATTTTCCAAAAATTTGGGTTGTTACACAGGGCCCCCTCACACAGGGCTGGCGCGGCCAGGGGGCTGGCCGCGCCGCCCTAGCGTGTGGGCCAGCCCTGGCCCCTCTCGACTCCTCCTTCTGTCTCCGTGAGTCTTCTGGGAAATTATAATTTATGGGTATTTTTCTGGAATTTTCCTGATCTTCAAAATATGGTCTCCTGATGGTCCTTTTTCCAGCAGATTCCTGACTCCGGCAGCAGCTCCTCCGATGATCATCAAACATGTGAAAGCAAAGGAAATAACATAAGTATCATGTCTAAATATGAAATATATCAATGAATAACAGTAAATTATGATACAAAATAGTGATGCAAATTGGACGTATCAACCCCCCAAGCTTAGACCTCGCTTGTCCCCAAGCGAAAAACTAAACTCGGTAAACATGACCACAGGTTTATGGAGTGAAGTGTCGATAATCAAAATACGAACAAGAAGCATCACATTCACTAAGGCACAAATTATAATAGACAGCAACTTCCCTTAATAAGATGTAAACTTGCAATAGGTAAAAGGGGATCACATGTAAAGATGCACAAAGTAAATTATAATTGGCAATGGCAAACCTTAGTTCTTGGTCAAAGAATGGAGAACAAACAATTCTCTCTTTTTAAACGGAGTCTTTTAAAACAGAGCTAATATAGCAAAGACTATATGCTCAACAAAGTAAACTTTTGCATTCAAAGAAAGCTTTCAAAGATGTATTCCTTCAGACAAAAGCATTATACAAAAACAAGGAAGATAATAAACATGATTAAACAGATCAACATATGGATGAGTGAAACATAACAACTCAAACGCTTGCTTGAGATAGAGGGAAATAGGTTGACTCAACATAAAAGTAAAAGATAGGCCCTTCGCAGAGGGAAGCAGGGATTAAACATGTGCTAGAGCTTTTCATTTGTAAAACAGAGGTAAAAATTGTTTTGAGAGGTGGTTGCTTTTGTCAACGACTAGCAACGGAGTTCTTGATATCTTCCATACTAAACAAGTGAGAGCGGTTCCGAGATGTTTGATTAATTGGCACTTTAGTGCTCTTTTATAGCTTTGCACTCCTCCCCACCTTTTTCCTTTCTCAAACCATGGCTAACCGATTCCATCGGGTGCCGACCAACTTTCACATTCCATTGGAGGAGTGCCCTTTTTCTTTCTTTTAAGATTATAATGGTCTGACCAGCTCCCTTGCAAAATTAATGACGAGCAGATGAAGCTGCCTAGTCGAGGGGTACTTAATTTAGTATGGAAGATAACAAACCCATCCACTACGTCCTCATGAGCTAAAAACAGTGGCACAAAATGAGAAGTGTTTGAAAGTTTTTGAAAGGTAGCACATGAAAATTTACTTGGAATGGCTTAAAATACCATGCATAGGAATTTATAATGGACTCTTTGGAAGTGACTTGGCTTTTGGGAATTGGATGCACGAGAAGTATTTCCTCTCAGTACAGGTTTTTGGCTAGCAAGGTTGGGTAGCAAACATAAGAGTTGCATGAAACAAACAAACATACATATAATAAGAACAATCATGCAAACTCCCTTGAAAGTACAACGATTTTAACTTTAAGAATAACAATGCTTATAAGCCAAACATAAGGAAAACTGAAGTGATGTAACTACAAGCACTTCTTTATTCTTTTCTACTCAAACTTCAAGGTAAAGTTGCTACTGACCAAGCTAGGTTTGCCAAAACCAACTGAATCTACTCATGCTCCCAATGTGATACCAATACCAATCAACAAGACTAGTCACATAAGAGAGATTGCAGACTAATATAAAGTGTGCAAAAAGGAAACGATAAAACTTCTCATTAATATTTCATTACCGCAACTCACACCAAGGGATACAGAGATAACTAACTAAGGAGGATACTTCCAACTGCAAACTATTCTATATGATAACTTCTCTATTCATGATAAGACTCTACTTGAAAAGTAAATGAACAGAAGGTAATGATGTGATACCGCGGCACTCCCCCAAGCTTGGAACAAGCCAAGGGGATGCCTATACCGATGACGAATTACTCCTTTGGCGGTGGCGGCACAATCATGATTGGGGTGAGAAAATTCTCTAGCATCCTGCGAAGCCTATTGTTCTCCTCTCGAAGTATCTCCACCTCCATCCTAAGAGCTCGATATTTATCGCACAACTTATTGGTGACCCGAAGGGCTTCCACTGATGCAGGGTAGGAGCTGAGGTCAAGAACTGGTGGTATTGGTCCCTGCAAATTATGAGAAAAATCGCGTCCAGTGTTAGTCGATCCTACAAAAGTAGGTTCTCTTGTCCTTGATCCAGCGGTAATCTGTCCCTCCTTCAGATTGGGATTTTGGTGATCATCCTCCAGAGGTGTCTTCTCCTTGTCCCCGCTTGAAGAGGCCATGACTTCCCAAAGCTTAAGATCAACTCCTGACAGAAACAACTCAAAACAAAACACGACGAGAAAATGATATACAGACCTCGGGGACTCCGGGGGGTTAAATAGGCAAAAATTATACATCGAAACAAAGTCACGGGAGGAAACCGGGACGGAAAAGAGTTCCGAGGCGTTCTCACACGGGGGTGGCGCGGCCAGGGGTGGGCCCGCGCCACCCGTGTGTGAGACCCACACGGACTTCTTTTCCTCCCCATTTTCGTCTCGTGATTTTTCATATTTATTAAAAACAGCAAAAATATTAAAGGAAGAACTTTTCGCGAAACTTTTCTGACTAGAACTGTTACCTATTCGAAAACGAACTCTGCAGGTTCCTGCAGTTTGTCTTGGATGTAATCTTCCGGAGAAACTGTTTCAATAACATCAACATCTTCATTATAAGAATCTCCAGAGATATAATGTTTGAGTCTTTGCCCATTCACCACTTGTGTAGAATCATCTTTCAATGAAGCAATCTTAAGAGCACCTGAGCGGTACACTTCCACAATAACATATGGTCCTTCCCATTTAGAAAGTAATTTACCTGCAAAAAATCTGAGACGAGACCTATACAATAGAACTTTCTCACCAACATGAAACTCTCTCTTAAGAATTCTCTTATCATGCCATTGCTTGACTTTCTCCTTAAAAAGTCTGGCATTCTCATACGCTTCGTTTCTCCACTCATCTAGAGAACTCAAATCTAACAACCTCTTCTTACCGGCTAGTTTAAAATCTCTATTAAGCTCTCTCACTGCCCAAAAAGCTTTGTGTTCTAATTCTAAGGGCAAGTGACACGCTTTTCCGTAAACCATCTTATAAGGAGACATACCCATGGGATTCTTATAAGCAGTTCTATAAGCCCATAAAGCGTCATTTAACTTACTAGCCCAGTTTTTCCTAGATCTACTAACAGTCTTCTGCAAGATAGACTTGATCTCTCTATTTGAAAGCTCTACCTGCCCACTAGTTTGGGGATGATAAGCAGAAGCAATTCTATGATTGACATCATACTTAGCAAGAGTCTTTCTAAAACTACCGTGAATAAAATGAGAACCTCCGTCAGTCATAAGATATCTAGGCACTCCGAACCTAGGAAAAATAACATCCTTAAGCATTTTTAACGAAGTCTCACCATCGGCACTCTTTGTAGGTATGGCTTCTACCCATTTAGTAACATAATCAACAGCAACAAGTATATGGGTATAGCCTTTTGAAGGAGGAAAAGGACCCATAAAGTCAAATCCCCAACAATCAAACGGTTCAATAACAAGAGTGTAATTCATAGGCATTTCATTGCGTCTAGAAATATTACCAACTATTTGACATTCATCACAAGATAAAACATACCTTCTAGCATCCTTAAAGAGGGTTGGCCAATAAAAACCTGATTGTAGAACCTTCTGTGCGGTTCTATCTCCAGCATGATGCCCTCCATAAGCACTGTTATGGCATTTTCTTAATATTTCTTGTTGCTCGTATTCCGGTACGCATCTTCTCATAATACCATCAACTCCTTCTTTATATAAATGTGGGTCATCCCAAAAATAATGCCTCAAATCATAGAAGAATTTTCTTCTTTGCTGAGCTGTAAAGGTCAGAGGCAAATACTTGGAAACAATAAAATTAGCATAATCAGCATACCAAGGAAGGTCTCGTGAAGTTGCATTAATTGCAGCCAACTGTTCATTTGGAAAACTATCATTAACAGGAATAGGATCAAAAGAAATATTTTCCAATCTAGACAAGTTGTCAGCCACAGGATTTTCAGCACCTTTCCTATCTATGATGTGCAAATCAAACTCTTGTAAAAGCAACACCCATCTAATAAGCCTAGGCTTAGCATCCTTCTTAGTCATAAGATATCTAATAGCAGCGTGATCAGTATGAATAGTGACTTTAGAATCAACAATGTAAGATCTAATCTTATCACATGCAAAAACAACAGCAAGAAACTCTTTCTCAGTAGTAGCATAATTCTTCTGAGCAGCATCAAGAGTCTTACTAGCATAATGAATAACATTCAACTTATTATCTACGCCCTGTCCAAGAACAGCACCAATAGCAAAATCACTAGCATCACACATAATTTCAAAAGGCAAATTCCAATCAGGTGGTTGAACAATAGGAGCAGTAGTTAAAGCCTTCTTAAGAGTTTCAAAAGCTTCCTTACAATCATCATCAAAGACAAACGGTACATCCTTTTGAAGAAGATTGGTAAGAGGCTTTGAAATCTTAGAGAAATCTTTAATAAACCTCCTATAGAAACCAGCATGACCAAGAATACTACGTATACCTTTAACATCTCTTGGACAAGGCATTTTCTCAATTGCCTCCACTTTTGCTCTGTCAACTTCAATACCTCTTTCAGAGATTTTATGTCCAAGGACAATTCCTTCATTTACCATAAAGTGGCATTTCTCCCAATTAAGAACAAGGTTAGTTTCTTCGCACCTCTGCAAAACTTTATCAAGGTTGTGCAAACAATTATCAAAAGAAGTTCCATAGACAGAAAAATCGTCCATGAAGATCTCCACAATTTCTTCACAAAAGCCATGAAAAATAGCAGACATGCATCTTTGAAAAGTAGCAGGAGCATTGCATAAACCAAACGGCATACGTCTATAAGCATAAGTTCCATAAGGACAAGTAAAAGTGGTTTTCTCTTGATCATCCTTCTTAACAGCAATTTGAGAAAAACCAGAATAACCATCAAGGAAACAAAAATGAGTCTTCTTAGACAACCTTTATAGCATTTGATCTATAAACGGTAAAGGGTAATGATCTTTCTTAGTAACTTTGTTTACCTTCCTATAATCAATGCACATTCTATAACCAACAACTACCCTTTGAGGAATAAGCTCGTTATTCTCATTAGGTACAACAGTCATACCTCCTTTCTTAGGGACACAATGAACAGGACTAACCCATCTACTATCAGCAATAGGATAAATAATACCAGCATCAAGGAGTTTTAATACCTCATTCCTTACCACATCCTTCATCTTGGGAATTAAGCGGCGTTGATGCTCTACAACTGGCTTTGCGTTTTTCTCCATATTAATGGCATGCTGACATAAACTAGGAGAAATCCCTTTTAAATCATCAAGAGTATATCCCATAGCTCCTCGGTGTTTCCTCAATATCTCCAATAATATTTCTTCTTCCTTTCCTGAAAGTTTAGAACTAATAATAACAGGATATATTTTCTTATCATCAATATAAGCATATTTGAGGTCATCAGGCAAAGGTTTTAATTCAAACACAGGATCTTCTCTAGGCGGCAAAGTGGTACCAAGATCCTCCACAGGTAGATTATGCTTGAGTAATGGTGGTTGACGAAGAAGAATATCGTCAATCTCTTCTCTTTCCTTGCTAAACACATCACTTTCGTGATCTTCCATGAATTGCTGCAAGGCATTATTAGGGGCAAGTGCAATAGAAGCAAGCTGCTCAACTCGAAAATTTTCATTAGGCGTGTCATTTTCATAAGAAGTCTTAGCAAACTTGGAAAAATTAAACTCATAAGACTCTCCATTAAACTTAGTAAAAATTTTCTCTTTCTTACAATCTATTATGGCGCCACAAGTGTTCAAAAAGGGTCTACCAAAAATAATAGGGCAAGTTTTACTAGCCTCCTTACCAAGTACTAGAAAATCAGTAGGGTACTTAGTCTTACCGCAAAGAACTTCCACATCTCGAACAATACCAAGAGGCCAAACGGTCTCTCTGTTAGCAAGCTGAACAACCACATCAATATCTTCAAGTTCACAAGCGCCAATCTCGTGCATGATTTCTTTATAAAGCTCTAAGGGAATAGCACTTGCACTAGCACCAATATCACATAAACCATAATAGCAATGATCTCCAATCCTGACAGAAATAACAGGAACACTTGCTTTCCTGTGCTTTTTAGGATGCGAGAGAATGTTAGAAGCATCTTCACAAAAAAGAATATATTCATCTCCTACATCTTTAGTAACAAGATCTTTCAATATAGCAACAGGAGACTTAATAGTAATTTGCTCATCAGGCTCTGCAGCTTTCTTAGTACTTTTATTAGACACACTTACCAAAGTAGAATACTTTTTTACCTTAGCAGGGAAAGGTGTCTTCTCAATATAAGGTTCAGGAATGATGCTATCAACTGTGCAAACTTCTGTAGCTACAGCAGGAATATGACTAATAGAATCTTTGTAAGGCGCATGATATTTGTTCCAATCTTTCTTTGGAACATCAATATAAGAGGCAAAAGCCTTAAGACAATTAGCAAGTATTTGAGAATCAAGACCATAAGCAGCGCTAACACTATGAAAGTCATCGGTTCCCATAAAAGATTTAATGCATTCATAATCATAGTTTATACCTGACTTCCTACCTTTGTCATTTTCCCAACCTTCAGCATTCTCTTGTATACGGTCAAGAAGTTTCCACTTGGCATCTTCTTTCATATGAGTAAATGATCCAAAGCAAGAAGCATCCAAATAATCCTTATCAGGAAGAGTAAGCCGCGCATAAAAATTATCAATAACAATATTATTGGGGAGCTCATGAATGGGGCATTTGAGCATTAGTAACTTCAATCTCCCCCACGCTTGGGCAATACTTTCTCCATCATGAGGCCAAAAATTATATATCTTGTTACGGTCTTTATGAATTTCACTTGGAGGATAAAACTTGGAATAAAAGAGAGGCACAATATCCTCCCATGCCATAGATGGACCATCTTGGAGTAGTCGATACCACTCTTCAGCTCTGCCTTTCAATGATATAGAGAATAATTTCTTCTTGACCTGGCTTGGTGAAATACCTGCACACCTAAACAACTCGCATAATTCATGTATAAATAGTAAGTGATCACCCGGATGGACAGTTCCATCTCCTGAATAGCAGTTATCCATAATACGCCCAACAATTTTCATAGGTATTTTAAAAGGATCAATTTCAGCAGGCGGTGGCGGTGGTGGTTCCTCCGCATGTGCAGCAGCAGCAGTAGTAGATGTGTTTCCAAATAGGAAACCAAATGGAGAGTTCTCCATAGCAGAATAAAAATAAAAGACAAAATAAAACAATACTCACAGTGACGGTTACCTTTTCCAATTCCACTCTTCAATAGCGCTACACTCCCCAGCAACGGCGCCAGAAAATAGTCTTGATGACCCACAAGTATAGGGGGTGTATCATAGTACTTTCGATAAATAAGAGTATCGAACCCAATGAGGAGCAGAAGGTGTTGATGAGCAGTTTTGATCAAGGAATCACTGTAAATACTAGCAAACAGGTTTTCAAGAGTATTTGGTAATACAAGTAAATAAAGTGCGAGTAAATAGAAGACAGTAGTAACAATTGCAGCAAGTGGCCCAATCCTTTATTCAGCAAAGGACAAGCCGGTTGTGTTCTTATAATAACCAAACGTTCTCGAGGACACACGGGAGGTTTCTGTCAAGAGCTTTCGCTTCATAGAGCCAATAGTATTTATTGATTTGGTAAGTGTTATGGGGGTGAACCTGTGCTAGCGCACTACCCTTACTAGGATAAATACACACTTGTGATTATACCCCTTGCAAGCATCCGCAAATACAAGAAAGTAATTAAGATAAATCTAACCACAGCCTTAAGATCTAGGATCCTACGCTCCCTGGTGCAATGGTTTCCCAACGGAGGTTTAGGTTTCTGTCACTCCAGCAACCCCACAGTCGGTGACCAAATACACAATGCATCTCACTAGGCCCATAAATGGTGAAGTATCATGTAGTCGACGTTCACATGACACCACTAGTGAAATAGCACCACAACAATATCAAACCATTAAATATTTCTCAACAATAATTCACTACTAACATCTTGACTTCTCCCATGTCCTCAAGAACTAAACGAACTACTCACAAGACATCATATGGATCATGATCAGAGGTGAAATAATGGTAAATAACAATCTGAACATAAACCTTAATTCAACGGTTCCACTCAATAGCATCAACTACGAGAGTAATCAACACCGGGAAAGTTTCCCCTATGAATATAACAAGATTCAACTCAAGATGTTACAGCGGGATGGTGAGGTGATGGTGGAGATGAAGGTGCTGGTGATGGAGATGATGATGATGATGATCCCGATGAAGTCCGGTGCGATGATGATGACGATGGTGACGATCTCCCCTCTCCGGGAAGGAATTTCCCCGGCAGATTTCTCTCTGCCGGAGAGCTTTCTCTCTCTGGTGTTCTCCGCCCCGCAGAGGCGGCTGTGTCTAACTCTGAACCCCCCCCCTTGACTTAGGTTTTCGGGGACGATGATGTACGCGAAGGGGCGAGACCAGAGGTAGGCCAGGGCCCCCTCACACAGGGCTGGCGCGGCCAGGGGGCTGGCCGCGCCGCCCTAGCGTGTGGGCCAGCCCTGGCCCCTCTCGACTCCTCCTTCTGGCTCCGTGAGTCTTCTGGGAAATTATAATTTCTGGGTATTTTTCTGGAATTTTCCTGATCTTCAAAATATGGTCTCCTGATGGTCCTTTTTCCAGCAGATTCCTGACTCCGGCAGCAGCTCCTCCGATGATCATCAAACATGTGAAAGCAAAGGAAATAACATAAGTATCATGTCTAAATATGAAATATATCAATGAATAACAGTAAATTATGATACAAAATAGTGATGCAAATTGGACGTATCAAGCACACCGAGGAAGGCAAGGAGCTGCCGATTCAGCGCCCGGTGTACTATCTGAGTGAGGTGCTCACTCTCTCCAAGCAAAACTACCCGCACTACCAGAAGGTCGCATACGGCGTGTACATGGCGGCCAAGAAGCTAAAGCACTACTTCGAGGAACATCCTATCACGGTGGTGAGCGCCACTCCGCTCTCGGAGATCATAGGGTGCAAGGATGCAACGTGTAGGGTGGCTAAATGGGCGATTGAGCTTGCCGCTCATACCATTCAGTACAAGCCTAGGACGACAATCAAGTCGCAGATCATAGCAGATTTCTTCGCTGACTGGGGAGAGCACCAGTACTTGTCGCCGGCTCTGGACTCAACCCACTGGCGCATGAACTTTGACGGCTCCAAGATGCTCGAGGGCTTGGGAGCCAGCGTCATCCTCACCTCTCCCAAGGGAGACAAGCTGCAGTACGTGATGCAGATGCACTTCCGTGCGTCGAACAACGTCGCCGAATACGAAGCCCTGGTGCATGGGCTCAAGCTGGCCAAAGAGATTGGCATCCGGAGGATCCTTTGCTTTGGAGACTCTGACCTGGTGGTGCACCAAGTCTCAGGGGAATAGGACGCCAAGGACACCAACATGGCCTCCTACCGCTTCTACATGCAGCAGCTCTGCGGATTCTTCGAGGGCTGTGAGTTCCATCACCTCCCCAGAGCAAACAATGACGAGGCGGACCGGCTGTCCAAGATCGGCTCCACCAAGAAGGATATCCCAGCTGGGGTGTCGTTGGAGATCATCCGCAAGCCGTCCATCAAGCCCTCGCCGGAGTCCACCTCCATCTACGTGCCCGGAGACCCCGCCCCGGCTCAAGCGCCACCGACGGACCCGGGGGCTGCCGCCTCGGGGCTGAAGGAAGCAGCTGGCCAGCCCAGCGTGGCTGGCTCGACGAAGGACTCGGGGGCTGCCGACTCTAGGCTAGCCCCCATAGCCGGCCAACCAGATGAAGCCAGCACGATGACGGACCCGGGGGCTGCTGATCCCCTGGTCGCCAGTGTCTTCCACATACGGGAGATACCATCCTGGGCGGAGCCATTCTCCAACTATCTCATCACTGGGGACTTGCCACAGGACGAAGCGGAGGCCAGGCGACTTCAACGTCGCGCACAAGCATACACCATCATCAACAGCGAGCTGTACAAGCGCAGTGTGTCAGGAATCTTCCAGAAGTGCATCGAGCCGGAAGAAGGGATAGAGCTGCTGAGGGAGATACATCAAGGGGAGTGCGGGCACCAAGCATCTTCTAGAGCCTTGGTGGCTAAGGCCTTCTGCCATGGTGTCTACTGGCTGACTGCCCTAAAGGACGCAGAGCAACTAGTGAAGCAGTGCAACGGCTGTCAGCGCTTCTCCAAGCATCAAAACACTCCAGCGGCAGCCCTCAAGACCATCCCGCTCACCTGGCCGTTCACTGTTTGGGGCCTGGACATGGTAGGACCATTCAAGACCGCGCCAGGGGGCTTGACGCATCTGTTGGTTGCTGTGGACAAGTTCACCAAGTGGATCGAGGCCAAGCCAATCAAAAAACTCGATGGCTCGTCCACCATCATGTTCTTCAACGAGATCATCATGAGATATGGAGTTCCCCACAACATCATCACTGACAACGGGACAAACTTCGCAAAGGGAGTCTTCGCTGAGTACTGTGGCTAGAAGGGCATCCGACTGGACTTGGCATCAGTGGCGCATCCTCAGTCTAATGGGCAAGTGGAGAAAGCAAACGGGCTGATCCTGGCTGGCATCAAACCAAGGTTGGTCGAGCCTCTTGAGCGTTCAGCTGGCTATTGGGTCGAAGAGCTGCCCTCAGTACTCTGGAGCCTGCGCACTACTCCAAATCACTCTGTCGGCTTCACGCCCTTCTTTCTGGTCTACAAAGCAGAAGCGGTGCTGTCCACTGACATTGAATTCGATGCGCCCAGAGTTGTCCAATACACGGAGAAGAAAGTAAAAGAAGCTCGTGAAGATGGCATCGACCTCCTCGAGGAGGCACGAGAGCAAGCCTTGGCCCAATCAGCGCTCTATCAGCAGCTGCTGCGATGATACCACAGCCGGAAGATCCGTCCGCTCGCGTTTTGTGAAGGAGATCTCGTACTCCGGCTGGTCCAAAACACTAAAGGCATGCACAAGCTGTCCTCTCCTTGAGAGGGACCGTTCATTGTCAGCCGGGTGCTAGGAAATGGGGCATACTACCTCTTCGACGCACAAGAGCCCAGAAAGAACAAGGCAGATAATTCTGACAAGGAGACGGAGCGTCCCTGGAATGTCAACCTCTTAAGACCTTTCTTCTGCTAAGGCAAAAGCTTATACCCCAAAAAACTTATCAATGAATAAAGGATAACGGAGCGGCTAGTTATGGCCAGCTCCGAGGAAAATACTTCGTGTATGTTTTGCGTCCTGCGTTATTCACTTGACCGGCAGCCGGTTCCGGGCACCGAGCCACAGATGGCTGCCCTAAAAACGATTGATCCCTCATCAGCCGGATGAGTACTACGTATGAAGTAGGTCTCGAGCCTAACCTTCATCCCTCGGCTCTGCGCAGCCGGGCGGATAGGAGCCGGCAGGCCACATACGAAGGAAAGCCGCAGAGAAAAACTGTAAATGATAAAAGATAACTCAACTAAGTGTTGAAGACAGTGCTCATTAACCATGCGTTGGCTAGCCCGAGCCGGGTGCCCGATAAACCGAAGTACTACTTCTCACCCCGCGACACGCTCCCACCCTAGGCCGGCATTCGGCTGCCGGCCCAAGGGAGACCAACTGGCACCAGGCTGCCGGTTGGGGGTAGAAGGGCCGAAGGGTGGGGAGATTAAGGAAAAAGTTGAGGGAACCGGGCTAAGGCAGGCCAGCAAATGGTCGATGGTCACATTTTTTCAATGCTTAGGCTGAGCAGCCATGTCAAAGAGGTTCGAAGCTAGAGCTGCCTCGCTCTACGTTGGCACCGTATGCGGACAGGCTAGTTTCAAGCCAGCTGTCATTCCAGCTGCCCCAAAACTCGTGGGCTAGGGGGAAGGGGAATTGGCCCTTAGAAGTGGGCTGGCTCGAGTCCCTCGCCGGCTGTTCGGTCAGTGGGCGCTGCGACATGATCAGCAAAAGAGCGTCGAAATCAAAATCTAGCATTCGCAAAGAAATGGCTAAAGCCAGAGATCTGGAGGTTTACTCCGGCCGCGGCAAGGGTCATGCGAAGGCTTGGGAAAGGGGGACACGCCGGCTCCGGCCTCGCCCGAGCCGGCGTAGGACTTGGCTCTCATTTCCGTCTCCTCAAGCCGGCGCTACTTTGCGTCTCCTGAAGCCGGCCTGCAGAGGCACTTCTCCCTCCACGCTGGAACCAGAAGACCTCACCAGGAATGTGTGTGCAAATTGGTGACTAGATTAGTCCCTACTTGCAAGCTCGCGCAGCGACGGTTATAGCACGGGAAAGATCCTAATTGCGAAGTCGTCACCGGCTCCGACGGAAGCAGAGAACATTCATACAAGAGCAAGTGCATAGCAAATGAAGAAAGATGAACGAGGACTTGCAGAAAATTAGAAGTTCTTAACATCCGATGGGCGTTACATAGCATAGGCCATGCTAAGGGCCGAGAACAACAAAAGATACTCCCCCCACCCTAAGCACCCGGATCTCCATTGACGAAGCCATCGTCAAGGAAGGGGCTTCAGGGGTACTCGCCGATCATGGCCAGGGGGAGTAGGCGCGAGCGCAGTCGGAGGTGTCGATGACACGGACGCAGAGGACGGGCGACCCGACGCGGTGGGTCCAGATGAGGGACCAGCCGCACTTCAGGTCGTAGTCGTCGATGAACCTCGTCCAGCCGTCGGTGAGGTAGCTCTTCCCCTGCTCATCATGAAGGATCTCAATGAGGTACAGGGGCTGGCCACCGCTACCCTCCTCCACCATGATGCTCATCGGGGGGTTCCTCCCCATGGTGCCGACAAAGCTGGCAGGGAGCAGCAGGCGTTCCTGGCACTCGGCCTGCAGATGCACCATGGCGGTGGTGAACCCATGCTTCGGGGTGTAGGAGAGCCGCTGCTGCAGTCGTGAGCACCGGGGCTTGCGCACCTTGGCGTCGGCCGCACCGGATGAGCTGCCGACGCTTCCGCCGGCGAGGCCCAGAGGGGCCGCTCCAATCGCCATCGCGGCGCCGACGAGGGCGGCCGCGGCCTCTAGGAGGGATGCAGTGAGGCCGGCGACAGAGGGTGCGCCCGCGGGGGCCGCGACGTTGGTGGCGGCTGAGGCAACCACCCCCGCAGGAGCCGCGGCGACGGCAGCGGCGGGAGCCGCCCTGGCAGACTTCGCGGCGGCCGCAGCTGCGAGCGCCGCTAAGGTCTTCTTGTTACGACTGCCTGGTGGGCGGCCGCGTCGACAAGGAACCGGCGGCGTCGCCGCCGGGTCCTTCACCCTGTTCCTGCTCTTGAACAGGCGGCCGTGCTTCCGTCCGCCCGATCCGCTGGGGGCTCCGGCCCCGGCTTCGCTAAGAGCTCCGGACGATGACATTGGGGCGGAGGAGTTGAGCGGAAGATGACGAGAGAACCGCTCGGTGAAGAGGAGAAGTGAAGGCACTCGGAAGTGGGAAAAACCCTCGAGAGCTCCGAAACTTAAAGGATGGCGAGGCATGGAAGGCCGAGTCGGTTTAATGCGAGTAAATCCAACACATGCCGTTTTGATGGGACGCCTCACTGATGTATGCCAGTCCGCCCCGCATGACGACTCGGGAAATTATGATGGTGGTGGCCCCGAAGTCCAAGTGACAAGACAGGTCGCTGTCGCACTGCGCTGGCCGCAGCGTGGGATCAGAACCCAAAGCGGCACAAGTTCCAAGGGGCAGCGTACCGGCTCGCGGCCGATCAACGGTCGCCAGCCGGATCGGTCTTGGAGCCGACATGTCTCGAGACGGCCGGTGGAACTCCACGAGACTTGGCCTTGAGACCAACAACCTCCAGGCCGAACAAAGAATCTTGGGACTTCGATGGAAACGAACAAGACTTTGGCGAGGAAAAGAACCCGCCGAAGCCCCATGCAAACCCATGAGACTTCGCCAGTTTCGGGGGCTAGTGTCGTGGGGACGACTTCTGGGGCATGCCAAGGGCCATGCTATCTGCCGGCTGGCGTCCCAGGAATCTCCGCGGCACTAGGACAAGAAGACCGGCTCCGCCCGGAGGGCCGGCTGTGCCAGTAGCCGGCTGGCGACTCCACCAAGGAGAGCCAGAGCCAGGCGATGAAGACAAGAATCCTCCAACGGCTGTTTCACCGAAAGTGGCCTGGCCCCGACAAGATCGACAGAGGCAAAGGACGGGAGTGACGCACGCCACGACCGGACTCCACCAACCAGCGAGCAAAGAGCCTTCCCCACGAAAGGATCCGAGGCAAAAGGGAGGGCATATGCCTCCCAGATGCCGGTCCAAGGGGGAAAGGCGCTTTATAAAGTGCGATCGTCAGAGCAGGACCAGAGGATCACGCCGAGGACACGGCCACGGAGGAGCCGGCAGCCGGACGGCCGGCCACCTAACCTGTAACCAGACCCCCGCCTATATAAGGGGGTCTGGACCCTTAGACTAGGGGATCGGATCTTCTTCTTCCTCCTCTAGACCGAACAGCTCGAGGAGTGTTGTAACCACTGTCGAGATAATACGAAACAAGGAAGGAAGTAGGGGTTTTACCTCCGGCGTGGAGGGCTCTGAACCTAGGTAAACCGAGGTGTCTCTGTTGGCACAATCCCGAGCCGGACCCATCGTCGCACACCGTCGAGCCCCTTCGTTAAGCCACCCCCATGGCTACTGTCTCCAAATTACCACGATACACAAGAGATAAGATATTTTAGCTAGTGACACAAAATTTCATGGCAAAAATTCGGCATGACCTTTGCTAAAAATGTCCATGCCGGAGTGCTAGAAATTTGTCGGAACGGAAGTTAATCAACATTCCAGCAAAACATTGACACTCAATGTACCTGCACAACATATACATAGCACTCACTCCATGGATATTAAACCAACATAAATAACCCAATACAACAGAACGCCATGTAAGAGCTTTTTCAAACTCAACAACGGTAATATCTCAAACTTTACAGGTAGACAATATAACATCTTTAACTTGTAGCAGGATTGCAAAGCATGGAGAATATAAAGAAATACTAGAAATTTCTGAAACCAGGACTAGAGAAATAAAATGTTCTAGGTAACAACTTACAAATCATCACAGTGCACTGACACGTGCAGGGATAAATAAACCACAAGTAGTATGCTCCAAAATCATCTGTAGGAGGTCTATTATTCTAATAATATTGGTGATCACCAACAAACTAGTACAGATCGAATTTGCAGAATGTTGACAAAACCATCAGGTTAAATGGCAGGAACATTTAACCTGCTGCACTTAACTCAATTGTCTGTTAAACCATCAGTTTTCGACTTATGATTTGTCAAGCATATGCATCATAATTGTTCTCGCATTAACTTTAACCATTCAAGATGCCCAGAGTAAATCACATAGTGATCTTCTTGACATATCACGTTATCTTTATTCTATCAATTGCCCAACTGTAATTTGTTTACCCAGCATGTGTTATTTATCTTATGGAGAGACACCACTAGTGAACTGTGGATCCCGGTCCTATTTCCATCATATTGCTATCACCTCTTTAGTTTACTCGCACTGTTTACTTTACTCGCATACTTCTACTGTTTTCCACTCGATACGCTCATACCCTTTGTTTCAAGCAAACCAGTGAGATTGACAACCTCATCGTAAGTTGGGAACAAAGTATTTGGTTGTGTTGTGTGCAGGTTCCACGTTGCTGCTCGCAAAGCAAAGCTTGGACGAGGCGCCATATAAATTGTCCGGAGCTGTCGCGAAGCTTGCAAGCATCACCTTCAGTCATTTGTTTGCTCCTCTCCTGAACGATAAATCTTGGTTTCTAACTGAGGGAAAAACTTGCTGCTGTGCTCATCATACCTTGCGCTTGGGGTTTCCAACTGACTGGTTATAATCATCATCATCAACTACACGCCAGCCACCACCCTTCGCCTATAAAGACCCCCCGGCGGGAAAAACCTAAAGACCCGATCAATTTTCCAGAACACATCGCGATCCACCGCCGCCGTTGACCCAAAGATCGGGAGGGTCCAGAAGCTCTTCCCGGCACCCTGCCGGAGAGGGGAATCGCCACCGGAGGTCTTCTTCATCGCCATGCTTGCCTCCGAAGCGATGAGTGAGTAGTCTACCTTGGACTATGGGTCCATAGCAGTAGCTAGATGGTTGTCTTCTCCACCATGTGCTTCATGTTTAGATCTCATGAGCTGCCCTACATGATTGAGATCACCGTTATGTAATTCTACATGTTGTGTTTGTTGGGATCCGATGAATATAGGTGTTATGATTGAGTTGCTATACTGAAATATATCTTATGTTATCTCTATGTTGTTTATGATCTTGCATGCTCTCCGTTGTTAGCAGCTATCTTGGCCGAGTAGTTGCTAGTAACTCCAAGAGGGGGTATTTATGCTCGATAGTTGGGTTCATGCCTCTATTTAATCTGGGGGAGTGACAGAAACCTCTAAGGTTGTAGATGTGCTGTTGCCACTAGGGAGAAAACAACATTCATATGCTCAAGGGCATATGATTTGTTTAGATTACACACTTTGCTTAATGCAAGTATCTGTTGTTCGCAACTTAATACTCATGGGGTGTTCG
This sequence comes from Dactylis glomerata, assembly GCA_007115705.1. Lineage (NCBI taxonomy): Eukaryota > Viridiplantae > Streptophyta > Magnoliopsida > Poales > Poaceae > Dactylis > Dactylis glomerata. Next base: position 16,180,205 of record QXEO01000220.1, read on the forward strand.
GATGATATCCCCGTGAGTATAACACCCCAAATTTTGTAACCCAGTTTAAGTACTGTTTAGTGAGGCAAAAATGAGGGCCAACAAAAACTTTTTGTGCTAACATCTGGAAATAGTGTTTCTTGCATGTTTGTCTTGGTTGCTGTATTTAGCATGTCTGATTGAGTTGCTTGTTGAACAAGATTGAGAACCAACACAATCCTTGTGCCCTTGTGGTCATGCCATTATTTATGCTTCTAGCTATTTTCCAAAAAACCGTTATCTTGGCAACCTCTTTTTTTCAATTATCTTTATTTTTTTTCCAAAACAAGAGCCAAGATTTTTTTATTTAAACAAAGCTTTTACCAAAACTAAGTATTTATAAAACTATAGGGACATATAAAGTGGTGTGCTCCCACTATTTTACAAACTTATATTTGATTGACATTTATAAAAGTATTTCAAACACCTTGGATAAACGTTGATAAAGGTGATGTTTATGTGTCCACTAGTTTCTGAAAAGTTTACAAAAAGCTTTACTCCCTTATTTGAAAATATTTTCAGCTTCACCATGGCATGATCATCATCGAGCACTTATTCAACCACTATTTTTGGTAATGTTTGATTATTTGCTAATATCTGACTGTGCGTGATGAGTTGACCTTGTGTGACTCCGTTTAACTTTGATTGAGTTGCTTGTACGTAGCTATGGTCTACATGTAGACATGTGGCCTAATCTAATAAAACACGTCACATTATATTTTTGGCAAGTGCGGATATGTTTTCAAATTGTTTTTAATTTATCTTTCTAACCAAAATCTCTCTTGAGGTTTCTTCTCTATAAACCTTAACCCCCCCCCCTCCTTTTCTCTATTCTCTCCTAGAAAACTATCTCTTTGATTTCTCAAAAAAAATAGAAAAACTCCTGTAATAAAAAAAATGGGAAATGTGATTGATGCTTCACAATCACTCTATTTCTATAAAAATTGTTTTCTGATTCTTTACTTTATTTTTCCTTAATGAGAAAATGCATGACAATGGAACTATGCCATTCCTTGCTTTTTAAATCTCCAATTAAAAAAAGAGAGAGAAGATTCTACTATGCTATCTTATGTCAGTGGAATCTCTTGAACTCAAAAGCCATACCTCGTTATTTTCAAAAATAATAATAACCCAAAAAGCTAGTTCAAATCAAAAATTTCACCAACTTTGGATATGCTCACCGAGTGTGATCGAATCGATTCCCTTATATATATATATATATATATATAGGTAAAATAACCAGGGCACCTTGGTGCCCGGGCACCATGCTCAATACGTATAAAATACGTGATGTTTTGTACATACCCCAAGGTATGTATGACTTTGCACATACTTAGTAGACATAAATGAGGTATGTATACCTTAGGTATGTTATTTTTTTGGAATATATACCTAAGGTATGTAAAAGTACATATATATACGTATTCCGGGTATATATATATTGGGTATATGTATCCTGGGTATATGTATCTTGGGTATGCATATTTTGGGTATGTATGAGTTGGGTATATGTATCTTGGGTATGTATACCCTTGGGTATGCATAATTATAAGCAAAATGTACGTATTTGAAGCATGGTGCCCGGGCACCAAGGTGCCCCATATCAGCTTCCTATATATATATATATATATATCCATTGCGCACCTCGGCCGTAGCGTGCCACTACCTAACGGGTTGAGCCAACTAAACCCGATTATATTTGGATAGTCTCGTACGATTTGAAATCTTGTTGAAGATCCTACTTTTTAGCATGCAGCCGTATCGTCCCAAAATAAATAGGTGGGGAAAAAATCGGCCCACTTGTGTAGTTTCTCGTTGCGTCTCGCATAGAAAGCCACGGCTGTTTCTTGTTGCAGTTTTACTAGCTACAGCATGATATTAATTGAGATCATCCAGAATTTGCAACTCTAACCTTCACAGCTAGATCTATTTCTGAAATCCAATAAATTGAGATCATCCAGAATTTGTAAGTGGAATAAAAAGATCTGCATCATGTTTGTTATTGAATGATTATTGCTAGCATCTAAACTGCAGAGCTGATTAACTTGCATGGTAATTTATCAGCATCTGTCCTTGTAACTAGGTAATCTGTAGTTTCTTTTCTGTCGCATGGCTGCCATCATGACTTCATTTAAGATAAAATGGAAAATCTGCTTGGATGCGATGTTGAAAAGTTTGCAGAGTCGTTATGTCTTGCTAAGTTTACAAAAACATGCACTTTTTTCTCCGAGCATAAAAGTGCAGACATGATATGAGATGGTGGCAAATCTTGTTGTTACTATCTATCTCTATGCCTGTGTGGGTGCATTTTTCTTTCTGGATTATGTGCGTCCGCATCCATTCATGTGCTCTCTTTTCCACTGATGTTTAGCCCTGAGAGGAAGCTAGCTTTACCATCAAATCAAAATGATGCATGTCTTTTCCTCTGAACCATCAGAATCAAGTTGTGACATTCCAACTCACAGCACTTGCTAATGTTTCTCAATAACAGAATATAACAGAATGCGTGGTGCTTTCCTTTTCTTGCTGACTTGCATGGTAAAGGACTAAAGGTAAACATAAACGATTTTTGCTTGTGTGCATGGATGAAACATTTATGCAGTAATCTTGCTAATCGCATGACAAAGATGGGAGAAATCTAACCAAGACGTTTGGCAGGCAGTGATGAACGAGATGGATGAATCAATCAAGCAATCATGCGATCATGATGAAACTTAATCAGGCGGGGGAGACGAGCGCGGCCGCGAGCTCGCCGCGAGGGGAGTAGCAGCCGGCGAAGAGAGCCCTGCGCGCTCCGGCCTCCTCTCCTGGAGGCACGCCTCCTCTGCTCCGGCCTCCTCTCCTGGAGGGCCCGCCTCCCCTCTGCTCAAGGCGGCGGCGGAGAGAGACCAGCTCCGGCGCGAGCTGCGGCGTGAGACCAGCTCCGGCGCGAGCTCCGGCGTGAGGCCAGCTCCGGCGCGAGCTCCGTCCCAGATGTGTCCTCTCCTGGAGGGCCCGCCTCCCCTCTGCTCAAGGCGGCGGCGGAGAGAGGCCAGCTCCGGCGCGAGCTGCGGCGTGAGGCCAGCTCCGGCGCGAGCTCCGTCCCAGATGTCTCGTGATTTCAAAATTAGGACCAGAGGGGAGAAGAAATGTTTCAGGGAGGGGGTTTTCGCAAAATTCTTTTTAGTGGGCTGGGCCGCCGGGGGCCATCTAATTCGGGCCGGAGGGAGTAACACTAGTAGAAAAAGGGGCAACAATACCGGTTCCATAGGGGCTTTTGTACCGGAAATAAAACCGGTACAAAAGATTCGGGACAAAAGCCCCCCCCCCCCTCTTTGGTACCGGTTCCTTACGAACCGGTATTAAAGGCACCTCCACGTTGGCTCCCAGGAGAGTGCAGGCTAGGGACCTTTGGTACCGGTTTGTAACACGAACCGGTACCAAAGGATTTCAGGGTTTAGGGTTTTAAATAGGAGGGGTTTAGGGGTTTAGGAGTATCGGACCATTTCATCGTACGAGGATCGCGTCGATGCGCCAGAAACGTGTTTCGATTTAGGAGTACATGAAGATCAAGGTAATGCATATCAACTTGGTGCATATAATATAACACATGTAATTGCATAAGATCGCAAATTAAGTAGTACATGCATGAAGATCGATCTTCATGCATATATAGTGGTACTCTCCGAGGCATACTATCTATTACATGTAGCATAGTGGTACTCTCCGAGTCAAGCTATATATTACATGTAGATCTTCATTCATAGTGGTACTCTCCGAAGTTAGGTATGACGTCCCGAAGGAAAAATCCCGCCAATTCCTCGCCAATTGCTTTGAAGCGGTGCTCGATTGGGAGCCTGTCACGCTTTCTTGCCAACTGTAAAAGAATGAGATTCAAATAAATACATGAGCTATGTATATATATATATATCAAATCACAATCAAACAATTATGACTGAAACTTAGCACAAGTTATGGTAACAAAATAAATTTGTGAATATTGTTTTCGTACCTCTCTATTCCTTTGATTATTCGTTCTCTCGCTGACAATCTTATGGATGTTCTCGCAAACATAGTATCCACATAGATTAGTCCCCTCAGGTTGTTGCGCGCATTTCTGTACAAGAATATAATTTAATCAAATAATAATCAAGTATGATAAAGGTGTGTGGACCTAGGTAATACTACTTACTTTGTTCGCACGCCATATCAGCTTCGGTTTCCATCCACCGGTCGGATCTTCCTGGATGAACGTTTGCCATACGCTGCCCGACAAAAGAAAATGCATAAAAGAGTTATTAATTTGTTGATATCAGGAAATTAACGAAAAAACCGATAAGAATTAAAATTACCTTTTGAGCATATCAAAAGCCGACTTGTATAGTATAGGCTCTTTGGTTAGTGAGTCAAAGACTTCAACCTCTCCATCGTACATTTTAATGACGATAAGAATAAAGTGGAACCTGCGCACGTTTAAATATGCAGTGTCATAGATATAAGTCATCAGTTAAAATTTTAACATATGGTGAGCACAATAGAATGTGTTATAAGACAGTTACACTTACTTGAAGTTGTAAGGCCAAAGTATTATCTTTTTGTCACGTTGTCGCTTCAAAAACCTTAGCAAAGTCTCTGGTGTATCCTTGTTAAAGATGGGATCTTCTATGGTTATTTCATGCATTGTATCTGGATCAATGAACCCAATGTCCGTGATTTCATCCCTTTTGCATTCGAGCTTCTTCGATCTGCATAATATAGCGCACAAAAGATTAAATTGAGGATAATTTGCTGACAATGAATGAGCTGAGCTAAAGAATTCTCAAATTATATTAATAAATCACTTACAGACAATAGCAACTGATGATAGATTTGTCGATGGCCCGGAGATTGTATAACTGAAAAAGTTCGAGGAAGTCAACGCTCACAGAGTATTCTTGGAAGTAGTGCTCATCCTTAACTCGCACCATGATACAATCAATCCCTCTCTTTATGGCATTAGTGTACCAGATATTCAAATTACGCATACATGTTGGTAGCGACCTGATATTCTCGACCAGATCTTTCCCTGGAACAAATTGATATACTACTTCAGCCATGGGGTAATCAATTGTGTTTTGTCGAGAACTTTCAACGGCCTTCTCGTCAAACACCTTGAGAGGGGGACCGATTGAACGGGTTGTTCTCCGAGCTGGTAGACTTGTTTCCTAGTTTTCGCCGAGACCACCGATTGATCGGGTTTTTTCACCTCCACCATAGCGTCATACGACTTTTCAATAGAACGCCTATAGTCAGATGGCGGCGATGGTGGAGGGTCATATAGATTCTCAACGGTACGAATAACTTTCACCGGATCTAGAGTCTTCTCAAAAGGTATCTCTGGCACTTTCTTAGCAAAATATTTTGCCACCTGGGACTTAGAGATTTCGCTGCATTCCTCGATAGTTCTTTCCCAAGGTAACTTCTCGATAGGCGGCAGTGGTTTCTCCTTTCTAGGTCTCTTCCTAGGCGGCGTACCGTTCCGCTTAAAAAACGCAGTCTTACGCGGAGGATCTCGAGATGGTGGACTCGCGCTGGGGTCCCTCTCCGGTAGGTGTGGACTTTGCTGCTCATGTGGACTGCTACCAGGCGGAGTCGATGGCCATTGCTGCTCATGTGGAATTTGCTGCTCATGTGGAATTTGCTGCTCATGTGGACTGCTACGAGGAGGAGTCGGTGGCCTTGGCGGCAGGACGATGTATTTCTTGGACCATATGGCGAAACCGCGCTTGACATCGGCCAGTGTCTTCTCTTCGTCACCTCCAGGAAAATCAAGCTCCATAGTTTCAAAACCCGGAAGAACGTCATCCACCCCGACACGAACACAGCCAGCTGGAATGGGCATATGATGGTGCGTTGCTCCATCTTCGTTTGGGTAAACATAGCCGACCGCGACCTTAACGGACACGTTCCTCATTTGCACATGTAGCTCGCAATCTGTCTTCTCCGTGATATAATCCACGGGGTAGCTTCCTGCACATTCAAGATGCGAGGAACCCACACTGCTTCTTCGCTGAGATGGGGCGGCATCGGGTTGAGGATCTTGTATAAACAGCGGCTGATCAGGTGCCCTCTGATTTTGCTCAAGCACCTCCACCCTATTTATCAATTCTGCTAACTTGTCTAAGTCCTGCTTCTTCTTTCTCGAACGGCTTCTATAAGTGTCAGCGCACTCCGGCCATGCTTCCTTCATGGTCACACCTGGGAGGGCTCGTACCCGTCCAACGTGTTCCGCATTCCCAAGAGCGAGTGTCAGCTCGTCATTCTCTCTATCGGGAATGTACTCTCCCTTTCTAACCTTTTCAATTGCATCTATAAACTGCGTCGTGATTGCATTAACTTTATCCTTCCATTTTCCCTTTGCAACGATCTGCCCTGTCTTTGGGTCCAACCCTGCCCCATGCGCGAACAACCAGAACTTGGACCGGTCGGGCCAGTCCCATGTCTGTGGAGTGATTCCTGCCTCCATCAGTTTAGCTTCAAATGCTCTCCACTTCGGAATGGCAGTCTTGTAGCCACCTGACCCCAAATGATGGAAATGTTCCTTCTTTGAAGCATTTTTCGTATTTGTGACTGATCGGGACACAGCAGTAGAAGATTTCTTATAGCTCTTAAATGCGGGCCAGTGATCTTTTATCTTCACTAGACTTCCAGTGAATACTGGATCTTTATCTGCATATCTGGCCCATAAATTTTTCTTCCAGGTCTGGAATTGTGTGGCCATCCTCTTAAGAGTCCATTCCTTGACTTTCTTCTTCTGGCCTTCCGTCATGTCTTCCGGTAGGCTAAAGTGTGTCAGTAGACTGTCCCAAAGAAAAAGCTTTAGAGTATCATTGACATAACTAGCTTCAGGCCCTGCGTTCTTCGGCTTATGCCACTCTACAATGCTGATCGGTACATGGTCCCTAACAAGAACTCCAGCCTGGTTTATGAATTTACGGCAGTGCTCTTTGGGCTCCACCGGTTGACCACTAGCCTTAAATGCGGTGAGGGCTAACCTACCCTCGCCCTTTAGACGTTGCGTCGGGCCTCGTTGCTTTTTAACAGATTTGCTCGATGATCCAGAAGGCTAAAAGAAAAATGATTCATTAATAAGTGTAATACAAATAAATCAATGCATCAAGTGATGAACATATAGCCTTGATATACACCTCGCCGAAGTTTATTAAGGACACTTCGTTGTCTCTTCTTTCTTCAGACTCAAGTCCCTCACCGGCATCGTTCAAAAATTATGACCCGAAATCATCGTCATCTCCATCGGGTTCTCCATTGGGTTCCGGTCCACGGGCACTCTCAAATATCATTTTCTGCACCATTTCTTCTTGCTCCTCATCTCGAATGAAGGTGTCGTCCTCCATAGCTCAATGTCACTGCAAAATTAAGTGCAATTATTTGATTTATCATGTCATTCGGATATATATTTCTAGTTGACAAATAGTATGATTATTCCATCCATAACAAGTTACATCTAATTTATCATTCGGATATATATTCCTAGTTCCCATCAACCACGTTTCAAACATCGCATCGGTTTGAAAATAAGTTGACAAGTGTTCCCAGTTTTCATAGCAATTATATTTATCATTTGTCTTCATTTTCAAATTATTTTCAGTTCATTTGAGACATCCTTTTCACGATCCATAGCAAGTTACATCACCAAAATAGTATGATTATTCCAATCTGCCTCTTCAATAGCCAATAAATAATAGCACTGTAAGCAAACTTTCAAACTGTATCTTAGTAAACAATCATTTGTCTGGTAAAACAAAAATGGTAGAATACATAAATTGCTCTAGATCTAAGGATACATGTTTCATCAATATATATAAGCTATTCACACATCAGACCAATGTGCCTTCACATTTTAAATCCAAGGCCACTGAATTATCTTCACTACCAACACGGGCTTAGATTTCTATAAGAAGCATCAACCATTCTCCTCATGTATATATGAGAGGAATTCGAATATTACATTGGAACCTTGCTGAATTTGTAGCAGACCCTGTAAAATTAGAGAAAAGTACAAACTCAATCAGAAGTTGTCCGAAGTAGAAACTATGTGTCTTTCTACCAGATTTAACAAAAAAAATACTTTCATTATCAATAGTAGCAGCATCACTACAGATTGTACACACACAAAAGAACAGCACACACACCTGGTTGTGTAAGTGAGACTATCATAATCCAACAACATAAAATAATATTGTAGGTGCAAGAAGACATAAGACATGGTAGAGATGTTCTCAAAGATGAATGGATAAGTCATCAAAGATGAGAAGTATAAGAGATAAAGCTAAAACTCGTATCAATATCTTTGCATACAATCTAATACAAAATATAATACACTTAATAAAAAGATTTCCATAAGAACTATCAAGTATGTATGACGAGGCATTTCTAAACAGAAGAGCAAATGAAGAGCATTCAGCCATTCATCAAAAACAAGGCCTAGTTTAGCTCATCATCCCACAAAGAGTCTAAAGAGAATGAGCTCAAGGCAGCAAGAAGGGTGAGTAATTGCAACAAGATAATTACACATGTATTTCTAGCCGTACAGTGATAGTGTTTGTCATTATTCCAGTTTAACTTCCAAAACTAGATTACTTTTGGAGTATGTAGAGTGTTATATCACATTATCACTGAAGAGATCCTGGGCAAAACATAATCTGCAAAAGTGTGGTAGCTGAAACGTGAAGCTGTTTTCAAATTTTTTGGTGTTCAAATACGATTAACATACAATTTAAAACAGCAGTACATCGTGTAATTTAATGTACAGCATCACTGTAAATACGTAGTATAATGTAATAATGTATGCTCTCTGCTCACTGGCAATGCCAAATATGTTACTGCATGATGTGTTGACACTTGATTGTTAAGGTTTCTTGGAATCAATTTTCTTTATCAACTATACTCTATATTTTGTAGTATGCATGTGTGACAGTTGGTATTGATAATTTGACATCTATCCATCAATTGTTTTTAAGAAAATTGATGACTGTCCAAGCTAAATATTTTGTAGGAGTAAGGAAAGAACCGGCGAGAACAGAGTCCGTACCTTGAACTTGGACTGCCGCAGCTTGGGCGCGTTGGCGACCGACTGGAAGTTCACCACGACTGCGAATCGGGAACCGCGAGAGGAGTGAGCGAAGAACGGAGAGACGACGGGGCAGGGGAACGCGGGAGGAGGCCGGGGGCGCGGGAGGAGGCCGACGGGAGGAGGCCGGGGGCGCGGGAGGAGGCCGGGGGCGCGTGCGTGCTCCGGCGGCTGCGCGCTCCGGCGGCTGCGTGCTCCGGCGGCGCGTGCGTGCGTGCTCCGGCGGCTGCGTGCTTGGACAGAGAGAGAGGCGATTTGGCGCGTGCGTGCGTGCAGGTGGAGAGAAAAAGCCCTAAACGACCTTTCGTACCGGTTGCGGTAAAGAACCGGTACTAAAGGTAACCTTTAGTACCGGTTCGTAATAGAGACCGGTACTAAAGGTAATTACGAAAATTCTTTTCGCGATTTTAACCTTTCGTACCGGTTCTTTACACCAACCGGTACCAAAGGTGTTTTTCTTTTTCTTCTGATTTTTCTGTTGCTTTTTCTGTTGCTTTTCGTTGGATTTTTCTTTTGCTGTTTCTTTTGATTTTCGTTTCATTTTTTTTGCCGTTTCTATTGATTTTTCTTTTGCAGTTTCTTTTCATTTTCATTTTTGCTTAGTTATATTTCATTTTCTATTTTCTTTTGATTATATATGTTTGATTTTATTTTTGATTAGATATATTTGATTTTATTTTTGATTAGTTATATTTGATTTTCTTTTTTCTTTTGATTAGATATATTTGATTTTATTTTTGATTAGATATATTTGATTTTATTTTTGATTAGTTATATTTGATTTTCTTTTTTCTTTTGATTAGATATATTTGATTTTATTTTTGATTACTTATATTTGATTTTCTATTTTCTTTTGATTAGTTATATTTGATTTTATTTTTGATTACTTATATTTGATTAGTTATATTTGATTTCCTATTTTATTTTGATTAGTTATATTATATTTGATCATATGTTCGCTTTATAATTAAGTGTCGGTTAGCGCGGCGGCACGCTGCGTCCGTGAGAGGAAAAGGGCGGGAAGAAAAGGGCGGAAAGAAAAAGGGCGGGAAAACGATTGAACAGGAAAAGAAGTACATATCTCAACTGAAAATTAAGATACATGGCCGGATTAGGTCACAATCGGCCGAGCTTGTTTTCGAATGTTGGAGTGATTCAGTCATAGTCGTGCCTAGCCCTATAAACGTCGCCACTGTAGTCGTCGTACTCGCCGGTGTCATCGTCGCTGGCATCGGGGTCGCGGTAGTCATACCTCGACTGGTGAGCACGCGTGGGCTGAGACTGAGGATAGCGCAGGCGGGGGCCACGGTAGGCCATGACGCTCTGGAGAGTCCGGCCGCGCCACCATAGCCGACGGCCGGCCTCGTTGAAGTTCGAACGAGGCGAGCCGTCCTCCTCGTGCCTGGCAAGCGCACTCTCACGCCGATTGATGAAGAAGGCATCCCAAGTCGGGCTGTAGTCGGGATGCCACTGAGGATTCCTCCGCTGCTCTGGCGTGAGCTCGAAGTAGTAGTGGTTCGTGATAGCCATCTGGCGCGCCACACCTACAGGGACAGGAGGGACTGGTACGCCTCCGACGCTCAGCATCCAGCCGGTGGGGACGCGGTAGCCCGGCGGGCAGGGGTAGTTTGAGGCGCAAAGCGCCTCCGCCTCCTGGGGGGTTAGAGATACGGTGGAAGCCATGGAAGAGAGTGATGAGGTTTGCAGATATGAGTCTAGATGTGATATGTAAATGGAGGCCAAGCCTACATATATATAGTGAAAAATGGCGGGAAGACGGAGGCGGGAAGCGGTGGAAAGCGCGGGAAGAAAACTGTCGGTGGGATAAGGACGTGTGGGTAACCTTTAGTCCCGGTTGGTGGGTGCAACCGAGACTAAAGATGTCGGTAGGATAAGGACGCGTGGGTGGATGCACTGCTCGATGAGATAAGGACGCGTGGGTGGACACACGATGCCCCTGTCGGAGGAACAAGACAAAGTAGAAGCGGTGGCGCGGGGAACCATCTAACCTTTAGTCCCGGCTGGTGGGTATAACCGGGACTAAAGGTGGTTTTTGTGTCATCTAACAAAACTGTCGGTGGGATAAGGACGTGTGGGTAACCTTTAGTCCCGGTTGGTGGGTGCAACCGAGACTAAAGATGTCGGCAGGATAAGGACGCGTGGGTGGATGCACTGCTCGATGAGATAAGGATGCGTGGGTGGACGCACGATGACCCTAGAAGCGGTGTCGTGCCTATAAAAGGAGCATCGATACGCCATGGCAAGCAGCTCAACAAGCCAACCTAGAAGGTAGGGAGAGTTTCATTCCCATGGATGGAGGACAGGGTTGGGAAATCTCCCGTGGTGGAGTTTCTCGAAGATGTCGTTGGTGCTCACGCCCTACGGCATCTTTGGAAGCTCCGCCTCAGAAAAAATTTCCCTGCAAGCCCGTGGAAAATTTCCCTCATACAGTAACATCATTACACAAAAATCCATATTGAGATACACAAGTTATGATCCCTAGCTATCTAGTCTTCTGAGTTTTCTTCTTGTGTTTCCCTTTCTTCTGATTGCGACGCAGCCATGGACAATCTTCATTATTTAAAATGATGCTTGGGTCAGTTTTCACCTTGAAGGGTGGAATATTATCAAACTTATTATAATCTTCTGACATGTCTGTCTTGTCCTCTACTCCCACGATGTTTCTTTTTCCTGAAAGAACTATGTGGCGCTTTGGCTCATCGTATGATGTGTCCTCTTGCCTTTCTTTTCTTTTTTTCGGTTTGGTAGACATGTCCTTCACATAAAAAACTTGAGCCACTTCACTGGCTAGGACGAATGGTTCGGTGTCGTACCCTAGATTCTTGAGATCCACTGTAGTCATTCCGTACTGCGGGTCTACCTGTACCCCATTTCTCAGGTTGAACCATTTGCACCGGAACAAAGGGACCTTGAAATTAGGTCCATAGTCAAGTTCCCATATCTCCTCTATGTACCCATAATATGTGACCTTCTTCCCATTGTCCTCTGCTGCATCAAAGCGGACACCACTGTTTTGGTTGGTGCTCTTTTTATCTTGGGCGAATGTGTAAAATGTATTCCCATTTATCTCGTACCCTTGAAATGTCGATATAGTCGAAGATGGTTGCTTGGCCAACAAGTATAGCTGTTCTTCATCAGTGACATTCATGAGCCGTGTTTGCAACCAACCGCCGAAAGTCTTCATGTGTTCTCCATCAATCCAATCTTCACGTTGCTCCGGGTATTCAGAGCGTAAAATATTCTTGTGTTCCACTTTGTACGGAGCCACCAAGCTGGAATTATGTAGAATTGTGTAGTGTGCTTGAGTGAAAGAATGTCCGTCCATACACATTGTTGCTTTCTTTCCTAGCGTGCCTTTTCCACGCAGTCTCCCCTCATAGCGCGATTCAGGAACACCGATTGGCTTAAGGTCAGGAATAAAGTCAACACAAAACTCAATGACCTCCTCTGTTCCATAGCCCTTGGAGATGCTTCCTTCTGGCCTAGCACGGTTATGAACGTATTTCTTTAAGACTCCCATGAATCTCTCAAAGGGGAACATGTTGTGTAGAAATACAGGACCGAGAACACTAATCTCTTCGACCAGGTGAACGAGGAGATGCGTCATTATATTGAAGAAGGATGGTGGGAACACCAACTCGAAGCTGACTAGACATTGCACCACATCCTTCTGTAAATTTTGTAGAGTTAGTGGATTGATCACCTTCTGAGAAATTGCATTGAGGAACGCACATAGCTTCACAATGGGTACTCGAACATTTTCTGATAGAAGCCCCCTCAATGCAACCGGAAGTAATTGTGTCATAATCACGTGGCAGTCATGAGACTTTAGGTTTTGAAACTTTTTCTCTGACATGTTTATTATTCCCTTTATATTCGATGAGAAGCCAGACGGGACCTTGATGCTACTCAGGACTTCAAAAAAGATCTCCTTCTCTTCTTTGGTAAGAGCGTAGCTGGCAGTACCTTGATACTTCTCTGGATTCAGGTTGTTTCCTTCATGGATACATTGCTGGTCGTGCCGTGCATCCGGTGTATCTTTTGTCTTCCCATACACGCCCAAGAAGTTTAGCAGGTTCACGCAAAGATTTTTCGTCACGTGCATCACGTCGATTGCAGAGTGAACCTCTAGGATTTTCCAGTAGGGTAGCTCCCAAAATATAGACATCTTCTTCCACATGGGTACATGTCCGTCAACATCATGCGGAACAGATTGTCCGCCAGGACCCTTTCCAAAGATCACTTTTAAATCCTTGACCATATCATATATAACATCCCCAGTAGGGCGGGTAGGATTCATTTGGTCTTCTGCCTCACCTCTGAAATGCTTTCCTCTCTTTCTTACTTGATGCTGTTTTGGAAGAAATCGACGATGCCCCATGTACACATTCTTGTTTCTCAAATATATACTGTCAGTCTCACCTAAACAGTGTGTGCATGCATTGTATCCCTTGTTTGACTGTCCTGAAATGTTACTAAGAGCAGGCCAATCATTGATGGTTACAAACAACAACGCTCGTAGGTTAAATTCCTTTTGTTCGTGCTCATCCCAAATAGGTACACCTTCTTCACGCCACAACTGTAAAAGTTCTTCAACCAATGGCCTCAGGTACACATCAATGTCGTTGCCGGGTTGCCTCGGGCCTTGGATGAGCACTGGCATCATAATAAACTTCCGCTTCATGCACAACCAAGGAGGAAGGTTATAGATACATAGAGTCACTGGCCAGGTGCTATGACTGGAGCTCTGCTCCCCGAAAGGATTAAAGCCATCTGTACTTAGACCAAATCTTAAGTTCCTTGCGTCATCTGAAAATGACTTGTACTTTCTATCGATTTTTCTCCACTGCGATCCGTCAGCGGGGTGTCTCAGCATCACATCTTTCTTACGGTCCTCTTTGTGCCATCGCAACAACTTGGCATGCTCTTTGTTTTGGAACAAACGTTTCAACCGTGGTATTATAGGAGCATACCACATCACCTTCGCAGGAACCTTCTTCCTGTGGGTGGACTCGCCCTCAACATCGCCAGGGTCATCTCGCCTGATCTTATACCTCAATGCACCACATACCGGGCATGCATTCAAATTCTCGTACTCCCCGCGGTAGAGGATGCAGTCATTGATGCATGCATGTATCTTCTGCACCTCTAATCCTAGAGGGCAGACAACCTTCTTTGCTTCGTACGTACTAGAGGGCAATACGTTCTCCCCTGGAAGCATCTTCTTTATTATTTTCAGCAACTTTTCAAATCCCTTGTCAGAAGTACCATTCTCTGCCTTCCATTGCAGCAATTCCAGTGTGGTACCCAGTTTTTTCTGGCCATCTTCGCAATTTGGGTACAACAGTTTGTTGTGATCCTCTAACATTTTCTCCAACTTCAACCTCTCCTTTTCACTTTCGCAGTTTATCTTCGCATCAAGAATGGCCCGACCTAAATCGTCATCGGGGTCATCAAAAATGGGCTCATCAAAAATGGGCTCTTCTTCAGCTTCGTCTTCCCCCATACTACTATCACCGTCTTCAGTGAATATAGGATAGTTGTCACTATCCTCTTCTTCTTCGTTGCCTTCCATTATAACCCCTCTTTCTCCGTGCTTGGTCCAACAACTATAGCCGGGCATGAAACCATTCTCAAGCAGGTGGAAGTGAAGGGTCTTTGAGGTAGAGTAATCCTTCGTATTCCTACAGGAACTACATGGACAATAAATGAAACCATTCGACCGCCTGTTTGCCTCCGCCACGTTGAGAAAATAATGCATGCCAGTAATGAAGTCGGGATGGCATCGGTCACCGTACATCCATTGTCGATTCATCTGCATTATATAAGTATATCAAAAATCATTAATTACACAACATCATGGATATATGAGTGACCAACTTAATTAATATTCAAGTTCATCACATAAAACTAAGTTTTTTTATTTAAAAAAAGAGGCTCACCGAGGTGGTACAGTGCCGGCTAGGGGAAGACGCTGGCGATCGACGGCGGTGAGGACGGGGACGATACTAAAACCTACAAATTATACTTTAATTTGAGCTCAATTGCATACAAAAAGAATGAAATTCCTAACTTAGGCATTTCATCAAACACCTTGCTAGCACTAGAAAAATAATACGAGTTAAACTAGCAAAGAAATGAGCTAAATTAGGAACGCCGGAAGAAAGGATGATATTGCTAACCCTTGGATAGATGGGTGCCGCCAATCTTGATAAAATGGTGGAGAAAAATAGAGATTTTTTGGAGTGTGAGAGGTGTCAAATATTTGGAAATGTGAGAGGAGAGGGAGAGAAAATGAGATGCAGGGATCAGGCTAGCTGAAGAAATAGGGCAGGGACCCTTTAGTACCGGTTCTTCTTATGAACCGGTACTAAAGGTCTTTAGTACCGGTTCATAAGAAGAACCGGTACAAAAGGCCCTCAACTAATTGTCCTCGGCCGGCTGGGCTAGGGAACCGGTACTAATGTACCCTTTAGTACCGGTTCATAGGGGAACCGGTACTAAAGTCTCAGACCGTTGCCCCTTTTTCTACTAGTGTAAGAAGTTCTCATGTTAATTAATCTCCATTAATCCATCATTCGTGTCCTGCTACTCTGAGCAGTCAGCATGTTACATCATTACATGTCAGGGCAGTGAAGTTTAGCAGCCAGGCGGTTCGTCGAGGGAGATCGATGAGATGCATGCGCTGGTACGGTAGCGGCCCGGCGGCTAGCGGCTGCTCGACGACGATGCTGACGAGATGCGGCGGGCGAGGACGGACGAGGCTGTTGAACACGATGAAGCCATGAATGGCATGGCAACTGATGCCATCTAGTTGGATTTGTCCAGGTCCGATCTAGCATCAGCCCAGCACCAGCATAAACCTGATAGATCCATGCATACCGTATGGATGGCAAAGTTGGCTACTAATATGGGAATAGCTAGCAGATACCTTTGCATCGTTGCAATCAAGTGAGTCATATTTGTTGATGATCAAAGATGATATGTGTACATGTATACTCCATCTTTGAAACTGCTACTCTCTTTTTTGGGTAGACATATACTCTATTTGTTTTCTGTATGTACTCAAATTCACACGAAGATACTTCAACTGTGATATACTGATATGTACATACATATACTTGTTTGGAAAAAAAAGGTATATACTACTTCAAAAAAGGTATATACTCCTATGAAAATAAAGGGTATATACTTCTTAAAAAACCAGGAACATAATTCTTTGATTGCAAAGCAGTACATACTGCTTTGGAGAGAAGTGGTATACACTGTTTATTCCAAATCGAGCAGTATGTTCGCAAGAAATATATACCTTCCAATTTGATTTTGAGCAGTATGTTTATTCGAAATTGTGCAGTATGTTTGCAAGAAGTATATACCTTTCACTGAATTTGAGCAGTATGTTTATTCGAAATTGTGCAGTATGTTAGCAAGAAGTATATACCTTTCACTTTGAATTTGAGCAGTATGTTTATTCAAAACTGTGTAGTATGTTGGCAAGAAGCATATACCTTTCAATTTGAATTTGAACACTATGTTTATTTGAAGTTACTATACGTACCACCATACCACAATAAAAAATCAAGCGGTATTTGTGTTACCAAACAAATCACATGCACGAGTCATATCCAGCCCAAAACATAAATTATCTTGATGGATCCGATCCATATTTTTGGGGATTCGTTCACTAACTAAATGCATGCAATCGCACTAGATAAGTATTTAAATTATATTTTTCACTATCTTTTTGTTACTTATTGGGTATTGGGTATACCCAACCCGTTAAGGGGTGGGAGTATGTACCCCTGGGAGTATATATATTTTTTACTTCGACATAGATCTTCACCACATCAAATCACACTACCCTGATCTATCCAAGTAAGCCATTGCTTGGATATAATTGCACTATCTCTAACTCAAAAATTTGACCATCACATCTTTCAATCTTAATTTCCATATTATGTGTACGAATGCAACCAAACTTGGCAATGCCATCTTCAATTCAACATGATCCTGACTCTATCTGGTCCCTCAGACCAATCTAGTACATGGAAAATCCGGATGTTATACTCGTAAAAATTATGGACAACACTCAAATTAATATCTATTCCTAGCTCTCTCAATCTAACTTCTTTTAATCAGTACCAAAACCTCACCGCCGCCTCTCCAACTGCCTAACCTCTCTCTCTCTCTGGTCGACCGTACACTGTAGCTACAGTGCCACCCTTTGTTATTTGGTTTTGGGGAAGGAGGAAGAGAGAAAAGCGGAGCCGAGCATGTCTATGACCGTGCACACAAGAAACCTCGCTGCCACCCTCTCTTTTTCTCCACCCAGTACCAGAACGAGTAACATGACCCCCCACACGCCCTATTCCTCCTCCTAGACGCAGCCCTAGCCGACCCTAGGCCCTTCTTCTCTCTCGTGTGCCCTGCATGGCCGATGGCATGGTCCATTTTAAAAACGAGCCCCTCTCTTCAAGCCAGCACGCCACCAGCCTCACCTCTTCGTCCTTGGTCAAACCCACGAGTTTCCTCGTCCTTGTCGTCTTTCCGCCGTCCTATATCAAGCGTGCTCTGAGTGCCGACTGTGCGTCGAACACCTGGCGGGCGTGGAGTCGTCGTCTCGCCTCCAAGCCGGCCGTCCTTCCCCGAGCACAGCCGCTCGCCAGGGACCTATATTTGCCTTCCTCAACACGCTGGCGCGGTACGAGCCCCTCTATTTGTCCCCCTCCATCTGGCCGTGCTCGCCGTCCCCTGCAGCCAGCCCGTAGACGCCACGTCGAGCCGAGCTCGGCCTCGCCCAGTTTAAAGCCCATCCGAGACCCCCTCTCTCTCAAACCATCACCCACTCACACTAAGTGAGAACCAGACCAAGCTCCACCTCCTCTAACTCCCTCAGTTCTCGGTTTTGGCCAGAGCACCGCCGCCATGGCCGGCGTCGCGTCGCGAGCGTGCTTCAGACCACCCCGCAGCCTCCCTTCTCCTTCTCCTGCATGACCTCGTCACCCTAGAGCTCACCCCCGACTCGGTTTTTCTCAGGAACGTCGGGTTCATCGAGCGCATCATCGACTTCCATCCGCCCGCTCCGGCATCCGTCGAGCTCCTTCATCCCGGCCTCGGGGCCGACCAAGGAGTAGCCGAGAGGGTTGACGGTGCTTCTCTGAGCCCCCTCGTGTTGACCGCGCTTCCATGCGGGCTCCCGAGCCCACTCCGGCGAGCTCCGACTGCAGGCCGTCGTCCTGGCGCCGCGTAGGCTCGCGCTCGTCTCGGACCACCGCCCGGAGGAGCTGGAGTTGCAGGCCTCCGCCTCCCTCTCTCAACTCTCTCTATCTGTCTCGTTCTTTTTATCCATGGCCTGAGAGCCCTAACCACCCAGTTGTTTTGCCTGCAGCTCCCCAGAAACGTGCCGCGGCCGAGTCCGTCTTCTCCGTCGCTGCAGGCGTTGTTAGGGCATGTACAACGCGGGTGCTAAGCCTGGGCGCCAGGGTTCCCTTCCCAGCCGTTAGACTCAATTCCCGGCCAGTCCCAGGAATTCTTGTTGCATCGACGCCTAACTAAGCACTGGGCGCTCCGCCTATTTTTCCCTCCAGCAAACAATTTTTCCTAACAGCGGACGCTGTGGACAGGTAGAAAACAAATGATTGTTAGCGCCTTGATTAGCGGCTTTCGTTGGAGGGTGGGGCGCTTGGCTACCTTTACTTTTCCGTAAGTATTTTTTATAATCACTTAAGCGCCTCCCTAAGCATCTCCCATTGTACTTGCCCTTAGCATTAATCTTGACATTTTGTACACATGCATGTCTGCACGTTGAGTCAGTAGTAGCCGGTCTATGCATGTGTGCATGGCTGAGTACTAGTATAGATGGATTAGCAGCATGATGGAGTGATTCTAGGAAGTGGAGGACGTGCGCATGGTTAGTGGTGTTAGTGGGCAGGTGTGCTACCAGGTTGGGTCTATTTAAAGACTTGTAAATCAGATTATTTGAGGAATGAGAAGAGAGGAAAGATGTAGCACTTGTGTTCTCACCGGGAGCAAAGGCAAAGCCAGTATTCTCTTGGTGAAGTGCGTGAGTGAGTGTTGTTCTTGTGAGAGAGATTGAGAGAGTGAGAGTTAGAAGAAGAAGAGGCGCTGCGACATGCAGCGCCAACAATTGGTATCAGAGCCCGAAGATCCTAGGCGGTGGCAGCAGCTCGGTGGACTTCGTGCGAGATGGAGGCCGGCGGCGCAAGGAGGAGGCTGCTTGTGGCGCGATGCCGCTAGCACCCAGTTACGGTGTGAAGCCGCAAGGAGGAGGCAGTGGTGTGATGCTGCCACGAGAAGATGATGGTGTGATGCCGTCATAAGAAGCCGACGGTGTGATGTCGTCACGAGGCGGCGGTGGTGTGATGTCGCCGGGTGCCGATGGCGGTGGTGCGAAGTCATCGTCATCAAGAAGAGTTGGTGTGAAGCCAACAAAAGGCTGCAATGTGATGCCGCGGCAAGATGTCGTGGTAAAGGCGCTGTGAGGGCGTCATCCATGGCAAGATGGCGTGGTACCGACCAGTGGCGGAGCCAGGAATTAAATTGAGCCGGGTCGAACAAATAAGCTCTAAATTTTTTTGGGGGCAACAAAATCACATGTAATCAACAAAAAAATGGTCCAAACAGATTCATTTGTCACATTTCACCGAGTAGAAGTACAAACTGACTAAAAAAACAAAAACTTGATGCAATAGTGCTACATTTTGAGAAGATATTATCATACCATTAAGTTAATTCCATGCTGGGAAGTCGAAATCCACGAGGAAGATGACCTCTACGGTTACTGTAGGCATGAAAACGAAGCATAATCTTCTTGTCATCAATTTGTGCAAATATCTCTTTCTCAACATAGCAAATCATCAAATCATTGAGCCAATCATCCCCTATCTTGTTTCGAAGATCTGATTTTATAATCTTCATGGCTGAGAAAACCCTCTCTACTGATGCTGTTGCCACATGCAATGTCAAAGCTAGTTTAATAAGGCGGTAGACCAATAGAAATGTCAAATGATATCTTTTCTGAACCAACTTGAGAGCAAGATCACTCAAAGTATCACAAGCTATGAATTCAGGAGTTCTCTTCATGACATCAACATATATGTTCAGTTCATCAATCAATAGACAACAATCATGTGAAGAGAAATCAGCAGAGTATGTGGTAGCAAGCTCAACTAGCATATCATTGTCAAAGCTGTTGAATGAGTCTCTAGGATCAAGGCATGAAGTGCACAATAATAGGCGTGTAGAAGTTTCAGAAAATCTATGATTCATCTCAACTATGTTTCTGTCAAGCACCTCATTAAAGATTTGTACCTTGTAATGATGCAAGCAAGTAACCATCTTGCGTGAGCTCCTTGGGTTGTCGGCCAATACCAATGTTTTTAAACCATGTAGCTCCCCACGCATATTAGAGGCACCATCATATCCTTGACCTCTTAAGCTAGACATGGACAAATTATGTTTCACAAACATTGCATCTAGATATGTTTTCAAAGAATTCCGGGATCGGCAACCACATTTGCTAAATCAAAGATTTCCGGAACATTTGCCTACAACAATGAAAATGAAACAAACTATGAGGAAAGATTTCACACTAGTAATTATTTACTAGACAAATATGTATCAAAACTCAAGACAAATGGGGGAAATTCAACCTCTATGCGTGCCCACTTGCGTGCTTCTTCTGCTGCCTCCTCTTCTTCAATCCAGGCAGCCAGGTCAGCCTCGTCGGCGGAGTCCATCGAAGACGGCAGCCGGGCCGAGCAGAGCAGAGGGCGCCGTGCTGCAGCGCCGTGGTGCGCGGAGGCGGTAGGGGACAGACGGCCGAGGGGGGCGGTCGGGAACGGGCGGCCGACGGGCCGAGGCCGGCGGTCGGGAACGGGCGCCCGACTGCGATGGGCCAAGGGCGGCGGTCGAAAACTTGGGATCGAGGCCTGGCGGCTGGCGGCGCGTGCGAGAGCGAGCGAGGGCATTGCGAGCAGGGTTGCGAGGGGATTAGGTCATTGTTCGTGCGGGCTGTGGGGCAGGAAGAGGCTAACCGGTACCCCATTTTTTTCCCCAAAAACTGAGCCGGGTCGGCTGCCCAGGCTCGACCCAGTGTTGGCTCCGCCAATGGTACCGACGCTGCGATGGCGTCGTCCATGGCAAGATCAAGTCACCGTGGGTGGCATGGTGGCGTTGAGTTTGGTGCCGCGAAGGCATTGTCCAAGTAATGTTTATCGCAGTTGCCGCATGAAAGATTGGTTACGATTTAGCATGTCAAGATTAGGAGGGGCATTGTTAGCATTAATCTTGACATTTTGTACACATGCATGTCTGCACGTTGAGTCAGTAGTAGCCGGTCTATGCATGTGTGCATGGCTGAGTACTAGTATAGATGGATTAGCAGCATGATGGAGTGATTCCAGGAAGTGGAGGACGTGCGCATGGTTAGTGGTGTTAGTGGGCAGGTGTGCTACCAGGTTGGGTCTATTTAAAGACTTGTAAATCAGATTATTTGAGGAATGAGAAGAGAGAAAAGATGTAGCACTTGTGTTCTCACCGGGAGCAAAGGCAAAGCCAGTATTCTCTTTGTGAAGTGCGTGAGTGAGTGTTGTTCTTGTGAGAGAGATTGAGAGAGTGAGAGTTAGAAGAAGAAGAGGCGCTGCGAGATGCAGCGCCAACAGGCGTCTCGACCGTTCGTGTTCATTGTTCCTGAGCTCGCCTGCAAGCATGCGCCGTTCTAGGAGAACTGCCCTTCGTTCCGTTTCATCCCCGAGTCACCTCCGCCGTCCCCGGCAGCCCCCATGGTGAGCTCTCCTCCGATCCCCATCGTCTCCGATCGAAATACATGTTCCCAGGCATCGTGCATGCGGTGGAGTTCCTGGAGCACGAATTTTAAAGCCCCCGCCCTTTTTTTTAGTCAATGTCCTGGGCATCCCAACTGGGCCGGCCTAGCAATACTCGGGCCAGATTCTGGCTGATCGACCATTTTTTTTTCCATCTCTCTAATAATTAATACCCTGCTAGATCTTTCTAGGTTTAAATCCACCAAATATTCTGTGTTGGTCCAAATCATTAGATAAAAATTTCTGCTTGTTCCTGATCAATATCTCTACCATTCAGATCAAGTACTTTACCAAAATAGTTTCTAGGTCGTTTATGATAATTAATCCATTAAAATGTCTCATTTTCACTCATAAATCTTTATCAGGGCATCTATAAAGTATTTTTGGATGAATCCAATCCTGTTGGAAATTTATCTTAAGAACATTTCACATGCCATCAGCCCTCATGCAAATGAATTAATATTTATTGCATGGTTGTTTTTCCAAAATACTACTAGATCTGACTTTAGGGAATTATAAAACTTATTCTGTGAAGTATTTTTGGGTGAAACAATTTTTGGGTGATCATGTACTATGAATGCTTGCTACTTACCATAGGATAAATTTTTCTAGGCTTGTATGATTTTCTGGTAGAATTAACTCTGAAACAGTAGTTTTCATGACTAGAAAAAGCATAGGAAAATAACTACAAATCCTTTTTGAGAGAATCCACTTTTGTTGGATTCCAAAAATTGATACCTTTCTACTGGTATGCTGGTAGCTTGTTGTTAACCAATTTAATTGTCTGCCTTATTATTGGAGCTCCATTAGGGTTTAGTTAATAGGTAAACCTTTACTTTATTCATAGAATTAGTTATTGTTATTGAAAATGCCTGAAAATGTTCAGTATGGTATTTTTTTGTTTCTGATACTTGATTGGTGTGATTTGTTTGCTGTGGTGATGTGTATGTCTTGTTTGTGCTTGCATACTTATGTCGCTATTATTTATCGACGCTAGATTCGAACGACACCGAGTGACAAGGGTATAGCTAATAGAGCCCGTTAGTTGAGTACCCCTGAGGCCCGTTGAGCTAGGCCCAATTGTAATGATAGTCGAATACGAGTTATTACCGTATGTCGATATTTGTAATCTGTATCGAACCCTACCCGATCCTCGAGACCTGGCCACCTATATATAGGGGCCAGGAGGGGACGGTGTAGGGCAGATTGAAAGCAAGCCAGGTTGAACACCCAAGTTTACTTTCGATATACACCTATTTCGACTAACTTTACCTTCGAGTTCATCCGACGCCCTATCTCCCCGATCCTAAGTCCTTCATATAGGACATTTGTCGAGTTAACCCTCGTCAATTGGCGCCGACCGTGGGGACTCTGGGCGTTGGAGTCATGAATTCGACGGCTTTTTCGCTTTTAGCCAACAGCAGTCCAGAAGTCGACGAAAGTCAAGAAGTGGAGCTAACCATCGGAAGTTTGAGCATCCTCATCGGGCCGTCGGGTTCCTCTCGCCTTTCGGATTCGACGAAACAAGATCCGTCGGCACAAGAACCCGAAACAACAGTAGTGATGGAGTATTCTGAAGGCTCTTCCAGCGAGGCAAACTCGCCGGTCAGCCTAGAAGAAGCGCAAAAAGGAAAAATCGCAGAAGGCGACGAAGAAAAGGAAAATTTCGACGTGGAAGTCCAACTCGACAATATCTCAGACAATTCAACAGACACATGGAAAACAGGGTTAGAACTTTCTGAGGACAGCAACTCGATCTTTTCAAGCTTTAATAGCAACATCGGCAAGCAGTGCCAAGTACTCGCCATCGTGGGCGACAACTCAGAAGAATTTGACGAAAATAACAACCCAGTGATAAACCCAGCAAATATCGACAGAGGAGCAAATCATCTAGCGGAAGGGCAAACAGTGGAAACCCTCGCAGCCAGGGAGAAAATTCGACTATCAGTCGACGAGTGGAAAACAATAAGAGAAGCCGTAGAACACGGCAAACCAATACCATCAAGCTCCAGCAAAGACATGCTTTTTGGGTATCATTATGCCCTCAGGCAGCAAGCAAAGCAATTAGCAAAAGAAAAGGTAGAGATACAAAGAAGAAAAGATTCAGCCATTGCAGCCAGCGAAGCTGCTCGTAGAGCACGAAGCGACGCATCATACAGCAACGCAAGGAAAAATCGTCGACATGGTTCAAGGTATAACAACCTCGAGTACTCCGACAAGCAAAGTATCTCCAAAAACCTCGACTCGTCCTTCCTATCAGTCGACGAGCAGGGAAACATCTTACCAAAAACTCCTGAAGCAGCACTAGTGGCAGCACAAGCATACCTACTTACAACCCAACCAAGTCCAGGAGATCCTAGGGAGCACATGCATAGAGCAGCATTGAACGGACTAAACATGGTAGGCCACAAACTATCAGCAAAGGGAGAAGAAGCACATCATAACAAACAGGCACACAAGGCAAGATCTCCTCGTCGCCACAACAGTCCTCGACATAGAAGCAGTAAGCACCGATCTCGATCGCCGTCACCAAAACAGCATGATGGAACTAGAAGATCGCGATCTCCAAACGAAAGGCGCGACTACGAGGACGGCGAAAAAGAGATGGGGGCATCGTGCTTTACCCGTAGGGTTCGCACCACTCCAGTGCCTAAGGGATTCAAGCTACCTCATGACCAGCAAAAATACGACGGATCACAGGAACCACAGTCATGGCTCGCAGATTACTTACAAGCAGTTCAAATACTGGGAGGAACCAAAGAAACAGCAATGCAAAGTTTGCAACTACACCTCACCGGCGCAGCAAGGTCATGGTTGAGCAAACTAGAAAAGGAATCCATTGGAAGCTGGGAAGACCTTACAAAGCAATTTACAAGTAACTTCAGGTCGACATACAAACGGCCAGCATCAATAGAAGAAGTCAAGGCGTGCGTACAGCAACGCGACGAAACACTACGGGCATACATCCAAAGGTGGAGCCTCATCAAAAATTCAGCAGCCGAAGTTTCGGACGAAAGAGCAATAGACGCGTTCATCATTGGATTAAGGCGAAGAGACCTAGTCGAAGAGATGGGTAGAATCAAACCAAAAACAGTGTCAGATCTCATGGACACAGCAAACAGATTTGCAGATGGAGAAGATGCGTGCAACAACAAACGGACACGATCTCCAGAGGACGACAGAAGAAACAGATACGGAAGCCAAAGGAGACGATCCCGAAACTACGACACCTACGGCTCTCATAACCAAGTCGCCGCAGGATATAAAGACAACAGTTATCAGGGAAACGAACGCAGAAGCTCGGGATATCGCAGCTACGGAAGAGAGGACTATAAGAAGTTTCCACCAAGAGAATCCAGAGAGTACAACCCATCGCCAGAGGATATGCTCAATGGGCCTTGTCATATACACTCAGCGTTCGTCGACGGGAAGCGAGTATCAAGGCACGCAATGAAAGACTGCACAACATTCTTAAAACTCAAAGAAGCAGCAGTAAACAAGCAAACCGAAGCAAGGCGACAAGGATTTGAAGGAAGTAACAATCCCCCGATAAGCCAGCAAGGAAACAGTGGAGCTCCTCAAGGGCAAGACCAGCAAAACAAGGGACACGACGACGACGACGAAGGGTACGTCCCATCGAAAGGACACATTACAGCAATGATACAACCTGTGCCCAAGTCGAACAAAGAAGAAAAGAGTATAACTCGACAAGTCAATCTAGCAGTTATGTCGCCTCCAGCTACAACAGAATATCTGCATTGGTCAGAACAACCAATCGAGTTCAACAGAGAGGATCACCCCATAACAGTACCTCGGCCAGGAAACGCGCCTTTGGTACTCAAAGCTCAAATCGGCGCGTATGATGTCGACAGAATATTCATGGATGCAGGGAGTGGAATTAACTTGATATACGCAAAAACACTCAGAGCAATGCATATATCACTAGAGTTTCTGAAGCCAACGGACTGTTCCTTCCATGGAATCGTACCAGGAAGTGCCAATTACCCGCTGGGTCGAATAGCACTCAATGTTTGCTTCGGCAACCGACAAAACTACAGAAGGGAGAAACTAGACTTCGAAGTCATGGACTGGCCATCACAATATCACGCGATCCTCGGACGACCCGCGTTTTCGCGATTCATGGCAGTACCTCACTACACGTACCTGGTACTTAAGATGCCAGGACCAAAAGGAATAATCACAGTGAAGGGAAGCTTTGAAGTTTCAGATCTCTGCGACAGGGAATTCCACAAGATGGCGCAAAATTTTGGCGTAATAGCCAACCATGCAGAAAAGGCGAAAAACGCGACTACAGAAGGCGTCAAGCTACTCGAAGGATGCACCGCGGAACCCGAAACGAAGAAGCCACGAACAGGAGTATCAGGAGAAGACACAAGCGCAGAAGAAAAAGGGAAAGCCACGACGGCATAAGCATCATAAAGGCAATAGATTAGAACAATAAAGGCTGTAAAAGCCACGAGTTATTCCAGGGGCAATGCCCTCCAGATCCAGAACACAGGTCATAGGCCGGATCTCTTGGGTCATCCCATGTATCTTACATTACAAGTATAAATAAAGATAAATCGTTCCTCATATTTGAGTTTACGAGTCTTTCAAAGAGAGGATGCGGCAAACGCACGAACCATACAAATACGCCTTGAGAATAAATTTCAGACATATAGTCATGAAATAAATAAAACTCTCGCGTTCCACATATATTTTACAGCATTGGGTTGTTAGAATCATCTACGCCTAAAGGATCTAGATAATGATACTCGCGGAAAAACGCAGCATCCGCCTCTAGAAGCCTAGCTACGAGTCTTCGAGCAGGTTGAAGCGTGTTTTCCATATGAACCCGAAGGCTAGCTCCACCTGGAGCCAAACTCAGGGACATCGTGCTATAATTCAATCTGGGCTGCCACTTGCGTATCCACCCAAGAGCGAAATTGGCACCAGCCACTAAGTTCAGTTCTATCAGCCTATGAATACGATGACTTGATCGGAAAGCATCAAGAAGAAGAGGGAAAGTTGCAGGTAAAGGATTGCGAGGAAGCATGATGGAGTGCATAGTTGTAAGAGCTCGCCGGCAACCATCAACTGACTCGCCAATATGCTGGGCACGGTCTTGAAGCAATACAATGGCGCTCCGGCGTCGAGGATCAGACCACAGAGTCTCGTAGTCAGTCGACATCTTCTCCAAAGCAGCATTTCGCTCAGCAACTCGACGTTCTTCAGCAGCAAAGTCCAAACAAGTACCTACAAGGGCAAATATATCAAATAAAGAAGTGCGCAAGCAGCCAAAGAAGGAGTCGAAAGAAAACTCACATCGCAACAGCTCGCAAGCAGACTCGACAATGCCAAGAATGAAAGACTCGCATTCTTCATTATGAGCAACCTTCGCCGTCAAGCTGGAGACCTTTTCCTCAAGAGAAGAGATTTTCTTCATATAGCCACTGGCCTGGCTAGCCTTTTTAATAGCCATCTGTGCTTGGCGTTTAGCCAAGGATAGGCGAGTTTCAAGGTCGAAAATCCTGGAGAAGTATTCTTCGCAGTGATTACATCGACTAGGAGTCGACGAAATCTGAGGATTAAATCCGCGAGCAGAGGAAGGAGCAGGAACACGAGAGGAAGGATCACTGTCATGCATCGACTACAAAGAAACAAGAAGCAATTTCAGAAAGATAGCATACTACTCCATATAAAGAGGATATATTTACATAAAGAGCACAACCCTATGGCTAAGGTTCTCGGGTTGCGCACAACTAGCGCCCATACATCTAAAAGGAGAAAAACTAAAAGCTACAAGGAAAGCCGAATCTACGCCACCTCAGCATTGTGCTCCGTGGCAGAGGAGGGCACGGCAGCTTCTTCGCCAGAAGTCGATGGTGGTACTGGATCTTTCACCGCCGAAGCTGGTGCAGCAGGCACCGCAGAGGCTGCCGAAGGAGAAATAGTCGACAGCAGTGCAGGTGCTAGCTTCTTCGCCTTCTCAAAGAAAATCTTCATCTCATCCCGGGAGTAGCCGAGAGGGGCGTTAACTTTCTCCCAATCAAAGTCCGTCCCATGAGCGAGAGATAGCGCAATGGCACCTTCAGCTCCACGCTTAATGGAAAGAGCTTTGAACTGGAGAAGAGGGTCGTCAGTGGTGTCGAAGGATTTGGCGAGATCAGTCAAGTTATCCTTCGGAATTGTCGCCTTTTTCTTCGGCCACAAGCCGACAAACAGTCGCGATAAAACACGACTAACCAATTCAAAGTTTTCCTGGATAGATATCCAGTTTGCCTCGAGTTGATTAACCGCATCCATGAGAGGATCGTCATCTGTTTGAAGGGACGACGGGGATACCCCTGTGAAGTCTACAGCAATAAGAAAGACAAGAAAAGGCAAGTGTCAACAAGCACACTAGCGCAACAGGAGATGAAAAAAGAAGACAAGTCGAAAAACTTACGTTCGGCAGCAGAAGACATAGTGTGAAGACGTTCTGCTACGGCCTGCTCCCGTTGAGTATTTTCCTTCTGAGCATCAGCCAAAGCCCTTTCCGCTTTCTTCGCCTTCGTAAGTGCAGATTTCTACGACTTCTCAGCAATGGCTTTAGCAGCGGTCGCAGCATCATAAGCTTTTTGCGAGGCTTTCAGCTCTGCCTCCAGTGAAGCAATTCGAGCATTGGCGGCTGCTAAAGTAGCTGCATAAGAAGTCGACAAGGAATCAGGTATATAATGAAGGATACAGTGCAGAAGGCAAATAGTGATTGGACGTCAAAAATTGTACCTTCGGAAGCTTTCGCAACCTTTAGGTACCCCGCACACTCCGTGCCCAGGGTGATAAATCTCTTGATCAAAGCCTGATAAAATAAGGGTATAAGAGAAGAATTGCATGAAAGGAAAGAAGGAACGAAAGAATCGCTCACATCATCAGAAGAAACTGCAGAAGCATGGGCCTCCAGAGAAACCTCGGCTTCTTTGGTCTTTTTCGCGCGTTTCAGGGCTCGAGTTTGAGGAACCTTCTTTACAGAAGCCCTGGTAGTCCTCGGAGCAACATATGGCTCGACAGGCTCATCAGTCGCCACGGGAGAAGGAGGTGAAACAGCTGTCGCACATGTTGGTGGTTCTTCATCGTCACTGCATAAGAAGGATAAGTTATAAGCGAGAGGCAAGAACAAAGCAATTGAAAAGCTTAACTACAATACTTACGATGCAAGCATGTCAAAGTACTCCATATCTTCTACAAGAGCGGGGGTTTTCCAGCCGCTGCAGAACTCGATGAAGCAATCTCGTCGACACGCTTTCGTTTTTTGTCGACACCAACATCTTCAGTAAGAGTAGGAGGAGGAGATGCTGATGAGCTAGTCTCATCTTCCGATTCCTCGACATCATCTTCGTCCTGACTATCGTCAGCCTCGGGGGCTTCAGATGCAGGAGATGCTAGATCAGCAGGAAGGGGCCCTTCCTCCGGAAGAGGGGGACGAGAAACAATGAATTGGTGATCCTGCATATTAATAGATCAGCAGAGTGCGCAAGTCAAAATTAAGAGGAGTTTGATAAAAATGGATGCAGCTATGTATACCTCAGGAACAGGGTGCACGGAGTCGAAGAAATCTGCCTTCAGGTCAGCAACTGAATGCTCTTTGGTGAGCTTGGTGAGATTCCTGACTCGCTTGTCGACATCTTCTTTCGACATAAGATCTTCAGATATGCGAGTAGGGTCCTCCAAGCCAGAATAAGTCCAAAGCTTGGTGAGGCGGTGCTGTAGGGGTTGAACTCGACGTTGTATGAAAAACGCCATGAGCTGCATACCCGACAAAGCACCCCCTAGGCCTGTTTTAAGATTTTGAATGCGGGATAGAAGAGGAAGAATTTGTGCAACTTCCTCATCTGAGGGAAGCGAATCCCATGACTTCAATTTCTTCACTTCTTGAGAAGCATCAAAAGGAGGAAGGCCGAACTCATCTTCAGGAGAGGATTTGCGGTCCTTGATATAGAACCACTTTGTCCTCCACCCTTGGACAGATGCGGCCATGGAAAACTCAAGATATTGCGCCTCAGGGCGCACAGAAACAACGGCTCCGCCCAGTTCGGGTTTCCTTGCCAGAGAAACATTGGGACGGAGTCGAAAGAGTGATCTCCAGAGAGTAAAGTGAGGCTCAATGCCCAAGAAGGACTCGCAAAGAGTCACGAAACAAGCAATATGAAGAAGGGAATTGGGAGTGAGCTGATGAAGCTGCACACCATAGACAAATAGCAGCCCACGGAGAAATTCGTGGACAGGAAGGGACAAACCACGGAGGAGAAAAGCAAGGAATATTACCCGGTAACCGCTCGGGGGCTTCGGGATCTGTTCGGTGCTAGGGAACTTGATGGAATCTTCGGCAGCGATGAGGCCGTCCGCCGTAGCTTTCTCCACCTCCTTCTTGGTGACGGTGGAGCGAACCCAGTTGGTGGAGGAAGATTTGGCCATATCGCTCTTAGTAACCAGGTGCTTCACGCGCATCCAGTACGAGGTGCGCTTGGGGGCTCTGAGCAAGAGGAGGACACAGAGGAGATCGGCAATGGAGGCGGCGGAAGTAACGAGCTGATGAACAATACGATTCCCCATTATGCCAGTTATATATCTTCTGGGAGAAGGATCGTGGGCTGAATCGTGGCGCAAAGATCGGAAACGTTAGCCCACCAACGGTCAAAAATCGTGCAGCCCACTAAACGGTCAAAAATTGGGGAAATTACAGTACTACCCATAAAACGGCTAGCATTGATGAAGAGTTACATCTTTATTGACGTCATAAAGGTAAAAGGATGGCGCCGATGAATGCTGAAACTTATCGAGGAAATAAGATATGAAGGATCTTTTGGTTAAAAGCCTTAGGGGCTGTTAATTGCAAAAATATCGAGTGGAACTATTCTTTGAAGTAATGGACTTGAAGGCAAGAGGTTCTTAAAAGTATCTCGAGTTAAAGAATTTTGCAGGTAAGATGTTTCGAGTTGAAGTGTGACGAGCTATATTATTTCTTGAGCCTATACTCGAAAAAATCTTTTTTCGACTATAGCCTCGGGGGCTACTCCCATCGGGAGCGCTGAGCGCGCACCCGACGATATTCATTGGCAAAGCATTGAAGATTGGAGAAGTGTTACTCCCATCGGGAGCGAGTTTTATGGTTGTAGAACCCAAATATTTTCAGTCAAACTTTGACTGCGACATAAGATTCTCGAGTTGTGTTATCGCAACAGAACTCGAATGCCGTGACTTGTCACGAAGGTAAGACCCCAGGATCCGTCCTGTGTGGCCTGGTATACGCATATGGATGCGCTCTGCTGGTATGTATCCGTGTCTACGACGCGAAGAAAATCCTGGTGGACGCACTGGGTACCCTGAGAACCACTGGGATTCATTTTTTGTAAGTCCTAAATGAGGCAAAAGAATGGGTTTGACCGGTATCCCGAATTCAAGTCCAAGGGGATTGAATTTGAAGTAGGTGGCAAGTATCTGTTCCGGCAGTTAACTGACCTCTTGATCCGTCAGAGTTGTCAGGCTTGTTCATCAAAACCCCTTGCGAAAAAATATAAGTCGAAAGACCAAGTCGAAGATCTGAAGATGTGAAGAATTGATCAAGTCGAAGATTTGAAGATTAGAGATTCAACCACAATCTACAATTCTGGTAGAATCTCAGGGGCTACTGACAAGGGTATAGCTAATAGAGCCCGTTAGTTGAGTACCCCTGAGGCCCGTTGAGCTAGGCCCAATTGTAATGATAGTCGAATACGAGTTATTACCGTATGTCGATATTTGTAATCTGTATCGAACCCTACCCGATCCTCGAGACCTGGCCACCTATATATAGGGGCCAGGAGGGGACGGTGTAGGGCAGATTGAAAGCAAGCCAGGTTGAACACCCAAGTTTACTTTCGATATACACCTATTTCGACTAACTTTACCTTCGAGTTCATCCGACGCCCTATCTCCCCGATCCTAAGTCCTTCATATAGGACATTTGTCGAGTTAACCCTCGTCACCGAGAGTATCGAGGAAGGGAAGGTATTTGGATATCAAGGAGAAGACCAGGGACAAGATGAGGAAGGCAAGCCATCTACTTGTTGCATATCTGAATCCTATTAAGTCACTATGCATTGTTCTACTCTTGCTTTTCTTACTATGCATTGTTTTTCTTATATTGCTATTACTCCCTATATAGCAATAGTTGACGACTTAGCTCCACGAGTCGATTTGTTATCATCTTTTGAGATGACCCCTCTTGTGACCCACTCAATACTCCTATTGTTAGAGACTTGATGGTTATCATCAAGTCCTTGGAAAATTTTAGTGGAGCCAAAAACTCTAGGATTGGGAATACGCTCTGGAAAGATTTCGAAAATGTTTTCGAAAACCTTGGAGTAGTTGCTACTCCATTGAGATGTTTACAAATGGTTTTATAAATATGGAGTTGGACATGGGAGGTGAAGGAGTTGGGGGATTTCTGAAAAGTGGCATTGTGTATAAGTGTTCGCCAGACCAATTAACCCGTGCAACCACGATTACCCTCGTATGGGATGGGGCTTAGCTCGTAGTTTGTTTATTTTATTATGGGAGTCTCATAACTATATAAGGGTACGTGGTACCACCGAATCCGGATTGCCGCAAGTAAATGGGCAATAGTAAATCGGGATCCAGTGAGGGATTTATCCGGCCGGAAGACACTATGGGTCTCCTGACGTGGCACTGGGGTTACGCTCGAACATGGAGGTAGACTGCCAGGATGTGCCGGGGAGGTACATACTCCATAGGGTAGATTCCCGTACTAAGGTAGATAAGTGAAAGGCTTTGATCGGGTGCTTGTCGTGGCATATGATGTTATGCGGGGAAGATGCCCGCACGATGAGTATCCGGATGATTGTGGGTAAAGTGTACAACCTCTGCAGAGTGTAAATCTATGCGAATAGATGAGTCCTTGGTCATGGACGGTTGGAATGGCCATACTTAACCTGTGTCAGGTTTTGGTTTTACATGAATGTTTTCAGAAAAATGGAAAAAGGTGCTGGACGGAGTACTCGAAGGGTACTGTCGTGGCACGGTTATGGTTCAGAGTACTTGCAGGATACTGCCGAGGGAATAGAGATGGTCATGTGTGATTGACCTGGTTTTATAAAGGAAGGTGGTCATGTTTGATTGACCACCGGCTCTCTCTTGAAAACCAAATGAGTTTCCCCCTTTCCTAGAGATTTACTAAAAAGGTTTTCTAAATATTTTCTTTAATAAGGATATAGAAATGTCGTAAGATATGCTATATCGACAAGAGAAATTGACTAGATAGGATAAACTAGATTATAGTCTTTCTCCTTGCTACAATCAAACTGCATGACAACACTTCTTCATAGATGGTTTGCGAGTACAAATCCAAAATGTACTCACGGCTTTGTCCCTGGCTATTAACTTGGTCAGACTATGAAGAAGGCTATGAGGAAGATGATGGTGGGAACGACGACGCTGATGCGAACTAGGAACGTCTCCCAGTCAGTTGCCTGTAGGGTAGTAGGCATGACTTGGGTCATCAACGCTGCTTGGTATCCGCTGCTTAGTTGTAGACTTGCCCTGCTTGGCAATATCATGCTTGGTCATGTGACCAATTGTAAGTATATTATTCGGTACTGTAAAAGGATGATGTAATTCTGTTATCAACTCGGATATGTGGATTCACGACACACTGATCATGGGATTGTGAATTGTATGCATATCGGGTATTCCGGATGGGTAATCCGGGGTCCCCACAGAGTTGGTATCAAAGCCATCCTGGCTGTAGGAGACCTTAGTTAGCATGGGCGTTAGATAGGAAAGTAATATTTTGCTAAAACTATTTGCAAAGGTTATTTCCTCTAAGTAGCCAATAGTATGGCTTATAACTTTCTCACGTCTTCAAAACTTCTAATCTTATCTCTCTAGTTTTCAAAGATGTTTGAAGTCTATTACTCCATCTGTCTCATCTTCTTCAAAACCACCTGTTGGACGATGTCCCCAAATAGACCTGGTGCTTAGCAACACAATATGGAGCAAACTTCAGAAGGACGTCTTCAAACCTCTCCAGCTGCAAAGGAAGAAGGATATTGACAAATATTTTGCCCTTGGATGACACCAATGGCTCTGTCAAGAACTTGACCTTGTTCCTCCCTGGACTCGCACTTTTGCAGTCGCCAAGAACCAAGTACTAGGTTGCTTGACTAGTATTTATTAGGTTTGACAGGCGTGTATGCCACCAATGCCACACTTCAGCAATCCCTCTGAAGACCTCACAACCATGTGATATTATACAAGAAGACTTACAAAACTGCACTTCCCAAGTCAACCTCAACGGCTCAACGACACTGCAACTTCACCACCAACTGCCATCAGGTAATCTGCTGAAGAGAGAGTCAAGGAGAATGAAGACATCAACAACTATGGCCAACATGACCCTAGGATGAATAGGACTAACCCCAAAAACTGTGTGATGTTAAGAGTCGTTGGTACTTGAAGTACCTCGTGTGGTTCTTGCAATTGTTTGATGTTTGCCTTGTGAGTTCTTGATAGTGCTTGCAATTGTCTTGTGCGTTTCTAGAATGTGTGTTGTTACCTTGTGCTTGTGCTTGTTTTGGCCTCTCGGCCTTAAAAACCATCTATCGTGTAAAACCCCAAGTAGAAAATCTGTTTAAAGTGTGATTCTCTCGCATCTATTTTGTCAGCTTGAGTAGCATAGATAATTTATTAGTAAAACACTAACCCCAACCCTTGAGTGGATTATAACTCTCCCGCAACACCTCCCCAAGATCCATCATGACAAGTTTTGCCACGTGCGTCAAGCTTTGTCAAGACCTCTCTACAACGTCAGGGAAGCAAAAGATAGACCCGCCTGGACTACAAAGGACTTCTACGAGAAAAAGACTTCACTAACTCGGATTGCCTAACCTTAAATCTAGAGTTTCGCTTACATTGATGATACTCTCTCAACACCCCAAACACTTGCTAATCTTCTAACAAGCCAACTGACATGGGGCATGCAAGTATCAAAGCCAAGCCTAACTTTCGAAGATCAACCTGTTATCGTCACTTGAAGCCCGAAGACCCACGTGCTTGATCTCCACGGAGCAAATAGAAGGATGAAGGCTCTCCAAAATCAGGCGGTCAATGTCGACTCCACCTTTAGGAGACATCAATGAAGGTAGCAACGAGAAGAAGTGAAGACTTTTCTAACTAACTCACTCGCTTGTTCAAATTTTGACGGGTTAGAGACCAAAACTGACTTATGCCCCGGGAATAAATCCACCTGAAGATTTCTCGGAAGATGAAGTCAACTCAAGGTATCCCAATATACCTCAGGATCCTCAAGGCTACAGGAAGATGGAGAAGCAAGAAGATCTTCGATGGTCTCCACCAACCCGAAGACAAGAAGAAATAGACCATTGACTTCTGAATACACATCATTGGTGGTGCGCTGTCACCTAGAGCATATTTAGCCCAAACACAAGACAACCCAGAAGAATGGTTTCTAATCGAACTAACATGCGCCTTGGTAGTTAGGAAGCGTAGAGGACTAAGTCGACAGATTTGGCGTGCCTATCCAAATCAAAACATAAATGCTCTTGTCTACCATCCTCAGAGGACTGCAAGCTTGAGACTAAAGGTCTACACCAACATCAAATATCAAGACGCAACACCAAGAATCAAAGACTCCATCAGTACACATGAAGGAAGCGACAACCCCGAGACAATAAAAGCTGCCTGAGAAGCCTCGACTCTTCAAGACCTCAATTTGCAAGCTGGAAAAACCTTCTAACTCTCGAAAAATCTTTTCGGGCATACTAGATAGCCTAACCCCGCTAACCTTTAAAAAAAAGTCCCGACAAGGTTTCGATGGGATACTTTCGGCGACATCAACCCTCCAGCCATCAACTACAGCAAATGAAGACGATCTATATCTTTGGCAAGAGCAAGCCTTTGATGCAGCTCAAAGTAACATCGAAAAGTTGGAAGAGCAACCTTTTGAAGTCTAACTCTAACCTAGTCTCTTCACCTCTCTAGTACCACACTTAGGAATATCGGGACGAGATTCTTTTTAAGGGGGAAAGATCTATAACACCCCAAATTTTGTAACCCAGTTTAAGTACTGTTTAGTGAGGCAAAAATGAGGGCCAACAAAAACTTTTTGTGCTAACATCTGGAAATAGTGTTTCTTGCATGTTTGTCTTGGTTGTTGTATTAAGCATGTCTGATTGAGTTGCTTGTTGAACAAGATTGAGAACCAACACAATCCTTGTGCGCTTGTGGTCATGCCATTATTTATGCTTCTAGGTATTTTCCAAAAACCGTTATCTTGGCAACCTCTTTTTTTCAATTATCTTTATTTTTTTCCAAAACAAGAGCCAAGATTTTTTTTTAAAACAAAGCTTTTACCAAAACTAAGTATTTATAAAACTATAGGGACATATAAAGTGGTGTGCTCCCACTATTTTACAAACTTATATTTGATTGACATTTATAAAAGTATCTCAAACACCTTGGATAAACCTTGATAAAGGTGATGTTTATGTGTCCACTAGTTTCTGAAAAGTTTACAAAAAGCTTTACTCCCTTATTTTAAAATATTTTCAGCTTCACCATGGCATGATCATCATCGAGCACTTATTCAACCATTATTTTATGCTTGATTAGTTGCTAATATCTGACTGTGCGTGATGAGTTGACCTTGTGTGACTCCGTTTAACTTTGATTGAGTTGCTTGTACGTAGCTATGGTCTACATGTAGACATGTGACCTAATCTAATAAAACACGTCACATTATATTTTTGGCAAGTGAGGATATGTTTTCAAATTGTTTTTAATTTATCTTTCTAACCAAAATCTCTCTTGAGGTTTCTTCTCTATAAACCTTAACCCCCCCCCCCCCCTTTCTCTATTCTCTCCTTGAAAACTATCTCTTTGATTTCTCAAAAAAAAAGAAAAACTCCTATAATAAAAAAAATGGGAAATGTGATTGATGCTTCACAATCACTCTATTTCTATAAAAATTGTTTTCTGATTCTTTACTTTATTTTTCCTTAATGAGAAAATGCATGACAATGGAACTATGCCATTCCTTGCTTTTTAAATCTCCAATTAAAAAAAAGCGAGAAGATTCTACTATGCTATCTTATGTCAGTGGAATCTCTTGAACTCATAAGCCATACCTCGTTATTTTCAAAAAAATAATAACCCAAAAAGCTAGTTCAAATCAAAAATTTCACCAACTTTGGATATGCTCACCGAGTGTGATCGAATCGATTCCCTTATATATATATATATATATATATATATATATATATCCAATATATATACCCGGAATACATACATATATGTACTTTTACATACCTTAGGTATATATATCCAAAAAATAACATACATAAGGTATACATACCTCATTTATGTCTACTAAGTATGTGCAAAGTATACATACCTTGGGGTATGTACAAAACATCATGTATTTTATACGTATTGAGCATGGTGCCCGGGCACCATGGTGCCCTGGTTATTTTACCTATATATATATATATATATAAATATATATATATAATAGGGTAGGTCTATTCTAAAACCGGTTGTAGATTAGTATTCTACAACCGGGCCATCCTATAAGAGATTGATTCCACGGAAACCCGACCCGAAAAACCAATCCCACCCGTCCCAAACCATCTACCTCTTATCCGTTTCGTCTCGTTCCCCCACCGCCCGCCGGCAGCTGGTACCGGTGCCTCCCGCCACCGGCGACCGCGCCCCACCCCGCCACCGTCGGCCGCGCCGAATACCCCACCGACGGCCGCGCCCCATGCCCCCACCGGCGGCCGCGCCCTATCCCCGCGAATGCTGGCCGCTCCCTGTATTCCGACCGCCACCGGTCTGTCCTCCTGCGAGCAATCCCTGCCTGCGCGTCCGCCGGGATTTGATGTGTGGATGTGCCCTCCGCCGCGATTTCCACTACCGCCATGCCCCGCATTCCCCTGCTTTACCTCGCGCGAGCCCAGCGCCTCCTCCAACTCGCGTGTGCTCAACCGGCAGCGGAACTGCCCCGAGTGCCTCTCAGTCGTTCTGCCCTGCGCACTATTCTTACTTGGAAGCTCTCGTCTGCCGCTCACTTGGATGCTGCGCTCAACTGGATGCTCTGTAGCGCCACCAAAATGGTCGTGACGCCCGACAGTTACCTGATATTTTTTGGATAATTCGGGCAGTTCAACTGTTTGTTAACGGGATAAAGGGAAGCCTTGTTGTTCACGCGAGAGAGCTGCCTTTGTGTTCCGAGCTGCTCTAGCTCCACCACAATTTGCTGAGCTCCGGCACCTTCTCCCCGCTCGTCGCTGCCGGCAAGCCAGCTCGCTGCGAGACGCCACTGGGTACCCAGTGCGTCAAGGCTCCCTCTTGGTTTCCCAGGGAGCTAGTACTCTCTGCGCTGCCCCTTCTATTTTTCTTACTCCGTGGAGTATTATTTAGACATCATCGAGCAGTTCGATTGGTCCTTTTGGAACAGTTCAATTAGGCTAAAAAGGGGTTTATACCCCGGATGAATTTTACCATAAATTTCGTTTCAGTCAGCGGAAGTACATGTTGATTTAACCAAACATGAAATTTCAAACATATCTGTGCAATGGACAGTTCATTGTTCCGTCGATGGAAAGTTCAGTAAGGTTTCTGTTGCCCATAAAGGAGTCTGCAGTTCGTTATCCAAACGCACTCGAGCGGCACCACATTGAACTGCCCCTCTCCCTTTTCTGAACTTATGTGGCACCGTCTCTAGACTGCTCTGCCCCATCCTCTAAACATCGTCAGCGCTGCACAAAAGTCCGCCGTCGCCTGCTACATCGTGTCCACGAGCTGGGCGGCAAGTAATGGAATCGCGTGAAGAGAACCTAATTGATTCCAAGAGCTAGTTGATGGACGGTTGGCACTGAGCTTGTACTCCTATGTCCTACTAGAACAGAAGACAAGGCTTAGAATCGAGAAATATACGACAGTGCACATATTGCTATCTGAAAGTCAACTGCTAATGTTAGGAAGCGCACAACCTGCTGCCGAGGAGCACAAAAATATGAAGAAGAAATTAAAGTTCCAACGGTTGGGCACAAATTTAGCGTTCACAATGAACAACTTTGGTTCGAACAGTGAAATGCTAACAAAAAATGTTCGACAGAGTGATTGATATTTTTAAACATCCATCAAAGAAGTAGACTGAACAAAAAACATCTTTGAAGTGCACCGATATTTTCACAAAGTTAGCATATCCAAGGCAGTACAACTTTACAAACTACGGCAGTATAATTTCTTATCAGTTAGAAGTACAACTATCAACTCATGGCAGTTTAACCATGAAATTTCTTTTTCATATTTGTAAAAGAAATAAAATTTTAAAAAATGTTTGTAGAAAATCAGCAAAATATAGATAGGGAAATACATGTATAGTATATCTGGCAAGTCAAATACGTTGAGGAGGGAAGTACAGGCGGGAGCGACTCTGAAAAGTTCAGGTAAACTAACAAG
The DNA here is from genome assembly GCA_007115705.1 of Dactylis glomerata. NCBI lineage: Eukaryota > Viridiplantae > Streptophyta > Magnoliopsida > Poales > Poaceae > Dactylis > Dactylis glomerata. The sequence continues at coordinate 16,219,718 of QXEO01000220.1, forward strand.
GCAATTCAGAAAAACGTGACTATGAGACAGGATTTCTGGCAGTTCAGTTGCACTAGCACGAACAGTTCAGGACAACGACCATAGTAAGTTCAGAGAAACTAACGAGGAAAGTACATGCGGGCGTGAAATTGGGAAGTTCAGGTACACTAACAAGATAGTTCAGAAAAACATGACTATGAGATGCATACTACGGGTAATTCAAGTGCAGATTTAGAGGCAGTTCATATGCTTCAAGAGAAGTACCCATGAAGTTCAGGTGCACTTCTAAAGGGAGTTCATGTGCTTACAAGGGGAGTACCCAAGAAGTTCAGGTGTGCTTACGAGGGAAGTATATGTGGTTGCTAGAGGCAGTTTAGGTGTACTAGCAAGGCATTTTAGAAAACTCGACCGTGATACACGACTCAAAGCAGTTCAGGTGCACTAGCGCGGTAAGTTCGGGAACGCTACAGTGGGAAGTTCAGGCGCACTAACGAGGGAAGTACAGGTGTGCGGAACTTTGGGAAGTTCAAGTGCACTAACGAGGCAATTTAGAAAACTCGACCGCGGTGCGCGACTCCAAGCAGTTCAGCTGCACTAGCTCGAAAAGTTCAAGACCGCAACTCCGGAAAGTTCAGGCGTACAAACGAGGGAAGTACAGGCTAGCGAAACTTCAAGAAGTTCAGCCGCACCAACGATGCAGTTCAGCAACTTGACTTGGGCAGTTCAGGTGCACTAACGCGGCAGTTCAGAGAAAGTGACCTATAGGCATGACTCAGGGCAGTTCAGGCGCAGTGAGGAGACAGTTCAGGAAAGCAACTCTGAGAAGTTCGGATGCACTAAACGCATCAATTCACCTTGAACACGCTAGAATTTTCACTTTTGTCGAATTTATTTTTTACCACTATGGAAATTTCTGCTTATACTAAGCGAAAGTTTACTTTGAACAAGAGGAAAATTCGATTGCAAGAAATTAAAAAGTTAAATTTTGTCAACATTCAATTTAATCATAAAATAAGTTCAGTTACACATCCAGAGCAGTTCAGCTGCATGTGAGAAGCAGTTCAAATACTCTGTTTTTTCCGAGCGGAAATCCTACCCATTAAAATCGTTTCTATATGTCCCGGTTGCATAAGTAAACCACATAAATACTTAATATACAATGATATGAGTCTACTTTTACTTATACATGGTGTCATGCCCCACTCAACCACCATAGCCATGTCAAATTCAAATCGCTCGCATATGGGCGTCATTCCTACTATTTACTATTCTTAAAAATGATTTCTAAACCTTGCAAAATTTGGAAACATCACCTTGACAAAAAAGTTGCACAATTTTAATATCTTTCGAACGGTATATCATTTACTTCATTCCGATTAGTCGTTTAGAAGTAATTGCAAAAACAGTTCATGCAAAATTGAGAAATCCGAAAATCCGAATCAACTATATTCAAAACTGCTCTTAAATGGTAGGAAATCCGAAAAATTGATCAAAATGAAAAAGTTGCGCCTAATCCACAGCTTTCCAATGATATATCATGTGCATAAATCGGATAAACGGTTGAAAAATGAAGAGCAAAATACTGCTCGATATGAAAAAATCCGCGAAACAAATGTTTCGTATATTTAAAATTACTTCTAAACTGTTCCGAATTTCAAAAAACACTTAAGATCAATAAGTTGGGCAATTTTCTTGCGAATCCAACGGTATATTGTATGCGTTATTCCAATAAACGATGTGAAAACCGTGGCCAAATTACTGTCCACCCATACAAAATGATGCGAAAATCCGATTATTGTTTTTTTAAAATAACCTGAAAAATATTTAAAATTTCAAAAAACTGTTAAAACATAAAAGTTTCGGAATTTGATAAGCTTTTTAACGGTATATCATTTGCTCAAATCTGATGAACGGTTAGGAAATTATAATCAAAACATTGTAGTCTTATATATTATAGCAAGAAGTTCAAAAATATTCATCTAAACAAATAGCGAGAAGTTCAACCGTGTTTACCATGGAAGTTCCAAACTGGTTGTAGATCCTTAATCTACAATCGGTTGTAGAATAGCTGGGCTTGCTTCCTATTATATACTCCTGGGTGTACATACTACTATATTCAATATACCTCATATACAAAGGGTATTATACCTCTTTATCATTTTTAATATACCTCATTAATTATTCTAATATACCTCAATATAAGTAGTATGCAAAAAATTCCATCAAAATCCTTACTTTTTTTTAATATATCACTTTTACGTGCATAAATGCAGTATATACGCAAATAATATGAGGTATATATACTCAAATGAATTTTTTTATAAAACTCACTTTGAGGTATCTGGTATTAACTAATGAAGTATATTAAAAATAATAAAGAGGTATAATACCCTTGTATATGAGGTATATTAAACCTGGGAGTATGTACACCCAGGGATACCATCTCATTTTCCTATATATATAAACGCTATTCAGCACCCAGGGTGCAGAATAACTATTCTGCACCCAACGTAATTTTATGTTGTTATAAATAATAATTTTATATTTGTATACTAATAGTTATGTTCGTATTGACTCATAACAAAAAAAAATTGACATAAAAATATAGTGTATGAGTTATTACAGGGTAAAATAACACAAAAATACGTATTTTATATCATATTTTTTTATGACATGTAAATAATTTTTTATGTCATTTTTATTTTTTCTTACGTTCTGCTCGATTTCTGAAGTAAGTCAAAATTTACGTGACGTAAAAATCATCTATGGTTGCAAAGATAGGGGGTGGGTGTAGAATAAGCTATTCTACCCCCAGGGTGTCAAATAGCGCGACTCTATATATATATATATATTTTTTTTTTTACTTCGACATAGATCTTCACCACATCAAATCACACTACTCTGATCTATCCAAGTAAGCCATTGCTTGGATATAATTGCACTATCTCTAACTCAAAAATTTGACCATCACATCTTTCAATCTTAATTTCCATATTATGTGTACGAATGCAACCAAACTTGGCAATGCCATCTTCAATTCAACATGATCCTGACTCTATCTGGTCCCTCAGACCAATCTAGTACATGGAAAATCCGGATGTTATACTCGTAAAAATTATGGACAACACTCAAATTAATATCTATTCCTAGCTCTCTCAATCTAACTTCTTTTAATCAGTACCAAAACCTCACCGCCGCCTCTCCAACTGCCTAACCTCTCTCTCTCTCTGGTCGACCGTACACTATAGCTACAGTGCCACCCTTTGTTATTTGGTTTTGGGGAAGGAGGAAGAGAGAAAAGCGGAGCCGAGCATGTCTATGACCGTGCACACAAGAAACCTCGCTGCCACCCTCTCTTTTTCTCCACCCAGTACCAGAACGAGTAACATGACCCCCCACACGCCCTATTCCTCCTCCTAGACGCAGCCCTAGCCGACCCTAGGCCCTTCTTCTCTCTCGTGTGCCCTGCATGGCCGATGGCATGGTCCATTTTAAAAACGAGCCCCTCTCTTCAAGCCAGCACGCCACCAGCCTCAACTCTTCGTCCTTGGTCAAACCCACGAGTTTCCTCGTCCTTGTCGTCTTTCCGCCGTCCTATATCAAGCGTGCTCTGAGTGCCGACTGCGCGTCGAACACCTGGCGGGCGTGGAGTCGTCGTCTCGCCTCCAAGCCGGCCGTCCTTCCCCGAGCACAGCCGCTCGCCAGGGACCTATACTTGCCTTCCTCAACACGCTGGCGCGGTACGAGTCCCTATATTTGTCCCCCTCCATCTGGCCGTGCTCGCCGTCCCCTGCAGCCAGCCCGTAGACGCCACGTCGAGCCGAGCTCGGCCTCGCCCAGTTTAAAGCCCATCCGAGACCCCCTCTCTCTCAAACCATCACCCACTCACACTAAGTGAGAACCAGACCAAGCTCCACCTCCTCTAACTCCCTCAGTTCTCGGTTTTGGCCAGAGCACCGCCGCCATGGCCGGCGTCGCGTCGCGAGCGTGCTTCAGACCACCCCGCAGCCTCCCTTCTCCTTCTCCTGCATGACCTCGTCATCCTAGAGCTCACCCCCGACTCGGTTTTTCTCAGGAACGTCGGGTTCATCGAGCGCATCATCGACTTCCATCCGCCCGCTCCGGCATCCGTCGAGCTCCTTCATCCCGGCCTCGGGGCCGACCAAGGAGTAGCCGAGAGGGTTGACGGTGCTTCTCTGAGCCCCCTCGTGTTGACCGCGCTTCCATGCGGGCTCCCGAGCCCACTGCGGCGAGCTCCGACTGCAGGCCGTCGTCCTGGCGCCGCGTAGGCTCGCGCTCGTCTCGGACCACCGCCTGGAGGAGCTGGAGTTGCAGGCCTCCGCCTCCCTCTCTCAACTCTCTCTATCTGTCTCGTTCTTTTTATCCATGGCCTGAGAGCCCTAACCACCCAGTTGTTTTGCCTGCAGCTCCCCAGAAACGTGCCGCGGCCGAGTCCGTCTTCTCCGTCGCTGCAGGCGTCTCGACCGTCCGTGTTCGTTGTTCCCGAGCTCGCCTGCAAGCATGCGCCGTCCTAGGAGAACTGCCCTGCGTTCCGTTTCATCCCCGAGTCACCTCCGCCGTCCCCGGCAGCCCCCATGGTGAGCTCTCCTCCGATCCCCATCGTCTCCGATCGAAATACATGTTCCCAGGCATCGTGCATGCGGTGGAGTTCCTGGAGCACGAATTTTAAAGCCCCCGCCCTTTTTTTTAGTCAATGTCCTGGGCATCCCAACTGGGCCGGCCTAGCAATACTCGGGCCAGATTCTGGCTGATTGACCTTTTTTTTTTCATCTCTCTAATAGTTAACTAGTTGAATGCCCGTGCGTTGCTACGGGCTATTAAGTTTTTTCATTACACCGATGATCGTGTTTCCTTAATATTTTTCTCAATAAATTTTTATTTAGTATGTTCCAACAACATTGTGTTTTGTGTGTATTTCTTTCTTTTGTAGGATTGGAGAATATCTATTTTGTTCCGCGCATTATCTACAAAAACAAACCATAGGTTGAGTATTAAATTATATGTGATTTTATCAAATATGCATAGAAGAATAACAATAATACTGTATGCACACCTCATTTGATTTTTTTAAACCAGCTCTTTTTTATTTGGCATATTCCAATTTTGCCCCTAAATCGATTAAATGGTGTAAGTTTCGTCTTACAAAATTAATAGAACACAATTATCCACATTCACATAATAATAATTTAAAACATTTTTAAATTATAAAAAATATATCTTTTAATTAAGAATAAATTTTTATCTACAATTGGTTATATATTAATAAAATTCTCGTTCGTTCGTTGCCGTGGCCTCTCTAGATGTAATAGTTATAGTCTCTAACAAAAAAAATACAAGAAATCTTGAAATTAAATAAAAAATTAAGATGGCTTCAAACTTTAGCAAAAATTTAAAAAGTTGTAATGGTGCCATTTTTTTGTCCAGTTTTCTATTTCTTTTGTTTTCTGAAAGTAAGAAATGTTTTTTAAAATAAAATAAAAAATTGAAGGTGAGAGAGAGTAGCCCATAGCCGAACCCCAGACAACCACCGACCAGGCCCATGTTCGCGCAGCCGGCCACCTCTCTCTCTGATCCATCTACAGCACACCAGCGCCTCCCCGTTGAAAACCCTAGAGCCTTTAGATGTTTTTGCAGCCACACCCCCGCCTCCATTTTGTAAACGCAACCAAGTATCTCTCTCTCGCTCACCTCTTTCTGCTTGCTCGACGAAGCGTCCCCCTGCCAGCTCGGACCCTGCGGCCAGCCGGGATCTCCGCCTTACAAGAATGTGCCACCGGCCCTGGCCCCCTTCACCGCCGAGCATCTCCCCTACCTCCCCGCCATCGGCCAGATCCCGAGTCCCTCCTCTGCCAATTCTGTTACCTACTCCTCCGCCACCGTCCAGGGAGACGCCACCGACCGGGACCCCACTTCCTTCGCCGGCCCGGTTCCTACCTCCCCCACCACCTTCCAGTGCGCCACCAGGAAGCCCCTATCTCCCTCCACCGCTAGCCCAGTGCCCGACCTTCCCAGCCACCGGACTGGGCGCAGCCGCCCAACTACCTCCACGAGCTCATGCGCCCTTGTAAGCGCAGCGACGCAGTACCGCTGCTATTGTTTCTCTCCACTCCAAGCCTTGCCGCCCCACTTCTCCATGGCATCAGCCCTCTTCCATCTCGCCTCCTCTCTCGGTTGCTCACTGACCTACAAGAACCAGCTGTCGGCTCCTAGCGCCCTCCACTTCTCGGGTCGCTCGACTGCGACCTCGCCTTGACCTCAAGCTCCTCGTGATCTTCACCTTCTCGTGACCCTCCCCCGTGACCTGAAACCCTGATGCACCGCCTCCTCCTCGCCTCTGACAAGGAGAGCCAGGGGAATCACTGGGGTGGGTGACCTGAAACCCTGATGCACCGCCTCCTCCTCGCCTCCGACAAGGAGAGCCGGGGGAATCACCGGGGTGGGCAAGAGGTCGTGCGATCGAAAAAAAACCAGGGGACGGACGAAAAGAAGCTGGTTTTTTTGACATACGAAGGGGGTTAGTCGGTTTTTTTACGTACCACGTTTTCGAACCATCACGTCCGTAAGCCATATTATTAGTAGAGATAGCCTAATACCCGTGCGTTGCAACGGGCTGATAAAATAATAGATGGCTCTAACGGAAAATAGAAGATTATGTCTTTAGAATCATAATTTTATTTTAACTGTTAGGCGTCGCCACGCCGGTTCTCATTTTTCTTTAAAATCAGTGGAACGTCGCAGCCTTGCATGGCAATGTTATTTTATCTTGCCCTCTCACACAACTCCAATGCTTGATCGATTCCATTCAGTAATTGATTAAATGACTGATCCAATTTGTATATGTTTTGTTATACCGACGATTATAGAGTTTGACATCAACAGATCCGATTCACACGTTGAACAATCGATCCAAAAAAGCACAAGGTATATGAATCTGGCTACATTCCACATGGTTTTTATTGGGTGGTAAATGTAAATCGTAACATCCTAGCACACGTATGGGCTTCGTATTTTTTGCACTAACCACATAATAGTGGCCCCTATGAAAGTTTTGTTTTCAAGGCTTATTAGTTTTGTACGTGTTCAGATTTGCATGTGCTAGAAATTTTGAACGAAAGATATATGCATGTACAAAATTAGGATAGGATGAACGCATGCACGCAGTGCGTGCATAGAGCTTCCCAAGTTAGACCAGCTCTGACACTTGGAAAAGAAAGGAATGTTAGGAGATTTTAAACTACCATGGTTCATACCAAGAATATTCCACAAGGAAGGCGTACATATTTTTTTTCTTTGCTGAGCGTACGATCGGATCGGGGAGATTGGAGCTACCACGGCATGCAAGATGAGACCGATTCAATCTCTTCAATTTATTTGTGCACGAACGTGGTCCTCGATCCGATTTTTTTGGGCTGCTGCGACCGGCGGTTTTATTGACGTACGAAGTTGATCGATAGAAGTCACCACAACTCCTGTCTGGTTTTTTTAACTTTGGCGCTGACGGACGAGGATAGATCCGATTAATTTGACGTTTCCAAAACGGTTTTTTGACGTACCATGGTTTTCTAACCATCACGTCCTCAAGCCGTATTATTAGTTTAGATTAGATAGATACCCTGCTAGATCTTTCTAGGTTTAAATCCACCAAATATTCTGTGTTGGTCCAAATCATTAGATAAAAGTTTCTTCTTGTTCCTGATCAATATCTCTACCATTCAGATCAAGTACTTTACCAAAATAGTTTCTAGGTCGTTTATGATAATTAATCCATTAAAATGTCTCATTTTCACTCATAAATCTTTATCAGGGCATCTATAAAGTATTTTTGGATGAATCCAATCCTGTTGGAAATTCATCTTAAGAACATTTCACATGCCATTAGCCCTCATGCAAATGAATTAATATTTATTGCATGGTTGTTTTTCCAAAATACTACCAGATCTGACTTTAGGGAATTATAAAACTTATTCTGTGAAGTATTTTTGGGTGAAACCATTTTTGGGTGATCATGTACTATGAATGCTTGCTACTTACCATAGGATAAATTTTTATAGGCTTCTATGATTTTCTAGTAGAATTAACTCTGAAACAGTAGTTTTCATCACTAGAAAAAGCATAGGAAAATAACTACAAATCCTTTTTGAGAGAATCCACTTTTGTTGGATTCCAAAAATTGATACCTTTCTACTGGTATGCTGGTAGCTTGTTGTTAACCAATTTAATTGTCTGCCTTATTATTGGAGCTCCATTAGGGTTTAGTTAATAGGTAAACCTTTACTTTATTCATAGAATTAGTTATTGGTATTGAAAATGCCTGAAAATGTTCAGTATGGTGTTTGTTTGTTTCTGATACTTGATTGGTGTGATTTGTTTGCTGTGGCGATGTGTATGTCTTGTTTGTGCTTGCATACTTATGTCGCTATTATTTATCGGCGCTAGATTCGAACGGCACCGAGAGTATCGAGGAAGGGAAGGTATTTGGATATCAAGGAGAAGACCAGGGACAAGCTGAGGAAGGCAAGCCATCTACTTGTTGCATATCTGAATCCTATTAAGTCACTATGCATTGTTCTACTCTTGCTTTTCTTACTATGCATTGTTTTTCTTATATTGCTATTACTCCCTATATAGCAATAGTTGACGACTTAGCTCCACGAGTCGATTTGTTATCATCTTTTGAGATGACCCCTCTTGTGACCTAATCAATACTCCTATTGTTAGAGACTTGATGGTTAGCATCAAGTCCTTGGAAAACTTTTAGTGGAGCCAAAAACTCTAGGATTGGGAATACGCTCTGGAAAGATTTCGAAAATGTTTTCGACAACCTTGGAGTAGTTGCTACTCCATTGAGATGTTTACAAATGGTTTTATAAATATGGAGTTGGACATGGGAGGTGAAGGAGTTGGGGGATTTCTGAAAAGTGGCATTGTGTATAAGTGTTCGCCAGACCAATTAACCCATGCAACCACGATTACCCTGGTATGGGACGGGGCTTAGCTCATAGTTTATTTATTTTAGTACAGGAGTCTCATAACTATATTAGGGTACGCGGTACCCCCGAATCCGGATTGCCGCAAGTAAATGGGCAATAGTAAATCAGGATCCAGTGAGGGATTTATCCGGCCGGAAGACACTATGGGTCTCCTGACGTGGCACTGGGGTTACGCTCGAACGTGGAGGTAGACTGCCAGGATGTGCCGGGGAGGTACATACTCCATAGGGTAGATTCCCGTACTAAGGTAGATAAGCGAAAGGCTTTGATCGGGTGCTTGTCGTGGCATATGATGTTATGCGGGGAAGATGCCCACACGATGAGTATCCGGATGATTGTGGGTAAAGTGTACAACCTCTGAAGAGTGTAAATTTATTCGAATAGCCGAGTCCTCGGTCATGGACGGTTGGAATGGCCATACTTAACCTGTGTCAGGTTTTGGTTTTACATGAATGTTTTCGGAAAAATGGAGAAAGGTGCTAGACGGAGTACTCAAAGGGTACTGCCGTGGCACGGTTATGGTTCGGAGTACTTGCAGGATACTACCGAGGGAATGGAGATGGTCATGTGTGATTGACCTGGTTTTATAAAGGAAGGTGGTCATGTTTGATTGACCACTGGCTCTCTCTTGAAAACCAAATGAGTTTCCCTCTTTCCTAGAGATTTTACTAAAAAGGTTTTCTAAATGTTTTCTTTAATAAGGATATAGAAATGTCGTAAGACATGCTATATCGACAAGAGAAATTGACTAGATAGGATAAACTAGATTAGAGCCTTTCTCCTTGCTATAGTCAAACTGCATGACAACACTTCTTCGTAGATGGTTTGCGAGTACAAATCCAAAATGTACTCACAGCTTTGTCCCTGGCTATTAACTTGGTCAAACTGTGAAGAAGGCTATGAGAAAGATGATGGTGGGAACGACGATGCTGATGCGAACTAGGAACGTCTCCCAGTCAGTTGCCTGTAGGGTAGTAGGCATGACTTGGGTCATCAACGCTGCTTGGTATCCGCTGCTTAGTTGTAGACTTGCCCTGCGTGGCAATATCATGCTTGGTCATGTGACCAATTATAAGTACATTATTCGGTACTGTAAAAGGATGATGTAATTTTGTTATCAACTCGGATATGTGGATTCACGACACACTGATCATGGGATCGTGAATTGTATGCATATCGGGTATTCCGGATGGGTAATCCGGGGTCCCCACAGTGAGTGGATTATTAGTCATAGATGCAGTTGGATGGCGGTCTATGTATTTTGTTGTAATGCCCAGAGTAAATTGCATAGTGATCTTCTTGACATATCACGTTATCTTTATTCTATCAATTGCCCAACTGTAATTTGTTTACCCAGCATGTGTTATTTATCTTATGGAGAGACACCATTAGTGAACTGTGGACCCCGGTCCTATTTCCATCATATTGCTATCACCTGTTTACTTTACTCGCACTGTTTACTTTACTCGCATACTTCTACTATTTTCCACTTGATACGCTTATACCCTTTGTTTCAGCAAATCGGTGAGATTGACAACCTCATCGTAAGTTGGGAACAAAGTACTTGGTTGTGTTGTGTGCAGGTTCCACGTTGCCGCTCGCAAAGCAAAGCTTGGATGAGGCGCCATATAAATTGTCCGGAGCTGTCGCGAAGCTTGCAAGCATCACCTTCAGTCGTATTGGCTTTTTCTTCTCCTGATCGATAAACCTTGGTTTCTAACTGAGGGAAAAACTTGCTGCTGTGCTCATCACACCTTCCTCTTGGGGTTCCCAACTGACTGGTTATAATCATCATCATCAACTACACGCCAGCCATCAATCTCCACGCCTTCGCCAGTGATCGTTCTTGGGTAACCACATTCGATGCCTCATGTAGACGGTTTTCGAAGATCCGGGATCCTTACCCAGCTGTATAAACAGCGTCAATTCCATGCACCTCAAACAAGCCTTGTGTCCGTGGCACACCTGGCACACAATATATCCGTATCCAAGATAGTCCTGCATCGTCGTGAGCAGCACGACTCTAAGACGGAAAGTTTCTTCCTTGTGGGCATCCCACGTTTCTACCCCTTCCTCCCACAAGGTGTCTAGCTCTTCCTTCAACAACTCGAGATGCAGGTAGATATCGCTCCCTGGTTGTGTTGGCCCTTGAATTAGCATACTCATATGTATGTACTTCTTCTTCAGGGATAGCCAGGGGGATGTTGTACATCCATACACACATCGACCAGGTGATGTGCTTGCTGCTCTGGTTGCCAAACGGATTGAGTCCATTGGTGCTCACACCAAGCCTGGTGTGCCTTGGATCTCTCCCGAATTCTTCATAGTACTCCTTGTCTAATGCTCTCCACTAGCTTGCATCCGAAGGGTGCGTCAGCACTGGGTCTTCAACCCGTTTTGGATCAAGCAGCTCCGCCGCCTTTCTATCTGCATGCCAGAGCATGAGCTTTGCTTCTTGGGGTCCATGAAGTTCCGCTGCAGACGGTGCCTTAGCAGGAAGTACCACACAACTTTTCGAGGAGCCTTTTTGGTCCCTCTCTTGTACCAATCAGCTTCGCACACTGGGCATGTGATCTCGTCCGCATGCTCATTCCGATAAATTATGCAGTCGTTGAAGCAGGCCTGGTATTTTGTGTGCGGTAAATCGAGAGGGCACACAATTTTCTTGGCCCCATTTAGACTATCGACACACATGTTATCTTTAGGAAAGTGCTTTTTCAGCCATCGGAAGAGGTCGTCCACGCTCGAGTCAGACCATCCATGTCTTGCCTTCATCTCTAGAAGATCAAGAGCTACTCTCAAGCGGTTCTCCTCCAGCTCACGACCAGGTGCATCGTACAATGGAGTTCTCGAGTCTATCTCCAGTTGCGCCAGCTTAGATTTCCATCTATCACCAGCTATGCCGCTAATCGATGTGTTGTTCATAAGAAGTTCTTGAAAGTGAGGGTCCCGCATGGCTGCGGTTAGCGGGGTACTCCTATCCTCGTCTTCTACATGTTCCACTTCTTCTTCTTCATCGTCGTGGGCGGCATCCTCTTTTTCGTCTTCATTGCCGTCTTCCTCATTTTCTGATCTCGCCGCCCCATCATGGTCATGATTATCATCTTGGTCATCATCACCCATCTACTGGGTGTGGTCCTCCATGAAACTAGACCTAAGCAGGTGCTCCTTGATACATCGCAAACGTATCTATAATTTTTGATGCTCCATGCTTATTTGACACCAATTGCTTTGTGTTTTGATTACACTTCGTGGCATTTTTATGCATTTTCTGGAACTAACCTATTAACAAGATGCCACAGTGCAAGTTCCTATTTTCTGTTGTTTTTGTGTTTCAGAAAAGTTACACAGGAAATATTCTCGGAATTGGACGAAACAAAAGCCAAAGTTCCTATTTACCTGACATGAAGACGGAGTCCAAAGGAGAGACGAAGAGGGGCCAGAGGGCAGCCGCACCATAGGGTTGCGCGGGCCACCCCCTGGCCGTGCCACCAGGTGGTGTGGGCGCCTGGTCCACCTCCGGACACCGCCCCTCCACCTATATATTCACTTCATCGGGAAAACCCTAAGCCCTGAACACTTTTCCACGAAACATACTGTATGCAGCTGCCATCATCGACCCGAGTTCGGGAGGGTCCCAAAGCTCTTCCTGGCACCCTGCCGGAGAGGGGAATCATCACCGGATGCCTTCTTCATCACCATGCCAGCCTCCGAAGTGATGCGTGAGTAGTCTACCTTGCACTATGGGTCCATAGCATTAGCTAGATGGTTGTCTTCTCCTCCATGTGCTTCATGTCTAGATCTTGTGAGCTCCCTATCATGATCAAGATCATCATTATGTAATTCTACATGTTGTGTTTGTTGGGACCTGATGAATATTGAGTACTATGTCAAGATGATTTATTGATTTATCATGTCTATGTTATTTATGATCTTGCATGCTCTCCGTTGCTAGTAGATACTTTGGCCAAGTAGATGCTTGTGACTCCAAGAGGGAGTATTTATGCTCGATAGTGGGTTCATGCCTCTAGTAATCTGGGAGAGTGACAATAACTTCTAAGGTTGTAGATGTGTTGTTGCTACTAGAGAGAAAACAACAATCTTTTGTTCAAGGATAATTGTATTGTTTACATTACACGCTTTGCTTAAGGCGATAATCTGTTAATTGCAACTTAATACCCAATGGTTGTTCGGATGATATACCGTTGGCAATGCTATTCAACTCGTCCAGGTATTGGCGAATACCAACGATCAGATCTTAGGCAATACTAGTATCAGCGAAGCAAAGGGAATAGCTTATTGACATATACGGTTCAACGACTGCAAGACCTTCGTAAAATGCACAGGAGTCTTCACGGATTTCGATGATCCGACTGTGACCTAGTCACATGCTCCGCAACATTGATGTGTTCTCATCGAGTAGGCCTAGAGTATCATATCTGTCATGTAGATGAGCAAATCCTGCTCTTGGCTATACTTCTCAACCTACCCCTTTGGAGAACCCAAGAGACACCTTTTCAGTCAACCAGTTACGTGAAGACGGTTGATGCAATTAGAGTTTCCTCCGAAAGTAGCGATTATGTAATAACCTCACGGTCTAAGGACTAAGCTGCGACACTTATCATCTTGCAACGTGAACATATGACACGATCTTGTTGCAAATGATTCTGTAGGTAATGTCCATCATGGCACTATCAACAAGTGGCATGATCTCATCATCAATCGGCTGTAATGCACCATCATTGGGAAACCTCAATCATCAGTTGATCAATGAACCAGTAAACCAGGATTTTACCAGGGACTCCTAATCATTTAATACTACATCTATGTCAATGTTTCTGATTGACATAGTTTAAGCATAGCATTAAACTATTATGAACTTGATGGAATATGCAAATAAGTCCAATATTATTTTCCTCTAGGGCATAATTCCTTCAGATCCATCCCTGCAGCTGGAGCGGAAACTTCCGCTACGGTGGAGGCCACATACATGCCCTTCGGAGCATCAACCTTGATGAACCCCAGTAAGACTTCTGAGGTGGCTTCTTGCTGCTGAACCCCGGATCTTATGGTTTATGTTGCAGGGAGGATACCCCCGAGCCCGTAGCTAAGCAGGCTCGAGGCGAGTCCTCGACCCTTTAGGAGTCCCCGGGTAGCGTGGCTCAAGTGATCCCCAGCGAGGAGGCGCAGCTTTCGACAACCGGTAACCCTTTCTCCTTTGCCTTTCCTTCTTTCCCTAGTTGCTAAGAATTTTTTTCCGAATCCCACATGTCTTGATTTTCTTGGCTAAACCTACCGAGGCGAGCGCAGTTGTCGGGGACCCAATGGAGGTCGACCCTGCATGCCACTCTCCGCCCTCAACAGGTGCGCCTTTCTTCTTCTTGCTCTTTTTGAGCACCTTGAAGATGTAGATCTTATAGGTCTCAACTAACTTCTTGGTTTTCTTCTTCCAGCCACCCGGTCCTATCCTGAGGACGGGCAGATAGAGTCCGCTAGCTAGGATGAGAAGGTAAACAGTCCCGAGCGGGCAGGCACCACAACTCTGAAACCTGCCGGCCCTTTCGCCCTTGCTAGCAATGCTCCTCAAGCCATTCCCCTGGCAGAGCTGGGCCAGATAGAATGGCGGTTGGCAGGCCCAGTGCCATTGTTGCCCTTCCTAGGACCTGCACCTTGCGCATCTCATCGCTCCCTCCTTCATGATATGGAGGAGCGCGAGTAGCAGTTGGTTCAGGCCAAGGAGGCTATGGAGGACTGGGCCGCCGAACTGAAGGCGCACTATGAGGGCGTCCGTCGGGACATCGACGTGGAGCGCAGAGCGCTGTCGCTTCAACGTCAGGAGATCCTTGACCTGGAGGCGTCGCCAAGGGCATCTGCGGAAGAGGTGGCACAGTTGCGCTCCACCATTGCTAATCTTGGAGCCCAAGCGCAGATGCGGGAAGAAGGTGTCCGGGAGCAGATCATGGCTGCGAACGAGTGCCTGGCAACCTCGACCGCCCGCATCACCACACTGGAGAGTGATCTCTGGGTTGCCAACTCGTCGCTGAAGACTTTGATGGCGATGGTGGCAAACTTAGAGGTCACCCTGGAGAGCACCAAGAAGCTTCTGGAGTTCGCCTACGCGGAAGGGACACTTGCCTCCGAGGCTCAGCTTAGGCTCGAGGCGCAGGCTGACACTGACGCCCAGAACCTGTGTCAGAAAACGGAGAAGATGTCTCGAGCACTGGAGGAGCTGCAGCTTCACCCCAGCTTAGTCCTAGCAGGTTCGATATAGGAGATTACTCCCTGGTACACGAACATTGTCGCGGGGATGACCACCTGGGTATGCCAAAGGCAGCAGGACCTGCCGGCTGGCATCCCAGGGATCAGCGCTATGATCGGCCAGCAGGGTCGGCTCCGCCCGAAGGGCCGGCTGCGCCAGCAGCTGGCAAGAGTTCTCTCCACCGACCTCCTAAGCCAGCCAGCAATGAGGAACCTCCTAACCGATGCTTTATTAAAGCCTACAGGAACCCGACAGGAGCGACAGAGGGCGGAGACCATGGTGACGCCAGCCACGGACCATCGCCACCAACCGCCCCAGTAAAGCAGCCTCCAACGGGAGGATCCGAGGCAAGTCGGGGGCATATTCCATGGATATGGTGGTCCAGGGGACAAGGTTACTTTATAAAGCGGCCTGCACCAGACAGAGGAGCAGGGGAAGTGGGGCCCGCACCAGCGCCACAGCCACTACCGAGCCGGCTGTCGGGCAGCCGAACCAATTCATGTAACCAGGCCCCTGCCTATATAAGGGGGCCTAGACCCTTAGAGTAGGGGATGTACCTAGTCTTCTTCTTCCTCTAGACAACACAACTCAAGGAGCATTGTAGCCACCGTGTGCTCATAATAAAGAACAAGGTAGGACGTAGGGGTTTTACCTCCGGCGAGGAGGGCCCTGAACCTGGGTACGTGCTCGTGTCGCCATTGCCCAATCTTGAGCCAGACCCATCGCTGTACTCCGATGAGCCCTCTCGTTAAGCCATCCCTATGGCTACTGTCATCAAAATACCATGATAGTTGGCGCCCACCCTGGGGCAACATGCGACAATGACCGGAGTGAAGTTCTGGCTGGGATCTCCACCGACTCTTGGCGAGAAGGTAGCCTCAGGCCTTGTCCTGAGGTTCGGCACCATCGACTGTGTCAACAACAACCTCGACTGCTTCGAGGATGGCTTCGGCGACATTAGCTCCTTCCTCGACGTCGACGGCCACCGCTTCTACGTCGCTGCCACCAAGCCATTCCCAGAGGAGGTAACCGACATGTCTGACCCTCTCTGTGACGCAAGCTCGAGCTGCAGTGAAAGCAGCAACCTTGGCGCCATGGTCGAAGTGCTATCCCTAGGGGACAAAGAGGGCGGCAACTCACCACGCACCGCTCGCCCGCCGCTCGAACGCCTTCTTCCACAGGAGCAAGGCGCTCCGTTCCCAGAGCAAGACACCTCAGACGTCGCCGTCGTGGACCTGCACGCACCACTCGACCACGCCATCGACCCCGTCCAGGCTGCAGAGGCCCTAGAGCGGACACGCCTCGCGCTCCTCGGCAAAGCGAGCGACATCAAAGACACCCGGCGCCGCGTGAGCTCCGTGCTCCGTGAGTTCTGCGCCGCGCAGGGTACCACGCCGGCCGGAGAAGCTCGCGGTTCATGACGCGACCATGGCCCCCCATTTGTGGGTCCAAGCTAGCGCTGGACATAAAGCTCAAAGCTCGGCGAGTTAAATGAATGCTCGTTTGCTTGACTCGTTATCTTTTGAATCCACGCCGAGCAGTAAAATTTGCTCGTTAGTGTTAACGAGTTAAACAATCGAGTAGTAGTTGTTTGCGAGCTACTCGTTAAGATCGATAATATATGCTAGGCCCAGCAACTAAACTATAAACATCCCAAGCCCATCAAGGAAGGCCACCCGCCACCGCCCACCGATCGATTAACTCCAGGGCCAGGCACGCAGTCACGCATGGAGACGGAGGGAGCCATATCTCGGTCCCCCAGACCCCAGGTCCCCAGCCGCCGCCCGCCTCCTCCTCTTCAATCTTCATCGCCTTCCACTCCCATATCGATCCCATTCTCTCGATTGCTGCGGCGGCGCCCTAGGTTCTGCTTGGCGGCGGCGCGATGGAGAAGCAGAGGAGGAAGAGGGCATCGTCCATGTCCAAGACCACCTCCGGTTCTGGCACGCCGCTGAAGTTGGCTATTGCCTCACCAGCCGCAGAGTCTCCAGGTCCAGGATATGATGAACCTACACGTGCAGAGTCAGGATGGGAATGGGCCGGGTTGACCCATTCGATCCTTGGCCCGACCCAAAATATCAAGGCCGTTGGGCCGGTCGGGTTGGCCTCATACAAGAATTGGGTCAATGGGGCCGGCACTGAGTGACCCACTAGGTCAGCGGGGCTGACCCACATAAAAAGTTTGGAACCCTCTGGTATAACTGGAATAGTTCTAAGTAATCATTTTTATCCCCTAATAGCTTCGGTGAGTAGAGCGATCCAATGGAAAAAGAAATCCCACGTAAAGCTTGATTCTTTTTCCCATGCATCTGACTGATACTAGCATGCCTCTTATTTTTCTCTTTTAACAAAAATCTCACGTGCAGAATATCACCAGATTGATCCATCTACTTTGTTTGTATATATCTATTATCCATCAACTAGATTCGTATACCAATCAACCATCTGCTAGCTATGTGTCAAAATAAATCATCAGCTAGCTTGCTTCGTACGTCCAACGCGCTTTATCGAATCAGTTTTGCCCTGCAAACTGGGTACGAGATCATTATTATTTTTGTACCAATACAATATATATTTTAGAGAATGTTCCATTTGTAAAAATACAGTCAAAAAAATTAGCGAAGCTAAAATTTGGGTCGGTCCGAGATACCCATCGGGCCAACAAGGCCAGTAGCCTTTTAGAAATGGGTCGACCCGTGGCCCTAAAAATTGGCCTCGGGGCCAATGGGGCCAAGTCCAAGGCCAGGTCCGGGTCGGCCCATTCCCATCCTGAGTGCAGAGAAGGGGCCAAGCGCTGCTGATGGTGAATCGGTGAGTTCCAATTTCGAAAATACAGTTTATGCAGTCTCCTACAATACCAAGTGCAGCGCCTAACCAAGTGTACTGTTAGTTGTTGAAAACTCTCTGGTTAGTTGACTCAGTTGTTGAAAATACAGTTTATGCAATCTCCTACAATACCAAGTGTACAGTTTATACGATCTCCTACTATTCATTACTAAAACTAGGTTTCATTTTTTTACTTTGTTAGGAAGATGAATGGATAGAGGTAGAGGATAAAGGAATTGATGAGGCAGAGAAATATGATATGGATGATGAGATGACTGAGGCTTCTCTTGGATTACGTGATGAAAAAGATGGCACCGATGTTGAAGAGGTGAGTGCCATTGAAATGCTAAAGAAAACAGGGAAAAGAAAAAAGGCGGGAGTTGCTGCTGCTGGTAAGGCCAAGGTGAAGAGAACCAGAGTTAAGCGGTCAGAGTGTTGGAAGCATTTTGAAGTGGTCAACGTTGTATCGAAGAAGAGGCCAAATGAAATGGTTACAAAGGCGAAATGCTTGCATTGTTATGACCTATTTGCTTATGGGGGGGGGAGGAGGAGGGGTCAACGACAAGTCTCAACAGGCATAAAGATGCTTGCCCAATCCTACTAAACAACAAGGCCAAGCTTCTATGTCAAGGTACAATTGGATTTGATCCTGATAAGCCAGGTGCATCACTTATAGTGAATAATGAATATGATCATGAGGAGTGCCGTAAGATAATAGCAAAGATGATAATTGTGCATGAGTATCCTTTTAGGATGGTAGAGCATGCCTGGTTTAATATCCTCGTGACTTATATGAATGCATCATACAAGTTCATTGGTCGGAAGACAATTAGGGCTGAATGCATGAAGGTGTATTTATCTGAAAAAGAGATACTGAAGAAGCAACTCAAGTCTGTTGAAAGCATTAGTCTGACATGTGATTTATGGACTTCAAACCAGAATCTGTGCTACTTAGCTGTGGTTGCTCACTACATAGATGATGAATGGAATATGCAGTCTCGTGTTTTGAATTTTGTAGAGTTAGACCCACCACACTCTGGCATTATCATAGCTCAAGCAGTGTTTGAATGTTGCCAAGATTGGAAAATCAAAGATAAGATCACGACAATCACCATGGATAATGCTTCCTCAAATGATGTTGCTCACAAATTTGACAGGCAAGTTCAAAGCTAGGAAATCAACAAAATTCATTCCTAAGTACTTTCATGTTCGCTGCTGTGCACACATTATCAATTTAATAGTGAATGATGGTATTGCACCACTGGAACCTTTGATTGCAAAGCTTAGAGAGACTGTGAAGTACTTGAAAAAGTCCCCATTATGCATGAAACAATTCTTGATAGATTGCAAGTCCCTAAATATTAAAGTTAGCAAAGGATTATGTCTAGATGTATCCACCAGATGGAGTTTTCTACTCACAGAATGTCAGATGCTGCCATTTTGTATAGAGAGGCTTTGGATGAATATGCTCAGTCAGATCCTAATTACAAATGGCAGCCTACTGATGAAGATTGGACACTATATGCTAATATTAAACCAATCTTGAAAGCTTTTGCTGAGCTGACCACTGTATTATTAGGATCAAACTACCCTACAGTGAATATCTTTTATCCATATATTATGAATGTTAAGATTTCTATAAATAACCATACCGTAAAGAGTGATGATGAGAATCTGAAGGCGATGGGAGAGGCAATGCTTGCCAAGTTTGATAAATATTGGGATAGTACTTATACTGAGAATGATAATGACAATGTGAGAAACAAAAGAAAGGTGAAGAATAATGTGATGGTCATTGCCACTATTCTAGATGCTAGGTTCAAAATGAAGCTTGTTGATTACTGTTTTAAGCAGTTGTATGGCAGAGATAAAGGCATGCGTGAGGCAGATGATATCAAATCAGAATTTTTTGATCTGTATGCTACCTATGAGGTTGAACATCGACAGAAGGAGGCAGCAAACAACAATGAATAGACTGCAAGTTCTAGTTGGCGACAAGCTACATCTATGTCCACATTAAGTGGGTTTCGGTCCTTCTTGGAGGAGACAAACTCGGAACCATGCCAGTCCGAATTGACTAGCTATCTTGAGGACAAAACTCATCCCATGTATGATCCAAATTTCAGATTAGTTGACTGGTGGAGGCTTAATGCTCATCGGTATCCTGTCATAGCAAAGATTGCAAGAAAGTTTTTGACTGTGCCAGCAACTAGTGTATCTTCAGAGTCTACGTTCTCTACAGGAGGTAGAGTTCTCGATGACTACCGTAGTTCTTTACGCCCAAAAATGGTTGAGGTACTTGTTTGTGGTGCTAGCTTTATAAAAGGATAAAAAAAATAACAGCATGAAACCTACAATCAGTAGTAAGTTTACTTGTCACTATCTTCTTGTTAGCCTTTATACACTCCAGTTAAATATTTAACAAAATATCATTTATTTTGCAGGAAGATGATAGTGCCGATGATGTGGAGTTCATAGCATTCCCTGATGATTGTGTGGGAAGCAACTAATGGAAAGCATGCAAGATAATAAACATCATAGAGATAACATAAAGATATATTTTCAGCACATCAACTTAACATAGCACCAATACTCATCGGATCCCAACAAACACAACATGTATGATTACATAAAGATGATCCTGATCATGTAGGGCAGCTCACAAGATCTAAACATGAAGCACATGGTGGAGGAGACAACCATCTAGCTACTGCTATGGACCCATAGTCCAAGGTAGACTACTCACACATCACTCTGGAGGAGACCATGGTGGTGTAGAAGGCCTCCGGCATGGATTCCCCTCTCCGGCAGGGTGCCGGGAAGAGCTCCTGGATCCTCCCGATCTCGCGACGGCGATAGCGGCGGCTTGCAGTATGTTTCTGAAAGGAATATGCCCGAGAGGCAATAATAAAGTTGTTATTATATTATTCCATGTTCATAATAGATGTTTATTTCTCATGCTAGAATTGTATTAATCGGAAACATTAATACTTGTGTGATTAATAAAATAAAAAGGTTCCTAGTAAAGCCTCTCTTTTATACTAGCTCGTTGATTAACCGATGATCAAGGTTTCCTGATCATGAACATTGGATGTTGTTAATAACGGGGTCATATCATTCGAAGAATGATGTGATGAACACTCACACCTATAGTACGAATAGCAATACGATCAAGTCATCAAGTTTCATTGCTATATCAAACTCATACGAAATAGTTCTAATCCTCAGACCATGAGATCATGTTAATCACTGATACCAGAAGAGTGCTTTGATGATATCAAACGTCACACCGTAACAGGGTGATTATAAAGGTTGATTTGGGTATTCTGAAAGTATTAGTTGAGGATCATGGATCAAGAGTGGAATTTGTCCAATCCGATGACGGGAAGATATTCTCTGGGCCCTTCTTGGTGATATTGCATTGAAATCGCTTGCAAGCATGTGACTAGGTCACGGGAATGCATTATCACAGAATGAGTAAAGAGACTTGTCGGGAACAAGATCGAACTAGGTATGGTTGATACCAAATAATCAAATCTCGGACAAGTAATAATATCGCGAGACAAAAGGAATTAACTATGTTCATTATTGGTTCACATGATCACTAGTTCATCGTTGAGTAAGTGGGAGTCATCATGGATTTCCAGATCCCGCTGATGATTATTGATCGGAGAGGAGTCTCGATCATGTCCACGTTATTCACGAACCGTAGGGTGACACACTTAAGGTTCGCCGTCATTTTTTAGTGATATGATACTTTGATCGAATTACAGGACAGCATGAGGGTTGTTTCAGAAAAGCACCAAAACTGTTTCGGGATATCGAAATAACTCAAGGGTGTATTTGTTAATTTTTGTTAATTGAATGAATTAACAAATATTAAATAAATAAAATTGTTTTATTAAATCAATAAGTGTGAATTTTAATTAGCATGAATGTCATGCTAAATTAAAATGGGGGTTATCTCATGTTGATGAGGGGGTTACCACCATGATGAGGAGGAGGACCTCCTCCTAGGGGCCGGCGCATCCCCCAAGGGGGCTGCCTTCTCCTCTCCTATAAAAGCCCCCCTCTCCTCCATGATTCACACACTTGATCCTTCCCCTCTCCCACAAAGTTGCTGCCCCAAATCCGTCTTGGCTTAGCGAAGCTCTGCCGGATTGTTAGTTTGAGATTCACACACTTAGAGAAGTGTGTGTTGGAGTGTCCGGCGGATCCCCTCTTCCGCTGCCCCGCTGGACCATGGGCATGGAGGAGACGACGACAAGCCGTACATGTGACCGAGTATGGAGGCGCCGCCAGTTGTGGCGCCTTGTACACGATCTTGAGATTGTCAAGTGAACCACTACATCGACTACATCAAGTGAACGACTACGTCGACTATGTGCGTCTTCGTCGAGTCTCCATCGGCAACGTTTGTGCGGGAATGTAATCCCCGCTACCGGTCTTCGAGGGTTAGTCTCTGTTGCTACCATCTCGTAGATGATCTTGGCTAGTTTTGTGTTCATGCATAGGAAATTTTTTGTTTTCTATGCTACGAACCCATCAGTGGTATCAGAGCCATCTCTATGCGTAGTTGGTATGCACGGTTAGAACACATGCGGATGTGGGCGTTGATGATCATGTTATTGCATTTTTTGTATTTTGGATCATAGTGGCATATTGGGATTGAAGTTGCCCGAGACTAGCCTTACGTGATCGCGTTCATGAGACTTGTCCCAAACTTGACATGCTTCGGCATATGTGGTTTAGCGGGTGCACGTTTATCCCACTATAGTTATGATCTATTTTACAAAGAGTTGTTAATAATATTTTTATCACCATTGTGGTTACATGTTTGTAGGTAAGAACGGTTCTTCCTAGAAAGCCCCAAACCACGTAAAATATGCAAGACAAATTCGAAACATCTAACTTATTTTTGCAGGGCATGTGATATGATATGGTCAAATTGTTTATGTTACAAATTGTATGCAATGATCCTTTTTGTAAGTTATAAACAACCGGCAGGAGCCATATGGTTGTCTTTTTCATTTTATGGCCTATGTGCCGAATATAAATATCCAAGTGATATATTGTAATGGAGGAAGACAACCAAGGTGGCGCGCCATGGACCTTGGTGCTACACCGATGGAATGATGGAGATCATGCCATGACGCACAAGATGGAGATCGAATGCGTGAAGGACCGTATCATATCACATTTTGTTTATCCTTTTATGCATCTTATTTTGCTTAGATTTGATCGGGCGGTAGCATTATAAGATGATCCCTCACATAAATATCAAGATAAAATGTGTTCTCCCATAACATGCACCATCAAGAAAGTTCGTCGTTTTGAGACACCTCATGATGATTGGGTGTGATAGACTCTACATTCACATACGATGGGTGTAAGATAGTTTTACATACGCAAATGTTATGGTTCTACTTGGCGAGCCTAGCATGTACAGACATGGCCTCGGAACACGAACCGAAATGTTAAGCATGAGTCATATGGTCGATATGATGAACATGGTGATGTTCGCCTTTGAAACTATGCCATTGCACATGATGATCGATTGCGGTATAGTGGATTTGGTTCATGTAATCACTTAAGAAAACTAGGAGGGATGTTGTTTTTAAGTGGGAGTTCATGTAAAGTTTTGATTTAACCTGAATTCATTCTATTATGAACTTAGTCTAAATCAACTTTGCAAATAATTTGTAGATCATGGCACCACCTGCTCTGAATTTCAATGTGTTCATGGAGAAAGAAAAACTAGCCACCAACGGTAGCAACTTCACCAACTGGGCACTTAACTTGAGGATCCTCCTCAATGCCTCTCAAAAGGGCTATGTGCTTGAGGCACCGCTAGGTGACCCGCCTGCAGAAGATGCTCCCGATGAAGAGAAAAATGTTTTTCTGACTCGTAAGGAGGAACACAATTTAGTTCATTGTGGCGTACTGTATGGACTTGAGCCGGAGCTGCGAAAACGTTTCGAGAACAGCAATGCTTATGATACAATGGGAGAGTTAAAACTGATTTTCAACTCCCATACTGCCGTAGAGAGTTATGATGCTTTAGAAAAGTTCTTTAGCTGCATGATGGAAGAGAACAGCTCCATTAGCGAGCACGTACTCAAAATGTCTGGGTACGCCGATAAGCTCATCTCTCTAGGAATAACGATTCCCATTGAGTTGGGAATATATCGGGTTCTCCAATCTCTCCCACCTAGCTACAAGAGCTTTGTGATGAACTACAACATGCAGGGCATGAGGAAGACTCTCCCTGAGCTTCTCTCAATGCTTAAGACTGCAGAAGTGGAGATCAAAATGGAACATCAAGTGTTGATGGTCAATAAGAGCACTAATTTCAAGAAAGGTAGAAAGGATAATAAGTCCAAGGGTAGAAACAAGAAGGACGGAAAATCTGTTGCCAGTTCTGAGAAGAAACCCAAGGCTGGTCCTAAACCTGAAACTGAGTGCTTTTACAGCAAGGGCACGGGGCACTGGAAGCGTAACTACCCAAAGTATCTGGCGGATAAGAAGAACGGGAAGATTAACAAAGGTATATATGATGTACATGTTATTGATGTGTACCTTACTAGTAGTCGCAATAGCGCATGGGTATTTGATACTGGTTTGGTTGCTCACATATGTAACTCGAAACATGGGCTAAAGAATAAGCGGCAACTTGCGAAGGATGAGGTCACGATGTGCGTCAGCAATAGATCAAAAGTTGATGTGATCACCGTTGGGACGCTGCCTCTACATTTACCATCTGGATTAGTTTTAAACCTGAATAAATGTTATTTGGTGCCTGCGTTGAGCATGAACATTATTTCCGGATCTTGTTTAGTGCGAGACAATTATTCATTCCAGTCTGAGAACAATGGTTGTTCGATTTATATGAATAATATCTTTTATGGACATGCACCTGAGAAGAATGGTTTATTTCTTTTGAATCTTGATAGTAATGAAACACATATTCATAACGTGAATGCCAAAAGAATTAAGTTGAATGATGATATAGCCGCATACATGTGGCACTGCCGTTTAGGTCATATTGGTGTTAAACGCATGAAGAAGCTTCATTCGATGGACTTCTGGAATCACTTGATTATGAATCATTTGAAACATGCAAGCCATGCCTTATGGGCAAGATGACTAGAACGCCGTTTTCCGGTTCAGACTTATTGGAAATCATACATACTGATGTATGTGGACCTATGAGTGTGCCAGCGTGTGGTGGATATCGTTATTTTGTTACTTTCACTAATGATTTAAGTAGATATGAGTATATTTACTTAATGAAATACAAGTCTGAAATGTTTGAAAGGTTCAAAGAATTTCAGAGTGAAGTAGAAAATCATCGTAACAGAAAGATTAAATTTCTACGATCTGATCGTGGAGGAGAATATCTAAGTTACGAGTTTGGCACACATATGAGAGAATGTGGAATAGTTTCACAACTCACTCCCGCTGGAACGCCACAACGAAATGGTGTATCCGAACGTCATAACCGTACTTTATTGGATATGGTTTGGTCTATGATGTCTCCTACAGATCTGCCACTATCTTTTTGGGGTTATGCACTAGAAACAGCCGCTTTCACTTTAAATAGGGCTCCATCTAAATCCGTTGAAACGACACCGTATGAATTATGGTTTGAAAACAAACCTAAGCTGTCATTTCTAAAAGTTTGGGGATGCGATGTTTATGTGAAGAAACTTCAGCCTGATAAACTCAAACCCAAAGCGGAAAAATGCGTCTTCATAGGATACCCTAAAGAAACAATTGGGTACACCTTCTATCACAGATCCGAAGGCAAAGTGTTTGTTGCTAAGAACGGATCCTTTTTGGAGAAAGAGTTTCTCTTGAAAGGTGTGAATAGTAGGAAGGTAGAACTCGATAAGGTTATTGAACCTCCTCTTCATGAATTGGCGAGTGGCGCAGCGCTGGAAACAGTTCTGGTGGTGACTTCACCAAATGAAGTGGGAGCTAATGATGAAGATCATGAAACTCCAAAAGAGGATGCTACCGAACCTCGCAGGTCAACAAGAACACGCGCCGCTCCTGAACGGTATGGTGATCTTGTCGTAAATGCCATTGTTGAGAACGATGACCCTGCGATGTATGATGAAGCGATGATGAGCCCAGATTCCAACAAATGGCATGAAGCCATGAAATCTGAAATAGAATCCATGTATGAAAACCAAGTATGGACTTTGGTGGAACTTCCCAATGACCGCAAGGCCGTTGAGAATAAATGGAGTTTCAAGAAGAAAATAAACGCTGATGGTAATGTGACCGTCTATAAAGCACGACTTGTCGCAAAAGGTTTCCGACAAATTCAAGGAGTTGACTACGATGAGACTTTCTCACCCGTAGCGATGCTAAAGTTTGTTAGGATTATGTTAGCAATTGCTGCATTTTTCGATTATAAAATTTGGCAGATGGATGTGAAAACCGCGTTCCTTAATGGTAACATTGAGGAAGAGTTGTACATGGTACAGCCCAAAGGTTTTGTTGATCCTAAGGATGCTAACAAGGTATGCAAACTTCAGCGATCCATTTATGGACTGAAGCAAGCATCCCGAAGTACATACCGATGCTAAAGTGAGTGGGACCTCTGTAGCATTTCTAATATTATATGTGGATGACATATTGCTGATTGGAAATGATACAAAACTTTTGAAGAGCGTAAAATATTACTTAAGCAGTAAGTTTTCAATGAAGGACCTTGGTGAAGCGGCGTATATTTTAGGCATCAAAATCTATAGAGATAGATCGAGACGCTTAATTGGGCTATCACAAAGTACATACCTTGACAAGATTCTAAAGAAGTTTAGAATGGATGGAAGTAAGAAAGGGTTCTTACCTATGTTACAAGGAAATACGTTGAGTAAGACTCAAAGTCCGGCTACAGCTGAAGATAGAGAAGAAATGAATAAGATTCCCTATGCCTCTGCCATAGGCTCTATCATGTATGCCATGTTATGTACAAGACCGGATGTGGCACATGCTATTAGTTTGACTAGTAGGTACCAATCAGATCCAGGTTTGGAACACTGGACGGCGGTCAAGCATATCTTTAAGTACTTACGAAGGACTAAGGATATGTTTCTCGTATATGGTGGTGAAGAAGAGCTCGTCGCAAGTTGTTACGTCGATTCTTGCTTCGACACTGATCCGGACGACTCCAAGTCTCAATCCGGGTACGTATTTGTTATGAATGGAAGAGCAGTGAGCTGGAGGAGTTCCAAGCAAAGCGTGGTAGCGAGATCATCTACAGAGGCGGAATATGTTGCTGCTTCAGAAGCAGCGCAGGAAGCAGTTTGTTTGAAGGAGTTCATATCTGAACTAGGTGTGGTTCCGAGTGCGTTGGATCCAATGGTTATCTATTGTGACAACAATGGTGCCATAGCCAATGCTCAGGAGCCAAGGTCTCACAAGAATTTCAAGCATGTAAAGCGCCGATTTCACTCTATCCATGAACATGTCATGGATGGTGATATAAAGATTTGCAAAGTACACACGGATCTGAATGTGGCAGACCCGTTGACTAAAGCTCTCCCCAAGGCAAAACATGATCAGCACCAGAACTCAGTGGGTGTTAGATTCATCACTATGTAATCTAGATTATTGACTCTAGTGCAAGTGAGAGACTGAAAGGAATATGCCCGAGATGCAATAATAAAGTTGTTATTATATTATTCCATGTTCATAATAGATTTTTATTTCTCATGCTAGAATTGTATTAATTGGAAACATTAATACTTGTGTGATTAATAAACTAAAAAGGTTCCTAGTAAAGCCTCTCTTTTATACTAGCTCGTTGATTAACCGATGATCAAGGTTTCCTGATCATGAACATTGGATGTTATTAATAACGGGTTCATACCATTAGAAGAATGATGTGATGAACACTCACACCCATAGTACGAATAGCAATACGATCAAGTCATCAAGTTTCATTGCTATATCAAACTCATA
This sequence comes from Dactylis glomerata, assembly GCA_007115705.1. NCBI lineage: Eukaryota > Viridiplantae > Streptophyta > Magnoliopsida > Poales > Poaceae > Dactylis > Dactylis glomerata. Next base: position 16,247,768 of record QXEO01000220.1, read on the forward strand.
CGAAATAGTTCTAATCCTCAAACCATGAGATCATGTTAATCACTGATACCCGAAGAGTGCTTTGATGATATCAAATGTCACACCGTAACAGGGTGATTATAAAGGTTGATTTGGGTATTCTGAAAGTATTAGTTGAGGCTCATGGATCAAGAGTGGAATTTGTCCAACCCGATGACGGGAAGATATTCTCTGGGCCCTTCTTGGTGATATTGCATTGAAATCGCTTGCAAGCATGTGACTAGGTCACGGGAATGCATTATCACAGAACAAGTAAAGAGACTTGTCGGGAACGAGATCGAACTAGGTATGGTTGATACCAAATGATCGGATCTCGGACAAGTAATAATATCGTGAGACAAAAGGAATTAACTATGTTCGTTATTGGTTCACACGATCACTAGTTCATCGTTGAGTAAGTGGGAGTCGTCATGGATTTCCAGATCCCGCTGATGATTATTGATCGGAGAGGAGTCTCGATCATGTCCACGTTATTCATGAACCGTAGGGTGACACACTTAAGGTTCGCCATCATTTTTGAGTGATATGATACTCCGATTGAATTACAGGACAACATGAGGGTTGTTTCAGGAAAGCACTGAAACTGTTTTGGGATATCGAAATAACTCAAGGGTGTATTTGTTAATGTTTGTTAATTGAATGAATTAACAAATATTAAAGAAATAAAATCTATATCTATACCTAATAATAAAATACGCAAGGGTTCCATGGTTTGGTTCTTCCCGCGTCTGATTCATAGGCCATGGCCCGATTTTGGGGATTCCACCTTTTGTCGAAATTACAAGGACTGCCACCGGTAAGTGAAATTATAAATCTCGTAATGTTTTGGCAGACGAAAGACTACGATCTGGTTAGGTTGGTTCCTTTGACACCCATCGCGAGTTTCCTTCGTTAGCCCAAAGAAACCCAACCGACGCCCACCGACGCGTGCCGCAGCGCCCGTGGAACCACCAGCTAGCTCTGTCGTGTGCTCCAGAAACCCCGCCGTGTGCTCCAAAAACCCCATCGGGCAACAACACCAAACAAAGCTCTGTCGTGCGCCACTCGCCTCTAGCCTAGCTGTGACCTCCAGCAGCTTGTCCAGACGCGACGAGGCGACCATGCCGAAACCGAAGTGTCAGAACATGCAGGGCCGGTGGTGGTCGAGCTTTGCAAGGCAGCCGTGAGGGAGGCAGTTAGGAAGCTCGTGGTGAGCGCGGCTGTGAGTTCGAGTGGGTCGAGGCCAGGGAGAGGATGTTGAGCGCGACAGCGATGTCTTCTCCGCGGAGACAAGGCCGTGGAGGTACTGGACGCGGTAGTCGCTGGCGTGCGCGGTCAGCAGCTTGTCGGCTCTTCTCTCGGTAGTATGTTGTTGTGCTAAGCGCTAACAGTTTGAACCGCATAACCTGTCCAAACCACACCGTCCAAAACCGCTAATTTAGGGTTGGTTTGATGAAACCGTGCAAACCCAGCTAATTAAACCAGGGATGCCCAGGGTTACCCGGCATCATGGAGGCACGATGTTGAGCGCGCATCGCATCAGGTGAGGCTGAATTGCTCGATGATTACTGCCTTCGCTTTTTGCCATAAGGAGCAGATACTAGCAAGAACAACGAAGGATGCTTTTGAAGTTCGTTTCAAACTGTGCTCTCTTAATAGAGTACACCACAAAGAAGTTCGTTTCAAATTAACAAGGTACTTGCTGATAAGGAATTACAACTTATTATGTTCTTTCAAGGGTACAAAAATGCGCATCAATACATCATTATTGTAGGTGTTGCCTTCAGTCGTTGTAGTTGGTACCTCTCTGAATGCATGAACCATGGAAGGTATCGCCAGTTCATTTTCAGAGCATGAAAGGTAATAAACGGAAGATATCATGAACCAAAATTTGATTTAGAATCAAAGCTTCAATTCAGCTCATGAAAAATAAAACAAATCGCTGTAGTTCGTACCTCTTTGAACCAAATCATCATGTACGAGAGTCTGGCCTATTCTCTCCTTTTAGAATACTCTATCATGTCAGCATGGTGGTTTTGTCGGATAGACCTTATGTCTGATAGCTCACAAGAATTTTTGCAAGTATAATGTAGAAGGCTAAACTCAAATGTATGTATGAAGTTCAATAACATGTATGGATAGTACTCGGCTACACGTGATGGTACTAATATGGTCAGATAATATGAAATGTGAAGGCTCTGATGTCTGTCATATGTTTTGAATAATTAATTTTCAAGATAATGTAACAAACTACAAAGAAACTTCGCGTTTAACTACTCAATTCTTAATTAGAGGTAATGTAACGAACTACAGAGAAACTTCACATTTGACTACTCAATTCTTAGAGGTATTATAGAAGGGTGAAGGCTGCGTTCAAGGAGCTTGAGCTGCAGAAAGACACATATGTTGTGGATCTTCATCATGGTGAGTCTATAATGGTAAATTTATCAAAAATAAAATTGAGTATAAAAGGTATCATTCTATGGTGGTACGCTGGTACGGAGTATGAGACAATGTTGCTTTCTACTAAAAAGGTTGCTCTCCATATAATTTAATCAAGACATTAGCTCCCTCGGTGTTTTCTGATTGAATTTTTGTTTAAGATGAACAAAGTATCATCAAAGGAATAGTGAGCCAACTTTTAATGGGCCTCTCCAGAAACCGGCTACTCAATCCGGTATGCCGGTCACAAAATATCGTGGGTGCTGATGCTTCACCAGCAGGCGAGAGCGAGAGGAGGCCGCTAACGATGCGAAGGGTGGCTATATGGTGTACAAGATCTGGCATGGTGGTGGCGGTCACCCAAGTTAGTTATCGATAACTGGACACCACCAGCTTCCATCACCAGTGGTGCATCGGTGTCCAGAGAACAAGAAATAAAAGCAGATTTTTCTCTCTCTCCCGTTGCAATGCACGGGCATGTTTCCTAGTTATTTTATTAAATCAATAAGTGTGAATTTTAATTAGCATCAATGTCATGCAAAATTAAAATGGGGGTTACCTCATGTTGATGAGGGGGTTACCACCATGAAGAGGGGGTTACCACCATGATGCGCCGGCCCCTCCTCTCCTATAAAAGCCCCCCTCTCCTCCATGATTCACACACTTGATCCTTCCCCTCTCCCGCAAAGGTGTTTTCCCAAATCCGTCTTGGCTTAACGAAGCTCTGCTGGATTGTTAGTTCGAGATTCACACACTTGGAGAAGTGTGTGTTAGAGTGTCCGGCGGATCCCCTCTTCCGCTGCCCCGTTGGACCGTGGGTGTGGAGGAGACAACGATAAGCCATACATGTGACCGAGTATGGAGGCGCCGCCGGTTGTGGCGCCTTGTACACAATCTTGAGATCGTCAAGTGAACCACTACATCGACTACGTCAAGTGAACGACTACGTCGACTACGTACGTCTTCATCGAGTCTCCATCGACAACGTTTGTGCGGGAACGTAATCCCCGCTACCGGTCTTCGAGGGTTAGTCTCCGTTGCTACCATCTTATAGATGATCTTGGCTAGTTTTGTGTTCGTGCATAGGAAAATTTTTGTTTTCTATGCTACGAACCCATCGGTTTCGTGAAAAAAGAGATTCGTCCCTTAGGTTTTTCCCATCGAGGGGACTTTATAGGCGAAAGGGCATCGTCAGAGGTGGGGCCAGCTGGCCTCACCACAGGGCGGCGCGACCAGGGTCTGGGCCGCGCCCCCAGGTGGTGAGCTTGGCTCGTGGCCCCCCTCCATCTCATCTTCGGTCTTCGCGAAGCTTCGGTAAAAATAGGAGGTTCGGCTTTTGTTTCGTACAATTCTGAGAATATTTCCTGTGTAACTTTTCTGAAACACAAAAACAACAGAAAACAGGGAACTGGCACTGTGGCATCTTGTTAATAGGTTAGTTCCGGAAAATGCATAAAAATGCCACGAAGTGTAACAAAACTCAAAGCAAATGGTGTATAATCAAGCATGGAGCATCAAAAATTATAGATATGTTTGAGACGTATCAGCGACTTCAGCGCCGCGCACGAGCCTACACCCTCATCAACAGCGAGCTATACAAGCGCAGTGTCTTAGGGATCTACCAGAAGTGCATCAAGCCGGAAGAAGGGCGATAGCTGCTGAGAGATACATCAAGGGGAGTGCGGCCACCCATCTTCCAGAGCCTTGGTGGCCAAAGCTTTCCGCCACGGATTCTATTGGCCAACTGCCCTGCAAGACACAGAGTGGTTGGTGAAGTCATGCAACGGCTGTCAACGCTTCTCCAAGCAAAGGAACACCCCAACAACAACCCTCAAGACCTTTTCTCTCACCTAGCCATTCGCCGTATGGGGCCTCGACATGGTAGGACCATTCAAGACGGCACCCGGGGGCTTGACACATCTCCTGGTAGTAGTGGACAAGTTCACAAAGTGGATCAAAGCCAAGCCAATCAAGAATCTCAATGGCTCGTCAACCATCAAATTCTTTAACAAGATCATCGTGAGATATGGGCTCCTGCATAGTATCATCACCGACAACGGGACAAATTTCGCAAAGGGCGTCTTCACGGATTTCTGCAGCCAAAAGGGGATCCGGCTGGACCTGGCCTCAGTGGCGCACCCACAGTCGAACGGGCAGGTCGAGAAGGCAAACGACTTGGTCCTAGACGGCATCAGACAAAGGTTGGTCGAACCCCTCGAGCACTCAGCCGGCTGCTAGGTCAAAGAGCTACCCTTAGTGCTCTGGAGCCTGCGCACCACTCCAAATCGTTCTGTCGGCTTCACACCCTTCTTTCTAGTCTATGGAGCAGAAGCTATGCTGCCCACAGACATCGAATTCGATGCACCGAGAGTGATTCAGTACACTCAAGAGCAAGCCAAAGAAGCCCAAGAAGACAACATCGTCCTCCTCGAGGAGGTGTGAGAACTGGCCTTGTCCAGAACAGCGCTCTACCAGCACCAGCTGTGTTGCAATCACAGCCGGAAAATTCGTCCTCTCGAATTCCGCAAAGGATACCTCATGCTACGGCTGATCCAAAACACCAATGGCATGCACAAGCTGTCCTCTCCTTGGGAGGGACCGTTTATCATTAGCTGGGTGTTGGGCAATGGGGCATACTACCTCATCGACACACAAGAGCCAAGGAAGAACAAGGCTGACAACTCCGACAAGGAGACAGAGCATCACTGGAATGTCAATAACCTAAGACCTTTCTTCTGTTAAGGCAAAAGCTTGTACTTCAAATGCTTGTCAATGAATAAAGGAAGTTGGAGCGGCTCATTACAGCCGGCTCCCCGAAAAACACCTTATCTATTTTGTTTCTGCGTTATTCACTTGACTGACAGCCGGCTCTGGGCACTGAGCCATAGCCGGCTGCCTCTAACAATCGAACCCCCCGTCAGCCGGATAAGTACTTTGTGCGGATCGGACCCCAAGCCTAACCTCTTCCCTCGGCTCATGATAGCCGGTTGGGACAGAGCCGGCAGGTCACCCACCTAGGAAATCCGCTGGGGAGCAAAACGCAAACTCTAAATGTTATCGCTCAACTAAGTTCTGAGGGTGATGATCGTTGACCGCGCGTGGGCCGGCTTGAGCCGAGTGTCTGAGAAACCGAAGTAATACTTCTCACCCCGACATTCGGCTGCTGGCCCAAGGGAGACCAACCGGTACCAGGCTGCCGGTTGGGGGTAGAATAGCCAAAGAATGGGGAGATAAAGGAAAAGGTTGAGGAAACTATTCTAAAGCGAGCTAGCAAACGGTCAATTATCAAAACCTTTAGAGCCTAGGCAGAGTAATCATGTCAAAAAAGCCCAGAACGAACGTTGGAGGCTGCTGTCGATTCAGAGGAAGCTGCTGACCAATGTGTACAGCCTGTTGTCGAGCTTGAGGAAGCTGCTGACCAATGTGTGGAATAGGCGCAGGACAATTGCCCTCTGCTCCATCAATGGATGGCAAGCACAAACAGGCAAACTTATTTGCCTCTTTCGCCATTTGGTTGTCAAAAGACTTGTCTGCTACAAACAACCAAGCTTATAGTTAGAAGAAAACTTAATTAAAACGCATAAAAAGCAACTACCAGCGTGTGTTTGCTTGGTATTAAAACTATATATTATACCAACTGGCCACCCTATGCATTAAAACACACTCCCCATATATGGAAAAGTACACATATATCCAACTTAGTTAGATGACAATAGCCAACTTAGGCATGGTACAAATGCAATTTAGTTGAACCCACACTGCCCATATATGGAAAAGAACACATATATCCAACTTAGTTAGATGACAGTAGCCAACTTAGGCATGGTACAAATGCAATTTAGTTTAACCCACACTGCCCATATATGGAAAAGAACACAAAGATCCAACTTGATTAGATGCTAGTAGCCCACTTAGGGATGGTACAAATGCAATTTAGTTGAACCCATTCATCAAACAAGTGCATTATGCTTGCTAGATGAGTAGACAGCTACTAAAAAAATGCTATGGTACTAGAACCCAACTCGAAAAAAAATTGTACTTCAGCATACTATGGAGATACCTCAACTACGATGTAGCGACCAAAACAGATGACCCTGTTGCTTATATATATGGTGTAGATGCCCAACATAGTTTAAATTCTCAAAAAACAACTTAAGTAATATCAATAACCAACTTACTATAGTTGATGCAACTTATAATGCAGAGAACACAAAACAGCATACAAAACTCCTACATGAGCAACATGGTGAAGAACACACACGACAACATATCCATAACGTTGTGCTACAACATCTAGTACTACAACAAAAATGGCCACAAATGATGATCGTAGGTCAGATCCACAGAGCAGCAACAATCGTAGGTCAGATCCACTCCGTGCAGATTTGATTTGGAACGGCGGTAAACACACATGATTGAGGTCGCATCTCAGGGGTTGGCCGATGAAGAATGCAACCAGTAGAAGATCTACGTAGCCGAGCACCACACCATCATCCCTGACTGACGAGGTTTATCCCCGGCAATGCCCATGCTTAAGGGCTTTCGATCTAGGGAGCGCATTGGGGACCTGGCGAACTCGAGGGCGATTAGACGAAAGCAGAAGAACACGGGATTTTACCCAGGTTCGGCCCTCTTGGTAGGGTAAAGACCTATGTCCTGCTTGTCTGACTTTGTATTGATGGGGTGGCTTTGATGGAGGTGTTACAATGGTGGCGTAGATTGGATCTAGCCAAACCAGAGAGCACTGAGTTATTGAGCGCTCTGGCGTGAGGTGGGTGGAAAAGTGTCTAGGGTTTCAAGACCTCCCTCCCAGCCTTTTATATGCGAAGGCTGGGTCTCAGGATTGTCCCTCAAGCTAAGTACAGATCGAGTCGGTTAAAAAATAAAACCTAAACGAAGACTAGTCCAATTTGAACTCCTCGAAGCTTTGCTTGTACGCCAAGTGTCGCTCCTGGACCATGCCGGGCCGATGCCTTTGTGGGCCTTGAGAACCTCTCGAAGGATACACCTCCTGGGCCGAAAACCAAGTAGGCAAATATCGGGGGCCCATTTGTCATTCCTTCGTCAGTAGCCCCCGAGTGCCTGGTATAGCCGAAGACTATGGCAGGGACTCTACCCCGAAAGTTTTCTTAACTACACCCGATTCATTCGCCTGACCTGTGAAACCACAAAAGTATAGAGAATATTCGAATGATGCACTCATCAGATGCGAAGAATTCGAGCAATGCTCGTTCAGAGCCTCGAAAGTGCTAAGTCGGGTTTGCAGAGGGATACGCATAACCGGCCTGAGACTCACGCCGGGTCTCAGTTAATTGCATAGCCGCAAAAACATTCGGTTAGCTTATTCAGATTCGATTCCCCCCACTTGAACCCGCGTGGGCTGGCGCTACCCCGACCTGAGCCGCGTTGGACTTACCAGGTCGAAGCCTAGTTCATTGCGAGGCACTCGATGCGTCCATCGGTGCAAACTTCATACCGTAGGTATGGAAAATTTCTTGGCAGAGCGCGCTTCATACGAATACCGGGCCATCTGGTGTTGCAAACCGTGGACTTACCTTCGTATTTGACATACGGCATCCGAACTGGTATATTGCCACCAAGATTCGGGTATTTTGAGCGAAGGGCGTGGATAGCTCGAAACATAGATTTGAGGGACCGAAGTCCAAACAAAAATGTCGATGGCCAAAAGATGCGAATCGAAGGGTCAAAAATCCAAACTCGAGTAGAGCAGGGGCGCTACTGGTCTGAAAAAAGACATTATCGAGGGACTGGCACCCGCACTCGAATAAGGCAGAGGCGCTGCTGGCCCAAAGAAGATAACTCGAGGGACTGGCGCCCACACTCGAATAGTGCAGAGGCGCTGTTGGCCCGAAGAAGATAATTCGTGGGACTGGCGCCCACACTCTTATAATGCAGAGGCACTGCTGGCCCGAAGAAGATAATTCGAGGGACTGGCGCCCACACTCGAATAATGCAGAGGCACTGCTGGCCCGTAGAAGATAATTCGAGGGTCCGAAGCTCAAGCTCGAATAATTTGAAGGCACTGCTGGCCCGAAGAAAGAATTTCGAGGCGATATTGATTAAGAACCAAAAACCTCTCTCGAATGAGTAAGTACCCCTTGCTCGAGGAGCCCATTCGAAACATCAAGTGAAAAAGGGAATCGCCCAGAAGGACATTGCGCATACTCGGACAGTGCAAAAAGAGCACAAAAACTTCGAAGAAAACTCATTACCAAAAAGTGTTCTGGTTGCTAGACGCACATACCTTTGAAATTTGAAGGGACCCTCGTCAACCTTGCCCCTTGGGTCGAATAGGACCAGCTTTTCCTGGGAGCCACGTCAGTGCTGACGCCAGATTTCCTCGAGTTGTCACGCCACCTCTGCTGGGATGGCCTGACTCTGACAAGATTAGACACGCGGTGGGCCCAGCGACCGCACGCCCCGGCTATTGACCGCGTTTGACCGCACGTCCCGCGCGTGGGTGAAAAAAGTCTGCACGGTTTCCTTGATTACCGTGCGTAGTGGAGGCCATGACTCCCGTGGTGTTGACACGTGGGCGGCCAGATCTGCTCCGCCGTTTCCACTTCATAGCGAACAGCCCAGATCAACTGTGATTTCCCGGATTTTTGATAGAAACGGCAGCAGAGAGGTAACAGCTCACCCTACTCCGCCGCCACCGTCTTCCTCCTTGCGCTCTGCAGCAGTTGCTTCCTCCACCCACACCTATTTTCACAGCCTGTGCTGCGCGCCGAGCTCATGGGTAAGAGGAGTTCCTCCGCGACCGGCTCCGCTGCCGGTGCCACCGCCAAGAAGGCCAAGACAACGGATGCCGATGCCTCTGTCGTCGGTCGTTGGGTCCAGACCAAGGTCGGAGACAAAGAGCTATCCCAGACCGAGAAGATGGGCCTTCTGAAGAACACACCGGCGGAATCGCTCGCCGCCGGCCCTGAAATCATCCCCCGGCCTCCTCCTGGATTTCGGGTAATCTTTATTGCTTTTCTGCTGCGGGGTTTATCTCCTACCCCGCATCCTTTCCTCCGCGGCCTTCTTTTTGCCTATGGGATTCAGCTCCACGATCTGAATCCCAACACAATCCTGCACATTGCGTGCTTCATCATGCTCTGTGAATGCTTTCTGGGGATTGAGCCCCACTGGGCGCTGTGGCGCCAAATCTTTGTCATCCGGCGCCCTCTGTAATTCCAGACTGGCGGCTTCAGCTGTCAGGTGCGCCCAGATGTCCCTTACTTCGCCCTCCAGACGCCTGAAAACAACCCCGGCTGGAGGACGAAATGGTTCTACGCCAAGGACAAATTCTCCAACGGTGAAACCTCCGGGCTTGAGGAGTTCCAGGCCACCACCATCCTTCGACCCCGTGTGTCCTGGAGGCACGATCTTTCTGATGAGGAGATGAAGATCACGAAGCCGCTGATGGAGAAGATCAAACAGCTTCGAGCCACTCTGAAGAAAGAGCTTTCGGGCATCCAACTTATCCGAACCTTTATCGAGCGTCGGATCCAGCCCCTCGCTGCTCGAGCCCACTGCATGTGGGATTACAGCGATCATCGGGATTCGACCCGAATTTCCCAAGATGAGTTGCACGAGGCTGAGATCGATGAGTGCGTGCGCGCCATCACAAACATCAAGAAGAAGTCGTCCGTGCCGAAAGCCTTCGGCGCGGTGGCCTTCAGCAAGGCCTTTCCCCGCCCCGAGGTACACCTTTCACCTTGATCGAATACTTCTTTTGTACTGCAATCGTGTTGATCAAAATCGAATGCGATTAGAATTCTTGCACAGGTAGCCGAGGTAGCTCGATGCTATCCGCCCCAACCCGAAATGGGTGAATATCCAGGGCGCGATTTTACCGAAGTGCCAGAGGGATCGACCTCTACTGCTCCATCGCCACCACGGGCCCTGAAGAAACAACAAATTGCGGATGTTGTCGAGGACTCAGAAGATCTCGATGACACCCATTTTACTTTGGGCAACGACAGCAACAGCGCGATCCCTGCCGTGCCTTTGAGCTGCCATCCTCATTCTCGAATAGGAAAAAAGGTCCTACCAAAATTTGGAATCGACGCATTGTAAGTTTCCCTTGCCAAACTCATGCATCATATGACCTTGTTTCGAATTGACTGCGCCGCGCTGACTTTGATGCTCGCTTCAGATCATCTACCGAAGAGACCTTGGCTAGCCCAGGGGACCGTGACCAATACCGTATTTGGCCTCATGACGACGCCCTCGAGCATACCGCAGATTCGCAGGAGAGGGCCGCTGGAGACGCCGCTCCTGAGGCTGACCTCCCAAAGCCACCGTCTCCTTCGAGGAAAAAGATGAATGAACCTGAATTCATCCTGGTTTCTTCCTCCGGTGAGCCTTTCGGCTCCAAAAGCCATGTAAGTCCGAAACTTCTAGCTTTTACAACTCGTATGTTTGCATGTCAGCAGCCCCCAAGGGTGAGTCGAAGTGTTTACACTTGGGCTCGCCCTCCTAACAATAGCTCGGGGATTTATCTTTGCTTCTTCTTCCTCAGCCCGTTGTTAGGGATTTATCGAAGGTGTGGAAGAACTTTCTTGCGCTGGAGGAAGAGAACAGACGACTAACCGCCCAGCTCGACGACGTTCGACGTGAGTGCTGCTTTTTCTCTTGTAACATCTTGCTCTGATGGCTATTATGCTTCACTCCCTTATGACATCCTTTAAATGATCAGGGATCGGAGCACAGGCTGCCGCTGATAAGACGTCCCTGAAGACCCAACTGGACGATCTTGCAGCGGAGAACTCGGGCTTGAAGGCTAAAGCCGACGAGCTGGCCGACGAAGTAGCCCGATTAAAGGCCGAATCGTCTGAAGCCCAGGAGCGTGCGAAGAAGTGTCGCCTCTATGCTGAATCACGGGAGAAGGACTTGCACCAGCGATTGTAGACCTCGCTCGATGCCTTACGCGGTGAGTCTTCGACATCCGTTGATTGGGCTTTTTCTTGCTGATTAAGTACCTTACTAATTACAAAGCTGTACCCTTTCTTGAAGCTGCTGCTGAGTTGGATGCCGGGGCTATGAAGGAGCCTGCTAAACTCGAGTCAAGTGTCAGCACCGCCGAGCGCCTGTGTCAAGAGGTCGGCGACCTCCTGGCGAAGGTGCGGTCGACGCTTGCTCACGTTCGGGACACGTCTATCTCTGACTCGACCAGCGACACCATAGCCGGGATCCTCGAAGCCCTAGCGGTGAAGCCGGACAGCGAAGATCCGTTAATCGCTGCGGTTCGCCGATAGGTAACTATCAGCTCTGAGTCTGTCTTCTCCATGATGATGATGCACGAGGTGGAATTTGATGTCGACAAGGTCACGAGCACATATCCGAAGGACAATGACGGACGTGACAAGTCTGCCAAGAGCTATCTTGCTTGTGCTCGTGACTTGGCTGCTCAGATGACAAACTTCCTGGCCGAAAGGAATGAGCAGCGAGTGGCGGCGCGGGCTCGAAAGTGCGGGACCTCTGGTGCTCAATCTAGCAAGGCCCCTGGTAGCTCAACATAGTGCAATTGATGCCTCTGTCGTGCATCTGTAACTAACTTTGCGATGCTATGTCGAATGATGTTGTTTTAATGCGGGTACACTGCTTGTTGTAGCTTCGCTGCACTTGTTCTGCTATCGTATTTTGTGCGTGCTTGCTTGATTACCGATGACTATGCGTGACCGGAATCGTCTTGTGCAGGATCTGTCCGCGCTTGTGAGTGGCTGGCCTATTTCATATGAGACAGCTGCTAGTTCTTCCAGTGCCACTGAGAGGAGAGCGCCTTCCACGGGCGAATTGACCTTGATTCGGTCATTGCGCGATCAGCTTAAGAACACGCAGCAACAACTGAAAGCAGTTACCATGAAGGTCGATGTTGCTCTATCCAACGCATCACAGGCTGCGGATGCTGAAAAATTCCTTCTCGAGGAAATCGAGAGTCTTGGGAAATCCCTGAAGTGTGAGTCTTTTGAACTTTTTCGGTGTGCCTTGCGATTTGAGCCTGTAGAACTTGATTTTCTACCTCTTTCTGTAGATGTGTGCCTCGACAGTGCAGCTGAAGCCCGACGTGTGAACGCGCACCTTCTTGCTGCCCAAACGCACGCCAATTCGATTGCTGACAACTTCTGGGCAGATTGGTCGAAGGCGATGAAGCTGATACTTCTTCAGAACAGGATCGTCCAAGCTGGAGTGTTGGCTGAAACGAGCCGTAGCGCCCTTGCTCGGGTGCACAAGGCGATGTTTCCTTTGAACAACCAACCCGAAGGTCTGCCGGCGCTGCTCGACCGATTCGATAATGGCAATGCTGTATACTCCTTTGTCCGAGAACATTTGCGCTGCGGAGCCATGGTCGCCCTTTCCTTCGTGCGCGCTCATTATCCTGAGGTCGACTTAGAGCTGCTGAAGACGCTTTCTCCATCCCCCAGTGGTCGTGTCGACATGGATCATCATTATGCTGCTTGTAGAGACACATCCGATTGTATCGCTCGGCAGATTATCACCGAAAGTGATCGTCAGAGGGCGAACCAGAGCGTCGCAGTGCACTGACCTGGACTATTTCTGAACCTTGTTTATATATTGTATATGTGTGTGTCTCTTTGGAATTCGTCTGGGTGCTTTGTGTGGGTTATGTCGTTGAGGGGCAGAGCCTCTAAGCGTAGGTTGAAAAGGCCAAGCCCCCAAGTATAGGTCGGGAGGGAGAAGCCCCCGAGCATGGGGCGAAGCCCCCGAGCGTGGGTTGAGAGGGTGAAGCCCCCGAGCATAGGGTGAAGCCCCCGAGTGTGGGTCAGGAGGGCGAAGCCCCCGAGCGTGGGTCGAGAGGGCGAATCCCCCGAGCATAGGGCAAAGCCCCCGAACGTGGGTCGGGAGGGCGAAGCCCCCGAGCGTAAATCGAGCGGTGTTTAAGGCGAAGCCCCCAAATGTAGGTTGAACAATGATGTGAGGGAATGAACTTTATTACTTGGCGCCGAGGGCGCAATGGTTGAGCATGGTCTGCTGCCGACACTTAGTTACATAGAGATGGGGGGAAGGTGTGCTGGTTCTAAGGATAGAACCGACGCAGCTGCTGTGCGTTCCATGAATTGTCGATGTCCTTCCCTGTCTTGGGGTCGCGTAGCCGATACGCACCTCCTGGGATTGCTTCGTGGACGAGGTATGGGCCCTCCCATGGTGGCTCCAGCTTCGACGTGCTTGTTTGCTTGAGTCGAAGGACGAGGTTGCCTGGCTCGAAGGACCATCCGCGTACCCGTCTGCTGTGGTAATTGCGGAGGCTTTGCTGGTAAACTACCGAGCGTACGAGGGCGATGTCCCGGGCCTCATCCAGCAGGTCTTGTGCGTTTGCCAGTGCCTTTTCTGCGTCTTCTTCAACATAGGCCACCACGCGGGGCGCGCAGTAGCGCACATCCATAGGTAACACTGCTTCTGCCCCGAAGAGCAAGAAGAAAGGTGTGTAGCCGTTCGAAGAATTGGGCGTGGTCCACAGGCTCCACAGGACCGAAGGCAGTTCTTCGACCCAAGCGCCTGCCGCACGTTTGAGGGGTCGAAGTAGCCGCTTCTTTAGGCCCACGCAGACGAGCCCATTGGCCTTTTCGACTTGGCCGTTGGACTTGGGATGTGTGACCGAGGCGTACTTGATCTCGATGCCGAGGTTTTTAGCAAACTCCTGAAATTCGCCTAAGGTGAAGTTGGTGTCGTTGTCGGTGATGATGCTGTTCGGCACACCGTACCGATAGACAATGGACTCGAAGAACTTGACTGCTGTGGTTGTTTCTTGGTTGGTGACCGGGATAGCTTCAGTCCACTTGGAGAATTTGTCCACCGCGACCAGTAGGTATGTGTGACCTCCTCGAGATGACTTGGGCAGAGGCCCCACCTGATCGAGGCCCCATTGTGCGAAGGGCCAGGCGATGGGTATAGTGTGCAGCTCGGACGCGGGTGCGTGAGGCTTGGTGGCGAAGTGCTGGCATGCCTCGCAGTGCTGGACGATGTTCCTAGCATCGTAAAGGGCAGAAAGCCAGTAGAACCCTAACCGAAAGGCCTTAGCCACAAGGGTTCGACTGCTGGCATGATGCCCGCAGGTTCCTTCATGGATTTCTCAAAGGAGGGCAATTCCATCTTCCTGCGCTATGCACCTTTGGAGTACCCCTGTGGTGCTACGCTTGTAAAGCTCCCCGTTGATTATGGTGAAGGCTTTGGAGCGCCTCATAACTTGTTGCCGATGAATGGGGTCTTCTGGAAGCTCGCCCCGAATTAGGTAAGCCAAGTACGGCTTCATCCAAACTACTTCAACGAGCATAACTGCTGCTGCGTCTTTGGGGAGGTCTTCTGTTCCCGCTGCTAGGGTGGTGCTGCCCTGCTGAGCCCCAGAGCGTGTTGCTAATGCCGGGTCGATCACTGGTTTGATCTTGACAGAGCGCTTGAATATCTCTTCAAAGAAGACTCCGAGCGGTATTGGGAGGCACCTTGACCCGATGTTGGCCAGGTTGTCTGCCTCTTCGTTGCTTTTCCTGCCGATGTGCGTAACTTCGCAACCCTCGAAATCGCCTTCGAGCTTGTCGTACATGGTTGCGATATGTGATCATGTTTGCGCAGGTTGCGTCACACTCCTTCATGACTTGCTGAGCGATGAGGTTCGAATCTCCATGGATCTTGATGCGGGTAGCCCCGCAGGCTTTCACCATGCACATACCATGGAGAACGGATTCGTACTCTGCCTCGTTGTTCGAGGGGTTTGAGAAGCGCATGCGGAGAACATAGCGCATCCTGTCCCCTTGCGGTGATACGAGAACCACTCCTACTCCTGCCCCCGAAACCCGCTTGGACCCATCGACGAATATGGTCCAGCTATGCGACAGGTCTGGGAGTTCGGGCATCTGAGCCTCTGTCCATTCGGCTATGAAATCTGGCAGGACCTGTGACTTGATTGCGGATTGGCACTGGTACGTGATCTCCCAGGGTCCCAGCGTGATTCCCCATAGCGACACACGCCCTGTGGCGTCTGGGTTGTTGAGGATGCTGGAAACTGGGTTCGAGGCCACCACTATGATGGAGTGGCATTCGAAGTAGTGCGGCAGTTTCTTCCCCGTAATGTAGATGGCGTAAGCTAGCTTCTGATAATGGGGGTATCTTTGCTTGGTCAGAGATAAGACTTCGCTCAGGTAGTACACAGGCCTCTGAACTCCGTGCTCTTTGCCTTCCTCCGCGCGTTCGACCACAAGTACTGAGCTGACGACTTGATTTGTAGCCGCGATGTATAGCAACATCGGCTCTTTCTCTCGGGGTGTGATGAGAACTGGGGATGTCGACAGGCGACGCTTGAGATCGTCGAATGCAGCTTGCGCCTCTTTTGTCCATGTGAAGTTGTCTGTCTTTCAAAGCAGCCGATAAAAAGGGAGAGCTTTTTCGCCGAGCTTGCTGATGAAGCGGCTAAGCGCTGCGAGTCGACCTGTCAACTGCTGGATGTGTCGAAGCTTCTTTGGCGGCTGCATGTTGATGATGGCTTGTATCTTCTCTGGGTTGCCTTTGATCCCTCTCTCGGAGATGAGGTAGCCCAGTAGTTGGCCGATTGGTACCCCAAAAGAGCATTTATTTGGGTTAAGCTTGATGTTGTAGCGGTCGAGGTTGGCGAAGGTTTCTCGCAGATCGTCAAGCAAGCTGTCTGCTTTTGCCATTTTGATGACGATGTCGTCGACGTAGACCTCGATGTTGTGACCGATCTGTTCCTTCAAGCATGCCTGCATGCACCGTTGATAGGTGGCTCCGGCGTTCTTGAGCCCGAAGGGCATTGTCATGTAGCAGTACACCCCATGTGGGGTGATGAACGCTGTCTTGTCTTCGTCTTCGACCTTCAACCGTATCTGGTTGTACCCGGAGTAGGCATCGAGGAATGAGAGGCGCTCACACCCCGCGGTAGAATCGATGATCTGGTCGATGCGGGGCAGTGGGAAGTAGTCTTTCGGGCAATGTTTGTTTAAAGCCGTGAAGTCGATGCACATCCTGTAGATCTTGATGTCCTTCTTTTCCACCATGACTGGTGGCGAAAGCCATGTGGCTTCCTTGATCTCTCTGATGAACTTGGCCTCGAGGAGGCGATTGATTTCTTCGCCCATTGACTTGGCCTTTTCTGGATTGTAGTGGCGCATGGACTGCTTGACTGGCTTCGCGTTCGGGAAGATTTTGAGCTCGTGCTCGGCAAGTTCCCTGGGGATGCCTGGCATATCTGCTGGACACCAGGCGAACATCCTCCAGTGCTCACGGAGGAACCCGACGAGTGCGCTTTCCTATGCGGGAGAAAGGGAATTCGACACCCGCGCTGTCTTGGTTGGATCCGTCGGGTGGATCTGGTGCTCTCGAGTGTCTTTGCTGACATCAAATGAGAGTTCTGGGGCGTTCTGCTGCGCCGGCGGATCAATGTCCATGTTGGTGGCCTCCCTGATGTGATGGAGCTCCTCGTGTACTCCGAAAGTCTGGGACATGCTGTTGAAGTCCTTGTCGTAGTTTTCGGAGCGGGCAAAGCTACCGCTAACCGTTAGCGGTCCTCGATTGGCTGGCATCCGTAGCTTGAGGTAAGCGTAGTGCGGTACTGCCATGAATCGGGCGAACACTGGTCGTCCGAGAATGGCGTGGTACTGTGAAGGCCAATCAACGACCTCGAACTCGATCTTCTCCTTCCGGAAGTTCGAAGGGGTGCCGAAAATGATATCCAAGTGTATTGCTCCTAGTGGGTACGTCGGCTTCCCAGGGACTATTCCATGGAAGGATGTCTCGGTTGGCAAAAGATTATTCATCGGGATCTTGATTTTGCGCAGGGTATCTGCATAGATCAGGTTCAGACTGCTCCCTCCATCCATGAACACTTTCTTTGAGGTGAACCCCCCAATCTGCGCCTCAAGGACCAAGGCGTGGTGTCCAGGGCACGGGATCTTCGGTGGGTGATCTGAGCGATCGAAACCAATTGGGTGTTCAGACCAGTTCAGATACTCAGGCGTGGCAGGTGGTGCGTGCTCGGCGTGGAACACTTCCCTTGCACGCTTTCACTGGACTTTGTTCGTCGGGCGCCCTCTCTGAATCGTGGGTACGAATCCTCGTGGTGGCGGGAACGCCTCCTCTTCGTCAGCTGGCTGCCGTGGCTCGCCGTGCTGGATTGTAGCAGCTTGATGACCCTGCTGGACCACGTTTGCCGGCGGATTAGGCGGCGGCGATGGAGTGTTGTAAGCTACTGCGCCAGCCACTGGTTGCTCGGTTTGCATCCTCTCTTGGAGTGCTCAACTGAGGCGAAGGAATTCCCTGCACTCGATGAGGAGATGTGCAGGTCTTCGGATGTCGTCTTTATCGAGGTAAGTGTGCCTTGTGCACCCTCCATCGAGCATCTCTTCTGCTCACAGTTGTGGCTGGTCACGTCATCGACGCCACTCTGTTCTTGGCTTCGAATCACGGCTAGCGCTTCTGCTACTACTACCATAGTAATTGTTCCCTCATCGCGGTAAGTCGTGATTGTCGTCGCGGTCTTCGTGTATGTAGCCTGCTGCTACCATGTCTGTGTTCTCCGCGTCGTCAAAACGGTTCTGACGGCCTTTCTTTCGGGAACCGGAATGGAACTGGTCTTTTGCGTCGATGTCGCGCTCTGCTGATCGGCGACGGCTTCTGGGTGCTACAATGAAGTCTTCGCCATCGGCCCATTCGTTCGCCAAGCTCATGAGGTGGTCGATGGTCTTTGGCTTGCAGCGCCCAAGCTCCTCCTTGAAGTCGCGTCTGAAGAGACCGTCCCGAAAGGCATCGATGGCTCTTTCGGGCGAAATATTCTCTGTCGTGTTGCTAAGGCTGATCCATCGCGAGATATATGACCTCAAATTTTCTCCGGTCCTCTGCATGCACAAGCGCAACTCTTTGAACGACGTAGGTCGGCGTGAAGTACCTCGAAAGTTAGCGATGAATGCTTGCCGGAACTCCTACCAAGAGCGGATACTATCTGGGGCAAGATTGTTCAGCCATGCCCTTGCGTTGTCCTTCAAGTGCAACGACAACAACTGGAGGGCGTTGTCCCTGGATCCGCCGCTGATTTTGACAGCGGTTACGAAGTCGTCGAGCCAAATTCGGGGGTCCTGTTGCCCGTTGAACTTGACTACACCGTCGCTGAGCTTGATCCCCTTCGGCAATGGTGTGGAACAGATTAGAAGGCTGAAGCACTCTGCCCCGCAGAGTTCGTCGTGAGCACCGCCGAACGTATCCTGTTCTTCCTCGAAGCGGCGCGCCTCACGTCACGCTCGCCCTTGGTCGACTCTGTTCTGGGCCAGACCATACCGAAGCTCCCCGTTGATGGGTTCAACCACTTGTGTTCTGGGCGCCGCTATTGGCACCGCTGCTGGGTGCCTAGCTTGCTCCGCCGGTGGGGCGGTTACCCTTGGCGTCGCTGATACGTCTCAAATGTATCTATAATTTTTGATGCTCCATGCTTGTTTTTACACCATTTGCCTATTGTTTCGTTACACTTAGTGGCACTTTTATGCATTTTCCGGAACTAACCTATTAACAAGCGCCACAGTGCCAGTTTCCTGTTTTCTGCTGTTTTTGTGTTTCAGAAGTGATACACAGGAAATATTCTCAGAATTGGACGAAACAAGTTCCTGAAGTCTTATTTTTCCCGGAAGCTTCCAGAGATCCGAAGAGGAGTAGGAGGTGGGCCACAGGGGCCCCACACACACAGGTGGCGCGGCCAGGCCCCTGGCCGCGCCAGCCATGTGTGAGGAGGCCCTGGCCCTCCTCTGACATCGCCCCTTCGCCTATAAGAAGCCTCGGGACGGAAAACCCTAGGGGATTCGGTAATTTTCCAGAAGCAGTTCCGCAGCTCCGCCGCCACCGTCGACGAATTTCGGGGGACAGAAGTCTCTGTTCCGGCACCCTATCGGGACGGGGAAGTGCCCCCGGAGCCATCTCCATCGGTCTCCATCGCCGTCTCCGCCGTCTCCATCGACCTCACCGCCATCTCCATCAACCTTGCTGTCTCCTATGATGAGGAGGGAGTAGTTCATCCCCGGGGCTAAGGGCTCTACCGGTAGCTATGTGGTTCACCTCTCTCTCCCATGATGTGATCTTTATGTGATCGTGAGCTTTGTATCATGTTGAACAAGTACATGTTATTATTCAGATATTTTGTGTACTCTAGTGATATTATTAAAGTAATCTATTCCTCCTGCTATGGTGTAACGGTGATAGTGCGTGCATCATGGTGGTACTTGGTTTAGGCTATGATTGTGATCTCTTGTGGATTATGAGAATAATTATTGCTATGATAGTTTGAGTGATCTATTCCTCCTTTCATGGTGTAATGTTGACAGTGTGTGCACCGTGTTAGTACTTGGTTTAAGTTGCAATGATTTCTATCTTGAGTTGTTCTTTGATTTGGGTATCACTATGAGTGGTGTTTGTCAAGTACTTGATGGACTTTAAGGGGTGCTTCTGTAGCCACTACACAATGATTAGTGTTATTCAATAGGAGAGTAATTCAGAGTGCCTTAGCAAAGAGAAGTTATTTGTTCAGTCATGTTACATTGTTGGGAGTGTGTCCACTAGTGAAAGTATGATCCCTAGGCCTTATTTCCAAGCTTTGCATACCGTTTACTTGCTATTTTGTTACTTGTTTGCTCGCAGCGATATTTATTTCACAACACGTTTGCTACTTATAATCATCTATACCACTTGTATTTCACTATCTCTTCGCCGAACTAGTGCACCTATACATCTGACAAGTGTATTGGGTGTGTTGGGGACACAAGAGACTTTCTGTATCGTAATTGCAGGGTTGCTTGAGAGGGATAGCTTTGACCTCTTCCTCCTTGAGTTCGATAAACCTTGGGTGATCCACTTAAGGGAAACTTGCTGCTGTTCTACAAACCTCTGCACTTGGAGGCCCAACAAGTGTCTACAAGAATAGAAGTGCGTAGACATCAAGCTCTTTTCTGGCGCCGTTGCCGGGGAGGTAAGGTAAAAGGTACTCGCATCCTCCTGTGTGAGTGCTCGAAGTTATTTCCTTTAGATTCTGCAATTATATCTTTTTGTTTCTTGTTTTTATTTTCACTAGTTAGGCTTAATGGAAAACAAAGAGTTCTGTAGTCTTTTTCCTGAGTTTAGATATGAAGTGTTTGAAGAGAAAATTGAAAAACCTTTGGAGCTTAATTTGCATGCTAATAGTGTTGTTAGTATGAATGCTTTGAACACCGTTGTTGCTAATGCTATAGAAAAGTCTAAGCTTGGGGAAGCTGGTTTTGTTAAGCATGATATTTTTAGTTCCCCAGCTTTAGTGGAGAAAGTTTGTTCTGATAATATTTTATCTCCCATATGTGATGTTCCTTCTTATGATGATATGTTTGAAGAATATGCTTTGCGAAATAGCTGTTCTTTAGCTTGTGATGATATTAAACCTCTAGTTTATGATGGCTATGATGATGAGTATAATATTTTCAGGTCACCTACTATTGAGGATAAAATTAGTTATGATTACAATATGCGTCCTATTTATGATGATTATGGTGATGAGAATAATTATTCTGTTGAATCTGCTCGTACTACTATTGTTCCTGTGGTGAGTATTAATTCTTTTATGCATGTGGCTCATGATAGGGATGTTTTATGTGATAGTTATATTGTTAGTTCTATTCATGATGCTACTGAAAGTTATTATGAGAGAGGGAAATATGTTTTGATGGATCTCAACAATATTAAGTTTCCCCTCTTTATGTTGCAAATCTTGAAGTGGCACTTGTTTTATCTATCCATGCTTGCTATTATGTGCCTCGTTGATTTATTTTCTTACAAGATTCCTATGCATAGGAAGTGGTTCAGATATAAATGTCTTTCACATTTGCTTTTTGATGCTCTCTATTGCTTTAAGTTCCTATATGGCGCCTTTGCCTCAAGCTCTTATATGGCACCCACATGAGCATCTTTGCAAATTACTGCGCCTAGCTCAAAGGCGTTAAAGAAAAGCACTCTTGGGAGATAACCCAATGTTTTTACTTTCAATACTTTTTCTTTTATTTGAGTCTTGGAAGTCATTACTACTGTAATGACCGCTCCTTATCTTATTTATTTCGTTTTTGTGCCAAGAGAAGCCTCTAATTTGAGTGAGGTAAAGATTTGGGGATGTTGCTGTCCTGAAACTGTTTTCGGTGCTACACCGTAAAAATTCGTGAAAATTCTCTGTTTATCTTTTGGACCTGCGATTTCTTGTGCATATGCCCCAGGTTATATCCAAACTTTTCTTAGTTGAACACTTTTTCATTTGAGCAACAGAAAATCCCTAAAAAATTCGACCTTTGTCAGTTATTCAGTTCTGACAGATTTCTGCTAATATTTGTGTTTGCCACTTTATCGCTTTCTTTTGATCATGGAACTTTTGGGGAGGTTGCTACAGTAGTATATGCTATATATGTGGTGGTTTTGAGTTGAAACCTGAAGCTAAAAGAGGTTGAATATATTTTATGCTTACACTAATGTTGCTAATAGAATTGTGTTTAGTTTTGTATGAAGGAAGTTTTCAAGTGTAGGGATTGGAGAATGATGAGATGAGTTGAAGAATGGACAAAAGCTCAAGCTTGGGGATGCCCATGCATCACCCCAAGAAATATCCAAGAAGTACAAGCGTCAAAGCTTGGGGATGCCCCCGAGGCACCCCTTCTTCATCGGCAAAAATCAGGTCACCTTTCAAAACACTATATTTTTATTGCTTCATGCACTATGTGTTTTTCTTGGAGCGTCAGTTGTTTTAGTTTTCTTAGTTAGTTTGTTTTGTTTGCTGCAATAAATGGTTAGATCACATCATGTTTCTTTTGGAGGAGATGAACTTGCTTTTCATTTGCCAAGAACACTCTAGTTTTCACTATTATCGTTCAACGAGTGTTCTCTTTTTCTGCTACTGCATTTGGTTTTCGATTTTCGCCTTGATATGTGTTCAGATCTTGTTATATCTTTTCATCAAGGTGTATTTTTGCCTCTGGTCTTTATTGGTTTTCATCAAAAGAGGTGTCTTTAAAAATTTCAAATGGTGTTGGAAAAGATAAAAAGCTTTATGCAAAAAAGTGGTACAAGAAGGAGCTTGTGTAGACTGCGGCTTAGGCTTTTTCATGTCATGCTTGATGTCTTTTTGATAGTATGCTTAGTGGTTTTGCTGTAGCATGACTTGTCTCAAATAACTGAGATTGCTTAATGAGCCTTTGAAAAAATCATGCGTTGTTTTTATTGTATGGAAGCATTATTTTGGTTTTCTCCTTGATGCTTTATTTGGGTTGACTTGGCGCATGCTCACACATGTTAGACTCTTACAAAGTCGCCAATAGCCTTCATGATCATTTAGTTTTTTACTTTTGATGCCATCTTATGCTTCTTTTAATGTCGCTTTGTCGCTTTGCATGATTATGGCCGTTATTGCTCTCTTAGTTGGTCGCTCCCAGTCTTTTGCTAGCCCTCATTTTGTACTGAGTATGAGCTCTACTCGTGCATCCAACTCCTAAAAACCAAGTTTGCCATTGTGTCCACTATAAATTCCTATGCATGGTATTTGTAAGCCATTCCAAGTAAATTTTTATGTGCTACCTTTCAAAAACCTTCAAAACACTTCTCGTTTTGTGCCACTGTTTTCAGCTCATGGGGAAGTAGTGGTCGGATTTGCTATCTTCCATATTGCTTATTCCAAAAAAGAAAAAAAAGGAAAAAAGAAAAGAAAAAAAGGCACTCCTCCATGGAATGTGAATGTTGGTGGGCACCCGATGGAATCGGTTAGCCATGGTTTGTGAAAGGAAAAAAGGTAGGGAGGAGTGCCAAGCTTTATAAAAGAGCACAAAAGTGCCAATCTCTCTCTCAAAAACTTGCTTCATTTTTGTATGGAAGATAGTAAGAACCCCATTGCCAGTCGTTGACAAAAGCAACCACCTCTCAAAACCAATTTTTATCTCTCTGTTTTACAAGTGAAAAGCTCTAGCACATGTTTAATCACTGCTTCCCTCTGCGAAGGGCCTTTCTTTTACTTTTATGTCGAGTCACCACCTTCTATCTTTATGCACCGTTAAGAGAGCATAGTTGTCATTCTGAGTATAATGTGCATTGTCCCAAAGTTTTCATTGATTGATTCATGATCATGGTTTCACTTGTTCTTAAATCATTTGTATCTAGTCGCCCTCTTAAACTTGAAGGTGTCCTATGCATTTATGTTTTGCTCTCTTTGCAGGACAAGCTGAAAACCATTTGTATGTTTTTCCTTATGATTTAAACACACGTTTGACTTTCATTGTTTCATTTTCATGATCTTTTGTTTGTGTTCATTTTCATGTTTATAACATGGTTGCTAAGTTCTTATTGTCATGATTATATCTTTCATGCCCATGTTTTAAGTTCTATTGATCCCAGCTCACCAATGCTTACATATATGATCAAGATTGTGTAGGTGCATGTCACCTCAAAAATTATTCTTTTGTTATCACTTACCTACTCGAGGACGAGCAGGAGTTAAGCTTGGGGATGCTTGATACGTCTCAAACGTATCTATAATTTTTGATGCTCCATGCTTGTTTTTACACCATTTGCCTATTGTTTCGTTACACTTAGTGGCACTTTTATGCATTTTCCGGAACTAACCTATTAACAAGCGCCACAGTACCAGTTTCCTGTTTTCTGCTGTTTTTGTGTTTCAGAAGTGATACACAGGAAATATTCTCGGAATTGGACGAAACAAGTTCCTGAAGTCTTATTTTTCCCGGAAGCTTCCAGAGATCCGAAGAGGAGTAGGAGGTGGGCCACAGGGGCCCCACACACACAGGTGGCGCGGCCAGGCCCCTGGCCGCGCCAGCCATGTGTGAGGAGGCCCTGGCCCTCCTCTGACATCGCCCCTTCGCCTATAAGAAGCCTCGAGACGGAAAACCCTAGGGGATTCGGTAATTTTCCAGAAGCAGTTCCGCAGCTCCGCCGCCACCGTCGACGAATTTCGGGGGACAGAAGTCTCTGTTCCGGCACCCTGCCGGGACGGGGAAGTGCCCCCGGAGCCATCTCCATCGGTCTCCATCGCCGTCTCCGCCGTCTCCATCGACCTCACCGCCATCTCTATCAACCTTGCTGTCTCCTATGATGAGGAGGGAGTAGTTCATCCCCGGGGCTAAGGGCTCTACCGGTAGCTATGTGGTTCACCTCTCTCTCCCATGATGTGATCTTTATGTGATCGTGAGCTTTGTATCATGTTGAACAAGTACATGTTATTATTCAGATATTTTGTGTACTCTAGTGATATTATTAAAGTAATCTATTCCTCCTGCTATGGTGTAACGGTGACAGTGCGTGCATCATGGTGGTACTTGGTTTAGGCTATGATTGTGATCTCTTGTGGATTATGAGAATAATTATTGCTATGATAGTTTGAGTGATCTATTCCTCCTTTCATGGTGTAATGTTGACAGTGTGTGCACCGTGTTAGTACTTGGTTTAAGTTGCAATGATTTCTATCTTGAGTTGTTCTTTGATTTGGGTATCACTATGAGTGGTGTTTGTCAAGTACTTGATGGACTTTAAGGGGTGCTTCTGTAGCCACTACACAATGATTAGTGTTATTCAATAGGAGAGTAATTCAGAGTGCCTTAGCAAAGAGAAGTTATTTGTTCAGTCATGTTACATTGTTGGGAGTGTGTCCACTAGTGAAAGTATGATCCCTAGGCCTTATTTCCAAGCTTTGCATACCGTTTACTTGCTATTTTGTTACTTGTTTGCTCGCAGCGATATTTATTTCACAACACGTTTGCTACTTATAATCATCTATACCACTTGTATTTCACTATCTCTTCGCCGAACTAGTGCACCTATACATCTGACAAGTGTATTGGGTGTGTTGGGGACACAAGAGACTTTCTGTATCGTAATTGCAGGGTTGCTTGAGAGGGATAGCTTTGACCTCTTCCTCCCTGAGTTCGATAAACCTTGGGTGATCCACTTAAGGGAAACTTGCTGCTGTTCTACAAACCTCTGCACTTGGAGGCCCAACAAGTATCTACAAGAATAGAAGTGCGTAGACATCAGTCGCATCGTGCCCTGAATTGGGCGTGCCTTGAAGCACCCTTACCCCTTCGAGTGCCAGGTTTCGCAGGTGCCTCATGTGCTCATCGTCGTTGGATGCGTTTGCGGCAATGTATGCTGCCGCAGCCATGATCGTAGCCTCCATGGTCTTGGGCATCAGTTCAGCCTCGTTGAACTCTGCCTCCAGATTTCGGGTGATATTGTGCATATCGGCCCCGAGCTGGGTGCGTGACCTCGATCTATGCTGGACGCTTGATGAGTAATGAGACGATCTTTCGGCCCGTCTTCTGCTGGACGCATCGGCCTCTTCTCTTCATCGTTCCAGTATTCGCCTATCGGCGCTGATCTGGTCTTTTTGCTCCTGGACGCTGAATCAGAGCGCAGCCATATCGCTTGGGCTTGGATTGGGACCGAAGTTTGCCTCTCCTGCGTAAACCCTTCTTGCGAGCCGAATCTGATCGTGCATGACCACCTGGCGGCCGCTGTTCGTCCAGTTTCGGCCGTCGTTGGCTCTGTTTTCGTTCCCGTCGCCGTGCGACGCCATCATGCAGTGGCCTCCGGACCACGGGGTCGAATCGTCACTGATTTCGCCCAGTGCTGGAGGGTAGATGTCATCGTTTTCGATGTAGGATCCGACCTCGATCACGAAGTTAGAGTCATAATCGGCTGCGTAATCGTCGCTTGATGCGGCAGATTCGCTTGGTGAGCAGGAACTTGCTGAATTGCCGATTTTCCCCTTAGCTTCAGGGTAGACGTCATCGTCGTCGTCCGAGCATGTGTAGTCCGAATATAACCCTTCGACGTAATCGGGATCATATGGCGCAGTACGAAGCGTGAGGGCGTTGAGAGCCCGCTCGCACTCGGATATTGTCAGGTAGACAGCTGCCGTGCCCCCCCGAGGATCTTCACAGCCGGCGATCTCATGAGATGAGAAATCTCCGGCACCCACGTAGTGGTATGCATCGCAGTCGACGCAGTATGCGGTGGTTGGGGATGGAGGTGGATCTTCGAAGCCATTGGACCCTACTGATGGGGTCAGCTCCTCCAGCCTTGGTTTCTCCTCCAGCGGCGCCGACGGCGCTAGCAGTGCGGTTGCCGAGGGATTGCCCCGGTAACTGGTGGTGTGCCTGGGGTCGTCGCAGGTGGCGCGGAATCGCCGAGAGAGATTAGTTCAGCGACTCCGTTGTCGTCCACGTGGAAGCTGAACGGCCCGAAGGCCATGTCGAAACCTCCAGTGATCGCCAAAACTGCTCCCGTCGTGCCCGAGGTTGGGCCGACGATAGTCGCGGCCGGAACTAGTTCGGTGGCGCTTGACGGGGTGGTGTCGATGCTGATATCGACGTTGGCATCGGTGTAGATCGGCACAGCGATGCCGACGGCGGAGTCGATGGCTGGGTCGATGTTGGTCTTGGCGTTGGTGTCGGCGTCGATCGGCACAGCGATTCCGACGGTGGAGTCGATGGCGGGGTCGATGTCGATCTTAGCGTTGGTGTCGGCGTCGATCGGCACAGCGATGCCGACGGCGGAGTCATTGGCGGGGTCGATGTCGATCTTGGCGTTGGTTGGTGATGGAGCCGGCGAATCCGTAGATCCAGATCCCGTCGTCCCCACGGTCGGCGCCAATTGACGAGGTTTATCCCCGGCAATGCCCATGCTTAAGGGCTTTCAATCTAGGGAGCGCATTGGGGACCTGGCGAACTCGACGACGATCAGACGAAAGCAGAAGAACACGGGATTTTACCCAGGTTCGGCCCCCTTGGTAGGGTAAAGACCTACGTCCTCCTTGTCTGACTTTGTATTGATGGGGTGCCTTTGATGGAGGTGTTACAATGGTGGCGTAGATTGGATCTAGCCGAACCAGAGAGCTCTGAGTTATTGAGCGCTCCGGCGTGAGGTGGGTGGAAAAGTGTCTAGGGTTTCGAGACCTCCCTCCCAGCCTTTTATATGCGAAGGCTGGGTCTCAGGATTGTCCCTCAAGCTAAGTACAGATCGAGTCGGTTCAAAAACAAAACCTAAACGAAGACTAGTCCAATTTGAACTCCTTGAAGCTTTGCTTGTACGCCAAGTGTCGCTCCTGGACCATGCCGGGCCGATGCCTTCGTGGGCCTTGAGAACCTCTCAAAGGATACACCTCCTGGGCCGAAAACCAGGTAGGCGAATATCGGGGGCCCATTTGTCATTCCTTCGTCACTGACCAAAATGCCATCGGATCGCTCACCGATGTCGCCACCCAAGCCCTTCCACGCGCTCGCGGTCCTCCCGCGCGCGCTCGGCCTCCCTGCTTCGATGGCCTCGTACGCGCAAGCTTTCCTCTCCCGCGGCGACGAGATCGCGGCTCTCCCAGGGCGACGAGATCGCGCGCTCGACGACTGCGGAGACGAACTCGCGGACCCTTCCACCAGAGAAGCTCGCGACCCTCTCCGCACGCGTACGCCCTTCCACGGGTGAAGATCTCGCCGGACTATGACGCACGTACACCGGAATCCCAGAAAACCTAGGCGCGATTTGGGGGATCGGAAATGGTGGGAGCGAATTTGGGGATCAGAATGCAAGGCAGAGAGGGAGGAAGACGCTCGCTAACAGCGTCCTTACGCTGCTGTTCATTGAAACACCTCACACTCGGACACGTTTCACGCGGGCCCCAGGTGTAAGTATGTCGGAAGTCAGGTACCGCGCTGTCGGTCAGGATCAGATGCGCGAAGGAGATCTCGCGCCCTTGAACGAGCATCGTATGGTGCACACGTTTCAACCAACCAACCTCCGTGCACTTTTTAGCACTTGGGTTTGTTAAAAATATAACAACACTACACACCGCTTTCGTGTTTTAATAGTAAAGATAGCTTGACCGTTACCGACTCTAATTTAATTGTAGAGTTCTCGTTTTCTTATAACCGATGGCTTATCTAACTCCACGGGGTAGACCCAACGTCCCTCGGATACGGGATAACAGCCCCCTCCCCGCCCCGCGCCCCGTCCCTCTTTCTCCACCGAATTAGAATCCGTCGGCGAACGCAGTACGGCGGTTTAAGCGGCTCCACTGTACGGTACGCCTGAGCCTTTTCGTAATCCCAGCCAACTCTGTGGTTGATTTCGCAGGATTTGTAAGGTACTGTTTTGTTCTTCCTGCCCAGAATTCTGAATCTTGATCAAGGAGTTGTGATCTAAGTCGTTGGCTCAATGTCGTTGTTGAACCATCTGATTCGCCGTGTCCGACAGCTCAACGATACAGAAGACGAAGGAGTAGGAGTAGCCAAAGTTCTGAGGCAGCACCACGGCAACTCTAGATTGATCTGCCATAAAAAGCTTTCGCATAGTCCAACGCTTATTAATTTGAGGCGCAAAGAAATTCCACCTATGTCAATTGCAAAATACCCTGTGCTCCAAAAGGAAATCAATCACCTCGTCACGGTGCCATTAGGTGGCTGCCGTCGCAAGTCGATCTGTAGCGGGAGGAGAGTAAGAAAAGATCCCTTCGGAAATCTTCCAGATGTATGTTGTTTGTGTTTTCAATTTCTCCGGTTATAATTATGAAGTCTGACATTAGTCCCTTACTATAACATTTTCCTACATAATTAGTCTAAATCTTTCTGCTGCAGGAGCTTATGCGCACGATTTTATCCAAACTAGAGTTCAAAGAGGTTGTACGGACAAGTATTCTTTCGAGTAGATGGAGGCGCACATGGACACTTCACTCCAAAATTACTCTCGACTACACTACATTGTGTGGTGGTGAATATAAGACTGGGATGCAACGGTATATCCAGAGCAAGTCATATATTGACAGAGGCCACCATACTCAAAGATTTATCGATAATGTGAACAAAATATTGCATCACCACTGTGGCAATGTAGCTGAAGAGTTTGCGGTAAAATTTCCAATAGACGGCATTATAGCTAATCACATCAATGATTGGATTCGTTTCGCTATGTCATCACGAACAAAAAGTCTTATTCTTGATTTGGTACCAACCAGCCCACCAGCGTCGCTTTGTTCTCGTCCACGAAGAGTCTCGCTCCTCCATAGTTCCGATCTCTTTTTGTTTCCCTTCCAACTTCTAGATGGTGAAATTGTGTCGCATCTTCAGCATATTCAGCTTAGCTATGTATCTTTCAAAGTACCTTCGCAGTTTATAGGTTTTCCAAACCTAAGGAAGCTTCACCTGTGCTTAGCGGTTGTGTCCACAAGTGGTATTGTCCACTTGTTGTCAAATTGCCATTATATAGAGTGGTTTCATATTGAACGATGTCCTTTGAACGATGAATTCAAAGTTGATACGCCGTTGCCTCGCCTCCTATACTTGCATTTGGAGAATTGTAGGATAACCAAGATTGAAGTAAATGCCATGAAGCTCATCAATTTTGTGTACAAAGGGAGACTAGTGCCTATTAACCTTGGTAAAGCTTCAGAATTGGACTGTGTTAGTGTTGATGTTGGGATTCCTTCAGATCTGCCACTTGAAAAGGTTCTGAGCTCAGCATCTGATGTGTTTTCACGAGCACGATGTCTGACTCTATGTGCTGCTTGTATACTGCCAAAGGTTTGCTTTACCATTATTAGTTTATCATTTGGTTCCAACTAATGTTTTCACATATCTTGTTTTGACCCCTTCTTTTTTTATCTCTTAGCTCCCATCACAGTT
The DNA here is from genome assembly GCA_007115705.1 of Dactylis glomerata. Taxonomy (NCBI): domain Eukaryota; kingdom Viridiplantae; phylum Streptophyta; class Magnoliopsida; order Poales; family Poaceae; genus Dactylis; species Dactylis glomerata. The sequence goes on from QXEO01000220.1 coordinate 16,277,899, forward strand.
GGAAAATACAATAAAGTTTTTTCATTTGAGGTACTTGCGGTTGGTTTTATATATCCGTAACGAAGATACCGATAACATGATCTCGTTGGTGTATTTTCTGGAAGCTGCTCCCTTCCTTGTGAACTTTGAGGTGCAAGTAAGTTCTTCTGTGCTTCTTATTTTCATGGTACCCAGTGTGTATTTGCATAAGAATTCTTGTAGCGATGGAATTTAAAATTCTAACATGTATTAAGCTAGGTATGAAAGCATATTGTTGTCTCTTATGAATTTTATTGAGTAACTAGGAACCTAGTTGAACTTGCTCATGCTGAATATGTTAGCTCATATGGGTAATCAATTATATATGTATACAGAATTAAACCTCTGTAAGCTACCTCCTCACTTCTAGGTTACACTAAAAAATAAACGGGAGGTACAATAAATCATTTTACAGCAAGATAGTGTTCCAGCAAATTTAATATTTGAACTGTTCAGCTCTTTGTGTTGTGTTTTCTTAGAAGGTTAGGTTAAACACTGATATAAGGCGATTTACAATTTTGCTCGGGGTCACTGCCATCTTCCAAACAGTACCACAAAGAGAAACATGGTCAAATCAAGCTGCAGCTTGACATGGAAGCATACAAAGCTGCAACTTTCCATGGTCAAACAGTACTACAAACAGTACTAAGCAGCAATTGCCGGTTTAAAAGCTCAATTGGGTGAAGAAATAGGAATGACAATTGAGTTAACATCAATGCTGATTTAATTAACATGTTGCAGACTAAATTAATTCAGTGGTTGAGTTTGACAAGAATCAAGAAAGAAAAAAATTATTTTGGTAGCAATGTACATGTACAAACTGCTACACTAATAGTAAGAGATATGCATTTTCACTTCATTTAAAAAGCAGTACAATAATTTACGTTCAACTATAGGTCTATAGCACATCTACCAAGTGAGAAAAGTACATTTGATCAATCTAGTAGAAACAAACAGCTAATTGTTCCTTCTGATAACCATGAATGTTACTGCATTTTCTATTAACCTGCATCGCATATATAGAATAGCTACCAGATCATACGAATATCCAAACTCAAATTCATAGTGTAACAATTTTAAGAAACTGAAATTTTAGGAAAGTATAAACAGAATCTTTTAAGGATTCCCTGAGGTGGAATATTAATATTCAGAGCAGAGTAAACTTTCAACAATCTTCCAAGAGCTGGGATGACAATCCTTATCCCTGCATATTTGCACACTCTAAACAATCAGTAATATTGCTACAAACACACATCTATGTAGATGCTCTACTTAACATGGTTTTAACTGCTAGCACTGTAGCATGACCTGAACCTTAGTACAATTACTCGTCAGCTTTGCTATTTCAGTCCGTGAGATAATTCACCACTTTACTCATTGCTTCTACTGCGCCAACGACTGCATCAGTATTCATATGAGTATTGGCGACTGCATCAGTCTTTTGACCCATTTCCACAGAAATTAAAGCAAAAAATACTAATTCCTTGTTTTGTAGTGCAATTGCTAGATAAACAATGATGCTATCACTCCAGAAACAAGTAGTATTAAACTTCATTATAGAGGTGATATAAATAATTGCAACAACAGAAACTTATAGGCCCTTATCTTAAAGAGGATAAGGTAAATTTCATCTAGTGATATTTATGTACCTTGCAGACTTCAAAGCCCTATTGGAACCCATGGATGGATTAGCCCCACAAGTTTATCTGTGCTTCTTTGTCATGACTATCCTATGTTGTGTAACAGCCATTTCATAAACCACACAAATAGATTGTGGCCAAAGTGTGAGCGCACATACCTAATATCCTATGAGAACTGAGTGCTAGCTCAGTGGCAGGAGTTCAGGTTGCTGAACCCGCCCACCCGTGTCGAGTCCTGCGCAGCTCGCGGACTCCGGGTATTATCCGTGTTTATTCGTGGAGAGTCTAATCTCTCTAACAACGGACAGCTAAAGGAGGGACTCTTCCCCGTTTAGTCAACATTTGTAATAAATAGGTCCGTAAGGCATAGACACGTAAGCAGGTTAATAGAACTAAAATGACTTGCCTGATTTGCTCTCTTTCCAAGGCTGCCTGTACTTAGAAATCTGGCGTGGTGTACAATCATCAGACCACCCAGTTCTCCTTCCCTCTTCAGTGGCAAAATGAATGTAGTAGACAGTTAGCCAACCTAACAGAACCTAGTGAAACCTTGGATTAGCTGAAGACAAGAAATGCGTAGTATTACAAAAGAGTATTTCAAGAACAGATTATGCGATTCTCTGACTGGAAAAATATTGCCGCACACCTACTTCTAACAAATTAACCAGCCAAGTCTGGTCACAAGTCATTCCATTAGATTGGGCAAAAATCCCCACTACCAAACTTAGTATGGAAGCCACAAAATCAGCCAGCATGTTAATACCCACAAGAAATAGACCTCTAGAGTTCACTGAACGTAACTTAGTATTCCAGCCACGAAATCATTCAGCATGTTCGTACCCACAAGAAATTGACCTTTAGAGTTCACAGAACATTTTCTTATGAGTGCGGTTTCTCTCTAATTATACCTTTCGTGAGCATTATCATGTAAAGCAGTCTTGCCATCGGTACAATTAGGGAATTTTTTTTTTGAACAACCGCGTGGGCCTCACCTTGCACTAGGACATCGCCAACCCGCTCATCCTTGGATGCCAACATCAGCAGAATCACAGAATCCTGTAAATGGGAGAGGCAGAAGCTGTCAGGTCATCGACGACAGATGTCCAAAAGCCCCCCATGCCCAACCAACTATCCACATGCGACAAGGGGAGCACGACATGAGGGAGAACGTCTATGGTGCTTGATCAAGTCAAACCAGACGGACAACCAGATCTGTGGCGAAGATGAACGGATCAGCACAGTGTTGCTGGCCGGGTCCGAGACCTCACATGAGCTTCTGGCCTGGAAGAGGAGCCACCGAAGTGGTGCTTCCGTAGCAAGGGGAAGAGCCACTGAGGTGTCATGCCGCTGCCCAATGCTCACATGCCACGGGAGAAGGGGACATCAACTTTTTGATAATTGCGAAAGCCCACACTTGAACTAGAAACCCGGGGTCCGATACCATGCCATGCTTTCATCGTGCTCCAGTTGCGGCAGAGACAGTTAGACGAGGTAGTAACAAGTATTTGCACCACAAGTTTGGTGAGCTCTCAGCCAAATGCCGGAAAGTGTTCGTTTGCCAAATGGTAAAATAGGCAAAATCAGGTTAGAAAAACTAGATTCTCATAATCCACCCTGCCAAATGTAGCCTTAGTAGAACCACACTTATACAAAAGTTGACTTAAGAGCTCTTATATTTGTAACCTTAAAGTCGCTTGTTTATTTTTGCAGAATAGTCGTAGTTTTACCGAATCAAATTTCTTATTACCCTTGACTCGCAATCTAATTCTATATATGGGTGATATTTGTTGTTCAGAATGGAGTCTTGTGGTACTTGAGGCTTTGAACTGTGGTTTACAGATGCTAATCACCCTGCTATGTTATTTCAATATTTGTAGTTCGTTTCAACGTGCTCCACATATGCTGGTGATGAACCCTTGAGGAGCCTTACACAAAATCAGTGCCACTGCCTAAAGGACGTACGCATCTATGGTTTTAGAGCTTCAAGAAGCCAAATTGAGTTGCTGCTGAATATTTTGGACAATGCGCCTGCGCTGGAGATTTTAACTATAGATCCAACATATCAAGTTATTTCTGAGTATCCGTTGGCAGAAAGAGGAGGCCATGAACAAACACAACTAGCTCTAATCCGCGATACTTTTACCAAATTTGTCAGCGGAGTACTTCCACTCAAGACAAAGCTTAATCTTTTGTAAGGTTGTATGTTACATATGACAATAACCCATTTGGTGACCTTGTTTTTTTTTAACACCGGTGACGAGGGTTTAACTCCGCAATGTTCTAGATTAAGGACTTAGGATTAAGGAAGAGGACGTCGGATGAACTCGAAGGTAAAGATTCAGATAAACAAGGCGAAACTCGATGTGTGTTTGAGACAAAGCTTAGTATTTATGTTCCTGGCCGGCCTCTTCTGGCCCCTATTTATAGGTGGCCAGGTCTCTAGGAACCGGTTGAGTTCTATAAAGACTCAGCCATATATGGCGGTTTATATATCTCAGTTTCCTTATTCGAATACAATACACTTCGACTTTTATCTTGGACATATGTTTCTATGAGCCTTATTTGATTACACCTTAGGGGTACCAATGTTATGGGCCTCGGTAGTCATACCCTATTCAGTAGCCATCGAGGTTCTATCCGAATCATAGATTCATGTCGAATCTTAAATCTTCAAATCTTTGACTTGTGTATGATCTCCGACTGAATAAATCTTTGGTTCCTTTACTTGTAATTCATCAATATCTCACATTTTCTATTTTTCACAGGATTTTGATGAATAAGCCTGGTGCTTCTGACGGATTAGAACCCCTGAGTAAATACTTATTACCTACTTCAAACTCGAGTCCTCGGACTCGAATTCGGGACCTAGCATAATTCAGCTTATGCCGCATTTAGGACTTACCAAAGCATGAATTATAGTATTTCTTAGGTACCCAGTATGTTCACCGGAATTTTCTTCGTATCATGGATACGGAAAGGTTACTAGCAGAGCGCATCCATGTGCAAGTACTAGGCTATGCATGGCAGATCCTGAGATCTTGCCTTCATGATCTTTGCGACAATGGCATCCAGACGTGTTATCGTGGCGTACGTGCTATGAGAATATGAATTTATCGAGAGCCTTGTTTGGCTGTTACAATACCCAAAATTATTAGGTTGATTTATTTAATTCCTCCCAAATCTCTCTCGGTGGGAGTGAAATGTTGAGTTTATTATCGAGTGTTTACCACCGATGATGAAGTCGAGTTTTTTACTCCTCCATATTAGTTGATAATTGTCCATCATCGGGTGCGCGATCAGCGCTCCTGATGGGAGTAGCCCCCGGGACTATAGTCAAATTATATTTATTCGAGTATAGGCTCAAAGTTTCTTTGGGTTTTAATCATAATCTTTGTCCTACATAAAATATTTTCACCTTGTGATCTTTTCTATCGGGTGCGCGACCAGCCTATACTCGAATAAATATTTTAGGTATTGCAACAACCAAATAAGGCTCTTGATAAATTCATATTCTCAGACCGCGTCCGCCGCGATAACATGGCTGAATGTCTTGGTCGCAAAGATCATGAAGGTAAGACATCAGGATCCGTCCTGCATGGCCTAGTACTCGCACACAAATGCACTCTGCTAGTAACTTTTCCGTATCCACCATACAAAAAAAATCCCGGTAGACACACTGGGTACTCTAAAAAAACTAGAATTCATGCTTTGGTAAGTCCTAAATGCGGCACAAGCTGGATTACGCTAGGTACCGAATTCGAGTCCGGGGACTCGAGTTTGAAGTAGGCAATGAGTATTTTCCCAGACAATTAACTGGTTCTCGATCCATCAGATGCACCAGGCTCATTCACCAATATCCCCATGAAAAATAGAGAATGAGATTGATGAATTGCAAATAAAAAGCTGTAAGATATATTTCAGCCGAAGATTGTACACAAGTCAAAGATTTGAAGATTTGAGATTTGACCCATCTACGATTCAAATAGAATCTTGGGGGCTACTGACAAGGGTATGACTACCAAGGCCCATAATATTGGTACCCCTGAGGTGTATTCGGGTAAAGTCCCATAGAAGCATAGACCCAATATAGAAGTCGAAGTGTATTGTATTTGAATATGGAAACTGATATGTAAACCGCTATATATGGCGAGTCTGTATAGAACCCAACCGGATCCTCAAGACCTGGCTACCTATAAATAGGGGCCAGGAGAGGCCCGCCAGGGACACATCGAGATTTAGCCGATAATACTAAGCTTTGTCTCAATTCACATCAAGTTTTGCCTTGTTTTTTTTGAATCCTTACTTTCGAGTTCATCCGACGCCCTCTCCCCCCGATCCTGAGTCCTCAATCTAGGACATTGCTGAGTTAAACCCTCGTCACCTATCTTTGAGATTTTGTTTTCCCATTTGTATAAATGTGTGCTGACCCTGACGTTTCATGATGCAGCAGAACAGATTGGGGAAACCTTCCAGCTACATGAAGACAGAGCTGAAGATCCTTTATTTGACGCCATTGAAGTGCTAGAGGCCAATTCCAAGAACGCCAGGACTGTGCTACATCGCACTTGACATGTGTTGGTGCGCCTTTTCAAGGATTTCTTTCCCAAGAAGAAAAAGGAGATGCCAAGGGTTCTGGGGAAATTAGTCGAAGCCTTCGACAATCCTGGAGACCCTACACTTCTGCTGAAGAGATCCTCGACTAAAAGAGGCACCGAGGCGACTATAGCTTTAGCTATGTCGTACGACAAAAACGTCGACTGGGGAAAGGTGAGCTCATCTCTTGCTCAGGATGATGGCGGCAAGGCTTTGGAGATGAAGGGCTTCTTTACAGAAGCGAAAAAGTATTCTTAGAACCTTGTGTCTATGATCCTACCGGTGCCAACACCGTCAAGCGCTTCTCCTTCCTCGAGTGCGCCTCCTGTGGTGGAAACCACACCCCCCGAGGTGGCGTAGGCTTCCGCTTTTCTTTTTTATTCTATAGAGTATCTCTGGTCCTTTTGATGTAACAAAAATCTATCATGTAGCTCTGGCAAGTTCCCTATCCTTTTGTAAGTACCTGATTTGATGACTGAAATCGTACGATGCTTTGACATTTATATTGAAGCCGTTCCTTTTGCTTTCTTCCAGCCGATGTTTCCTGATGGCGATGTGCCAGATAAAGACCATGACTTGCTGCCGAAAGATACAACTAGTTCCCAGGATCCCAAAGTTTTTCTTGAGCCTGAAATTTGTGATCGTACAGCTGAGTATGTTCACAGGATCGCAGATCTTGAGGGTCGGGTAAAAATGTTGAAGCAGGAGGTTATAATTGCTATGGAACAAGCCAGAAAATCTTCTGTTTTATCGAGAACCGTGTCATCGCTAGAGGGTCAGCTGTCTGCTTTGAGGTCCAAAATTGTCCGACTTGAAGATGGCGACCTTTATATGACTGAAATTCTTGAAGCAGCAGGCGAGCAACTGAATTGTAAGTCGCTCGCAGCCCCCGAGTATTTTTGCTGACACACATGTTTTTTTTGGCGTAATCACCTTTTTTGTCGTAGGTACTTGCTTGGATCCTGCTGCTGAGGATCTTTGAGTGACTGAACGGATTGCAGTTTGTCGTGGTTTCGTCAACAGATCTGCCATAGGGGTAGGGATATGGCGGTTTGTGGAAGGGGGTGAACATGGAGGAGCGATCCAGGACGGTGGTAGCACGAGTTTACCCAGCTTCAGATCCCGCAACGGTGGCGAGACCCTACGTGCTGCTATAATTCACTATATGGCAACAAGTGCTCGATTACAATGATGATGTTGGCTGTTTCGCTATGCGATTGGCCGTAAGATTAGTCTGATGCCTCAAGGGCTGCTCCACGCCGGGCTTATAAAGGCGCCTGGCGTGGGCTACACGTTGGTACCGGAGCGGATACAACTTGGAATCCTAGACTAAGTCCTGCGCGTACGCTACAAGGTCACCCGCCATGGGCCATCATCCGGATCCGCCATAAGCTCGCCGCTAGCAGCCCGCCATGGACCTGTCTCCGGATCAGCCATAAGCGCCTGCGTCTGGTACCGCCGTGCCAACTTCAGCAACTGGGCCGCCCGGTATGGCGAATCCGCCATACGACCCCTGATGGGCCACCCTGGCTCGCTGATTTAGGACTACGTCGCTGGTATACCTATTTGGTATATCCCCAACAGTAGCCCCCAGGGAACTTCAAGATCACCATTTACATCCGCCACACTTATACTTGATAAGTCATTTCCGCCATAGCTCTTCTTCACTGGGATGGCGGTTATCTTGAGGTTCCTTCTTCCATCTATCAATCCACCGTAAATAACGGATCAAGCGACGTAGTTATCTTAGCGAGATTTTTGGGATCCAGTGGATCATACCGTTGAAATCCGCCGTAAATTTCGGCACACAGTTCCTTCTAGGGCAAGGTTCACCAAGTTACTTTTTTACCCTTGGACACGTGTCGCCAGATTAGGGTTTCTGCGATCGGGATGAGCGATGGTGATGGCGGGCACGAATCTCGAGGCCCGGGGTCTATATATACCCCGGCCTCTCACCCCCGGCCGGTCACCCCTTCATTCTCCCCGTCGCACTCTCTCTCTTCTGCGCCGCCACGAGAGCTTCGTGATCTCCGACGAGCCGCCGCGAAAGACCTCGCCGCCGGTAGCATTTTCCGCCGGACCACTTCACCCGACGCCATGAACTCCGGATCACCGGCCCGCCATTACTCCGATGCTGAGGAGGAAGACTCTCCTCTGCAACAGTCAGTCCAGGGAGATCATCCTGGGATGGCGGATTTGGATCCAGAGGACAATATGTCCGAAGCTGAGGAGGAGATGGCGGGTGCAAACCCAGATGACCTCGCAGCAGATGGCGAGGTTGAGGAGGAGGAGGCAGAGGACGAAGAAGAACAGATCCCCCAGAACCTTCATGGGTACTGGCAGAAATCCAGCATCAAGGATTCTGACGTCCAAATTATGGAGGGCGAGGGTACTGTCGCTCCTCAAGCTGAGTCGGGATGGCGGACTGACTTCAAGGCCCCAGTGCCTTTTCCTAACCCCTCCGAGATCGTGATGCTCAAATTTCACGTGGAGAGGGGTCTCAGTATGCCTCCATCTCTTTTCTTTACGAATCTTCTGAAGTAATATGGACTACAGCTCCATCACATATCACCAAACAGCTTGGTGTCTGTGGCGGGTTATGCAGCTTTGTGCGAGGGATACCTCGGGATCCGCCCCAGGGTAGACCTCTTCCAACTCTTTTTCTCCGTGCGTGCCAATTATGAAGACGACGGATCTCTTCGAACCTGCGGAACTGTTTGCTTCCTTCCACGCAGGTCGAAAGAATACCCTTTCATCATGCCACTGGACTCCGCCATCGGATGGAGAGGGTCCTGGTTCTACATGGCGGACAAGCCTGCGCCATCTCAAGCCCGCGGCCTTCCTCCATTCAAGAACGTCGCTGCTGAATCCCGCGACACCTGGAAAGCTGTCAATGACGAAACCGCCACTCCCTATGTCAAGCTCCTGGCTCGGCGGATTGCCAAGCTATCTGTGGATGGCTTGAAGGGAATCGACACCATCAACTGCTGGATATCCCGGCGGATTCAACCACTGCAACACCGCGATCGCCTGATGCACGAGTATACTGGTGCAAATGATGGCATGCGTTGCTCGGATCAGGAGCTAGACCCTAAAGTGGTCGAGAAGCGCATCCGTTCTTTGATGAAGTCTCCCAGGAAGAAACCCTTGAAGTTCGGCATGGCTATGTTTGAGAATGGCACCTGTCCTTCGGTAAGTTCCCTTTCCGCCATCATATCTTTTGATACTTTGACATTTCATAATATTTTTCTTCTTATCAGCTCAAATCGCTTAGTCCTGCTCACTTTGCCCATCCCCTTCGCCGCTCCAACCTCAAATCTGCCGCCAAGGAGGAAGTAGTTCATTCTAGCGGAAACAAGGAGGAGATGGCGGGGAATGTTGAAGATACAGCCCATACGACCCAAGAGAAGGCGGTTTCCAAGAAACGGGGCAGTAGCGGGAAAACTCGCGGAGGTGGCGGGAAATCTGCTGATTCCCGTCGTTTCGAAGCTCAACGCAGGGCGGAGCTTGAAACGCCATCCGAGAGTACCGCTACCATCAATCTGCCCAAGTCAAGGTAATCTTTGGACACCCTTTTTCAGTGTTTTACTGCTTTCCCTTTCTAATTCCTTTTCTCTTAGAAGAAAGAAGCCCACTGTCAAGGAGCCGTCCTCCAAGCTAGCCAAGCCCTCCCCTGCGACTATCCCGCTCACCCCTGATGCACCAACTCCCTCCGTTCGTATCGATATTGATATGGAGGATGCTGGTGGTCAGTTTGACCCAATGCCAGAAATCAACCCAACGACTGAAGCTGCAGCTAATGATGTCGTCCAAAGCGAAAAGGCTTCTGGCTCTCAGGGTCAGGTGGCGGATACTCCGTCTGGGGGCAGCTTATACTGGAGGCAAAAGCAACTTGAGGTCGTCAATCTTATTTCGAGCCAGGAAGATGCTAGCAACCAGCTGTCCAGCGGCATTGCCGCTTTTGTTGAGAAAACATCGACTATGAAGAAGGTATGTACTCCCAGTAGCCCCCGAGCGCCATGGCGGATTGCAGACTCGATCCGCTATGGGGCTTCAAGATTGACTTCTGTAAGTTTTTGAATAGTATAGCCCCCGAGCGCTGGTAGTTCACACAGTGCTCTATAGAGAACTTTAAATTTCACACCGAGTAGCCCCCGAGCGTTATGGCGGATAATTATCCGGCATGAAGCTCTTAGGAGAGAAAATCAGCATAAGTAGGCCCCGAGCATCATGGCGGATAATCCTTCATCAGGATGCTCTAAGAGTGGCTAAAAAATCAACATGAGTAGCCCCCGAGCGTCATGGCGGATTCTATCCATCATGATGCTCTAAGAGTGACTAACACTTCAAATTTTGCTAGAACTACAAGAAGGTGGTGGAGGACCTGGTCCAGGTCGTGAGCTCGCAGGAGAAGGAGCTGGCGGAGAAAGGCGCTCTTGTGGCGGATTTGCGGCAGCAGCTTGATAATAGCGGTAATCTACCTTAAGTTTCCTTCCTTTATGCTTATTCAATCAACTGCTTTGCTGACAAAATTTCGCCATGCAGACGCTGCCAAGCTCAAGTCCACACTCGAGGGGATGAAGAAAGGCCACGCCATTGCGATGGATGGGCTGAATGAACAGCTCCGGAAATCGCTGGCTGAAAACGCCACCCTCGAGAGGCAGCTGAAGGACCAGGAGAACCAGGGCAAGAAGAAGGACAAGAAGATAGCGGATCTCCGCAAAGCCGCCGCTGACTTTGAGAAGCGGCGTGAAGGCTTTAACGAGCTCCTCCATCACTTCCAGGACAACTTGCTAGGTACCGTTTCTTCTTATAGCGTAAATTTTTCAATTTCTGCTATACAGTTCGTGACGCATCTTCTTTTTTCCGCCATGCAGCTTCCTTGGGGCAAAGCGAGGTGGACACCGCTGAGGGCTTGCGCATGGCCACCGACGCAGCGAGGAAGGAGCTTGATGGCCTTCTTAGCGCTGGTCGCCAGGCGTGCGGGAGCCTGCAGATAGCGGGTTCTTCCAACCTTTCCGCCATCGCGCTCACGCAGAAGCTGCTGCTGGTGCCAGGGCTAGTGGCGGACTGGAAGCTATCCTCTACTCGGGGTGGTGCCAGAACAGCGCTCACCTTGGCGAAGGCCCACTATCCCGAGATGGACCTGGACCAGCTCACCTCCGGCATCCCTGAGAGCGGCGAGGATGGCGCGCCGGTGGACGAGGCCGCCATCCGGTAGAGCGTGCTTGGATACGATCAACTGTGTGCCCTTGGCACTCAGTTGAATGTATACTATGAAGCATACGAGCTGCCAGGGTCGCCCAGCCAAGCTTCGGCATCCGCCTCCGCGGCAACTGCAGGTGGTGATCGCGGAGATGAGGTGTCCTCCAAGATTCCGCCATCCTCTTGAGATGTGCCCTGCAATATGGCAGGAAAAAATACTTTGCATCAATTCGGCCCCTGAGTGGGTCTGTAATTTAAACTTAAACTGCATGTGATGTGTCTGCACTGTGACTGATCTGCTTGTGGCGGATCAGTAGAATGCTTGTGAACTTTTGCAGTTTGTTTTTTATGAAGTGGTTTTAATTGCGCGAAGAAACTGCCAGGCCTAGTTTTATGCAACTTGCAGTTTTTGCCATGCCCAAAAAACAACACTTAAAATTTTTCACGCGTAGGATTATGCGATCCGCCATCCGGCTCTCTGTGCTTGACTTTTCGTGAGATGGCGAAATCTTCGCACGAACAATCCGCTAGGGCGGCGATACTTAATAGCAACCGTCCAGAACCCTGAGCAGATGGCGGCTTGGATCGTCAAAAAGTCACTACTCTGGAATCCACACAGAGAACATCGAATGAAGATCAAAACATAAAAAAGCTACGCGGACCGCTTATGGCGGATTTAAAAGAGACGCAAGTGCAGAGCACAATTGCGCAAAAGGTTCTATACGATCTAAATGAACAATAAAGGAGGTAAAAGACTCATAAAAAATCAAGAGTGAACCAAATGCTTTATTTCATTGATCATATAGAGGTGCCTATTATATAGCTAAAAAAGTGCTAAGTGTAGAAAGGACGTAGCTGTGCGATGTTCCATGGACGACCTGTCTCGTCGTAGATATCGTCAGGGTCTCTTCGTTTGCGCTTCTTACTTGGTCGCTTATCTAGCTCGCGAATATCAACGAGGTAGTAGGATCCATTCAGTAGAGCTTTGCTGATGACGAAGGGTCCTTCCCAAGGCGGGGATAGCTTGTGGGACTTCTGCTGTTTGAGGCGTAGCACCAGGTCACCTTCCTTAAACGAGCGTTGGCGAACTCGCCTACTGTGATAGCGGCGGAGATTCTGCTGGTAGATGGCGGATCGCTGGGCTGCTAGGTCGCGCTCTTCTTCCAGCAGGTCCACAGATAGTTGTCTGGACGCTTTTGCATCTTCTTCCTTGTAGGCCTCGACTCTTGGAGAATCATACTGAACATCACTTGGCAAGATTGCCTCTGCTCCGTAGACTAAAAAAAAGGGGTAAGGCCGGTTGATCTGTTTGGCGTGGTCCGTAGACTCCACAGTACAGATGGCAACTCCTCTGCCCAGGCTCCAGCTGCTCTATGTAGCGGTGCTTCTAGGCGTGGCTTGATCCCTGACATGATTAGTCCATTGGTCCGCTCAACTTGGCCATTAGACTGTGGATGTGCCACAGATGCTAGGTCAAGGCGGATTCCGTTGTGATGGCAGTATTCTTCAACTTCTCCCTGAGACAAGTTTGTGCCATTATCGGTGATGATGCTGTGTGGGATGCCGAATCTGACCACAATGTCCTTGACAAACTTTAGGGCGGTTTTGCCATCAAGTTTTCTGATGGGCTTAGCTTCCACCCACTTCGTGAATTTGTCTACCGCTACCAAAAGGTGCGTAAATCCCGAAGGTGCTGTTTTTAGCGGACCCACCATGTCCAGCCCCCAGACTGCAAAAGGCCAAGTTATAGGGATCGTATGCAGTGCTGTGGCGGGCATATGGGTCTGCTTGGAGTACATCTGGCAACCATGGCAGAGCTCCACGATGCGGTCTGCATCTGCCTTGGCTGTTGGCCAGTAGAACCCATGGCGGAATGCTTTTGCTACTAGGGATCTGGCGGCAGCGTGATGGCCACATTCGCCTTCATGGATCTCTCTTAGTATTTCGATTCCATCCACTTGGGATATGCACTTCATGAAAATTCCCGAGGTGCTTCGTTTGTAGAGTTGGCCATCTATGATGGTGTACGCTTTGACTCTACGCTCGATTTGTCTTTTTTGGACTTCGTCTTCGGGAAGCTTCTTGTTCGTCAGATACTCCAGGAAGGGCTCTGCCCATGGCGGATTGCTAGGCAAAACCGCCATAACAGGGGAGCTCGCTATCTCCGGATTTTCTGGATCCACCATCTTAACTGATGGAACGTGCTGATGCTCGAGGAATACGCCTGGCGGAACTGCCTTGCGGCTGGATCCCAGTTTGGACAAGGTATCGGCCGCCATGTTATCTTCTCGTCGTACGTGCTTTATGTCGTAGCCGAGGAAACTTTTGGCCATCTCGTCCACTTCATCTCTGTATGTCGCCATGACTTCGTTCCGAGCTTTATATGTGCCAGCCACCTGCTGAGCCACAAGGTCAGAGTCTCCACAGCACATGATGTGTTGTACGCCGATCTCCTTTGCGACACGCAGCCCATGTAGTAGCGCTTCATATTCCGCGATGTTGTTGGTGGTGGGGAAGTGAATCTGGAGAACGTAGCTTAGCTCATCTCCCTTAGGAGATTTGAGCATCACTCCAGCCCCCGAGCCGTGTAGCAACTTTGAGCCATCAAAGTGCATCACCCAATGCTCTGGTTCTGGGACAGGCGTAGTTTCCTGCGCTTCCTTCCAATCCGCCATAAACTTCGCCAAAGCCTGAGACTTGATGGCGGTGCGAGGCTTGTAGTCGATGTCGAAAGAGGCCAATTCAATGCCCCACTTCGCAACTCATCCTGTTGCGTCGCTGTTGTTGATGATGTCCTTCAGTGGGGCTTTGCTCACCACTGTGATCTTATGGTCATAGAAGTAATGCCTTAACTTACGAGAAGCTAGGAAAACTCCGTATGCCAATTTTTGGTAGTGAGGGTAGCGCTGCTTGGACTCCGTCAGGACCTCGCTGACATAGTAGACTGGTCTCTGTATGCCATACTCCTGCGCTACTTCCTTATGCTCTACCACCATGACGATGCCAACCACCCTATTGGTTGCCGCCATGTATAGTAACATGGGTTCCTGGTCTTCGGGAGCCGCTAGAACTGGTGCAGTGGATAACACTCTCTTCAGATCCTTAAGTGCAGCGTCTGCCTCGTCGGTCCAGACGAATTCGTCTGATTTCTTCATCAGCTTGTAGAGTGGCAAAGCCTTCTCGCCAAGACGACTGATGAATCTGCTCACTGCTGCCACGCAGCCTGTGAGTCGCTGCACATCTTTTAGGTCGATGGGTCGGGAGATGTCGAGGATTGCCTTGATCTTCTCCGGGTTAACCTCAATTCCGCGGTGGGAGACGATGAATCCTAGGAGTTGTCCAGCTGGGACCCCGAAGACGCACTTCGTTGGGTTGAGCATCATGTTGTACTTCCTGAGATTGTCAAAGGTCTCTTGCAAATCCGCTATAAGGCCATCTTGCTTCTTGGACATGACTGCGATGTCATCCACGTATGCGTGGATATTTCGTCCGATTTGATCCGCCAGGCACTTTTGCATAGTGCGCTGATACGTTGCTCCTGCGTTTTTCAGACCGAATGGCATTGTGACATAGCAATATGTGCCATAAGGTGTTACGAATGACGTAGCAAGCTGATCGGACTTTTTCATCTTGATCTGGTGGTATCCGGAGTAGGCATCTAAGAAACACAGTAGCTCCGATCCCGCCGTCGAGTCAATGACTTGGTCAATGCGAGGCAAGGGAAAAGGGTCTTTTGGACATGCTTTGTTCAGGCCAGTGTAATCTACACACATGCGCAGAACTTTTGTGTTTTTCTTAGGAACTAGCACCGGATTCGCCACCCACTTGGTATGTATCACTTCCTTGATGAAGCCTGCTTTCAACAGCTTGGAAATCTCCTTTGCTATTGCGCGGCGCTTTTCATCGCCGAAGCGTCTCATGGCTTGTCTTACTGGCTTTGAGCCAGGAATTATCTGCAGAGCGTGCTCGGCGAGTTCCCTGGGTACACCCGTCATGTCAGATGGCTGCCATGCGAAGATGTCCCGGTTCTCACGGAGGAACTCGACGAGCGCGCTTTCCTATGCGGGGGACAAATTTGTCCCAATGGCGGTAGTCTTGGCGGCATCGCCAGCGACAAGTTCCACCTGTTTTGTATCGACTGTAGGCTTGAAGGTGGGCGGGGAGGCGGAAACCTCCTGCTTGGATGCCGGCATCTCCGCGGGGTCTGTAGCGGCGTGGATTTCTTTGAACTCCTCGCCGAAGAAAACTGCTTCCGCGAAGGCGGCTTCTCCTTCCTCGCACTCCTTTGCCTTTCTGAAGCTGCCATAAACGGTGATTATGCCATCCGGTCCTGGCATCTTCAGTTGATTGTAGATGTAGCATGGCCTTGCGTGAAAGCTGTGGAAGGCCGGGCGCCCGAAGATCACGTGGTAAGTGCTTTTGAACGGGACCACCTCAAAGGTTATGGGCTCTTCTCTGTAGTTATCCTCACTACCGAAGGCAACCTTGAGTGTGATGGACCCGAGGGACTTGGCCTGGCGACCAGGAACCACCCCATAAAAGGTGACCGCGCTATGGCGGAGTTGGGTCTTGGTGAGGTCGAGCTTTGTCAGCGTTTCCACGTACATGATGTTCAGGCTGCTGCCGCCATCCATTAAGCATTTGGAGAACTCATAGCCATGGATTACAGGGCATACCACCATGGCGTAATAGCCATCTAGGATGTGCTCTGGATGATCATCGCGGCTCCAGTGCACCGGTACTTCGGACCATCGGACGTACTGGCAGATTTTTGGCACGGTGGCATTAAGGGAGCGCATAGCAGCTCTCTGAGCCTTAGCCGTGGGGGGTCCAAGGAATGTGTGAAAGGCACCTTTTTTGTCCTTGATTGGGTTACCCTTGCCAGCACCACCCTCTGCCTTTTCGGCGGGTTTGGGCGCAGGGTCTTCATCCATATCACTGCCATCCCTAGACTCCTTGTCTTTATCCGCTTTTCCTTTGCCACGAGGCCTTTGTCGCCGGCTGCGTTTGAAGCCAGCTTCTTGATCCGCCTTGAGGTCGTTGACAAACTTGCAGTTCCGGTTGGTGTGGTTGCACTTTCCCGAGGCGTCACGATGGGCAAAACATGGCATATCGCGGTATTCGTCGTAAGACACGGGGGCTGATGGCGCCGAAGCGGGAGTTGCAGAACTCCGTGGCTGGCCACCGCCACCTCCGCGTCCCCTGCCGCGCTGGCTGCTTTGACCCTTGTCAGCGAAGGTTGTGGCCACCATATCCGGAGCCTGCTGCTCTTCTGGCGGATTCTTCCGTTTATTGCTGCTATTCCGCTTTCCAGTGTTCTGGATGGCAGAAGCCTTCAGAGATTCGCGGGCGTCGTCGGCGGCGGCCGCGTAGTTGCTTGCGATGGTGATCATGGAATTTAGGGTCAGTTTCCCTTCGTTCCTTTCCCGCAACAGGCGTTGGCGGAGCAGTTGGCCTCTCTCCAAACTGTCAATAAACGCGAGGATGGCGGATTCGTCAGTAACCCCCTCACAGGAGTTCTTCATATCCAGCCATCGCGCGAGGAAAGTTTGGGAGGTCTCGTCGTCGGCTCGTCGGCACCGTTGGAGGTCACCAATGTTGTGGGGTCTCTTGTAAGTCCCCTCGAAATTTTCCGTGAACGCAGTTTGCATATCGAACCAGGTTTGGATGGAGTTTTCTGCCAGGTCATTGATCCACTGCCTCGCAATGCCGGATAGCATCAGGGGCAAATAGCGGACATCGACATTGGGAGATCCCCCGGCGAATTGTACTGCGTTGAAGTAGTCTTGTAGCCAGGTCAAAGGCCTATCGACTCCATTGTACTGGCGGATATTTTTCTCGATTTTGAACCCATACGGGATGGGCTCATCACGAATCCGTGGTCCAAAGCATTTTGGGCCGAGGAAGAAGGCCGTTTGAGACTTGGCAATCTCGTTTAGATGGGTACGGGCGTCGTAGGGCTTCTGGTCCGGTGGATCCTTGCGAGAGTTGCGCGACCTTGCTGGCCCGCCGCCACCGCCACCACCGCCATGGGGGCTCCCTGGCGGGGATGGCGAAGGGTCGCGTCTGTGCTTACTCTCGCCGTCCTGCGACTACTCTTTGCAGCTACGACGACTTCCTTCCGTTCTTCGTGGAGATGGATCTTCGTTATGGCGGCGGGAGCCTTGCCCTTTGTCATCGTGGCGGCGAGTGGAACGATGCTTGTCCTCGTCACCGTCACGGTGCGCGCCGTCGTCATGGCGAGATCGGTCCCTTCTCTTGGATCTGCCATCCCTGCTGTTTTCCCGTTGTGGCGGATCGTCTCTGCGTCCAGCGTCACGGCTTCGTCCTCGTTTGCCATCATTGTCGCGTATGACGATTGCTCCCTTGGGGACTTTGAACGTCTTATGCTTTGGTGGCGACATGTTGGTCTTATGGTGAGGAGCAGCAGTGGTTTGTTGGTATCCGTAAGCCGGGTAATTCTTGCGGGGTGGAGATGGATTTCTCTGCGGGCCTTTGCCATTTGGTTTGTCATCGGAGGATATTGGGATGGCGTGTATCCGATTGCGAGCTTCTCTTCTTCGGATTTCTGAGGATCCGGTATGAGATTCGTTATCAGGACGTCCACCATAATTGCCAGCCCCCTGAGCTTTAGAGGCAGTACTGGACCTGCATAGCGCAGGATCAGATTCGAGCCGCCGTGACGACGTAGCCTTCTCCTGCTGCACTAATGCTTTGGTCATCAGTTTAACCGCCGTCTCTAGGGCTGCTGGACTCTTGTTATGCTCCAATAGCTCCTTTGCGGCCACGATGTTCTCGATGGGCGTAGCCCTAACTTCATCGCGGTTTTTGTCCACATATGGCGGATTCTTGATGTACATCCTGGCCAGAGTTTCTGCTGTTGGTACGGTGAACTCGAGGTTTCGTACCAGCTGCAGGTCGCCTCCCTTGTTGATCTGGTTCTGAATGAGAGTGGCATACTTCTCTTCCATGTTCCTTGCGCGCTTCAGCGTGTCCTGAGCTTTAGCAATGTCGTCATCAACCTGCTGGCCCATCTTCTCGACTCGCTTTGCTTCCTTGAGGAGTGCTCGCCTCTTCTTCTCGAGATCGTTCACATCTCTGACATAGTCAGGAGTGATTGGATCTGCTAGAGTTCCGTAGACAACCTTATCCAGCGGGGTCGTGAAGTCTTCTTGGTGCTGGTCCCCGGGGATGGCGGGTAACGGCCTGGGTCCGCCATGAATCTCGGGAAGTTGCTCTGCGGCGGGATCGGCGGCTGGTGGCGGGTTACCCTGCTCATTGCCGGCATCTCCGTCGTGGACTGCCTGAGATGGCGGATCACCGGTTGTCTGCCCAGCATCATCTCCTTTGTTGGTGACAAACACCTGCTTGGCCGCTGCGTGTTGCTCTTCAAGTGCCTGCTGCGCCAATTCCGCCTCGAGTTTCCTCACGGCGGCATCGTAATGGTCAGAATCATAGCCTTTGCTATCCCAGTCATCCGATTCACCACTTTCGTTAAGTGCCTCTAGGATGGATTCACCTGGGCTATCTTCTCCATTGGAGGTAGATCCCGAAGTGATACCTGCGAACGCAACAAGGCAGTACCGCGGTGTCTCCAACGCCAGATTGCTCATGGCGGATTCACTGTGGTCTTCCACCACTTCCTCTACCTCTAGGGCGGGCTGGGTGGGATTACTTTTCAGATCCGATCTGGGCATCTTGGAAAGTTCCAGATCAGATGAGTCCTCCTCCGTATCCAGCTCGAAAGCGGTCCGTTTGGGGATTTCAGCCATACCTATCCGCGGGAAATTGGTTTTCGTAGCGGGGGTAGGGTTTGTCTCTCCAATGAAGATATGGATATCTCCAATCAGGATGACGGTAAATCGAGCAGGGTCTTCTCTAGCCGGCACCCAGAGGTTATCCGCTGGGACGATGGGGAAGCCGGAATCGTAGAGGACGCGCCCGATGGCGACGGTGTCGCCGATGCCTGCAAAGGCGGATCCCGCCTGGATCCGCGCTCCAGACGCGCTAAGCCCCACGGTGGGCGCCAACTGTCGTGGTTTCGTCAACAGATCTGCCATAGGGGTAGGGATATGGCGGTTTGTGGAAGGGGGTGAACACGGAGGAGCGATCCAGGACGGTGGTAGCACGAGTTTACCCAGCTTCAGATCCCGCAACGGTGGCGAGACCCTACGTGCTGCTATAATTCACTATATGGCAACAAGTGCTCGATTACAATGATGATGTTGGCTGTTTCGCTATGCGATTGGCCGTAAGATTAGTCTGATGCCTCAAGGGCTGCTCCACGCCGGGCTTATAAAGGCGCCTGGCGTGGGCTACACGTTGGTACCGGAGCGGATACAACTTGGAATCCTAGACTAAGTCCTGCGCGTACGCTACAAGGTCACCCGCCATGGGCCGTCATCCGGATCCGCCATAAGCTCGCCGCTAGCAGCCCGCCATGGACCTGTCTCCGGATCCGCCATAAGCGCCTGCGTCTGGTACCGCCGTGCCAACTTCAGCAACTGGGCCGCCCGGTATGGCGAATCCGCCATACCACCCCTGATGGGCCACCCTGGCTTGCTGATTTAGGACTACGTCGCTGGTATACCTATTTGGTATATCCCCAACACAGTTCTTGAGATGGTTTCGGCTGGTACTGATACGTTTTGGTTTGATGCACGGTGACGCCATGCTGTGGTTCGGCTACAAGATCGTACCAATCATATCGAGTAGTCTGTGGAGGGTTGCCAAAAGGCTCTTATGACCATCTTGTCGGTTATGCTCCCGAGAAATCCACCTCCCGAGAATTTTTGCCAACTGCTTGTTGCTTTTAAATCCAGCAAACATGGTCATCGCCTGGTGATACTTCAACTTGTGGTTGGAGCTCAATTTTCTCTTACTTGGTTGCGCAAGTGGAAGCCGTGAACTAATTTTGAGACCATGTCGAAAGGATTCCCCCCTCATAAATCCAAGAGAGTTTTCTTGAAAAGGCTCCTGGATGTGACTATAGGGCCTGCGAAGAGGATGATTAATCGGTTGCTAGAAGCGGATGCTGGGCACTTTGAAGAACACCATTACTTGGATCCAGTTCTTTCAGGTCCTGTGAGTGAATTGAAGATTGCCTAAGATATGTGCGAAACTAAGTGTATAATGTAATTTGCAATTTTTTTTAGTTATATTTTCACGTGAGAGTCTTTCGTTAGCCTGATGCCTTTGCGTCTGTACCGGCTACTCGACTCAAAACATATTTTTGTGCATTTACAGCAGTTGTGCGTTTACCGCAATTGTTATTTTTGGTTGCTGTATACACATGGGTTTTAGCCCTCGAGCGTAAATATGAGGTAGCTGAAGAAAAGGGTATGAACAACTTAGCTTTTATTTATATGCCGAATGTAAAGATACATGTGGGTGGCCCAAAGAACCCGACCGGTGGCCTGTGTTCTGGGTTCAGAAGGCCTTTGACCCTATAACTTATGGCCGAATAGCCTTATTTAACTAACTCGAAGTTTCTAGCTAAAAAGCCTTTACTTAATAATAAAATTCTGCCTAAGGGTAGGAGTCCCAGACTCGTTTGGTGTAGAATTGTTTAGATCCTCTGTATGGACTCAAATTTTCCATGCCTCCGGCGTAGCGCCGAAGACTTTGTCTAGCGGAGATTGGCCTGTGCCGGATGATGCATTGCGTGCTGTTCCTTCCTTTGATCCTCCGAATTCGGCTATCATGCTGAATGTTTGCGCCATTTTGTGAAATTCCTTGTCGCATATGTCAGAGAGCTCGAAGCTTCCTTTGACTTCAATTATTCTGTTAGGTCCTGGCATCTTGAGTACTAGTTATATGTAGTGAGGCACTGCCATAAAACGCGAAAACACGGATCGTCTAAGGATCACATGATATTAAGATGGCATGTCCATGACTTTAAACTCCAAGTTTTCTCGTCTGAAATTGCAATGGTTGCAAAAGCGAACGTCGAGTGCTTATTCGACCCAGTGGTTTGGCGCTCCTAGGGACGATTCCATGGAAAGAGAATCTGTCGGTTTTAGAAATTCCAGCGAGATATGCATTGCCTTGACGGTTTTTGCATAGATTAGGATTATTCCGCTTCCTGCGTCCATGAATACTCTATCAACGTCGTATCTGCCAATCTGTGCTTTGAGAACCAAGGGCGCATTTCCTGGCCAAGGCACTATTATCGGGTGATCTTCCCTGCTAAACTATATTGGCTGCTCTTACCAGTGAAGGTACTATGTATACGCCGAAGGCGATGTTATTGCTAGGTTGACTTGCCGAGATATGCTCTCTCTCTTTATTGGACTTTGGGACGGGTTGTATCATTGCGGCGATGTGCCCTTTTGACGGGATGTAACCTCCGTTGTTTTGATTACCCTACTTCTGTTGTCCTTGTCCTTGTACTTGTGCGGCTCCATTCGCTGGTGGTGGATGTGGTAATGGCGCATTGTTTGTTGTTGTCCTAGGGCTCCTGCGTACCCTTGATTTCTTGCCTCTGCTTGCTTCAATCCCGCTACCTCCTGCAACTTGATGAAGGTTTGGCAGTCTTTCATCATGTGATTCGAGACTCTTTTCCCGTCGACATAAGTATAATGCATATGGCATGGTCCATTGAACATATCCTCGGGTGACTGGTTATAATCTCTCAAAGTTCTTGGCCTGAATTGCCTGTTGTTACCAAATCGTCTGTATTGTCGTAACGGTATCCACGGTTTCAGCGCTTTTCTCCTTGATTGTTCTTTTCCCTGTACCTATGGCTACTTGGCTATGAGAGATGTAATTGTCGTAGTTGCAAGATCTGTGTCTCTGGTTGCTATACTGGTGGGACCTGTCGTCTTTAGGTGATCTCTGGTTGCTGTACTGGTTACTTATTGTCCCAGGGTTCCTGCGTACCCTTGATTTCTTGCCTCTGCTTGCTTCAATCCTGCTGCCTCCTGCAGCTTGATGAAGGTTTGGCAGTCTTTCATCATGTGATTCGAGACTCTTTTCCCATCGACATAAGTATAATGCATATGGCATGGTCTATTGAGCATATCCTTAGGTGACTGGTTATAATCTCTCAAAGTTCTTGGCCTGAATTAATTGTTGTTACCCGAATCGTCTGTATTGTCGTAACGGTATCCACGGTTTCGACGCTCTTCTCCTTGATTGTTGTTTTCCCTGTATCCTGCGGCTACTTGGCTGTGAGAGATGTAATTGTCGTAGTTGTGAGATCCGTGTCTCTGGTTGCTATACTGGTGGGACCTGTTGTCTTCAGTTGATCTCGTTCTTTTAGTGTGATAGGCGTCTTCACCATCTGCAAATTTGAGCCCAAAGTCCATGAGTTCCGATACTGTCTTTGGCCTGATGCGGCCCATCTCTTTGATGAAATTCGAACGGCAAAGTCCGACTATAAAAGCATTATTTGCTCGCTCGTCGGAGACGTCCTCTGTTGAATTTTTTATGATGCTCCGGTGTTGTATGTATGAACAGAGTGATTCGTTGTACTTCTGGGTACATGCTTTGACTTCTTCGAGTGATGCCAGCCTTTTGTAGGTTGATCTGAAATTTCCTGTGAACTGCTTGGTGAGCTCATCCCAACTTCCAATTGTCTCTTTGGCAAGTTTTCTTTACCATGATCGTGCTACGCCGGTGAGGTGTAGATGTATACTTTGCATTGTTGTTTCCTTCAAGCCCCCGAGTATTTTCACTGCTTGCAGATAGTTTGACAACCATGATTGTGGTTCTTGCGACCCGTCGTATTTTTGCTGATCATGGACTAGTTTGAATCCTTTGGGTACTAGCGTTCTGCAAACTCTGTGAGTAAAGAATGACGCCCCCATCTCGGTTTCATCATCTTCGTTGTCATGTGGGTACCTTGGAGATTGGGATTGTCGACTTCCTCCTTTGTGTCTTGGGCTATTGTGGTGTTGTGGCGATGGAGACCTAGATTGTTGGCATCTGCTTTTGTGCGAGGACTGTTGTGACGGAGTGGTGATGTTTCTGCACGCGGAGATCAGGATTTCTGGGTTCCTCCTTCACGTCTAGAACTGATGTGATGGTGTGGTGTTTCGTCTCCATGTTGTAATATATTCCCTACTAATCCTAATCCTTGCAGTGCTGCCCGGTGTATACATTCTCTTGGATCCCCAGGTGTTGGTTGTCTGGTGAATAGGTAGGCTTGCGCTGCCATGAGTGCTGCTTCTGATGTTTTTGGTACCATGTTTCCACATCCATCGACTACTAAGAAGAATGAATCGAGATTTCACGATAGATTTCTTCTATCGGCATGCTCGAGATTATCTACCCGAGAACCGTGTCTATGATGCCTGCCGCTGTTGGTATATGACACATTGCTGCACTCTGCTCGAAAAGCTTTGCTTACTACACTGACTGATTCTCGCCTTTTCCTAATTTTGCTTTTTTCCTGCATCAGCAGCTGCGCTTATCAATGTAGAGCATAGTGGTATCCCAGTAGTACTTCTCTCCTTACGTCAACGAGTATAGCTGCACCATTATTGACTGCTGCCCTGATTGTGTCCCACTCTGCTGTTGTAAGTTGAATTTTGAGTCTGGCCGCCAGAGTTTCTGTAGTTTCTCTTTCTGCCATATGATTGGTGCCTTTCCTGACATTTTCTGGGTTGATGATGGGATTGTTGTTATCGTCGAGTTTCTATGAGGTTTCATCTATTATCGCATACACCTGGTACTGGTTGTTGACGCCACGACTGGAACCCGAGGAGAAGATTGTTTGCTCGTCATCGTAGAGCTCTAGTCCTGACCTCCATGTATCTTCAGAGTTGCTGGAGACATTGCCATACCGGTCGATGAAATCCTCTTCAGAATAATTGCTGATGCTGTTGTAGTTTCCTTCTGAAGCCATATCCGGGTAACCCGATGATTCCTTCAGGTCCATATTTTCCATGATTTTGTCAAGTTCCTCGATTGTGTTTCCTTTCCATAGGCTTGATGCTGACCGGCGAGTTTACCTCGCTGGATGAGCCAACATAAGTTCCTGACATTGCCGCGACTGCGGTTTTTCCTGCCGACGGACCCGAAGATATCGTACCTAAGAGGCGAATACACCCGACGCAAAAGTTGAAACTCCCAATCGTCAGATACATCTCCTAATCTAGGTTTGCAAAGACCAGAGCTATGGTGGGTGGGTGTGGTTGAAAATCTACGGTTCTAAAGGTGACCTAGTTTTCGTCAATCTTTGAGTTGCTCTTTGATGAAGGCGAAAAAGTCGTCGAATTCATGATTCCAATACCCAAAGTCCCCATGGTCGGCGCCAATTGACGAGGGTTTAACTCAGCAATTTCCTAGATTAAGGACTTAGGATCGAGGGAAGAGGTCATCGGATGAACTCGACACTAGTACTACCACTGGCGCACCAAAAACGGCTATCAACGGCGCATTTCGGTGCGCCAGCGACCCTAATGTCGACGTTAATTCATATCCCTGGCGCATTTGTGGGAACCCCGGATTACCCATCCGGAATACCCGATATGCATACAATTCACGATCCCATGATCAGTGTGTCGTGAATCCTCATATCCGAGTTGATAACAGAATACATCATCCATTACTTTAACGAATAATAAACTTACAACTGGTCAGATGACCAAGCTCAGTAATGCCACGCAGGGCAAGTTTACAACTAGGCAGCAGATACCAAGCAGCGTTGATGACCCACGTCATGCCTACTACCCTACAGGCAACTAACTGGGAGACGTTCCTAGTTCGCACCGGCGTCGACATACCCATCACCGTCTTCATTGAAGTCTTTCTCCAGGTCTGACCAAGTTAATAGCCAGGGAAAAGCCGTGAGTACATTTTGGAATTGTACTTGCAAACCATCTAAGAAGAAGTGTTGTTATGCAGTTTGGCTGTAGCAAGGAGAAAGGCTCTAATCTAGTTTATCCTATCTAGTCAATTTCTCATGTCGATATAGCATGTCTTACGACATTTCTATATCCTTATTAAACAAAACATTTAGAAAACCTTTTTAGTAAAATATCTAGGAAAGGGAGGAAACTCATTTGGTTTTCAAGAGAGAGCCGGCGGTCAATCAAACATGACCACCTTCCTTTATAAAACCAGGTCAATCACACATGACCATCTCCATTCCCTCGGCAGTACCCTGCAAGTACTTCGAACCATAATCGTGCCACGACAGTACCCTCCGAGTACTCCGTCCAGCACCTTTCTCCATTTTTCCTAAAACACTTTATAAAACCAAAACTTGACATTGGGCAATGTAGTGATCTTTCCAACCGTCCATGACCGAGGACTCGGCTATTCGAATAGATTTACACTCTGCAGAAGTTGTACACTTTACCCACAATCATCCGGGTACTCATCGTGTGGGCATCTTCCCCGCATAACACCATACGGCACGACAAGCACCCGATCAAAGCCTTTCGCTTATCTACCTTAGTACGGGAATCTACCCTATAAAGTATGTACCTCCCCGGCATACCCTAGCAGTCTACCTCCACGTTCGAGCGTAAGTCCAGTGCCACGTCAGGAGACCCATAGTGTCTTCCGGTGGCTCGGGATATGGCATTGTAATGTGTTGGCCCTCTATAGGCATCAACCCGGATTCCGGGGTACCGCGTACCCTTACATAGTTATGAGACTCCCGTACTAAAATAAATAAACTACAAGCTAAGCCCCGTCCCATACTAGGGTAATCGTGGTTGCATGGGTTAATTGTGCCGAGCGACTACAAAGAAACACCAATGCCTTTTATAAAACCACCAACACCTTCTTCCTTCATGTCCAACTTCTTTTGTCCCAAATTCACTTTGAAAACATTTTAGTGTAGTAGATGCTACTCCAAGGTTTTCGAAAACCATTTCCAAAATCTTTCCGGCGAGTGTTCCCATCCTAGAGTTTTTGGCTCCACTACAAGTTTTCTAAAGGCTTTGCTGCTAATCAACAAGCCACTACTGCAAGGATAAAGAGTAGGTGTTCAAGGGGGTCATCTCGAAGGATGATAACACTTGGCTTGTGGAGCTTGAGCTAATCAATATAATTGCTACAAGAGCTATAGCAATATAAAAACATGCAGTTTAATAAACCTTTATGCAACCTGCAAGGTAAGTGAATAGGATTCAGATATGCATCAAGTATAGATGGCTTGCCTTGGTTGTCTTTTCCCTGGTCCTCCTCCTCCTGGTACTCAAACACTTCTCCCTCCTCGGTGCACTCGACGTCGTTCGATTCTGTCGCCGGTAAAAAGTAACAACCAATAAGCAAGCAAGTATACACAGAGCACTCCATTATAATAGCAAACAATCCACACAATTTGAGTATCAGAAACAAACAAGTTTAGATTCTGAACAACATTCCAAATTTTATTTGCATAGCTATTTATTTAAAAAGAAAAGGATTTCCATTAACTAGAAAACCCTATGTGTACCCCAAACAATTTGTAATCATCAAGGCTCGGCCAAAACTCACAACTATCATACCTACTGGAAGGTAACAATCTCTGGAATCCAACAAAATTGGATTCACTCCAAAATAAGCTAGGGTTAAATTCCTATGATTTTTTTCTAGTATCAACAAACACTAGAGAGGCAAATTAAATCCTAAATACTCTATGTAACTCACAAAATTCTACCAGAGGCCATTTTGAAAAGCTACAGAAGTGCATGATACAGAGGAGTTGGAATGAACTCAAAAATATTAATCCTAAAGGATACAATAATTCAAACAATGCAATTAACCCTAACCACCATTTTAATTACTGCAGAAAATCTAGACCTCCTAAAATATCAAATAAAGTTTATTATGCAAGAAAATACATCAGAGTACCACTGGGACTTGGAATCACACCATTTCAACTCATAGAACTTCAGATTTAGAATAAATGGTGAAACTAGACTATTTCACAAGATTAAATCTAGGAAAATTTACAGCCAATATTTGATATAGGACCAGTGACATGTAATAGATATTTCAATAGGTAACACCTGGAAATTAGATTCAGGTAATTTACATGCTCAGAGAATATTTGGTGAATTTAAACTGAGTCAGATCTAAAGCAGTAATTATATTTCGGAGAAAGGAAAAGGGGGGGGGGGGTCAGAGTGGGCCAAGATCAACCGATCTGGCCAGGACACCGCTGGGCCAGCCGGCTCGGCGGCCACGCGCGCAGGAGGCAGTGAGAAAGGATTGGCCTGCCTGGGCCCACCGGGCCTGCAGCCATGCACCCAGCTGGTCTGCATGCTGCCGTCGGATGGGGATCCATCGATCCACGATGGATTCTTCCACGACGTCGACAGAACGACGGCGCTACCGTGAAAAAGCGATGGAGGAGAGCAGGGCGGGGCGGAGCTCACCGGCGAGGGCTCGGAAACGGCGGAGATGATGCTGGGGAACGACGCGGCAGGATTGGAGGCTGACTTGCATCCAGCTCGCGCAGACTGCGGGCTGCGGCCGGATGGCGTCGCGGACGGAGGCAGGCGCCGCGTCTCTGAGGGTCTCGCCGGAGAGACGAACGACGACGTCGAGGTTGGGAAGTGGAGAAGGACCTCGAGGTGGAACTTCCAGGGGCTCCAACTTGTAGGCGATGCTCCTGGTCGTTTAGAGTAAGGACGCGCTCCTGGCCGCCTGCACGGGCGAGGGCGACAACCGCGTCTCTGACAGCTACCGCGGAGAGGCACTGCGACGAGGGAGATGTTTAAGCGGGGCTCGGAGGCTCTCCTCAGTAGAATGGCACACGACACTGACGTCCTGGTTGACGGCGAGGCCGAGGGCTAGCTCCGCATCGGAGACATGAACGCCACAGCCGGTGTCCTTGTCAGCGACGGGGGACTTTGAGCGAGTTCCTAGACAAGAACATGGCGTTATTAGATCTAGGAGATTATGTAGTGAGTATAGAAACAGAGAGCAAGGGAAGAGAGGAGCGGAGCCGGCGGTTGTCTTCGTCGGCATGGCGGCAGGGAGCTGGTCGCGGCGACGCGTCGATCCCACTCGAGGAAAGAAAATTGGATGGGAGGGCTGAGGCTTGGTCTGGTTCTTACTGAGAGGGAGTGGTTCCTTCGTTCTGGGTCAAGTGGGAAGGAGTGGGGGCTTGGGAGGGATTTACTAAGGGGGCGGTGTGGGCACGGCCAGACGTGTCGCTCGTCGACTGGCGGATGCGTGCGGTGAGAGCGTCCAGGCGAAAAGGACAAGACTTGAGCTGGGGTGGAGCCAGTGTGTCTTGGGTCATGGGGCGAGGTCTGTGGCGAGAGGGAAGGCGCGGAGGTGGTCGGTCGGATCGGGAGAGGATGACGACTGGGCGCACGCCAGGTGTTCGCTAAAATGCAGGTCTTCAGAGCGCGGTTGATAGGAGACGGTAGGAAGAGTACAACAGTCCGGGCACGTTCCTTTTTGACCAAGAACGGAGAGGGGAGATGTCTGGCGAGGTGACTCGAGGAGAGGACCTCATTTTTTTACATTGGAGCATGCCAGCAGCGCTCTAGGGTAGCAGAGAAATAGAGGGGGCCTAGGGTCAGCTATGAGGTGCTGGTAGGGGCAGTAGAGATGCAGGGTTGTCATGGTTTAGTGCAGCACACGGGTTGAGCATGATATGAGATAGAGAAGGAGATCTAGCTAATACAAGCATGGAGCTATGCATGGCCGGCTCTCTCTCTCTCTCCTTGCCCAACAAAATAAGACAAAAACAATGCCCAATGATCAGACTAGGTCAACCAGGGTATAGGTTAGATGATGGTGGTCATTTAGAGGGTCTCATGCTGATTAGAGAATGTTCAAGGAATTAGAGGTGGAAAGAAAGAAAGAAAAAAAGATTTATGCATATGTTTGTCACCATGACATAGGATCACAAACTTTTAGTTTTGCCAATGTGAGGATGTTATATGGTATACAGAGGGTTGAAGTTGATGTTGAGATGATGCCATTTAACAAGAAGTTTATTTGGCATCCAACTTGGCTTTCTTTATGGGAGCGTGTCCCAATTTGATGAAATTCATGCGAGTTAGCCTTTGGAAGATTTTGAAAATAACAAGGTGAGGTTTTTGGGTAAAATCTTCTATTGGCTTATCCACATCCAGTAGATTTTTCTCGGATTGTAAGGATGTAAGGAGAAAAATCAAGAAAGGGCAAGGTTACCATTCCATGTAGTTTGTTATTAGAAAGAATCAAATAAGGGTATAATTTTTTTATAGAGGTTATTTTTGATGAAAAGGAGTGTTGATATGCAGGAATAACATTTCCATATGCTAGTGGAGAGGAATTTGATCATGGAGAGAATATATGGTAAAGGTTAAGGAGTGATCCAAAATTCTATGGAGAGTAAAAGAAGGGCTAGAAGTAGGTTTGATTAGAGTTCAAAACCACCTCACATAAATGGGTGGCATGCTTCAAAATGCACAAAAAGGTGCATAGATAGTTAGAGCGGATCAAAAGGAAGAGGAATAGGTCATAGGATGGTCTCTAAACTATTTATTTCGAAAATTAGAAGTGTGGAGAAAAGGGAATCTACTAAGATTCAAATGGTCACTGATTTGATTAGGGTCAGAAACCAGACTGAAACAATTAGTAGGTGGCCTCAAATGATTATGTGGTAATGGAGAGAATGGAAGATGAGATGACAAAGGTGAGTTCTAGGAAGGTGTATTGTCATGGATACAAAACATGAGCTTAATACAAATGTCTGAAAACCGAATCTGTTAATAGGAGTGAAGATCGTCTGCACACTAGGTGTTCGATGAAATGTCTGCAAGAAAAATATTTTTCAAAATTGGAGAGGAAGCTCTTAGGGTTGGATGGGGATGGTTCCTATAACCTCAGGGGTGTTCTATTGGGGCTAATTTGGTTAGTGCCAAAGTCCTCAAGAAGGGCTCCTAATGTCTTATGGTAAGACATTAGGGTTAGGGTTTTAGGATTGAGAGGAAAACATCAAAATAGGTTTCATTTGAAAGAGAGAATGGAAGTGATTTATAAGGATATCCCCATGGGACAATATACTATTTGATAGGTTTTGAAAAGGTTAGGCCATAGGCCTATCTAAAGATCATAACTACACACAACAACTTAGTTAAGGTCAAACAAGATCACACAAGGTCAACTCATCAAACAAAGCCAAACATTAGCAACCAATCTAGTATCACTAGAACAAAGACAGAACAAGTGCTCACTAATGATCATGCCATGGGAAGTTGAAAGGGGTTTTCAAACAAGGGAGTAAAGCTTTTGTAAATAATTCTGGAAACTAGTGGAGACATAAGTATATCCTCCATTAAGTTTTTTTTTGAAAGGTGTTTGAAAACCACTTGTCAAAGGTTTATAAAATAGTAGTTTCATAAATACTTAGTACTGGTAAATCCTTTATTTTAAAATGGTTCTTGGCTCATATTTTTGAAAATAAAAACATTTTGAAAATAAAGGAGGTGCCAAGATACTTTGTTTAAAGAAAAAAAACTAGAAGCACAAATGATGGCCTGATCATATGGGCACAAAGATTGAGTTGGTCCACAAACTTATTTATCAAACAAAACTCTTGCAAACAAGATTTTCACAACAATCCAGGCAAACACACAGGAAACTCTATTTTATTTATCTAGCTGCAAAAAGTTTTTTGTTGGTCCTCATTTTTGCATTACCAAACTCAGCTTAAACAGGGTTACAAAAAGTGGGGTGTTACAGCTCTTCCCCCCTTAAACAGAATCTTGTCCCGAGATTCCTAAGCGTGGTAGTAAGAGGTGCTGAGACTAAGTTAGAGTTAGGCCTCAACGGTTGCTCTACCAACTCACCGGTGATACTCTGAGTTTCATTAAAGACTTGCTTTTGCCGGAGGTGTAGATCGTCTTCATTTGCTGAAGTTTGATGGCTGAAGAGTTGATGTTGCTGAAAGTATCTTGTCAAAACCTCATGGGGACATTTTTAAGGTTAGCGGGGTTAGGCTATCTAGTATGCCCGAAAAGATTTTTCGAGAGTTAGAAGGTTTTTCTAGCTCGCAAATTGAGATCTTGAAGAGTCGAGGCTTCTCAGGTAGCTTTTATTGTCTTGGGGTTGTCGCTTCCTTCATGTATACTGACGGAGTCTTCGATTCTTGGTGTTGCGTCTTGAAGCTTGATGTTGGTGTAGACCTTTAGTCTCAAGCTTGCAGTCCTGTGAGGATGGTAGACAAGAGCATTTATGCTTCGATCTTGATAGGCACGCCAAATCTATCAACTTAGTCCTCTACGCTTCGTAACTACCAAGGCGCAGGTTAGTCCTAATTGAAACCATTCTTCTGGGTTGTCTTGCGCTTGAGCTAAAAATGCTCTAGGTGACGGCGCACCACCAACGCTCTGTCTTCCAGTAGCCAATGATCTGTTCCTTCTTGTCTTCGGGTTGGTGGAGACCATTGAAGATCTTCTTGCTTCTCCACCTTCTTGTAGCCTTGACGATCTCGAGGTATATTGGGATACCTTGAGTCGGCGTCATCTTCTGAGAAATCTTCATGTGGATTTCTACCCGTGGAAATAAGTCGGTTTTGGTTTCAAACCCGTCAAATTTTGAATGAGCGAGCGAGTTAGTTTAGAAAAGTCTTTACTTCTTCTTGTTGCTACCCCCAGGGATATCTCCTAAATGCAGAGTCGACGTAGATGGCTTGATTTTGCAGAGTCTTCATCCTTCTATTTGCTCAGTGGAGATCAAGCACGTGAGTCTTCGGGCTTCAAGTGGCAATAAGGTGTTGAACTACGAGAGTTAGGCTTGGCTTTAACACCACTATGCCCAATGTTAGTTGGCTTGTTAGAAGATTTAGCAAGTGTTGGGGTGTTAAGAGAGTATTATCAATGTTTGCGAAACTCTAGAGTTAAGGTTAGGCGATCCGAGTTAGTGAAGTCTTTGTCTCCTAGAAGTCCTTTGTAGTCCAGGCGGGTCTATCTTCTGCTCCCTTTACGTTGTAGAGAGGTCTTGATGAAGCTTGAGACACTCAGCACAAATTGTTGCACCAGATCTTGTGGAGGTGTTGCGAGAAGAGTTATAATCCACTAATCAATGTTAGAGTTAGAGTCTTACTATTAACTTATCTATGCCACTCGAGCTGACATAAATCGATGAGAGGGAAAACACATTCTAGAGAGGCTTCCTATTCAGGGTTTTACATGCTAGAGGGTTTTTAAGGCCGAGAGGCCAAAACAAGCACAGGCACAAGGTAACAATCACACACTTAAGAAACACACAAAGCAACTACAAACATCATCAAGAACACACAAGGTACTACGAGTACCAAGGAGACCTAACAATCTAGCGATATTTGGGGTTAGCTCAATCAAGGCAATTGAGCTTATCCTATTTATCCTAGGGGTCAGGTCGGTCATAGTTGTTGATGTCTTCCTTTTTTTTTCTTGACACGGGCTCCCGTTGAAATCTTGATGGTAGTTGTTAATGAAGCTGGAGTGAAGCTGATAAGTCGTCAGTGTTGATTTGATGTGCGGACGTGTAGGTCTTCTTGCTCACATCACATGAATGTGAGGTCTTCGGAGGGATTGCTGAAGCACGCCATTGGTGGCATATTCACCTAAGAAACCTAACAAACACTAGTCAAGCAACCGAGTACTTGGTCCTTGGCGACTGCAAAAGTGCAAGTCCAGGGAGGAACAAGGTCAAGTTCTTGACAGAGCCATTGGTGTCATCCAGGGGCAAAATATTTGTCAATATCCTTCTTCCTTTGCAGTTGGGGAGGTTTGAAGAGTCCTTCTGAAGTTTGCACCATATTGTGTTGCTAAGCACCAGGTCTATTTGGGGACATCGTCCAACAGGTAGTTTTGAAGAATATGAGACAGATGGAGTAATAGACTTCAAACATCCTTGAAAACTAGAGAGATAAGATTAGAAGTTTTGAAGAGGTGAGAAAGGTATAAGCCATTGACAAGGGTATAGTTAATAGATCCCGTTAGTTGAGTACCCCTGAGGCCCATTAAGCTAGGCCCAATTGTAATGATAGTCGAATACGAGTTCTTGCCGTATGTCCATGTTGTAATCTGTATCGGACCCTACCCGATCCTCCAGACCTGGCCACCTATATATAGGGGCCAGGAGGGGACGGTGGAGGGCAGATTGAAAGCAAGCCAGGTTGAATACCCAAGTTTACTTTCGACATACACCTATTTCGACTAACTTTACCTTCGAGTTCATCCGATGCCCTATCTCCCCGATCCTAAGCCCTTCATTTAGGACATTTGTCGAGTTAACCCCTCATCAATTGGCGCCGATCGTGGGGATCGAAGCCACGGCCATACTATTGGCTACTTAGAAGAAATAACCTTTGCAAATAGTTTTAGCAAAATATTACTTTCCTATCTAACGCCCATGCTAACTAAGGTCTCCTACAGCCAGGATGGCTCTGATACCAACTCTGTGGGAACCCCGGATTACCCATCCGGAATACCCGATATGCATACAATTCACGATCCCATGATCAGTGTGTCGTGAATCCATATATCCAAGTTGATAACAGAATACATCATCCATTACATTAACGAATAATAAACTTACAACTGGTCACATGACCAAGCTCAGTAATGCCACGCAGGGCAAGTTCACAACTAGGCAGCGGATACCAAGCAGCGTTGATGACCCACGTCATGCCTACTACCCTACAGGCAACTGACTGGGAGACGTTCCTAGTTCGCACCGGCGTTGACATACCCATCACCGTCTTCATTGAAATCTTCCTCCAGGTCTGACCAAGTTAATAGCCAGGGACAAAGCCGTGAGTACATTTTGGAATTGTACTCAGAAACCATCTAAAAAGAAGTGTTGTCATGCAGTTTGGCTGTAGCAAGGAGAAAGGCTCTAATCTAGTTTATCCTATCTAGTCAATTTCTCGTGTCGATATAGCATGTCTTATGACATTTCTATATCCTTATTAAACAAAACATTTAGAAAACCTTTTTAGTAAAATCTCTAGGAAAGGGAGGAAACTCATTTGGTTTTCAAGAGAGATTCGGTGGTCAATCAAACATGACCACCTTCCTTTATAAAACCAGGTCAATCACACATGACCATCTCCATTCCCTCGGCAGTACCCTGCAAGTACTCCGAACCATAATCGTGCCATGACAGTACCCTCCGAGTACTCCGTCCAGCACCTTTCTCCATTTTTCTGAAAAAACACTTTATAAAACCAAAACTTGACATTGGGCAATGTAGTGATCTTTCCAACCGTCCATGACCGAGGACTTGGCTATTCGAATAGATTTACACTCTGCAGAGGTTGTACACTTTACCCACAATCATCCGGGTAATCATCGTGTGGGCATCTTCCCCGCATAACACCATACGCCACGACAAGCACCCAATCAAAGCCTTTTGCTTATCTACCTTAGTACAGGAATCTACCCTATGGAGTATGTACCTCCCCGGCATACCCTGGCAGTCTACCTCCATGTTCGAGCGTAACTCCAGTGCCACGTCAGGAGACCTATAGTGTCTTCCGGCGGCTCAGGATATGCCGTTGTAATGTGTTGACCCTCTATAGGCGTCAACCCGGATTCTGGGGTACCGCGTACCCTTATATTGTTATGAGACTCCCATACTAAAATAAACAAACTACGAGCTAAGCCCCGTCCCATACCAGGGTAATCGTGGTTGCACGGGTTAATTGTTCCGAGCGACTACAAAGAAACACCAATGCCTTTTATAAAACCACCAACACCTTCTTCCTTCATGTCCAACCTCTTTTATCCCAAATTTACCTTGAAAACATTTTAGTGGAGTAGATGCTACTCCAAGGTTTTCAAAAACCATTTCCGAAATCTTTCCGGCGAGTGTTCCCATCCTAGAGTTTTTGGCTCCACTACAAGTTTTCCAAAGGCTTTGCTGCTAATCAACAAGCCACTACTGCAAGGATAAAGAGTAGGTGTTCAAGGGGGTCATCTTGAAGGATGATAACACTTGGCTTGTGGAGCTTGAGCCAATCAATATAATTGCTACAAGAGCTATAGCAATATAAAAACATGCAGTTTAATAAACCTTTATGCAACCTGCAAGGTAAGCGAATAGGATTCAGATATGCATCAAGTATAGATGGCTTGCCTTGGTTGGCTTGACCCTAGTCCTCCTCCTCCTGGTACTCAAACACTTCTCCCTCCTCGGTGCACTCGACGTCGTTCGATTCTATCGCCGGTAAAAAATAACAACCAATAAGCAAGCAAGTATACACAGAGCACACCATTATAACAGCAAACAATCCACACAATTTGAGTATCAGAAACAAACAAGTTTAGATTCTGAACAACATTCCAAATTTTATTGGCATAGCTATTTATTTAAAAAGAAAAGGATTTCCATTAACTAGAAAACCCTATGTATACCCCAAACAATTTGCAGTCATCAAGGCTTGGCCAAAACTCACAACTATCATACCTACTAGAAGGTAACAATCTCTGGAATCCAACGAAATTGGATTCACTCCAAAATAAGCTAGGGTTAAATTCCTATGATTTTTTTTTCTAGTATCAACAAACACTAGAGAGGCAAATTAAATCCTAAATACTCTATGTAACTCACAAAATTCTACCAGAGACCATTTTGAAAAGCTACAGAAGTGCATGATACAGAGGAGTTGGAATCAACTCAAAAATATTAATCCTAAAGGATAGAATAATTCAAACAATGCAATTAACCCTAACCACCATTTTAATTACTGCAGAAAATCTAGACATCCTAAAATATCAAATCAAGTTTATTATGCAAGAAAATACATCAGAGTACCACTGGGACTTGGAATCACACCATTTCAACTCATAGAACTTCAGATTTAGAATAAATGGTGAAACTACACTGTTTCACAAGATTAAATCTAGGAAAATTTACAGGACAATATTTGATATAGGACCAGTGCCATGTAATAGATATTTCAATAGGTAACACCTGGAAATTAGATTCAGGTAATTTACATGCTCAGAGAATATTTGGTGAATTTAAACTTAATCAGATCTAAAGCAGTAATTATATTTCAGAGAAAGGAAAAGGGGGGGGGGTCAGAGTGGGCCGAGATCAACCGATCTGGCCAGCACACCGCTGGGCCAGCCGGCTCGGTGGCCATGCGCGTGGGAGGCGGTGAGAAAGGATCGGCCTGACTGGGCCCGCCGGGCCTGCAGCCATGCACCCAGCTGGTCTGCATGCTGCCGTCGGATGGGGATCCATCGATCCACGATGGATTCTTCCGAGACGTCGATAGAACAACGGCGCTGCCACGACAAAGCGATGGAGGAGAGCAGGATGGGGCGGAGCTCACCGGCGAGGGCTCGGAAATGGCAGAGATGATGCTGGGGAACGGCGCGGCAGGGTTGGAGGCTGACTTGCGTCCAGCTCGCACAGACTGCGGGTTGCGGCCGGATGGCGTCGCGGACGGAGGCGGGCGCCATGTCTCCGAGGGTCTCGCCGGAGAGACAAACAACGACGTCGAGGTTGGGAAGTGGAGAAGGACCTCGAGGTGGAACTTCCAGGGGCGCTCTAGGGTAGCAGAGAAATAGAGGGGGCCTAGGGTCGGCTATGAGGTGCTGGTAGGGGCAGTAGAGATGCATGGTTGTCATGGTTTAGTGCAGCACACGGGTTGAGCATGATATGAGATAGAGAAGAAGGAGATCTAGCTAATACAAGCATGGAGCTATGCATGGCCGGCTCTCTCTCTCCTTGCCCAACAAAATAAGACAAAAACAATGCCCAATGATCAGACTAGGTCAACCAGGGTATAGGTTAGATGATGGTGGTCATTTAGAGGGTCTCATGCTGATTAGAGAATGTTCAAGGAATTAGAGGTGGAAAGAAAGAAAGAAAAAAAAATTATGCATATGTTGGTCACCATGACATAGGATCACAAACTTTTAGTTTTGCCAATGTGAGGATGTTATGTGGTATACAGAGGGTTGAAGTTGATGTTGAGATGATGCCATTTAACAAGAAGTTTATTTGGCATCCAACTTGGCTTTCTTTATGGGAGCGTGTCCCAATTTGATGAAATTCATGCGAGTTAGGCTTTGGAAGATTTTGAAAATAACAAGGTGAGGTTTTTGGGTAAAATCTTCTATTGGCTTATCCACATCCAGTAGATTTTTCTCGGATTGTAAGGATGTAAGGAGAAAAATCGAGAAAGGGCAAGGTTACCATTCCATGCAGTTTGTTATTAGAAAGAATCAAATAAGGGTATAATTTTTTTATAGAGGTTATTTTTGATGAAAAGGAGTGTTGATATGCAGGAATAACATTTCCATATGCTAGTGGAGAGGAATTTGATCATGGAGAAAATATATGGTAAAGGTTAAGGAGTGATCCAAAATTCTATGGAGAGTAAAAGAAGGGCTAGAAGTAGGTTTGATTAGAGTTCAAAACCACCTCACATAAATTGGTGGCATGCTTCAAAATGCACAAAAAGGTGCATAGATAGTTAGAGCGGATCAAAAGGAAGAGGAATAGGTCATAGGATGGTCTCTGAACTATTTATTTCGAAAATTAGAAGTGTGGAGAAAAGGGAATCTACTAAGATTCAAATGGTCACTGATTTGATTAAGGTCAGAAACCAGACTGAAACAATTAGTAGGTGGCCTCAAATGATTATGTGTTAATGGAGAGAATGGAAGATGAGATGACAAAGGTGAGTTCTAGGAAGGTGTATTGTCATGGATACAAAACATGAGCTTAATACAAATGTCTGAAAACCGAATCTGTTAATAGGAGTGAAGATCGTCTGCACACTAGGTGTTCGATGAAATGTCTGCAAGAAAAATATTTTTCAAAATTGGAGAGGAAGCTCTTAGGGTTGGATGGGGATGGTTCCTATAACCTCAGGGGTGTTCTATTGGGGCTAATTTGGTTAGTGCCGAAGTCCTCAAGAAGGGCTCCTAATGTCTTATGGTAAGACATTAGGGTTAGGGTTTTAGGATTGAGAGGAAAACATCAAAATAGGTTTCATTTGAAAGAGAGAATGGAAGTGATTCATAAGGATATCCCCATGGGACAATATACTATTTGATGGGTTTTGAAAAGGTTAGGCCATAGGCCTATCTAAAGATCATAACTACACACAACAACTTAGTTAAGGTCAAACAAGATCACACAAGGTCAACTCATGAAACAAAGCCAAACATTAGCAACCAATCTTGTATCACTAGAACAAAGACATAACAAGTGCTCACTAATGATCATGCCATGGGAAGTTGAAAGGGGTTTTCAAACAAGGGAGTAAAGCTTTTGTAAATAATTCTGGAAACTAGTGGAGACATAAGTATATCCTCCATTAAGTTTTTTTTGAAAGGTGTTTGAAAACCACTTGTCAAAGGTTTATAAAATCGTAGTTTCATAAATACTTAGTACTGTAAATCTGTTATTTTAAAATGGTTCTTGGCTCATATTTTTGAAAATAAAGGAGGTGCCAAGATACTTTGTTTAAAGAAAAAAAACTAGAAGCACAAATGATGGCCTGATCATATGGGCACAAATATTGAGTTGGTCCACAAACTTATTTATCAAACAAAACTCTTGCAAACAAGATTTTCACAACAATCCAGGCAAACACACCGGAAACTCTATTTTATTTATCTAGCTGCAATTTTTTTTGTTGGTCCTCATTTTTGCATTACCAAACTCAGCTTAAACAGGGTTACAAAAAGTGGGGTGTTACAGCATTTTCCTATGTGTCGGCGGTAACGAAATCTACTGCTGGCGAATACACTAAATTTGCCAGGGGTAATACATTTCCTTGGCGAATGATGTTATGCGCCAGGGATAAGTTACTTTGCGCTGGCGAATATTTTGATGCGCTAGGGATAATATTTCTATGCTCCAGCAAAAATAATTAGAGCAGCAAAAAAAACTAAATACAAAGATAATACAACAGATTTAGACAGATACACACAGAATAACAACAGCTAAACAAGGAATAATATCCACAAGTGATCAAGGCTCCAATATTACACAAAATTATCGATCCGAAGTTGCACAAAGTCTCGATCCGGACTTACACACACACATAGGCAACAAGTAGCTAAACAAGTAGCATAAAGTCTCAATCCAGACTTACAAGTGTTGTTTCAGAGAGTACACAAAGTAGCTAAACAAGGAACACATAGAAAAGAAAGGCAGTGGCGGCGGTGAGCATCATCACAAGGAAGGTGGTCATCTGGCTCCTCCCCATCTCCCTCCTCTCTTGCGCTAGACAGTTGGCATATCGAGTTTCCGCCTCCGCCAAAGTGTTGTATCCCTTGTAGCTGTTGCCGCTCAAACGGTGTACCTGTCTCCTACATTCTTCTCAGTCGTCGTAGACTCCGGGAACCTTGCCCTTGTACACGACATACCATGTCATTTACACACAAGGAAAAAGTTAATGGTTAAGTAATGCATGAAAGTTGTGCAACAAAATTTATTAATTAATGAAGCATCAAAATGTTATGTAATAAAAGCGACAAGTTTTGCAATAAATAAAGTTTATAAACTAACTCTATGTTTTGGGTTTCGGTGGAAGGGAAGGATGCCGTTGAGCGTGTTGAATGTCCTCATGTCATGGCACAACTCTAAGCGGGTCTCGATTTCTGCATTTGACGGTGGTGTGAAGCTGGCGTGGAACAAGCCACCCTTCGTGGCCACATCCCTCAAAATGATGTTGCAAATGGTCCACTGGATGGTACGGAACTCAGCTCGCACTTGTGCATCGGTGGCGTTTGCCATGTCTATGCTAGCTTTTCGGAGTCTTTCTGGCACCAAGAGGTCTTGTTATGTTTTCAAGATGTCTCTCATATGAAGGATGGCGTACCAGGACTCCAGCCCACACTATCTGGCAAAGCCAGGGGCAGGCCCACTTCAATTCAAGGGTATTCAGTTGAATACCCAAATATTCTGAAATATACATATATATTAATATTCTAAATATAAGTTATTAGAAAGACGAACTATCCAATTATGATGTAGGCATTAAGTAGCTCAAGTGGTTTTGAAGAAGTACCTATGTTGGTTGGTCTAGGGTTCAAACCCCCATGTTTGCATTTTTTTCTTAATTTTGAAAGTAATCTTTTTCATGTATTTTTGTTATAGAAAACTTATATAGTGTTTTTTCTACTCTTATATTTTCATGTTAACTTCATTAGATAGAAATTTGTACAAAGTTACATGTTTAATACTTTTATTTAGTATAAACTCATACAAAGTATGTCTGTAGGCTGTAGCACAAGTATCCTTCATTCTGAGGGTTTCTCAAGCATAGTTCATTAATTCATACCCTAATTTTTTATTTAAAAAATTCATACAATAAAATTTTGAATACCCATACACAAAATTCTGGGCCCACCCCTGGGCAAAGCTTGCTTGTGGCAGTAGAACTTGGTTTTGTGGAAGAGCGTGAAGCAGCCTTGCATTTTTTTCTACCTTGTTATGGGGCCATCAGCCTTGGCGATGAAGCCATTGAAGGCTTTATCAAGAACACCCGTAAGCTCAGTGTAGTCCTTCCAATTCACACTCCCCGAGTCCAGGTAAATCACTCCCAATTCATACGGGTTCATGACAAGGAGGGTGCAGTGAATTCCTCTGCGTAAAACAACAGGTCATCCTTAGATAAAGGAAATTTACAGAAGAATTAATGTACCAATGGGTAGCGAAGAAATACTTACTCAGGGAAGTAGGGCATGAGAAAGCAGTCCTTATCATTGTTGTCTACCATGAAATCCTTGATGTACTTCGAGACAATCACCCGATTCC
Organism: Dactylis glomerata; assembly: GCA_007115705.1. Lineage (NCBI taxonomy): Eukaryota > Viridiplantae > Streptophyta > Magnoliopsida > Poales > Poaceae > Dactylis > Dactylis glomerata. Next base: position 16,319,019 of record QXEO01000220.1, read on the forward strand.
TAGGGGCGCCGAGAAATACCTCATCCATGTAGAAGGGGTCCATTATCGTGACCCTCCCTCTTCTCTCTATGATGACATCGTGCACCATGCTGAGCGATATCAGGCAGACCAAGCTTTTGTCCATCCGAAAGAGGTGCAAGAGCCTAAAGATGTCTTCGAATCTAATGAAGAAAATATCCCCTGGGTACCCATCCACAAAGCCCATGTTGGTGGGCACCTTGACCATGTGTACCGGGTACCCGGGATTTCTCTCTTTGAGAAGTTGGTTCTCTAGATACATAATGGTGTCATGCACGTCCTTGATGCTGCCCCCCAATATCTTTGAGAATCTCACTCGGCAGCATCGGTTCATAGATATAATGCATCTTCCTCCAAGGGGTCGTCAATCTGTCGAGAACCCGATCCGCTAGGCGCATAGAGGTAGAGGCCATGTCACCTTTTTTCTGCTTCCTCTCCTTCTTCTTGTTGCAGAGGGGAGTGCCTTTTTGCTGCATCTCCTCTTTGGTTAGAATGAAGAGTGTCTTCGGGGAAATCATAGATTGCAGCGGGGCGGTGAAGGCGGCAACTTGTTCCTCTAGCATTTCCTGAGAACTAAACATCATCTTCTTTGCCAGAGGACCATGGCCTTGATCGGGTACATCACGAGGAGCATCGTCAGCCTCCAAATCAGGAATGAACATATCGATGGGAGCCTTGTCAATATCCAAGGAGCCATCGTGCTCGGGAGGATCATTAGTGGGTGGAGTGTTGAACCTTTCTTGACTTGCCACCGGCATAGAGGGCGGATCGACCTTGCCTTTGCTTGGCATCGTCGATGCAACCGGTGGAGTGACCCTTTCTTGGCTTGCCGCCGACCTTGAGGTGGTGTTCAGCCGAATTAGGGCTTTCGGCCATAGCAAGACGTGGTTCTTGAGTTGTCCGATCTTTAGCTCGCTGTCGGTGTCCGCTGGATGGTTAGGAGGATCCAATTCATGGCAGAACGGTAACACATGTGCCACCTGAACCCGGTGCACGCTATCGGGCATAGGGTTGCCGTGGTACACCCGGCTGAGTGGCATCAAGATGTTTCCCTTCGCCACATCCTTGAACTGGTTGTCCAGTTTTAGTAGCAAGGTGCATTGTGTCGAGCTCTCCTGCAGGAACACAACACGTATGTCAAAGAGAATGGCGGCGATGAAGTAATTGACTACTTGTAGAGGCGGCTCAATTTATTACCGTGAGGGCGTCAAGCTTGGCAAGCATCAACGGACCAACGGGCATGCAAGTGACGGAGGGGCTGCTAGCCGCCACGACCGGCGAGTCCTCTGTACGGCCACCACATGTGTTGCTGCCCTCCGGAGTCACCGTTGCAGCGGGTGAATCATCTCGTGGTTCACTTTGAGCCCGCGGTGCCTCTTTGGCTGAGTTGCTGGTGCCTAAGCTCAGCAACAGTAACGACCCCTTTTGGCCTCCAGCGATATAAGCGGCGATCTTCTCCGCGAGGTCGGGAATGATTTTGTTGACCTTCTCAATAGTTTTCTCCTTGACCCTCATGTCCATGTTTGTTTCCATGTCTACGATCTTTCTCTTGAGGGCCTCCATCTGTGAAGAGTTGTCCTGGCTCTTCTTTGCCGGTCGCGACTCCTTGGTGCTAGGCTCAGCCAAGCCAAAGGCAGAATGCTTGCGACCTGCTCCGGCGCCGGTGACACGGCCTAAGTGTGGCCTCTTCAATGGCGGCTGATCCTTTTCAATGTTTATGCCCCTTACGTAAGGATTGTCCCATGGGACTCTGGGTGTCGACGTGGGATGAGTAGCCAGACCTCATCTGCTTGTATTTGTGCTTGCTGCAGAAGAGACAACATGAACAATTTTAGAATTGTTTGCTACTAGATTGCAATGGACTTAACAAGCTTGTAAATTGCTTACCACTTCTTTCTCGACTTCCGCCACCTTTGGGTCCGTGCGCAAAACTACACCCTACACTACCTTGGGGTCCGTGACGAGTTGCCCGGTTTCTGTTTCTTTACGGTATCGGGACCTGAAAAATGCCCTGAACTCTGGGTCCTCGTACCTGGCGTAGGGGTTTTCGATGCCCTGGTCTATGTATGCCTGGTCCTCCTTGGCCCATATTGGCCTCTTTCCCTCGTAACCATGAGAACCGAGACGGTGGTGCCCAATGTTCTTCTACGCAAGCTCCTTCCCCCATTTCCATTGCATCTTGGTGAAATCGTCGGCTTCATTAATGAGGAAGACCTTGAAGTCCTCTTCCATCATCCGTGGAAAATGGCAATGGACCTCTTTGAAAGGATCATGATCAGCAATCATCCCCCTCAGCATGGTTTTATAACTGCTCAGGTGTTTGGTGAACCAAGTGAGGGCATATTTGTTCACAATATTCTTCTTGAGATCCTAGATTCTGTACTCTGGAGGGAACTCATACCGTGCGTGCAACCTTGAGATTAGTTGAACGCGCATATGGTCCTTCTTTTGGAGGTTCGTCTCATTGATGTTGATGACGTCACGAAGGATTGCTGCCAGCTGGAGGCCATACCCCTTCGCAAAATTTAGTGGCTCCTTAGGAATACCACTAGTGGGGTCAACCATTATGAACGTGTCTCGCTTGGCGGCGACAAGTTTTGGGCACCGCTTCTTTCAAACTCTTTTGTTCGCCTGACTAGTTTACTCAAAGCCACCCACGCCGGTGCCACTATCGGTAGTTTCCTGGTCAATGACCCTCCTCTCATTGTCCTCACCAGCATCATCATTGTCATCGTCACTGTCACTAGGCCGATATTCAACATCTTCTTGCTGCGACTCCAGGACCATGAGCTTGTAGTGCTCTTCCAACTCTTCTTGCCGAGAAGACGACGCAACGACTTTGCCGTCGATGTTCCGGTTTCTAGAAGACGACATGGCTACACAAGAGATAAGATATTTTAGCTAGTGACACAAAATTTCATGGCAAAAATTCGGCATGACCTTTGCTAAAAATGTTCATGCCGGAGTGCTAGAAATTTGTCGGAACGGAAGTTAATCAACATTCCGGCGAAACATTGACACTCAATGTACCTGCACAACATATACATAGCACTCACTCCATGGATATTAAACCAACATAAATAACCCAATACAACAGAATGCCATGTAAGAGCTTTTTCAAACTCAACAACGGTAATATCTCAAACTTTACAGGTAGACAATATAACATCTTTAACTTGTAGCAGGATTGCAAAGCATGGAGAATATAAAGAAATACTAGAAATTTCTGAAACCAGGACTAGAGAAATAAAATGTTCTAGGTAACAACTTACAAATCATCACAGTGCACTGACATGTGCAGGGATAAATAAACCACAAGTAGTATGCTCCAAAATCATCTGTAGGAGGTCTATTATTCTAATAATATTGGTGATCACCAACAAACTAGTAGAGATCGAATTTGCAGAATGTTGACAAAACCATCAGGTTAAATGGCAGGAACATTTCACCTGCTGCACTTAACTCAATTGTCTGTTAAACCATTAGTTTGCATCCCCCACACACCTCCACTGCAATCATTTTAAAAGTCAACAAAACATGAATTCAATGTTGATAGAGGCTTGGGACATCTGCTTACATCCAATTAAGGTGGTTTTCACAAAATTCTAACAGTCCAGGAATCTATAAAGCTGACAACATAACAAGTCCAGACAACCAGCATAATAAAAATCTCAAGTTAGATTCTAAGGTCAGATAATGACTATAAGTGTGCCGAACAATCTGATTGGATCACAAAGATATAAAAATTCAATCCAAGTCGATCTAGAAAAACACAAAAGTGGTATACTAGCTTAAAGAAACTCAAAGAACACATAATTGAAGAAAAACATGCTCAAGAGAATGCATCTAAGTCCACACTTATATAGCAATATTGAAGTAATTTTGCTAAAAGGATCAGACAGAATGCATTAATCATGCAGACCCAGAAAATAAATAGGATTAAAATTGGTCTCAGTCAAACCACTGCTGAAACCCAGAAAATATGTTGGTATATAGATGATAATTGACAAGTGTAAGTTCTTAGTAATCTTGTTCATTGCACAGATTCATAAAAGTAATCACATCTTATCCAGTTTTTAGGCACATCTTAAATAACAGTAGGTCCAAAACTAAACATAAGGCACGTGGTATATGGATCCCATGTTGACCAACACCGTTAGGGTATGATCAACTTGTGTTCGAAGCATGCTATCTGACATATCCCATTGATGTTAGTATTTTAAAAGATGGCAAAAGACAACTACATGCCATGTACAGCTTTTTTCCTCACCGAATCTTACCTAGACAATTTAGCTTTATTTCTATACACCAAACTATGGAAATAGCAAAGTTAAGTATGTCTGCCTATGCTAAGCAACATATTACATGCCAAGTACAGCAGATAGAACTCCACTCTCCATCTACTAACCGAAATTGATGCTTCTTCATTTTATAAAAAGTTAAAAGACTAAGTTCCCATGGTAGCATAACCATGAATTGTCAAATGAACTATGAATACAAATGTCTCCACGCCTGATTTACTTCTGAGATCTTTCTAGTTCTTATGAATTACTTCCATTTCGGAAAAAAGTTCCTATGAATTGTTTTAGAGTAATAGTGACATAACGTGCATAATATTTATCATTCAGTATAAAGGAAAAATCTTTTCTATCTTGAAAATTACTAACACTCCAATAAACAACATAATCAAGATACAGTGCGTTGAACTACTTATTTCTTATCTTGCTCCCTACATCGCTGCATACTTTTCCTTGATCTGATGCAAATTCTTCCAGTTTATCAAGTCTAGCTAGTCAGTTACTATTTTTCTTCAGTTATCTATTCCCCACATACAACAGTATCCTAGGGCAAACAGGCCTTCGTCTACCTCTGACTCCCCCAAATCCTGACCCCTAACCTAAAGCTTCCTCTTTCCCGCATGCCTGACGTCGATAATCAAGACACGTTCCCAGGAACAGCTCACACAAGCAGTGGAAGAAGCTGCTCTTCTTGCGGTGGCACAACAGCAAGCCGAGGCCTAGATCACCACCAGATCGAATCGGCGACTGGGGCCAGGGCAATGACCAGGTGAAGGGGATCGAGGAGACCATACCTACGGCTGCGGCGGCCGGAGGACAAATCGACGACGAGGTGGATGGCCTCCTCCTTCTCCTCGTTCACGGACGTCGTGCAACTGCTCCTCCCCTATGGCTGCGCCTCCTCCTTATCCTCCTTCACGGACGGCGTGCAGCGCTGCTCCTCCCCTGCGGCAACGAGCGGCATGTTGGGGTGGCGCTCCTCCTACGCGAGCCGAATGGCGTGTTGGGGTGGCGCTCCTCCTTCGCGAGGCGAACGGCGATGAGCGGCGCTAGCGACGGAGGAAGTTAGCTAGGGTTTCAAATGGGGATCAAGGAGGGAGAGGGTCGAATGGGTATAGGGTGTCAATTTACCCCTGGCGAATTTAGGGCATTAGGTTAGAAATTCGCCAGGGATAACCAGTGACCCTATAATATGTGGGCCCGCAGACCTTACCCCAGGCGAATTTAGGGCATAGTTCGTCAAGGATAAACTGACACTAGGACCCACCGTAACCTTACCTTTGGTGAATTATGGCTCAGATTCACTAGGGATAAACTGACACTATGTTTTTTTTGCTTTGTTTTTTCTGTTTCTTTGTTTTTTCTTTTGCTTTGTTTTTTCTTTTTGCTTTGTTTTTCTGTTTCTTTGTTTTTCTTTTGCTCTATTTTTTCTTTTTCCTTTCCTAACTTTAATTATTGTGACTAAGAAATATGTGATAAATATATGGGCATAAGACAAGGAAAATATAATAGATAAATATAATTATATGTGTTGTAAACTTATACATCATTAATTGGAGATCGATACATATGTCATTGCGATGGAATTTTTAGTGTTTTCATGCATCACACTCATCTTCGTCTCCGTGAATTGCCTTTCTTGGTCGTCGTTGTTAAATACTTGACCCCCATATCGTGACTCCTTGTGAAGGGAACACCAGTCCTAGGTAGCATGGTCCTGCTTCTTCTTTTGGTGCATGTTGCATCGTCTTCATCGTATTATTCCATCATTGGGTCTCCTACGAGGCCGTCAAAGTCTTGCTCGTCGGCGACTCCATCCATTCCTACGAGGGCCCTTTTTCCACTCTTTATGACAACATGACTAGGCCTGGACGGGTCGATTATGAAGAAGCATTGCTCCACGTGCCTATCCAGTACCCATGGCTCATTTTGCGCGGTGGGGTTCTTGGTCGGGCATATACATAGTGGTGAAATATTCGTCTTTTTTTGTGATTTTGTAGCCCATCTGACACGGAACATCGAAAGCTTCTCACCGATGTAGTCGAGCTCCCAAATTCCCTTCTGTAGTATCTTTTGTTCTTTTCACCCGTGTAAGACACCATCGTTACAGACGAGTTCTGATAATCGCCTCCTTTGTCTCTTTCCTCTATGTAGAATGTGTACCCATTGATGTCGTATGCTTGATAAGTCATGAGGTTGGGCGCGGGTCCATATTACAAGGCCAGTAACATTCTGTCACTCTTAGAGGTCATTGTCGGGGGATTGGCATCGATCTGGTCTTTGAACCAGCGTGCGAAATAGGAGTTGTGTGCTCTAAATATCTCTTCTTCCATCATTGGCTTGCGTGCACTATTCTTGATCATGGTTTTGTGCTCTTCCACCCATGGTTCGAGATCTTCAATGTGTCGTAGCGCTACTAATTGGGCCATGTTGAAGTCGGCTCTCCGACCAAAGCAGTCCACGTCCATTGCCCTCTTGCCAGTGTTGTGGCCTACTCCCTCGAAATTCCCAAGGTGCTTGTTTGCGGGCAAACCAACCAGTGTGTTCTCCTCATTTAGATAGTTATTGCAGAAAGAGATGCACTCTTTAGTGAGAAAGCCCTGGACGATGCTTCCATCTGGATGTGCCCTGTTACTAACGTATGCTTTGATGATCTCGTTCATTCTTTCTAACGCCATCATGTTGTGCAGGAAGGCCGGACCGAGATCCTCGATATCATCCACTATATGGACCAGTAGATGGATCATGATGTCAAAGAATGCGGGCGGGAAGTACATCTCAAGCTCTTTTATGATGGTGACGATCTCTTCCTACAGTCTCCCTAGTTTCTTCACGCTTATCGAATTTCAAGTGATGTCATCGAAAAAGTGACAGACGCTAGTCAGTGTTTGACGGACGTGCGGTTCCATTACCCTCAGATTGCTACCAGAAGTATCTGCATCATCATAACATGACAGTCATGAGACTTTATCCCGCTGAAGATCTTTTTGTTCAGGTCCAAGTATCTTCTTATGAGCCCCACGTAGCCTAAGGGAAATCTGACTCCCTGGAGGCACTTGAACATCTGGTCGAGCTCGTTGGGACTTAGAGTGAAGTAGGAGGAGACAAGGCTGAGAGATTTGCCCTTGCTGATCTCCTCCACCAGCGGTTAGTGAAGATCTTTCCTGATATTTAGGGCCATAGGTCATTTCTCGCTTTCGGCCTATCTTTCGTCCTATCCGACATGTTGAAAAGAGTGCCGAGCAAGATCTTGCACACATTCTTCGTGATGTGCATGACATCAAGGAAATGAGGCGTACCGAGGATCTTCCAGTATGGCAAGTCCCAAAACACGGACCTCCCTTTCCATACACCCATGAGCGGTTCCACTGCAGCCTTGTTCTTGTTCTCTCCTCACTTTTGCTTCTTTATTATCTTTTCCGGCGGTGGGCAATCTTTCCAATCTTTCAACAAAATATCGATCTCTACGCCGCTCCTCTTAGGTGGAGGTCCTTCGAGCTCATCTTTACCATTGAAAAGATCTCCACGCCTTCGCCAGTGATCGTTCTTGGGTAACCACATTCGATGCCTCATGTAGACGGTTTTCGAAGATTTGGGATCCTTACCCAGCTGTATAAACAGCGTCAATTCCATGCACCTCAAACAAGCCTTGTGTCTGTGGTACACCTGGCACACAATATATCCGTATCCAAGATAGTCCTGCACCGTCGTGAGCAACACGACTCTGAGACGGAAAGTTTCTTCCTTGTGGGCGTCCCATGTTTCTACCCCTTCCTCCCACAAGGTGTCTAGCTCTTCCTTCAACAACTCGAGATACAGGTTGATATCACTCCCTGGTTGTGTTGGCCCTTGAATTAGCATACGCATATGTATGTACTTCTTCTTTAGGCATAGCCAGGGGGATGTTGTACATCCATACAAACATTGACCAGGTGATGTGCTTGCTGCTCTGGTTGCCAAACGGATTGAGTCCATCGGTGCTCGCACCAAGCCTGATGTTCCTTGGATCTCTCCCGAATTCTTCATAGTACTCCTTGGCTAATGCTCTCCACTAGCTTGTATCCGAAGGGTGCGTCAGCACTGGGTCTTCAACCCATTTTGGATCAAGCAGCTCCACCGCCTTTCTATCCACATGCCAGAGCATGAGCTTTGCTTCTTGGGGTCCGTGAAGTTCTGCTGCAGACGGTGCCTTAGCGGGAAGTACCACACAACTTTTCGAGGAGCCTTTTTGGTCCCTCTCTTGTACCAATCAGCTTCGCACACTGGGCATGTGGTCTCGTCCGCATGCTCATTCCGATAAATTATGCAGTCGTTGAAGCAGTCCTGGTATTTTGTGTGCGGTAAATCGAGAGGGCACACGATTTTCTTGGCCCCATTTAGACTATCGACACACGTGTTATCTTTAGGAAAGTGCTTTTTTAGCCATCGGAAGAGGTCGTCCACGCTCGAGTCAGACCATCCATGTCTTGCCTTCATCTCTAGAAGATTGAGAGCTACTCTCAAGCGGTTCTCCTCTGGCTCACAACCAGGTGCATCGTACAATGGAGTTCTCGAGTCTATCACCAATTGCGCCAGCTTATATTTCCATCTATCACCAGCTATGTCACTAATCGATGTGTTGTTCATAAGAAGTTCTTGAAAGTGAGGGTCCCGCATGGCTGTGGTTAGCGGGGTACTCCTATCCTCATCTTCTACATGTTCCACTTCTTCTTCTTCATCGCCGTGGGCGGCATCCTCTTCGTCGTCTTCATTGCCGTCTTCCTCATTTTCTGATCTCGCTGCCCCATCATGGTCATGATTATCATCTTGGTCATCATCACCCATCTACTGGGTGTGGTCCTCCATGAAACTAGACCTAAGCAGGTGCTCCTTGATACGACGCAAACGTATATATAATTTTTGATGCTCCATGCTTGTTTGACACCAATTGCTTTGTGTTTTGATTACACTTCGTGGTATTTTTATGCATTTTCTGGAACTAACCTATTAACAAGATGCCACAGTGCAAGTTCTTGTTTTCTACTGTTTTTGTGTTTCAGAAAAGTTACACAGGAAATTCTCGGAATTGGACGAAGCAAAAGCCAAAGTTTCTATTTACTTGACATGAAGACGGAGTCCAAAGGAGCGACGAAGAGGGGCCAGAGGGCAGCCGCACCATAGGGTTGCGTGGGCCACCCCCTGGCCATGCCACCAGGTGGTGTGGGTGCCTGGTCCACCTCCTGACATCGCCCCTCCGCCTATATATTCACTTCATCGGGAAAACCCTAAGCCCTGAACACTTTTCCACGAAACATACTGTATGCAGCCGCCGTCATCTACCTGAGTTCGGGAGGGTCCCAAAGCTCTTCCTGGCACCCTGCCGGAGAGGGGAATCATCACCGGATGCCTTCTTCATCACCATGCCAGCCTCCGAAGTGATGCGTGAGTAGTCTACCTTGCACTATGGGTCCATAGCATTAGCTAGATGTAGCGCCCTACCTTTTGCTAAAGGCAGAACTCCTATGTTAATGTGTTACTCCCTGGATCACTAGATAGCACCACAGTACAAAATATAGTAATCATTGCAGATGGTGTCATTTATTACATCGCAAATCTAGATACAATAGTCTTTAAACCTTACTAAAATAGCTTAGCCACTTGGACTAGCTTGAATACCAGAGTTTAACACAAACTAACACAATGGAAAGTAAATTGCAATGAGCCTCCATCTTCAGCAAGTGCCACAGGCAGTCATGTTGGTATGCAGGCTCGAGACTCCTCCAGCTACTCCTCATCAGAACAACCTACACGTTTGAATATGTAGCTCCAAAGGGGTTAGTACAACAACGTACTGGCAAATGACACATATTTGGTGGCATTTGTGAAAAGACTAAACTACATGACATTTGGCTAGTGGATCTCAAGGGCTAATTTGCATAAAGCAGTTTTATCCTACATTTTCCAAATCAAAACATTTATACAACATTTATAATTTTCTTTAAGGTCAAGATAACTCCTAGGTCACCTCCACATACATGGTTTTCACTGCCAGTATGTAGCCCCGGGTAGTCACTCTACAAAACTATGTTAATCTCTCAAGTTACTACAATACCATGGTTTTCACTGCCAGGCATGTAGCCCTGAGGTATCCCCTCTTTCTACACAAGTTTTAATTATTTCAAAAGGTGATGAGATTCTTCCGTACATTCCATGTCTAGAGACTCAAGTTGTCCATAACCGGGGACACGGCTAATCGATTAGTTTTACACCTTGCAAGGGTTGTGCACTTTCACCTTAAGACTCATTTTACCCCGAAGAATAAGATGAGACGAGACCTTTCAGAAGAAGCATTCATCCATCCAGATTTGACCGTACCCAACTATACTCTTCTGCCACCTGCTGTCAGTACCCATGGATGAACCCTTAATCGTACTCAATCAAGACAGAGCCCATAATGTCATAAGGTTGCACTTGAAGTACATCTAAGCATGGAAGACATAATCATCTCTTTAATCCTGAGTGGCAAACCACAAGTGTACTACTTAGGCCACTAACACATACCATGGTTTTCACTTCCAAGATATGTGACTCCTAAGCAGCCACTCAACACACCGAAAGCCACACCTATCCACCCAGGTAGTTCATTAAAGTTGAAGTTGTTAATTTTACTCACAAAACAACTGTAACATGTGATCATAGCATGGCTTCATATTTTTCAAAGTAATTAGCATCCTAATAGGTGGGGTTCAAGGATAGCTATACACTACTAGGTTCTAAACATTTCATAAACTTCTTTGAAAATCAACCCATCATGCATACTACTGAGAAATATTAATGCAGTAGTAAAAATAGGTAGAAGAATGTGTGTCACTTGCCTTGGAACAACCAGCACACTCACAGCAATCACACTTGTAGTTCAGCTCCTCTTCACAATCTAAACAGGAGATATTGCACACAAATAAACACACCATACAATCCAAACATAAACATCAAGACAAACAATTGAAAAGGGTTTGTTCTACATTTTAGATTTATTAGGATACTGTGATAAGAGAGATATGGCAAAAGAATTGTGGATTGTGAGATATGGATTTGAGAGCTTGAGTGGTAAGATCAAATGATTGGTGAGAATTGTCCAAGCAAGATATTGAAGGGTTTCGCAGCACGGTAAATCAAAAAATTTCCTACGGAAGCGAACAAGAAAGCCAAGATCTAATATAGGAGATGTAATCAACGAGAGAGGTAGATGAGATCTTCATACCCTTGAAGAAATCGCACAGCGGAAATGTTCAACAGAACGTGGATGAAGTAGTCGTACTAGCCGTCTCCTCCCCGCGATCCGATCCGATCCTACGCCGCAAGTGGCGGCGCCTCTGAGAGATGCACACGTACGGTGCAACAACGTCTCCTCCTTCCTTGGTCCAGCAAGTATGGTGGAGAGATAGATTGGATCTGCAGCACGATGGCATGGTGCTTATGGTGGAGAGTTTCTGCAGCAGGGCTTCGCCTACGTGCAGTTGATACGTCTCCAACGTATCTATAATTTTTGATGCTCCGTGCTTGTTTTTACACCATTTGCCTATTGTTTCGTTACACTTCGTGGCACTTTTATGCATTTTCCGGAACTAACCTATTAACAAGTTGCCACAGTGCCAGTTTCCTGTTTTCTGCTGTTTTTGTGTTTCAGAAGTGATACACAGGAAATATTCTCGGAATTGGACGAAACAAGTTCCTGAAGTCTTATTTTACCCAGAAGCTTCCAGAGATCCGAAGGAGAGAAGGAGTAGGGCCACCAGGGCCCCACACACAGGTGGCGCGGCCAGGGGCCTGGCCGCGCGAGCCTGGCGTGAGGGCCCCTGGCTCCCCCTCTGACATCGCCCCTTCGCCTATAAAGACCCCCCGATGGGAAAAACCTAAGTACCCGATAAGTTTTCCAGAACACATCGCGATCCGCCGCTGCCGTCGACCCGAAGATCGGGAGGGTCCAGAAGCTCTTCCCGGCACCCTGCCGGAGAGGGGAATCGCCACCGAAGGTCTTCTTCATCGCCATGCTTGCCTCCGGAGCGATGAGTGAGTAGTCTACCTTGGACTATGGGTCCATAGCAAAAGCTAGATGGTTGTCTTCTCCACCATGTGCTTCATGTTTAGATCTCATGAGCTGCCCTACATGATTGAGATCACCGTTATGTAATTCTACATGTTTGGTTTGTTGGGATCCGATGAATATTGGTGTTTATGATTAAGTTGCTGTACTGAATATTATCTTTTGTTATCTCTATGTTGTTTATGATCTTGCATGCTCTCCGTTGTTAGTAGCTACCTTGGCCGAGTAGTTGCTAGTGACTCCAAGAGGGGGTATTTATGCTCGATAGTGGGTTCATGCCTCTATTTCACCTGGGGGAGTGACAGAAACCTCTAAGGTGGTAGATGTGCTGTTGCTACTAGGGAGAAAACAACATTCATATGCTCAAGGGCATATTCTTTGTTTACATTACACACTTTGCTTAATGCAATTATCTGTTGTTCGCAACTTAATACTTTTGGGGTGTTCGGATTGATATCCCCGGGGGTGGATTATTGTAACGCCCCAACCTTGAGAACAAGGTGGAACATCTGTGTTAAGTGCTATTGCCTGGATCAATGATAGCACCACAGAACAAAATGAATTATTCATTGCATAGTATCTAGATTACATCGTGGATCCAGATACAAGGTACTTAAATCTTACAATTTACACAGCGGAATTAACAGAGTGGCAAGGAGCCTCCATCTTCTTCACGTGCCACAGGCAGACATGTTGGAATGTAAGCTCGAGATCCTAATCCTGGTTCCTTACTCGAAGTAAAACCTGCACGTTGAATATGCAGCCCCGGAGGGGTCAGTACAATGATGTACTGGCAAATGACACATATTTGGTGGCTGTTGTGAGGAGCCTATCTACATGAGTATTTGGCTAGTGGATCTCACAGGCTGATTTGCATAAAGCCAGTTTTATCCTACAGTTCTTTCTTAAAGTAATACTTTCAAAGTTTTTATATTTTCAAAGGTCGAAATAACCCCCAATAACCACATACTAGCTAGGCACGTGGCACTGGGCGATATTCGACAAAGTTGGAACCTCAGGCACCACCACCCCTCGGAGTGTATGGTCCTTAGTTCCTACCTAGGGGTTTCTAGACAAAATTTTAATAATTCAGAATCGGTGATGAGATTATTCCGTACATTCCATGTCTAGAGACTCAATTGTCCATAACCGAGGACACGGCTAATCGATTAGATTTAAACACCTTGCAAGGGTTGTGCACTTTCACCTTATGATTCATTTTATGCCCATACATAAAATGAAACGAGACCTTTTAGAAGGAGAGGGCAACTAACTGGCAAGATCCGCTCCCAACCTATAATTCATCTACCACCATCTTCTCGCGCCTAGTTGCACTCCCACATTCTAATCAGTCAAGACAGAGCCCATAATGTCATAAGGCTGCACTGGAAGTACGCTAAGCATGGAAGACATAGCCATCTCTTTGTTCCTGGGTGGCCATCCACAAGTGTACGCCCAGGCAGCAACTACACGTAGTGTAGCCCCAGGTCGCCACTCAACACCACCTCCATCATCATACCAATCCACCCAGGTGTTTCATTTTAGTTGAAGTTCTTAACTTTTCACAAAACACTTTTCAAGTGATCTTAGCATGGCATCAATATTAACAAAGTACTTAGCATCCTATCAGGTGGGGTTTGAGGGATAGCTACACACTACTAGGATCTAAGCATTTGATAAAACAGTTGAGTAAAACACCTATCATGCATACTACAAGAGGTGAATTTACTAATGCATAAGTAAAAATGGGTAGGGGAACAGGTGTGTCACTTGCCTTTTCGAAGATCACGACGTTCCGCTTCTCTCAACTAAGCACGCAGCTCTTCGCACAAACTATAGCACAAGAAATAGCATACCATAAACAATCCATACAAACACAATCAAACAATTGAAGGGTGTTTGTTTAACAATTTAGGTTTATTGATATGTTAAGATAGAAAGATATGGCGAAGGATCATGATTTGTGAGATATGAATTTGAGAGCTAGTTGGGGGAGATCAATATGATTTGAGAGAGGTTTAGAATAGGCATAATATAATTGATGAAGTTTTATACTTTATCGAGGTATGAAAGAATTTCAGAATAGCTCATGTGAAATGGATCACATAAGTGTGGGGTAGTGCAACCAAAATACTATTTGAATAAGTGTAACAACATTTATTCTTTAAATAGCATACATCACCCTTAGGTACTAGGCTAGGTTTCAAGAGTGCTTGAAGTACTCAATTAGCACATTTGCAAGTTGAATAGTTCAATACATGTGAACAGATACTAGGTAGGCACTGATCTGGGTATGGTTGATAACAACACCATAATAACAAAATAGGATTTAGGTTTGTGATGAATTCATATTCTACTCAAGTAGCTCATTTGCTGTTTGAGTAAACATATGAATTAGACAAAATATGATGAGTGGGATCTTTATGCTTTATTAAAGCATATTGGGTCTTGGAACATCTCATGTGGGTAAATCACATAAGAGACAAAATAGTGTAATAGTAATACTACTGAATAAGTGTGACAACAATTATTCTTAAATAGTATCTATTACACTTAAGCTTTGGCTAGGACTCATGAATTATTGAGTTACTCAATTAACTCATTTGTTAATCGAATAGCTCTACACATGAAATCAAGATCAAGTGGGCAGAGGATTGAGTATGGGTAGATAACATTTGGGATAATGGTTTAAGGTTTCTATTGGGTTCATGGGGTATTGGATAAGTGTTATAATGTCGATTAGATCAACATTACAAGGATAGCAAGAATAGAATCTAAGATTGAGATGTATCACACTTTACTCAAACAACACAATTGTAACTTGAATATGTGTGAACTAGACAAGATAGGTCTAAGTAGATATGATCTTGATCAAGATGTTGATTAGATAACATTGATGGATAGGTATGATCATAAGATTTGCTATGGTAGATGGGAACATTACTGAACAGAAATAGATTTATTCTTATAATGGAAATTACTCAAATCCTCATATTAGAATTTGAATAATTGTGAAGTGGTTCAAGAAATTATGGGAGTGTTGCTACTGGATAGCTTGCAGTAAAGCAAGGTCACTGCAATTGGAATCACTCCAAAATAGGTTATAGAATTCAAACTATGATTAGAATAGTGATTTGGATAGATTTGAATGCACAAAGTGTGTGCACGTATCAAATTTGGATTTTCTTGATTCTATGGTGTTCTACAAGTTGAGAGGATTCCAGAGACTACAAATTTGTAATTTTTGGATGGACAGAACTAAGGATATGAATTAATCAAGCTAACAGAAGGTTTGATTCCAATTTGAAAATGGTTTCAAATTGGACCCATAAAATATGGAGTATTATTGTACTACTGGATTCTAGATGTTCTAAGGATTCCAACGGTATATCATTTGTTATTTTTGGACTTACAGAAGATTTTATATTGATTTTACAAGATCTGGGCCAAATCTGTGATTTGAAAATCTATTTGATTTCTATTTGAGTCTGGAGACGACACGCGGCGTGTTCTTACTCGCCCGTACCGGTTCGGGGGGATTAGCATTCTGGGGCGTTGGATCTTATGAGATCTGGACGTCCCAGATGGACTGGTACCTCTTCAGTTAAGTGGTTTGATCTGGTGCGTTAGATCGAGATCGGACGGGCAGGTTAGATCTGAGAGAGGTAAGGCTCACCTAGGGTTCACTGTAGACCACCGGCGACGAGGTCTGCGCACTGGAATTGAACTCCGGCGAGGTTCTGGTGGTTCCCAGGGACGGCGGAGATGCGGACGGTGTTCAGAACGTCAAGGGGATCTCGGAAACGTGAACTACGTCGTCGATCGTTTCCAGGTGCGGAGTAGAGGGTCGGCTGGAGGTGAAGCGGGCGGCAGGAGCTTCGGCTTGATGAAGAGGGGCTCGATTTGCTGCGAGTTAAATCAAACGAAAGACGTCAGAAGGGGCGCCAGAGATAGGGGGAGGAGATAGGGTAGAGGAGGAGACGTGGGTTTTACTGGCAGCGTCGAAATCAACCGAGAATGCTTACGGTGGTGCGGAGCTCCGACGAGCGATTTTGCCGGCCTGGCGGCACAATCTGCAGGAGAACGAAGGGGGAAATGGAGAGGCGGCCGAGGGCATTTTATAGGCGCAGTCGCGGGGAAGAAACGGCAGGAGAATCAATCGAATTGAAGGGGGAGTAACGGCGGGCTCGGGCTTGGTCACCGGCGGGATTTCCGTTCGGAGGAAGAAGGAGGTGTTGGTGCTGACACGCGGGTCCCACCCGTCAGCGAGATAGAGAGGGGAGAGGGATACCGGTTCGGGTTTTGCTTCCTGGGCCGCGGGCTCGATCCGGAGCTGGGCCAAATGGTTTCCCCCGGGGCCCTTTTATATTTTTATTTCTTCTTTCCCCCTTTTCCATTTCTGTTTTCTTTATTTCTTTCATAACTTTTGCAAAGATACTTCAATTCAAATCAAACTTCTTCCAGAGATTTTCAAAAGGGAAGCACAATAATCTAAGCCAGTAATAAAACAAGTTTTCAAGTAAAAGGGGTATTTTTAATAAAACATTATGAACCAAGCAAGAGGGACTTGCTTGCATAAAACAATTAGAAATAGGGTGGGAAATTATTCTTTTCAGAATTTGTGAAAATACTTAATTTAGATAGTGTTTGAAATCATCTTTCAAACTTTAAATTTTGAGAAAGAAAACTTTAGCAGATATAAACCTTTTAATAAATATTCTCTATGCTAATATCTTGCATAGGTTTTGATATAAAAGAAAGGAAAATAATAATTTGATACTTGATCTTTCTAAATAAGTTCTCCAAGAAGTAATAGAAAGTTTAATATAGTTTTCTAATAAAGTTTTCAAATAGACTCAAAAGTTTTAAATCCCTGTGAATTTTCAATCAGCACAAGCAAAATAAAAACAAAAATTTTCCCCCAAAATTTGATAAAATCTTGGGTCGTTACAATTATTAGTCATAGATGCAGTTGGATGGCGGTCTATGTATTTTGTTGTAATGCCCAGAGTAAATCTCATAGTGATCTTCTTGACATATCACGTTTATCTTTATTCTATCAATTGCCCAACTGTAATTCGTTTACCCAGCATGTGTTATTTATCTATAGAGAGACACCACTAGTGAACTGTGGACCCCGGTCCTATTTCCATCATATTGCTATCACCTGTTTACTTTCTCGTACTGTTTACTTTACTCGCATACTTTTACTGTTTTCCACTCGATACACTCATAACCTTTGTTTCAAGCAAACCAGTGAGATTGACAACCTCATCGTAAGTTGGGAGCAAAGTATTTGTTTGTGTGTGTGCAGGTTCCACGTTGCAGCTAGCAAGCAAAGCTTGGACGAGGCGCCATATATAAATTGTCCGCAGCTATCGCAATCTAGCAAGCATCACCTTCAGTTGTTTGTCTCTCCTCTCCAAGATCGACATTAAACCTTGGTTTCTAAACTGAGGGAAAACTAGCTGCTATACTCATCACACCTTCCTCTTGGGGTTCCCAATGGGCTGGCCATCACCACGCACAAGGAAACTTCTGGTGCAATCAACCACGCGCCAGCAGCTAATTTTCTGGCGCCGTTGCCGGGGACTAAAGAAGAATACTTCCAAAGATTGAAGAAAACCTCCCACGTCAACTTGGCACCAGAAGCAAATTTTCTTACGCCGTTGCCGGGGAGGAAGTAGAAGACTTCTGCGAGGGGAGTTTTCGCACGCACATTCTTTACTTTGTTATTGCTTTGCTTTACTTTATTTATTTTACCTGCATCGTTTTTTATCAAAAACACAAAAAAATTAGAATCCTTGGTAGTTGTTATTTCTTTACTTTAGTTTATCATGTTGATCCCTAAGTACGTTCTGGAGGACCTCTCAGTAGGTAGTGGTTCGATTATTGGCAAAAGTAACATTGAGGAGTTGTTTAATCACATTAGTATGCATGAGGAAGTTGAGGAAAAGTCTTGGGTTGAGCTTGCTCCTAGTATTGAAGTTGCTTCTGTTTATTTAATTGACATGTTGGAAACTAGGTTTGCTAGTCTTAATCCTTATATGCAATATATGTTCCTTAAGCTTCATGAAATTGAGGATCCTGAGAAGAAAGCTTTTATCTTGGAAACTTTGCGCCTAGAATTTAAGGATGTTGTTATTGAAGCTAGGAAAGTTCTTAAACGTTTTAATAAACTCGGTTCACCTATAACGGTTATTAGTACAAATGATGAAGGGGCCGAGATACCTATACCTTGCAAGCTTTTGGGATTGTGTGAAGCTTTCGAAAATAATTTTGACTGGATCTGTCCTGAAAATCTTTTTGATGAAAATAGTGTACCAAAGCATGATCACAAAGGGTCTTCGAAAACTTATGTGGATGAAATACAATGCCTTATTGACAAGACCTCTACTGTTGATCTTAATGCTTCTTCTGAAAATACTTGATTCGCAAATTTTCTGCGCCTAGCTCAAAGGCGTTAAAGAAAAGCACTCTTGGGAGATAACCCAATGTTTTCTTTTCAGTACCTTTTCTTTTATTTGAGTCTTGGGAGTCATTACTACTGTAATGACCGCTCCTTATCCTTTTTATTTCGTTTTTGTGCCAAGAGAAGCCTCTAATTTGAGCGAGGTAAAGATTTGGGGATGTTGCTGTCCTGAAACTGTTTTCTGTGCTTCACCGTAAAAATTCGTATAAATTCTCTGTTTATCTTTTAGACCTGCGATTTCTTGTGCATATGCCCCAGGTTATATCCAAACTTTTGTTAGATGAACACTTTTTGATTTGAGCAACAGAAAACCTTTCAAAAATTCGACCTTTGTCAGCTGTTCAGTTTTGACAGATTTCTGCCAATATTTGTGTTTGCCACTTTATCGCTTTCTTTTGAGTTCTTTTGATCACGGAACTTTTGGGGAGGTTGCTACAGTAGTTTGCTATATATGTGGTGGTTTTGAGTTGAAACCTGAAGCAAAAAAGAGGTTGATTATATGTTATGCCTACACTAATGTTGCTAATAGAATTGTGTTTAGTTTTGTATGAAGGAAGTTTTCAAGTGTAGGGATTGGAGAATGATGAGATGAGTTGAAGAATGGACAAAAGCTCAAGCTTGGGGATGCCCATGCATCACCCCAAGAAATATCCAAGAAGTACAAGCGTCCAAGCTTGGGGATGCCCCCGAGGCACCCCTTCTTCATCGGCAAAAATCAGGTCACCTTTCAAGACACTATTTTTATTGCTTCATGCACTATGTGTTTTTCTTGGAGCGTCAGTTGTTTTAGTTTTCTTAGTTGGTTTAGTTTGTTTGTTTGCTGCAATAAATGGTTGGACCCCAACAAATTTTCTTTGGAGGCGATGTACTCGTTTTCATTTGAAAAGAATGCTCTAGTTTTCACTCTTATTAAAAATCGAGCATTCTTCTTCTTCTGCTACTGCTTTTGGTTTTCGTTTTTGCCTTGATTTGCGTTCAGACCTTGTCATATATTTTCATCAAGGTGCATTTTTGCCTCTGATCTTTATTGGTTTTCATCAAAAGAGGTGTTTAAAAAAATTTCAAATGGTGTTGGAAAAGAGAAAAAGCTTTGTGCAAAATAGTGGTACAAGAAGGAGCTTGTGTAGACTGCGGCTTAGGCTTTTTCATGTCATGCTTGATGTCTTTTTGATGGTATGCTTAGTGGTTTTGCTGTAGCATGACTTGTCTCAAATAACTGAGATTGCTTAATGAGCCTTTGAAAAAATTATGCGTTGTTTTTATTGTTTGGAAGCATTATTTTGGTTTTCACCTTGATGCTTTATTTGGGTTGACTTGGCGCATGCTCACACATGTTAGACTCTTACAAAGTCGCCAATAGCCTTCATGATCATTTAGTTTTTGACTTTTGATGCCATCTTATGCTTCTTTTAATGTCGCTTTGTCGCTTTGCATGATTATGGCCATTATTGCTCTCTTAGTTGGTCGCTCCCAGTCTTTTGCTAGCCCTCGCCTTGTACTGAGTATGAGCTCTACTCGTGCATCCAACTCCTAAAAGACAAAGTTTTCCAAAGTGTCCACCATACATACCTACTAGCAATTTGCTATTCCAAGTAAATTTGACTTGCTTTTATTTTCTCTTCAAATTAAACTCTTACCAGTGTTATGCGAAATTCGGTCAGTAAAGCTCTCACGAACCGGTAGTCACACTTTACTTTTTCCTGTTCTTAAAAATTTGACATTGTGGTCTCTTATGTTGAGTTGTTATGCTTACAAGTTGTAAGTTGGATTCTAGCCCATCCATGCTGTCATGGGGCAAGCTTTCAACATTGCACTTCTTATTTGAGTTGATATCGTGATCTTTTGTCTATGGATGCCCGCGGTGTGAAATGAATTGGGAATCTTGTGGGGATCATGGAGTTTGTATATGTGTTAGAGAAACGCCGGGCCGCCAATCTAAGCCATGCATAATTCATGGTGGAAATTTGCAGCATACCCATGGTGAACATACGACGACGCATCTCACAATAAAAATCTAAACAAAAGGCAAATAAAAGAGATGTCGAGGTGTTCATTGTCTGCTTGTCCTGTCATTTTGGTGTGGGCTTGTTCCATGTCATCGGGCACGGAGGTACCCCATTGGCGGTTCTCAATGATACACATATACTTACAATGACAAGAGCCTTGCTTGGGACTCTAAGTAAAGTAGCATGAGGTTTGGGTACTCGTATTCACGGGGCACGAGGTCTTCAACTTATGATTTGTCAAGCATATGCATCATAATTGTTCTCGCATTAACTTTAACCATTCAAGATGCTTATGATGGGGGCAATGAGAGCTCAAAGCCAGTAAGTACCATAATTTTTGAAGGTTATAAAACTTGCAATCACTGCTTCCCTCTGCGATGGGCCTTTCTTTTACTTTTATGTTGAGTCACCACCTTCTTTCTTTATGCACCATTAAGAGAGCATAGTTGTCATTCTTAGTGTGATATGCATTGTCCCAAAGTTCATTGATTGATTCATGATGATTGGTTTCACTTGTTCTTAAATTATTTGTATCTAGTCGCCCTCTTAAACTTGAAGGTGTCCTATGCATTTATGTTTTGCTCTCTTTGAAGGACAAGCTGAAAATCATTTGTATGTTTTTCCTTATGATTTGAACACATGTTTGACTTTCATTGTTTCATTTTCATGATCTTTTGTTTGTGTTCATTTGCATGTTTACAACATGGTTGCTAAGTTCTTATTGTCAAGATTATATCTTCATGCCCATGTTTTAAGTTCTTATGATCCCAGCTCACAAATGCTTACATAGATGATCAAGATTGTGTAGGTGCATGTCACCTCAAAAATTATTCTTTTGTTATCACTTACCTACTCGAGGATGAGCATGAGTTAAGCTTGGGGATGCTTGATACGTCTCCAACGTATCTATAATTTTTGATGCTCCATGCTTGTTTTTACACCATTTGCCTATTGTTTCGTTACACTTCGTGGCACTTTTATGCATTTTCCGGAACTAACCTATTAACAAGTTGCCACAGTGCCAGTTTCCTGTTTTCTGCTATTTTTGTGTTTCAGAAGCGATACACAGGAAATATTCTCAGAATTGGACGAAACAAGTTCCTGAAGTCTTATTTTACCCGGAAGCTTCCAGAGATCCGAAGGAGAGAAGGAGTAGGGCCACCAGGGCCCCACACACACAGGTGGCGCGGCCAGGGGCCTGGCCGCGCGAGCCTGGCGTGAGGGCCCCTGGATCCCCCTCTGACATCGCCCCTTCGCCTATAAAGGCCCCCCGACGGAAAAAACCTAAGTACCCGATAAGTTTTCCAGAACACATCGCGATCTGCCGCCGCCGTCGACCCGAAGATCGGGAAGGTCCAGAAGCTCTTCCCGGCACCCTGCCGGAGAGGGGAATCGCCACCGGAGGTCTTCTTCATCGCCATGCTTGCCCCCGGAGCGATGAGTGAGTAGTCTACCTTGGACTATGGGTCCATAGAAGTAGCTAGATGGTTGTCTTCTCCACCATGTGCTTCATGTTTAGATCTCATGAGCTGCCCTACATGATTGAGATCACCGTTATGTAATTCTACATGTTTGGTTTGTTGGGATCCGATGAATATTGGTGTTTATGATTAAGTTGCTGTACTGAATATTATCTTTTGTTATCTCTATGTTGTTTATGATCTTGCATGCTCTCCGTTGTTAGTAGCTATCTTGGCCGAGTAGTTGGTAGTGACTCCAAGAGGGGGTATTTATGCTCGATAGTGGGTTCATGCCTCTATTTCACCTCGGGGAGTGACAGAAACCTCTAAGGTGGTAGATGTGCTGTTGCTACTAGGGAGAAAACAACATTCATATGCTCAAGGGCATATGCTTTGTTTACATTACACACTTTGCTTAATGCAATTATCTGTTGTTCGCAACTTAATACTTTTGGGGTGTTCGGATTGATATCCCCGGGGGTGGATTATTAGTCATAGATGCAGTTGGATGGCGGTCTATGTATTTTGTTGTAATGCCCAGAGTAAATCTCATAGTGATCTTCTTGACATATCACGTTTATCTTTATTTTATCAATTGCCCAACTGTAATTCTTTTACCCAGCATGTGTTATTTATCTATGGAGAGACACCACTAGTGAACTGTGGACCCCGGTCCTATTTCCATTATATTGCTATCACCTGTTTACTTTCTCGTACTGTTTACTTTACTCGCATACTTTTACTGTTTTCCACTCGATACACTCATAACCTTTGTTTCAAGCAAACCGGTGAGATTGACAACCTCATCGTAAGTTGGGAGCAAAGTATTTGTTTGTGTGTGTGCAGGTTCCACGTTGCAGCTAGCAAGCAAAGCTTGGACGAGGCGCCATATATAAATTGTCCGCAGCTATCGCAATCTAGCAAGCATCACCTTCAGTTGTTTGTCTCTCCTCTCCAAGATCGACATTAAACCTTGGTTTCTAAACTGAGGGAAAACTAGCTGCTATACTCATCACACCTTCCTCTTGGGGTTCCCAACGGGCTGGTCATCACCACACACAAGGAAACTTCTGGTGCAATCAACCACGTGCCAGCAGCAGACGCGAGAGAGAGAGATTGGAGGGCCGCAGTTGGGCCGGTGGCTAGGGTTTTTAGGTGAGCATGCCCCAGCCCTCCCCTCCCCTTTAAATAGGTCAAGGGGGGCGGCCAAGGGGGCTGCCTTAGCCTCCAAGTCAAGCCGATGGCCCCAGGGAGAAAACTTGCCCCCTAAGTTTCCTTTGCCTTGGCCCATAAGAAAGCCAGTGGCCCCAGGGAGAAAACTTGCCCCCTAAGTTTCCTTTGCCTTGGCCTCCAAGTCAAGCCGGTGGCCCCAGGGAGAAAACTTACCCCCTAAGTTTCCTTTGCCTTGGCCTCCAAGTCAAGCCGGTGGAACCTTTGGGGCATGTGGGCCCCACCATGGAGCCCTCCGGAACTTTCTAGAACATTCTGGTACTCTACCGAAAAAAGTCTAGAACTTTTCCGAAACCCAAAAACTGCTTTCCATTATATGAATCTTACTATCCGGACCATTCCAGAACCTCTCGTGATGTCCGAGATCTCATCCAAGACTCCGAACGAAAAACTCAATAACAAATTATCCATTCTATTCTAGCGTCGATGCACGTTAAGTGTGTGACCCTACGGGTTCGAGAATATGCAGACATGATCTTTTATCAATAATCAATAGCGGGATCTGGAAACCCATATTGACTCTCACATATTCATCGATGATCATATCGGATGAACCACGATGCCAGGATTCAATTAATCCCGTATATGTATTCCCTTCGTCTCGCGATATTTTACTTGCCCGAGATTCGATCATCGGTATCGACATACCTAGTTCAATCTCATTCACAGCAAGTATTTTACGCGTTCCATAACCCGATATCACTTTGTGATTAACTCATTAACCACGTGCTTGCAAGCGGTGTTGATATTGATTACTGAGTGGGCCCGAAGTATATCTCGCTGACTCGGGAGGGATAAATTCCATCTCGATACATACAACCCAACAAGTACTTTCCGATCACCTGAGAGACACCTTTATGATCACCCTATCATAGGATGACGTTTGATGACCTCAAAGCTTTCTTCCGATACCAGGGAGTTGTATTATCTCATGGTCTAAGGAATAAAATACTTGACATAGGAAAAGCTTCGCAAAGAAGAACACAATGACACAATCTAATTGCTATGCTTTATTTGGGTCTGTCCATCACATCATTCTCCTAATGATATGACCTCATTATTAATCGACAACTCATGTCTATGGTTAGGAAACCTTAACCATCATTAATCAATGAGCTAGTCTAGTAGAGGCGTACTAGGGACACGGTGTTGTTCATAAACCACACAAGTATTAATGTTTCCGCTTAATACAATTATAGCATGGAGTATAAACATTATCATGAACAAGAAATATGATAATAGCAATATTATTATTGCCTCTAGGGCATATTTCCTTCAGTCTCCCACTTGCACTAGAGTCAATAATCTAGTCATACTTGCGCCTTTAACACCTATGGCATTCCGATGTTATTCATACGCGTTGCACGTGGTAAACCTTATCTACGGGTCTGACACTTTTAGGTCCGTTTGTATTTGCATATTCCTTTTGCGTCAGCACGCATTACTCATCTTGTATGAGATGGCATCGTATAAACTTGGTCTTCTGATGAAACCTTTGTTTCTTTGCCAAAACTATGTTGTCACTATTGTCATACAATAGAACTACATAGTACTAGCACACTTGGAACTAAACCTCCACGATTGGATCGTGGAAATTTAATTTTCCTGTTACGATGGTTTTCCACTTTGTTCTGAAATTCTTTGAACTTTTCAAACGTTTCACATTTATGTTTCATTAAATAGACATACCCATATCTACTTAAGTCATTAGTAAAAGTGAGAAAATAGCAATATCCACCGCACGTCAAAATACTCATAGGTCCGCACACATCGGTATGTATGATTTCCAATAAGTCCATTGCTCGCTCCATTATTCCGGAGAACGAGGTTTTGATCATCTTGCCCATGAGGCATGGCTCGCACGTGTCAAACGATTCAAAATCAAGAGACTCCAAAAGTCCATCAAAATAGAGTTTCTTCATGCGTTTTACGCCAATATGACCTGGACGACAGTGCCACAAATAAGTTGGATTATCACTATCTACTTTGCATCTTTTATGCCGCTTCTAAAGCGATTATATACTTAGTCCTTGTTGCAGTGTCCGCCACAATGTTAACATTGGAACTCATCCAAGTCATCATGGAACTTTCTTCCATCTTATTGTGCCACCCTCTAACTCAAAACAAATAGCTTAAAATTGAGATAAAATTTTACCTGTATGTGTGACAAAGCCAATGTAACACATTGCAATGAACCATTTATCACTTTTGCATACAGAATATATTCTTAGTTCTTCGAAAGTACATAAGAATATTCTTACTATTGTCCAACGATCATCATATGAATGCTCGTAACCTTTTAGAGCATCGGACATATCTGGATCTACATATCATGGTATACAAGATTGATAAAATCATTCTTGCGGTTTCACTCATCAAGTGTCAAAACAATTGATTCTTGCTCCAACCTCTTCCATGCAACAAGAACCGTTTCTTATTGTTTCCATATTGAACAAATTCAATATTTCATCTATGTACTCTGGCAAAACTATATTAGTGCCTCAATCTATCTGTATAGACATTGATGCTCAATATTCTGGTTTTGCCTAAGTCTTTCATCAAAAATCCAATTGTAATGAACACTTGACAATATCAAGAAAAACACATTATTTCCAATAAATGATATGTCGTCCACATAAAGTATTAGAAATATGTCTGAGCGCTCCCACTTAGTTTCTTGTAATACAAGCATCTTCAAATATCTTGATGAAATTAACACTTTAACATTTTCATCATTGAAGATTCCAACTTCGCTATGCTTACTTCTACCATAGAAGTTTGCATACATATCTAGCAACCTTTGAATCAACAAAACCCATTGGGTCGTGTCAGGTACACGTCCTTGGTGTGCATTCCGGTAGAGGAATGTTGTTTTGTTTATTTAATTATCATATCTCAATATATAATTGTTGCTAGAATAATTCATATGACGAAGTCAGGGCCCATCACCGCTTCTTTGTATATTGTTGGTTACTATTATCTAATAATATCTCGTCCTCAAATCTTGCTATTTGATTACGACCAACTTGGTTAAATAGGAACTTTGATGCCGTGATTACAACATATTATAGACGTGTGAGCTATGAATGCAGTTGCCGCTTCCAGAACATTTTCTGGTGCTGCGCTACTCTGATCATCTTGCTTAGATTCAATAACCTCATCAAGTTCTATCTTCCTCCCACTTCAACCTTTCGTGAAAAACTCCTTCATAAGAAGTTCACTTCTTTTAGTGACAATCACTTTTAATTGGGTTTATGGCAAAAGAAACACCCATCGACATTCTTTGGGATAACCCTACAAAGACTTACTAATCCGATTTTGGTTGTAAACATTTTACTTATGTCATGCATACGAAAATTTAAGAAAAGACAACTATAACTTGTACAGTGTCATTTCAGCGGATTATGATGGTGCTCTATTCAGTGAAAAGCGGCAGTCTCTAAAGCATAATCCACAAATTATATTGGTAGTTTTATTTCATCATTGATCTAACCATGTCAAACAAGGTTTGATTACATCCATTGAAAACTCCATACTCCTATGGTGTTTATCACGATGCAAGTTTGTGGAACAATTCCTCTAACTCTTAGATGTTTGCTAAACTTGTAACTCAAATATTCTTATTTATGATCCAATCATAAAAACTTGAATTTTCTTGTTACAATAATTTCCACTTCATAAACTGAACAAGTTCAATTGTTTCATACTTCTATCTTATCGAGTAGATATACCATACATCTATTCGAGTCATTGATGAACTGGAAAATACACCATGATCAACTTCACACCATGGACTACATACATCAACATGTACGATCTCCATTTAGTTAGTCGCTAATTCTGTCCATGGCCCATGAACGGAGTTTAATCATCTTTAGGAAAAGTCTCACAAGCGTCAATCAATTCAAAATCAAATGACTCGAAAATCTATCAATATAGAATTTCTTTCATGTTTTGTTTCCAATATGACTTAAACGGCGGTGTCATATATAAGTGAAATTCGTTTTGTCTTGCGACCTTTAGCATCAGTGTTATAAATGTCTATTTCACCAACAAGATTTATAATAATCTATCCATCGATTATGGAAGATGGTAATAACATGAACAACAATTGTTCTCATAATACCAGAACAAGATAACAATTATTAAGTTCATGAAATATCTTGAAGGCTAGGTTTGATGTCGACGAGAAGCACAATAACACTTTTATTTGTATCTCGACACACATCATTACCATATTATTTTACTAGTTACTTAGGCCATTGTACTTCTTGCATTGTGTTGCTTTGTATGACATTTCATACCAACAAATCAGTATCGAATACCCAAGAATTACATTGTTAACAAGCAAAGAATTCATCTATAACATGTATATCATTTATATACCTGAGCTGGACAATTCCAGTCTTTTCCTTTTTTACCAAATAATTTTGCAGATCCTATTTAGCGTTTCCTCTCATTTTAGAAGAATCTATCGACATCAAAAGTGGCCTCAATTATTTGACACATAGTCCAAAGGATGTTAGTCAAATACTAATAGCCCTGGATTTTGCACTTTGAAGTAGATCGCCATCATCATATGATTGGTATTCTTCCGGACTCCATTCTTTAGTATTCTTTTGGTATAGCAAAACAATTTAGCCGATACCTTTTCATTCATCCTATCATGACATCTTTCATGATGAAACTACTATAGCTCTTAAGGACAAATGCAAGTATAATATTAGTTTCCCAAACTTTTGGGTGATCGGGACGCCTAGCGTCTTCAATCTTCGCATATATTCATACAATATGAGCATATGTTCTTTTACTAAATTATACTTAATCATTTTGCAAACAATCAAAGTTTTAGATATCAAATATCTTTCACTTCTTGTTAGTTTCTGAAACAATTCTTTCAGCTCCAAGATCACTTTGATTCTCAAACAATTTTGAAGATCAATTTCTCATGGAGGCAAACATGATCTTAGATGCTAAACTTGAATCATTGCTTTTAGATTAATACAACTTATTAAATTGCATGGAGCAGGTGAGGTTTGCTAAAGTTTGCAATAAGACTTAATCCTTACTCTTGACATTCTAACTAAACGGTACTAGTCCGTAAAGTGATTATCCAGAATTCTATAGTTCTTTTAACTCAATTAAGCTAAGTGTCGGTGGGAAACGGTGCCAAAAACTACAACGACTTATGCAAATACATCAAGATTTAGTTCATGATAATTAGTTCAAGTTAATCAAATTACTAATGAACTCCCACTAAATTCAACATCCCTCAAAGTTGTTTAGTGAAGCATGATCCAAATTCACTACACCGAGACCGATCATCACGTGAATGATGTAGCTTTAATGGTGAACATCAACATGTTGATCATATCATCCATATGACTCATGCTTGACCTTTCGGTCCGTGTGTTCCGAGGCCATGTCTGTACATGCTAGGCTCGTCAAGTCAAACCCAAGTATCTCCGCATGTGCAAATACTGGCTTGCACCCGTTGTATGTGAACGTAGAGTTTATAGCACCCGATCATCACGAGATGCTTGAACACGACAAACTTTCGCAACGGCGCATACGAGGGGAGAACACAATTTTATCTTGATCTTTAAGTGAGAAATCATCTTATAATGCTACCGTCGCGATCAAAGCATAATAAGATACATAAAAGGATAAACATCACATGCATATAATTTTATGTGACATGGTATAGCCAATCTCCGCACAATGATCTCCATCTTGTGCACACCGGCATGATCTCCATCACTCCACCATGATTTCCTCCACCACGAATAGCAACTATAACTATTGCTAACTACTTAGCGATAAAGTAAAGCTATTAAATGGCGTATAAGAAGTTGACACGCAGGTCATACACAATTATAAAGACAACCATATGGCTCCTGCCAGTTGTAAACTCATCGACATGCAAGTCGTGAAATATTACAAAACATGATCATCGCATACATCACATATATCACATCACATCTTGTGGCCATACCATATCACAAAACACTCCCTGCAAAAACAAGTTAGACGCCTCTACTTTGTTGTTGCATGTTTTACGTGGCTTATGGGAGTAGCAAGTTAAGAACGATTCTTACCTACGAAAAGCCACAACGGTGATATTATGGTTGCTAACATTCGTTGTAAATCCCATGACTACTATAGTGAGAGAAACTGACATCCACCAGCCGCATGTGTGGAACAAGCCACACGTCAAGTGCGGAGCCGGTCTCGCGAACGAGGTCGCGTAAAGTTGGCTTGAACCGCTTCGATCTCACTATGCCGCGCCATAAGAAATACACAACATAGAGGTTTGCAACAGAAAACATCAACGCCCGCAACAAGCATGTTGCATTCTACTCGTGAAACACATCTACGCATAGATCTAGCTCTGATACCATTGAAGGGTTTCGCAGCACGGTAAATCAAAAAATTTCCTACGGAAGCGAACAAGAAAGCCAAGATCTAATCTAGGAGATGTAATCAACGAGGGAGGTAGATGAGATCTTCATACCCTTGAAGAAATCGCACAGCGGAAACGTTCAACAGAACGTGGATGATGTAGTCGTACTAGCCGTCTCCTCCCCGCGATCTGATCCGATCCTACGCCGCAAGTGGCGGCGCCTCCGAGAGATGCACACGTATGGTGCAACAACGTCTCCTCCTTCCTTGGTCCAACAAGTATGGTGGAGAGATAGATTGGATCTGCAGCACGACGGCGTGGTGCTTATGGTGGAGAGTTTCTGCAGCAAGGCTTCGCCTACGTGCAGTCGCGAGAGAGAGAGAGAGAGAGATTGGACGGCAGCAGTTGGGCCGGTGGCTAGGGTTTTTAGGTGAGCACGCCCCAGCCCTGTCCTCCCCTTTAAATAGGTCAAGGGGGGGCGGCCAAGGGAGTTGCCTTAGCCTCCAAGTCAAGCTGGTGGCCCCAGGGAGAAAACTTGTCCCCTAAGTTTCCTTTGCCTTGGCCCATAAGAAAGCCGGTGGCCCCAGGGAGAAAACTTGCCCCCTAAGTTTCCTTTGCCTTGGCCTCCAAGTCAAGCCGGTGGCCCCAGGGAGAAAACTTGCCCCCTAAGTTTCCTTTGCCTTGGCCTCCAAGTCAAGCCCGTGGAACCTTTGGGGCATGTGGGCCCCACCATGGAGCCCTCCGGAACTTTCTAGAACATTCCGGTACTCTACCAAAAAAAAGTCTAGAACTTTTCCGAAACCCAAAAACTGCTTTCCATTATATGAATCTTATTCTCCGGACCATTCCGGAACCTCTCGTGATGTCCGGGATCTCATCCAAGACTCCGAACGAAAAACTCAATAACCAATTATCTATTCTATCCTAGCGTCGATGCACGTTAAGTGTGTGACCCTACGGGTTCGAGAATATGCAAACATGATCTTCTATCAATAATCAATAGCGGGATCTGGAAACCCATATTGACTCCCACATATTCATCGATGATCATATCGGATGAACCACGATGCCAGGATTCAATTAATCCCGTATATGTATTCCCTTTGTCTCGCGATATTTTACTTGCCCGAGATTTGATCGTTGGTATCGACATACCTAGTTCAATCTCGTTCACAGCAAGTACTTTACTCGTTCCGTAATCCGATATCACTTTGTGATAAACTCCTTAACCACATGCTTGCAAGCGGTGTTGATATCGATTACCGAGTGGGCCCGAAGTATATCTCTCTGACTCGGGAGGGACAAATTCCATCTCGATACATACAACCCAACAAGTACTTTCTGATCACCTGAGAGACACCTTTATGATCACCCTATCATAGGATGACGTTTGATGACCTCCAAGCTTTCTTCCGATACCAGGGAGTTGTATTATCTCATGGTCTAAGGAATACAATACTTGACATAGGAAAAGCTTCGCAAAGAAGAACACAATGACACGATCTAATTGCTATGCTTTATTTGGGTCTGTCCATCACATCATTCTCCTAATGACATGACCTCATTATTAATCGACAACTCATGTCTATGGTTAGGAAACCTTAACCATCATTAATCAATGAGCTAGTCTAGTAGAGGCGTACTAGGGACACGGTGTTGTTCATAAACCACACAAGTATTAATGTTTCCGCTTAATACAATTATAGCATGGAGTATAAACATTATCATGAACAAGAAATATGATAATAGCAATATTATTATTGCCTCTAGGGCATATTTCCTTTAGTCTCCCACTTGCACTAGAGTCAATAATCTAGTCATACTTGCGCCTTTAACACCTATGGCATTCCGATGTTATTCATACGCGTTGCACGTGGTAAACCTTATCTACGGGTCTGACACTTTTAGGTCCGTTTGTATTTGCATATTTCTTTTGCGTCAACACGCATTACTCATCTTGTATGAGATGTCATCGTATAAACTTGGTCTTCTGATGAAACCTTTGTTTCTTTGCCAAAACTATGCTGTCACTATTGTCATACAATAGAACTACATAGTACTAGCACACTTGGAACTAAACCTCCACAATTGGATTGTGGAAATTTAATTTTCCTGTTATGATGGTTTTCCACTTTGTTCTGAAGTTCTTTGAACTTTTCAAATGTTTCAGATTTATGTTTCATTAAATAGACATACCCATATCTACTTAAGTCATCAGTAAAAGTGAGAAAATAGCAATATCCACCGCACGTCAAAATACTCATAGGTCCGCACACATCGGTATGTATGATTTCCAATAAGTCCATTGCTCGCTCCATTATTCCGGAGAATGAGGTTTTGATCATCTTGCCCATGAGGCATGGCTCGCACGTGTCAAACGATTCAAAATCAAGAGACTCCAAAAGTCTATCAAAATAGAGTTTCTTCATGCGTTTTACGCCAATATGACCTGGACGACAGTGCCACAAATAAGTTGGATTATCACTATCTACTTTGCATCTTTTATGCCGCTTCTAAAGCGATTATATACTTAGTCCTTGTTGCAGTGTCCGCCACAATGTTAACATTGGAACTCATCCAAGTCATCATGGAACTTTCTTCCATCTTATTGTGCCACCCTCTAACTCAAAACAAATAGCTTAAAATTGAGATAAAATTTTACCTGTATGTGTGACAAAGCCAATGTAACACATTGCAATGAACCATTTATCACTTTTGCATACAGAATATATTCTTAGTTCTTCGAAAGTACATAAGAATATTCTTGCTATTGTCCAACGATCATCATATGAATGCTCGTAACCTTTTAGAGCATCGAACATATCTGGATCTACATATCATGGTATACAAGATTGATAAAATCATTCTTGCGGTTTCACTCATCAAGTGTCAAAACAATTGATTCTTGCTCCAACCTCTTCCATGCAACAAGAACCGTTTCTTATTGTTTCCATATTGAACAAATTCAATATTTCATCTATGTACTCTGGCAAAACTATATTAGTGCCTCAATCTATCTGTATAGACATTGATGCTCAATATTCTGGTTTTGCCTAAGTCTTTCATCAAAAATCCAATTGTAATGAAAACTTGACAATATCAAGAAAAACACATTATTTCCAATAAATGATATGTCGTCCACATAAAGTATTAGAAATATGTCTGAGCGCTCCCACTTACTTTCTTGTAATACAAGCATCTTCAAATATCTTGATGAAATTAACACTTTAACATTTTCATCATTGAAGATTCCAACTTCGCTATGCTTACTTCTACCATAGAAGTTTGCATACATATCTAGCAACCTTTGAATCAACAAAACCCATTGGGTCGTGTCAGGTACACGTCCTTGGTGTGCATTCCGGTAGAGGAATGTTGTTTTGTTTATTCAATTATCATATCTCAATATATAATTGTTGCTAGAATAATTCATATGACGAAGTCAGGGCCCATCACCGCTTCTTTGTATATTGTTGGTTACTATTATCTAATAATATCTCGTCCTCAAATCTTGCTATTTGATTACGACCAACTTGGTTAAATAGGAACTTTGATGTCGTGACTACAACATATTATAGACGCGTGAGCTATGAATGCAGTTGCCGCTTCCAGAACATTTTCTGGTGCTGCGCTACTCTGATCATCTTGCTCAGATTCAATAACCTCATCAAGTTCTATCTTCCTCCCATTTCAACCTTTCGTGAAAAACTCCTTCGTAAGAAGTTCACTTCTTTCAGTGACAATCACTTTTAATTGGGTTTATGGCAAAAGAAACACCCATCGACATTCTTTGGGATAACCCTACAAAGACTTACTAATCCGATTTTGGTTGTAAACATTTTACTTATGTCATGCATAGCAAAATTTAAGAAAAGACAACTATAACTTGTACGGTGTCATTTCAGCGGATTATGATGGTGCTCTATTCAGTGAAAAGCGGTAGTCTCTAAAGCATAATCCACAAATTATATTGGTAGTTTTATTTCATCATTGATCTAACCATGTCAAACAAGGTTTGATTACATCCATTGAAAACTCCATACTCCTATGGTGTTTATCACGATGCAAGTTTGTGGAACAATTCCTCTAACTCTTAGATGTTTGCTAAACTTGTAACTCAAATATTCTTATTTATGATCCAATCATAAAAACTTGAATTTTCTTGTTACAATAATTTCCACTTCATAAACTGAACAATTTCAATTGTTTCATACTTCTATCTTATCGAGTAGATATACCATACATCTATTCGAGTCATTGATGAAATAGAAAATACACCATGATCAACTTCACACCATGGACTACATACATCAACATGTACGATCTCCATTTAGTTAGTCGCTAATTCTGTCCATGGCCCATGAACGGAGTTTAATCATCTTTAGGAAAAGTCTCACAAGCGTCAATCAATTCAAAATCAAATGACTCGAAAATCTATCAATATAGAATTTCTTTCATGTTTTGTTTCCAATATGACTTAAACGGCGGTGTCATATATAAGTGAAATTCGTTTTGTCTTGCGACCTTTAGCATCAGTGTTATAAATGTCTATTTCACCAACAAGATTTATAATAATCTATCCATCGATTATGGAAGACGGTAATAACATGAACAACAATTATTCTCATAATACCAGAACAAGATAACAATTATTAAGTTCATAAAATATCTTGAAGGCTAGGTTTGATGTCGACGAGAAGCACAATAACACTTTTATTTGTATCTCGACACACATCATTACCATATTATTTTACTAGTTACTTAGGCCATTGTACTTCTTGCATTGTGTTGCTTTGTATGACATTTCATACCAACAAATCAGTATCGAATACCCAAGAATTACATTGTTAACAAGCAAAGAATTCATCTATAACATGTATATCATTTATATACCTGAGCTGGACAATTCTAGTCTTTTCCTTTTTTACCAAATAATTTTGCAGATCCTATTTAGCGTTTCCTCTCATTTTAGAAGAATCTATCGACATCAAAAGTGGCCTCAATTATTTGACACATAGTCCAAAGGATGTTAGTCAAATACTAATAGCCCTGGATTTTGCACTTTGAAGTAGATCGCCATCATCATATGATTGGTATTCTTCCGGACTCCATTCTTTAGTATTCTTTTGGTATAGCAAAACAATTTAGCCGATACCTTTTCATTCATCCTATCATGACATCTTTCATGATGAAACTACTATAGCTCTTAAGGACAAATGCAAGTATAATATTAGTTTCCCAAACTTTTGGGTGATCGGGACGCCTAGCGTCTTCAATCTTCGCATATATTCATACAATATGAGCATATGTTCTTTTACTAAATTATACTTAATCATTTTGCAAACAATCAAAGTTTTAGATATCAAATATCTTTCACTTCTTGTTAGTTTCTGAAACAATTCTTTCAGCTCCAAGATCACTTTGATTCTCAAACAATTTTGAAGATCAATTTCTCATGGAGGCAAACATGATCTTAGATGCTAAACTTGAATCATTGCTCTTAGATTAATACAACTTATTAAATCGCATGGAGCAAGTGAGGTTTGCTAAAGTTTGCAATAAGACTTAATCCTTACTCTTGACATTCTAACTAAACGGTACTAGTCCGTAAAGTGATTATCCAGAATTCTATGGTTCTTTTAACTCAATTAAGCTAAGTGTCAGTGGGAAACGGTGCCAAAAACTACAACGACTT
Source organism: Dactylis glomerata (assembly GCA_007115705.1). Taxonomy (NCBI): domain Eukaryota; kingdom Viridiplantae; phylum Streptophyta; class Magnoliopsida; order Poales; family Poaceae; genus Dactylis; species Dactylis glomerata. The sequence goes on from QXEO01000220.1 coordinate 16,354,684, forward strand.
ATGCAAATACATCAAGATTTAGTTCATGATAATTAGTTCAAGTTAATCAAATTACTAATGAACTCCCACTAAATTCAACATCCCTCAAAGTTGCTTAGTGAAGCATGATCCAAATTCACTACACCGAGACCGATCATCACGTGAATGATGTAGCTTTAATGGTGAACATCAACATGTTGATCATATCATCCATATGACTCATGCTTGACCTTTTGGTCCGTGTGTTCCGAGGCCATGTCTATACATGCTAGGCTCGTCAAGTCAAACCCAAGTATCTCCGCATGTGCAAATACTGGCTTGCACCCGTTGTATGTGAACGTAGAGTTTATAGCACCCGATCATCACGAGATGCTTGAACACGATAAACTTTCGCAACGGCGCATACGAGGGGAGAACACAATTTTATCTTGATCTTTAAGTGAGGAATCATCTTATAATGCTACCGTCGCGATCAAAGCATAATAAGATACAAAAAAGGATAAACATCACATGCATATAATTTTATGTGACATGGTATAACCAATCTCCGCACAATGATCTCCATCTTGTGCACGCCGGCATGATCTTCATCACTCCACCATGATTTCCTCCACCACGAATAGCAACTACAACTATTGCTAACTACTTAGCGATAAAGTAAAGCTATTACATGGCGTATAAGAAGTTGACACGCAGGTCATACACAATTATAAAGACAACCATATGGCTGATACGTCTCAAACGTATCTATAATTTTTGATGCTCCATGCTTGTTTTTACACCATTTGCCTATTGTTTCGTTACACTTAGTGGCACTTTTATACATTTTCCGGAACTAACCTATTAACGAAGTGCTACATTGCCAGTTTCCTGTTTTCTGCTGTTTTTGTGTTTCAGAAGTGATACACAGGAAATATTCTCGGAATTGGACGAAACAAGTTCCTGAAGTCATATTTTACCCGGAAGCTTCCAGAGATCCGAAGAAGTGTCGGAGGGGGGCCACCAGGGCCCCACACAAGGGGGCGGCGCGGCCTGGCCCCTGGCCGCGCCACCCCTGTGTGAGAGGCCCTGGCTCCACCTCTGACATCGCCCCTTCGCCTATAAGTACCCCCTGACGAGAAAAACCTAAGGGGCCGATCAGTTTTCCAGAATACATCGCGATTCGCCGCCGCCGTCGACCCAAAGATTGGGAGGGTCCAGAAGCTCTTCCCGGCACCCTGCCGGAGAGGGGAATCGCCACCGGAGGTCTTCTTCATCGCCATGCTTGCCTCCGGAGCGATGAGTGAGTAGTCTACCTTGGACTATGGGTCCATAGCAGTAGCTAGATGGTTGTCTTCTCCACCATGTGCTTCATGTTTAGATCTCATGAGCTGCCCTACATGATTGAGATCACCGTTATGTAATTCTATGATGTTGGTTTGTTGGGATCCGATGAATATTGGTGTTTATGATTAAGTTGCTGTACTGAATTATATCTTTTGTTATCTCTATGTTGTTTATGATCTTGCATGCTCTCCGTTGTTAGTAGCTATCTTGGCCGAGTAGTTGCTAGTGACTCCAAGAGGGGGTATTTATGCCCGATAGTGGGTTCATGTCTCTATTTCACCTGGGGGAGTGACAGAAACCTCTAAGGTGGTAGATGTGCTGTTGCTACTAGGGATAAAACAACATTCATATGCTCAAGGGCATATGCTTTGTTTACATTACACACTTTGCTTAATGCAATTATCTGTTGTTCGCAACTTAATACTTCTAGGGTGTTCGGATGATATCCCCGGGAGTGGATTATTAGTCATAGATGCAGTTGGATGGCGGTCTATGTATTTTGTTGTAATGCCCAGAGTAAATCTCATAGTGATCTTCTTGACATATCACGTTATCTTTATTCTATCAATTGCCCAACTGTAATTTGTTTACCTAGCATGTTATTTTATCTATGGAGAGACACCACTAGTGAACTGTGGACCCCGGTCCTATTTTAATCATATTGCAATCACCTGTTTACTTTTCCCGCACTGTTTACTTTACTCGCATATACTTTACTGTTTTCCACTCGATACACTCATAACCTTTGTTTCAAGCAAACCGGTGAGATTGACAACCTCATCGCAAGTTGGGGACAAAGTATTTGTTTGTGTGTGTGCAGGTTCCACAAACACCTTCAGTCGTCATCGTCTCCCTTCTCCTATTCGATATACCTTGGTTTCTTAACTGAGGGAAAACTTGCCGCTACACTCATCATACCTTCCTCTTGGGGTTCCCAACGGGCTGGTCATCACCACGCACAAGGACTTACTGCTCCCACGTCAACTACACGCCACAGCTCTTTTCTGGCGTCATCATCACACGAGTAGCAGCACTTTTTCTGGCGCCGTTGCCGGGGAAGAGAGAAGACTTCTGCGAGGGGAGTTCTTCGCACACACATTCTTTACTTTGTTATTTGTTTTGCTTTACTTTATTTTATTTTACCTGCATTGCTTTTTATATCAAAAACCCAAAAAAATTAGAATCCTTGGTAGTTGTTATTTCTTTACTTTAGTTTATCATGTTGTTCCCTGAGTTCGTTCTGGAGGACCTCTCTGTAGGGAGTGGTTCGATTATTGGCAAAAGTAACATTGAGGAGTTCTTTAATCACATTAGTATGCATAAGGAAGTTGAGGAAAAGTCTTTGGTTGAGTTAGCTCCTACTTATGAAGTTGCTTTTGCTCATTTAGTTCACATGTTAGAAGCTAGGTTTGCTAGTCTTAATCCTTCTATGCAATACATGTTCCTTAAGCTTCATGAAATTGAGGATCCCGAAAAGAAAGCTTTTATCTTAGAAACCTTGCGCACAGAATTTAGAGACGTTGCAATTGAGGCTAGGAAAGTTTTTAAGAAGTTTAATAAGCTTGGCTCGCCTGTTAAGGTTGTTGGTACGCCTGATGATTTTAAAACACCAATACCTTATGAACTTATAGGAATTCATGATGCTTGGGAAAAGAATTCTAGTTGGATTTGCCCTGAAAATCTTTTCGATGAAAGTAGTGTGCCAAAGCTTGATCATAAAGGGGTTTCAAAAACTCAGTTTAACACATTTTCCTTCATTGTTGAAAAGATCTCTGCTGTTGATCTTAATGCTTCATCACTTGATATTACTTGATTCGCACTTTTCTGCGCCTAGCTCAAATGCGTTAAAGAAAAGCACTCTTGGGAGATAACCCAATGTTTACTTTTCAGTACTTTTTCTTTTATTTGAGTCTTGGAAGTCATTACTACTGTAATGACCGCTCCTTATCTTGTTTATTTCGTTTTTGTGCCAAGAGAAGCCTCTAATTTGAGCGAGGAAAAGATTTGGGGTTATTGCTGTCCTGAAACTGTTTTCGGTGCTGCACCGTAAAAATTCGTGAAAATTCTCTGTATATCTTTTGGACCTGCGATTTCTTGTGCATATGCCCCAGGTTATATCCAAACTTTTCTTAGTTGAACACTTTTTGATTTGAGCAACAGAAAATCCCTCAAAAATTCGTCCTTTGTCAGCTGTCCAGTTTTGACAGATTTCTGCCAATATTTGTTTTTGCCACTTTATCGCTTTCTTTTGAGTTCTTTTTGATCATGGAACTCTTGTGGAAGTTGCTACAGTAGTATATACTTTATATGTGGTGGTTTTGGGTTGAAACCTGAAGCTAAAAGAGGTTGAATATATTTTATGCTTACACTAATGTTGCTAATAGAATTGTGTTTAGTTTTGTATGAAGGAAGTTTTCAAGTGTAGGGATTGGAGAATGATGAGATGAGTTGAAGAATGGACAAAAGCTCAAGCTTGGGGATGCCCATGCATCACCCCAAGAAATATCCAAGAAGTACAAGCGTCAAAGCTTGGGGATGCCCCCGAGGCACCCCTTCTTCATCGGCAAAAATCAGGTCACCTTTCAAAACACTATATTTTTATTGCTTCATGCACTATGTGTTTTTCTTGGAGCGTCAGTTGTTTTAGTTTTCTTAGTTTGTTTAGTTTTTTTGTTTGCTGCAATAAATGGTTGGACCCCAACAAATTTCCTTTGGAGGAGATGTACTCGTTTTCATTTGCAAAGAACGCTCTAGTTTTCACTCTTATTAAAATCGAGCGCTCTACTTTTTCTGCTACTGCTTTTGGTTTTCGTTTTCGCCTTGATTTGCGTTCAGATCTTGTCATATCTTTTCATCAAGGTATATTTTTGCTTCTGATCTTTATTGGTTTTCATCAAAAGAGGTGTTTATAAAAATTTCAAATGGTGTTGGAAAAGAGAAAAAGCTTTGTGCAAAATAGTGGTACAAGAAGGAGCTTGTGTAGACTGCGGCTTAGGCTTTTTCATGTCATGCTTGATGTCTTTTTGATAGTATGCTTAGTGGTTTTGCTGTAGCATGACTTGTCTCAAATAACTGAGATTGCTTAATGAGCCTTTGAAAAAATCATGCGTTGTTTTTATTGTATGGAAGCATTATTTTGGTTTTCTCCTTGATGCTTTATTTGGGTTGACTTGGCGCATGCTCACACATGTTAGACTCATACAAAGTCACCATTAGCCTTCATGATCATTTAGTTTTTGACTTTTGATGCCATCGTATGCTACTTTTAATGTCGCTTTGTCACTTTGCATGATTATGGCCATTCTTGCTCTCTTAGTTGGTCGCTCCCAGTCTTTTGCTAGCCCTCACCTTGTACTGAGTATGAGCTCTACTCGTGCATCCAACTCCTAAAAGCCAAAGTTTTCCAAAGTGTCCACCATACATACCTACTAGCAATTTGCTATTCCAAGTAAATTTGACTTGCTTTTATATTCTCTTCAAATTAAACTCTTACCAGTGTTATGCGAAACTCGGTTAGTAAAGCTCTCACGAACCGGAAGGCACACTTTACTTTTTCCTGTTCTTAAAATTTTGACATTGTGGTCTTTTATGTTGAGTTGTTATGCTTGCAAGTTGTAAGTTGGATTCTAGCCCAGCCATGCTGTCATGGGGCAAGCTTTCAACATTGCACTTCTTTTTGAGTTGATATCGTGATCTTTTGTTTATGGATGCCCGCTGTGTGAAATGAATTGGGAATCTTGTAGGGATCATGGAGTTTGTATATGTGTTAGGGAAATGTCGGGCCGCCAATCTAAGCCATGCATAATTCATGGTGGAAATTTGCAGCATACCCATGGTGAACATTCGACGACGCATCTCACAATAAAAAGCTAAACAATATAGCAAATAAAAGAGATGTTGAGGTGTTCATTGTCTGCTTGTCCAGTCATTTTGGTGTGGGCTTGTTCCATGTCATCGGGCACGGAGGTACCCCATTGGCGGTTCTCAATGATATGCATACACTTACAATGACAAGAGCCTTGCTTGGGACTCTAAGTAAATTAGCATGGTTTGGGTACTCGTATTCACGGGACACAAGGTTTTCAACTTATGATTTGTCAAGCATATGCATCATAATTGTTCTCGCATTAACTTTAACCATTCAAGATGCTTATGATGGGGGCAATGAGAGCTCAAAGCCGGTAAGTACCATAATTTTTGAAGGTTATAAAACTTGCAATCACTGCTTCCCTCTGCGAAGGGCCTTTCTTTTACTTTTATGTTGAGTCACCACCTTCTTTCTTTATGCACCATTAACAGAGCATAGTTGTCATTCTTAGTGTGATATGCATTGTCCCAAAGTTCATTGATTGATTCATATTGTTGGTTTCGCTTGTTCTTAAATTATTTGTATCTAGTCGCCCTCTTAAACTTGAAGGTGTCCTATGCATTTATGTTTTGCTCTCTTTGAAGGACAAGCTGAAAACCATTTGTATGTTTTTCCTTATGATTTGAACACACGTTTGACTTTCATTGTTTCATTATTATGATCTTTTGTTTGTGTTCATTTGCATGTTTACAACATGGTTGCTAAGTTCTTATTGTCATGATTATATCTTTCATGCCCATGTTTTAAGTTCTATTGATCCCAGCTCACCAATGCTTACATATATGATCAAGATTGTGTAGGTGCATGTCACCTCAAAAATTATTCTTTTGTTATCACTTACCTACTCGAGGACGAGCAGGAGTTAAGCTAGGGGATGCTTGATACGTCTCAAACGTATCTATAATTTTTGATGCTCCATGCTTGTTTTTACACCATTTGCCTATTGTTTCGTTACACTTAGTGGCACTTTTATACATTTTCCGGAACTAACCTATTAACGAAGTGCCACAGTGCCAGTTTCCTGTTTTCTGCTGTTTTTGTGTTTCAGAAGTGATACACAGGAAATATTCTCGGAATTGGACGAAACAAGTTCCTGAAGTCATATTTTACCCGGAAGCTTCCAGAGATCCAAAGAAGTGTCGGAGGGGGCCACCAGGGCCCCACACAAGGGGGCGGCGCGGCCTGGCCCCTGGCCGCGCCACCCCTGTGTGAGAGCCCCTGGCTCCACCTCTGACATCGCCCCTTCGCCTATAAGTACCCCCCGACGAGAAAAACCTAAGGGCCCGATCAGTTTTCCAGAATACATCGCGATCCGCCGCCGCCGTCGACCCGAAGATCGGGAGGGTCCAGAAGCTCTTCCCGGCACCCTGCCGGAGAGGGGAATCGCCACCGGAGGTCTTCTTCATCGCCATGCTTGCCTCCGGAGCGATGAGTGAGTAGTCTACCTTGGACTATGGGTTCATAGCAGTAGCTAGATGGTTGTCTTCTCCACCATGTGCTTCATGTTTAGATCTCATGAGCTGCCCTACATGATTGAGATCACCGTTATGTAATTCTATGATGTTGGTTTGTTGGGATCCGATGAATATTGGTGTTTATGATTAAGTTGCTGTACTAAATTATATCTTTTGTTATCTCTATGTTGTTTATGATCTTGCATGCTCTCCGTTGTTAGTAGCTATCTTGGCCGAGTAGTTGCTAGTGACTCCAAGAGGGGGTATTTATGCTCGATAGTGGGTTCATGTCTCTATTTCACCTGGGGGAGTGACAGAAACCTCTAAGGTGGTAGATGTGCTGTTGCTACTAGGGATAAAACAACATTCATATGCTCAAGGGCATATGCTTTGTTTACATTACACACTTTGCTTAATGCAATTATCTGTTGTTCGCAACTTAATACTTCTAGGGTGTTCGGATGATATCCCCGGGAGTGGATTATTAGTCATAGATGCAGTTGGATGGCGGTCTATGTATTTTGTTGTAATGCCCAGAGTAAATCTCATAGTGATCTTCTTGACATATCACGTTATCTTTATTCTATCAATTGCCCAACTGTAATTTGTTTACCCAGCATGTTATTTTATCTATGGAGAGACACCACTAGTGAACTGTGGACCCCGGTCCTATTTTAATCATATTGCAATCACCTGTTTACTTTTCCCGCACTGTTTACTTTACTCGCATATACTTTACTGTTTTCCACTCGATACACTCATAACCTTTGTTTCAAGCAAACCGGTGAGATTGACAACCTCATCGCAAGTTGGGGACAAAGTATTTGTTTGTGTGTGTGCAGGTTCCACAAACACCTTCAGTCGTCATCGTCTCCCTTCTCCTATTCGATATACCTTGGTTTCTTAACTGAGGGAAAACTTGCCGCTACACTCATCATACCTTCCTCTTGGGGTTCCCAACGGGCTGGTCATCACCACGCACAAGGACTTACTGCTCCCACGTCAACTACACGCCACAGCTCTTTTCTGGCGTCATCATCACACGAGTAGCAATGGCTCCTGCCGGTTGTGAACTCATCGACATGCAAGTCGTGAAACATTACAAAACATGATCATCGCATACATCACATATATCACATCACATCTTGTGGCCATACCATATCACAAAACACTCCCTGCAAAAACAAGTTAGACGCCTCTACTTTGTTGTTGCATGTTTTACGTGGCTTATGGGAGTAGCAAGTTAAGAATGATTCTTACCTACGAAAAGCCACAACGGTGATATTATGGTTGCTAACATCCGTTGTAAATCCCATGACTACTATAGTGAGAGAAACTGACATCCACCAGCCGCATGTGTGGAACAAGCCACACGTCAAGTGCGGAGCCGGTCTCGCGAACGAGGTCGCGTAAAGTTGGCTTGGACCACTTCGATCTCACTATGTCGCGCCATAAGAAATACACAACATAGAGGTTTGCAACAGAAAACATCAACGCCCGCAACAAGCATGTTGCATTCTACTCGTGAAACACATCTACGCATAGATCTAGCTCTGATACCATTGAAGGGTTTCGCAGCACGGTAAATCAAAAAAATTCCTACGGAAGCGAACAAGAAAGCCAAGATCTAATCTAGGTGATGTAATCAACGAGGGAGGTAGATGAGATCTTCATACCCTTGAAGAAATCGCACAGCGGAAACGTTCAACGGAACGTGGATGATGTAGTCGTACTAGTCGTCTCCTCCCCGCGATCCGATCCGATCCTACGCCGCAAGTGGCGGCGCCTCCGAGAGATGCACGCGTATGGTGCAACGACGTCTCCTCCTTTCTTGGTCCAACAAGTATGGTGGAGAGATAGATTGGATCTGCAGCACGACGGTGGCTAGGGTTTTTAGGTGAGCACGCCCCAGCCCTCCCCTCCCCTTTAAATAGGTCAAGGGGGGCGGCCAAGGGGGTTGCCTTAGCCTCCAAGTCAAGCTGGTGGCCCTAGGGAGAAAACTTGCCGCCTAAGTTTCCTTTGCCTTGGCCCATAAGAAAGCCGGTGGCCCCAGGGAGAAAACTTGCCCCCTAAGTTTCCTTTGCCTTGGCCTCCAAGTCAAGCCGGTGGCCCCAGGGAGAAAACTTGCCCCCTAAGTTTCCTTTGCCTTGGCCTCCAAGTCAAGCCGGTGGAACCTTTGGGGCATGTGGGCCCCACCATGGAGCCCTCCGGAACTTTCTAGAACATTCTGGTACTCTACCGAAAAAAGTCTAGAACTTTTCTGAAACACAAAAACTGCTTTCCATTATATGAATCTTATTCTCCGGACCATTCCGGAACCTCTCGTGATGTCCGGGATCTCTGATACGTCTCAAACGTATCTATAATTTTTGATGCTCCATGCTTGTTTTTACACCATTTGCCTATTGTTTCGTTACACTTAGTGGTACTTTTATACATTTTCCGGAACTAACCTATTAACGAAGTGCCATAGTGCCAGTTTCCTGTTTTCTGCTATTTTTGTGTTTCAGAAGTGATACACAGGAAATATTCTCGGAATTGGACGAAACAAGTTCCTGAAGTCATATTTTTGGGGAAGCTCCCAAACATCCGAAGACCTGACGGAGGGGGGCCACGTGGCCCCCACACACAGGGGCGGCGCGGCCATCCCCCTGGCCGCGCCGGGCCCGTGTGAGGGGCCGTGGTCCCTCCTCTGACATCGTCCTTTCGCCTATATATACCCCCTGACGAGAAAAACTTGAGGGCCCGATCAGTTTTCCAGAATACATCGCGATCCGCCGCCGCCGTCGACCCGAAGATCGGGAGGGTCCAGAAGCTCTTCCCGGCACCCTGCCGGAGAGGGGAATCGCCACCAGAGGTCTTCTTCGTCGCCATGCTTGCCTCCGGAGCGATGAGTGAGTAGTCTACCTTGGACTATGGGTCCATAGCAGTAGCTAGATAGTTGTCTTCTCCACCATGTGCTTCATGTTTAGATCTCATGAGCTGCCCTACATGATTGAGATCACCGTTATGTAATATTATGATGTTGGTTTGTTGGGATCCGATGAATATTGGTGTTTATGATTAAGTTGCTGTACTGAATTATATCTTTTGTTATCTCTATGTTGTTTATGATCTTGCATGCTCTCCGTTGTTAGTAGCTATCTTGGCCGAGTAGTTGCTAGTGACTCCAAGAGGGGGTATTTATGCTCGATAGTGGGTTCATGTCTCTATTTCACCTGGGGGAGTGACAGAAACCTCTAAGGTGGTAGATGTGCTGTTGCTACTAGGGAGAAAACAACATTCATATGCTCAAGGGCATATGCTTTGTTTACATTACACACTTTGCTTAATGCAATTATCTGTTGTTCGCAACTTAATACTTTTGGGGTGTTCGGATTGATATCCCCGAGGGTGGATTATTAGTCATAGATGCAGTTGGATGGCGGTCTATGTATTTTGTTGTAATGCCTAGAGTAAATCTCATAGTGATCTTCTTGACATATCACGTTATCTTTATTCTATCAATTGCCCAACTGTAATTTGTTTACCCAGCATGTTATTTATCTATGGAGAGACACCACTAGTGAACTGTGGACCCCGGTCCTATTTTAATCATATTGCAATCACATGTTTACTTTTCCCGCACTGTTTACTTTACTCGCATATTACTACTGTTTTCCACTCGATACACTCATAACCTTTGTTTCAAGCAAACCGGTGAGATTGACAACCTCATCGCAAGTTGGGGACAAAGTATTTGTTTGTGTGTGTGCAGGTTCCACAAACACCTTCAGTCATCATCGTCTCTCTTCTCCTGATCGATAAACCTTGGTTTCTTAACTGAGGGAAAACTAGCCGCTGCACTCATCATACCTTCCTCTTGGGGTTCCCAACGGGCTGGTCATCACCACGCACAAGGACTGTCTGTTGCCACATTCACCTGAAGCATCAGCTACTTTTCTGGCGCCGTTGCCGGGGAAGAGAGAAGACTTCTGCGAGGGGAGTTCTTCGCACACACATTCTTTACTTTGTTATTTGTTTTGCTTTACTTTACTTTATTTTACCTGCATTGCTTTTTTATCAAAAACCCAAAAAAAATTAGAATCCTTGGTAGTTGTTTTTACTTACCTGCTTTTAGTTTTGTTACAATGAGTAATCCTGAAGTAGAAGTTCGTAGTTTCAAGCAACAAGGGGGAGAAAGTTTAAAAGATGCTTGGTACCGTATTAACAATGCTCATCATAGGTGCACCAAAAAGCACTCCACCACGATCCTCCTTAGAAATTTTTATGTTGGTATATCTAGCTGGAATAGGTATGTTCTTGATACTCTTATAGGAGGTAATTTTCTGGGTACTCCCGCGGGAGAAGCATGCACTATAATTGAAAGTTTAGTGGGAGTACCACCTATTCATGTTGCTAAAAGTGAGACCACCTTGGAAGAGGTGGTAGAAAAGCTCAGCTCCTTAGAAAAAAGTTTGCCAAGTATCCTAGAAAATGCTAGCCGCGTTAGTGAATTAATAGAAAACATTGGTAAGAGAATTACCATTTTAGAGGCTAGCACTACTCATGACAATCAAAACTTGAGGATTGGTAAACTAGAGGAGTCCATGAAAACTCTTAGTTTAATCTTCTCTTCTCTTAAATTTAAGAAGGAGAAAGTGTTTGTTGGAAAAGAGCAAAAATTTATGTATGTTCCCAAGGTTTATGCGCTTAAATCTCAACATGTTCTTAAGATTGGTAAGACTCTTAGTTCCACTAAGGGTGACTTGCAGGTTGAATCATCTTCGGGAACCTTCAAAGAGCCTACTGAGGTAACTAGCACTTCATCTATTGATATTACTTGATTCGCAATTTTCTGCGCCTAGCTCAAAGGCGTTAAAGAAAAGCACTCTTGGGAGATAACCCATTGTTTACTTTCCAGTACTTTTTCTTTTATTTGAGTCTTGGAAGTCATTACTACTGTAATGACCGCTCCTTATCTTGTTTATTTCGTTTTTGTGCCAAGAGAAGCCTCTAATTTGAGTGAGGTAAAGATTTGGGGTTATTGCTGTCCTGAAACTGTTTTCGGTGCTGCACCGTAAAAATTCGTGAAAATTCTCTGTTTATCTTTTGGACCTGCGATTTCTTGTGCATATGACCCAGGTTATATCCAAACTTTTCTTAGTTGAACACTTTTTGATTTGAGCAACGGAAAATCCCTCAAAAATTCGTCCTTTGTCAGCTGTCCAGTTTTGACAGATTTCTGCCAATATTTGTTTTTGCCACTTTATCGCTTTCTTTTGAGTTCTTTTTGATCATGGAACTCTTGTGGAAGTTGCTACAGTAGTATATACTTTATATGTGGTGGTTTTGGGTTGAAACCTGAAGCTAAAAGAGGTTGAATATATTTTATGCTTACACTAATGTTGCTAATAGAATTGTGTTTAGTTTTGTATGAAGGAAGTTTTCAAGTGTAGGGATTGGAGAATGATGAGATGAGTTGAAGAATGGACAAAAGCTCAAGCTTGGGGATGCCATGCATCACCCCAAGAAATATCCAAGAAGTACAAGCGTCAAAGCTTGGGAATGCCCCCGAGGCACCCCTTCTTCATCGGCAAAAATCAGGTCACCTTTCAAGACACTATATTTTTATTGCTTCATGCACTATGTGTTTTCCTTGGAGCGTCAGTTGTTTTAGTTTTCTTAGTTTGTTTAGTTTGTTTGTTTGCTGCAATAAATGGTTGGAGCCCAACTATTTTCCTTTGGAGAAGTTGCCTTGCTTTTCATTTGCGTAGAACGCTCGATGAATTTAATAAGAGTGAAAACAGAGTTGTTCTAGTGTTCTACTTTTTTCTGCTACTGCTTTTGGTTTTCGTTTTCGCCTTGATACGCGTTCAGATCTTGTCATATATTTTCATCAAGGTGTATTTTTGCCTCTGATCTTTATTGGTTTTCATCAAAAGAGGTGTTTATAAAAATTTCAAATGGTGTTGGAAAAGAGAAAAAGCTTTGTGCAAAATAGTGGTACAAGAAGGAGCTTGTGTAGACTGCGGCTTAGGCTTTTTCATGTCATGCTTGATGTCTTTTTGATAGTATGCTTAGTGGTTTTGCTGTAGCATGACTTGTCTAAAATAACTAAGATTGCTTAATGAGCCTTTGAAAAAATCATGCGTTGTTTTTTATTGCATGGAAGCATTATTTTGGTTTTCTCCTTGATGCTTTATTTGGGTTGACTTGGCGCATGCTCACACATGTTAGACTCTTCCAAAGTCGCCATTAGCCTTCATGATCATTTAGTTTTTGACTTTTGATGCCATTGTATGCTTCTTTTAATGTCGCTTTGTCGCTTTGCATGATTATGGCCATTATTGCTCTCTTAGTTGGTCGCTCCCAGTCTTTTGCTAGCCCTCGCCTTGTACTGAGTATGAGCTCTACTCGTGCATCCAACTCCTAAAAGCCAAGTTTGCCATTGTGTCCACTATAAATTCCTATGCATGGTATTTGTAAGCCATTCCAAAGTAAAATTTTCGTGTGCTACCTTTCAAAAACCTTCAAAATACTTCTCGTTTTGTGACACTGTTTTCAGCTCATGGGGACGTAGTGGTCGGATTTGCTATCTTCCATATTGCTTATTCCAAAAAGAAAAAAAAAGGGAAAAAAAGAAAGAAAAAAGGCACTCCTCCAATGAATGTGAATGTTGGTGGGCACCCGATGGAATCGGTTAGCCTTGGTATGTGAAAGGAAAAGGTGGGGAGGAGTGCCAAGTTTTATAAAAAGAGCACGAAGTGCCAATCTCTCTCTCAAAAACTTGCTTTATTTTTGTATGGAAGATAGTAAGAACCCCATTGCCAGTCGTTGACAAAGACAACCACCTCTCAAAATCAAGTTTTCTCTCTGTTTTACAAATGAAAAGCTCTAGCACATGTTTAAATCACTGCTTCCCTCTGCGAAGGGCCTTTCTTTTACTTTTATGTTGAGTCACCACCTTCTTTCTTTATGCACCATTAAGAGAGCATAGTTGTCATTCTTAGTGTGATATGCATTGTCCCAAGGTTCATTGATTGACTCATATTGTTGGTTTCACTTGTTCTTAAATTATTTGTATATAGTCGCCCTCTTAAACTTTGAGGTGTCCTATGCATTTATGTTTTGCTCTCTTTGAAGGACAAGCTGAAAACCTTTTGTATGTTTTTCCTTATGATTTGAACACACGTTTGACTTTCATTGTTTCATTATCATGATCTTTTGTTTGTGTTCATTTGCATGTTTACAACATGGTTGCTAAGTTTCTTATTGTCATGATTATATCTTTCATGCCCATGTTTTAAGTTCTATTGATCCCAGCTCACCAATGCTTGCATATATGATCAAGATTGTGTAGGTGCATGTCACCTCAAAAATTATTCTTTGTTATCACTTACCTACTCGAGGACGAGCAGGAGTTAAGCTTGGGGATGCTTGATACGTCTCAAACGTATCTATAATTTTTGATGCTCCATGCTTGTTTTTACACCATTTGCCTATTGTTTCGTTACACTTAGTGGTACTTTTATACATTTTCCGGAACTAACCTATTAACGAAGTGCCACAGTGCCAGTTTCCTGTTTTCTGCTGTTTTTGTGTTTCAGAAGTGATACACAGGAAATATTCTCGGAATTGGACGAAACAAGTTCCTGAAGTCATATTTTACGGGGAAGCTCCCAAACATCCGAAGACCTAACGGAGGGGGGCCACGTGGCCCCCACACATAGGGGCGGCGCGGCCACCCCCTGGCCGCGCCGGGCCCGTGTGAGGGGCCGTGGTCCCTCCTCTGACATCGTCCTTTCGCCTATATCTACCCCCTGACGAGAAAAACCTGAGGGCCCGATCAGTTTTCCAGAATACATCGCGATCCGCCGCCGCCGTCGACCCGAAGATCGGGAGGGTCCAGAAGCTCTTCCCGGCACCCTGCCGGAGAGGGGAATCGCCACCGGAGGTCTTCTTCATCGCCATGCTTGCCTCCGGAGCGATGAGTGAGTAGTCTACCTTGGACTATGGGTCCATAGCAGTAGCTAGATGGTTGTCTTCTCCACCATGTGCTTCATGTTTAGATCTCATGAGCTGCCCTACATGATTGAGATCACCGTTATGTAATATTATGATGTTGGTTTGTTGGGATCCGATGAATATTGGTGTTTATGATTAAGTTGCTGTACTGAATTATATCTTTTGTTATCTCTATGTTGTTTATGATCTTGCATGCTCTCCGTTGTTAGTAGCTATCTTGGCCGAGTAGTTGCTAGTGACTCCAAGAGGGGGTATTTATGCTCGATAGTGGGTTCATGTCTCTATTTCACCTGGGGGAGTGACAGAAACCTCTAAGGTGGTAGATGTGCTGTTGCTACTAGGGAGAAAACAACATTCATATGCTCAAGGGCATATGCTTTGTTTACATTACACACTTTGCTTAATGCAATTATCTGTTGTTCGCAACTTAATACTTTTGGGGTGTTCGGATTGATATCCCCGAGGGTGGATTATTAGTCATAGATGCAGTTGGATGGCGGTCTATGTATTTTGTTGTAATGCCCAGAGTAAATCTCATAGTGATCTTCTTGACATATCACGTTATCTTTATTCTATCAATTGCCCAACTGTAATTTGTTTACCCAGCATGTTATTTATCTATGGAGAGACACCACTAGTGAACTGTGGACCCCGGTCCTATTTTAATCATATTGCAATCACCTGTTTACTTTTCCCGCACTGTTTACTTTACTCGCATATTACTACTGTTTTCCACTCGATACACTCATAACCTTTGTTTCAAGCAAACCGGTGAGATTGACAACCTCATCGCAAGTTGGGGACAAAGTATTTGTTTGTGTGTGTGCAGGTTCCACAAACACCTTCAGTCGTCATCGTCTCTCTTCTCCTGATCGATAAACCTTGGTTTCTTAACTGAGGGAAAACTAGCCGCTGCACTCATCATACCTTCCTCTTGGGGTTCCCAACGGGCTGGTCATCACCACGCACAAGGACTGTCTGTTGCCACATTCACCTGAAGCATCAATCTCATCCAAGACTCCGAACAAAAAACTCAATAACCAATTATCCATTCTATCCTAGCGTCGATGCACGTTAAGTGTGTGACCCTACGGGTTCGAGAATATGCAAACATGATCTTCTATCAATAATCAATAGCGGGATCTGGAAACCCATATTGATTCCCACATATTCATCGATGATCATATTGGATGAACCACGATGCCAGGATTCAATTAATCCTGTATATGTATTCCCTTCGTCTCGCGATATTTTACTTGCCCGAGATTTGATCGTTGGTATCGACATACCTAGTTCAATCTCGTTCACAGCAAGTACTTTACTCGTTTCGTAATCCGATATCACTTTGTGATTAACTCCTTAACCACGTGCTTGCAAGCGGTGTTGATATCGATTACCGAGTGGGCCCGAAGTATATCTCTCTGACTCGGGAGGGACAAATTCCATCTCGATACATACAACCCAATAAGTACTTTCTGATCACCTGAGAGACACCTTTATGATCACCCTATCATAGGATGACGTTTGATGACCTCCAAGCTTTCTTCCGATACCAGGGAGTTGTATTATCTCATGGTCTAAGGAATGCAATACTTGACATATGAAAGGACACAGATGTCGCCTAGAGGGGGGGGTGAATAGGCGATATCAAATTTTACGAATGGCTTGAACAAAAGCAGAATTAAACTAGCGTTTATTTTGTCAAGCACACAAGACCTAAATAAACTAGGCTCACCTATGTGCACCAACAAGTTATGCTAAGCAATACAAGTAACAAGGTGATAGCAAGATATATGACTTCAAGCACGAAGGCTATCACAATGTAAAGTGCATAAGTAAAGAGCTCGGGTATAGGAATAACCGAGGCACGCGGAGATGATGATGTATTCCCGAGTTCCTCCCTTGAAAGGGAGTACGTCTCGTTGGAGGGGTGTGGTATCGCCACAAAGGCCTAACCAACGCCACAAAGGCCTCACCCTATTCTCCGGTGTGAGCTTGCGCCACAAAGGCCTAGCTCACTCTTCCACTAAGGGGTTCCTCAAGGCAGAACCGGGCCTTTACACAAATCTTGGGGCACACATCCACAACTTAATTGGAGGCTCCCAAGGATAGCCACCAAGGCTCCACAAAGCCACAAAGCCGTCTAGGGTTCCAAGAACCCAAGAGTAATAAGCTCACAAACTTTCACTTACTCGAATCTCCGGGGAGAACTCAAACCGATGCAACCTATGCAATGGCAAGGGCACACAAAGTGCTCAAATTCTTCTCACCCAAATCTCATCAAAGCAACTAATGCTATGGAGAGATATGAGAGGAAGAACAAAGGAAATCCACAAAGAACTTCAAGATCTAGATCCTCTATGTTCCCCTCACTTAGAGGAGAAATGGATTGGTGGAAATATAGATCTAGATCTCCTCTCTCTTTTCCCTCAAAAATATGCAAGAATCATGGCAGGAATGGAGGAGGGAGGGCAAGCTTGCAAAGTCAACAATGGAGGAGAGAGAAGCCAATTTCATGGCTGTTCCAAGGAGGAAGAAGGGGTATTTATACCCCCCCTCCAAAATCTGACCGTTACAGCCACTTACACCGGCTAAAGCCGGACTTAACACCGGCTATAGCCGGCCTAAAAAGTCCGGCCCTGGCCAGAAATAGCCGGACAAAAAGTCGGGTTGCAACAGAGACGAAATCTAGGCAGACCGGCTAAAGCCGGTCTGACCGGCTATTTCCGGCCCCGGGCCGGCTATTTCTGCCCCCACTGAAACAGCAGAAATACCAAAACGAAAACGGTAATAACTTGAGCATCCGGACTCCGTTTTCGATGATCTTGGGCTCATTGGAATCACCACAACGAGCTCTACAACTTCATCCATAGAAACATCATAGTCCAACAAGGGAGTATAAAACCAAATGATGAAAGGTTTGATCTCTCTACGAAGACAAACCGGTAAAACCTCCAAACATCAAAAACGCAATAAGAGTTTCATGCGAAATCCGTTTTTGATGAGCTAGAGCTTGTCATGGAAATAACCACAAGCTCTAGAACCTCACATGGATAAAACCCAAATAAGAACCAAGAAAGATGATGCCAAGTATGCAAAGGTTTGAGCTCTCTCCGAACGATACAATTAAGTTACTCACTCGAGAGCCCCTCTTGATAGAATGGCTACCGATCCTATAACCCGGTCTCACAACTAACACCATGAGACCGGTAAGAAAGAAACCCTATCAATATCATACCTTTGCCTTGAGCATTCCACTTGAGGTGGATAATGATGATCTTGATCTTCTCAAGTTGGACCACCTTTCTTGATTGAGCTTGCTTGTTGAAGTCTTGCGGATTGCTCCTCCATACTCCACTATGGAAGAGACTCTCTTTAAGCATATCTTCACATATCCATGATCACAATATAGATGGCAAGCTTCAAGCATATGTTCTCTTCTAGTTGCTCATCTTGAACTTGCGCTTTGTCTTGATCAATCCTTGAGCCAATTCTTCTTTCTCCATAATGATGGTGTCTTGAGGATACACATGAGAGCTCATTCAATCTTATTCTTCAAGACACGCTTGACATAAGCTCAACTCCCTTAAGACCAATCTTTGGATCACTCCTTGAATAACACCTTGGTAAACACATAATATTCTTCTTACAACATTGACTCCAACAAATGGTTCAAGCATTGTCTATGGACAAGTCCTACACATATAACTCAATACAACCATTAGTCCATAGGGATTGTCATTAATTACCAAAACCACACATGGGGCTCGATATGATCTTTCAATCTCCCCCATTTTGGTAATTGATGACAATCTCTTTGAGAGGGTTTATATAATGAATTCAAAGAACCAAAATAGTTGTACTAACATCAAATACTACAAAAGTATGTGATGTTAGTAAAACCACCATATATAGAGCAAACTCCCCCACAATCTATGCACGTGTGAATGATCTTGATTTCATTGCATATATTGCCAACCAAGGTTGTTGGTGGAGTTTCCACTATATACTCAACCATGCAAAGCATGCAAGGCAAATGCTTAAGAACAAACCAAAGCATAAAAACCAATTCCCTTTAAACCCTCGAAACTTCTCCCCCATTGGCATCCATTGCCAAAATGGGCGAAAAACTTAGAAGGCCAATATAGTGTGAGTTCCTCCAAAATGGTGTGCATATCCAAAAGAAATAAGTGAAGACACATGCACATATACAAAGACAAATATATGATGGAAACCAAACTATATTGAGGATCAAAGATTGCAAAAAAAATAAGATAACACGATGGATAAACTTCAACAAATGAAGAGAGCAATCAAACAATCCAAAGAACAAATTGAATAGATATATTATGATAAGATTGAAAAGGTGCTCTAAATAATATGAGGAAGCTCCCCAAGGTGTGTGCACAAAATATTCTATTTGAGTTGAAGTATAAGGTGCACACACATGGAATCATCACTCCCTCAACATTATTCAAAACAAAATGATACCAAGTGAAATTAAATACTATGCTAACCGCAAAATGGTGCTTCAAATGAAATGAGGAAGCTCCCCAAGGTACGTGCAAAAATTGGAATGTTTGTATTTGAATACAATTTGCACAACATGGAATCCTCACTCCCTCAATAACATTTAAAACGCAACCATTTGCAAGAGATCATAGAGAAGAAATTAAGCTTAACACTTGCATCAAAGAAATGGTTGAGCAAAAAGTAAGGGATAACATATAAAAGGCTCAACCAAAGGAATGTGTGATAGGAATGACAAAGAATATTATAAGACTAACACAAGGTAAGCATAGAGCATCCACATAGTCTTCAATGAATGATATAACTTAGCATTCCATCCCAACACATAAGGTTCAAATAAGATATCAAATAATGAGATATCATCTCTCATGTGTATAAGTTTCTAAGTAGATAATATCACAAAGATAATTATCACAAAGAAACATGTACACACAAAATAGATACTAAGAATAGAACATGATATCCAAAATGAAGTCATGAAATATACCAACGAGATTTTTGCTTTTAAAGCATGGCCTAAGGCTCAATTTATCTTATTGTATATTGATGAACTTCAACCACAAACATGTCAAAGACATCGTAAATATCAACAAGGGAAAGAAGATAGTTGTGATGCTTTGATAAAAACAACAAGTATCAAAACGAAGGATACCAAACGGAAGAAATAAATTTAAAATTTCATCAATATTGCACATGTGAGCTTATTGAGGAATTGATATGCAAAAAGATTGCTAAGTTGACATATATGGGATAGGAGAATCATGAGCATGATTTTTATATGTTCCCAATAATATGTCCTCATCTCAACTTGCTCACATTTGCAATAAAGAGGTTTCATTAGAATCCTTGCAAGAACCACATGATTTTCAAATAAAGATATCCATGCCAAGAAACAACCTACACAAGGTTGGACGCTAGAAAAGTATGCATAAAAAGATACTTGTTACCGAGATATTAAAGGTAGGATGTAGTAGATAGGAGTTTGATGACCCACAAGTATAGGGGGTGTATCGTAGTACTTTCGATAAATAAGAGTGTCGAACCCAACGAGGAGCAGAAGGTGTTGATGAGCAGTTTTGATCAAGGAATCACTGTAAATACTAGCAAACAGGTTTTCAGGAGTATTTGGTAATACGAGTAAATAAAGTGCGAGTAAATAAAAGATAGTAGTGACAATTGCAGCAAGTGGCCCAATCCTTTATTCAGCAAAGGACAAGCCGGTTGTGTTCTTATAATAACCAAACGTTCTCGAGGACACACGGGAGGTTTCTGTCAAGAGCTTTCGCTTCATAGAGCCAATAGTATTTATTGATTTGGTAAGTGTTATGGGAGTGAACCTGTGCTAGCGCACTACCCTTACTAGGATAAATACACACTTGTGATTATACCCCTTGCAAGCATCCGCAAATACAAGTAAGTAATTAAGATAAATCTAACCACAGCCTTAAACTCTAGGATCCTACGCTCCCTGGTGCAATGGTTTCCCAACGGAGGTTTAGGTTTCTGTCACTCCAGCAACCCCACAATTGGTAGCCAAATACACAATGCATCTCACTAGGCCCATAAATGGTGAAGTATCATGTAGTCGACGTTCACATGACACCACTAGTGAAATAGCACCACAACAATATCAAACCATTAAATATTTCTCAACAATAATTCACTACTAACATCTTGACTTCTCCCATGTCCTCAAGAACTAAACGAACTACTCACAAGACATCATATGGATCATGATCAGAGGTGAAATAATGGTAAATAACAATCTAGACATAAACCTTAATTCAACGGTTCCACTCAATAGCATCAACTACAAGAGTAATCAACACCGGGAAAGTTTCCCCTATGAATATACAAGATCCAACTCAAGATGTTACAGCGGGATGGCAAGGTGATGATGGAGACGAAGGTGCTGGTGATGGTGATGATGATGATGATGATCCCGATGAAGTCCGGTGCGACGGTGATGACGATGGCGACGATCTCCCCTCTCCGGGAAGGAATTTCCCCGGCAGATTTCTCTCTGCCTGAGAGCTTTCTCTCTCTGGTGTTCTCCGCCCCGCAGAGGCGGCTGTGTCTAACTCTGAACCCCCCCCTCACTTAGGTTTTCGGGGACGATGATGTACGCGAAGGGGCGAGACCAGAGGTGGGCCAGGGCCCCCTCACACAGGGCTGGCGCGGCCAGGGGGCTGGCCGCGCCGCCCTAGCGTGTGGGCCACCCCTGGCCCCTCTCGACTCCTCCTTCTGGCTCCGTGAGTCTTCTGGGAAATTATAATTTCTGGGTATTTTTCTGGAATTTTCCTGATCTTCAAAATATGGTCTCCTGATGGTCCTTTTTCCAGCAGATTCCTGACTCCGGCAGCAGCTCCTCTGATGATCATCAAACATGTGAAAACAAAGGAAATAACATAAGTATCATATCTAAATATGAAATATATCAATGAATAACAGTAAATTATGATACAAAATAGTGATGCAAATTGGACGTATCAACCCCCCCAAGCTTAGACCTCGCTTGTCCCCAAGCGAAAAGCTAAACTCGGTAAACATGACCACAGGTTTATGGAGTGAAGTGTCGATAATCAAAATACGAACAAGAAGCATCACATTCACTAAGGCACAAATTATAATAGACAGCAACTTCCCTTTATAAGATGTAAACTTGCTATAGGTAAAAGGGAATCACATGTAAGGATGCACAAGGTAAATTATAATTGGCAATGGCAAACCTTAGTTCTTGGTCAAAGAATGGAGAACAAGCTGTTCTCTCTTTTTAAACGGAGTCTTTTAAAACAGAGCTAATATAGCAAAGACTATATGCTCAACAAAGTAAACTTTTGCATTCTAAGAAAGCTTTCAAAGATGTATTCCTTCAGACAAAAGCATTATACAAAAACAAGGAAGGTAATAAACATGATTAAACGGATCAACATATGGATGAGTGAAACATAACAACTCAAACGCTTGCTTGAGATAGAGGGAAATAGGTTGACTCAACATAAAAGTAAAAGATAGGCCCTTCGCAGAGGGAAGCAGGGATTAAACATGTGCTAGAGCTTTTTATTTGTAAAACAGAGGTAAAAATTGTTTTGAGAGGTGGTTGCTTTTGTCAACGACTAGCAACGGAGTTCTTGATATCTTCCATACTAAACAAGTGAGAGCGGTTCCGAGATGTTTAATTAGTTGGCACTTTGGTGCTCTTTTAAAACTTTGCACTCCTCCCCACCTTTTTTCCTTTCTCAAACCATGGCTAACCGATTCCATCGGGTGCCGACCAACTTTCACAATCCATTGGAGGAGTGCCTTTTTCTTTCTTTTTAGAATTAAGATTATAATGGTCTGACCAGCTCTCTTGCAAAATTAATGACGAGCAGATGAAGCTGCCTAGTCGAGGGGTACTTAATTTAGTATGGAAGATAACAAACCTATCCACTACGTCCTCATGAGCTAAAAACAGTGGCACAAAATGAGAAATGTTTGAAAGTTTTTGAAAGGTAGCACATGAAAATTTACTTGGAATGGCTTAAAATACCATGCATAGGAATTTATAGTGGACTCTTTGGAAGTGACTTGGCTTTTGGGAATTGGATGCACGAGAAGTATTTCCTCTCAGTACAGGTTTTTGGTTAGCAAGGCTGGGTAGCAAGCATAAGAGTTGCATGAAACAAACAAACATACATATAATAAGAACGATCATGCAAACTCCCCTGAAAGTACAATGATTTTAACTTTAAGAATAACAATGCTTATAAGCCAAACATAAGGAAAACTGAAGTGATGTAACTACAAGCACTTCTTCAATCTTTTCTACTCAAACTTCAAGGTAAAGTTGCTACTGACCAAGCTAGGTTTGCCAAAACCAACTGAATCTACTCATGTTCCCAATGTAATACCAATACCAATCAACAAGACTAGTCACATAAGAGAGATTGCAGACTAGCATAAAGTGTGCGAAAAGTAAACGATAAAAATTCTCATTAATATTTCATCACCGCAACTCACACCAAGGGATACAAAGATAACTAACTAAGGAGGATACTTCCAACTGCAAACTATTCTATATGATAACTTCTCTATTCATGATAAGACTCTACTTGAAAAGTAAATAAACAGAAGGTAATGATGTGATACCGCGGCACTCCCCCAAGCTTGGAACAATCCAAGGGGATGCCTATACCGATGACGAATTACTCCTTTGGTGGTGGCGGCGCAATCATGATTGGGGTGAGAAAATTCTCTAACATCCTGTGAAGCCTATTGTTCTCCTCTCGAAGTATCTCCACCTCCATCCTAAGAGCTCGATATTTATCACACAACTCATTGGTGACCCGAAGGGCTTCCACTGATGCAGGGTAGGAGCTGAGGTCAAGAACTGGTGGTATTGGTCCCTGCAAATTATGAGAAAAAGCGCGTCCAGTGTTAGTCGATCCTACAAAAGTTGGTTCTCTTGTCCTTGATCCAGCGGTAATCTGTCCCTCCTTCAGCTTGGGATTTTGGTGATCGTCCTCCGGAGGTGTCTTCTCCTTGTCACCACTTGAAGAGGCCATGACTCCCCAAAGCTTAAGATCAACTCCTGACAGAAACAGCTCGAAACAAAACACGACGAGAAAACGATATACAGACCTCGGGGACTCCGGGGGGGTTAAATAGGCGAAAATTATACATCGAAACGAAGTCACAGGAGGAAACTGGGACGGAAAAGAGTTCCGAGGCGTTCTCACACGGGGGTGGCGCGGCCAGGGGTGGGCCCGCGCCACCCGTGTGTGAGACCCACACGGACTTCTTTTTCTCCCCGTTTTCGTCTCGTGATTTTTCATATTTATTAAAAACAGCAAAAATATTAAAAGAAGAACTTTTCGCAAAACTTTTCTGACTAGAACTGTTACCTATTCGAAAACGAACTCTGCAGGTTCCTGCAGTTTGTCTTGGATGTAATCTTCCGGAGAAATTGTTTCAATAACATCAACATCTTCATTATATGAATCTCCAGAAATATAATGTTTGAGTCTTTGCCCATTCACCACTTGTGTAGAATCATCTTTCAATGAAGCAATCTTAATAGCACCTGAGCGGTACACTTCCACAATAACATATGGTCCTTCCCATTTAGAAAGTAATTTTCCTGCAAAAAATCTGAGACGAGACCTATACAATAGAACTTTCTCACCAACATGAAACTCTCTCTTAAGAATTCTCTTATCATGCCATTGCTTGACTTTCTCTTTGAAAAGTCTGGCATTCTCATACGCTTCGTTTCTCCACTCATCTAGAGAACTCAAATCTAACAACCTCTTCTTACCGGCTAGTTTAAAATCTCTATTAAGCTCTCTCACTGCCCAAAAAGCTTTGTGTTCTAATTCTAAGGGCAAGTGACACGCTTTTCCATAAACCATCTTATAAGGAGACATACCCATTGGATTCTTATAAGCAGTTCTATAAGCCCATAAAGCGTCATTTAACTTACTAGCCCAGTTTTTCCTAGATCTACTAACATTCTTCTGCAAGATAGACTTAATCTCTCTATTTGAAAGCTCTACCTGCCCACTAGTTTGGGGATGATAAGCAGAAGCAATTCTATGATTGACATCATACTTAGCAAGAGTCTTTCTAAAACTACCGTGAATAAAATGACAACCTCCGTCAGTCATAAGATATCTAGGCACTCCGAACCTAGGAAAAATAACATCCTTAAGCATTTTTAACGAAGTCTCACCATCGGCACTCTTTGTAGGTATGGCTTCTACCCATTTAGTAACATAATCAACAGCAACAAGTATATGGGTATAGCCTTTTGAAGGAGGAAAAGGACCCATAAAGTCAAATCCCCAACAATCAAACGGTTCAATAACTAGAGTGTAATTCATAGGCATTTCATTGCGTCTAGAAATATTACCAACTCTTTGACATTCATCACAAGATAAAACGTACCTTCTGGCATCTTTAAAGAGGGTTGGCCAATAAAAACCTGATTGTAGAACCTTCTGTGCGGTTCTATCTCCAGCATGATGCCCTCCATAAGCACTGCTATGGCATTTTCTTAATATCTCTTGTTGCTCGTATTCCGGTACGCATCTTCTCATAATACCATCAACTCCTTCTTTATATAAATGTGGGTCATCCCAAAAATAATGCCTCAAATCATAGAAGAATTTTCTTCTTTGCTGAGCTGTAAAGGTCGGAGGCAAATACTTGGAAACAATAAAGTTAGCATAATCAGCATACCAAGGAAGGTCTCGTGAAGTTACATTAATTGCAGCCAACTGTTCATTTGGGAAACTATCATTAACAGGAATAGGATCAAAAGAAATATTTTCCAATCTAGACAAGTTATCAGCCACAGGATTTTCAGCACCTTTCCTATCTATGATATGCAAATCAAACTCTTGTAAAAGCAACACCCATCTAATAAGCCTAGGCTTAGCATCCTTCTTAGTCATAAGATATCTAATAGCAGCGTGATCAGTATGAATAGTGACCTTAGAATCAACAATGTAAGATCTAAACTTATCACATGCAAAAACAACAGCAAGAAACTCTTTCTCAGTAGTAGCATAATTTTTCTGAGCAGCATCAAGAGTCTTACTAGCATAATGAATAACATTCAACTTATTATCTACGCGCTGTCCAAGAACAGTACCAATAGCAAAATCACTAGCATCACACATAATTTCAAAAGGTAAATTCCAATCAGGTGGTTGAACAATAGGAGCAGTAGTTAAAGCCTTCTTAAGAGTTTCAAAAGCTTCCTTACAATCATCATCAAAGACGAATGGTACATCCTTTTGAAGAAGATTGGTAAGAGGCTTTGAAATCTTAGAGAAATCTTTAATAAACCTCCTATAGAAACCAGCATGACCAAGAATACTACGAATACCTTTAACATCTCTTGGACATGGCATTTTCTCAATTGCCTCCACTTTTGCTCTGTCAACTTCAATACCTTTTTCAGAGATTTTATGTCCAAGGACAATTCCTTCATTTACCATAAAGTGGCATTTCTCCCAATTAAGAACAAGATTAGTTTCTTCGCATCTCTGCAAAACTTTATCAAGGTTGTGCAAACAATTATCAAAAGAAGTTCCATAGACGGAAAAATCGTCCATGAAGACCTCCACAATTTCTTCACAAAAGCCATGAAAAATATCAGACATACATCTTTGAAAAGTAGCAGGAGCATTGCATAAACCAAACGGCATACGTCTATAAGCATAAGTTCCATAAGGACAAGTAAAAGTGGTTTTCTCTTGATCATCCTTCTTAACAGCAATTTGAGAGAAACCAGAATAACCATCAAGGAAACAAAAATGAGTCTTCTTAGACAACCTTTCTAGCATTTGATCTATAAACGGTAAAGGGTAATGATCTTTCTTAGTAACTTTGTTTACCTTCCTATAATCAATGCACATTCTATAACCAACAACTACCCTTTGAGGAATAAGCTCGTTATTCTCATTAGGTACAACAGTCATACCTCCTTTCTTAGGAACACAATGAACAGGACTAACCCATCTACTATCAGCAATAGGATAAATAATACCAGCATCAAGGAGTTTTAATACCTCATTCCTTACCACATCCTTCATCTTGGGAATTAAGCGGCGTTGATGCTCTACAACTGGCTTTGCGTCTTTCTCCATATTAATGGCATGCTGACATAAAGTAGGAGAAATCCCTTTTAAATCATCAAGAGTATATCCCATAGCTCCTCGGTGTTTCTTCAATATCTCCAATAATCTTTCTTCTTCCTTTCCTGAAAGTTTAGAACTAATAATAACAGGATATATTTTCTTATCATCAATATAAGCATATTTGAGATCATCAGGCAAAGGTTTTAATTCAAACACCGGATCTTCTCTAGGCGGCAAAGTGGTACCAAGATCCTCCACAGGTAGATTATGCTTGAGTAATGGTGGTTGACGAAGAAGAATATCGTCAATCTCTTCTTTTTCCTTGCTAAAAACATCACTTTCGTGATCTTCCATGAATTGCTGCAAGGCATTATTAGGGGCAAGAGCAATAGAAGCAAGCTGCTCAACTCGAAAATTTTCATTAGGCGTGTCATTTTCATAAGAAGTCTTAGCAAACTTGGAAAAATTAAACTCATAAGACTCTCCATTAAACTTAGTAAAAAATTTCTCTTTCTTACAATCTATTATGGCGCCACAAGTGTTCAAAAAGGGTCTACCAAAAATAATAGGACAAGTTTCACTAGCCTCCTTACCAAGTACAAGAAAATCAGTAGGGTACTTAGTCTTACCGCAAAGAACTTCCACATCTCGAACAATACCAAGAGGCCAAATGGTCTCTCTATTAGCAAGCTGAACAACCACATCAATATCTTCAAGTTCACAAGCGCCAATCTCGTGCATAATTTCTTTATAAAGCTCTAAGGGAATAGCACTTGCACTAGCACCAATATCACATAAACCATAATAGCAATGATCTCCAATCCTGACAGAAATAACAGGAACACTTGCTTTCCTGTGCTTTTTAGGATGCGAGAGAATGTTAGAAGCATCTTCACAAAAAAGAATATATCCATCTCCTACATCTTTAGTAACAAGATATTTCAATATAGCAACAGGAGACTTAATAGTAATTTGCTCATCAGGCTCTGCAGCTTTCTTAGTACTTTTATTAGACACACTTACCAAAGTAGAATACCTTTTTACCTTAGCAGGGAAAGGTGTCTTCTCAATATAAGGTTCAGGAATGATGCTATCAACCGTGCAAACTTCTGTAGCTGCAGCAGGTATATGACTAATAGAATCTTTGTAAGGCGCATGATATTTGTTCCAATCTTTCTTTGGAACATCAATATAAGAGGCAAAGGCCTTAAGACAATTAGCAAGTATTTGAGAATCAAGACCATAAGCAGCGCTAACACTATGAAAGTCATCGGTTCCCATAAAAGATTTAATGCATTCATAATCATAGTTTATACCTGACTTCCTACCTTTGTCGTTTTCCCAACCTTCAGCATTCTCTTTTATACGGTCAAGAAGTTTCCACTTGGCATCTTCTTTCATATGAGTGAATGATCCAAAACAAGAAGCATCCAAATAATCCTTATCAGGAAGAGTAAGCCGCGCATAAAAATTATCAATAACAATATTATTAGGGAGCTCATGAATGGGGCATTTGAGCATTAGTAACTTCAATCTCCCCCACGCTTGGGCAATACTCTCTCCATCATGAGGCCAAAAATTATATATCTTGTTACGGTCTTTATGAATTTCACTTGGAGGATAAAACTTGGAATAAAAGAGAGGCACAATATCCTCCCATGCCATAGATGGACCATCTTGGAGTAGTCGATACCACTCTTCAGCTTTGCCTTTCAATGATATAGAGAATAATTTCTTCTTGACCTGGCTTGGTGAAATACCTGCACACCTGAACAACTCGCATAATTCATGTATAAACAATAAGTGATCACCCGGATGGACAGTTCCATCTCCTGAATAGCAGTTATCCATAATACGCCCAACAATTTTCATAGGTATTTTCAAAGGATCAATTTCAGCAGGCGGTGGTGGTGGTGGTTCCTCCGCATGTGCAGCAGCAGCAGTAGTAGTAGGTGTGTTTCCAAATAGGAAACCAAATGGAGAATTCCCCATAGCAGAATAAAAATAAAAGACAAAATAAAACAATACTCACAGTGACGGTTACCTTTTCCAATTCCACTCTTCAATAGCGCTACACTCCCCGGCAACGGCGCCAGAAAATAGTCTTGATGACCCACAAGTATAGGGGGTGTATCATAGTACTTTCGATAAATAAGAGTGTCGAACCCAACGAGGAGCAGAGGGTGTTGATGAGCAGTTTTGATCAAGGAATCACTGTAAATACTAGCAAACAGGTTTTCAGGAGTATTTGGTAATACGAGTAAATAAAGTGCGAGTAAATAAAAGACAGTATTGACAATTGCAGCAAGTGGCCCAATCCTTTATTCAGCAAAGGACAAGCCGGTTGTGTTCTTATAATAACCAAACGTTCTCGAGGACACACGGGAGGTTTCTGTCAAGAGCTTTCGCTTCATAGAGCCAATAGTATTTATTGATTTGGTAAGTGTTATGGGGGTGAACCTGTGCTAGCGCACTACCCTTACTAGGATAAATACACACTTGTGATTATACCCCTTGCAAGCATCCGCAAATACAAGTAAGTAATTAAGATAAATCTAACCACATCCTTAAACTCTAGGATCCTACGCTCCCTGGTGCAATGGTTTCCCAACGGAGGTTTAGGTTTCTGTCACTCCAGCAACCCCACAATTGGTAGCCAAATACACAATGCATCTCACTAGGCCCATAAATGGTAAAGTATCATGTAGTCGACGTTCACATGACACCACTAGTGAAATAGCACCACAACAATATCAAACCATTAAATATTTCTCAACAATAATTCACTACTAACATCTTGACTTCTCCCATGTCCTCAAGAACTAAACGAACTACTCACAAGACATCATATGGATCATGATAAGAGGTGAAATAATGGTAAATAACAATCTGGACATAAACCTTAATTCAACGGTTCCACTCAATAGCATCAACTACAAGAGTAATCAACACCGGGAAAGTTTCCCCTATGAATATACAAGATCCAACTCAAGATGTTACAGCGGGATGGCAAGGTGATGATGGAGACGAAGGTGCTGGTGATGGTGATGATGATGATGATGATGATCCCGATGAAGTCCGGTGCGACGGTGATGACGATGGCGACGATCTCCCCTCTCCGGGAAGGAATTTCCCCGGCAGATTTCTCTCTGCCGGAGAGCTTTCTCTCTCTGGTGTTCTCCACCCCGCAGAGGCGGCTGTGTCTAACTCTGAACCCCCCCCCCTCACTTAGGTTTTCGGGGACGATAATGTACGCGAAGGGGCGAGACCAGAGGTGGGCCAGGGCCCCCTCACACAGGGCTGGCGCGGTCAGGGGGCTGGCCGCGCCGCCCTAGCGTGTGGGCCACCCCTGGCCCATCTCAACTCCTCCTTCTGGCTCCGTGAGTCTTCTGGGAAATTATAATTTCTGGGTATTTTTCTGGAATTTTCCTGATCTTCAAAATATGGTCTCCTGATGGTCCTTTTTCCAGCAGATTCCTGACTCCGGCAGCAGCTCCTCCGATGATCATCAAACATGTGAAAACAAAGGAAATAACATAAGTATCATATCTAAATATGAAATATATCAATGAATAACAGTAAATTATGATACAAAATAGTGATGCAAATTGGACGTATCAGAGTTCTTCAATAATCCTAGCTTGCCTCAAATTATCATTTAGTCACCACTTCATCCTTATTATTGAGACAAGCACCAATATATCTCCATGTACCTAAAACAAAGTTCAAGTACAAGATGGTCCCCAAACTCATTGGGTCCAAAGTAGTTAGAAACTACAACATATAGGACAAACTTCACATAAATATGTGCATATATATATGAGATTGAATTTCATGCACATCTTAGCCGATTTTGGATTTGACGGAGCTTCTCATATATATTTGATCAAAGAAAGAAAAGCATACCATAAAGTATACATTTAGTAAATATGCATGCACAAGACTTTCTAGAGCCAAAGAAGATACAATTTGGACAAAACACCAAGAAGGACAAGCGAGCACACAAAATTGTGAAGCGACAAAAGGTTGTCCAAATTATATCAAAGAATCAAATCAACACAAGATTGACTCAAAAGTTCAATTAGTGAACCAAGCAAAAGCCAATGAGCAAAAAGCATAACTAAAACACACATGCTCAAAGACATATCTCATTTTAAGAGTAAGAATAAATAATAAGGAATGAGATCACCAACTCCCAAAGAGAGCAAGGTTCAAACAAACAAACCAAACTCTCCACACTTTTTATGATGGCACACTAAGTACCAAAAAGAAAAGATTTGTCTTCCAACAAAAACCAATAAAAAATGAAATAAGCACAAAGAGTGTGTTATAACAAAAATAGGAGAGCTCCCCCAAGATTAGTGCATTATTTATGATTTTGCATTTGAATACAAAATACACACAAGTGGGATCATCACATATACCTACATAGAAATAACACAAGACAAGTTCAACGAAATCAAATGGAATAACAAAAGTCACGGAAGACAATGGGAGCTAAAACAAATACATTTTTGGCTAGAGATAAGGCAATTAAAAGCAATAGTCAATGTAAAGATGATCAATATACATGTGCCACATGATATAGTACCAATTGTCCAAGAACAAGAGGTATTTGGATTTATTTCCCGGTGGTAGTTTACATATAAATCCAAGATCATCTTCACAACAAAGAAGCATATGGAAAAGGATAAGAATTAAAAATCATGCTAAAAAGATATTCTTGATAGACTCAAATAGTTAAACAATCACGCAAAGCAATGATTAGGATAACTTGAAGAAAATGGTTTTCCAACTTTGATGTAGCATTCCACATTTTAGGAAAACCCTACCAAGAAAGTATCTCACAAACAATATCCAAAACAAGAGCAATAAAACAATTTGGCAAATTAGAACTTCTTTGAGCAAACATGCCACATAGACGCAAAATAATTTACAATATCAACACTATGTGGCACAACCTCAAATATACACATTATATTGGTTTGTAGTATGCACAAAGCATATTACTCCCCCATAATGTGATAAAGCATTTCTTTTCACAAGAGGTAAATAAAATCCAACAAGAGATGATTAATGGACATTATAGAATTTGAATTTCTCATGAGAATGACATACCACATAGAAACTAGATAATCTTTAAATATCAACACTAAGTGGTATTCCTCATGTACACACATTTTTAGGATTATGAAGTGCAAAAGCATATCACTCTCCCAAAATGGGATGAACCATTAATCTCTCACAAGAGCCAACAAGATACAAGAAATATGCAAAAGGCTCAACAAGAACAACCGTACATGGTGTGCAAACCAACATGCACATGCTTGATTACTCAAAATGAAGCAAGTAGGAAGCACAACATATACAAACATATGCAAGATACAAAACCCAACACATGCAAAGGGGCGAGTAACTTTCAATGTAGATAAGTTGAATACATGTTACCGCAAGGAGGAACATTGGATATATGATAGACACAAGCTAATCCCTTGACTTGACTTGAGAAAATATAATTGATGAAGATCCCTTAATTCTTCATGATATTGCAAAGTCTCCAATGCCCTCCAACAACACCTATTGTTCAAGTAATGGCTTGTTGGTCCCTAACCAAGTTGGGTCCTAAGAGGTTAGTAACAATAGGTTTGGCAACCCAAATGGTTCTTTTCTTGACACCACTTTGAGTACCAACAAATTTGGAAAACACATTACCAACCTTATCCTTGCAAAGTGAATATACATCCTCAATTATGATAGGGTTGGATGAGTTACCACTAATGCATGAAGAAGATAGGTGACCCTTCTCATGGCATATGTAGCAAGTTCTTTTCTTCACCTTCTTCTCACTTGATTTCTCCACAAGGGGAGCATTAGCTTGAATTTTCTTGGGAAGTGACTTTTCTTCAACTTGAGGTTGAGCAAGGGCTTGAACTTGAGGCCGCTTCCCTTGTTGCTTCTCACTAAGTGCCTTTTTCTTCAAAGGGCAAGATCTAACATGGTGCCCTTCAATTTTGCACTTGAAGCAAACAATCTTGGCCAAATTCTTGACTTGTTCTTGGCCCTTCTCCTTCTTGTATATTTTGGACTTCTTCTTGTAGTTAGAGATAAATCCAAGTCCACTCTTGTCATTGGGGGATTTTTGCACACTCAAGATCTTATTGAGTGTGGACTTCCCTTCATGACGTTTTTCCAAGTCTTTCTTCAACAAAGTAACTTGGGCCTTGAGCTCTTTGATTTCCTCTACATGGTTAGTGACAACACAAGTACTAGTGGAAGTAGAGGCTACATTTTTAGAGCAACAAGGCAAGGAGGGTAATTCATCACTAGATGTAGAAATAGTATGAGTGGATGAATTACTAGTACTAGCACATGGCAATATTGCATTTTGGGAAATAGTGCTAGTGCCCACATGAGGCTCACAAGATGTTACCTTTGTAGATATAGCCTCATGAGCTAACTTTAGGCGAGCATGGGACACTAGAAGATCCTCATTAGAGCTAGATAGCTTTTCATGAATTTCTTCCAATTTCCCATACTTGCTAGTTAGCAATTCAAGTTGAGCCCTTAGCTCAACATTCTCCTTCAAAATAGATGCTTCACAAGAAGTAGAGTTAGTAGCACAAGAATCATTATCATGAGCAATAGGAGAAGACAACTTGGCAAGAGCGAGGTCACGTTCTTTAGTGAGTTTAGAAATAATTTCATTACATGACTCCTCAATGGATTCAAGCTTCTCCTCAAGAGAAACCCGAAGCTCTTGCTCTTCCTCTAGAGCATATTTTAAATCATGGATATCATTGGCATACTCACGCTCAAGAGAAAACATTTTATCAATTTATTCTTCCTTCATCTCAATGAGTTTCGTGCTCTCAATAGCACAAGTCATGATTTCAAAGAAGTTGGGCAAAATATTTTTATGGTTATGCAAAGCATCAAAGACCACCTTACCCTTCTTGTTTAAATACTCAATATAGTCTTCTTCATTTTCCTCATCCTCACCATTGTCCTCAACATCATTATGATTTGAAGATCTAGCCATAAGGCATATGTTGGAACCGTGAGAAGAAGAAGATGAAGAAATGCTTGAAGCTCCATTCAAGACCTTGTCTTGGCCCAAAGACTCTTCGGTTTCCTCTATATGGTTAACATCACAAATACTAGAGGAAATAGAAGCATTTGTATCATGGCAACAAGACAAAGCAAGCATATCATCATGAGATTTATTCAAGAAATTTACACATGATATGCAAGGACTATCAACACAAGCATGTAAAACATTTATGGGGCTACAAGTGTTTAAGTCCAAAGATGAAGCATTGCAATGAGATAGAGATGAAGGATCATCAAAAGTAAGCATACTATCACCATTGCAAGTTTCATCACCACTCACCATATCATTACCTTGTGTCTTGCCACACTTTGGTGAAGTGGATGAAAGTTCATTGCGGCCGGAAGTGGAAGGAATACAATCATCCCCAATAAACTTGGACACACCATATTTTTCTTGAAGCTTTGTCCATATCTCATGAGCGCTCCGAAAAGGCGTGATGGAGAAGGTAACTACATTGCTCAAAGCATTAACAATCACATGAGTAGCTTGAGCATTGAGATACAAGTTTTTCTCATCCTCTAAAGATAGATTTTGAGTATCCTTTGGAGGAGAAAAACCCGCATCTACAATTCGCTCCATAGATGGGTCCATGACCCGAAAATAATTAAGCATGTGAATTTTCCAAGTATCATAATTTGTGCCATCAAATATAGAAGTGTTATTGTGCACTAATCCCCTAGCCGACATCTTTGCTCTCAAGGCGGTGAAGCCTAAAATGAGAGACCGGGCTCTGATACCAATTGAAAGGACACAGATGTCGCCTAGAGGGGGGTGAATAGGCGATATCAAATTTTACGAATGGCTTGAACAAAAGCAGAATTAAACTAGCGTTTATTTTGTCAAGCACACAAGACCTAAATAAACTAGGCTCACCTATGTGCACCAACAACTTATGCTAAGCAATACAAGTAACAAGGTGATAGCAAGATATATGACTTCAAGCACGAAGGCTATCACAATGTAAAGTGCATAAGTAAAGATCTCGGGTATAGGAATAACCGAGGCACGCGGAGACGATGATGTATTCCCGAGTTCCTCCCTTGAAAGGGAGTACGTCTCGTTGGAGGGGTGTGGTATCGCCACAAAGGCCTAACCAACGCCACAAAGGCCTCACCCTATTCTCCGGTGTGAGCTTGCGCCACAAAGGCCTAGCTCACTCTTCCACTAAGGGGTTCCTCAAGGCGGAACCGGGCCTTTACACAAATCTTGGGGCACGCATCCACAACTTAATTGGAGGCTCCCAAGGATAGCCACCAAGGCTCCACAAAGCCACAAAGCCGTCTAGGGTTCCAAGAACCCAAGAGTAATAAGCTCACAAACTTTCACTTACTCGAATCTCCGGGGAGAACTCAAACCGATGCAACCTATGCAATGGCAAGGGCACACAAAGTGCTCAAATTCTTCTCACCCAAATCTCATCAAAGCAACTAATGCTATGGAGAGATATGAGAGGAAGAACAAAGGAAATCCACAAAGAACTTCAAGATCTAGATCCTCTATGTTCCCCTCACTTAGAGGAGAAATGGATTGGTGGAAATATAGATCTAGATCTCCTCTCTCTTTTCCCTCAAAAATATGTAAGAATCATGGGAGGAATGGAGGAGGGAGGGCAAGCTTGCAAAGTCAACAATGGAGGAGAGAGAAGCCAATTTCATGGCTGTTCCAAGGAGGAAGAAGGGGTATTTATACCCCCCCTCCAAAATCTGACCGTTACAGCCACTTACACCGGCTAAAGCCGGACTTAACACCGGCTATAGCCGGCCTAAAAAGTCCGGCCCTGGCCAGAAATAGCCAGACAAAAAGCCGGGTTGCAACAGAGACGAAATCTGGGCAGACCGGCTAAAGCCAGTCTGACCGGCTATTTTCGGCCCCGGGCCGGCTATTTCCGCCCCCACTGAAACAGCAGAAATACCAAAACGAAAACGGTAATAACTTGAGCATCCGGACTCCGTTTTCGATGATCTTGGGCTCGTTGGAATCACCACAACGAGCTCTACAACTTCATCCATAGAAACATCATAGTCCAACAAGGGAGTATAAAACAAAATGATGAAAGGTTTGACCTCTCTACGAAGACAAACCGGTAAAACCTCCAAACATCAAAAACGCAATAAGAGTTTCATGCGAAATCCGTTTTTGATGAGCTAGAGCTTGTCATGGAAATAACCACAAGCTGTAGAACCTCACATGGATAAAACCCAAATAAGAACCAAGAAAGATGATGCCAAGTATGCAAAGGTTTGAGCTCTCTCCGAACGATACAATTAAGTTACTCACTCGAGAGCCCCTCTTGATAGAACGGCTACCGATCCTACAACCCGGTTTCACAACTAACACCATGAGACCGGTAAGAAAGAAGCCCTATCAATATCATACCTTTGCCTTGAGCATTCCACTTGAGGTGGATAATGATGATCTTGATCTTCTCAAGTTGGACCACCTTTCTTGATTGAGCTTGCTTGTTGAAGTCTTGCGGATTGGTCCTCCATACTCCACTATGGAAGAGACTCTCTTTAAGCATATCTTCACATATCCATGATCACAATATAGATGGCAAGCTTCAAGCATATGTTCTCTTCTAGTTGCTCATCTTGAACTTGCGCTTTGTCTTGATCAATCCTTGAGCCAATTCTTCTTTCTCCATAATGATGGTGTCTTGAGGATACACATGAGAGCTCACTCAATCTTATTCTTCAAGACACGCTTGACATAAGCTCAACTCCCTTAAGACCAATCTTTGGATCACTCCTTGAATAACACCTTGGTCAACACATAATATTCTTCTTACAACCTTGACTCCAACAAATGGTTCAAGCATTGTCTATGGACAAGTCCTACACATATAACTCAATGCAACCATTAGTCCATAGGGATTGTCATTAATTACCAAAACCACACATGGGGCTCGATATGATCTTTCAATCTCCCCCATTTTGGTAATTGATGACAATCTCTTTGAGAGGGTTTATATAATGAATTCAAAGAACCAAAATAGTTGTACTAACATCAAATACTACAAAAGTATGTGATGTTAGTAAAACCACCATATATAGAGCAAACTCCCCCACAATCTATGCACGTGTGAATGATCTTGATTTCATTGCATATATTGCCAACCAAGGTTGTTGGTGGAGTTTCCACTATATACTCAACCATGCAAAGCATGCAAGGCAAATGCTTAAGAACAAACCAAAGCATAAAAACCAATTCCCTTTAAACCCTCGAAACTTCTCCCCCATTGGCATCCATTGCCAAAATGGGCGAAAAACTTA
This sequence comes from Dactylis glomerata, assembly GCA_007115705.1. Classification (NCBI taxonomy): domain Eukaryota; kingdom Viridiplantae; phylum Streptophyta; class Magnoliopsida; order Poales; family Poaceae; genus Dactylis; species Dactylis glomerata. Next base: position 16,391,859 of record QXEO01000220.1, read on the forward strand.
GAAGGCCAATATAGTGTGAGTTCCTCCAAAACGGTGTGCATATCCAAAAGAAATAAGTGAAGACACATGCACATATACAAAGACAAATATATGAAGGAAACCAAACTATATTGAGGATCAAAGATTGCAAAAAAAATAAGATAACACGATGGATAAACTTCAACAAATGAAGAGAGCAATCAAACAATCCAAAGAACAAATTGAATAGATATATTATGATAAGATCGAAAAGGTGCTCTAAATAATATGAGGAAGCTCCCCAAGGTGTGTGCACAAAATATTCTATTTGAGTTGAAGTATAAGGTGCACACACATGGAATCATCACTCTCTCAACATTATTCAAAACAAAATGATACCAAGTGAAATTAAATACTATGCTAACCGCAAAATGGTGCTTCAAATGAAATGAGGAAGCTCCCCAAGGTACGTGCAAAAATTGGAATGTTTGTATTTGAATACAATTTGCACAACATGGAATCCTCACTCCCTCAATAACATTTAAAACGCAACCATTTGCAAGAGATCATAGAGAAGAAATTAAGCTTAACACTTGCATCAAAGAAATGGTTGAGCAAAAAGTAAGGGATAACATATAAAAGGCTCAACCAAAGGAATATGTGATAGGAATGACAAAGAATATTATAAGACTAACACAAGGTAAGCATAGAGCATCCACATAGTCTTCAATGAATGATATAACTTAGCATTCCATCCCAACACATAAGGTTCAAATAAGATATCAAATAATGAGATATCATCTCTCATGTGTATAAGTTTCTAAGTAGATAATATCACAAAGATAATTATCACAAAGAAACATGTACACACAAAATAGATACTAAGAATAGAACATGATATCCAAAATGAAGTCATGAAATATACCAATGAGATTTTTGCTTTTAAAGCATGGCCTAAGGCTCAATTTATCTTATTGTATATTGATGAACTTCAACCACAAACATGTCAAAGACATCGCAAATATCAAGAAGGGAAAGAAGATAGTTGTGATGCTTTGATAAAAACAACAAGTATCAAAACGAAGGATACCAAACGGAAGAAATAAATTTACAATTTCATCAATATTGCACATGTGAGCTTATTGAGGAATTGATATGCAAAAAGATTGCTAAGTTGACATATATAGGATAGGAGAATCATGAGCATGATTTTTATATGTTCCCAATAATATGTCCTCATCTCAACTTGCTCACATTTGCAATAAAGAGATTTCATTAGAATCCTTGCAAGAACCACATGATTTTCAAATAAAGATATCCATGCCAAGAAACAACCTACACAAGGTTGGACGCTAGAAAAGTATGCATAAAAAGATACTTGTTACCGAGATATTAAAGGTAGGATGTAGTAGATAGGAGTTCTTCAATAATCCTAGCTTGCCTCAAATTATCATTTAGTCACCACTTCATCCTTATTATTGAGACAAGCACCAATATATCTCCATGTACCTAAAACAAAGTTCAAGTACAAGATGGTCCCCAAACTCATTGGGTCCAAAGTAGTTAGAAACTACAACATATAGGACAAACTTCACATAAATATGTGCATATATATATGAGATTGAATTTCATGCACATCTTAGCCTATTTTGGATTTGATGGAGCTTCTCATATATATTTGATCAAAGAAAGAAAAGCATACCATAAAGTATACATTTAGTAAATATGCATGCACAAGACTTTCTAGAGCCAAAGAAGATACAATTTGGACAAAACACCAAGAAGGACAAGCGAGCACACAAAATTGTGAAGCAACAAAAGGTTGTCCAAATTATATCAAAGAATCAAATCAACACAAGATTGACTCCAAAGTTCAATTAGTGAACCAAGCAAAAGCCAATGAGCAAAAAGCATAACTAAAACACACATGATCAAAGACATATCTCATTTTAAGAGTAAGAATAAATAATAAGGAATGAGATCACCAACTCCCAAAGAGAGCAAGGTTCAAACAAACAAACCAAACTCTCCACACTTTTTATGATGGCACACTAAGTACCAAAAAGAAAAGATTTGTCTTCCAACAAAAACCAATAAAAAATGAAGTAAGCACAAAGAGTGTGTTATAACAAAAATAGGAGAGCTCCCCCAAGATTAGTGCATTATTTATGATTTTGCATTTGAATACAAAAAACACACAAGTGGGATCATCACATATACCTACATAGAAATAACACAAGACAAGTTCAACGAAATCAAATGGAATAACAAAAGTCACGGAAGACAATGGGAGCTAAAACAAATACATTTTTGGCTAGAGATAAGGCAATTAAAAGCAATAGTCAATGTAAAGATGATCAATATACATGTGCCACATGATATAGTACCAATTGTCCAAGAACAAGAGGTATTTGGATTTATTTCCCGGTGGTAGTTTACATATAAATCCAAGATCATCTTCACAACAAAGAAGCATATGGAAAAGGATAAGAATTAAAAATCATGCTAAAAATATATTCTTGATAGACTCAAATAGTTAAACAATCACGCAAAGCAATGATTAGGATAACTTGAAGAAAATGGTTTTCCAACTTTGATGTAGCATTCCACATTTTAGGAAAACCCTACCAAGAAAGTATCTCACAAACAAGATCCAAAACAAGAGCAATAAAACAATTTGGCAAATTAGAACTTGTTTGAGCAAACATGCCACATAGACACAAAATAATTTACAATATCAACACTATGTGGCACAACCTCAAATATACACATTATATTGGTTTGTAGTATGCACAAAGCATATTACTCCCCCATAATGTGATAAAGCATTTCTTTTCACAAGAGGTAAATAAAATCCAACAAGAGATGATTAATGGACATTATAGAATTTGAATTTCTCATGAGAATGACATACCACATAGAAACTAGATAATCTTTAAATATCAACACTAAGTGGTATTCCTCATGTACACACATTTTTAGGATTATGAAGTGCAAAAGCATATCACTCTCCCAAAATGGGATGAACCATTAATCTCTCACAAGAGCCAACAAGATACAAGAAATATGCAAAAGGCTCAACAAGAACAACCGTACATGGTGTGCAAACCAACATGCACATGCTTGATTACTCAAAATGAAGCAAGTAGGAAGCACAACATATACAAACATATGCAAGATACAAAACCCAACACATGCAAAGGGGCGAGTAACTTTCAATGTAGATAAGTTGAATACATGTTACCGCAAGGAGGAACATTGGATATATGATAGACACAAGCTAATCCCTTGACTTGACTTGAGAAAATATAATTGATGAAGATCCCTTAATTCTTCATGATATTGCAAAGTCTCCAATGCCCTCCAACAACACCTATTGTTCAAGTAATGGCTTGTTGGTCCCTAACCAAGTTGGGTCCTAAGAGGTTAGTAACAATAGGTTTGGCAACCCAAATGGTTCTTTTCTTGACACCACTTTGAGTACCAACAAATTTGGAAAACACATTACCAACCTTATCCTTGCAAAGTGAATATACATCCTCAATTATGATAGGGTTGGATGAGTTACCACTAGTGCATGAAGAAGATAGGTGACCCTCCTCATGGCATATGTAGCAAGTTCTTTTCTTCACCTTCTTCTCACTTAATTTCTCCACAAGGGGAGCATTAGCTTGAATTTTCTTGGGAAGTGACTTTTCTTCAACTTGAGGTTGAGCAAGGGCTTGAACTTGAGGCCGCTTCCCTTGTTGCTTCTCACTAAGTGCCTTTTTCTTCAAAGGGCAAGATCTAACATGGTGCCCTTCAATTTTGCACTTGAAGCAAACAATCTTGGCCAAATTCTTGACTTGTTCTTGGCCCTTCTCCTTCTTGTATATTTTGGACTTCTTCTTGTAGTTAGAGATAAATCCAAGTCCACTCTTGTCATTGGGGGATTTTTGCACACTCAAGATCTTATTGAGTGTGGACTTCCCTTCATGACGTTTTTCCAAGTCTTTCTTCAACAAAGTAACTTGGGCCTTGAGCTCTTTGATTTCCTCTACATGGTTAGTGACAACACAAGTACTAGTGGAAGTAGAGGCTACATTGTTAGAGCAACAAGGCAAGGAGGGTAATTCATCACTAGATGTAGAAATAGTATGAGTGGATGAATTACTAATACTAGCACATGGCAATATTGCATTTTGGGAAATAGTGCTAGTGCCCACATGAGGCTCACAAGATGTTACCTTTGTAGATATAGCCTCATGAGCTAACTTTAGGCGAGCATGGGACACTAGAAGATCCTCATTAGAGCTAGATAGCTTTTCATGAATTTCTTCCAATTTCCCATACTTGCTAGTTAGCAATTCAAGTTGAGCCCTTAGCTCAACGTTCTCCTTCAAAATAGATGCTTCACAAGAAGTAGAGTTAGTAGCACAAGAATCATTATCATGAGCAATAGGAGAAGACAACTTGGCAAGAGCGAGGTCACGTTCTTTAGTGAGTTTAGAAATAATTTCATTACATGACACCTCAATGGATTCAAGCTTCTCCTCAAGAGAAACCCGAAGCTCTTGCTCTTCCTCTAGAGCATATTTTAAATCATGGATATCATTGGCATACTCACGCTCAAGAGAAAACATTTTATCAATTTGTTCTTCCTTCATCTCAATGAGTTTCGTGCTCTCAATAGCACAACTCATGATTTCAAAGAAGTTGGGCAAAACATTTTTATGGTTATGCAAAGCATCAAAGACCACCTTACCCTTCTTGTTTAAATACTCAATATAGTCTTCTTCATTTTCCTCATCCTCACCATTGTCCTCAACATCATTATGATTTGAAGATCTAGCCATAAGGCATATGTTGGAACCGTGAGAAGAAGAAGATGAAGAAATGCTTGAAGCTCCATTCAAGACCTTGTCTTGGCCCAAAGACTCTTCGGTTTCCTCTATATGGTTAGCATCACAAATACTAGAGGAAATAGAAGCATTTGTATCATGGCAACAAGACAAAGCAAGCATATCATCATGAGATTTATTCAAGAAATTTACACATGATATGCAAGGACTATCAACACAAGCATGTAAAACATTTATGGGGCTACAAGTGTTTAAGTCCAAAGATGAAGCATTGCAATGAGATAGAGATGAAGGATCATCAAAAGTAAGCATACTATCACCATTGCAAGTTTCATCACCACTCACCATATCATTACCTTGTGTCTTGCCACACTTTGGTGAAGTGGATGAAAGTTCATTGCGGCCGGAAGTGGAAGGAATACAATCATCCCCAATAAACTTGGACACACCATATTTTTCTTGAAGCTTTGTCCATATCTCATGAGCGCTCCGAAAAGGCGTGATGGAGAAGGTAACTACATTGCTCAAAGCATTAACAATCACATGAGTAGCTTGAGCATTGAGATACAAGTTTTTCTCATCCTCTAAAGATAGATTTTGAGTATCCTTTGGAGGAGAAAAACCCGCATCTACAATTCGCTCCATAGATGGGTCCATGACCCGAAAATAATTAAGCATGTGAATTTTCCAAGTATCATAATTTGTGCCATCAAATATAGAAGTGTTATTGTGCACTAATCCCCTAGCCGACATCTTTGCTCTCAAGGCGGTGAAGCCTAAAATGAGAGACCGGGCTCTGATACCAATTGAAAGGACACAGATGTCGCCTAGAGGGGGGTGAATAGGCGATATCAAATTTTACGAATGGCTTGAACAAAAGCAGAATTAAACTAGCGTTTATTTTGTCAAGCACACAAGACCTAAATAAACTAGGCTCACCTATGTGCACCAACAACTTATGCTAAGCAATACAAGTAACAAGGTGATAGCAAGATATATGACTTCAAGCACGAAGGCTATCACAATGTAAAGTGCATAAGTAAAGATCTCGGGTATAGGAATAACCGAGGCACGCGGAGACGATGATGTATTCCCGAGTTCCTCCCTTGAAAGGGAGTACGTCTCGTTGGAGGGGTGTGGTATCGCCACAAAGGCCTAACCAACGCCACAAAGGCCTCACCCTATTCTCCGGTGTGAGCTTGCGCCACAAAGGCCTAGCTCACTCTTCCACTAAGGGGTTCCTCAAGGCGGAACCGGGCCTTTACACAAATCTTGGGGCACGCATCCACAACTTAATTGGAGGCTCCCAAGGATAGCCACCAAGGCTCCACAAAGCCACAAAGCCGTCTAGGGTTCCAAGAACCCAAGAGTAATAAGCTCACAAACTTTCACTTACTCGAATCTCCGGGGAGAACTCAAACCGATGCAACCTATGCAATGGCAAGGGCACACAAAGTGCTCAAATTCTTCTCACCCAAATCTCATCAAAGCAACTAATGCTATGGAGAGATATGAGAGGAAGAACAAAGGAAATCCACAAAGAACTTCAAGATCTAGATCCTCTATGTTCCCCTCACTTAGAGGAGAAATGGATTGGTGGAAATATAGATCTAGATCTCCTCTCTCTTTTCCCTCAAAAATATGCAAGAATCATGGGAGGAATGGAGGAGGGAGGGCAAGCTTGCAAAGTCAACAATGGAGGAGAGAGAAGCCAATTTCATGGCTGTTCCAAGGAGGAAGAAGGGGTATTTATACCCCCCCTCCAAAATCTGACCGTTACAGCCACTTACACCGGCTAAAGCCGGACTTAACACCGGCTATAGCCGGCCTAAAAAGTCCGGCCCTGGCCAGAAATAGCCAGACAAAAAGCCGGGTTGCAACAGAGACGAAATCTGGGCAGACCGGCTAAAGCCGGTCTGACCGGCTATTTCCGGCCCCGGGCCGGCTTTTTCCGCCCCCACTGAAACAGCAGAAATACCAAAACGAAAACGGTAATAACTTGAGCATCCGGACTCCGTTTTCGATGATCTTGGGCTCGTTGGAATCACCACAACGAGCTCTACAACTTCATCCATAGAAACATCATAGTCCAACAAGGGAGTATAAAACAAAATGATGAAAGGTTTGACCTCTCTACGAAGACAAACCGGTAAAACCTCCAAACATCAAAAACGCAATAAGAGTTTCATGCGAAATCCATTTTTGATGAGCTAGAGCTTGTCATGGAAATAACCACAAGCTCTAGAACCTCACATGGATAAAACCCAAATAAGAACCAAGAAAGATGATGCCAAGTATGCAAAGGTTTGAGCTCTCTCCGAACGATACAATTAAGTTACTCACTCGAGAGCCCCTCTTGATAGAACGGCTACCGATCCTATAACCCGGTCTCACAACTAACACCATGAGACCGGTAAGAAAGAAGCCCTATCAATATCATACCTTTGCCTTGAGCATTCCACTTGAGGTGGATAATGATGATCTTGATCTTCTCAAGTTGGACCACCTTTCTTGATTGAGCTTGCTTGTTGAAGTCTTGCGGATTGGTCCTCCATACTCCACTATGGAAGAGACTCTCTTTAAGCATATCTTCACATATCCATGATCACAATATAGATGGCAAGCTTCAAGCATATGTTCTCTTCTAGTTGCTCATCTTGAACTTGCGCTTTGTCTTGATCAATCCTTGAGCCAATTCTTCTTTCTCCATAATGATGGTGTCTTGAGGATACACATGAGAGCTCACTCAATCTTATTCTTCAAGACACGCTTGACATAAGCTCAACTCCCTTAAGACCAATCTTTGGATCACTCCTTGAATAACACCTTGGTCAACACATAATATTCTTCTTACAACCTTGACTCCAACAAATGGTTCAAGCATTGTCTATGGACAAGTCCTACACATATAACTCAATGCAACCATTAGTCCATAGGGATTGTCATTAATTACCAAAACCACACATGGGGCTCGATATGATCTTTCAATCTCCCCCATTTTGGTAATTGATGACAATCTCTTTGAGAGGGTTTATATAATGAATTCAAAGAACCAAAATAGTTGTACTAACATCAAATACTACAAAAGTATGTGATGTTAGTAAAACCACCATATATAGAGCAAACTCCCCCACAATCTATGCACGTGTGAATGATCTTGATTTCATTGCATATATTGCCAACCAAGGTTGTTGGTGGAGTTTCCACTATATACTCAACCATGCAAAGCATGCAAGGCAAATGCTTAAGAACAAACCAAAGCATAAAAACCAATTCCCTTTAAACCCTCGAAACTTCTCCCCCATTGGCATCCATTGCCAAAATGGGCGAAAAACTTAGAAGGCCAATATAGTGTGAGTTCCTCCAAAACGGTTTGCATATCCAAAAGAAATAAGTGAAGACACATGCACATATACAAAGACAAATATATGAAGGAAACCAAACTATATTGAGGATCAAAGATTGCAAAAAAAAAGATAACACGTTGGATAAACTTCAACAAATGAAGAGAGCAATCAAACAATCCAAAGAACAAATTGAATAGATATATTATGATAAGATCGAAAAGGTGCTCTAAATAATATGAGGAAGCTCCCCAAGGTGTGTGCACAAAATATTCTATTTGAGTTGAAGTATAAGGTGCACACACATGGAATCATCACTCTCTCAACATTATTCAAAACAAAATGATACCAAGTGAAATTAAATACTATGCTAACCGCAAAATGGTGCTTCAAATGAAATGAGGAAGCTCCCCAAGGTACGTGCAAAAATTGGAATGTTTGTATTTGAATACAATTTGCACAACATGGAATCCTCACTCCCTCAATAACATTTAAAACGCAACCATTTGCAAGAGATCATAGAGAAGAAATTAAGCTTAACACTTGCATCAAAGAAATGGTTGAGCAAAAAGTAAGGGATAACATATAAAAGGCTCAACCAAAGGAATGTGTGATAGGAATGACAAAGAATATTATAAGACTAACACAAGGTAAGCATAGAGCATCCACATAGTCTTCAATGAATGATATAACTTAGCATTCCATCCCAACACATAAGGTTCAAATAAGATATCAAATAATGAGATATCATCTCTCATGTGTATAAGTTTCTAAGTAGATAATATCACAAAGATAATTATCACAAAGAAACATGTACACACAAAATAGATACTAAGAATAGAACATGATATCCAAAATGAAGTCATGAAATATACCAATGAGATTTTTGCTTTTAAAGCATGGCCTAAGGCTCAATTTATCTTATTGTATATTGATGACTTCAACCACAAACATGTCAAAGACATCGCAAATATCAAGAAGGGAAAGAAGATAGTTGTGATGCTTTGATAAAAACAACAAGTATCAAAACGAAGGATACCAAACGGAAGAAATAAATTTACAATTTCATCAATATTGCACATGTGAGCTTATTGAGGAATTGATATGCAAAAAGATTGCTAAGTTGACATATATAGGATAGGAGAATCATGAGCATGATTTTTATATGTTCCCAATAATATGTCCTCATCTCAACTTGCTCACATTTGCAATAAAGAGATTTCATTAGAATCCTTGCAAGAACCACATGATTTTCAAATAAAGATATCCATGCCAAGAAACAACCTACACAAGGTTGGACGCTAGAAAAGTATGCATAAAAAGATACTTGTTACCGAGATATTAAAGGTAGGATGTAGTAGATAGGAGTTCTTCAATAATCCTAGCTTGCCTCAAATTATCATTTAGTCACCACTTCATCCTTATTATTGAGACAAGCACCAATATATCTCCATGTACCTAAAACAAAGTTCAAGTACAAGATGGTCCCCAAACTCATTGGGTCCAAAGTAGTTAGAAACTACAACATATAGGACAAACTTCCCATAAATATGTGCATATATATATGAGATTGAATTTCATGCACATCTTAGCCTATTTTGGATTTGATGGAGCTTCTCATATATATTTGATCAAAGAAAGAAAAGCATACCATAAAGTATACATTTAGTAAATATGCATGCACAAGACTTTCTAGAGCCAAAGAAGATACAATTTGGACAAAACACCAAGAAGGACAAGCGAGCACACAAAATTGTGAAGCAACAAAAGGTTGTCCAAATTATATCAAAGAATCAAATCAACACAAGATTGACTCCAAAGTTCAATTAGTGAACCAAGCAAAAGCCAATGAGCAAAAAGCATAACTAAAACACACATGCTCAAAGACATATCTCATTTTAAGAGTAAGAATAAATAATAAGGAATGATATCACCAACTCCCAAAGAGAGCAAGGTTCAAACAAACAAACCAAACTCTCCACACTTTTTATGATGGCACACTAAGTACCAAAAAGAAAAGATTTGTCTTCCAACAAAAACCAATAAAAAATGAAGTAAGCACAAAGAGTGTGTTATAACAAAAATAGGAGAGCTCCCCCAAGATTAGTGCATTATTTATGATTTTGCATTTGAATACAAAAAACACACAAGTGGGATCATCACATATACCTACATAGAAATAACACAAGACAAGTTCAACGAAATCAAATGGAATAACAAAAGTCACGGAAGACAATGGGAGCTAAAACAAATACATTTTTGGCTAGAGATAAGGCAATTAAAAGCAATAGTCAATGTAAAGATGATCAATATACATGTGCCACATGATATAGTACCAATTGTCCAAGAACAAGAGGTATTTGGATTTATTTCCCGGTGGTAGTTTACATATAAATCCAAGATCATCTTCACAACAAAGAAGCATATGGAAAAGGATAAGAATTAAAAATCATGCTAAAAATATATTCTTGATAGACTCAAATAGTTAAACAATCACGCAAAGCAATGATTAGGATAACTTGAAGAAAATGGTTTTCCAACTTTGATGTAGCATTCCACATTTTAGGAAAACCCTACCAAGAAAGTATCTCACAAACAAGATCCAAAACAAGAGCAATAAAACAATTTGGCAAATTAGAACTTGTTTGAGCAAACATGCCACATAGACACAAAATAATTTACAATATCAACACTATGTGGCACAACCTCAAATATACACATTATATTGGTTTGTAGTATGCACAAAGCATATTACTCCCCCATAATGTGATAAAGCATTTCTTTTCACAAGAGGTAAATAAAATCCAACAAGAGATGATTAATGGACATTATAGAATTTGAATTTCTCATGAGAATGACATACCACATAGAAACTAGATAATCTTTAAATATCAACACTAAGTGGTATTCCTCATGTACACACATTTTTAGGATTATGAAGTGCAAAAGCATATCACTCTTCCAAAATGGGATGAACCATTAATCTCTCACAAGAGCCAACAAGATACAAGAAATATGCAAAAGGCTCAACAAGAACAACCGTACATGGTGTGCAAACCAACATGCACATGCTTGATTACTCAAAATGAAGCAAGTAGGAAGTACAACATATACAAACATATGCAAGATACAAAACCCAACACATGCAAAGGGGCGAGTAACTTTCAATGTAGATAAGTTGAATACATGTTACCGCAAGGAGGAACATTGGATATATGATAGACACAAGCTAATCCCTTGACTTGACTTGAGAAAATATAATTGATGAAGATCCCTTAATTCTTCATGATATTGCAAAGTCTCCAATGCCCTCCAACAACACCTATTGTTCAAGTAATGGCTTGTTGGTCCCTAACCAAGTTGGGTCCTAAGAGGTTAGTAACAATAGATTTGGCAACCCAAATGGTTCTTTTCTTGACACCACTTTGAGTACCAACAAATTTGGAAAACACATTACCAACCTTATCCTTGCAAAGTGAATATACATCCTCAATTATGATAGGGTTGGATGAGTTACCACTAGTGCATGAAGAAGATAGGTGACCCTTCTCATGGCATATGTAGCAAGTTCTTTTCTTCACCTTCTTCTCACTTGATTTCTCCACAAGGGGAGCATTAGCTTGAATTTTCTTGGGAAGTGACTTTTCTTCAACTTGAGGTTGAGCAAGGGCTTGAACTTGAGGCCGCTTCCCTTGTTGCTTCTCACTAAGTGCCTTTTTCTTCAAAGGGCAAGATCTAACATGGTGCCCTTCAATTTTGCACTTGAAGCAAACAATCTTGGCCAAATTCAAAGGGCAAGAGATCATAGAGAAGAAATTAAGCTTAACACTTGCATCAAAGAAATGGTTGAGCAAAAAGTAAGGGATAACATATAAAAGGCTCAACCAAAGGAATATGTGATAGGAATGACAAAGAATATTATAAGACTAACACAAGGTAAGCATAGAGCATCCACATAGTCTTCAATGAATGATATAACTTAGCATTCCATCCCAACACATAAGGTTCAAATAAGATAGCAAATAATGAGATATCATCTCTCATGTGTATAAGTTTCTAAGTAGATAATATCACAAAGATAATTATCACAAAGAAACATGTACACACAAAACAAATAGCTTAAAATTGAGATAAAATTTTACCTGTATGTGTGACAAAGCCAATGTAACACATTGCAATGAACCATTTATCACTTTTGCATACAGAATATATTCTTAGTTCTTCGAAAGTACATAAGAATATTCTTACTATTGTCCAACAATCATCATATGAATGCTCGTAACCTTTTAGAGCATCGAACATATCTGGATCTACATATCATGGTATACAAGATTGATAAAATCATTCTTGCGGTTTCACTCATCAAGTGTCAAAACAAGTGATTCTTGCTCCAACCTCTTCCATGCAACAAGAACCGTTTCTTATTGTTTCCATATTGAACAAATTCAATATTTCATCTATGTAATCTGGCAAAACTATATTAGTGCCTCAATCTATCTGTATAGACATTGATGCTCAATATTCTGGTTTTGCCTAAGTCTTTCATCAAAAATCCAATTTTAATGAAAACTTGACAATATCAAGAAAAACACATTATTTCCAATAAACGATATGTCGTCCACATAAAGTATTAGAAATATGTCTGAGCGCTCCCACTTACTTTCTTGTAATACAAGCATCTTCAAATATCTTGATAAAATTAACACTTTAACATTTTCATCATCGAAGATTCCAACTTCGCTATGCTTACTTCTACCATAGAAGTTTGCATACATATCTAGCAACCTTTGAATCAACAAAACCCATTGGGTCATGTCAGGTACATGTCCTTGGTGTGCATTCCGGTAGAGGAACGTTGTTTTGTTTATTCAACTATCATATCTCAATATGTAATTGTTGCTAGAATAATTCATATGACGAAGTCAGGGCCCATCACCGCTTCTTTGTATATTGTTGGTTACTATTATCTTATAATATCTCGTCCTCAAATCTTGCTATTTGATTACGACCAACTTGGTTAAATAGGAACTTCGATGTCGTGCCTACAACATATTATAGACGCGTGAGCTATGAATGCAGTTGCCGTTTCCAGAACATTTTCTGGTGCTGCGCTACTCTGATCATCTTGCTCAGATTCAATAACCTCATCAAGTTCTATCTTCCTCCCACTTCAACCTTTCGCGAAAAACTCCTTCATAAGAAGTTCACTTCTTTCAGTGACAATCACTTTTAATTGGGTTTATGGCAGAAGAAACACCCATCGACATTCTTTGGGATAACCCTACAAAGACTTACTAATCCGATTTTGGTTGTAAACATTTTACTTATGTCATGCATACCAAAATTTAAGAAAAGACAACTATAACTTGTACGGTGTCATTTCAGCGGATTATGATGGTGCTCTATTCAGTGAAAAGCGGTAGTCTCTAAAGCATAATCCACAAATTATATTGGTAGTTTTATTTCATCATTGATCTAACCATGTCAAACAAGGTTTGATTACATCCATCGAAAACTCCATACTCCTATGGTGTTTATCACGATGCAAGTTTGTGGAACAATTCCTCTAACTCTTAGATGTTTGCTAAACTTGTAACTCAAATATTCTTATTTATGATCCAATCATAAAAACTTGAATTTTCTTGTTACAATAATTTCCACTTCATAAACTAAACAATTTCAATTGTTTCATACTTCTATCTTATCGAGTAGATATACCATACCTCTATTTGAGTCATTGATGAAATAGAAAATACACCATGATCGACTTCACACCATGGACTACATACATCAACATGTACGATCTCCATTTAGTTAGTCGCTAATTCTATCCATGGCCCATGAACGGAGTTTAATCATCTTTAGGAAAAGTCTCACAACGTCAATCAATTCAAAATCAAATGACTCAAAAATCTATCAATATAGAATTTCTTTCATGTTTTGTTTCCAATATGACTTAAACGGCGGTGTCATATATAAGTGAAATTCGTTTTGTCTTGCGACCTTTAGCATCAGTGTTATAAATGTCTATTTCACCAACAAGATTTATAATAATCTATCCATCGATTATGGAAGACGGTAATAACATGAACAACAATTGTTCTCATAATACCAGAACAAGATAACAATTATTAAGTTCATGAAATATCTTGAAGGCTAGGTTTGATGTCGACGAGAAGCACAATAACACTTTTATTTGTATCTCGACACGCATCATTACCATATTCTTTTACTAGTTACTTAGGAAATTGTACTTCTTGCATTGTGTTGCTTTGTATGACATTTCATACCAACAAATTAGTATCGAATACCCAAGAATTACATTGTTAACAAGCAAAGAATTCATCTATAACATGTATATCATTTATATACCTGAGCTGGACAATTCCAGTCTTTTCCTTTTCTACCAAATAATTTTGCAGATCCTATTTAGCGTTTCCTCTCATTTTAGAAGAATCTATCGACATCAAAAGTGGCCTCAATTATTTGACACATAGTCCAAAGGATGTTAGTCAAATACTAATAGCCCTGGATTTTGCACTTTGAAGTAGATCGCCATCATCATATGATTGGTATTCTTCCGGACTCCATTCTTTAGTATTCTTTTGGTATAGCAAAACAATTTAGCCGATACCTTTTCATTCATCCTATCATGACATCTTTCATGATGAAACTACTATAGCTCTTAAGGACAAATGCAAGTATAATATTAGTTTCCCAAACTTTTGGGTGATCGGGACGCCTAGCGTCTTTAATCTTCGCATATATTCATACAATATGAGCATATGTTCTTTTACTAAATTATACTTAATCATTTTGCAAACAATCAAAGTTTTAGATATCAAATATCTTTCACTTCTTGTTAGTTTCTGAAACAATTCTTTTAGCTCCAAGATCACTTTGATTCTCAAACAATTTTGAAGATCAATTTCTCATGGAGGCAAATGTAACAGCCCATGTTTGTAATTAAATGCATTTGCATCATAAGCATCATAAAAAATGACTAAGAAAAATTTGCATTTAAAATTTAAGTGGAAAACCTAATTTGCCCAAATATCAAACTCTCTGCAAAGTGTCCCAAATGGGTTTGAGCTATTTGAAAATATCAATATAAAAACAAGTTGAGCTTTGTTAATTAACAGGAAAGCCCTAATTGATTTCACAACTTTTTGAACTTGTTGGAACCTCAAATCTGCAAAAACAAGTGTTGTTTTGTATTTCCCTGAAAAACCTGCAAAACCAGGGGGCTATGTGCAAAGTGGCTTTGTCTTCTTGCCTGAGACAGGGAGCAGCTGCGTGGAGGCCCTGGACGTCGCCGAGCGCCACCTCCTGCTTGCCCTGCCGACGAGGAGACCCCCTGGAGCCGCCCAGAAATGCCACGATGCCCCCTACCTTTTTCCCCTCTCCTGCGAGCTCTCTCCCCCTTCTCTGTTCTTCCTCCACGCGCACCCGAGGTCGCCGCCATGGCCGCCGCTCTCCACCGCCGTCCCGCACTACCCCAGGCCCCGCCGCCATGCCCTAGCGCTCCGCCTCGCCGCCCTAGTCCTCCTCGTCGAAGGAATCGACGCGGGGTGGCTGGAATCGCCGCCGGTGTCGCCGATTTCCTCCGCAGGTTCCGAGGCCGCCGCCTCCAAATTCACCGCCACGAGCCCTCCGCCGGCCAGGGTGACTCCACCGGCGAGCTCGGGTGAGCCTTTGCCCCCCCCTGCCTTCCTCCCCTCGGAGCTCTGCTCCACCGCCGGAGCCTGCCGGCCGGCACCTGCGCGTGCCTACGGGCAGCGCCAGGGCGTGCCCAGCACGAGGCCAGCGTGGCCTGATGACATGGACTCCGGGTCCACATGTCAGTGGCCTTGGGTCAAACAGACCCTGGTGTAATCCGTCTGCGTGATTTGTTTTGGTTTCAGAAATATCAGAAAATGGTCACACCTTGTAATATTCATAATTAATTATCTGTTTATCAGAAAATTATGAATGACCTATCAAAATGCTCAGTAAAATGTGCTCTATATTTTAGTGTCAAATTCATGCATTATAAACAACTTTGAACCCTGTTTACAATAGAGGAACAATTCGAACCTTTTATTTCATTATGGAGATAATTCAAATGCTATTATGCTTGTGCATTTGAACTCCATCTAAAATGCTATTCATGTTTAGGGTAAATTTCAATACCTATTAATATGTCATTTCATACATGCTTGTATGCGCATTGCATCGATGCCATGTTTGAATGTTGTTCTCTTTTCCGGTGTGTTTCTGCTTCTCCCCGGTAGGATCCGGAGTTGATGTGAGCTTTGAGCCTGATATCAAGATCTACAAGACCGGAGGACCAATACTTGTTCATCAATGAACAAGTCAAGAAGAATCCTGGAAGTCTATTTTATCTGGTTATCAATAACAAGGCAAGCAGCCCGCCCCCTCTGAACCTATGGTTTTAAAGTATTTCAAAACTTAATATTTTGCAATATACGGTTCAACTGTCTTTTATCGATAGGTAGAGTTAACCTATCTAATGCAGGTTCCTTTCTTGTCGCCTAAATACCCTGATCCACTGCTCCTAGCATAACTAGGTTTTGCTTGTGTGCGTCGCTAGAGCTTTTATATATCTGAAATGCTTAGCCATGCTTAGTTATTTGTTTACTCTGGTGCATATGGTTAATGAATCAGAGCTGCAAATGAATCTAGTATGATAGGATGACATGATATGATGAGAATTGTGTGTTTAAACATGCTAAAAGGCTTGGATGAGCCGCCACATTGGGATGTGGTTATTTGACTCATTCTTGACGCCTTAGGACCCGAGTTCTTGTCTCTTGATCCAAGACTGAGCGTACGACCACACGTGGAGGTATGGGACTCCCATCGACTCACTAACTTGCTTAGACTTATCCATGAGCTACCTAATTCGGGCTTTCCATTTGGCATATGCATTGAAAGTGAAACGAGATGGTGGAAGAGGTGCATCATATAGGGACGTGGCCGAGGTTGATTGAGGTGGATTCCTCTAGTAAACCAACCTCGACACACAACGAACGGTTTCGCGTTCGAGAACGGCCGATCTCGCGATGGTGGCTAGAACCTTTTGGCGTGGCTCATGGAATAGGTCGACATAAGGTAAAGGTTGTAGGCGGCCATCACCCCACTAAGACTCCTTGCAAGGGTCCAGGGGACGGTCGTCACGTGTGGGTAAAGTTGCACACCCCTGCAGGGTTAAATCTTTTCGAAAAGCCATGTCCACGATTATGGACGACTTGGAGACAGATGCTTGATCATAGCGAACTTTAACCTTATCGTAAAACTTGAAAAGCAAAGTGTGATTAGGATTGCTCTCCTCTGGGGTTTCGAGGAGGTGATCCTAGTGGATAGGTTCAGCTGATGATGATTCGGTGGATGTCTCATTGATCAAAGATATCGCTCTCTTACTCCTTTCAAACATTCTGAGTAGTCAAGCTTTGACTCTTACTTGTTTTATGAAAATAAAGATTGCTTTATGCAAACAACTCCACAGAAAGCCTTTCTTAACCAAGTTTAGTTAATAGGATACGTAAGTCTTGCTGAGTACCTTATGTACTCACCCCCCTTTGTTGATATTTTTGCAGCAATGTAAGTTCCATAAAGAAGATGAGTTCCGTACGAAGATCGACACCGACGAGTAGCTTGGGGTTTCCAGACAGCAGCTTGGGGCTGCGGAATGGGTTGTCGCTGTTATGCTTCTGGCCTCTTAGGCCATGTTTTCCCTGCTATATCTAATAGCATAACCTTCCTTCCGTTGTCTGATGTAATGTTGGTCAGTGACCTCTGTTTGTAATCCTTTGGATCTTTGCTCAGGTAAGAGCTTTACAATATTACCTTTGAGTCGTAGAGTCACTGTTGTGTACCAACTTTGGTTACCCATCTCGTGCATGATGCGTGTATGGATATAAAGTGCACGAGAGGGGTTTAAGATTCTCGAGCTCTCTGTTATGCAGTCTTGGTTATGATTAGTTTCATGGCGCTTTGAGATGTGTAGAGCCGATGTTTAATTCTGGCCTGCCTGCCGATGGTGTTCCGGCCTGGGACTGGTAACCCCAGTATCACTCGTTGCTAGCGTGACTAATACACATAACATCTCTGTATAGCTTAGATCCTGGGGGTCCCCATAGGTTTTGGTATCAGAGCAGGACTGTCTGTAGGAAACCCTTGCTATTGGTCGAAGTTGAGTCTAGTGTTTATGAAAACTATTTGAAAGCTAAAAATGAGTTGCAAAATGTCGGTAAGGTTTCTTTTTATTCCTTATCTCCATCGATCTTAGTTCTAAGCTTTCTTATCCTTTCATGTTGATTTGGAAAAGGTTTTACTATCTCTTCTAGTCATTCAAAACTTAGGTCCCTCGTGGGCATGTCGTTTCTAAGCCAGTTGACCTACTGTTGTGCTCTCTGAAGTCTTCGGCATACTACCAGCTAATACAAGAAGATGCAACTAGAAGATTTCTTTCCATCATGATCTCTTTGTTTTGAGGATTCCACATTGTTCTATGCTTCAAGGATTTCTTCCACCTTGTATGCATCCTTTCCATTTGTTTGGGTAATTCAGAAGCCATATCTTGTTCTGGAAGCTACCTCGTGATTACTATTCCATGGCATCCTTTGAGTTGCTTAGCTAGTAGTTACTCCTTTCACCATCTTTTAACCATGGACTTGAACCGAAGGTCCCGGATTGTGCTGGATTCTAGTACATGAAGCTGACCTTTAACCCAAAATCCATTCTATTGAACCCTTGTGTTAATGATTTGTCATTAACTCAAAGTGGTTTGCCTTTCGAGTTTATGGTCATAGTTGTAATTGAATTGCGGCAACAAAGGACTTGCCTTCCACTTGTTATGGCAGATGTTCTCTCTTGGAACCAAATGGATCACGACAAGAGTCTCTTAGTGAGCCTCACCTCTATATCCGTGACTCTGCCACACCCTCCCTTTTAGCATTAGTTTACACAAGATGTTAACTTGTGCATCCAAATCTAAGGATTCCTTCTGAGCATGTTCCTTCTCTCAAGCTGCTTTTTGATCCATCGTCTGCTAGTTGGTAACCAAGATGTAAATGCATTGGTGTTCTCTAGTGCATATTACTCTTGTGGTCTTATCAAGCCATTCTACCCCAAAATGTCAAGAGAAACAAACTTCAGAATCTCGCCCATTTCTAGGACCAGGTCAAAGTGGTGTAATCTGCAGAATATGAGCTCTGCGCAGCTTCTGCTCTGTTCCACCTTAAGGTATCACACTCTTTTATACCAAGAGGTTGTGCCAAGTCTCATGGCCTCTTTGATGAAGTGATGCTCTTACACATCATTGCTCACCCTTTCTCCGAGCTGGTCATGCTTGGAATGTTGGTTATGCATATTGTTGTGGCCATCCGAGATCCATAGTAACTCGTATTGCTTTGGAATCTTAGGTCCTTTGCATCACTCTTAGCATGATTGGTTAACCGATCACTAAGTGAAGTTTCACTGTGTTGCCAAGTTCATAATTCAGGCATACCTATTTGGTCAAAGAGTTAGGTTCATGCCAAAACTCTTAATACCGCATCGTCTTGCCTTGAAGAGAAAAATTCCCTCTTGAACTAAGTGACATATCAGTGGTTCGTGATATTCTGGATGTCTTACCAGAAGTATTGCCGTGTTTTCCCATGACCGTGTTGTCAAGTTCATGAGTAAGCTGGTTCTTTGAATCGCTATTTTCTCCAAGAATCTATATTGGATACCTTGTACTAGTTGGTTGAGCTTGAACAACAACTTGGAGAGTTGAAAGACAAAAGCTCTATCTGACTTTGTTCCTTCTTAAGGGATGTCTAGTTTTCTTTGTGTTGAAGCAAGATAGTATTTCTTCTTTGAATCTGCTATCTTCCCAATCTTTGATTTGAGTTTGGGCTATCGTCAAATCAAATTCAGTCCCAAGGACTATCTTGATGGTGTTTCTACTGGTGGTTTTCACTTGAGTACATCATCATCTCCTTCGGTCTGACCAATACTTGTGCCTTGTTCCTGCTACATATGAGTCCATCTTCTTGGAGCATATAAATAAGCTTGTTGTTGAGCCCATCGATGACATCCTTATCTTCTCCATGATTGAAGACATTCATATTGGACATTTGGCATTAATGTTGGAAACTTGATAGAACCATCTTTGCGTCATCACAAAGTTTGTGTTCTAGATGTTGGAAGTGACTTTCATTCTCTGGTTCACGTGCAATTGTTGAAAGATGTTGCCGTGAAATCGAGAAGAATTTTCTTTGTTTCCTCGGGAATCATTTCGAATTGGTCATGCATGTGCGAATTATTCTTGAGATGATAGGATGTTGCCTCCATCTTCTAGAAAATTCCTATATGCACACCAAGCCACCAATTGATTCATTCAAGAACGAGAAAAGGTCCAAGACCTTCACTATCTTCTTTCACGCTCTCCCAACAAGGACTCGGTTGTGTTTTATTGCAATAATCTCTTATTGGTGCAATTGTCTTTTGGCAATTGAAATCTGACTTATCTTTTTGGAGCTTGACATTGTAGCCATATCTTGAGAATCCAACAACATTACCTCTTCGACATCTGTTGAAACTTTCCATTCGGACATACTAAGTCTGAAGTATGATTACATCTAACCAGAGATGAATCTCAAGCAGCAATGATGGTTAGTGTTCCTCAAGGTTTTTACATAGGTCCCTTTGAAATTTGGCAAGGTTGATGTGGTGGTTGACACAATTAGTCGAAAGGCATATTGACATAATTCCGTGATTTCTCAAGAACAACCATTCTCCATGAGGATTTCTTGTGACTCATCCTAAAAGTTTCCCCTTATGGTCTCTCTTTCCAATCTCAAAGTCCGACCGTTACTTGATGACCGATTGATGGCTATTCTAAAGCTTGATATTGGTATCTATTGTCAAAGTTTCTAAATGTATCCTAGTCAATATTGTAGAACCTTCCCCTTGTGGAAACAACTCCTTTGGGATCAAATCCACCTTGTGGATGATCTTTCACCCTTCAAGTGCTTCACCCTTCCTTGTGTTTATACTTGAAGTTCTAATCAATTAATACATTGTGTGAATTCGCCAGTCACATGATGGCCCAAGACTTTTAATCACGAGTGTTTCACAATTCGCCCAATTCAACGGTGTGCCCCTTCATGGTATAAGAATCAATTCCACTCCATGGATAATCTTTCACACCTCGTTGACTAGTGTTTCACCCTTTCCTTTGGGTTATCTTTTCCTAGAGTTCTACCAAAAATGTTTTATAACAGTTTTTAATAAGGATATAGAAATGTCGTAGTCTAGACATGCTATATCGACACAAGAAACCATGTTTTAAAGAAAGCAAACTGGAGATGAGCCTTCTCTTGCTACCACCATATTGCATCTCCAATGCTCTTCCTTCTGATGGTTTGCGAGTATAACTCAAATGTACTCACGACTTTGCGTACCAAATTTGAAAATTTCTCATTCCTTCTCATACCTTCAGGTGTTTCATGTTTGCCAGCTCAAAATGTGTTTATGATCATTCTTTCCATGAGTTGACCATGAGATACTCGATCTTCTCAAAGATCCATCTTTCCAGAGTTGTTCCCTCTTTCCTTCAAGAAAGAAGATCATGGTGAGCTTCTGAAGATCGTTGAAGACCGTTGTGACCCTTCCCTCTTTTCTTACCTAGGAATCTCGAGGTCAAGATTCTTGTAAGGTGGGTAGAGCTGTAACAGCCCATGTTTGTAATTAAATGCATTTGCATCATAAGCATCATAAAAAAATGACTAAGAAAAATTTGCATTTAAAATTTAAGTGGAAAACCTAATTTGCCCAAATATCAAACTCTCTGCAAAGTGTCCCAAATGGGTTTGAGCTATTTGAAAATATCAAAATAAAAACAAGTTGAGCTTTGTTAATTAACAGGAAAGCCCTAATTGATTTCACAACTTTTTGAACTTGTTGGAACCTCAAATCTGCAAAAACAAGTGTTGTTTTGTATTTCCCTGAAAAACCTGCAAAGCCAGGGGGCTATGTGCAAAGTGGCTTTGTCTTCTTGCCTGAGACAGGGAGCAGCTGCGTGGAGGCCCTGGACGTCGCCGAGCGCCACCTCCTGCTTGCCCTGCCGATGAGGAGACCCCCTGGAGCCGCCCAGAAACGCCACGACACCCCCTACCTTTTTTCCCTCTCCTGCGAGCTCTCTCCCCCTTCTCTATTCTTCCCCCACGCGCACCCGAGGTCGCCGCCATGGCCGCCGCTCTCCGCCGCCATCCTGCGCTACCCCAGGCCCCGCCGCCATGCCCTAGCGCTCTGCCTCGCCGCCCTAGTCCTCCTCGTCGAAGGAATCGATGCGGGGTGGCTGGAATCACCGCCGGTGTCGCCGATTTCCTCCGCAGGTTCCGAGGCCGCCGCCTCCAAATTCGCCGCCTCGAGCCCTCCGCCGGCCAGGATGACTCCACCGGCGAGCTCGGGTGAGCCTCTGCCCCCCCTGCCTTCCTCCCCTCGGAGTTCTGCTCCACCGCCGGAGCCGGCCGGCCGGCACCTGCGCGTGCCTGCGGGCAGCGCCAGGGCGTGCCCAGCACGAGGCCAGCGTGACCTGATGACATGGACTCCGGGTCCACATGTCAGTGGCCTTGGGTCAAACAGACCCTGGTGTAATCCGTCTGCGTGATTTGTTTTGGTTTCAGAAATATCAGAAAATGGTCACACCTTGTAATATTCATAACTAATTATCTATTTATCAGAAAATTATGAATGACCTATCAAAATGCTCAGTAAAATGTGCTCTATATTTTAGTGTCAAATTCATGCATTATAAACAACTTTGAACCCTGTTTACAATAGAGGAACAATTCGAACCTTTTATTTCATTATGGAGATAATTCAAATGCTATTATGCTTGTGCATTTGAACTCCATCTAAAATGCTATTCATGTTTAGGGTAAATTTCAATACCTATTAATATGTCATTTCATACATGCTTGTATGCGCATTGCATCGATGCCATGTTTGAATGTTGTTCTCTTTTCCAGTGTGTTTATGCTTCTCCCCGGTAGGATCCGGAGTTGATGTGAGCTTTGAGCCTGATATCAAGATCTACAACACCGGAGGACCAATACTTGTTCATCAATGAACAAGTCAAGAAGAATCCTGGATGTCTATTTTATCTGGTTATCAATAACAAGGCAAGCAGCCCCCCCCTCTGAACCTATGGTTTTAAAGTATTTCAAAACTTACTATTTTGCAATATACGGTTCAACTGTCTTTTATCGATAGGTAGAGTTAACCTATCTAATGCAGGTTCCTTTCTTGTCGCCGAAATACCCTGATCCACTGCTCCTAGCATAACTAGGTTTTGCTTATGTGCGTCGCTAGAGCTTTTATATATCTGAAATGCTTAGCCATGCTTAGTTATTTGTTTACTCTGGTGCATATGGTTAATGAATCAGAGCTGCAAATGAATCTAGTATGATAGGATGACGTGGTATGATGAGAATTGTGTGTTTAAACATGCTAAAAGGCTTGGATGAGCCGCCACATTGGGATGTGGTTATTTGACTCATTCTTGCCGCCTTAGGACCCGAGTTCTTGTCTCTTGATCCAAGACTGAGCGTACGACCACACGTGGAGGTATGGGACTCCCATCGACTCACTAACTTGCTTAGACTTATCCATGAGCTACCTAATTCGGGCTTTCCATTTGGCATATGCATCGAAAGTGAAACGAGATGGTGGAAGAGGTGCATCATATAGGAACGTGGCCGAGGTTGATTGAGGTGGATTCCTCTGGTAAACCAACCTCGAATCACAACGAACGGTTCCGCATCCGAGAACGGCCGATCTCGCGATGGCGGCTAGAACCTTTTGGCATGGCTCATGGAATAGGTCGACGTAAGGTAAAGGTTGTAGGCGGCCATCACCCCACTAAGACTCCTTGCAAGGGTCCAGGGGACGGTCGTCACGTGTGGGTAAAGTTGTACACTCCTGCAGGGTTAAATCTTTTTGAAAAGCCGTGTCCACGGTTATGGACGACTTGGAGACAGATGCTTGATCATAGCGAACTTTAACCTTATCGTAAAACTTGAAAAGCAAAGTGTGATTAGGATTGCTCTCCTCTCGGGTTTCGAGGAGGTGATCCTAGTGGATAGGTTCAGCTGATGATGATTCGGTGGATGTCTCATTGATCAAAGATATCGCTCTCTTACTCCTTTCAAACATTCTGAGTAGTCAAGCTTTGACTCTTACTTGTTTTATGAAAATAAAGATTGCTTTACGCAAACAACTCCACAGAAAGCCTTTCTTAACCAAGTTTAGTTAATAGGATACGTAAGTCTTGCTGAGTACCTTATGTACTCACCCCCCCCTTTGTTGATATTTTTGCAGCAATGTAAGTTCCATAAAGAAGATGAGTTCCGTACGAAGATCGACACCGACGAGTAGCTTGGGGTTTCCAGACAGCAGCTTGGGGCTGCGGAATGGGTTGTCGCTGTTATGCTTCTGGCCTCTTAGGCCATGTTTTCCCTGCTATGTCTAATAGCATAACCTTCCTTCCATTGTCTGATGTAATGTTGGTCAGTGACCTCTGTTTGTAATCCTTTGGATCTTTGCTCAGGTAAGAGCTTTACAATATTACCTTTGAGTCGTAGAGTCACTGTTGTGTACCAACTTTGGTTACCCATCTCGTGCATGATGCGTGTATGGATATAAAGTGCATGAGAGGGGTTTAAGATTCTTGAGCTCTCTGTTATGCAGTCTTGGTTATGATTAGTTTCATGGCGCTTCGAGATGTGTAGAGCCGATGTTTAATTCTGGCCTGCCTGCCGATGGTGTTCTGGCCTGGGACTGGTAACCCCAGTATCACTCGTTTCTAGCGTGACTAATACACATAACATCTCTGTATAGCTTAGATCTCGGGGGTCCCCACAGCAAACATGATCTTAGATGCTAAACTTGAATCATTGCTCTTAGATTAATACAACTTATTAAATCGCATGGAGCAAGTGAGGTTTGCTAAAGTTTGCAATAAGACTTAATCCTTACTCTTGACATTCTAACTAAATGGTACTAGTCCATAAAGTGATTATCCAGAATTCTATAGTTCTTTTAACTCAATTAAGCTAAGTGTCGGTGGGAAACGGTGCCAAAAACTACAACAACTTATGCAAATACATCAAGATTTAGTTCATGATAATTAGTTCAAGTTAATCAAATTACTAATGAACTCCCACTAAATTCAACATCCCTCAAAGTTTTTTAGTGAAGCATGATCCAAATTCACTACACCGAGACTGATCATCACGTGAATGATGTAGCTTTAATGGTGAACATCAACATGTTGATCATATCATCCATATGACTCATGCTTGACCTTTCGGTCCGTGTGTTCCGAGGCCATGTCTGTACATGCTAGGCTCGTCAAGTCAAACCCAAGTATCTCCGTATGTGCAAATACTGGCTTGTACCCGTTGTATGTGAACGTAGAGTTTATAGCACCCGATCATCACGAGATGCTTGAACACGACGAACTTTTGCAACAGCGCATACGAGGGGAGAACACAATTTTATCTTGATCTTTAAGTGAGGAATCATCTTATAATGCTACCGTCGTGATCAAAGCATAATAAGATACATAAAAGGATAAATATCACATGCATATAATTTTATGTGACATGGTATAGCCAATCTCCGCGCAATGATCTCCATCTTGTGCATGCCGGCATGATCTCCATCACTCCACCATGATTTCCTCCACCACGAATAGCAACTACAACTATTGCTAACTACTTAGCGATAAAGTAAAGCTATTACATGGCGTATAAGAAGTTGACACGCAGGTCATACACAATTATAAAGACAACCATATGGCTCCTACCGGTTGTGAACTCATCGACATGCAAGTCGTGAAATATTACAAAACATGATCATCGCATACATCACATATATCACATCACATCTTGTGGCCATACCATATCACAAAACACTCCCTGCAAAAACAAGTTAGATGCCTCTACTTTGTTGTTGCATGTTTTACGTGGCTTATGGGAGTAGCAAGTTAAGAATGATTCTTACCTACGAAAAGCCACAACGGTGATATTATGGTTGCTAACATCCGTTGTAAATTCCATGACTACTATAGTGAGAGAAACTGACATTCACCAGCCGCATGTGTGGAACAAGCCACACGTCAAGTGCGGAGCCGGTCTCGCGAACGAGGTCGCGTAAACTTGGCTTGGACCGCTTCGATCTCACTATGCCGCGCCATAAGAAATATACAATATAGAGGTTTGCAACAGAAAACATCAATGCCCGCAACAAGCATGTTGTATTCTACTCATGAAACACATCTACGCATAGATCTAGCTCTGATACCACTGAAGGGTTTCGCAGCACGGTAAATCAAAAAAAATTCCTACGGAAGCGAACAAGAAAGCCAAGATCTAATCTAGGAGATGTAATCAACGAGAGAGGTAGATGAGATCTTCATACCCTTGAAGAAATCGCACAGCGGAAATGTTTAACAGAAAGTGGATGATGTAGTCGTACTAGCCGTCTCCTCCCCGCGATCCAATCCGATCCTACGCCGCAAGTGGCGGCGCCTCCGAGAGATGCACACGTACGGTGCAACGACGTCTCCTCCTTCCTTGGTCCAGCAAGCATGGTGGGGAGATAAATTGGATCTGTAGAACGACGGCGTGGTGCTTATGGTGGAGAGTTTCTGCAGCAGGGCTTCGCCTACGTGCAGTCGCGAGAGAGAGAGATTGGAGGGCAGCAGTTGGGCCGGTGGCTAGGGTTTTTAGGTGAGCACGCCCTAGCCCTCCCCTCCCCTTTAAATAGGTCAAGGGGGGCAGCCAAGGGGGCTGCCTTAGCCTCCAAGTCAAGCCGGTGGCCCCAGGGAGAAAACTTGCCCCCTAAGTTTCCTTTGCCTTGGCCCATAAGAAAGCCGGTGGCCCTAGGGAGAAAACTTGCCCCCTAAGTTTCCTTTGCCTTGGCCTCCAAGTCAAGCCGGTGGCCCCAGGGAGAAAACTTGCCCCCTAAGTTTCCTTTGCCTTGGCCTCCAAGTCAAGCCGGTGGAACCTTTGGGGCATGTGGGCCTCACCATGGAGCCCTCTGGAACTTTCTAGAACATTTCAGTACTCTACCGAAAAAAGTCTAGAACTTTTCCGAAAGCCAAAAACTGTGAATCTTATTCTCCGGACCATTCCGGAACCTCTCGTGATGTCCGGGATCTCATCCAAGACTCCGAACAAAAAACTCAATAACCAATTATCCATTCTATCCTAGCGTCGATGCACGTTAAGTGTGTGACCCTACGGGTTCGAGAATATGCAGACATGATCTTCTATCAATAATCAATAGCGGGATCTGGAAACCCATATTGAGTCCCACATATTTATCGATGATCATATCGGATGAACCACGATGTCAGGATTCAATTAATCCCATATATGTATTCCCTTCATCTCGCGATATTTTACTTGCCCGAGATTCGATCGTCGGTATCGACATACCTAGTTCAATCTCGTTCACAGCAAGTACTTTACTCGTTCCGTAATCTGATATCACTTTGTGATTAACTCCTTAACCACGTGCTTGCAAGCGGTGTTGATATCGATTACCGAGTGGGCCCGAAGTATATCTCTCCGACTCGGGAGGGACAAATTCCATCTCGATACATACAACCCAACAAGTACTTTCCAATCACCTGAGAGACACCTTTATGATCACCCTATCATAGGATAACGTTTGATGACCTCAAAGCTTTCTTCTGATACCAGGGAGTTGTATTATCTCATGGTCTAAGGAATACAATACTTGACATAGGAAAAGCTTCGCAAAGAAGAACACAATGACACGATCTAATTGCTATGCTTTATTTGGGTATGTCCATCACATCATTCTCCTAATGACATGACCTCATTATTAATCGACAACTCATGTCTATGGTTAGGAAACCTTAACCATCATTAATCAATGAGCTAGTCTAGTAGAGGCGTACTAGGGACACGGTGTTGTTCATAAACCACACAAGTATTAATGTTTTCGCTTAATACAATTATAGCATGGAGTATAAACATTATCATGAACAAGAAATATGATAATAACAATATTATTATTGCCTCTAGGGCATATTTCCTTCAGATATGCGTAATGAAGTATTTAGGCTTTACTAAGCATGAATTGAACTTGGAATATCTCATGTGAATTGAACCACACGTGTCTAAATAGTGTAATACCAATACTATTGAATAAGTGTGAAAACAATTACCCATAAATAGTATACATTACACTTAGGCATTGGGCTAGGATTCATGAAGCATTGAGTTACTCAATTAACTCATTTGTTAATTGAATAGTTCTACACATGAAATCAGGATCAAGTGGACAGAGGATTGAGTAGGGGTAGATAACATTTGAGATTATGGTTTAAGGTTTCTATTGGGTACATGGAGTATTAGATAGGTGCTATAATATTGATTAGATCAACACCACAAAGATAGCGAGAATAGAATCTGTGATTGAGATGTATCACACTTTACTCAAACAATACAACTGTAATTTGAATATGTGTGAACTAGACAAGATAGGTCTAAGTAGATATGATCTTGATCAAGATGTTGTTTAGACAACATTGATGACTAGGTATGATTATAGGATTTGCTATGGTAGAAGGAAACATTACTGAAAAGAAATAGATTTATTCTTATAATGGAAATTACTCAAATCCTCATATTAGAATTTGAATAATAATGAAGTGTTTCAATAAAATTAGGAAGTGATGCTACTGGATAGCTTGCAGTAAAACAAAGCTACGGCAATTGGATTCATTCTAAAATAAATTTTAGAACTCAAGATATGGTCAAATTAGTGATTTGAATAGATTTGAATGCACAAAGTGTGTGCACATATCAACTTTGAAATTTATTGATCCTGTAATGTTCTATATGTTGAGAGGATTCCAGATACTACAAATTTATAATTTTTGGACACTTGGTTCAAAAGATATGATTTAAGTAAGCTTACAGAAAGGTTTAACTCAATTTGAAAATAGATTCAAATTGTGTACTGAAACTATGAAATATAAGTGCACTAATGGATTCTACACTTTATTAGCTTTCCAGAGACATATTATTTGTAATTTTTGGACTTGTATATTATTTTTTATGCATTTTACAAGATCTGGAGACAAACAGGGATTTGAATTCAATTTTAAATCGGGATTTGACCGGGGGTTGACTGGTTGACGGAGCAGCTGACTGGACTGCCACATGTCGGAGTGTTATAGGCCAATACCGACTCGGTTAAAGGAAATAAAAGGAGCCATCAGATTTAGATCTGACGGTGGAGGTTAGATCTCCTCACCTAGGCTTAGAGATATGTCACCGGAGAAGGTGGACCTCGCCGGCGGCGGCTCAGGGGTGGACGACGTCGTGGTTTCAGGGGTCTTTGGTGACGGCGGAGTGGAGGACGGTGTTCTGAATGGCGAGGGAGTTCCGACGGTGGGGATGGCGTAGACGATCGCTTCCTGCACTCACGCGGCCGGAGCGGATGTGGTCTTCGGGTAGCGCGCCAGAGGAAGAGGGCGATAGCGGTACCAAGCACAAGTGGTGGGGACCTCTGGTGTCACCGGAATCGTGCTCGGATGGTGGCAGAGATGCGGAGCTCCGACGAGAGATTTCTCCGGCTTGGAAGCATCTCGAGTGGGGGAAGAAAAGGGGAAACGGCGAGGGAGATGCGGGCTATTTATAGGAGGGGTTGGCTTGGAGGAGGGGCTAGGGTATCGGGCAGAAATGGCGATCGGACGGACAGAGGCGCAGCCGTGCTCTCCCAGGTCTCTGACCGGAGGTTGGGGACGACCCGACAGATGGGGCCCACCTGTCGGTGGGAGAAGAAGGAGGTAGCGGGTACCTTTTCGGGAATGCTGGGATGGGCCGTGGGCCAATTTTGTGGGTGGACCGAATGATCGCCCCGCGGCCTTGTACCCTCTTTTTTTGTTCTTTTATTTTTCTTTTCTGATTTCCTATTTCTTTTATAACTTTTGCATAAAGGCACAAAATCCATTCAAACCAATTTCTAAATTTTTCTAAAAATTAACAAAATGTTTTTAAAACAGTAAGAAACAAGTTTCCAAAATAAAACAAGATTTTCAAAAAGACTTTATAAATTTTAGCAAAAGGCTTTGCTTGCATAATACAAAATGGAATAGGGTTTTGAAAATAAACCTTTTTAAAATCTAAGAGAGCAAGCTTTATAAAATAATATTTTCAATTCATTTTAAAACACATTTTTAGTAATGCAAGCTTTAACAAAAATCATTTTGAAACATTCCTTTGCAATAGGCTTGCATAGGTTGAATAAAGATATAGGAAAATAATATTTTGATATTCTGCTTTTCTCAAAGAGGTTTCTTCATGAAATGATAGAAAACTTGAAATGGTTTTTAATTAAAGCTTTCAAATAAACTCAAAAGTTTTAAATCCCAGTGAAAATTCAACCAACACTTGCAAAACAAAAGCAAAAAAAAATTCCCCCAAAATTTGATAAAATCTTGGGATGTTACACTAGATGGTTGTCTTCTCCTCAATGTGCTTCATGTCTAGACCTTGTGAGCTCCCGATCTGTAGCGCCCTACCTTTTGCTAAAGGCAGAACTCCTGTGTTAATGTGCTACTCCCTGGATCATTAGATAGCACCACAGTACAAAATATCTTAATCATTGCAGATAGTGTCATTTATTACATTGCAAATCCAGATACAATAGTCTTTAAACCTTACAAAAATAGCTTAGCCACTTGGACTTGCTTGAATACCAGAGTTTAACACAAACCAACACAACAGAAAGTAAACTACAATGAGCCTCCATCTTCAGCAATGTGCCACAGGCAATCATGTTGGTATGCAGGCTCGAGACTCCTCCATCTACTCCTCATCAGAACAACCTACACGTTTGAATATGTAGCCCCTAAGAGGTCAGTACAACAACGTACTGGCAAATGACACATATTTGGTGGCATTTGTAGAAAGATTATACTACATGATATTTGGCTAGTGGATCTCAAAGGCTAATTTGCATAAAGCAGTTTTATCCTATATTTTCTAAATCAAAACATTTTAAAGCATTCAGATTTTTCTTTCTTTAATACCAAGATAACTCCTAGGTCACCACCACATACATGGTTTTCACTGCCAGTATGTAGCCCCGGGTAGTCACTCTACAAAACCATGTTAATCTCTCAAGTTACTACAATACCATAGTTTTCACTGCCAGGCATGTAGCCCTAAGGCATCTCCCTTTTCTACACAAGTTTTAATTATTTCAAAAAGGTGATGATATTTTTCCGTACATTCCATGTCTAGAGACTCAAGTTGTCCATAGCCGGGGACACGGCTAATCGATTAGTTTTACACCCTGCAGAGGTTGTGCACTTTCACCTTAAGACTCATTTTACGCCCATACATAAAATAAGACGAGACCTTTTAGAAGGAGAGAGCAACCAACTGGCAAGATCCGTTCCCAACCTATCATTCAACTACCAGCCCACTTCTTGCACGCAAGTTGCACCCTCACATCTAATCAGTCAAGACAGAGCCCATATTGTCATAAGGCTGCACTGGAAGTACTCTAAGCATGGAAGACATATTAATCCCTTTAATCCTAAGTGGCAAACCACAAGTGTACTACTTAGGCCACTAACACATACCATGGTTTTCACTTCCAAGATATGTGACTCCTAAGTAGACACTCAACACACCCAAAGCCACACCAATCCACCCAGGTAGTTCATTCAAGTTGTAGTTTAATTTTTAGAGCAAATCATCAATAAAGCATGGCATCACTTTCCAAAGTAAATTGGCAATCCTATCAAGTGGGGTTAAAGGATGGCTACACACTACTAGGTTCTAAGCATTTCATAAACTTCTTTGAAAACAACCTATCATGCATACTACTGAAAAACACTAATGCAGTAGTAAAAATAGGTACAAGAATATGTGTCACTTGCCTTTTTGAAGTTCAAGCTCTTTCACTTCTCTCAACAAAACGTATGGCTCTCCAAGCCAATCTATAATATAGAGATACACAGAGTAAACACACCACACCAAAAGCAACAAATCAAGCAAGACAAGCAAATGAAAAGGATTGGTTTAACATTTTAAATTTCTTATGATTTCTATGATGAGAGATATATGGCTTGAAACTTGGCTTACAAGATATGGATTGAGAGTTTGGATGGCAAGGTTTAATGATTGGAAAGGATTGGTCCTCCAAGATTACAGTGTAATGATAAAATCTTATGCTTGACATAAGCATGGTTAGAATTTAGAGATGACTCATGTGAATAGATTCACATAAGTATAGATTACTGCAACTAGAACTTTACTGAATAAAGTGTGACAACACTTACTCAAAATAGTATAAGTTACACATAGGCTTGGGTATGTACTTATGATATATTGAATTACTCAATTAACTCATTTGTAAATTGAATAGTACAATATAGACCAATAAGATTAATTGGGCATGGGGTTGAATATGTAAGAATGTTATTTAGAAATATGGTGGCTTCTTGGCCACAATATTTTCTTGGACAAAAGGATTGACTTTAACTAGGGTTATAATCTCAAGAGATGTGTGGTATGGGGTAGAGTGTATCACCACAAATAGCAAAAGGAAAACCCAATTGAGATACGTTACCATTTACTCAAATTACTCAAGTGTAATTTGAATATTATAAACTAGGTCCACAAGAATAAGTTGGCATGATATTGGTTCATGATCAAGAGTCAACATGATAGGGTTAGATAGGTATCATCATATGATTCAATTTTGTAGAAAGAATCATGTTGAAAAGAATTATAGGATTAATTGTATAATAAAAATACTCAAATTCCCATATTTGAATTTGAATATATGTAAATAGGTTCAAATCCAAAATTTAAACTTACAGATTCGAAAATTCAATAATTAGAAAATTTGGTACCACTAGATAGGAAATTTAATTATGAACCCAACGCAACAAGAATCATTCAAAAAGGAGCTATATATCTTTAGTTATGAATTTTCAAGATTTGATGTGAGCTAGCCTAAAACTGTGAACTTGATCGATCGGATGTCACAGCACGCGTGAAACAAAACTACGTGTCAAGATATTATAGGGACATATCTTTCCAGATTACAACTGACCTAATTCTGGACCCCACGCTACAGATTGATGGGACGAGGGTGTTCAGTATATACCATGGTGTTGAGTCCGGCCAGCGCTCGGAAAGATGACCATGGCCGGCTCGGGCATACTCGATGGCGGAGTTCCGGATATCTGAGACGACGGCGAGGTACACGACTGGGTGAGAAAACTCACTTCGGTCACTCCCATATGATTCGGCGTCGACTCGTGCTCCCGGCTACGGATCGGATGGAGGTGTTGGTTTCCGGTGATACTCCGGCGACAAGTCACAGGTGTTCCGGTGATCTACAGGTGGAGAAAAATATATGAGAAAATGCGGTAATTCAAGGGAACATGATGAGATGTAGAGGAAGGGTTCAGAGGCTCTAAAATAGTGGCGACATCATCTTTACGAAGCTCCAATGGCGGCGACAACTTGGGCGGCGCGACCAACTTCACCACGATGATGTAAGATCATGTCTAGGAGGTATATTAAAATTAGTTGAGTCTATTGTAAAAAGGATTTCAGATAAAGTACACCAGAGACATCGTACCGTTGCGATGAACTCCGATGGCATCACAGACAACAGCGACGACGCGATGCACCACCATGTCCTAGAGGTAGGCGATGTCGGTGGGAGTATTCTGGTGTAAGG
Organism: Dactylis glomerata; assembly: GCA_007115705.1. Lineage (NCBI taxonomy): Eukaryota > Viridiplantae > Streptophyta > Magnoliopsida > Poales > Poaceae > Dactylis > Dactylis glomerata. Next base: position 16,425,805 of record QXEO01000220.1, read on the forward strand.
AAACGTCGAGATGATTACTGATGGAGACGGCATCTCGTGATGAACTCGATTTCAGAACTGATCTTGGCATGGTTCCTACGGGATGTACAGAGGTTCTCTGAAGAAGGTTTAAGAACAAAAGTGAAGGAGGACAAAAAGGAGCACGCGGTGCTCGTCTCGGTTCCTTTTATAGTGGACTGGGGAGAGAGATCGGGAGGTGCATGCCATCGGTTGACATTTGGTGCACGAAGTTATTTTGAGAGATTAAGTCGATTAAATGGAAAGATAATTCCCTGAATTGATTCCCCATTGAATAACCAATAAATTTCGTATTGAAGTCGAACGAAAATAGTGGCTAAATTAGAGGGAAAGAGAAGGGGAAAGAAACAGTCATAGCCATAGCTGTTACATACAGGGTGTACGTTTGGGAGAGGAGGAAGACGACCGCCTGGGGCTTCCATCACTCGGCCTAGATGGGCCGAAGTGGTTGAGTTGGCCCATGTTGTTTGGTTCTTTTTTTTTCGTTATCTTTTTCTTTTTCTTTTTCTTTTTATTTCTTTCATAACTTTTGTATTTGAGTTTCAAATTGGTTCAAACCAATTTTGTAAATTTTTCTAAAATTCAAAGCAACAAATTAGGACAGTAATGAACATGTTTTCATAATTAAAACAAATTTCTATTGAAAACTTTATAAATTGGCCAAGGGCTTACTTGCATAATAGAAAATGGTTTGAACATAATTTTTTTAAAATTCAGAGAATAAACTTTATAAAATAGTTTTTTTGAAATTCATTTTCAAACATTCCTTTGGCATTGCAAACTTTATTTAATATAAAACATTTTGTAAAATATTTCCTTTGCAAATGAGTTTGCATAGGTTTTGGGTAAATGCAAAATTGTATTTTGAGATTCTATTTTCTCAAAGAGTTGTTCAAGGAATAACAGAAAGTTTGAAATGGTTTTTTCTAATAAGGATTTTTAAATAATTCAAAAAGTTTTAAATCCTTGTGAAATTTAAATCAAGACAAACATACATGGTTCCTATTTTATTTATTTCACATTCCAAAATTTTGGGATGTGACAGACTACCACCCTTAAAAGAAATCTCGTCCTCGAGATTTGGAGAGGCTAGAAAGGAAGAAGGGTTTGGGATACCTATGTTTAGGATTCTTGGTGGCTACCTCCCTTAAAAGAAACTTTTGTGGACAGTCTAGGTCTTTGGGTTCAAACGGGGCACACCATGGTTTTGACCTGGCACTGGGTCATCTTTTGAATCTATAGTTAGATTCCATCTTCATTTCCAATAGGTGGGTGTCTATTCACAAACTTGGGTTTCCAGTATTTCTCAATGAGGCTTGAGCAGAACTGCTCCATTGTAGAGTTCCTATCCAATGATGTAGTTTTGTTGAACTACTTTGGACACTGAAGGGTCACTCTTTGGGTCAATCAGAGGACCATGTTAAGGTGATCTCCTGTCTTCACTTCATCCTCTTCGCTGACATCCTTGAAGGTCCTTTATCTTATGGTTTTTCATCTTATGGTTACTTCCTTGGTGAGCATGTTTGGGGTCAAACGGACTTCTCCAGGTTTGTAGGACTCCTTCCATCACGTGTCTTCTTCCACGGTAAGCTTGTGATTCATACTCACCGAAATCCTACATTTTGGCCACACTGGCTCACTATAAGGGGTGTAATATATTATCTTCCTAAAGTTAAGGTTTAACAACGTCGTCTCTCTTGTAGGCATATCTCTCTAGGTTCGCAAAGCCAACATTATGAGAGCGAATAATAAGAGTAGTAGGAATGGTGATCAATCCATCCTGCACCCAAATCATTACTTCATACATGGTTTGTTAAACCTCATTTACTATCTCTTGGTCAACCTCACTAGCTTTGACAATAATTTCTTGGAGATAGAACCAATGTTCCAACTCCCATTTTTTGAATTTTTAGAAAACAAATCTATCGTTCCTTAGCTAGGGGTTTGCGTACTCTGTCATACAGCGTTAACTCTTGAGTTATATGTCCTTTGGCTTGCCATCTCATAGGAAAAATAAAATCCATTCAACAAGGTTGTCCTTAGCTCTTACAAGTCCTTACAATATTTATTACAAGGCAGTAGTGGCATACAAATTCTTCCGAGTTAGCTACACCTTGTTGTGTCTTCTCCTTGTAGTGACGACCTCTTCAATTATCCCATCTTCTGAAGTCTTGAAGTGCTTTCTCTTCGCATCTCCTTGCATAGTGTCCCTTTTGGTTGCATTTCTGACAAATGACCAGATCTGTTCCCCTTTGCATGTTTGGTTCTGGACATTCCCTCGCATAATGTCCAAGCTCTCTACAATTCCAGCATAACGTTTTCCTATTGTCTTTCTCCTTTATCTTCTTCTTCTTCTCCTTTTTGGGTATCTCTAAGGCTAGAAGATCTCTTACTTCATTTTCTTCATATTTCACTACCGTGGTGGGACACCTTTTTCTTTTTCTTCAAGCAATCTCTAGATAAGTGTCCTTCTTCTTCACATGAAAAGCAACACTTGGTGGTAAGGTTGGGTGTTGTTCCCATGATTTTATCTTCCACCTTCATTTTGGTTCTTCTATTTTCAGGAGTCTTTCCCAGCATCTGGCGCAATCCATCCTTGGCTTGTTGATTCATTCGTTGTACAGTGGGATAAAACTTACATTTAGCAGGAACATGATTGATTCCTTCGCATAGGAGACAAGTAACTTGGGTCATGGGGCATTCTCCAATTGGGTGATTCGTATCACAGTAAGGACACTGTTCATGACAGTCCTTAGACGTATGTCCTATTTTTCCACATCTCTTACAGGCTTGCAGTGTCATCTCAACATCATCTCTTGTTGTCTTTCCGCCATGATCATTTTGTGGTAGGCTATTATTGGTACTAGCCACAATCTGGGACATCATTTTTACTATTCATGAATGATCATCCAGTACTTGCTGCACTCCTGGAGGTAACTCTTTGCTATCGCGATTAACCATATTCTGAGTCAACACCCGCATCATTTCAGTATGCTCTTCAACCATCGGTTGCATCGCTATCTCCATCTGAGTGTTGTTGTGATTCTTCTGGCGTTGGGGATGCATCTGTTTGGGGTTTAGGACAGGTTTAGGTCTTAGCATAGATGAGTTTAGATAGAAGGGATCTATAGGAAAAAAAAATCCTACCCAAACACAGTAGATCAAGAGAATTCATCTTACAAACAATATCTAACAAACATTCATCACATCAAGCAAACTAGGTCAAACACTAATAATCTAGTATGGTCATATACCCCAATTTGGTATGATCATTAGATTATCACAACATCGTTGGTTCTATAAACTAGAATTATTGGTGGTCTTGTCTATTACTTGCTTGTGTACTTCAAGTTTCTCCTCCACTTCCTTGACTCATCTTCTGGAGTTGTGCAAGCTGCATTTGAGTCTTTCTCCAAGTTCTTCATTTGGCCTTCAATGTAGTTCTTCATGTTGGGTCAAGGAGATTTTATGAAGTACCAGCCTCAAACTTCTAGCATCATTGATCTTCTTTCCTTTCTTGATGGTTTCCAGAGTTGGGTCATCTAAAGTAAAAGTAAAGCATTTGAAGATGATGTAGGGGAGAAATACAATAAGTTTTTCAGGATCCAACTTTTTTTATACATATAGAAGCAAGATGAGATAGAGTTTTTTTATCATAGGTTCTTCCTATTTCTATCCCAACCTAGGGTCTCGATCCTACAGGCAACACTATGCTCTGATACCATTCTGTAGCGCCCTACCTTTTGCTAAAGGTAGAACTCCTGTGTTAATGTGCTACTCCCTGGATCATTAGATAGCACCACAGTACAAAATATAGTAATCATTGCAGATAGTGTCATTTATTACATCGCAAATCCAGATACAATAGTCTTTAAACTTTACAGAAATAGCTTAGCCACTTGGACTTGCTTGAATACCAGAGTTTAACACAAACCAACACAATGGAAAGTAAATTGCAATGAGCCTCCATCTTCAGCAATGTGCCACAGGCAATCATGTTGGTATGCAGGCTCGAGACTCCTCCATCTACTCCTCATCAGAACAACCTACACGTTTGAATATATAGCCCCTAAGGGGTCAGTACAACAACGTACTGGCAAATGACACATATTTGGTGGCATTTGTGAAAAGACTATACTACATGATATTTGGCTAGTGGATCTCAAAGGCTAATTTGCATAAAACAGTTTTATCCTATATTTTCCAAATCAAAACATTTTAAAGCATTCAGATTTTTCTTTCTTTATATCAAGATAACTCCTAGGTCACCACCATATACATGGTTTTCACTGCCAGTATGTAGCCCCGGGTAGTCACTCTACAAAACCAGGTTAGTCTCTCAAGTTACTACAATACCATGGTTTTCACTGCCAGGCATGTAGCCCTGAGGCATCTCCCTTTTCTACACAAGTTTTAATTATTTCAAAAAGGTGATGAGATTCTTCCGTACATTCCATGTCTATTGACTCAAGTTGTCCATAACCGGGGACACGGCTAATCGATTAGTTTTACACCCTGCAGGGGTTGTGCACTTTCGCCTTAAGACTCATTTTACGCCCATACATAAAATGAGATGAGACCTTTTAGAAGGAGAGAGCAACCAACTGGCAAGATCCGTTCCCAACCTATCATTCAACTACCAGCCCACTTCTTGCACGCAAGTTGCACCCTCACATCTAATCAGTCAAGACAGAGCCCATATTGTCATAAGGCTGCACTGGAAGTACTCTAAGCATGGAAGACATATTAATCCCTTTAATCCTGAGTGGCAAACCACAAGTGTACTACTTAGGCCACTAACACATACCATGGTTTTCACTTCCAAGATATGTGACTCCTAAGTAGACACTCAACACACCCAAAGCCACACCAATCCACCCAGGTAGTTCATTCAAGTTGTAGTTTAATTTTCAGAGCAAATCATCAATAAAGCATGGCATCACTTTCCAAAGTAAATTGGCAATCCTATCAAGTGGGGTTAAAGGATGGCTACACACTACTAGGTTCTAAGCATTTCATAAACTTCTTTGAAAACAACCTATCATGCATACTACTGAAAAACACTAATGCAGTAGTAAAAATAGGTAGAAGAATGTGTATCACTTGCCTTTTTGAAGTTCAAGCTCTTTCACTTCTCTCAACAAAACGTATGGCTCTCCAAGCCAATCTATAATATAGAGATACACAGAGTAAACACACCACACCAAAAGCAACAAATCAAGCAAGACAAGCAAATGAAAATAATTGGTTTAACATTTTAAATTTCTTATGATTTCTATGATGAGAGATATATGGCTTGAAACTTGGCTTACAAGATATGGATTGAGAGTTTGGATGGCAAGGTTTAATGATTGGAAAGGATTGGTCCTCCAAGATTACAGTGTAATGATAAAATCTTATGCTTGGCATAAGCATGGTTAGAGTTTAGAGATGACTCATGTGAATAGATTCACATAAGTATAGATTATTGCAACTAGAACTTTACTGAATAAAGTGTGACAACACTTACTCAAAATAGTACAAGTTACACATAGGCTTGGGTATGTACTTATGATATATTGAATTACTCAATTAACTCATTTGTAAATTGAATAGTACAATATAGACCAATAAGATTAATTGGGCATGGGGTTGAATATGTAAGAATGTTATTTAGAAAGATGGTGGCTTCTTGGCCACAATATTTTCTTGGACAAAAGGATTGACTTTAACTAGGGTTATAATCTCAAGAGATGTGTGGTATGGGGTAGAGTGTATCACCACAAATAGCAAAAGGAAAACCCAATTGAGATACGTTACCATTTACTCAAATTACTCAAGTGTAGTTTGAATATTATAAACTAGGTCCACAAGAATAAGTTGGCATGATATTGGTTCATGATCAAGAGTCAACATGATAGGGTTAGATAGGTATGATCATATGATTCAATTTTGTAGAAAGAATCATGTTGAAAAGAATTATAGGATTAATTGTATAATAAAAATACTCAAATTTCCATATTTGAATTTGAATATATGTAAATAGGTTCAAATCCAAAATTTAAACTTACAGATTCGAAAATTCAATAATTAGAAAATTTGGTACCACTAGATAGGAAATTTAATTATGAACCCAACGCAACAAGAATCATTCAAAAAGGAGCTATATATCTTTAGTTATGAATTTTCAAGATTTGATGTGAGCTAACCTAAAACTGTGAACTTGATCGCTCGGATGTCACAGCACGCGTGAAACAAAACTACGTGTCAAGATATTATAGGGACATATCTTTCCAGATTACATCTGACCTAATTCTGGACCACACGCTACAGATTGATGGGATGAGGGTGTTCAGTATATACCATGGTGTTGAGTCCGGCCGGCGCTCGGAAAGATGACCATGGCCGGCTCGGGCATACTCGATGGCGGAGTTCCGGATATCTGAGACGACGGCGAGGTACACGACTGGGTGAGAAAACTCACTTCGGTCACTTCCATATGATTCGGCGTCGACTCGTGCTCCCGGCTACGGATCGGATGGAGGTGTTGGTTTCCGGTGATACTCTGGCGACAAGTCACAGGTGTTCCGGTGATCTACAGGTGGAGAAAAATATATGAGAAAATGTGGTAATTCAAGGGAACATGATGAGATGTAGAGGAAGGGTTCAGAGGCTCTAAAATAGTGGCGACATCATCTTCACGAAGCTCCAATGGCGGCGACAACTTGGGCGGCGCGACCAACTTCACCACGATGATGTAAGATCATGTCTAGGAGGTATATTAAGATTAGTTGAGTCTATTGTAAAAAGGATTTCAGATAAAGTACACCAGAGACATCGTACCGTTGTGATGAACTCCGATGGCATCACAGACAACAGCGACGACGCGATGCACCACCATGTCCTAGAGGTAGGCGATGTCGGTGGGAGTATTCTGGTGTAAGGAAACGTCGAGATGATTACTGATGGAGATGGCATCTCGTGATGAACTCAATTTCAGAACTGATCTTGGCATGGTTCCTACGGGATGTATAGAGGTTCTCTGAAGAACGTTTAAGAACAAAAGTGAAGGAGGACAAAAAGGGGCACGCGGTGCTCGTCTCGGTTCCTTTTATAGTGGACTGGGGAGAGAGATCGGGAGGTGCATGCCATCGGTTGACATTTGGTGCACGGCATTATTTTGAGAGATTAAGTCGATTAAATGGAAAGATAATTCCGTGAATTGATTCCCCATTGAATAACCAATAAATTTCGTATTGAAGTTGAATGAAAATAGTGGCTAAATTAGAGGGAAAGAGGAGGGGAAAGAAACAGTCATAGCCATAGCTGTTACATACAGGGTGTACGTTTGGCAGAGGAGGAAGACGACCGCCTGGGGGCTTCCATCGCTCGGCCTAGATGGGCCGAAGTGGTTGAGTTGGCGCATGTTGGTCGGCTCTTTTTTTTCGTTATCTTTTTCTTTTTCTTTTTCTTTTTATTTCTTTCATAACTTTTGTATTTGAGTTTCAAATTGGTTCAAACCAATTTTGTAAATTTTTCTAAAATTCAAAGCAACAAATTAAGACAGTAATGAACATGTTTTCATAATTAAAACAAATTTCTATTGAAAACTTTATAAATTGGCCAAGGGCTTACTTGCATAATAGAAAATGGTTTGAACATAATTTTTTTTAAAATTCAGAGAATAAACTTTATAAAATAGTTTTTTTGAAATTCATTTTCAAACATTCCTTTGGCATTGCAAACTTTATTTAATATAAAACATTGTGTAAAATATTTCCTTTGCAAATGAGTTTGCATAGGTTTTGGGTAAATGCAAAATTGTATTTTGAGATTCTATTTTCTCAAAGAGTTGTTCAAGGAATAACAGAAAGTTTGAAATGATTTTTTCTAATAAGGATTTTTAAATAATTCAAAAAGTTTTAAATCCTTGTGAAATTTAAATCAAGACAAACATACATACTTCCTATTTTATTTATTTCACATTCCAAAATTTTGGGATGTGACACTATCATGATCAAGATCATCGTTATGTAATTCTACATGTTGTGTTTGTTGGGACCTGATGAATATTGAGTACTATGTCAAGTTGATTTATTGATTTATCATATCTATGTTATTTATGATCTTGCATGCTCTCCGTTGCTAGTAGATACTTTGGCCAAGTAGATGCTTGTGACCCCAAGAGGGAGTATTTATGCTCGATAGTGGGTTCATGCCTCTAGTAATCTGGGAGAGTGACAATAACTTATAAGGTTGTAGATGTGTTATTGCTACTAGGGAGAAAACAACAATCTTTTATTCAAGGATAATTATATTGTTTACATTACACGCTTTGCTTAAGGCGATAATCTGTTAATTGCAACTAAATACCCAACGGTTGTTCGGATGATATATGGAGGGTGGATTATTAATCATAGATGCAGTTGGATTACGGTCTATGTATTATGTTGTAATGCCCAAGTGAATCTCATAGTGATCTTCATGACATGTACGTGCATTGCTATGCATTCTTTATTTTGTCAATTGCCCAACTGTAATTTGTTTACCCAGCGTGTTATTTATCTTTATGGAGAGACCTCTAGTGAACTGTGGACCCCGGTCCATTCTTTTACATATATATTACCGTTTACTTTCTGCAAGCATTATTTATTTTATTGCAAACAAACATCTTTTTCCACATGATACATTTAATCCTTTGTTTACATCAAACAAGTGAGATTGACAACCTCACTGCAATTTGGGCAAAGTACTTTGGTTGTGTTGTGTGCAGGTTCCATGTTGCTGCTGGCGCTGGTAGTGCGCCCTGTCAAAAGCCAGTTAGCATCAACCTTCAGAAGTGATTTCTTTCTCCTATTGGTCGATTAAACTTTGGTTTCATAACTAAGGGAAAACTTACTGCTGTGCTCATCACACCTTCCTCTTGGGGTTGCCAACTGGTCCGTCAACACCGCACCATCAATAAGTTTTATGGCATCGTTGCTGGGGAGAAAGAGGATTTCTGCAAGGGGAGTCTCTCACTTCCAATATTTTTACTTTGTTATTGTTTTGCTTGATTTCTTTACTTTATTTTGTTTGCTTATTTTTATCAAAAATACAAAAAAAATAGTTCCTTTTATAGTTGTTATTTTTGCTTGTTTGCTTTTATCTTGCTAGAATGAACAATCCGAAGAACACTAAGTTGTGTGACTTTACTAGCACAAACAACAATGATTTATCTGCACTCCTATTGCGCCACCTGCTGCTAACGCAATTTTCTATAAAATTAAACCTGCTTTGTTAAATCTTGTTATGAAAGAGCAATTTTATGGTGTTAGTACTGATGATGATGCTGCTCACCTCAACAATTTTGTTGAGCTATGTGAGATGCAAAAGTATAAGGATGTAGATGGAGACATTATTAAGCTTAAATTATTTCCTTTCTCTTTGAGAGGAAGAGCTAAAGATTGGTTGCTATCTTTGCCTAGAAATATTACTGATTCTTGGGTTAAGTGCAAAGATGCTTTTATAGGAAAATATTATCCTCCTGCTAAGATTATATCTTTGAGAAGTGACATTATGAAGTTTAAATAGTTTGATAATGAACATGTTGCTCAAGCTTGGGAAAGAATGAAATCTTTGATAAAGAGTTGTCCCACTCATGGACTGACTACTTGGATGATCATCTAAACCTTTTATGCAAGATTAAAATTTTCTTCCAGGAACCTTCACTAGTAGGGAAAACCTCATTAGTGGCGCACTAGTATTCATATTCTGTGGCGCATGGGTGGTGTGCCACACAATCTTTGCCACAAAAATAAGAATTTTGTGGCGCACCCGTACATGCGCCACAGAAATAAGGCATTCTGTGGCGCACGGGTGAATATGCGCCACAGAAATAAGTCATTCTGTGGCGCATGAGTCCTAGGTGCGCCACAGAAATAGGTGCACCACTAAATTAAGTTTTAGTGCACCACAGAAATAGTACAGGTTTTATACAGAACTTGTTCTGTCTAGTGTAGATATACAAGTTTTATACATATGTTATATACAGTATACAGGTTATATATAGATAGAATATTAACAGATATAATATAGCAACATTATACATCATCATTACATTACTTAGAGCCCGATCAAGTTATACATATAGCTCCATACAACTCATAATATATATATCTCCATACAACTCATAATCCATACAAATTAAGTGCATCATCTCAAGATACAAATGAAGTGACACCGGCCGCCGCCTACACTCGGATGAAATAGAGTACCGCTGCGACGATGGTGAGCAAGAGCGAGAGCACAACGAAGGTCTTCATCTTGCTCTTGTTCGACTGGTGCTTCCTCCACTTGGCAACCGCCTCTTGTTGAGTCAGGTATCCTTTGTAGCAGTTGCCGCTGAACTTGTGCACCTGTTTCTTGCAGTCCGCCCACTCCTCGTAGACTCCTGGAACCCGCCGCTCGAACACGACGTATCATGCACTAGTAGGAAAACCCTTATAGGTGGGGTGCAATTCTGTGGCGCACTAGCTAGCAGTGCGCCACAGAAAATAATTCTGTGGCGCACCTGGCAGGGTGCGCCACAAAAATACAACATTTCTGTGGCGCATCAGAAGGCCATGCGCCACAGAATTTGGGTGGGGCCCACTCCATGCCAGCCCCAATCATTGGTTCCACTAATTCTGTGGCGCACTGGATGTGATGCGCCACAGAATTAGTATATTCTGTGGCGCATAAGGTCTGGTGCGCCACAGAATTAGGACATTCTGTGGCGCATCCAGTTTGGTGCGCCACAGAATTAGGACATTCTGTGGAGCACTTTACCAGATGCGCCACAGAATTAGCTCGTCCCACACCTTTAAAGTTCCAACCTCCCACACCTCCCACACTCCCAAGCCATTTATCTTCCTCTCCTCCATCTAGATCTAGCTCTAGCTCCCTTCCCTCTCATCCCATTTTGGCCATAGGTAAAGATGAGCCCGATGGACCCCCGCGACAGAGGAGCGGTGCAGATGATGATGATGATGATCAGACGGAAGGGACTCAACGTCTCCGCAAAAGGGACTCAACGTCTTCGCGAAAGGGCTAAGAAGAACGCGGTGGTGCTTCCCGCTGCCTGCTTCACAATGAGTCCGGAGGAGCTCGAGCAGTTTTTCAGGTGCCTCCTACGAGTGAAACTTCCGCACGGTTACTCGGGGAATATAAGCAGATATCTAGACATAGCGAAGAAGAGGTTCACCGGGATGAAGTCTCACGATTGTCACGTGCTCATGATGCAGATACTTCCCGTTGCGATCCGAGGGATAATGGACGAGCACGTCCGTGATACGCTGTTTGGCCTTTGCAACATCTTTGACGTTATCACCAGGAAGTCGATCGGCGTGAGGCAGCTCAAGATGCTACAGGATGAGATCGTGGTGATACTATGTGAGCTCGAGATTTACTTCCCGCCCGCATTCTTTTTGCGTTATTTACCTTTTCGATTTCTTTTTGCGTTTTAAATTTTTCTATTTCTGTTTCTTTTTCAAAATTTTGAAATTTGAAATTTGAAAATCTTTTCAAATACGAAAATTATTAAAATTATAAATCTGTTGCATTCAAAATCTGTTTCATTCGAATCAGAACAATTTTTAAATTTGAACTATTTTTCTCATTAAAAATTGTTAATCTAAAATTTGAACAATTTTAAATTTGAACAATTTTTAATTGGAACAATTTTTAATTGGAACAATTTTAAATTTGAACAATTTTAAATATGAACAATTTTAAATTGGAACAGTTCCAAATTTAAAAAATTCAAATTTAAACTATTTTCGAACAGGAAAAAGGGAACGAATATATGCTCAAAAAATACACAGCGGTCTGGAAAGAAAAGAAGCCACAACAACTGAGCAGCTACATGGGCCGGCCCACCAAGGCCTTGTTCGGCAGCCGTGTTTTAATTGGGTTTGACGTGGGTTAGCCCGGTCCAGAGTAAAACCCAGCCCACCCCAAATCCTAACCAGGCCGTTCGGTGGGCCGGTGTTGGACGGGCTCAAACCCACAGATCCTCCCGATACACGTCGGGTGAGATAGGGTTGAGGGGGATTAGAACCGCTCGCTCCTCCTCGCGTTTCTGCTGGCGGCGTGATCTTTTCCTCGGAGCGCCGCAGACAGACGGCGCCGAAGAGAGCTGGATTTGTTCGATCCGTCTCCTCCATCGAAGCCCGCTCCCCATCGAAGACGCCGGCCGCTCCCCTCGAAGACGCCGCCCGCTCCCCATCTTCGTCTCCTCCATCGGCCCCTCCCGCAGCGGTGTAGGCGGCAGCTCGCGCGCGCGCACCCCATTCCCCGCCGCAGCCGGAGCCGGAGCCCGTCGTTTCCAGTCCAAGGTGAGAGAGCTTGTCCCCGATCCCTTAGCCTAAGCCATACCCCAATTTGCTCCTGGATTGCGCGAGTCTCTGTGCATTACATGCGTTGCTTATGGTTTACTTCGTTGTCATCAAATTCTACATTGCAAAACCTTCCCCGTCCATCTGCGGACGCCCTCACTGCGTAGTGGTTGATTCATGCCGTCCGAGTAACTAGTTGAAATTCTGTAGTCGTTGCTGTGACTTGCTTCAGTTATCATGTGTGTCGCTTGCTAGTTTAGATCTGTATGCAGTTTAGTAGATAAATTCGCCATCTAGTTGTGCATGAGAATTTGTTTCCATGTACCCTATTATTTACTTATAGTACATTGTTCTTAGGAGGTGTTCTTGTTGTGGTTCACAACATCCTATCCGATGCTGTGCTGTATTCAGTACTAGGCTGTCAATCTATTCGATATACCTGTACATGGCCTTGTGGCGAGGCTTCCCACTTGAGCCGGTGTTATCTGAGGGCAATGCTTGGCTTTGATTGATGTTGACTCGTATAGTGGTTTTAGAGGCTTCGCTTGAAGAACCACTTGAATGCTATAGTTGTTGCCATGATTTATTTCAGTTATGATATGTGTCGCTTTCAAAGTTCCTTGGAGTTGCTGTTGTGATTTACTTCAGAATAGTTTCCATGGTAACGTGAGACTCATGTATTTTATGTTGCTTCAAATCAGGTTATGTATTTTATGTTGCTTCATATGTTTGCTTCATATTATTGAGATGCCTATTTTTTAATAGGATCCTGCATCTTTCATACCAGTGGGGTTTGGTGAGCCGCCGCCATCGTGGGACCCTGTTTGCACACCTGATTTTGGTATGTGCATTGGCTCCTTTTGCTATTCCTTGCTATGATTTATGAAGTGTCTTTTATTGTTTCTTGTTTCTTGCTTGCTTTCTTTTATTGTAGAGTCATATACTCTGTTAGTATGCTCTGTTATAGTATGCTCTGGTTAGTATGCTCTGTTAGTATGCTCTGTTATAAAATTGACTGCTTTTTGTTTAGCTGTGTCATATGCAATTCAGAATTGACTGGTTTGTCACAGCACATCTATGCCGAAATAAAATTCAGAGAAAAAATGAACCTACTTTAGATATGGGCTTAAGAAGTTGATGTTTGCTCATATTTAGCAATTATTCTAATTATGCCCTGACCTACTTTTTCTCTCTGCTTTTAGGTACGCCATGGTGCGCCGCAAGATCACCACCTACGCTATGATGAGCCGACGCCCACCACCATCCCCTCCCCCTCCGACGCCGCCTCCAACGCCGCCACCTCCAGCGTCCGACGGCGAGGAGGAAGAAGTCCCCGAGGTGGACTACCCGGAGGACGAAGAGGAGAACGACCGCCTGGAGGTGGAAGTCTAGGCGGAGATCGACGACATGGAGTGGGCCATCTCGGACCCCAAGAATGAAGAACAGGCGGCCATCCACGCCTCATGGCGTTCTCTGCGGATGGAGAACAAGGAGGCGGCGCGCGACGACGAGTTGGACGGCCTGCTTCTTGAGGCGGGGCTCAAGGAGTCCCGCGACCGCCACACGACGAAGGAGGGAGCGCGCAGCTTCATGGAGTTGGAGCGGCGATGCCTCTTGGCGCTGCTCGCGGAGGACTCCGGTCGCCTCCACAAGATTGTGGAGGATGACTTCCTCCCCGCCCCCGTCGCCGCACGAGATGCTCGATCGGGCCTAGCGGCGACGAAGAAGCGCGTGAGGGCCAACGACGACAAGGCGGGCCCCTCTAGGCGCTAGAACTTTTTTTTCGTATTATGAACTGCTTATATATGATCATATGAACTGCTATGTTTTATTGTAGGCTTATGAATCCTTGCCATAGTATTTGTGATCATGCAAGCATGCTTTTGAACTTTGTCATTCCTTTCGTTGCATAACATATATACTCCATTCTAGGCTTATATATGATCGATCGTCATCCATGCTATGTTTTATTCTAGGCTTATGAATCCTTGCCATAGTATTTGTGATCATATGCAAACATGTTTTTTAACTTTATCATTCCTTTCGTTGCATAACATATATACTTCATGTCTATACAGAGATGTCTTGTGGTACGTGGTGTACAGTGGTCGGGTTCTAGGAGTCTACGAGGAGTGGGAGGACTGTCAGGCACAGGTGACCAACTTCAGCGGCAACTGCTACAAAGGGTACAAGACAAGAGAGCTCGCGGTCTCCAAGTGGAGGAGACACGTGTGGAAGAAGAATCTGATAACGGGAAAATGGGGCGACGAAAATACTCGCGTCCGCGTCATAGAGACAGATAGAATTTAATTTAAAGTGCGCGAATATAAATGACAAATATCAAGTATTGCGGTTCATTACTTCCGGAACTCTTACATTTGCATAAAAATTCCGTTAATTACATCTCCGAAGAGAAAACCCCTGATTAAGAATTCCAACATTTTTATTTCTAAGGATTACATCAAATGACTATTACAAAAGATAAAAATAAAACTAAGAAGTCCTCCTCGCCGCCTCGCTGTCGTCGACGCCATTATACTCGGGGGAGCAGTTTTTACTTGTGCTAGTATGCAGCACAAGAAGAATGCATGTATTGGATACTCATTTATTTAATCGGCTCATCACAAATATTTTATTTATTTATTGGTGAGGTTGTTTCGTTTGATTAGCCGACTAAGTACCCAAAATGGTGTATGCAATTTTGGTCATAAGCCATACACATGATAATTATTCTACATGCATGCAGCGACCATGTAGTCACTTTTCATATTTCTTTTAGTACTAAGCTATATAGTACTAATTTTACTTTGAAGCAGATATGTATTTTGAGTTGTTTTAGCCCTACTTATAAATGGAAGGCAATTTTTTATATGCATGAAACGGTAGTTCCATACACTTAGAATTTCTTATTTTGGTTAGTACTAATCAATGTAGTACTGACTTAATTTTGAGGCAGATTGCATTTGAATTGTCTTGGTCCTACGTAAATATTAAGACATAGACGTAGGGAGGTATTAATTATGGGCTGCTAATCTATTTTCAGCAGCAATATGAATTTGATTTTTTAGAGCATGATTACTCTTATAAAGGACTTTATTTTATTTGCATTCTAAACTAGATCCACATCTATTTTAAAAGACTTGGCTAACTAGAACGTGTTGTACACTTTAAAATGTACCATGATTTGATATTTGGTAGTTTGATATAAACTAACCATTGGGTGATATAAAATGCATATTTGTTAGCATGCAACATATTTAATTTCTGCTCATCTTCATTTATTTTACTAGCATGATGAGTAGTTGATATGGCCAGGCATGATTTTATCCTACGTTTATCACATAGGTATGCCGTATGAGAATTTTATGAAATTTGGCCTCGCTTGAATTACTACTAACATCGTATAGCAATTAATGCCTACGAGAAGCGTAACCAAGATGAAGGTTTATTATCTTCATGTTTGTATTACTACTAGCGACATAAAATGCCACGTAGCGTAACCGAACAAGAAGTATATTATGTGATTTATTTGGAGTATGCATATGAATATTTTCCCCCCAAACATAAGATTATGGGGATTTTCTACTTATTTTGGTTTGTATCCTACTTTAGGGAATGAACCAAAGATAATTTCTTCTTTTCATTTGAACTTGGTCGTATCCATTTTTGTAGACCGACTCAAGAGAATTTTATAGGGTCATTGTACTTGTATTAATCTCTAGATTTGTATCCACGTATAGGGACCGAACCAAGGAACGAGGCTCATGCGCACGTTTCGTCCTGGTTTGTATCGCTAAGGGGACCGAATCAAGAGGAAAAATATCAAGAACAAAGTATATGCAAATATGCTCCTTGGTTTGTACCATGATGGCCGAACCAAAGAATTTTCAAGTTTGATGAAGCAAGCTCCTTGATTTGTACCACAATGGCCGAATCAAGGGCATGAGTTTTGATAGATATGAGAGAGCTCCTTGGTTTGTACCAATGGCCAAACCAAAGGCTAAAGAAGAAGATGTAGATGGAGGCCATATGGTTTGTACGCATGGCCAAACCAAAGGCTAGGAAAGAGCCATGAATCCCACCTTGTCTTGAATAGCTCAACGCTGAAGTGCTTCTCTTCTTCTTGCTTTCTTCTTGTTTGTCTTGTGTTGTTTGATGTGGTGTAGACTTACCGGAAGCAGAGCGAATGTGGTGTCTCTCCTGCCGATTGGTGATTAGTGATTTGCGATCGGAGGTGTGGCTTATTTATAGAGGGCTGAGGGCGTTCTGCGCCTCGCTGCGTGCGATCGTGGAGAACGTGGGGTAGTGGTCGGTTGCAACCTGGACGCTCCAAGTTTTCCCGCGGATGGACCTGATCGCTGGAAGTATTTTAAATCCTGGAACAATCAATATGTAACCGCATGCATATGGGCCATGGGCTGGGTGATCAGGCAATAATTTTGTTTTAATAGTGCAGCTTGCCACTAAATTCATGCAAGACATGCGTACATGTATATGGGCCAATGGGCTACCTAATTGTTGTATTATTATATGCTAATCATGCGATGGTGCCGCTTAATCCATGCATAATACATATAGGGCTGCACGTGGCTCTTTAATAATAATAATGTATGGCTCAACAGCATCTAAATCAGCTAGCGTGCAAACTTTAAGCTTATAATATGACTAGCCCAGATTAATTCCTATATGTATTGTAAAATTTCTTTTAATGAAATCTTCATACATATATTTCCATTGATTTTAATATAACTCGACCATATTTTATAGGGTTGCCGCAAAGATGCCGACACTTTAATCCCACGGTCAAATATTTGGTGTTACTCGTGAGTTGTAAATTGTTGGGTTCGCCTTTGGCATATTTTGTTCCACAAATCATTGACATCATTTATTTGAAATGATTTTTTACCTTTTATTCATTTCAATTTACCTCATTATTTCACTATAATGAGATTTTACCATTCGAAATAATTTATTGATATCTTCGATGCATTTTCAACACTCATATTTATTTGGTCAAAATCGATGTCAACAGAATCGGATGAAGTTCTTGATCATGGTCTCGATCTTGCTCATCGTCGTCGCCGGTGTGATCTATTCGAACTTTTTTTTCGATGTTGGACTTGCTTATATATGATCGATTGTCATCCATGCTATGTTTTATTCTAGGCTTATGAATCCTTGCCATTGTATTTGTGATCATGCAAGCATGTTTTTGCACTTTGTCATTCCTTTCGTTGCATAACATATATACTACATGTCTATAGAGCTACAGGTAGAGCTACATTTCTCTACATGTCTATAGAGAAAGGTGTTGCTATATGCCTTGTGTCCATAGAGATGACATGGTACGTCGTGTTCGAGGGGCGGGTTCCAGGAGTCTATGAGGAGTGGACGGATTGCAAGGAACAGGTGCACAAGTTCAGCGGCAACTGCTACAAAGGCTACCTGACTCAACAAGAGGCGGTTGCCAAGTGGAGGAAGCACCAGTCGAATAAGAGCAAGATGAAGACCTTCATTGTGCTCTCGCTCTTGCTCACCATCGTCGGAGCGGTACTCTATTTCATCCTAGTGTAGGCGGCGGCCGGTGTCACTTCATTTGTATCTTGTGATGATGCACTTAATTTGCATGGATTATGAGTTGTAAGGAGATATATATGTATGATGAGTTGTATATGCATGGAGCTATATGAAATCTGTTAATATTCTATATGAAATGAGTTGTATATGGAGATATATAATTGTGCTATATGAAATCTGTTGATATATCTGTATACTGCTATATTATATCTGTTAATACCTGTATATATACACCAGACAGAATAAGTTCTGTATAAAACCTGTAATATTTCTGTGGCGCACCTAATTCTGTGGCGCACTAAACCATAATGCGCCACCGAATTTCTTAATTCTGTGGCGCATTAGGACTTGGTGCGCCACAGAATTCCTTATTTCTGTGGTGCATGTGCTGGTGCGCCACAGAATGCTTATTTTTGTGGCGAAGATTCTGTGGAGCACCACCCATGCGCCACAGAATGTATATTTTGGTGCGCCACAGAAGAGGTTTTCCCTACTAGTGACGTCATCTCTATGGACACAAGGCATATTAGTATATAATGCAATGGAAAGAATTAGAGGGTTCACATGCATACATATTCACAAGAATTAGAGCAAGGAAATAATAATAAACCTAAAAGTCATATAGCATCGGTATCACATAAGTAATCAAGTTCAATGACAACGACTACAATAGTAATTGAAGTCCAACAACGACATTAAGCAATTTTAGTTTAAAACACAGTACACACATTGTCCATCGATTCAAAGTAATGGTAGGCACATCGGCCTCTTGATCAACGAGACGTCTTGTTCATGGGCTCCAGGAACGGTTTGTACATGTCCTTTGTCGTCCACGTCCTTCTATCACCCTTGCCTATGTAGGCGTTCTTCGATATCCCTCTTACACAACCCTCTGAGTTGATGTAAGAGCCCCGATCTATTGCATACATCTTCTACGATAATTTCTGATAGCTTTACTTGGATGCGATGGAAGTCTTCTCTAAGATCAGCATCGCTGATCTCCCCCGCCATTTTTTTGGTGTCTCACATACTAGGTGGCAGACGCATCATCTCTGCATCTGCGACAAACCCTTTAAGGTGATGGAGGACATAGAAGGCCTCCTTCATGCTTTCATCTGGCTGCTTGATGCAAGGGAAGTTGATCACATGCTTGAACCCGTGCTCTTTAGTGTCCGGCATGATAAATTTCCCCTTCTCGTGGAAGATGCCTTCATTTTTGGAGTAGAAAAGGATAGCCTCATCAAGAACACCCCTTATTCTCTTGTAGTCTTTCTTCATCGTCGTACTCGACGAGTTGAAATACTGGGCTAGTGACCACTTCGGGCAAAGGATGACGAGTGTGCAGTATGTGTCCCTGCTCAACACATGCAATTGAAATGGAATGTTGGAAAGGATCGGCAATGGAAGAAATATATAAGAAAGCATAAGTTACGACGGCCGCGAGCGAATGTGTACTTACTTGGGGAAGACAGGCAGAAGAATGGTGTTCTTCTCTTTGTTCATGAGCATGAAGCTCTGGAGCTACCGCACCGCCGCGGTCCATGTGCTTGAGCCATCCACCAGCTGGCTATCGCGCATGTAGTAGGGATCCGCTACCGCGACATTGGGGGGTCTCTCTCTCTTGATCTTCATCTGAAGATTGATCGTGTATAGGCGAACCAAGTTATAGTTGAGCCGTTGCCAGTGAAATTAATTGAAGACGTCCTCGAACGCTATGAAGAAGATATCTGCGAGGGTCTGCTTGGATGAAGTTCGGGTCTGCTTCTGGCACCTTGACCGTGAACACCGGGTAATTTGGATCCTTGTCTTTAAGAAGGAGGGTCTCTAGAAATTGAATATTTTGCTGCAAAGTGATCATTGGTCCACTTGCGAGGTGTGAGAGGTCCTCAGGAAGTATCAGTTTACCAGCTTCATGAAGCCGGGGCAAGCCACCCGGTGTCCGTGGTACCATGTCGTTGGCCCGCATCCTCTTAGGAAGAGTCTGGCTCGAAGATGCGCCCTTCTTATTTCCTCTCTTCCTTGGCTTCTTCACTTGACCTGCTTGGGGTGCTTCGGGTGCTGGTGGTGCTGATGGTGGGGTTGCTTGGGGTGCTGGTGGTGCTGATGGTGGTGCTTTGGGTGCTGGGGTTGCTTGGGGTGCTGGGGTTGATTCGCGTGGCTCCCCGATGATCATCTTATACAGCGTGTTAGGGCTGAAAATAGTAGCCGGCTTGACTTGAGCTGGATTGCCAGCCTCCAGAGGAGTGTCTTGCAGAGAAAAACCCGTGAAGGTCATGCGCTGTGTGACTGTAGTGGGACAACCAAGTTGATCGCCGTGAGTGTGGAATGCTTCTTCATCCATACGAGGCATGTACATATCTTGGCTGCAGGCGCCAATGTTGATGTAGGCATCGATGTCATCATCATCATCGTTGCCATCAAGTGGTGCCATGTCCTGGAAGTTAGGTGGTGGCGGTTGCGATGCCGCCGCTTGGCGTACCTTGCGTTTGGTCGACGGTCGTTGCGGTAGCTTTCCCAACAGCTATTGGTGGCGTGTGGTGGTAGCGGCGATCGCTGATTCCTTCCGGGTGGCGGCAGCGACCGCTGGTTCCTTCAGGGTAGTGGCGGCGGCGACCGCCGGTTCCTTTCGGGTGGCGGCGGCGACCGCCGGTTCCTTTAGGGTAGTGGCGGCGGCGACCGCCGGTTCCTTAAGGGTGGCGGCGGCGCGGGGTCGGATGATCTTGGGCTGGATGATAGGGAGGTGGCGCCGATGTTGCATCTAACACTCGGAAGACCCACCCCCCAGACGGATCTGGTTCTTTGGCCATGTCATAAGCCAATCGGTGCAATTCCCAAGGACCATAACGTCGTCCTCCTCTGCGCCCGGAGGTTGATGGGGGGGAGGATGTCGCGGTACTCCGGCACTACCATTGCCAACTTGACCTTCATCAAATCTTCTGCAATGTTTTTGTGGTGCATAGTTCGGCCGGGCATGGCAGTGCCGCTAGCAACATCCATCAACTTTCCGCCGGGCTCCACCACATGCAGGAGTATGCAAGGTTCGTCCTGAGTCAGGGGCATGTTGGATAAGATCAGCGCAAGGCATATATAGTTAAAGAAGATGACGTGGAGGACTAACTAATGAGTTACCTTCTTGACGGCGTTGATCTCTGCTAATGTCGATACAAGGGCGTCGGTGCCGGCGCCGGGCCGCTCACTCTCGGGTGCATTATTGATACATCTCCAACGTATCTATAATTTTTATGCATTTTCTGGAACTAACCTATTAACAAGTCGCCACAGTGCCAGTTCCCTGTTTTCTGCTGTTTTTGTGTTTCAGAAGTGATACACAGGAAATATTCTCGGAATTGGACGAAACAAGTTCCTGATGTCTTATTTTTCCCGGAAGCTTCCAGAGATCCGAAGAGAAGTTGGAGGGGGGCCACGAGGGCCCCACACACCAGGGCGGCGTGGCCAGGGGCCTGGCCGCGCCCCCTATGTGTGAGAGCCCCTCGGGCCACCTCTGACGATGCCCCTTCGCCTATAAAGACCCCCCAATGGAAAAAACCTAAGTACCCGATCAATTTTCCAGAACACATCGCGATCCGCCGCCGCCATCAACCCGAAGATCGGGAGGGTCCAGAAGCTCTTCCCGGCACCCTGCCGGAGAGGGGAATCACCAACGGAGGTCTTCTTCATCGCCATGCTTGCCTCCGGAGCGATGAGTGAGTAGTCTACCTTGGACTATGGGTCCATAGAAGTAGCTAGATGGTTGTCTCCTCCACCATGTGCTTCATGTTTTGATCTCATGAGCTGCCCTACATGATTGAGATCACCGTTATGTAATTCTACATGTTTGGTTTATTGGGATCCGATGAATATTGGTGTTATGATTGAGTTGCTATACTGAAATATATCTTTTGTTATCTCTATATTGTTTATAATCTTGCATGCTCTCCGTTGTTAGTAGCTATCTTGGCCGAGTAGTTGCTAGTGACTCCAAGAGGGGGTATTTATGCTCGATAGTGGGTTCATGCCTCTATTTAATCTAGGGGAGTGACAGAAACCTCTAAGGTTGTAGATGTGCTATTGCTACTAGGGAGAAAACAACATTCATATGCTCAAGGGCATATGCTTTGTTTACATTACACACTTTGCTTAATGTAATTATCTGTTGTTCGCAACTTAATACTTGTGGAGTTCTCAGATTGATTCGCCACAAGTGGATTATTAGTCATAGATGCAGTTGGATGGCGGTCTATGTATTTTGTTGTAATGCCCAGAGTAAATCGCATAGTGATCTTCTTGACATATCATGTTTATCTTTATTCTATCAATTGCCCAACTGTAATTTGTTTACCCAGCATGTGTTATTTATCTTATGGAGAGACACCACTAGTGAACTGTGGACCCCGGTCCTATTTCCATCATATTGCTATCACCTGTTTACTTTACTCGCACTGTTTACTTTACTCGCATACTTCTACTGTTTTCCACTCGATACGTTCATACCCTTTGTTTCAAGCAAACCGGTGAGATTGACAACCTCATCGCAAGTTGGGAGCAAAGTATTTGGTTGTGTTGTGTGCATGTTCCGCGTTGCAGCTAGCAAGCAAAGCTTGGACGAGGCGCCCTATAAATTGTCTGAAGCTGTCGCAAGCTAGCAAGCATCACCTTCAGTCGTATTGTTTGCTCTTCTCCTGATCGACATACCTTGGTTTCTTAACTGAGGGAAAACTTGCTGCTATATTCATCAAAACCTTCTCTTGGGGTTTTCCAACTGGCCGGTTATTTTACTTCATCAACTCGGCCGCATCAAGCTTTTTCTGGCGCCGTTGCCGGGGAAGAAGTGGAAGACCTCTGCAAGGGGAGTTTTTCGCACGCACATCCTTTACTTTGTTTTAAGTTTTGCTTTTCTTTATTTTTACTTGCATCGTTTTATATCAAAAATCCAAAAAAATTAGAATCCTTGGTAGTTGTTTTTACATATCTACTTTTAGTTTTCCTGAAATGGCTACTCCTAAAAACACCAAGTTGTGTGACTTTACTAGCACGAACAATAGTGATTTTATCTGTACTCCTATTGCACCACCTGCTCCTGCTGCAAACTTTTATGAGATTAAGCCTGCTTTATTGAACCTTGTTATGAAAGAGCAATTTTCTGGTGCTAGTACTGAAGATGCTGCAGCTCATCTCAACAATTTTGTTGAGCTATGTGAGATGTAGAAATATAAGGATGTAGAAAGTGATATTATTAAGCTCAAGTTGTTTTCTTTTTCTTTGAGAGGAAAAGCTAAAGATTGGTTGCTGTCTTTGACTAAGAATAGTATTGATTCATAGGCTAAGTGTAAGGATGCTTTTATTGGTAGATATTATCCTCCTGCTAAGATTATAGCTTTGCGTAGCAATATTATGAAGTTTAGTCAGTTTGATAATGAACATGTTGCTCAAGCTTGGGAAAGAATGAAATCTATGATAAAGAATTGCCCCACTCATGGACTGACTACTTGGATGATTGTCCAAACTTTTTATGCAGGACTGAATTTTTCTTCGAGGAACCTACTTGATTCAGCTGCTGGAGGCACTTTTATGTCCCTTACCTTGGGCGCCGCAACAAAGCTACTAGACAAGATGATGGTAAATTATTCCGAATGGCATACCGAGAGAGGTCCACAAGGTAAGAAGGTAAATTCTGTCGAGGAAGCCTCTTCCTTGAGTGATAAGATTGATACCATTATGGCTATGCTTGCTAATGATAGGACTCATGTAGATCCTAATAATGTTCCTTTAGCCTCTTTGGTTGCTCAAGAAGAGCATGTTGATGTGAACTTCATTAGAAATAACAATTTTAACAACAATGCTTATAGGAACAATTTTGCTAGTAACAACTATAGGCCGTTTCCCTCTAATGGTGAAAATGGCTATCTTGGTAGACCTAAAATGCCTAGTGAAGAGAGGTTTTTAGAACTTGAAAAGGCTGCCAAGAATTTTATGCAAATGCAATATGAGCAAAATAAGTTGTTTACTAAGACTATGGAGGAGCAATCAGCTCTATTGAGGACTATTAGTCATCAACTTGAAAATTTAAACAAGGCTATTCCTGAATTGCAAGCTAGGGTTTCCAAAGCCGAAACTGATATTTCATCTTTGTCTAATGTGCAATCCTCTTTGGTTAATAGAATGTCCGCTAAGCCTGATCCTTTTGCTACTGCTAATGCTATTCAAGTTGGAATTGATGAAAATCTTAGATTGTTAGCAGAATTGCATGCTAGATGGGAAAGAGAGGATGAGATTGCTAGGAATATGAAAGTTTGTACTATTACTACCTCTAATGATGTTGATCCTAATGCTAGCAATCCTCTTACTTTGATTGGTGCAGAGAAAACTCCCACTCCTTCTGCTAAAAAGCCTAAAACTGCCAAAACTTTTTCTTAAAAGAGTGCTGAAATTTTTCGGAGTGTGGGAGATGATAGCTCTACTTCTTTTAATGATTTTGATGTTGACGGCTGCAACATATCTGAAGTAATTTTGTTCTTGCAAAAGCTTGCTTTGACTCCCAATGCTAGTTCTTTAAATATTGCTTTTACTAAGCATATTAACAATGCCCTCATAAAAATTAGGGATGAAAAGTTGCAGCAAAAAGCCTCTGTTCCCAAGAAGTTAGAAGATGGTTGGGAACCCACACTAGTGGAAAACAGGGCATCAGTCCCGGTTCGTTTGGGCCTTCAGTCCCGGTTGCGCAACCGGGACTAACCAATTGGGACTGATGCCCAATCTTTAGTCCCGGTTGCTATACGAACCGGGACTACAAAGAGACCACGTGGCAAGGGCCGGGAGGTCGTGGGCGTAGGATCTTTAGTCCCGGTTCGAGTTACGAACCGGGACTAAAGTGTCCACACGTGGCAGCCTCTGCTGCTTCTTTATTTTTCTGGATTTCAATTGTTATTTAGGGGTTTAGGGTTTAGGGTATATTTGTATTTTGCTCAATTCAATTGTTTGATTCATTTCAAACAAGTTTTCTTATATACTTATTCATACAGCATTACAACATAATATATAAACCTATACATATATATAATATATTTGGTTCATCGAGCATATACATGCATACAAGTATATATACAACTTGTTCACACACATAAGATCACGACTTGTGTTTAATTATAAACATTGTCTAATTGAAACTGACATGAAATTCACCCTTTGGGTTAATGACATGTTCAAGCAGAAATCCGGCTAATTCCTCTTGAATTCCTACTACGCGTTCAGTCGGTGAGAGCCGATTTCGCTTTGCTTCGAACTACGAAGAAGAAGAACAATATGAATATGAATCATCATAACAAAATTGATGCCAATAAAATGAATTTGTCGGTATATTGTTTACTTACTGTTTGAAAATCAATTCCTTCAGTGACCTGCGCACGAATGTTCTCGCAAGTGTAGTATGCACATAGATTAGTCCCCGAAGGCTGCCTCGCACACTTTACGAGAATAGATTTTAGTCAGTGACATATCAAGATTGATATACTTAATGGTATTTGAAACTAGAATTAAAGGGATGTGTGAACCTAGCTCGTACGACTTACCTCGATCTGACGGTAAATCAGCTCATTTTTCCATTCACCTTTAACTGTGCGTATAAACCGTTTCCAAACACTGCCGAGCAAACAAAATGAATAGATGAGTTATAGATGAACGAAAGAGACCGATATAATGCCGTAATGATTGAAATTACCTATCCATCACATCAAGGATGCTTTGGTATTCATTAAGTGGTTTATTCATCGAGTCAAAGATTTGAACCTTTCCATAGTCAGGTTCAATCTTTAGCAAAATCCAGTGGTAACTGCGTGCAAGTTTAATTATGTAAGTTAATAAACTCATCAATTACACTTATAACATCGAGTAAGAAAAAGTAACTGTGTATAAGATAGTAACACTCACTTGATGTTGTACGGAAAGAGTATTCTAGCTCGGTATTCCTGCGTAAGTAGGAACTCTAGCAAGATATCCTCCGTCTCCTTGCGATTCCTCTGTATCATCGCTCTGTTAACTCGATTTGGATCAATGAATCCAAGTTGGAGGTCATTCCTTTTCTTACATTCCATACTCTTCATTCTGCATAATAAACAGCGTAGTGAGGAAAATTACATGCAAAGAACGAGTTGAGCTAGAGACTTATAGAAATAATGAATCACTTACAGAACATAGGCACTGACGAGAGATTTGTCGAGCGCGTCTTGATTGAATAGCTGAAAGAATTCATCAAACTCAATATGCACCAAGTCTTGACCTAAGAAATAGTCCTTTGTGATTTTCATAAGGAGAAAATCTTGCGTGCCCTTTGCGGCTTGCAGGTACCACTTATGCAATTTTCGCATTTGTGTTGGTAGATTCATTTCAATCTCAGGTGGGACCAGACTCTTCCCCTTTTCATATTGCCGTGCTATAGGCGCCTTTGGGGTGATATCTTCATGTAGCAATTGAGAAAGAGTCAAACCAGCTTCTTTAGCAAAGTCGGCGGGATTGGGTTGAGCAACACTCCCACCAGCATCACTAGCAAAGACCTTTAGCGGGGAGATCGATTTTTTGGTCTGTGCTCCAAGCTGGGCAACGTCTCTTTTCCCTCTTGCAGTTACGCTTGTCTTATTAGCTTCTTTTTTTGCATCTACCTGCTTATCCAAACAACGCTTGTAGTCATCTGGCTTACGCAATTCATATTGCGAAGGTTGGGTAAGCATATCAAAGGCCCACTCCTTCTGTTCCAGAGTATATACCTGCTTCGGTGTAGGGGTCGGGTGTAGGGCTGCGAGCTTCCTTTTCACTTTGGCTCTGTCCTCCGCCTCAATTTCTTCAGCAGTCTTCTCGATAGGAGGAGGCGGCACCGCCTTAGCTTTCTTGGCCCGTTTCTTTGGAGAGACATTGCTAGTGGACATAGCAGCAGACTTGCCACAACTCTGGGACTTACGAGTGGGCTGAGGTGGCGGAGGTGGCGGAGGCGGCTGACATTGAGGTGGAGATCGATGTGGACTCGGGGTATGGTGGTAGTCGTCCCTGTCGTCGTCAGGAGGTGGTGAATTGCGAGGACTCGGAGGAGAGGGTGGCCGCCTTGGCGCCGAGCCTGGAAACACGATGTGTTTCTTATCCCAAAGAATTATACCACCCAATACTTCTCCCAGTTTTTCCTCCTCTTCAGGTCCAGCGACGTCAAGATTGAGGGACTCATACCCCCTTTCAATTGCATCCACCCCGACCTTAGCATAGCCAGCTCGAATCTCACGGCCATGCCAGGTTTGTCCAGGTCCAGATGGCAACACATAGCCAACCGCCACCTTCATCGATATGTTCTTCATGGGAACATGCAGCTCACAGTCTGTCTTCTTGGTGATATCATCCACGGGGTAGTGAACCATCGGTACCTCCGTGGAAGCCACGCTGCTTCTCCGCTGAGATTGGTCGCCTGATGCATGTTCTAGGTGTTGCTGATGCTGAGTTGCCCCTTGCGACTTTAATTCCTCCAGTGCCTTCTGCTGCAGTAAATACAACTCTCTCAGCTCAGCCTGTTGCCTTTCTATGCTCTCTATCCGTGAGGCCTCCTCCTGCGCCTTCCGCTTCTTCGCTCTCTCTCGGCTTCTATATGTCTGGCTCTCTTCGGCGAACCCAGACCTCCACGGAATAGCAGAACCCAGACCCCGTGTTCGTCCTGTGTGTTCTTTGTTCCCGAGGGCCTTTGTCAGCTCGTCGTTCTCTCTGTCAGGCTTGAACGTCCCCTCTTGAACCGCGGCGATTGTCTTGACAAGTGCTCCCAGGGGTTCAGCAATTTGTTTCTTCTCTTCAACTAATTTCCCTGTTCTCTCATCATAGACAGCTCCATGTGCAAGTGCCCAATTTCTTGACCTTCTGGGCCATTGTTCTGTTTCTGGTTCGATGCCTTTTTCTCGTAGGGCGGCCTCTTGCATATCCCACTTAGGCTCGGCCCTTTTGTAGCCACCTGGACCCAACTTATGGTGATATTTCTTTTTCGCGGCATTTGCCTGATTTTTCTGACTCCTTAGCTTACCCAGCTCTGACTCCTTGTACTCCACAAATGCGTCCCAGTGATCCCGCAGGAACTCATTGGGGCCAGTAAATTCTGGAGCTTGTCGATCGGCGTTGACATAGGCGTTCCATAACCTCTTCTTGTGGTTATTGAACTGTGCAGCCATCTTCTTGAGAGCCCACTCCCTGACTTTCTCCTTCTGTTGCTCTGCTTCTTCCAGGGACTCGGTGACCGGCAGATTGAAATGTGGAATGAGGGAATCCCAAAGTCTATCTTTCAAGACCTTGGTGACATAATTGACCGCTGCACCCTCTTCTGGCTCTGGCTGTGATGGCTCTCCCTTTGCCGCCTTGGGCTTATACCAATATTGAATGCTTATCGGCACCATGTCCCTGACAAGACATCCACATTGATGTGTGAACGCATTTGCGACACTCTTGGGTTCCAACGGTTCACCTTCACTTGAGAGACGCCCAATCGTGTAATGCTGATTCGATGCCAGCCGTTTGGCCGGGCCTCGCTTCTTTCTAGAAGATTCAGAGCTCTAAAATAAGAAAACACTCGTTAATATATATACCATATAATGCATCGTCATCTACTGATTCATGAATAGAGCTAGCCTTCATATATATATATACCTCGCCGGACCGTTTTATTAAGTCACGTCCAGTCCCTTGTGAGCCGTCCTCGCAATCATCATTTTCCGATTCATGCGGCTGCTCCTCCTCCATTCCGTCACCCGACTCGTTCAAAAATTCCGAGCCGTCTCCTTCTGCACGGGTGGTACCCTCTCCTTGTGCACGGGTGCTACCCTCTCTTATAATTTTCAATATCTCTTCTTCACCTTCTCTTCCGGCACCGAAATCCATAACTGAAATCCATAACATAGATCAACAACATTACTCCATATTTTTATTTCTATTATTGCTAACAATATTACTAACAATATTTCTAACATTTCTATCTATTCACTTTCTAACTCTATATATCTAACCTAAATAGCATTTTAGTAACTAGCATTTCTATTACTATTCATTTCTATTACTATTACTAATAGTAATAGCATTTTACTAACTAGCATTTTACTAATAGTAATAGCATTTCTATTACTATTACTATTCATTTTTATTACTATTACTAATAGTAATAGCATTTTACTAACTAGCATTTTACTAATAGTAGTAGCATTTCTATTACTATTACTATTACTAATAGTAATAGCATTTTACTAACTAGCATTTCTATTACTAACTAGCATATTACTCTATATATCTTAACAACAATAATTAGAACAATCAATTTTATTACTATTTTCTATTACTATTTTCTAACCTATTCCTATTCTATTACTATTTTCTAACAATCAATTTTATTACTATTTTCTAACCTATTCCTATTCTATTACTATTTTCTATTACTATTACAAAAAAATTCTAACTACATTTTTCTAAAAATTTCTAACATAAATTTCTAACTACATTTTTCTAAAAATTTCTAACTACATTTTTCTAAAAATTTCTAACACAAATTCCTAACTACATTTTTCTAAAATTTTCTAACATAAATTTCTAACTACATTTTTCTAAAAATTTCTAACATAAATTCCTAACTACATTTTTCTAAAATTTTCTAACATAAATTTCTAACTACATTTTTCTAAAAATTTCTAACTACATTTTTCTAAAAATTTCTAACATAAATTCCTAACTACATTTCTCTAAAAATTTCTAACTACATTTCTCTAAAAATTTCTAACTACATTTTTCTAAAAATTCCTAACTACATTTTTCTAAAAATTTCTAACATAAATTCTAATTTTTTTTGCATGCAGGGGCCGGCCGGCGGCGGTACGGTGGTGCTCTCACCTGCGGGCGCGCGGGGGCGGTAGTGCTCCTGCGGCGACGCGGCGGTCTCGGGCGGCGCGCGGCGGCGCGGCGGTCTCGGGAGGAGGGGCGGCGGCTGGTCTCGGGCGGAGGCTCGGTGGCGCGGTCGGTCTCGGGCGGAGGGCTCGGCGGCGCGGCGGTCTCGGCCGGCGGTTCGGCGGCGCGGCGGTCTCGGGCGGCGGCGCGGCGGAGCGGCGGCTAGCGAGGCGTGGCGGCGCGGCGGCGGCGGCCCGAGATTTTACCTGACCGCAACGTTGGACGCGATCTCTCTCCTCCGCGCGATGATGAAAACTGCTAAGTGTTCGAGCGAGTGGGGAAGAAGGAGGAGAGGCGGCGGGTTTATATACCCCCCCCCCTTTAGTCCCGGTTGGTGGCTTCAACCGGGACTAAAGAGGGGTCTTTAGTCCCGGTTGAAGCCACCAACCGGGACTAAAGGGTCTTTAGTCCTGGTTGGTGTCTCCAACCGGGACTAAAGACCTTTGGGCGGTTCGCGCCCAGAGCCCAGACCTTTAGTCCCGGTTGGTCTTACCAACCGGGACTATAGACGTAATAAATGCGCGCCAATGCTGCATATTTTTTCACATTTCATTTGAACATGAATTTTGAATTTCAATTTGAATATCTTCTATATATTTTAGAATTTGATAAAACTTTGAATATGAAAAGTGTTTAAAATTGAATAACTAATTCAAAAATATTTTAAATTTTCAAAATTAATTATTCTAACTATTCAAACAATTAACTATTTTGCCATTTTCAATTAAAACAATATTGATTAAAATTCTTTTAGCATATTTTAGAATTTGATAAAACTTTGAATATGAAAAGTGTTTGAAATTTAATAACTAATTCAAAAATATTTTCTATTTTCAAAATCAATTATTCTAACTATTCAAACAATTAACTATTTTGCCATTTTCAATTAAAACAATATTGATTAAAATTCTTTTAGCATATTTTAGAATTTGATAAAACTTTGAATATGAAAAGTGTTTAAAATTGAATAACTAATTCAAAAATATTTTCTATTTTCAAAATCAATTATTCTAACTATTCAAACAATTAACTATTTTGCCATTTTCAATTAAAACAATATTGATTAAAATTCTTTTAGCATATTTTAGAATTTGATAAAACTTTGAATATGAAAAGTGTTTAAAATTGAATAACTAATTCAAAAATATTTTCTATTTTTAAAATCAATTATTCTAACTATTCAATTAGTTCTTTTACACGCTGGATGGACTGCCGCTCTTCTCTTCCCGCCCTGCCATTTATACACACACCGTGGTGCTTCTTCCTTGCAGCGCCTCCCCGCAAGCCCAAAAGAAAGCAATGGCCGCCGTCTTCCGCCTCAACCCCGTTGCCTCGCCCTACTACCTCTCTCCTACCCCTGCCGCCGCTATGTCCATTCCTGATTTCTTCGCCTCGCAGTTCTTGCAGCCCCATTGGAGTTTGCATGGTGGGGATTCCTTCGTTCCCACTGCAGACAGCGTATGAGCACCCCCTGCTGGTGCCGCCGCCAGTGACGGTGTACTACTGCACGCCGCCACCGCCACCACAGCAGCTATCGGCTCCCCGTTGCCGCATCACAGAGATATTTGAGGAAACTTTAAATATAAAAAGTGTTTGAATTTAAATAACTAACCCAAAATCATACATTTACATAAAAGGTTTAATACATTATTACACATCACCAACATCCCCATCTAGTGTTGGGGTTTCCTTCGGCACCGTAACCATGGAGTATCTTCTTTGTTTAAGAGGAGGGTTGGGTCAGTGTTCACTCTGAAGGGCGGAATTTCATCAAACTTGTTATAATCTTCTGACATATCTGTCTTGTCCTCCACTCCCACGATGATTCTTTTCCCTGAGAGAACAATGTGTCGCTTTGGCTCATCGTGTGATGTATTCGTTTTCTTATCTTTTCTCTTTCTCGATTTTGTAGACATGTCCTTCACATAGAAAACCTGAGCGACATCGTTTGCTAGGACGAACGGTTCGTCCATGTACGCAAGGTTGTTGAGATCCACTGTTGTCATGCCGTACTTTTGGTCTATAACTACCCCGCCTCCTGTCAGCTTGATCCATTTGCACTGAAACAAAGGGACCTTAAAAGACGGTCCATAGTCAAGTTCCCATATCTCCTCTATGTAACCATAATATGTGTCCTTTGTCCCATTGTCATGTAATGCATCAAAGCGGACACCACTGTTTTGATTGGTGCTCTTTTTATCTTGGGCGACCGTGTAAAATGTATTCCCATTTATCTCGTAACCCTGGAAAGTCAATATAGTTGAAGATGGTTTCTTGGCCAACATGGACAGCTCATATCCAACAGTGGCGTCATTTATGAGAAGTGTTTGCAACCAACCACCAAAAGTCGCCATGTGCAACTTTGTAATCCAGGAGTTTGACTGCCCAGGGTTTTCCGAGCGTACAATATTCTTGTGTCGCTCCATATACGGCTCCACCAACGTGGAATTTCGTAAAACTGTGTAGTGTGCTTCACTCAAAGAATGTCCGTCCATACAGTATGCTGATTTCATTCCTAGCGTGCCTTTTCCACTTAGTCTCCCCTCATGCCGCGATTGAGGAAGACCAATCGGGTTCAGGTCAGGAACAAAGTCAACACAAAACTCAATGACCTCCTCTGTTAGATAGACCTTGGAGATGCTTCCTTCTGGCCTAGCACGGTTATGCACGTATTTCTTTAAGACTCCCATGAACCTCTCAAAGGGGAACATATTGTGCAGAAATACTGGACCGAGAATGGTAATCTCTTCAACTAGGTGAACTAAGAGATGCGTCATAATATTGAAGAAGGACGGTGGGAACACCAACTCAAAGCTGACAAGACATTGGGCCACATCATTCTGTAACCGTTGTAGATCTTCTGGATTGATTACCTTCTGCGAAATTGCATTGAGGAATGCACATAGCTTCACAATCGGTACTCCAACATTTTCCGGTAGAATCCCCCTCAGTGCAACCGGAAGCAATTGCGTCATAAGCACGTGGCAGTCATGAGACTTTAGGTTTTGGAATTTTTTCTCTGCCATATTTATTATTCCCTTTATATTTGACGAGAATCCAGATGGGACCTTGATACTGCTCAGGCATTCAAAAAAGATTTCCTTCTCTTCTTTGGTAAGAGCGTAGCTCGCAGGACCCTTAGAATCCTCCGGATGCATGCCGTCTCTTCTTTTCATACGGTGCTGGTCCTCACATGCTTCTGGTGTATCTTTTGTCTTCCCATACAAGCCCAAGAATCCTAGTAGGTTCACGCAAACATTCTTCGTCACGTGCATTACGTCGATTGCAGAGCGGACCTCTAGGAATTTCCAATACTCAAGCTCCCAAAATATCGATTTCTTCTTCCACATGGGTGCATGTCCGCTAGCGTCATTCGGAACAGACAGACTGCCAGGACCCTTTCCAAAGATTACTTCTAAATCTTTGACCATATCTAATATATCATCACCAGTATGGCGTTTAGGCTTGCCCCGGACTTCTGCCTCGCCCTTGAAATGCTTTCCTTTTTTCTTCAATTGATGTTTGGGCGAAAGAAATCGACGATGCCCGAGATACACCACCTTCTTACTTTTATCCAAATATATACTATCGATCTCACCTAAACAGTGTGTGCATGCATTGTATCCCTTGTTTGTCTGTCCTGAAAGGTTACTAAGAGCAGGCCAATCATTGATGGTCACGAACAGCAATGCTCGTAGATCAAATTCCTCTTGTTTGTACTCATCCCACACACGAACACCTTCAGTCTGCCACAGCTGTAAAAGTTCATCAACTAATGGCCTTAGATACACATCAATGTCATTGCTGGGTTGCTTCGGGCCTTGGATAAGCACTGGCATCATAATAAACTTTCGCTTCATGCACAACCAAGGAGGAAGGTTATAGATACATAGAGTCACGGGCCAGGTGCTATGACTGCAGCTCTGCTCCCCAAAAGGATTCATGCCATCTATACTTAGACCAAACCTCAGGTTGCGTGCATCTTATGTAAACTCCAGGAAATCTCTGTCGATTTTTCTCCACTGCGACCCATCAGCGGGGTGTCTCAACATCTCGTCACTCTTACGGTCTTCTTTGTGCCACCTCAACAACTTGGCATGCTCTTTGTTTCTAAACAAACGTTTCAACCGTGGTATTATAGGTGCATACCACATCACCTTGGTAGGAACCCTCTTCCTGGGGCGCTCGCCCTCAACATCACCAGGGTCATCTCGCCTGATCTTATACCGAAATGCACTGCACACCGGGCATGCATTCAAATTCTCATACTCACCGCGGTAGAGAATACAGTCATTAATGCATGCATGTATCTTCTGCACCTCCAATCCTAGAGGGCAGACAATCTTCTTTGCTTCATACGTACTGGCGGGTAATTCGTTATCCTTTGGAAGCATCTTCTTCATAATTTTCAGCAACTTTTCAAATCCCTTGTCAGATAAACCACTCTCTGCTTTCCATTGCAGCAATTCCAGCGTGCTTCCTAGCTTTTTCTGGCCATCTTCGCAATTTGGGTACAAATCCTTTTTGTGATCATCTAACATGCGTTCCAACTTCTCCCTCTCTTTTTCACTTTCACAGTCAATCTGTGCATCAACAATGACCTGACCAAGAGCATCAGTGGGCATATCTGATGCCCGTTCTTCACCTTCTTCTTCTTCATTATCTTCCATTGCGGTATCGGTGGTTTCAGGGAACTCAGGATAGTTGTCATCATTCTCTTCTTCATCGTTGTCTTCCATCATAACCCCTCTTTCCCCATGCTTGGTCCAACAATTATAGCCGGACATGAAACCGAACCGGAACAGGTGAATGTGAAGGGTCTTTGTGGAGGGGTAATCCTTCTCATTTCGACAACCATCGCATGGACAACACATAAAACCATTCCGCTTGGTTGCCTCAGCCACCTTGAGAAAAGAATGCACGCCTTTAATGAAATCTCCAGAGCGTCGATCGGCGTACATCCATGCTCGGCTCATCTGCATTATATAAGTACATATCAAACGCAAATCAAATGTACAATTTCTATTTCTATCTCTAATTTTAGTTTGATAAGTAAGAATAAGTTAACAAAACTTTAGTCCCGTGAAAGACTCCATCTCCTCTAACAGTGTCGTCGTGGTGAAACAACATATGCCATAGGATGGCTTAAATGGGGGCCGAACTATATGCTGGAGGATTCGGGAGAGGGGAACGGGCTAAAGAGCACGACAGAAAGGAACACAGATCTACCCAGGTTCGGGGCTCTCGTAAGGAGATAACACCCCTACTCCTGCTCTACTGATTGTATATTTGGGTCGATGTAGTACACAACAATAGTGCTTCCAAGCTCTCTGCTAGAGAAGGAAGATGAACTGCTAAGTGTAGGAACACAGAGTGACCAACCCTTTACTAGGGCTCCCTATGCCACCTTATATAGTGGTAGCCAGGGTTACAACGGTCATAAGAGACCACAAGACATGGGCTACACTCCAAATAGGACTTGCTGACGAAGGCACCGACCCTTGACTTCCTCCCTGATTGCTCTCGATGGGACTTCATATCCCTGTACCTTGTACCTCTTGAACTGTGGCCTTACCTCTGTGCGGTGAGCTCGTACTTGTGCACAGTGAGGGTAGGTAACCTCCACTGTGCACCTGCCATCTTACTCTGCTACCATGCTTGGATGTTTTCTTCCTTGATTGTAGGGATGTGACACCTTGGTTGACTTAAGTATCCCGGATATGGTCGTTGGCCATACCCAGGACATATATGCCGGACCAACGACCTACGAGGGTCGGGTAATCCGGCCTCCCCTGCTCCTGCACAACACACCAAATGGTTAGGCCGGCATATCTAAGTATGCCGGCACACATATACCAGTATTCCGGCTATACCGGCATATCTAAGTATTAGCCGGGATACACACATATGCCGGCCTGGCCGATGCTCTTATATTCCGGCCAGGCCCTTTCTTGATAACCCGGCATAAGTCAACCATAGACTTTGTGTCTTTCTAGTCTCTTGACCCTACCGGGGGTTATCCCCCCGACACTAGTCCCCGAAGCTGCCGAGGTTCCCCAGTCATAGCTGTGGAGCCTCGACAGGTTCAACATACCTTTCTTCATTATGTCCCGGTGATCAGATCATATCCCGGCCTCTGTTCCTGTTCCAAAACTTATTCCGGCCGGTCCCGAGGGTATTCCGGACGGAACATATACATTGGGCAGTTAATCCGACATATAGACGAGTCTTCCTCGAGAAGCCATGCCTGACAGCTTTGCATCGAAACTTGTAACTGTCCTGTCACCTCGAACAGTCACCCACGATGTGACAGTTCTCAGTGCAGTTACTCCTCGCCATCATTGCGTCATGGCACGGTTACTGGAACCGCCGCCCCACTCTGTGCCGCCACGTGGCGACTCTTTGCAGGAACGGTCGGGGGAGTGGAACACTACCCACGATCCCCACGACCCTGCCTCTTCGGTATAAATATGGGGTGGGGGTAAACTTGCTCTT
This sequence comes from Dactylis glomerata, assembly GCA_007115705.1. Classification (NCBI taxonomy): domain Eukaryota; kingdom Viridiplantae; phylum Streptophyta; class Magnoliopsida; order Poales; family Poaceae; genus Dactylis; species Dactylis glomerata. The sequence goes on from QXEO01000220.1 coordinate 16,462,167, forward strand.
TTTACCCCCGCCACAGTGCCTTCTTCCTCTTCTGCTCTCCTGCCCCTTGCGCTTCGCCGCCGGACCGAGGGACAGAGAAGGAGCGCCGCCGACGACCCGCTCTACTCCGGCGCCGACGCCCGACGACGCACGGCATCACCATTGACGACGCCGCCGCCGCCGCCTCTTCTCTCTGCAGCATTGCAGGGAGATTGGATCTTCTTCTGTACGCTCGCCGTCGTCGTTCTTTTGCCGTCGGCCAAACTCCGGTGAGTTCCTCTCTCCCTCTGTTCTTCCTCTTTGATGCTTCTTCATAGCTTCGCATTGGTAGCCATATCCGCATAGATCTAGTGCAGTTCCTCTCTGGATTCGACTAGCACTGCTAACAGCGCTCACAGGTGTTCTTCCTTAGAATTTTTACCCTTATTTGTTTCCTGTTTTAACTGGCTCGGTAGATCTTTGATTTCTGCTAACCTTGGGGAGAGTGGTATGCCGGAGAGACTAACCTCCCTCTTTTCTCCGGCCTTGATAGGAATAACATCACGGGACTCCGGCTCTCACGCCTTGTCCCGGCCACTAAGATGGCATCTTCAAGCATGACGGGCACCTCGGCCTCTGAGGAAGATACCTCGGCCCGAGCCCAAGGACGCTCCGGCTGGGAGGGGTCGGAGGTTACTCCGGCCGACATATCCTGGGTCACCTCCACCAGGAGAGTCCCGGAGGGCGTAGCATGCCGGCTACCAGCAGGAGAAACTGTGCCGGCACCTGAACCTGGCGAACGCGTCGTCTTCATCGCCCACTTCGAGCGTGGCTTTGGCCTGCCGGTATCGGACTTCTTCCGGGACTTCCTCAACACCTACGACCTACAACCTCATCATATCCCGGCCAATGCCGTGATGATCCTCTCCGCCTTCGCTGCTTTTTGCGAGGGCTATGCCGGCATAGAGCCCCTTACTCAAGGCTGGGCGAAGTACTTCCAACTGCGGAAGCAAGTCGTCCAAGAGCCGCCCCGGAGCAAGGACGACCCGCCGGAGACGGCCCAGGAAAAGAAGGACCGCCCCATGACCCTCTGCGGCGCGGCCACCATCATGTCCCGAAAGGGCTCGGACTTCCCCAAGGTGGAGCTCCTGGAATCTTGCAAGAAGTGGCAGAAAAGCTTCTTCTACGTCAAGAACACCACCGACGAGGATCTGCTCAACCTGCCACCATTTGTGGACGAGCCACCCTTGGCTATGACGAACTGGACCTACAACCCGAAGAACTCGGTGATGCCGGTGAATGCGCTTCACCGGGTTAAGGGCGAGCTCCGGGATGCCGGTCTTACTCCTCAGGACCTGGTGGCCTGCTATATAAGCCGGCGCGTCTCCCCTCTGCAGCGCCGGTCGCACAAGATCTGCCAGATGAGCGGGCCAATGGACCCCACCCGGCACTCCACACACGAGCTGACTCCGGCCGACATTCTGCGCCGGATTAAGGATGTCTGCAAGTCCTCTCAGGCCGTTTTTGCCTGGGGGCTAGAACCATACAGCCGGGATAGGCCCGCCCCAATGGTAAACCATCTTATCCGATACATAAAGTTCATGTCCGGCACATAGATACTTAAGCCGACACATGTCTGTTTGCCGACACATATCATATTGATCCGACATACCTCTTCCACCGGCATATTTCCTTGTCTGAATACTTGACTTTGCTGTTTATACAGAAATTCAGCTTCCAAGCCATGGAGAACTCCCGGATCAAGATCGCGGCGGACCGCACTGTTGCGGATGTTGAAGATCCGGATCATTGAGATAAGCTTCCCAGGAGCACCCGTGCTGCAGCTGCCATGGGTAAGGGCTCTTCATCCCGGCATTATACTCAAGACCGGAGTGAGATTGATTCTGACGAGGAGATCCTGCTGTACTATGACCCGATGCCACTTGCATATGCCTTTCCAGAAACACCTATTGCTTACGAGTTTCCAATGCCGTCCTCAGCTATCCCGGACGATATGGTTATCGACGCCGCCCCTCTGAACCAGGGACCTCCTTCCACCGGCGGACGTGCCGGCCGGAAGCGAGGGGTGAAGCCCCAGCCCGACACACCTCAGAAGTCGAAGAGGCAGAAGGTCGGCGTGCCCATACTGAAGAAACCGAGACCTGTCGCCGCGGGGTAAGTTCCTTCTGCTTGTTTCATTTCCGACATATCTCTTGCTTGCATTATTGACTTGGCATTTTTTTCTCTTTCAGAGCTCCTCTTGCGCCGGAACAAGCTTCTGGCTCGAGTGGCGACCCGAAAGTTACCAAGCCCGCGGCCACCGCTACCTCCGACATACCCTCTGCTAGCCACACGACCTCCCCGGCGCCGGCATCTTCGCCTGCGCCTGACAAGACCTCCTCCCCGGCGAAGGACGTTCCTCCGCCGGAACAAGACACCTCTGCCCCCGATGTCCACATGGACTCGGGGGCTCAACAGGAACCTCTGGCTCCTGATGTCCACATGGACACAGGAGCCCACCAAGAAGCCCCAGACTCCGGCGCGCCCACCAGCGATGACGGCACAACTGACGACGCCGGCGCAAGCGATAAGAGCGCCGGCATAGATTTTAAAGGAAAGGGCCCTGCTGTGCCGGAAGTCCGGACTATTCCGGAACCTGCCCCAGCTGGCCAAGCTTCACCGGCCGCGCCGGAACAGCCTGCACCCGAGACTCCATCCTCTGAGAAGACTCCTGCGCCGACCAAGGCCACTGCCTCGGCCAAAGCCACTGCCCCGGCCAAGACCACCGCCCAGGCCAAGTCCGGCACTCTCAAGTTCCAGCCTAGCAAGTCCGGCACGCCTTCCGCCGCCACTGTTCCTCCTAAAGCAGCGTCCCGGACCAGCTCTGCTCTGGCCCTGCATCTTGGCAGGGCAGCAACCCGTCCTGGTTACCGGGCCAGCTTCTTCGACACACCAGAACTCGAGGGCATCGTCCCTCTTCTGACGAAAAGTGACCAGAGCCTCGGCTCTCTTAAGGAGCGCTGCGAGAAATGGAATGACGCCGACTCCCTGGACACAGCTGAATCCAAGAAGAAGAAACAGGCCGAAGCTTCGGCCACCAGCAACCCAGCTGATATCCTGGCCGCGAAGCCCATTCCTATTGCCTGCGAACTTCTCAGTCTTCAGCAACGACTTCATCGCCTGGCCGATGCCACCAACGTAAGTCCTTTACATATAGATATCCCCAGTCCCCGAAAATGTCGGCTGTCCGGGATACGGACATCCGGGATTTTCCAAGACCTTTTGCACTTAGCTGCTTTTGCAATTAACTTTCCGACATATGAGCTCGATTCGAGCTTCAAATCCTAGTCACCGAGAGCCGGGATAGGTGCGCAGCACCTGTGCCGGGTCTCTACAATTTCATATCTCAATTATTTTTCAAATCCTCTTGACCGAGATATAAGCTCGATTCGAGCTTCAAATCCTAGTCACCGATAGCCGGGATAGGTGCGCAGCACCTGTGCCGGATCTCCTATAGCATAAATAGTTCATATAATCTTCAACTTTACTAGCATGCTTTAGTTATCTCATATCCCTTCAAATCCTAATACTCTTGCAGCGCATGAATAACGCCCGTGCCGACATGTTCCATGACTTGGTGTGCGAGCATCGGAAGCTTTCTGACGCACACAGCAAGCTCCAGCTGGAACTGTCCCAGAAAGGTAATTTCAGCCGACATACCTTGCCCTTCTCAATAGTCCTCTGGCCGGCACATCTTAATATGCCGACATCTAATCTTTGTCTGACATTTGGCAGCTGGTGCCGAAGCCCAAGTCACCGAGCTTGCCAAGAGAGTGAAGGAGCTTACTGGTATGCCGGATCCTCTTAACCTTGAACTAATCCTTCTGTACTTCAAATCCTTTAATCTTTTCACTGTTTTCTTTCTTCAAATCCTTGTTTTCACTTCAAATCTTTTCAGACGACAAAAGCTGCACTGGAGGCACGCCACCAGGACTGTGTGTCCTCAGTGGATGTAGCCAAGCAACTGGACGACCGGGATGCCGGTCACAAGGCCGAGGTTGAGCAGCTGAAGGGCCGGATCACCGAGCTTCTGGACGAAAAGGAACAGAGGGAGGGCCTACTGAAGAAAACCCAGTCCCTGCTTGTCACCTCCGAGACTGATGCCTCCGACGCCCACGCTGAACTGGATAGCCTGAAGGAGCAGGCCACCAAATGGGAGGTTACAGTTGCACAGCTGAATGCCGACCTTGCCAGTAAGCTTCTAATCCTTTCCCTTTATCCTTCCCGACATGGCGTAATTCTCTCCGGCATAGCATCTATGCCGACATATTCTCCTTTTGCTAACATTGTTTCTATTCTTCAGACATGTTTCCCGCTTCCGTCGAAGACGTTGAGAGGGCTTTGCAGTTGGACCGAGAAAGCCGGGGTGTTCCGGTTGACTCGCCCAACTGGGACATGTCGGAGCAGCTGCTGGCTCTGCAGTCCCGGAAAAACGCCATGACGCTCTACACCGAAGAACTCTTATATGGCGCCCAGGAGGCATTCTCTGCCCTCTGGCCGGGACAAAGGACTCCCACTGATCCCGTCGACCTCGGCAACGATCTGCAGCTGGCCAAGGTTCGCCTCCGGGAGTGGCGAGATTCCGGCGCGAGGGTTGGAGCTGACAAAGCTCTCAGCTACTTCTTGTCCTGGTATGAAAAGGCTGACTTGGAGACTTTGCGCACTGTGCGCGAAGGATCCATCTGGACCACGGATCCGGAACACATCCGGCGCCGACGGGAGCTGGCCCACAGCTATGTGGACTATGCCGACACCGACGCCTTCATTCGGGATATCCGTGAGCCGGAGAAGAAGGACGATGCCGGGACATCCGCCGCTGCTGAGGGCTCCGACTCCAGCCAGGATGAAGATGAAGCTGAAGAGGCCGACACTGATGTCCCGGAACAGGCATCTGCCCCGGGCGGAGGTGATGGCTCCATTCCATCTGCTGGGTCCGGCACTCCTGAAGCCGACATCTCCACCGCCACTGCTCCACCAGCCGGCGCCTCTGCCCCTGGTCCTTGACTTTGCAGCATAAAAACTTTAAGTTTTATCAGATCCCCGGTATGCCGGGTGCAGATGTAATATACACGCTTAATTTCCTTTGGTTTGCTACCTGAACAAGTTTTATCCTGGTTTGCTTGTTACTAATGCCGGATCATCTTTTGGCTAAGTCACCGAGTTGTTTTCCTGTTTCCTCAATTTCACAACCTTGGCTACTTGTCTACCTCAATTGGCTTTCGACGTATGAGTCTCAAGGTTGCTTCCTCGAACATACAGTACTTTAACTTTGAGACTTAGACTTCAAATCATCCGACACTTTAAATTTTAACTTTAGCTTTGTATTTCCTTAGCCGTTTTCCATGTGTAGACAATCTCCGGCATCTACTCTTGCTAGCCATGAAGCCGGGTTTCGGACAGCAGCTGAGTCGAAGAGTGGCCTTTGGTGCCGACACATTACTAGGCCGACATAGGAAACATTCAAATAAAGCCAGCCGGCATATAATAAAGAACTGTAAATAAACAACAAATATACTTCGGAGCTAGTTACCCGGCTTCCTCGGGATGCCGGCATTTCATTCATTAGTCTTGTGCCGGCACAACACGCCGGCATACAAAGGAAAATATGGAAATACATACATTGTGTTGCTCAGGAGTAAAAGGGGCGCAGTAGAGCTATGTTCCATGGCCTCTTGGTTTCTTCTCCGGACCTGTCCACCTTATTCTTCTTGGGGTCCTGCGCATCTATAAGATAATAGGCATCATTGTGCAGAGCTCTGCTCACAATGAATGGCCCCTCCCATGGAGGAGTTAACTTATGCCGGCCTTCTGTTCCTTGCTTTAGCCGGAGTACTAGATCTCCCTCTTGAAATCTCCTTGGATTTACCTTCTGCGCATGATAGCGTCTGAGGTTCTGCTGATACACTGCTGTTCTTGACAGAGTTATTTCCCTTGCTTCCTCTAGCAGATCAACATCATTTTCTCTGGCTTCTTTAGCCTCTTCCTCAGTATATAGCACTATTCTTGGTGCATCATGTATTACATCTGTTGGAAGCACAGCTTCTGCTCCATACACCAGGAAAAATGGTGTGTAGCCTGTTGATCTATTCGGAGTTGTTCTTAAACTCCACAGCACTGCTGGCAGCTCATCTAGCCAACATCCCGGAGTTTTCTCCAGGGGCTCTATCAGCCGGGGTTTTATGCCGGATAATACTAGCCCATTCGATCTCTCTACTTGGCCATTGGCACAAGGGTGGGCAACCGACGCAACGTCCAGCCGGATTCCCACTTCCTCACAAAATCTGGCAAATGGCCCTTGGGCAAAGTTTGACCCATTGTCAGTGATGATGCTATGAGGAACACCATATCTCAAGATTATATCCTTTAAGAATTTCACTGCTGTGTGACCATCACACTTGCTTATGGGCTTCACTTCAATCCACTTGGTGAACTTGTCCACCATGACCAGGATATGGGTCATCTTCCCTCTGGCCGGCTTAAAAGCCCCGACCATATCCAGGCCCCAAACAGCAAAGGGCCAGGTTATTGGGATAGTTTTCAGGGCAGATGCCGGCTGATGAATCTGGTGGGCATATCTTTGACACCCATTACATTTCCGGACCAAGTTTTCTGCCTCTTGCAGTGCCGTTGGCCAATAGAAGCCATGCCGGAATACCTTTGCCACCAATGCCCTGGACGAAGCATGGTGACCACACTCCCCCTGGTGAATTTCCCGGAGCATCTCCAGACCCTCCGCAGATTCGACACATCTCTGCAATACTCCGGTGGTACTTCTCTTGTATATTTCTTTGTTGATGATGGTATACGCTTTGGATCTCCTTATAACCCGGCGGGCCTCGGTTTCATCGGCCGGCACTTGACCATCCACCATGAAGTTCATGATAGGACGTGCCCATGAGGGCACTTCCCTGACAGTGAACACTGCCTGATCTATTTCCATCATTTCGACCGACACATAATCGATCTCCATGGGCTGCGAAGTCCCCGGGACTGAAGAATCAGTCCCCGGGTATGCCGGAGCAGTCCCCGGGTATACCGGCACAACCTCTTGGCACATTTTACCCTTGCCTTTAGTTTTGCTCCGGAATACTGTACTAACAGCATATGCCGGCCCAGTCCCCGGGACTGAGGAAACAGTCCCCGGGTTATCCGTCCTGGCTCCGGCATCTATCTCCATTGGAACTGCTTCGTCTGGACCTGGCGGGACATAAATGGAGGATGACTCCGGCGAGGGTTTGATCGATGGCTTCCTCAGATGCTCCAGCGAAATGCCGGGCGGGATTGAATCTTGGGAAGACCCCAGCTTGGATAATGCATCGGCTGCATCGTTCTGAGCCCGGAGAACATGCCGGAACTCACAACCTTCAAAGTAACCACTTAACTGCTGCACCAGGAAACGATATGATGCCATGTTAGCATCATGCGCGTCCCATATGCCGGAACACTGCTGAATCACTAAGTCAGAATCACCGAAGCACATAATCCGGCGAATTCCTATGTCCTTAGACACCTTCAGGCCATGCACAAGTGCCTCATATTCCGCCACATTATTTGATGCTGCAAAGTGAATCTGCAGGACGTATCTCAGCTGGTCATTCTTTGGTGAACTGAGAACTATGCCGGCACCCAAGCCATGGATTGTCTTGGACCCATCGAAATGCATCCTCCAATAATTTGCATCTGGCAATGGTGGCTCATACTGTATCTCCTCCAATAATTTGCATCTGGCAATGGTGGCTCATACTGTACACCTGGATCTGCTTGTCCCGGCGGCCAGAGGTCACACTTCCGGCACGCCGGGCGCTGGGATGCGGGGACGAGGCTTGGCCCCTCGACCTCGCACCGGCACCTCCCACCGACACAATGTACTGAGACGCCCCGGCACCCGGGTTTGCCTTCTTAAAGGCCTCCTGCTGCTTTGTAGCTTCAGACAAAAGTTGGTTAAGCCGGACTTGCTGCTCACGCAGTGCTTCGCCGGATAAACAAGATAAATCCTTAGCTACCTCGGCCGCCGCTCTAAGGTTCTTTACTGGCGAACTATAGACTACCTTAGGCACAGTACTAGTTGCGGTATGACTCTTATCTCTAGCATCTTTTCCTATCTCAGCATTAAGATTTCTGCCTCTAGTTCTAACCTCTTCTATTCGGCTAGGCCGGATTACTACAGGAGTAAACCCATGGGCTGCCTCATACTCACGGAGTTGCCGGTTAAACCGTTCGCGCTCCTGGTTCATGGCCAGGGCCTCGTCGACGAGGGCCTGACGAGATCCCTCCAGGACCTCCCTTGTCTGCTCCGGATCAACGCCGGATCGCACCGGCTCGAGAAGCCGCTCGATGATGGGAAGAAGAACCTCGCCCCTAGCCGGCACACCGGAAGTGCCGGCCAGGTTCTCCGCACGCTCCAACGGAGGACGCGCCGACCTCTTGACCTTCGGCGGCTCCGGAGGAGAAGCTCCGGCCGCTGCTGTTTTGCCGGCATCTTCCGCCGGCGGCACGGATGTGCCGGCCATCATCACCTCAGCCGGCGCTACTGAGCGAGCGCTATGCCCAGCGTGAGCCAGCCGATGTGACGGAGGATCGGACGCCACCAGCACCTCCTTCCTGCAAATTCTCTCAGTCCCCACGTACACCTCGTGGGAACCGAAAGACATAATCCGGCCATCCCTGGGGAACGGCTGGCCACCGAGACAACCGGCGTTGTCACTGACGAAACTGAGCGAGCCTAGCCTCTGGACGAGGCCAGAGACCACGCGCACTCCCGAAGCTGCTATCACAGACCCCGTCCGAATGAACACTCCGCCCAGCATATCGAGATGCCCCACGGTGGGCGCCAAATGTCGTCGTGGTGAAACAACATATGCCATAGGATGGCTTAAATGGGGGCCGAACTAGATGCTGGAGGATTCGGGAGAGGGGAACGGGCTAAAGAGCACGACAGAAAGGAAAACAGATCTACCCAGGTTCGGGGCTCTCGTAAGGAGATAACACCCCTACTCCTGCTCTACTGATTGTATATTTGGGTCGATGTAGTACACAACAATAGTGCTTCCAAGCTCTCTGCTGGAGAAGGAAGATGAACTGCTAAGTGTAGGAACACAGAGTGACCAACCCTTTACTAGGGCTCCCTATGCCACCTTATATAGTGGTAGCCAGGGTTACAACGGTCATAAGAGACCACAAGACACGGGCTACACTCCAAATAGGACTTGCTGACGAAGGCACCGACCCTTGACTTCCTCCCTGATTGCTCTCGATGGGACTTCATATCCCTGTACCTTGTACCTCTTGAACTGTGGCCTTACCTCTGTGCGGTGAGCTCGTACTTGTGCACAGTGAGGGTAGGTAACCTCCACTGTGCACCCTGCCATCTTACTCTGCTACCATGCTTGGATGTTTTCTTCCTTGATTGTAGGGATGTGACACCTTGGTTGACTTAAGTATCCCGGATATGACCGTTGGCCATACCCAGGACATATATGCCGGACCAACGACCTACGAGGGTCGGGTAATCCGGCCTCCCCTGCTCCTGCACAACACACCAAATGGTTAGGCCGGCATATCTAAGTATGCCGGCACACATATACCAGTATTCCGGCTATACCGGCATATCTAAGTATTAGCCGGGATACACACATATGCCGGCCTGGCCGATGCTCTTATATTCCGGCCAGGCCCTTTCTTGATAACCCGGCATAAGTCAACCATAGACTTTGTGTCTTTCTAGTCTCTTGACCCTACCGGGGGTTATCCCCCCGACAAATAGTGTTGGGTAAAGGGTTGGGAAATCTCCCGTGGCGGAGTTTCTCGAAGATGTCGTTGGTGCTCATGCCCTACGGCATCTTTGGAAGCTCCGCCTCAGAAAAATTTCTCTGCAAGCCCATGAAAGACTCCATCTCCTCTAACAGTGTTGGGTAAAGGGTTGGAAATCTCCCGTGGCGGAGTTTCTCGAAGATATCGTTGGTGCTCACGCCCTACGGCATCTTCGGAAGCTCCGTCTCGGAAAAATTTCCGTGAAAGACTCCATCTTCTCTAACAGTGTTGGGTAAAGGGTTGCAAATCTCCTGTGGTGGTACTTCTATTTTTATTTTTAATTCTATCTCTATCATCTCTCTATCTTTATTTTAATTTTCTATTTTATATTTCTATCTATATCTCTATCTCTATCTCTATCTCTATTTCTATCTATATCTCTATCTATATCTCTATCTCTATCTCTATTTTTACCTCTATCTTCACCTACTTCTACACATAATCAAATGAACATCTAAATAATTGCTCCCATAAAAAAATCACAAATCTCTCTACTTCTAAAGCATTAAATGAGCTAAATTACCAATGAAAGATGAAAGCACAAAGTTCCTCACCTTTTAGTCCACTTAGATTGAAGTGGGGACACCAATTTGTGATAAAAAATGGTGGTCAAAGATGATGAACTCGAGCTAGCTTGTTGCATGAAGAACACTTGGAGAGTGGAGAGGGGGGAGTGGCTGGCTCGGGGAGGAAGAAGGAGATTTTTTATATAGGAAACTCATTAGTCCCGGTTGGTAATACTGACCGGGACTAAAGGCTGGCTCTTTAGTCCCGGTTGGTGTTACCATCCGGGACTAATGAATCTGACAACGGTCGGATTCGACCCCAGAGTCATTAGTCCCGGTTCGTATTACGAACCGGGACTATAGGTTCAAAACGAACCAGGACTAATGAGTTCTGGGGTCCTGCGGCCGAAAAAGCGGTGGGGCCCGGGGCATCAGTCCCGGTTCAGACAGCAACCGGGACTAATGCCCTGGAATATTAGGCCGGTTTTCTACTAGTGCCATCATTGATATGCATGTTAATGGTTTTGATTGTCATGCTTTATGTGATCTAGGTGCTAGTATTTCTATCATGCCTAGAAAAATTTATGACATGCTTGATTTACCACCTCTTGAAAAATGTTATTATGATGTTCCTATTGCTGATGTTGCTAAGAAGAAACCTTTGGGAAGGATTAATGATGTTCTTATTGTGGTTAACAATAACCTTGTTCCCGTTAATTTTCTCGTTATGGACGTTGAATGACATGCTTCATGTCCTATTATTTTGGGAAGACCTTTTCTTTGAACTGTAGGTATCATCATTGATATGAGAGATGGCACCATCAAATATCAATTCCCACTCAAGAAAGGTATGGAACACTTCCCTAGGAAAAGAAAGAAATTACTTTTTGACTCTATTCTTAGAGCAAATTATGAGCTTGATGCTTCATCACTTGATGTTACTTGATTCGCAATTTTCTGCGCCTAGCTCAAAGGTGTTAAAGAAAAGCACTCTTGGGAGATAACCCAATGTTTTATTTCTAGTAATTTTTCTTTTATTTGAGTCTTGGAAGTCATTACTACTGTAATGACCACTCCTTATCCTTTTTATTTTGTTTTTGTGCCAAGAGAAGCCTCTAATTCGAGTGAGGTAAAGATTTGGGGATGTTGCTGTCCTGAAACTATTTTCGGTGCTGCACCGTAAAAATTCGAATAAATTCTCTGTATATCTTTTGGACCTGCGATTTCTTGTACATATGCCCCAGGTTATATCCAAACTTTCGTTAGTCGAACACTTTTTGATTTGAGAAACAGAAAACCCCTCAAAAATTTGACCTTTCTCAGCTGTTCTGTTTTGATAGATTTCTGACACTATTTGTTTTTGCCGCTTTATCGCTTTCTTTTTGAGTTCTTTTGATCACGGAACTTTTGGGAAATTTGCTACAGTAGTATATACTTTATATGTGGTGGTTTTTGGGTTGAAACCTGAAGCAAAAAGAGGTTGATTATATGTTATGCTTACACTAATGTTGCTAATAGAATTGTGTTTAGTTTTGTATGAAGGAAGTTTTCAAGTGTAGGGATTGGAGAATGATGAGATGAGTTGAAGAATGGACAAGAGCTCAAGCTTGGGGATGCCCATGCATCACCCCAAGAAATATCCAAGAAGTACAAGCGTCAAAGCTTGGGGATGCCCCCGAGGCACCCCTTCTTCATCGGCAAAAATCAGGTCACCTTTCAAAACACTATATTTTTATTGCTTCATGCACTATGTGTTTTTCTTGGAGCGTTAGTTGTTTTAGTTTTCTTAGTTAGTTTAGTTTTGTTAGCTGCAATAAATGGTTGGACCCCAACAAATTTCTTTTGGAGAAGTTGCCTTGCTCTTCATTTGCCAAGAACACTCTGTTTTTCATTCTTACAATTTCATCAAGTGTTCTTCTTTTTCTGCTACTGCTTTTGGTTTTTGTTTTTGCCTTGATTTGCGTTCAGATCTTGCTATATCTTTTCATTAAGGTGTATTTTTGCCTCTGATCTTTATTGGCTTTCATCAAAAGAGGTGTCTTTAAAAATTTCAAATGGTGTTGGAAAAGAGAAAGCTTTGTGCAAAATAGTGGTACAAGAAGGAGCTTGTGTAGACTGCGGCTTAGGCTTTTTCATGTCATGCTTGATGTCTTTTTGATAGTATGCTTAGTGGTTTTGCTGTAGCATGACTTGTCTCAAATAACTGAGATTGCTTAATGAGCCTTTGAAAAAATCATGCGTTGTTTTTATTATTTGGAAGCATTATTTTGGTTTTCTCCTTGATGCTTTATTTGGGTTGACTTGGCGCATGCTCACACATGTTAGACTCTTACAAAGTCGCCAATAGCCTCTGTGATCATTTAGTTTTTGACTTTTGATGCCATCTTATGCTTTTTTTAATGTCGCTTTGCATGATTATGGCCATTATTGCTCTCTTAGTTGGTCACTCCCAGTCTTTTGCTAGCCCTTGCCTTGTACTGAGTATGAGCTCTACTCGTGCATCCAACTCCTAAAAACCAAGTTTGCCAAAGTGTCCACCATACATACCTACTAGCAATTTGCTATTCCAAGTAAATTTGACTTGCTTTTATCTTCTCTTCAAATTAAACTCTTACCAGTGTTATGCGAAAATTGGTCAGTAAAGCTCTCACGAATCGGAAGGCACACTTTACTTTTTCCTTGTTCTTAAAAAATTGACATTGTGGTCTCTTATGTTGAGTTGTTATGCTTGCAAGTTGTAAGTTGGATTCTAGCCCATCCATGTTGTCATGGGGCAAGCTTTCAACATTGCACTTCTTATTTGAGTTGATATCGTGATCTTTTATTTATGGATGCCCGCGGTGTGAAATGAATTGGGAAACTTGTGGGGATCATGGAGTTTGTATATGTGTTAGGGAAACGCCTGGGCCGCCAATCTAAGCCATGCATAATTCATGGTGGAAATTTGCAGCATACCCATGGTGGACATTCGACGACGCATCTCACAATAAAAAGCTAAACAAATAGCAAATAAAAGAGATGTCGAGGTGTTCATTGTCTGCTTGTCCTGTCATTTTGATGTGGGCTTGTTCCATGTCATCGGGCATGGAGGTACCCCATTGGCGGTTTTCGATGATACATATATACTTACAATGACAAGAGCCTTGCTTGGGACTCTAAGTAAAGTAGCATAAGGTTTGGGTACTCGTATTCACGGGGCACGAGGTTTTCGACTTATGATTTGTCAAGCATATGCATCATAATTGTTCTCGCATTAACTTTAACCATTCAAGATGCTTATGATGGGGGCAATGAGAGCTCAAAGCCGGTAAGTACCATAATTTTTTAAGGTCTATAAAACTTGCAATCACTGCTTCCCTCCGCGAAGGGCCCTTCTTTTACTTTTTTGTTGAGTCACCACCTTCTATCTTTATGCACCATAAGAGACCAAAGTTGTCATTCTTAGTATAATGTGCATTGTCCCAAAGTTTTCATTGATTGATTCATATTGTTGGTTTCACTTGTTCTCAAATTATTTGTATCTAGTCGCCCTCTTAAACTTGAAGGTGTCCTATGCATTTATGTTTTTCTCTCCATGAAGGACAAGCTGAAAACCATTTGTATGTTTTTCCTTATGATTTGAACACACATTTGACTTTCATTGTTTCATTTTCATGATCTTTTGTTTGTGTTCATTTTCATATTTACAACATGGTTGCTAAGTTCTTATTGTCAAGATTATATCTTCATGCCCATGTTTTAAGTTCTTATGATCCCAGCTCACAAATGCTTACATATATGATCAAGATTGTGTAGGTGCATGTCACCTCAAAAATTATTCTTTTGTTATCACTTACCTACTCGAGGACGAGCAGGAGTTAAGCTTGGGGTTGTTTGATACGTCTCCAACGTATCTATAGTTTTTGATGCTCCATGCTTGTTTTTACACCATTTGCTTACTGTTTCGTTACACTTCGTGGCACTTTTATGCATTTTCCAGAACTAACCTATTAACAAGTCGCCACAGTGCCAGTTCCCTGTTTTCTGCAATTTTTGTGTTTCAGAAGTGATACACAGGAAATATTCTCGGAATTGGACAAAACAAGTTCCTGAAGTATTATTTTTCCCGGAAGCTTCCAGAGATCCGAAGAGAAGTTGGAGGGGGGCCACGAGGGCCCCACACACCAGGGCGGCGTGGCCAGGGGCCTGGCCGCGCCCCCTATGTGTGAGAGCCCCTCGGGCCACCTCTGACGATGCCCCTTCGCCTATAAAGACCCCCCGACGGAAAAAAACCTAAGTACCTGATCAATTTTCCAGAACACATCGCGATCCGCCGCCGCCGTCGACCCGAAGATCGGGAGGGTCCAGAAGCTCTTCCCGGCACCCTGCTGGAGAGGGGAATCGCCAACGGAGGTCTTCTTCATCGCCATGCTTGCCTCCAGAGCGATGAGTGAGTAGTCTACCTTGGACTATGGGTCCATAGCCGTAGCTAGATGGTTGTCTCCTCCACCATGTGCTTCATGTTTAGATCTCATGAGCTGCCCTACATGATTGAGGTCACCGTTATGTAATTCTACATGTTTGGTTTGTTGGGATCCGATGAATATTGGTGTTATGATTGAGTTGCTATACTGAAATATATCTTTTATTATCTCTATGTTGTTTATGATCTTGCATGCTCTCCGTTGTTAGTAGCTATCTTGGCCGACTAGTTGCTAGTGACTCCAAGAGGGGGTATTTATGCTCGATAGTGGGTTCATGCCTCTATTTAATCTGGGGGAGTGACAGAAACCTCTAAGGTTGTAGATGTGCTGTTGCTACTAGGGAGAAAACAATATTCATATGCTCAAGGGCATATGCTTTGTTTACATTACACACTTTGCTTAATGCAATTATATGTTGTTCGCAACTTAATACTTGTGGAGTTCTCGGATTGATTGACCACAAGTGGATTATTAGTTATAGATGCAGTTGGATGGCGGTCTATGTATTTTGTTGTAATGCCCAGAGTAAATCGCATAGTGATCTTCTTGACATATCACGTTTATCTTTATTCTATCAATTGCCCAACTGTAATTTGTTTACCCAGCATGTGTTATTTATCTTATGGAGAGACACCACTAGTGAACTGTGGACCCCGGTCCTATTTCCATCATATTGCTATCACATGTTTACTTTACTCACACTGTTTACTTTACTCGCATACTTCTACTGTTTTCCACTCGATACGCTCATACCCTTTGTTTCAAGCAAACCAGTGAGATTGACAACCTCATCGCAAGTTGGGAGCAAAGTATTTGGTTGTGTTGTGTGCAGGTTCCGCGTTGCAGCTAGCAAGCAAAGCTTGGATGAGGTGCCCTATAAATTGTCTGAAGCTATCGCAAGCTAGCAAGCATCACCTTCAGTCGTATTGTCTGCTCTTCTCCTAATCGACATACCTTGGTTTCTTAACTGAGGGAAAACTTGCTGCTATATTCATCAAAACCTTCTCTTGGGGTTTTCCAACTGGCCAGTTATTTTACTTCATCAACTCGGCCGCATCAATTATCAGGCACCGCCACCCTATCAGCTTCCACGGTTGGGGGCGTCGATGCGACCAGGTGGAGCGGCGGCGTCGGGGTCACCAGCAGCGACACTTGGTGACTTGAGTTACTGTTGCTGACGTTGGGCACATATATCGGCCCGTGTTGACCTGCCGCATTCCAAGCAGCTAACCCCTCCATCAACCCAGGGGGATGATCTGCCGGAGCCTCTCGTATCACGGACGTTGCATCTTGAGCTGCCTCACGCCGATCGACTTATCCCTCGGATCAAAGAAGTTGCAAAGGCCAAACAACGTATCACGGACGTGCTCGTCCATTATCCCTCGGATCGCAACGGGAAGTATCTGTGTCATGAGCACGTGACAATCGTGAGACTTCATCCCGGTGAACCTCTTCTTCGCTACGTCCAGATATCTGCTTATATTCCCCGAGTAACCGTGAGGAACTTTCACTCGTAGGAGGCACCTGAAAAACTGCTCGAGCTCCTCCGGACTCATTGTGAAGCAGGCAGCGGGAAGCACCACCGAATTCTTCTTAGCCCTTTTGCAGAGACGTTGAGTCCCTTCCGTCTGATCATCATTGTCGTCATTGTCATCGGTATCGGGGGCTTGAAGAGCTTTTCTGATGCCAAAATGTTTCAGATCGTATCTTGCTTTCGGCCCATCCTTGGACTTTTCCGAGTTGGAAAGAGTGCCAAGCAGACTCTCGGTAATGTTCTTTGTAATGTGCATGACATCGAAGCTGTGGGGCGTGTGGAGGACCTTCCAGTACTCCAAGTCGTGGAAAATAGACCTCGCTTTCCATACACCAAGCAGCGGCTCTGGCTTCAGTCGCTTCTTTCCCGGCGCTGGGCACTCCTTCCAATTTTTCACAAGATCGTCGATTTTTGCGCCACTCCTCCGTCGCGGGGGTCCATCGGGCTCATCTTTACCATTGAACAGATCACCGCGTTTTCTCCATGGGTGATCCAAGCGAAGCCACCTTCGAGCACCTAGGTACACAGTTTTCGAGGACTCGGGATCCCTTCGTAGATGTAGATGCGGGGTCTCGTCCATGCACTTCACACAGCCGCAGAATCCGTGGCTGACCTGGGCAGATACGTATGCGCAACTAGGATAGTCCGTGACCGTCATGATCAACGCGGCCCTCATATCAAAATAAGTTCTACTGTAGGCGTCCCACGTACGGGGTGGCATCTTCCACAACGTGTCTAACTCCTCTTTCACCAGCCCGAGAAACAAATGCATGTCGACACCTGGTTGTTTTGGCCCCTGAATGAGAATACTCAGGTGTATGTACCTTTGCTTGGTGCACAGCGATACGTCTCCAACGTATCTATAATTTTTGATGCTCCATGCTTGTTTTTACACCATTTGCCTAATGTTTCGTTATACTTCATGGCACTTTTATGCATTTTCCAGAACTAACCTATTAACAAGTCGCCACAGTGCCAGTTCTCTGTTTTTTGTTGTTTTTGTGTTTCAGAAAAGCTACACAGGAAATATTATTGGAATTGGACGAAACAAGTTCCTGAAGTCTTATTTTTCCCGGAAGCTTCCAGAGATCCGAAGAGGAGTCGGAGGGGGGCTACGAGGGCCCCACACACCAGGGCAGCACGGCCCAGCCCCTGGCCACGCCCCCTATGTGTGAGGTCGCCTCGGTCCACCTCTGACGATGCCCCTTCGCCTATAAAGACCCCCCGATGGGAAAAACCTAAGGACCCGATCAATTTTCTAGAACACATCGCGATCTGCCGCCGCCGTCGACCCGAAGATCGGGAGGGTCCAGAAGCTCTTCCCGGCACCCTGCCGGAGAGGGGAATCACCACCGGAGGTCTTCTTCATCGCCATGCTTGCCTCCGGAGCGATGAGTGAGTAGTCTACATTGGACTATGGGTCCATAGCAGTAGCTAGATGGTTGTCCTCTCCACCATGTGCTTCATGTTTAGATCTCATGAGCTGCCCTACATGATTGAGATCACCGTTATGTAATTCTACATGTTTGGTTTGTTGGGATCCGATGAATATTGGTGTTATGATTGAGTTGCTATACTGAAAAATATCTTATGTTATCTCTATGTTGTTTATGATCTTGCATGCTCTCCGTTGTTAGTAGCTATCTTGGCCGAGTAGTTGCTAGTAACTCCAAGAGGGTGTATTTATGCTCGATAGTGGGTTCATGCCTCTATTTAATCTGGGGGAGTGACAGAAACCTCTAAGGTTATAGATGTGCTGTTGCCACTAGGGAGAAAACAACATTCATATGCTCGAGGGATATGCTTGTTTACATTACACACATTGCTTAATGCAATTATCTGTTGTTCGCAACTTAATACTCATGGGGTGTTCGGATGATATCCCCGCAAGTGGATTATTAGTCATAGATGCAGTTGGATGGCGGTCTATGTATTTTGTTGTAATGCCCAGAGTAAATCGCATAGTGATCTTCTTGACATATCACATTACCTTTATTCTATCAATTGCCCAACTGTAATTTGTTTACCCAGCATGTGTTATTTATCTTATGGAGAGACACCACTAGTGAACTATGGACCCCGGTCCTATTTCCATCATATTGCTATCACCTGTTTACTTTACTCGCATTGTTTACTTTACTCGCATACTTCTACTGTTTTCCACTCGATACGCTCATACCCTTTGTTTCAAGCAAACCGGTGAGATTGACAACCTCATCGTAAGTTGGGAACAAAGTACTTGGTTGTGTTGTGTGCAGGTTCCACGTTGCTGCTCGCAAAGCAAAGCTTGGACGAGGCGCCATATAAATTGTCTGGAGCTATCGCGAAGCTTGCAAGCATCACCTTCTGTCATTTGTCTGCTCCTCTCCTGAACGATAAACCTTGGTTTCTAACTGAGGGAAAAACTTGCTGCTGTGCTCATCATACCTCGCGCTTGGGGTTTCCAACTGACTGGTTATAATCATTATCATCAACTACACGCCAGCCATCAAGTCTTTTCTGGCGCCGTTGCCGGGGAGGAAGTAGAAGACCTCTGCAAGGGGAGTTTTTCGCACGCACATCCTTTACTTTGTTTTATTGTTTTGCTTTACTTTATTTTTACTTGCATTGTTTTATATCAAAAACCCAAAAAAATTAGAATCCTTGATAGTTGTTTTTACTTGTCTACTTTTAGTTTTGCTGAAATGGCTAATCCTGAAAACACCAAGTTGTGTGACTTTACTAGCACGAACAATAGTGATTTTATCTGCACTCCTATTGCGCCTCCTGCTCCTGCTACAAACCTTTATGAGATTAAGCCTACTTTATTGAATCTATTTATGAAAGAGCAATTTTCTGGTGCTAGTACTGAAGATGCAGCAGCTCATCTCAACAATTTTGTTGAGCTATGTGAGATGCAGAAATATAAAGATGTAGAAAGTGATATTATTAAGCTCAAGTTGTTTCCTTTTTCTTTGAGAGGAAAAGCTAAAGATTGGTTGCTGTCTTTGACTAAGAATAGTATTGATTCATGGGCTAAGTGTAAGGATGCTTTCATTGGTAGATATTATCCTCCTACTAAAATTATATCTTTGCGTAGCAATATTATGAAGTTTAGTTAGTTTGATAATGAACATGTTGCTCAAACCTGGGAAAGAATGAAATCTATGATAAAGAATTGCCCCACTCATGGACTGACTACTTGGATGATTGTTCAAACTTTTTATGCAGGACTAAATTTTTCTTCAAGGAACCTACTTGATTCAGCTGCTGGAGGCACTTTTATGTCCCTTACCTTGGGCGCCGCAACAAAGCTACTTGACAACATGATGGTAAATTATTCCGAATGGCACACCGAGAGAGCTCCACAAGGTAAGAAGGTAAATTCTGTTGAGGAAACCTCTTCCTTGAGTGATATTATTGATACCATTATTGCTATGCTTGCTAATGATAGAACTCATGTTGATCCTAATAATGTTCCTTTAGCCTCTTTGGTTGCTCAAGAAGAGCATGTTGATGTGAACTTCATTAGAAACAATAATTTTAACAACAATGCTTATAGGAACAATTTTGCTAGTAACAATTATAGGGCATATCCTTCTACCAATGGTAATGGTTATGGTAATCCTTATGGTAATTCCTCCAACAACACTAGGGTCGCGCCCTCTGAACTTGAAGTCATGCTGAAAGACTTCATGGTAAAACAATCTGCTTTTAATAAGTCTGTTGAGGAAAAGTTAGGCAAAATTGATATTCTTTCTTCTAAAGTTGATAGCCTAGCTCATGATGTTGAACTTCTGAAATTAAAAGTGTTGCCTAATTATGTGAAAGAGAACAATGTTTTTGCTACTGCTAATGCTATTCAAGTTGGAATTGATGAAAATATTAGATTGTTAGCAGAATTGCATGCTAGATAGGAAAGAGAGGATGAGATTGCTAGGAATATGAAAGTTTGTACTATTACTACCTCTAATGATGTTGTTCCTAATGCTAGCAATCCTCTTACTTTGATTGGTGTAGAGAAAACTCCCACTCCTTGTGTTAAAAAGCCTAAAACTGCCAAAACTTTTTCTCAAAAGAGTGCTGAAATTTTTTGGAGTGTAGGAGATGATAGCTCTATTTCCTTTAATGATTTTGATGTTGATGGCTACAATATATCTGAAGCAATTTTGTTCTTGCAAAAGCTTGCTTTGACTCCCAATGCTAGTTCTTTAAATATTGCTTTTACTAAGCATATTACCAATGCTCTCATGAAAATTAGGGATGAAAAGTTGAAGCAAAAAGCTTCTGTTCCCAAGAAGTTAGAAGATGGTTGGGAACCCATCATCGATATGCATGTTAATGGTTTTGATTGCCATGCTTTATGTGATCTAGGTGCTAGTATTTCTATTATGCCTAGAAAAATTTATGACATGCTTGATTTACCACCGGTTGAAAAGTGTTATTATGATATTCCTATTGCTGATGTTGCTAAGAAGAAACCTTTGGGAAGGATTAATGATGTTCTTATTGTGGTTAACAATAACCTTGTTCCCGTTGATTTTCTTGTCATGGATGTTGAATTCAATGCTTCAGGTCCTATTATTTTGGGAAGACCCTTTCTTCGAACTGTAGGTGCCATCATTGATATGAGGGAAGGCACCATCAAATATCAATTCCCACTAAAGAAAGGTATGGAACACTTCCCTAGGAAAAGAAAGAAATTACTTTTTGACTCTATTCTTAGAGCAAATTATGAGCTTGATGCTTTGATGACCCACAAGTATAGGGGGTGTATCGTAGTACTTTCGATAAATAAGAGTGTCGAACCCAACGAGGAGCAGAAGGTGTTGATGAGCAGTCTTGACCAAGGAATCACTGTAAATACTAGCAAACAGGTTTTCAGGAGTATTTGGTAATACGAGTAAATAAAGTGCAAGTAAATAAAAGACAGTAGTAACAATTGCAGCAAGTGGCCCAATCCTTTATTCAGCAAAGGACAAGCCGGTTGTGTACTTATAATAACCAAACGTTCTCGAGGACACACGGGAGTTTTCTGTCAAGAGCTTTCGCTTCATAGAGCCAATAGTATTCATTGGTTTGGTAAGTGTTATGGGGGTGAACCTGTGCTAGCGCACTACCCTTACTAGGATAAATACACACTTGTGATTATACCCCTTGCAAGCATCCGCAAATACAAGAAAGTAATTAAGATAAATCTAACCACAGCCTTAAACTCTAGGATCCTACGCTCCCTGGTGCAATGGTCTCCCAACGGAGGTTTAGGTTTCTGTCACTCCAGCAACCACACAGTCGGTAGCCAAATACACAATGCATCTCACTAGGCCCATAAATGGTGAAGTATCATGTAGTCGACGTTCACATGACACCACTAGTGAAATAGCACCACAACAATATCAAACCATTAAATATTTCTCAACAATAATTCACTACTAACATCTTGACTTCTCCCATGTCCTCAAGAACTAAACGAACTACTCACAAGACATCATATGGATCATGATCAGAGGTGAAATAATGGTAGATAACAATCTGGACATAAACCTTAATTCAACGGTTCCACTCAATAGCATCAACTACAAGAGTAATCAACACCGGGAAAGTTTCCCCTATGAATATAACAAGATCCAACTCAAGATGTTACAGCGGGATGGCGTGGTGATGGTGGAGATGAAGGTGCTGGTGATGGAGATGATGATGATGATCCCAATGAAGTCCAGTGCGATGGTGATGACGATGGCGACGATCTCCCCTCTCCGGGAAGGAATTTCCTCGGCAGATTTCTCCCTGCCGGAGAGCTTTCTCTCTCTGGTGTTCTCCGCCCCGCAGAGGCGGCTGTGTCTAACTCTGAACCCCCCCCCTCACTTAGGTTTTCGGGGACGATGATGTACGCGGAGGGGCGAGACCAGAGGTGGGCCAGGGTGGCCCCACGCAGGGCTGGCGCGGCCAGGGGTGGGCCCGCGCTGGCCTGGCGTGTGGAGCCCCCTTGGCTCCTCTCGACTCCCCCTTCTGGCTTCCTGAGTCTTCTGGGAAAATATAATTTCTGGGTATTTTCCTGGAATTTTCCTGATCTTCAAAATATGGTCTCTTGACGGTCCTTTTTCCAGCAGAATCCTGACTCCGGCAGCAACTCCTCCGATGATCATCAAACATGTGAAAACAAAGGAAATAACATAAGTAACTTATCTAAATATGAAATATATCAATGAATAACAGTAAATTATGATACAAAATAGTGATGCAAATTGGACGTATCAACCCCCCCAAGCTTAGACTTCGCTTGTCCCCAAGCGAAAACTAAACTCGGTAAACATGACCACAGGTTTATGGAGTGAAGTGTCGATAATCAAAATACGGACAAGAAGCATCACATTCACTAAGGCACAAATTATAATAGACAGCAAATTCCCTTTATAAGATGTAGACTTGCAATAGGTAAAAGGGAATCACATGTAAAGATGCACAAGGTAAATTATAATTAGCAATGGCAAACCTTAGTTCTTGGTTGAAGGGTGGAGAACAAACTATTTTCTCTTTTAAAACGGAGCCTTTTAAAATAGAGCTAATATAGCAAAGACTATATGCTCAACAAAGTAAACTTTTGCATTCAAAGAAAACTTTCAAAGATATATTCCTTCAGACAAAAGCATTATACAAAACAAGGAAGATAACAGACATGATTAAACGGATCAACATATGGATGAGTGAATCATAACAACTCAAATGCTTGCTTGAGACAGAGGGAAATAGGTTGACTCAACATAAAAGTAAAAGATAGGCCCTTTGCAGAGGGAAGTAGGGATTAAACATGTGCTAGAGCTTTTCATTTGTAAAACAGAGGTAAAAGTTATTTTGAGAGGTGATTGCTTTTGTCAACGACTAGCAACGGAGTTCTTGATATCTTCCATACTAAACAAGTGAGAGCGGTTCTGAGATGTTTGATTAATTGGCACTTTAGTGCTCTTTTATAGCTTTGCACTCCTCCCCACCTTTTTCCTTTCTCAAACCATGGCTAACCGATTCCATCGGGTGCCGACCAACTTCCACATTCCATTGGAGGAGTGCCTTTTTCTTTCTTTTTCTTTTTGAGATTATAATGGTCTGACCAGCTCCCTTGTAAAATTAATGACGAGCAGATGAAGCTGCCTAGTCGAAGGGTACTTAATTTAGTATGGAAGATAACAAACCCATCCACTACGTCCTCATGAGCTAAAAACAGTGGCACAAGATGAGAAGTGTTTGAAGGTTTTTGAAAGGTAGCACATGAAAAATTACTTGGAATGGCTTGAAATACCATGCATAGGAATTTATAGTGGACTCTTTGGAAATAACTTGGCTTTTGGGATTTGGATGCACGAGAAGTATTCCCTCTCAGTACAGGTTTTTGGCTAGCAAGGTTGGGTAGCAAGCATAAGAGTTGCATGAAACAAACAAACATACATATGATAAGAACAATCATGCAAACTCCCTTGAAAGTACAATGATTTTAACTTTAAGAATAACAATGCTTATAAGCCAAATATAAGGGAAAACTAAAGTGATGAAACTGCAAGCACTTCTTTATTATTTTCTACTCAAACTTCAAGGTAAAGTTGCTACTGACCAAGCTAGGTTTGCCAAAATCAACTAAATCTACTCATGCTCCCAATGTGATACCAATACAAATCAACAAGACTAGTCATACAAGAGAGATTGCAGACTAACATAAAGTGTGCGAAAAGTAAACGATAAAACTTCTCATTAATATTTCATTACCGCAACTCACACCAAGGGATACATAGATAACTAACTAAGGAGGATACTTCCAACTGCAAACTATTCTATATGATAACTTCTCTATTCATGATATGACTCTTACTTGAAAGGTAAATGAACAAAAGGTAATGATGTGATACCGCGGCACTCCCCCAAGCTTGGAACAAGCCAAGGGGATGCCTAAACCGATGACGAATTACTCCTCTGGTGGCGGCGGTGGGACTTCATCGTTGTCGTACTTCCAAGGCAGGGGTCCTCCATCAAAGAAGGATGTCTTGGTCTCCAAAATCCTAAAACTTGCAGCAGCACTCATTTGTTGAAATCTAGCTTCATACTAACAATTTTGGTTATGCACGTCACAGAGTTGTGCTTGTAATTGGTTAGTAGTCTCTTGGAGTGAGAGGACATCCTTCCAAAGCTCTGTAGTCTCTTTCTTGTACTTGGCGACAAGCTCTTGATTAATCCTATAGATAATGTCCACCTCGCATTCCGCCATCTTCCTGCATTTGAAAACTTCCTGTTCCAGTGCTTCCATCCTTGCTTCGAGACTCCCTTCTCCCTTGGGTCCTTGAACATCTTTAATCTGCAACTCCCCATCCTTGAGTGACAACTCCTTCAGATGCATCCTCAGTTCCCTCATATATGGGTTGATGGAATCCGCAGGAGGGTTCTCTTTAGATGAGCCAGACGAAGACATTATAACTTCAAAGTCAAGGGCAATTCCTGACAGAAACAGCTCAAAACAAAACACGACGAGAAAACGATATACAGATCTCGGGGACTCCGGGGGGTTAAATAGGCGAAAATTATACATCGAAACGAAGTCACAGGAGGAAAACGGGACGGAAACGAGTTCCGGTGTGTTCTCACACAGGGGTGGCGCGGCCAGGGGTGGGCCCGCGCCACCCGTGTGTGAGACACACACGGACTCTTTTTCCTGCCCTTTTTCATCTCGTGATTTTTCATATTTAGTAAAAATAGCAAAAATATTAAAAGAAGAACTTTTCGCGAAACTTTTCTGACTAGAACTGTTACCTATTCAAAAGCGAACTCTGCAGGTTCCTGCAGTTTGTCTTGGATGTAATCTTCCGGAGAAACTGTTTCAATAACATCAACATCTTCATTATAAGAATCTCCAGAAATATAATGTTTGAGTCTCTGCCCATTCACCACTTGCGTAGAATCATCTTTCAATGAAGCAATCTTAATAGCACCTGAGCGGTACACATCCACAATAACATATGGTCCTTCCCATTTAGAGAGTAATTTTCCTGCAAAAAATCTGAGACGAGACCTATACAAAAGAACTTTCTCACCAACATGGAACTCTCTCTTAAGAATTCTCTTATCATGCCATTGCTTGACTTTCTCTTTGAAAAGTCTGGCATTCTCATACGCTTCGTTTCTCCACTCATCTAGAGAACTCAAGTCTAACAACCTCTTCTTACCGGCTAGTTTAAAATCTCTATTAAGCTCTCTCACTGCCCAAAAAGCTTTGTGTTCTAATTCTAAGGGCAAGTGACACGCTTTTCCATAAACCATCTTATAAGGGGACATACCCATGGGATTCTTATAAGCAGTTCTATAAGCCCATAAAGCGTCGTTTAACTTACTAGCCCAGTTTTTCCTAGATTTATTAACAGTCTTCTGCAAGATAGACTTAATCTCCCTATTTGAAAGCTCTACTTGCCCACTAGTTTGGGGATGATAAGCAGAAGCAATTCTATGATTGACATCATACTTAGCAAGAGTTTTTCTAAAACTACCGTGAATAAAATGAGAGCCTCCGTCAGTCATAAGATATCTAGGCACTCCGAACCTAGGAAAGATAACATCCTTAAGCATTTTTAACGAGGTCTCACCATCGGCACTCTTTGTAGGTATGGCTTCTACCCATTTAGTAACATAATCAACAGCAACAAGTATATGGGTATAGCCTTTTGAAGGAGGAAAAGGACCCATAAAGTCAAATCCCCAACAATCAAACGGTTCAATAACAAGAGTGTAACTCATAGGCATCTCATTGCGTCTAGAAATATTTCCAACTCTTTGACATTCATCACAAGATAAAACATACCTTCTGGCATCCTTAAAGAGGGTTGGCCAATAAAAACCTGATTGTAGAACCTTCTGCGCGGTTCTATCTCCAACATGATGCCCTCCATAAGCACTGCTATGGCATTTCCTTAATATCTCTTGTTGTTCATATTCCGGTACGCATCTTCTCATGATACCATCAACTCCTTCTTTATATAAATGTGGGTCATCCCAAAAATAATGCCTCAAATCATAGAAGAATTTTCTTCTTTGCTGAGCTGTAAAGGTCGGAGGCAAATACTTGGAAACAATAAAGTTAGCATAATCAGCATACCAAGGGAGGTCTCGTGAAGTTACATTAATTGCAGCCAACTGTTCATTTGGAAAACTATCATTAACAGGAATAGGATCAAAAGAAATGTTTTCCAATCTAGACAAGTTGTCAGCTACAGGATTTTCAGCACCTTTCCTATCTACGATATGCAAATCAAACTCTTATAAAAGTAACACCCATCTAATAAGCCTAGGCTTAGCATCCTTCTTAGTCATAAGATATCTAATAGCAGCGTGATCAGTATGAATAGTAACTTTAGAATCAACAATGTAAGATCTAAACTTATCACAAGCAAAAACAATAGCAAGAAACTCTTTCTCAGTAGTAGCATAATTCTTCTGAGCAGCATCAAGAGTCTTACTAGCATAATGAATAACATTCAACTTATTATCAACGCGCTGTCCAAGAACAGCACCAACAGCAAAATCACTAGCATCGCACATAATTTCAAAAGGTAAATTCCAATCAGGTGGTTGAACAATAGGAGCAGTAGTTAAAGCCTTCTTAAGAGTTTCAAAAGCTTCCTTACAATCATCATCAAAGACAAATGGTACATCCTTTTGAAGAAGATTGGTAAGAGGCTTTGAAATCTTAGAGAAATCTTTAATAAACCTCCTATAGAAACCAGCATGACCAAGAATACTACGAATACCTTTAACATCTCTTGGACATGGCATTTTCTCAATTGCCTCCACTTTTGCTCTGTCAACTTCAATACCTCTTTCGGAAATTTTATGTCCTAGGACAATTCCTTCATTTACCATAAAGTGGCATTTCTTCAATTAAGAACAAGGTTAGTTTCTTCGCACCTCTGCAAAACTTTATCAAGGTTGTGCAAGCAATTATCAAAAGAAGTTCCATAGACGGAGAAATCGTCCATGAAGACCTCCACAATTTCTTCACAAAATCCATGAAAAATAGCAGACATACATCTTTGAAAAGTAGCAGGAGCATTGCATAAACCAAACGGCATACGTCTATAAGCATAAGTTCCATAAGGGCAAGTAAAAGTGGTTTTCTCTTGATCATCCTTCTTAACAGCAATTTGAGAAAAACCAAAATAACCATCAAGGAAACAAAAATGAGTCTTCTTAGACAACCTTTCTAGCATTTGATCTATAAATGGTAAAGGGTAATGATCTTTATTAGTAACCTTGTTTACCTTCCTATAATCAATGCACATTCTATAACCAACTACTACCCTTTGAGGAATAAGCTCGTTATTCTCATTAGGCACAACAGTCATACCTCCTTTCTTAGGAACACAATGAACAGGACTAACCCATCTACTATCAGCAATAGGATAAATAATACCAGCATCAAGGAGCTTTAATACCTCATTTCTTACCACATCCTTCATCTTGGGAATTAGGCGGCGCTGATGCTCCACAACTGGCTTCGCATCTTTCTCCATATTAATGGCATGCTGACATAAAGTGGGAGAAATCCCTTTTAAATCATCCAGAGTATATCCCATAGCTCCTCGGTGCTTGCTCAATATCTCCAATAATCTTTCTTCTTCCCTTCCTGAAAGTTTAGAACTAATAATAACAGGATATATTTTCTTATCATCATTATAAGCATATTTGAGGTCATCAGGCAAAGGCTTTAATTCAAACACAGGATCTTCTTTAGGTGGCAAAGTGGTACCAAGATCCTCCACAGGTAGATTATGCTTGAGTAATGGTGGTTGACGAAGGAGAATATCGTCAATCTCTTCTCTTTCCTTGCTAAAA
This sequence comes from Dactylis glomerata, assembly GCA_007115705.1. Classification (NCBI taxonomy): domain Eukaryota; kingdom Viridiplantae; phylum Streptophyta; class Magnoliopsida; order Poales; family Poaceae; genus Dactylis; species Dactylis glomerata. The sequence continues at coordinate 16,490,339 of QXEO01000220.1, forward strand.
ACATCACTTTCGTGATCTTCCATGAATTGCTGCAAGGCATTATTAGGAGCAAGAGCAATGGAAGCAAGTTGTTCAACTCGAAAATTTTCATTAGGCGTGTCATTTTCATAAGAAGTCTTAGCAAACTTGGAAAAATTAAACTCATAAGACTCTCCATTAAACTTAGTAAAAAAATTCTCCTTCTTACAATCTATCACGGCACCACAAGTGTTCAAAAAGGGTCTACCAAAAATAATAGGACAAGTTTTACTAGCCTCCTTACCAAGTACTAGAAAATCAGTAGGGTATTTAGTCTTACCGCATAGAACTTCCACATCTCGAACAATACCAAGAGGCCACACAGTCTCTCTATTAGCAAGCTGAACAACCACATCAATATCTTCAAGTTCACAAGCGCCAATCTCATGCATGATTTCTTTGTAAAGCTCTAAGGGAATAGCACTTGCACTAGCACCAATATCACATAAACCATAATAACAATGATCTCCAATCCTGACAGAAATAACAGGAACACTTGCTTTCCTGTGCTTTTTCGGATGTGAAAGAATGTTAGAAGCATCTTCACAAAAAAGAATATATTCATCCCCTACATCTTTAGTAACAAGATCCTTCAATATAGCTACAGGAGACTTAATAGTAATTTGCTCATCAGGTTTTGTAGCTTTCTTAGTACTTTTATTAGACACACTTACCAAAGTAGAATACTTCTTTACCTTAGCAGGGAAAGGTGTCTTCTCAAAATAAGGTTCAGGCACAATGCTATCAACAGTACAAACTTCAGTAGCTGCAGCAGGAATATGACTAATAGAATCTTTATAAGGCGCATGATACTTGTTCCAATCTTTCTTTGGAACATCAATATAAGAGGCAAAAGCCTTAAGACAATTAGCAAGTATTTGTGAATCAAGACCATAAGCAGCGCTAACACTATGAAAGTCATCGGTTCCCATAAAAGATATAATGCATTCATAATCATAGTTTATACCTGACTTCCTACCTTTGTCATTTTCCCAACCTTCAGCATTTTCTTGTATACGGTCAAGAAGTTTCCACTTAGCATCTTCTTTCATATGAGTAAATGATCCAAAGCAAGAAGCATCCAAATAATCCTTATCAGGAAGAGTAAGCCGCGCATAAAAATTATTAATAACAATATTATTGGGAAGCTCATGAATGGGGCATTTGAGCATTAGTAACTTCAATCTCCCCCACGCTTGGGCAATACTCTCTCCATCATGAGGCCAAAAATTATATATCCGGTTACGGTCTTTATGAATTTCACTTGGAGGATAAAACTTAGAATAAAAGAGAGGCACAATATCCTCCCATGCCATAGATGGACCATCCGGGAGTAGTCAATACCACTCCTCAGCTCTGCCGTTCAATGATAATGAGAATAATTTCTTCTTAACCTGGCTTGGTGAAATACCTGCACATCTGAACAACTCGCATAATTCATGTATAAATAATAAGTGATCACCCGGATGGACAGTTCCATCTCCTGAATAGCAGTTATCCATAATACGCCCAACAATTTTCATAGGTATTTTAAAAGGATCAATTTCAGCAGGCGGTGGCGGTGGTGGTTCCTCCGCATGTGCAGCAGCAGCAGTAGTAGAAGATGTGTTTCCAAATAGGAAACCAAATGGTGAGTTCTCCATAGCAGAGTAAAATAAAATACAAAATAAAAACAATACTCACAGTGACGGTTACCTTTACCAATTCCACTCTTCAATAGCGCTAAGCTCCCCGGCAACGGCGCTAGAAAATAGTCTTGATGACCCACAAGTATAGGGGGTGTATCGTAGTACTTTCGATAAATAAGAGTGTCAAACCCAACGAGGAGCAGAAGGTGTTGATGAGCAGTCTTGACCAAGGAATCACTGTAAATACTAGCAAACAGGTTTTCAGGAGTATTTGGTAATACGAGTAAATAAAGTGCGAGTAAATAAAAGACAGTAGTAACAATTGCAGCAAGTGGCCCAATCCTTTATTCAGCAAAGGACAAGCCGGTTGTGTACTTATAATAACCAAACGTTCTCGAGGACACACGGGAGTTTTCTGTCAAGAGCTTTCGCTTCATAGAGCCAATAGTATTCATTGGTTTGGTAAGTGTTATGGGGGTGAACCTGTGCTAGCGCACTACCCTTACTAGGATAAATACACTTGTGATTATACCCCTTGCAAGCATCCGCAAATATAAGAAAGTAATTAAGATAAATCTAACCACAGCCTTAAACTCTAGGATCCTACGCTCCCTGGTGCAATGGTCTCCCAACGAAGGTTTAGGTTTCTGTCACTCCAGCAACCACACAGTCGGTATCCAAATACACAATGCATCTCACTAGGCCCATAAATGGTGAAGTATCATGTAGTCGATGTTCACATGACACCACTAGTGAAATAGCACCACAACAATATCAAACCATTAAATATTTCTCAACAATAATTCACTACTAACATCTTGACTTCTCCCATGTCCTCAAGAACTAAACGAACTACTCACAAGACATCATATGGATCATGATCAGAGGTGAAATAATGGTAGATAAAAATCTGGACATAAACCTTAATTCAACGGTTCCACTCAATAGCATCAACTACAAGAGTAATCAACACCGGGAAAGTTTCCCCTATGAATATAACAAGATCCAACTCAAGATGTTACAGCGGGATGGCGTGGTGATGGTGGAGATGAAGGTGCTGGTGATGGAGATGATGATGATGATGATCCCAATGAAGTCCAGTGCGATGGTGATGACGATGGCGACGATCTCCCCTCTCCAGGAAGGAATTTCCCCGGCAGATTTCTCCCTGCCGGAGAGCTTTCTCTCTCTGGTGTTCTCCGCCCCGCAGAGGCGGCTGTGTCTAACTCTGAACCCCCCCCCCTCACTTAGGTTTTTAGGGACGATGATGTACGCGGAGGGGCAAGACCAGAGGTGGGCCAGGGTGGCCCCACGCAGGGCTGGCGCGGCCAGGGGTGGGCCCGCGCCGGCCTGGCGTGTGGAGCCCCCTGGCTCCTCTCGACTCCCCCTTCTGGCTTCCTGAGTCTTCTGGGAAAATATAATTTCTGGGTATTTTCCTGGAATTTTCCTGATCTTCAAAATATGGTCTCTTGACGGTCCTTTTTCCAGCAGAATCCTGACTCCGGCAGCAACTCCTCCGATGATCATCAAACATGTGAAAAGAAAGGAAATAACATAAGTAACTTATCTAAATATGAAATATATCAATGAATAACAGTAAATTATGATACAAAATAGTGATGCAAATTGGACGTATCATGCTTCATCTCTTGATGTTACTTGATTCGCAATTTTCTGCGCCTAGCTCAAAGACGTTAAAGAAAAGCAATCTTGGGAGATAACCCAATGTTTTTTTTAGTACTTTTTCTTTTATTTGAGTCTTGGAAGTCATTACTACTGTAATGACCTCTCCTTATCATTTTTATTTTATTGTTGTGCCAAGAGAAGCCTCTAATTTGAGTGAGGTAAAGATTTGGGGATGTTGCTGTCCTGAAACTGTTTTCGGTGCTGCACCGTAAAAATTCGTGAAAATTCTCTCTATATCTTTTGGACCTGAAATTTCTTTTGCATATGCCCCAGGTTATATCCAAACTTTCATTAGTTGAACACTTTTTGATTTGCAACAGAAAACCCCTCAAAAATTTAACCTTTGTCAGCTGTTCTATTTTGACAGATTTCTGCCAATATTTGTGTTTGCCGCTTTATCACTTTCTTTTTGAGTTCTTTTGATCACAGAACTTTTGGGGAAGTTGCTACAGTAGTATATACTTTATATGTGGTGGTTTTGGGTTGAAACCTGAAGCAAAAGAGGTTGATTATATGTTATGCTTACACTAATGTTGCTAATAGATTTGTGTTTAGTTTTGTATGAAGGATGTTTTCAAGTGTAGGGATTGGAGAATGATGAGATGAGTTGAAGAATGGATAAAATCTCAATCTTGGGGATGCCCATGCATCACCCCACGAAATATCCAAGAATTACAAGCATCAAAGCTTGGGGATGCCCCCGAGGCACCCCTTCTTCATCGGCAAAAATCAAGTCACCTTTCAAGACACTATATTTTTATTGCCTCATGCACTATGTGTTTTCTTGGAGCGTTAGTTGTTTTAGTTTTTATTATTAGTTTTGTTTTGTTTGCTGCAATAAATGGTTGGACCCGAACAAATTTCCTTTCGAGAAGTTGCCTTGCTTTTCATTTTCCAAGAACGCTCTAGTTTTCATTCTTATCAAAAACCGAGTGTTCTTCTTTTTCTGCTACTGCTTTTGGTTTTCGTTTTCACCTTGATTTGCATTCAGACCTTGTCATATCTTTTCATCAAGGTGTATTTTTGCCTCTGGACCATGTTGGTTTTCCTCAAAATAGTTGGATTAAAAAAGTTTGAATGGTGTTGGAAAAGAGAAAAAGCTTTATGCAAAAAAGTGGTACAAGAAGGAGCTTGTGTAGACTGCGGCTTAGGCTTTTTCATGTCATGCTGGATGTCTTTTTGATAGTATTCTTAGTGGTTTTGCTATAGAATGACTTGTCTCAAATAACTGAGATTGCTTAATGAGCCTTTGAAAAAATCATGCGTTGTTTTTATTGTTTGGAAGCATTATTTTGGTTTTCTCCTTGATGCTTTATTTGGGTTGACTTGGCGCATGCTCACACATGTTAGACTCTTACAAAGTCGCCAATAGCCTCTATGATCATTTAGTTTTTGACTTTTGATGCCATCTTATGCTTCTTTTAATGTCGCTTTGCATGATTATGGCCATTATTGCTCTCTTAGTTGGTCGCTCCCAGTCTTTTGCTAGCCCTCGCCTTGTACTGAGTATGAGCTCTACTCGTGCATCCAACTCCTAAAAACCAAAGTTTTCCAAAGTGTCCACCATACATACCTATTAGCAATTTGCTATTCCAAGTAAATTTGACTTGCTTTTATTTACTCTTCAAATTAAACTCTTACCAGTGTTATGCGAAAATTGGTCAGTAAAGCTCTCACGAACCGGAAGGCACACTTTACTTTTTCTTGTGCTTAAAAATTGACATTGTGGTCTCTTATGTTGAGTTGTTATGCTTGCAAGTTTTAAGTTGGATACTAGCCCAACCATGCTGTCATGGGGCAAGCTTTCAACATTGCACTTCTTATTTGAGTTGATATCGTGATCTTTTGTTTATGGATGCCCGCGGTGTGAAATAAATTGGGAATCTTGCGGGGATCATGGAGTTTGTATATGTGTTAGGGAAACGCCTGGGCCGCCAATCTAAGCCATGCATAATTCATGGTGCAAATTTGCAGCATACCCATAGTGGACATTCGACGACGCATCTCAAAATAAAAAGCTAAACAAATGGCAAATAAAAGAGATGTTGAGGTGTTCATTGTCTGCTTGTCCTGTCATTTTGATGTGGGCTTGTTCCATGTCATCGGGCACGGAGGTACCCCATTGGCGGTTCTCGATGATACATATATACTTACAATGACAAGAGCCTTGCTTGGGACTCTAAGTAAAGTAGCATGAGGTTTGGGTACTCATATTCACGGGACACGAGGTTTTTGACTTATGATTTGTCAAGCATATGCATCATAATTGTTCTCGCATTAACTTTAACCATTCAAGATGCTTATGGTGGGGGCAATGAGAGCTCAAAGCCGGTAAGTACCATAATTTTTGAAGGTCTATAAAACTTGCAAACACTGCTTCCCTCCGCGAAGGGCCTTTCTTTTACTTTCATGTTGAGTCACCACCTTCTATCTTTATGCACCATTAAGAGAGCATAGTTGTCATTCTTAGTATAATGTGCATTGTCCCAAAGTTTTCATTGATTGATTCATATTGTTGGTTTCACTTGTTCTTAAATTATTTGTATCTAGTCGCCCTCTTGAACTTGAAGGTGTCCTATGCATTTATGTTTTGCTCTACATGAAGGACAAGCTGAAAACCATTTGTATGTTTTTCCTTATGATTTGAACACACGTTTGACTTTCATTGTTTCATTTTCATGATCTTTTGTTTGTGGTCATCTTCATGTTATAACATGGTTGCTAAGTTTTTATTGTCAAGATTATATCTTTCATGCCCATGTTTTAAGTTCTTATGATCCAAGCTCATAAATGCTTACATATATGATCAAGATTGTGTAGCTGCATGTCACCTCAAAAATTATTCTTTTGTTATCACTTACCTACTCGAGGACGAGCAGGAGTTAAGCTTGGGGATGCTTGATACGTCTCCAACGTATCTATAATTTTGATGCTCCATGCTTGTTTTACACCATTTGCCTAATGTTTCGTTACAATTCGTGGCACTTTTATGCATTTTCCAGAACTAACCTATTAACAAGTCGCCACAATGCCAGTTCCATGTTTTCTGCTATTTTTGTGTTTCAGAAAAGCTACACAGGAAATATTCTCGGAATTGGACGAAACAAGTTCCTGAAGTCTTATTTTTCCCGAAAGCTTCCAGAGATCCAAAGAGGAGTCGGAGGGGGGCCACAAGGGCCCCACACACCAGGGCGGCGCGGCCCAGCCCCTGGCAGCGCCCCCTATGTGTGAGGTCGCCTCGGTCCACCTCTGACGATGCCCCTTCGCCTATAAAGACCCCCCGATGGGAAAAACCTAAGGACCCAGTCAATTTTCCAGAACACATCGCGATCCGCCGCCGCCGTCGACCCGAAGATCGGGAGGGTCCAGAAGCTCTTCCCGGCACCCTGCCGGAGAGGGGAATCGCCACCGGAGGTCTTCTTCATCGCCATGCTTGCCTCCAGAGCGATGAGTGAGTAGTCTACCTTGGACTATGGGTCCATAGCAGTAGCTAGATGGTTGTCCTCTCCACCATGTGCTTCATGTTTAGATCTCATGAGCTGCCCTACATGATTGAGATCACCGTTATGTAATTCTACATGTTTGGTTTGTTGGGATCTGATGAATATTGGTGTTATGATAGAGTTGCTATACTGAAATATATCTTATATTATCTCTATGTTGTTTATGATCTTGCATGCTCTCCATTGTTAGTAGCTGTCTTGGCCGAGTAGTTGCTAGTAACTCCAAGAGGGGGTATTTATGCTCGATAGTGGGTTCATGCCTCTATTTAATCTGGGGGAGTGACAGAAACCTCTAAGGTTGTAGATGTGCTATTGCCACTAGGGAGAAAACAACATTCATATGCTCGAGGGCATATGCTTGTTTACATTACACACATTGCTTAATGCAATTATCTGTTGTTCGCAACCTAATACTCATGGGGTGTTCGGATGATATCCCTGCGAGTGGATTATTAGTCATAGATGCAGTTGGATGGCGGTCTATGTATTTTGTTGTAATGCCCAGAGTAAATCGCATAGTGATCTTCTTGACATATCACATTATCTTTATTCTATCAATTGCCCAACTGTAATTTGTTTACCCAGCATGTGTTATTTATCTTATGGAGAGACACCACTAGTGAACTATGGACCCCGGTCCTATTTCCATCATATTGCTATCACCTGTTTACTTTACTCGCACTATTTACTTTACTCGCATACTTCTACTGTTTTCCACTCGATACGCTCATACCCTTTGTTTCAAGCAAACCGGTGAGATTGACAACCTCATCGTAAGTTGGGAACAAAGTACTTGGTTGTGTTGTGTGCAGGTTCCACGTTGCTACTCGCAAAGCAAAGCTTGGACGAGGTGCCATATAAATTATCCAGAGCTGTCGCGAAGCTTGCAAGCATCACCTTCTGTCGTTTGTCTGCTCCTCTCCTGAATGATAAACCTTGGTTTCTAACTGAGGGAAAAACTTGCTGCTGTGCTCATCATACCTTGCGCTTGGGGTTTCCAACTGACTGGTTATAATCATCATCATCAACTACATGCCAGCCATCACACAGCCACGGGGGTAGCTTGTAAGGCCATACAAACACAGGCCAGGTGCTATGCGTGCTACTCTGGTTGCCGAACGGATTGAGTCCATCGGTGCTCATACCCAGCCTGATGTTCCTTCCATCGCCCCCGAACCTAGGGAAGGCGATGTCCAATGCTTCCCACTGGCCAGCATCTGAAGGGTGTGTCAGCATATAGCCCATCTCCGGATCTTCTTCGGGCTTCTCCCTTTCTGCGTGCCATTGCATGAGCTTTGCTTCCTTAGGATCCACGAAATACCGCTGCAGACGGGGAGTGATAGGAAAGTACCATACCACTTTTCGAGGTACCTTCTTGTTCCCAACCTTGTACCGTCCGTGGCCGCACACCGGATATGTGGTCATGTCCCTGTACTCGCCCCGATAAATCACGCAATCATTGATGCAGGCGTGGTATCTTTCGTGCGGTAGGTCAAGAGGGCACACAAATTTCTTGGCCTCCTCGATACTACTTGGCAATGTGTTCCCCTCTGGGAGACGATCGTGCCAGAATGTAACGACCCAAGATTTTATCAAATTTTGGGGGAAAATTTTCGCTTTTGTTTTGCTTGAGATGATTGGAATTTCACAGGAATTTAAAACTTTTGAGTCTATTTGAAGGATTTAGTAGAAAACTATTTTTAAACCTTCTATTATTTTCTTGAAGAACTTCTTTGAGAAAGATCAAATATCAAAATACTATTTTCCATTCTTTATTCAAACCTATGCAAGCTTGCTTGCAAAGGAGTGAATCACAAATGTGTTTTATTTTATAAAGATTGTATTTTAAAAACTAAGTTTGAAAGATAATTTCAAACATTATTATATAAAGCTTTATCTCTTATTTCAAAGGATTTGTTTTCAAACTCTATTTCTATTAATTTATGCAAGCAAAGCCATTAGGCTCAATTTAGATCTTTTAATAAAATTCTTGTTTTGGTTCTGAAAAGATATTTGTTATTGGTTTAAAACCATACTGTGAATTTTACAAAATTTATGAAAGTGGTTTGAATTGATTTGAAGCACATATGCAAAAGCTATGGAAGAAACAAGAAAAATAGAAAAGGAAAAGAAGAAAAAGAAAGAAAAACATATAAATGGACCCCGGGAACCCGATTCAGCCCAGCAAAGAAAAGGAGCCCGCGGCCCAGTAGCAAACCAAAGCGGTATCTTTTCTTTTTTCCTTTTCTCGCTGACTGGTAGGACCCACTGGACAGCACGAGGTCATCTTCCACCTCGGACCGAAATCAACGCCAGTAGACCGAGTCCCTCCCCGCCGTTACCTCACCTTCAATTCGAGTAAATGCTGGCCGTTTCTTCCACGCACTGTGCCTATAAGACCCCCTCGCAGACCTCCTCCCTCTCCCTTTCCTCCTCCTGTGCGAAACGCCGCCAAACGGACGCTATTGCTCGTCGGAGACCGCGGCCTCTGCGAGCTCGTCCGGCCAATTCCGCCATCACCGGTGAGCCCTAGTCCTCCCTTTCTTCTCTATCCTATTCACCTCGACCGGGTGCGTCTCCTGATCCACCTATTGTGCTCCAACCTGCAGCAAATCGAGCACGGTGTCGCGAGCCCGAAGCACATCATCGCCCCGTGCATCTCCAGCCGCCCTCTGCTTCCTCACCTGGAAAATATCGAGGCCGCCGTGGTCACCATCGAGTCCCTCTCATCACGGGGAACGTCGTCATCGACTTCTTCTCCTCGGGACACCACCAGAGCCTCGCCGGAGATCGACATCTGCGCGCACATCGCCGGAGTTCACCGGAACCCTAACCTCACTGTGAGCCTCTCCCTCACTTTCATCTCCGATCGTCGGATCTCAATCCAATGATCTATAATAGATCACTTATCTGAACGGGTATCTTCAGATCTGCACCGCACAGACCACTTTAAATCCAATGGCCCAGAGACTCGATCCACCCGAAAGGGTATCGGCTAATAAGGACACGCCACGTGGCCAGCCTCGGTTTAAAACAGATTTCAAATAGATTTTCAAATCAGATTTCAACTAAATCTTCAGAAATTCATATCTTTCGATCTATAAGTCCAAAAATAACAAATTATATCTCGTTGGAATCCTTAGGAAGTCTAAAATCCAGAAGTACCATAAAATCTTATATTTTATGGGTTCAATTTGAATCTATTTTCAAATTGGAATCAAACCATTTGTTAGCTTGCTTAAATCATATCTTATGTTCTGTCAATCCAAAAATTACAAATTTGTAGTCTCTAGAATCCTCTCAACTTGTAGAACGTCATAGAATCAAGAAAATCCAAATCTGATACATGCACACACTTTGTGCATCCAAATTTGTCCAAATCACCATTTAGGTGATAATTCAAATTCTATAACTTATTTTGGAGTGAAACCAATTGCAGTGACTTTGTATTACTGCAAGCTATCCAGTAGTATCACTCCCATAATTTCTTGAACCACTTCACAATTATTCAAATTCTAATATGAGAATTTGAGTAGTTCCTATATAGATAAATTCCATTTCTATTTCAATCAATAATTCCTTCTACCATAGCAAATCTCATGATCATACCTAGCCCTCAAAGTTATCTAAACAACATCTTGATCAAGATCATATCTACTTAGACCTATCTTGTCTAGTTCACACATATTCAAATTACAATTGTGTTATTTGAGTAAAGTGTGATACATCTCAATCATAGATTCTTTTCTTGCTATCTTGTGGTGTTGATCTAATCAACATTATGGCACCTATCCGAAACTACTTGTACCAAATAGGAACCTAAAACCATAATCTCAAATGTCATCTACCCATACTCAATCATCTGTCCATTTGATCCCGATTTCATGTGTAGAGCTATTCAATTAACAAATGAGTTAATTGAGTAACTCAATGTTTCATAAATCCTTGACCCATACCTTGTCCAACTAGACATATTTTGTCTAATTCATATTATACTCAAATTGCAATTGTGCTACTTGAGTAGAATATGAATGCATCTCAAACCTAGATTTTGCTAATGTGGTGTTATTATAACCCATACCATAGTATGTGTTATACACCATATTGATCAATGAACCATTTGAGCCAAGTCCTCAAATATCAATCATTTATACCCAACCCAATGCCTAGTTAGTTATGGTTCAGATGTATTGAACTATTCAACTTGCAAATGTGCTAATTGAGTACTTCAAGCATTCTTAAAACCTAGCCTAGTGCCTAAGTGTGATATATACTATTTAAAGAATAAATATTGTTACACTTATTCAAATAGTATTGTGGTTGCACTGTCCCACACCTATGTGATTTATTTCACATGAGCACTTCCCAAAACCCATATATGCTTTAAATAAAGCATAAAAACTTCATCAATTATATTTGCCTAAACCCAATTCTCTCTCAAATCATATTGATCCTTCCCGACTAAGCTCTCCGATCCATATCTCACAGATCATGATCCTTTACCATATCTTTCTTGTCATAACATCTCAATAAATCTAAATTGTTAAACAAACACTTTTCAATTGTTTGATTTGTTTGATTGTGTTTGTATGGTCTGTTTATGGTATGCTATTTCTGTGCTATAGTTTGTGCGAAGAGCTACGTGCTTAGTTGAGAGAAGCGGAACGTCGTAATCTTCAAAAAGGCAAGTGACACACATACTTTCTCCTATCCTTTATATGCATTAGTGGTTTCAATACCGTGCATGTTATGAAATTTTTCAAAGTGGTTATGAAATGCTTAGCTCCTAGTGGTGGTAGCTATCCCATAAACCCCACTTGCTAGGATTGCAAACTTGCTTTGCGAAATGATGCCATGCCTTGTTTTCAAATTGTTATGAAAATTAACAACCCAATGAATCACCTGGGTGCAATCTTGTGGCTACTCAGGGCTACACACCTGGCTATCAACCCAGGACATGTGTGGTTGTCATCGCCTGAGGGTACACAACTCAGGGCTACACACCTGGCTATCAACCCAGGACATGTGTGGTGGTTATCACCTGAGAATACTTTGTATTGGTTGTACCTAGGAACAGAGAGAGGACATGTCGATCGAAAGGAATCTCATCACCTTTTCAAAATAATTAAAACTTGAACAGTGACTACTTAGGGCCACACACCTGACTATCAACTCAGGATATGTGTGGTGGTTATCACCTAAGGGTCCTCACCAATCCCAAGACTAACTACTTAGGGCCACACACCTGACTATCAACTCAGGACATGTGTGGTGGTTATCACCTAAGGGTTACCTTGGGGCTTAAATTGAGTAACTACTCAGGACTGCACACCTGGCTATCAACCCAGGATATGTGTGGTTGTCATCGCCTGAGGGTTATTCTAGTTTTAATTGAGTAACTACTCAGGACTGCACACCTGGCTATCAACCCAGGATATGTGTGGTTGTCATCGCCTGAGGGTTATTCTAGTTTTAATTGAGTAACTACTCAGGACTGCACACCTGGCTATCAACCCAGGATATGTGTGGTTGTCATCGCCTGAGGGTTATTCATGTTTTGTTGAGTTACTACCCAGGGCTACACAACTTGGCTATCAACCCAAAGTTTGTGTGGTGGTTATCACCTGGGGGTTATCTTGACCTTAAAGAAAAATCAAAAATGTTTTCAAAATGTTTTGATAGGATAAAGCTTGCTTTATGCAAATCAGCCTTTAAGATCCACCAGCCAAATGTCATGTAGTATAGTCTTTCAGAAAATGCCACCAAATATGTGTCATTTGCCAGTACATCATTGTACTGACCCCTTCGGGGCTGCATATTCAAACGTGCAGGTTTATTTCGAGTAAGGAACCAGGAGTAGGATCTCGAGCTTACATTCCAACATGTCTGCCTGTGGCACGTGATGAAGAATGGAGGCTCACTGCAACTATGCTTTATGCTGTGTACTCATAAGGTAGAAGACCTATGTAACTGGATTTACGTTGTAATATTGATGCTATTGCAATGATTACTTATTTTGTACTATGGTGCTATCTATTGATCCAGGGAATGGCACTTAACACAGGAGTTCTGCCTTTTAGTAAAAGGCGGGGCGTTACACAGAATTTCAAGTTCTTGCTGAAGCTGGAATCGGTCCATTTGTTCTACGTCTTCATCTGCAGACAATCAAGCGTTACATGCAAGCGTGTATCCTGCGGACGGCACCTAGGAAAGATCGGAGTCATCCCGTCTTTCTCCATTTGCGCCAGCTTGGCTCTCTCTCTGGCTGCAGCTCTATCGTTGCTCGTCTCCTGGAGGAGCAGATCTTGAACATGAGAGTCCCGCAAGGCCGAAATTAGCGGAGTCGCACCGGAATCTTCTTCTTCATCACGATCTTCTCTGCCGGCAACTTCTACTTCATGATGATCTTCTCCGCCAACTTCTTCTTCATGATGATATTCTCTGCCGACATGTGGTGCTTTGTCATCTCGCTCGCCACCATGGTCTTCATGCGCACCATTTGTTGGGGCCGGCCGCGCCTGGTTGTCCTGCATGAAATCGCGCCTCAGCAGGTGCTCCTCCAGTTGTCTGGAATCAGGGTTGATCCAGCGCTCGAGTTTGCATGATCGACACGGACGTCTTATCTGGCGCCTATTATTCCGAATCATGTCCTCCTTCGCGTCTTTCTTGTATCTACTAATTCAAGCGGAACTCATCGAGAGGACCATGGTTGTCTGCCAATGGTATACATAGAGCAGAAAATTAGAACCGCAACACATGCACACACATGTATGGACCTCTCCTAAAGGTATACATAGAGCGGAAAAATTTGGCATGACCTCTCCTAAAGGTAGGACGTATGGGTAGTGCAAAAATTTGCCAAAACGGAAATTAATCAACGTCTCGACAAACATCCATGCACCACACCGGCACACACACAAGTGCTTCATGTGCAACAATCATCCATACACAAGATCGACATGCATATGCATGTCCCCTCCAAATACCCACCTTGTAGATTCAATACCGAGACAAGACCGCGATCGATGAATTGGAGAGGAGGAGAGAGTATGGAGAGGCTTCTCCTCACCACCAATTATGTATCAACCAAAGTAAGTGCAATAAGTACCAAAGAAAGTGAAAAGTATGGCCAAAATGGGATTAGAGGGAAGGGAGACGAGCTAGATCTAGATGGAGGAGAGGAAGATGAATGGCTTGGGAGTGTGGTAGCTAGGTGGGAGGTTGGCACTTTTCTAGGTGGGACGAGCTAATTCTGTGGCGCACCAAGACCAGTGCACCATAGAATGACTTCTTTCTGTGGCGCACCAGGGCCAGTGCGCCACAGAATGCATTCTGTGGCGCACTGGTCTTGGTGCGCCACAGAATGCTCTAATTCTGTGGCGCACTGGCCCTGATGCGCCACAGAAATAGAGGAACCAATGATTGGGACTGGCAGGGCATGGGTCCCACCCTATTTCTGTGGCGCATGTTCTTTTGGTGCGCCACAGAATGACATATTTTTGTGGCGCACATAGTTCGGTGCGCCACAAATATTATTTCTGTGGCGCACTACTAGCTGGTGCGCCACAGAATTGCATCCCATCTATAAGGGCTTTCCTACTAGTGCTTCTAGATTTAGCTACTGGAGGTACCTTTATGTCCATCACCTTGGGTGCCACAACAAAGCTCCTTGATAATATGATGGTAAATTATTCCGAATGGCACACCGAGAGAGCTCCGCAAGGTAAGAAGGTAAATTCTGTTGAAGAAACCTCTTCCTTGAGTGATAAGGTTGATATCATTATGTCTATGCTTGTTAATGGTAAAGCTCATATTGATCCTAATAATGTTCCTTTAGCCTCTTTGGTTGCTCAAGAAGAGCATGTTGATGTGAATTTCATTAGAAATAATAATTTCAACAACAGTGCTTATAGGAATAATGTTGGTAGCAATAATTATAGGCCGTATCCTTCTACTAATGGTAATGGTTATGGTAATTCTTATTGTAATTCCTACAGCAACAATAGGAGTGCGCCCTCTGATCTTGAAGTCATGCTTAAGGACTTCATTAGTAAAAAACTGCTTTTAATAAGTCTGTTAAGGAAAAGCTTGATAAAATTGATGCTCTTGTTTCTAAAGTTGATAGCCTTGCTCTTGATGTTGAACTTCTGAAATTTAAGGTTTTGCCTCATGATGTTAAAGAAAGCAAGACTTTGAATGCTATTCAGGTTAGAATTGATGATAATGTTAGGATTTTAGCAGAATTGCATGCTAGGTGGGAAAGAGAAGATGAGATTGCTCGAAATATTACTAAAGTTTGTACTATTACCACCACTAGTGATGTTGTTTCAAATGCTAGCACACCTCCTTCTTTTAATAGTAGAATGTTTGCTGTAGAAAAAGTCCCTATTCCTTGTGCGAAATTGCCTAAAACTACTGAAACTTTTTCTAATAAAAGTGCTAAAAAATTTGGAGTATGGGAGACAATAGTTCTACTACCTTTGATAGTAATGATTTTGATGTTGATGGTTGCAATATCTCTGAAGTAATTTTGTTCTTGCAAAAGCTTGCTAGAAGTCCTAATGCTAGTTCTATGAATATGGATTTTACAAAACATATTACGAATATTCTCATGCAAATTAGAGAGGATAAGTTAAAACAAAAAGTTTCTATTACTAGAAAGTTAGAAGATGGTTGGGAGCCCATCATTGATATGAATGTGAATGATTTTGATTTTAATGCTTTATGTGATCTTGGTGCAAGTATTTCTATTATCCCTAGAAAAATTTATGATATGCTTGGTTTACCACCGTTAGAAAATTGTTATTTTGATGTTCCTCTTGCTGTTGTTGCTAAGAAGAAACCTTTGGAAGGATTAACGATGTTCTTATATGGTTAACAGTAATCTTGTTCCCATTGATTTTCTTGTTTTGGATATTGAAGGCAATGCTTCTTGTCCTATTGTTTTGGGAAGACCTTTTCTTATAACTGTTGGTGCTATTATTGATATGAAAGAAGGCACCATTAGATATCAATTCCCATTCAAGAAAGGTATGGAATATTTTCCTAGAAAGAGAAAGAAGCTACCTTTTGATTTTATCATTAGAGCAAATTATGAACTTGATGCTTCTTCGCTTGAAAATACTTGATTCTTACTTTCTGCGCCTAGCTCAAAAGGCGTTAAAGAAAAACACTCTTGGGAGATAACCCAATGTTTTCCTTTCAGTAATTTTTTTTTGTTGAGTCTTGGAAGTTATTACTACTGTAATGACCTCTCCTTATCATTTTTATTTCGTTTTTTTGCCAAGAAGAGCCTCTAATAGGAGGAAGGTAAGATTTGGGGAAGTTGATGTCCTGAAACAGATTTCTGTGCGTCACCGTAAAAATTAGTGAAAATTCCCAGAATGTCATTTTGATCTGCGATTTCTTGTGCACATGCCACAGGTTATTATCTAACTTTCATTAGTTTCGCACTTTTCGATTTGAGCAACAAAAGATTTTCAAAAAAAAATAGATCTTTACCTGCTGTTCTATTTTGACTGATTTCTGCCACTATTTGCATTTGCCTCTTGATCTCTTTCTTTTTGAGTTCTTTTGATCACGGAACTTTTGGAAGAAGTTTCTACAGTATCTAATGTTTTAATGGGTGTTGTATTTGAGTTGAAACTGAACCAAAGAGTGGATCTACTATCTTGCATAATCTAATGTTGCTAATAAGAATTGTGTGAAGTTTTGTATGAAGGAAGTTTTCAAGTGTATGGAAGGAGAATGATGAGATGAGATGAAGTATGGACAAAAGCTCAAGCTTGGGGATGCCCATGTCACCCCAAGAAATATCCAAGAATTACAAGCGTCAAAGCTTGGGGATGCCCAAGGCACCCCTTCTTCATCAAAAAAATATCATGTCATCTTTCAAGACACTATATTTTTATTGCTTCATATGATATGTGTTTTTCTTGGAGCGTCTTTATTTTTGCTTTCAGTTTTCTTTTGTTTTGTTTGTTGCAATAAATGGTTGGACCCCAACATGTTTCTTTTGGAGCAAACACACTCTGTTTTTATTGCCTAGAACACTCTAGTTTTCACTTTTATCGTTCAACGAGTGTTCTCTTTTTCTAGTACTGCGTTTAGCTTTCATTTTTCACCTTGATTTTTGTTCAGTATTTATTAGTTATTTGTAGCTAGGTGTGTTTAGACCTCTGGTATTTGTTGATTTTCATCTTTGAGAGTTGCCTCAAATAGGTTGATTGGTGTTGGAAAAGAGTAAAATGTTTCATGTTTATAGTGGTGCAAATGGGACCTTGTTTAGACTGTGGCTTAGACTTTAGCATGTCATGCTTGATATTATTTTGATTATATGCTTAGTAGTTATTACTGTAGCATGACTTGTCTCAATTGACTGAGAGTGCCTAATGTGCCTTTGAAAGAATCATGTGTTGTTATTATCTTATAGAAGCATAATATTGTGGTATTCTCCTTTGATGCTTTATTTGGGTTGACTTGGCGCATGCTCACACCATGTTATGACTATAAACCAATCGCCTCAAGCCTCTATGATCATTTGGTTTTTGACTTGTAATATCACTTTATGCTTTGGTTAATAATGTTTTGTCGCTATGTATGATTATGGCTGTTATTGCTCTCTTACTTGGTCGCTCCCAGTCTTTTGCTAGCCTTCACCTGTACTGAGAGGGAATACTTCTCATGCATCCAACTCCCAAAAACAAAAGTTCTTTCAAAGAGTCCACTATAAATTCTTATGCATGGCATTTCAAACCATTCCAAGCAAATTTTCATGTGCTACCTTTCAAAACCTTCAAAATACTTCTCATTTTGTGACACTGTTTTTAGCTCATGAGGACGTAGTGGTCGGGTTTGTTATCTTCCATATTAAATTTAAGTACCCCTTGACTTGCATGCTTCATCTGCTCGTCAAATTTTTTGCAAGGGAGCTGGTCAGACCATTTTAACCTTTAAAAAAGGAAAAAAAGACACTCCTCCATGGTATGCGAAAGTTGGTGGGCACTCGAAGGACTCAGTTAGCCATGGTTTGTGAAAAGAAAAGTGGGGAGGAGTGCCAAAGTTTATAAAAGAGCACGTATATGCCAATTTTTCAAGAACTCGGAACCGCTCTCAACTTGTTTAGTATGGAAGATAACAAGTACCCCATTGCCAGTGGTTGACAGAAACAACCACCTCTCAAAACAATTTTTATCTCTGTTTTACAAATGAAAAGCTCTAGCACATGCTAAATCCCTGTTTCCCTTTGCGAAGGGCCTATCTTTTACTTTTATGTTGAGTCTTCATCTTCTATCTTTATGCACCGATTAAGAGAGCATAGTTGTCATTCTGAGTATAATGTGCATAGTCCCAAAATTTATTATTGATTGATTCATAATTATGGTATTGATTGTTCTCAAATTATTTGTATCTAGTCACCCTCTTGAACTTGAACGTGTCCTATGCATTTATGTTTTGCTACTCCATGAGGGACAAGCTGAATACCACTTTGCTATGTTTTCTATATGCTCGAAACAAACAAATACCTTTCAATGCATTATTATTCATGATCTTTTGTTTGTGTTACTTTTCATGTTGTAACATGGTTGCTAAGTTCTATTGTCAAGATTATATCTTTTATGCCCATGTTTGGAGTACTTTGATCTCAGCATGCAATGCTTTACATCATTTTGATCAAGATTGTGTTGGTGCATGTCACCTCAAAAATTATAATTTTGTTATCACTTACCTACTCGAGGACAAGCAGGAGTTAAGCTTGGGGATGCTTGATACGTCACAAACGTATCTATAATTTTTGATGCTCCATGCTTGTTTTACACCAATTGCTTTGTGTTTTGATTACACTTCGTGGCATTTTTATGCATTTTCTAGAACTAACCTATTAACAAGATGCCACAGTGCCAGTTCCTGTTTTCTGCTATTTTTGTGTTTCGGAAAAGTTACACCAGAAATATTCTCAGAATTGGCCAAAACAAAAGCCAAAGTTCCTATTTACTTGACACGAAGATGGAGTCCAAAGGAGAGGCGGAGAGTGGCCAAAGGGCAGCCGCACCATAGGGTGGCGCGGGCCACCCCCTGGTCGCGCCACCAGGTGGTGTGGGTGCCTGGTCCACCTCCTGACATTGCCCCTCCGCCTATATATTCACTTCATCGGGAAAACCCTAAGTCCAGAACACTTTTCCATGAAACATACTGTAAGCCGCCACCGTCATCGACCTGAGTTTGGGAGGGTCCAGAAGCTCTTCCCGGCACCCTGCTAGAGAGGGGAATCATCACCGGAGGCCTTCTTCATCACCATGCCAACCTCCGGAGTGATGCATGAGTAGTCTACCTTGGACTATGGGTCCATAGCAGTAGCTAGATGGTTGTCTTCTCCTCCATGTCCTTCATGTCTAGATCTTGTGAGCTACCTATCATGATCAAGATCATCGTTATGTAATTCTGCATGTTGTGTTTGTTGGGATCCGATGAATATTGAGTACTATGTCAAGTTGATTTATTGATTTATCATGTCTATGTTATTTATGATCTTGCATGCTCTCCGTTGCTAGTAGATATTTGGCCAAGTAGATGCTTGTGACTCCAAGAGGGAGTATTTATGCTGGATAGTGGGTTCATGCCTCTAGTAATCTGGGAGAGTGACAATAACTTCTAAGGTTGTAGATGTGTTGTTGCTACTAGGGAGAAAACAACAATCTTTTGTTCATGGATAATTGTATTGTTTACATTACTGATAGGCGGTGCTAGCCACTGATACGTCTCAAATGTATCTATAATTTTTGATGCCCCATGCTTGTTTATACACCATTTGCTTTGTGTTTTGTTACACTTCGTGGCATTTTTATGCATTTTCCAAAACTAACCTATTAACGAGATGCCATAGTGCCAGTTCCCTATTTTCTGCTTTTTTGTGTTTCAGAAAAGCTACACAGGAAATATTCTCGGAATTGGACGAAAAAAGCCAAACCTCCTATTTTTCCAGACACGAGACGAAGTCCGAAGATGAGACAGAGGGGGCCAGAGCCTGGCCACACCCTAGGGCGGCGCGACCTAGGCCTTGCCTGCGCCACCTAGGGGTGAGACCAGCTGGTCCACCTCCTGATGCCACCCTTCCGCCTATATATTCCCCTCGACGGGAAAAACCTAAAGGCCCGATCAATTTTCCTTGAAACATACTGCAAGCCGCTGCCGTCATCGACACGAGATCGGGAGGGTCCAGAAGCTCTTCCCGGCACCCTGCCAGAGAGGGGAATCACCGCCGGAGGCCTTCTCCACCACCATGGGCGCCTCCGAAGTGATGTGTGAGTAGCCTACCTTGGACTACGGGTCTATAGCAGTAGCTAGATGGTCGTCTTCTCCACCATGTGCTTCATGTTTAGATCTTGTGAGCTGCCTATCATGATCAAGATCATCTTTGTGTAATTCTACATGTTGTGTTTGTTGGGATCCGATGAGTATTGGTACTATGTCAAGTTGATGTGCTAAATTATTATCTTTATGTTATCTCTATATTGTTTATGATCTTGCATGCTCTCTGTTGTTAGTAGATATCTTGGCCGAATAGATGCTAGTGACTCCAAGAGGGGGTATTTATGCTCGATAGTTGGGTTCATGCCTCTAGTAATCTGGTGAGTGACAGAAACCTCTAAGGTTGTAGATGTGTTGTTGCCACTAGGGAGAAAACAACATTCTTGTGTCCAAGGACATTTGCTTTGTTTACATTATACACTTTGCTTAATGCAGTTATCTGTTGTTCGCAACTTAATACCCGATGGTTGCTCGGACGACATCCGAAGGGTGGATTATTAGTCATAGATGCAGTTGGATTACGGTCTATGTATTTTCTCGTAATGCCCAGAGTGAATCTCATAGTGATCCTCATGACATATGTATGCTATCTTTATTCTATCAATTGCCCAGCTGTAATTTGTTTACCCAGCATGTTGTTATTTATCTTATGGAGAGACACCACTAGTGAACTGTGGACCCTGGTCCAATTCCTTTACATTGCTATTACCGTTTTACTTTTACTCATTCTATTTACATGCTTGCATACTATTACCTTTTACCACTCTATACGCTCAATCCTTTGTTTACAGCAAACCGGTGAGATTGACAACCTCATCGTAAGTTGGGGCAAAGTATCCGGGAAAGCTTCATCCAGAGGCACCTTTTTGACTTCCTTACTCACTTGAAAAGAAACGCTGCCACCGGGATTTGTCATGCCCGGCATAGATTTGCCGGCCACGACCGTCTCAGCAATCTCCACTGCTCGCTTGAGCCTCTTCCTCTCCTCTGCAATGATCAGAGTCTCGGCCAGATTGGATCCGGCGGTGGCACATGCCATCGAACGCTTGTAATCACCAATGATGGTGATCACTCCTTTGGGTCCCGGCATCTTCATCTTCAGATACGCCACATGCGTAGAGGCCATGAATTTTGCCAGTGCCGGTCTACCCAGCAAAGCATGGTAGGGGCTCTCCAGATCAACCACCTCGAACATGAGGTTTTCCACCCTGCAGTTATCCCGGCTGCCAAACATCACATCCATCCGGATCTTGCCCATCGGCGCACACGAAAGTCCCGGCACAATGCCGTGGAACGTGGTCTTGCTCGGTTCCAGCATATTTTCCTTGATTCCCAGCTTCTCCATCGTATCCCGATACATGATGTTGATGCTGCTTCCATTATCAATGAGGACCTTGCTGAATCTTACGTTATTAGCCGGCCCGACGAATGTCGGATCCATCACCAGAGCATATCCGCCGGGATTTGGCATGATCCGGGGATGATCTGCCCTGTCCCAACCAACAGCCTGGTCAGACCAGTACATCAGCTTTGGCACAGCCGACATAACGGCATTCACCTCCAGACACCGCCGGTACAAGCTCTGCTTGTCTGTTCTCTCGGTCTCAAAGACCATATAGCTCTGATCATACTCCTTGTACTCATTCCGGCCCGCTCCTGGGCCTCCGGCGTTATATTCCGGATTATAGCTCTGGTCAACTTGATTTACGCCGGCATTTCCGGCGTTGCTCTGATTCCCGGGATTAACCGGCCTAGGTGGGACTGCAATCGTATTGGCACCTGTCAACGGCGATGGAGCTGCCGGGACAGAGGGTCTAGCCGGTCCCCAGGGACCTGCACGACCTGCTAATATGTCGTCCAGCCACGAACAGTTCCTTGTCAAATGGTTTGCCGGCTTTCCCGGCTGGAATGTGTGGAACACACAAGGCTTGTCCATGGCAAGACCCACAGTATACTTCGGCCACTGCTTCTTCTGGCCGGCGGCTCCGCCGGCATTCTTGTTGGTCCAGACATTCTTCTTCTGGAACGGCTGTGCTTGCTGCTGCGGCTGCTGCTGAGGCTGCTGATAGTCCTCATATCTCGGACGCTGGCTACTGCCGGCGCCCCCTTGCTCTTCCTCCACAGCTGCAACTTGTGCTGCCCCATACCGGTGATCCGGCCTTTCATCTCTTCTCTTGTTCCGGTTATCAGTGCGATAATATTGCCCTGATCTCCCGGCATTGCTGGTGTTCCCCTGGGTTTGCCCCTGTCCTTGTGAATCGAGACTGGGCTGCATGGGATCTCCCAGAGCATAACTATCAGCGATCTTGATTGTTTCGGCCAGCGTGGCCGGCATTTGCCTCTGAAGCTTTTGCCACAGCATGGTGCCATGCCGGCACCCATGAGCGAACCACATGATGGCCTGCTGCTCATTGATTCCTTCGCAGGAATTGCGCAACGTGCACCACCTGGTCAGATAGTCACGGTCAGTCTCATTCACTCCTTGCCGGCAGTTAGCCAGCTGCTGCGGACGGTTGGGCCTCTTGTATGTACTGGTAAAGTTCGACACAAACTGCTCTTCGAAATCAATCCAGCCGTTGATACTCCCGGCCGGCAAATTATTCAGCCATATCCTGGCTGGACCTTCCAACATCTGCGGCACATATCGTACCGCCCATCTGAGGTTTCCTCCGGCGATGTTCACCGCTGTGGAGTAATCCTCCAACCAATCTTCCGGCTTCGTACTGCCATTATATGTCCTCGCGCCACGCGCGAGCTGGAAGAAGTAAGGCACCGGCTCCCCCATAATCCGGGGTCCGAAACACATAGGGCCCGGAGCTCCTTGTCTCTCCACCAACTCTGATTGGTGGATCTTGTCCAGCTTGAAACGTGCATCATTGGCTTCCAAGGACCGAGGTCCAAGCCGGGATGCTATTGGGCCTGCGATCATCTGCTGCTGCTGCTCCGGCTGATGCTGCTCACTATGCCGGCCTTGCTGGTGCTGCTGCTGATATCCCGCCCTGGCAAGGGCGGAATTGCCGTCATCCTCTCGATGTCCCGGATGGCCTGCACCCTGCTGCTGCGCTGCACCTCCGGCGCCCTGTTGCTGACGCCGGGCTGCACTGTTACTCCGGCCACCACCGGCCGCGCCTGCTTCATGCCCGGCCGGCACACTCTGGCCGGGCTTCTTGCTGCCGACATACTTGTCAGCTTGGCCGACATTCTTCTGCACCATCGCCTGCTTTCCGGCGCAGCCGGATCGTACACCTGGATCTGCTTGTCCCGGCGGCCAGAGGTCACACTTCCGGCACGCCGGGCGCTAGGATGCGGGGACGAGGCTTGGCCCCTCGACCTCGCGCCGGCACCTCCCGCCGACACAATGTACTGAGACGCCCCGGCACCCGGGTTTGCCTTCTTAAAGGCCTCCTGCTGCTTTGTAGCTTCAGACAAAAGTTGGTTAAGCCGGGCTTGCTGCTCACGCAGTGCTTCGCCGGATAAACAAGATAAATCCTTAGCTACCTCGGCCGCCGCTCTAAGGTTCTTTACTGGCGAACTATAGACTACCTTAGGCACAGTACTAGTTGCGGTATGACTCTTATCTCTAGCATCTTTTCCTATCTCAGCATTAAGATTTCTGCCTCTAGTTCTAACCTCTTCTATCCGGCTAGGCCGGATTACTACAGGAGTAAAACCATGGGCTGCCTCATACTCACGGAGTTGCCGGTTAAACCGTTCGCGCTCCTGGTTCATGGCCAGGGCCTCGTCGACGAGGGCCTGACGAGATCCCTCCAGGACCTCCCTTGTCTGCTCCGGATCAACGCCGGATCGCACCGGCTCGAGAAGCCGGTCGATGATGGGAAGAAGAACCTCGCCCCTAGCCGGCACACCGGAAGTGCCGGCCAGGTTCTCCGCACGCTCCAACGGAGGACGCGCCGACCTCTTGACCTTCGGCGGCTCCGGAGGAGAAGCTCCGGCCGCTGCTGCTTTGCCGGCATCTTCCGCCGGCGGCACGGATGTGCCGGCCATCATCACCTCAGCCGGCTCTACTGAGCGAGCGCTACGCCCAGCGTGAGCCAGCCGATGTGACGGAGGATCCGACGCCACCAGCACCTCCTTCCTGCAAATTCTCTCAGTCCCCACGTACACCTCGTGGGAACCGAAAGACATAATCCGGCCATCCCTGGGGAACGGCCGGCCACCGAGACAACCGGCGTTGTCACTGACGAAACTGAGCGAGCCTAGCCTCTGGACGAGGCCAGAGACCACGCGCACTCCCGAAGCTGCTATCACAGACCCCGTCCGAATGAACACTCCGCCCAGCATATCGATCTGCCCCACGGTGGGCGCCAAATGTCGTCGTGGTGAAACAACATATGCCATAGGATGGCTTAAATGGGGGCCGAACTAGATGCTGGAGGATTCGGGAGAGGGGAACGAGCTAAAAAGCACGACAGAAAGAGACACTGATCTACCCAGGTTCGGGGCTCTCGTAAGGAGATAACACCCCTACTCCTGCTCTACTGATTGTATATTTGGGTCGATGTAGTACACAACAATGGGCTTCCAAGCTCTCTGCTAGAGAAGGAAGATGAACTGCTAAGTGTAGGAACACAGAGTGACCAGACCCCTTACTAGGGCTCCCTATGCCACCTTATATAGTGGTGCCAGGGTTAAACGGTCATAAGAGACCACAAGACACGGGCTACACTCCAAAAGGACTTGCTGACGAAGGCACCGACCCTTGACTTCCTCCCTGATTGCTCTCGATGGGACTTGGTATCCCTGTACCTTGTACCTCTTGAACTGTGACCTTACCTCTGTGAGGTGAGCTCGTACTTGTGCACAGTGAGGGTTGGTAGACCACCACTGTGCACCCTGCCATCACTCTGCTACCATGCTTGGATGTTTTCTTCCTTGATTGTAGGGATGTGACACCTTGGTTGACTTAAGTATCCCGGATATGACCGTTGGCCATACCCAGGACATATATGCCGGACCAACGACCACGAGGGTCGGGTAATCCGGCCTCCCCTGCTCCTGCACAACACACCAAATGGTTAGGCCGGCATATCTAAGTATATGCCGGCAACTTTTATAAGTATTCCGGCTATGCCGGCATATCCAAGTATCAGCCGGGATACACATTATATGCCGGCCTGGCCGATGCTCTTATATTCCGGCCAGGCCCTTCCTTGATAACCCGGCATAAAGTCAATCATAGACCTTGTGTCTTTCTACTCTCTTGACCCTACCGGGGGTCATCCCCCCGACACTATTGCACCACCTGTTCCTGCTACTACTTTTTATGAGATCAAGCCTGCTTTATTGAACCTTGTTATGAAAGAGCAATTTTCTGGTGCTAGTACTGAAGATGCTGCAGCTCATCTCAACAATTTTGTTGAGCTATGTGAGATGCAGAAATATAAGGATGTTGATAGTGATATTATTAAGCTCAAGTTGTTTCCTTTTTCTTTGAGAGGAAAGGCTAAAGATTGGTTGCTGTCTTTGACTAAGAATAGTATTGATTCATGGGCTAAGTGTAAGGATGCTTTTATTGGTAGATATTATCCTCCTGCTAAGATTATATCGTTGCGTAGCAATATTATGAAGTTTACTCAGTTTGATAATGAACATGTTGCTCAAGCTTGGGAAAGAATGAAATCTATGATAAAGAATTGCCCCACTCATGGACTGACTACTTGGATGATTATCCAAACTTTTTATGCAGGACTGAATTTTTCTTCAAGGAACCTACTTGATTCAGCTGCTGGAGGTACCTTTATGTCCATCACCTTGGGTGCCACAACAAAGCTCCTTGATAATATGATGGTAAATTATTCCGAATGGCACACCGAGAGAGCTCCGCAAGGTAAGAAGGTAAATTCTGTTGAAGAAACCTCTTCCTTGAGTGATAAGGTTGATATCATTATGTCTATGCTTGTTAATGGTAAAGCTCATATTGATCCTAATAATGTTCCTTTAGCCTCTTTGGTTGCTCAAGAAGAGCATGTTGATGTGAATTTCATTAGAAATAATAATTTCAACAACAGTGCTTATAGGAATAATGTTGGTAGCAATAATTATAGGCCGTATCCTTCTACTAATGGTAATGGTTATGGTAATTCTTATTGTAATTCCTACAGCAACAATAGGAGTGCGCCCTCTGATCTTGAAGTCATGCTTAAGGACTTCATTAGTAAAAAACTGCTTTTAATAAGTCTGTTAAGGAAAAGCTTGATAAAATTGATGCTCTTGTTTCTAAAGTTGATAGCCTTGCTCTTGATGTTGAACTTCTGAAATTTAAGGTTTTGCCTCATGATGTTAAAGAAAGCAAGACTTTGAATGCTATTCAGGTTAGAATTGATGATAATGTTAGGATTTTAGCAGAATTGCATGCTAGGTGGGAAAGAGAAGATGAGATTGCTCGAAATATTACTAAAGTTTGTACTATTACCACCACTAGTGATGTTGTTTCAAATGCTAGCACACCTCCTTCTTTTATAGTAGAATGTTTGCTGTAGAAAAAGTCCCTATTCCTTGTGCGAAATTGCCTAAATACTGAAACTTTTTCTAATAAAAGTGCTAAAAAATTTGGAGTATGGGAGACAATAGTTCTACTACCTTTGATAGTAATGATTTTGATGTTGATGGTTGCAATATCTCTGAAGTAATTTTGTTCTTGCAAAAGCTTGCTAGAAGTCCTAATGCTAGTTCTATGAATATGGATTTTACAAAACATATTACGAATATTCTCATGCAAATTAGAGAGGATAAGTTAAAACAAAAAGTTTCTATTACTAGAAAGTTAGAAGATGGTTGGGAGCCCATCATTGATATGAATGTGAATGATTTTGATTTTAATGCTTTATGTGATCTTGGTGCAAGTATTTCTATTATCCCTAGAAAAATTTATGATATGCTTGGTTTACCACCGTTAGAAAATTGTTATTTTGATGTTCCTCTTGCTGTTGTTGCTAAGAAGAAACCTTTGGAAGGATTAACGATGTTCTTATATGGTTAACAGTAATCTTGTTCCCATTGATTTTCTTGTTTTGGATATTGAAGGCAATGCTTCTTGTCCTATTGTTTTGGGAAGACCTTTTCTTATAACTGTTGGTGCTATTATTGATATGAAAGAAGGCACCATTAGATATCAATTCCCATTCAAGAAAGGTATGGAATATTTTCCTAGAAAGAGAAAGAAGCTACCTTTTGATTTTATCATTAGAGCAAATTATGAACTTGATGCTTCTTCGCTTGAAAATACTTGATTCTTACTTTCTGCGCCTAGCTCAAAAGGCGTTAAAGAAAAACACTCTTGGGAGATAACCCAATGTTTTCCTTTCAGTAATTTTTTTTTGTTGAGTCTTGGAAGTTATTACTACTGTAATGACCTCTCCTTATCATTTTTATTTCGTTTTTTTGCCAAGAAGAGCCTCTAATAGGAGGAAGGTAAGATTTGGGGAAGTTGATGTCCTGAAACAGATTTCTGTGCGTCACCGTAAAAATTAGTGAAAATTCCCAGAATGTCATTTTGATCTGCGATTTCTTGTGCACATGCCACAGGTTATTATCTAACTTTCATTAGTTTCGCACTTTTCGATTTGAGCAACAAAAGATTTTCAAAAAAAAATAGATCTTTACCTGCTGTTCTATTTTGACTGATTTCTGCCACTATTTGCATTTGCCTCTTGATCTCTTTCTTTTTGAGTTCTTTTGATCACGGAACTTTTGGAAGAAGTTTCTACAGTATCTAATGTTTTAATGGGTGTTGTATTTGAGTTGAAACTGAACCAAAGAGTGGATCTACTATCTTGCATAATCTAATGTTGCTAATAAGAATTGTGTGAAGTTTTGTATGAAGGAAGTTTTCAAGTGTATGGAAGGAGAATGATGAGATGAGATGAAGTATGGACAAAAGCTCAAGCTTGGGGATGCCCATGTCACCCCAAGAAATATCCAAGAATTACAAGCGTCAAAGCTTGGGGATGCCCAAGGCACCCCTTCTTCATCAAAAAAATATCATGTCATCTTTCAAGACACTATATTTTTATTGCTTCATATGATATGTGTTTTTCTTGGAGCGTCTTTATTTTTGCTTTCAGTTTTCTTTTGTTTTGTTTGTTGCAATAAATGGTTGGACCCCAACATGTTTCTTTTGGAGCAAACACACTCTGTTTTTATTGCCTAGAACACTCTAGTTTTCACTTTTATCGTTCAACGAGTGTTCTCTTTTTCTAGTACTGCGTTTAGCTTTCATTTTTCACCTTGATTTTTGTTCAGTATTTATTAGTTATTTGTAGCTAGGTGTGTTTAGACCTCTGGTATTTGTTGATTTTCATCTTTGAGAGTTGCCTCAAATAGGTTGATTGGTGTTGGAAAAGAGTAAAATGTTTCATGTTTATAGTGGTGCAAATGGGACCTTGTTTAGACTGTGGCTTAGACTTTAGCATGTCATGCTTGATATTATTTTGATTATATGCTTAGTAGTTATTACTGTAGCATGACTTGTCTCAATTGACTGAGAGTGCCTAATGTGCCTTTGAAAGAATCATGTGTTGTTATTATCTTATAGAAGCATAATATTGTGGTATTCTCCTTTGATGCTTTATTTGGGTTGACTTGGCGCATGCTCACACCATGTTATGACTATAAACCAATCGCCTCAAGCCTCTATGATCATTTGGTTTTTGACTTGTAATATCACTTTATGCTTTGGTTAATAATGTTTTGTCGCTATGTATGATTATGGCTGTTATTGCTCTCTTACTTGGTCGCTCCCAGTCTTTTGCTAGCCTTCACCTGTACTGAGAGGGAATACTTCTCATGCATCCAACTCCCAAAAACAAAAGTTCTTTCAAAGAGTCCACTATAAATTCTTATGCATGGCATTTCAAACCATTCCAAGCAAATTTTCATGTGCTACCTTTCAAAACCTTCAAAATACTTCTCATTTTGTGACACTGTTTTTAGCTCATGAGGACGTAGTGGTCGGGTTTGTTATCTTCCATATTAAATTTAAGTACCCCTTGACTTGCATGCTTCATCTGCTCGTCAAATTTTTTGCAAGGGAGCTGGTCAGACCATTTTAACCTTTAAAAAAGGAAAAAAAGACACTCCTCCATGGTATGCGAAAGTTGGTGGGCACTCGAAGGACTCAGTTAGCCATGGTTTGTGAAAAGAAAAGTGGGGAGGAGTGCCAAAGTTTATAAAAGAGCACGTATATGCCAATTTTTCAAGAACTCGGAACCGCTCTCAACTTGTTTAGTATGGAAGATAACAAGTACCCCATTGCCAGTGGTTGACAGAAACAACCACCTCTCAAAACAATTTTTATCTCTGTTTTACAAATGAAAAGCTCTAGCACATGCTAAATCCCTGTTTCCCTTTGCGAAGGGCCTATCTTTTACTTTTATGTTGAGTCTTCATCTTCTATCTTTATGCACCGATTAAGAGAGCATAGTTGTCATTCTGAGTATAATGTGCATAGTCCCAAAATTTATTATTGATTGATTCATAATTATGGTATTGATTGTTCTCAAATTATTTGTATCTAGTCACCCTCTTGAACTTGAACGTGTCCTATGCATTTATGTTTTGCTACTCCATGAGGGACAAGCTGAATACCACTTTGCTATGTTTTCTATATGCTCGAAACAAACAAATACCTTTCAATGCATTATTATTCATGATCTTTTGTTTGTGTTACTTTTCATGTTGTAACATGGTTGCTAAGTTCTATTGTCATGATTTATCTACCTTTGCCACCAATGCCCTGGACGAAGCATGGTGACCACACTCCCCTGGTGAATTTCCCGGAGCATCTCCAGACCCTCCGCAGATTCGACACATCTCTGCAATACTCGGTGGTACTTCTCTTGTATATTTCTTTGTTGATGATGGTATACGCTTTGGATCTCCTTATAACCCGGCGGGCCTCGGTTTCATCCGCCGGCACTTGACCATCCACCATGAAGTTCATGATAGGACGTGCCCATGAGGGCACTTCCCTGACAGTGAACACTGCCTGATCTATTTCCATCATTTCGACCGACACATAATCGATCTCCATGGGCTGCGAAGTCCCCGGGACTGAAGAATCAGTCCCCGGGTATGCCGGAGCAGTCCCCGGGTATACCGGCACAACCTCTTGGCACATTTTACCCTTGCCTTTAGTTTTGCTCCGGAATACTGTACTAACAGCATATGCCGGCCCAGTCCCCGGGACTGAGGAAACAGTCCCCGGGTTATCCGTCCGGGCTCCGGCATCTATCTCCATTGGAACTGCTTCGTCCGGACCTGGCGGGACATAAATGGAGGATGACTCCGGCGAGGGTTTGATCGATGGCTTCCTCAGATGCTCCAGCGAAATGCCGGGCGGGATTGAATCTCGAGAAGACCCCAGCTTGGATAATGCATCGGCTGCATCGTTCTGAGCCCGGAGAACGTGTCGGAACTCACAACCTTCAAAGTAACCACTTAACTGCTGCACTAGGAAACGGTAGGATGCCATGTTTGCATCATGAGCATCCCATATGCCGGAACATTGCTGGATTACCAAGTCAGAATCACCGAAACACATAATCCGGCGGATTCCTATGTCCTTAGACACCTTCAGGCCATGCACAAGTGCCTCATATTCCGCCACATTATTTGATGCTGCAAAGTGAATCTGCAGGACGTATCTCAATTGGTCATTCTTTGGTGAACTGAGAACTATGCCGGCACCCAAGCCATGGATTGTCTTGGACCCATCGAAATGCATCCTCCAATAATTGGCATCTGGCAATGGTGGCTCATACTGTATCTCGGCCCAGTCAATAAAGAAATCAGCCAAGACCTGGGACTTGATTGTATCCCTCTTATCGTACTGCGGTGTATATGGTGAAAGCTCTATTGCCCACTTTGCTATCCGGCCGCTGGCATCTTTGTTGCCTATAATTTCCGAGATAGGGGCCTCGGCCACTACCCGGATTGGATGCTCTTGGAAGTAATGCTTGAGCTTCTTGGCCGCCATATAGACACCATAGGTCATCTTCTGATAGTGGGGGTAGTTTTGCTTTGAGGTGGAGAGGACTTCACTCAGATAATATACCGGCCGCTGCACGGTTTTGCCTCCTTCCTCTCGCTCTACTACCACCACAGCACTGACAACTCGGTTGGTTGCCGCTATATAGAGCAACATTGGCTCCCGGGGCATCGGAGACGCTAATACCGGCGCTGTTGACAACAACTGTTTCAATTCCTTGAAAGCTGCATCTGCTTGCGTTGTCCAGACAAATGTGTCGGACTTTTTCATCAACTGATATAACGGCAGAGCTTTCTCTCCCAGCCGGCTTATGAAGCGGCTCAGGGATGCGAGGCACCCAGTGAACTTCTGTACTTCCCTCAAATCTGTCGGCAGCTTCATCCTTTCTATGGCACGAATCTTGCCGGGATTCACCTCAATACCCCGGCTGGAAACAAGGAAACCGAGCAACTTGCCCGCCGGCACACCAAAGGTGCACTTAGCCGGATTCAACTTCATCCGGAATCTCCTCAGGTTCCCAAAGGTTTCCCGGAGATCATCTATGAGAGTCTTGCTCTCCTTGGTTTTTATGACGATATCATCGACATATACCTGCACATTTTTATCTATCTGATCGTGCAAACACTTTTGCATACACCTTTGGT
Organism: Dactylis glomerata; assembly: GCA_007115705.1. Taxonomy (NCBI): domain Eukaryota; kingdom Viridiplantae; phylum Streptophyta; class Magnoliopsida; order Poales; family Poaceae; genus Dactylis; species Dactylis glomerata. Next base: position 16,522,134 of record QXEO01000220.1, read on the forward strand.
AAGTTGCACCGGCATTTCTTAAACCGAACGGCATAGTGAGATAGCAATAAGCCCCGTACGGGGTAATAAAGGATGTCTTTATTTGATCTGGCTCATGCAAGGGGATCTGGTGGAAACCAGAATAGGCATCTACAAATGATAACAGTTCACATCCGGCTGTGGAATCAATCACTTGATCGATCCGAGGGAGCGGGAATGGATCTTTAGGACATGCCTTATTCAAGTTGGTGTAATCAACACACATCCGCCATACTTTCACTATGGCGGGCTCATCTTTCTTCTTTTCCACCAAAACCGGATTAGACACCCAATCCGGATGAAGTACTTCCTTGATAAAGCCAGAGGCTAAGAGCCTGGCCACTTCCTCCCATATGGCTTTCCTTCTATCGCCGGCATTCCGCCGGAGCGGCTGCTTTACTGGCTTAGCATCGGGTCTCACGTGCAATGCGTGCTCAGCCAGCTCCCTCGGCACACCTTGCAGGTCCGAAGTAGACCATGCAAAGATATCCCGATTCTCACGGAGGAAGCTGATGAGCTCGCTTTCCTATTTGGGATCCAAACTTGCCCCAACCAGGGCATGGCGCTCCGGGAAAGCTTCATCCAGAGGCACCTTTTTGACTTCCTTACTCACTTGAAAAGAAACGCTGCCACCGGGATTTGTCATGCCCGGCATAGATTTGCCGGCCACGACCGTCTCAGCAATCTCCACTGCTCGCTTGAGCCTCTTCCTCTCCTCTGCAATGATCAGAGTCTCGGCCAGATTGGATCCGGCGGTGGCACATGCCATCGAACGCTTGTAATCACCAATGATGGTGATCACTCCTTTGGGTCCCGGCATCTTCATCTTCAGATAGGCCACATGCGTAGAGGCCATGAATTTTGCCAGTGCCGGTCTACCCAGCAAAGCATGGTAGGGGCTCTCCAAATCAACCACCTCGAACATGAGGTTTTCCACCCTGCAGTTATCCCGGCTGCCAAACATCACATCCATCTGGATCTTGCCCATCGGCGCACACGAAAGTCCCGGCACAATGTCGTGGAACGTGGTCTTGCTCGGTTCCAGCATATTTTCCTTGATTCCCAGCTTCTCCATCGTATCCCGATACATGATGTTGATGCTGCTTCCATTATCAATGAGGACCTTGCTGAATCTTACGTTATTAGCCGGCCCGACGAATGTCGGATCCATCACCAGAGCATATCCGCCGGGATTTGGCATGATCCGGGGATGATCTGCCCTGTCCCAACCAACAGCCTGGTCAGACCAGTACATCAGCTTTGGCACAGCCGACATAACGGCATTCACCTCCAGACACCGCCGGTACAAGCTCTGCTTGTCTGTTCTCTCGGTCTCAAAGACCATATAGCTCTGATCATACTCCTTGTACTCATTCCGGCCCGCTCCTGGGCCTCCGGCGTTATATTCCGGATTATAGCTCTGGTCAACTTGATTTACGCCGGCATTTCCGGCGTTGCTCTGATTCCCGGGATTAACCGGCCTAGGTGGGACTGCAATCGTATTGGCACCTGTCAACGGCGATGGAGCTGCCGGGACAGAGGGTCTAGCCGGTCCCCAGGGACCTACACGACCTGCTAATATGTCGTCCAGCCACGAACAGTTCCTTGTCAAATGGTTTGCCGGCTTTCCCGGCTGGAATGTGTGGAACACACAAGGCTTGTCCATGGCAAGACCCACAGTATACTTCGGCCACTGCTTCTTCTGGCCGGCGGCTCCGCCGGCATTCTTGTTGGTCCAGACATTCTTCTTCTGGAACGGCTGTGCTTGCTGCTGCGGCTGCTGCTGAGGCTGCTGATAGTCCTCATATCTCGGACGCTGGCTACTGCCGGCGCCCCCTTGCTCTTCCTCCACAGCTGCAACTTGTGCTGCCCCATACCGGTGATCCGGCCTTTCATCTCTTCTCTTGTTCCGGTTATCAGTGCGATAATATTGCCCTGATCTCCCGGCATTGCTGGTGTTCCCCTGGGTTTGCCCCTGTCCTTGTGAATCGAGACTGGGCTGCATGGGATCTCCCAGAGCATAACTATCAGCGATCTTGATTGTTTCGGCCAGCGTGGCCGGCATTTGCCTCTGAAGCTTTTGCCACAGCATGGTGCCATGCCGGCACCCATGAGCGAACCACATGATGGCCTGCTGCTCATTGATTCCCTCGCAGGAATTGCGCAACGTGCACCACCTGGTCAGATAGTCACGGTCAGTCTCATTCACTCCTTGCCGGCAGTTAGCCAGCTGCTGCGGACGGTTGGGCCTCTTGTATGTACTGGTAAAGTTCGACACAAACTGCTCTTCGAAATCAATCCAGCCGTTGATACTCCCGGCCGGCAAATTATTCAGCCATATCCTGGCTAGACCTTCCAACATCTGCGGCACATATCGTACCGCCCATCTGAGGTTTCCTCCGGCGATGTTCACCGCTGTGGAGTAATCCTCCAACCAATCTTCCGGCTTCGTACTGCCATTATATGTCCTCGCGCCACGCGCGAGCTGGAAGAAGTAAGGCACCGGCTCCCCCATAATCCGGGGTCCGAAACACATAGGGCCCGGAGCTCCTTGTCTCTCCACCAACTCTGATTGGTGGATCTTGTCCAGCTTGAAACGTGCATCATTGGCTTCCAAGGACCGAGGTCCAAGCCGGGATGCTATTGGGCCTGCTATCATCTGCTGCTGCTGCTCTGGCTTATGCTGCTCACTATGCTGGCCTTGCTGGTGCTGCTGCTGATATCCCGCCCTGGCAAGGGCGGAATTGCCGTCATCCTCTCGATGTCCCGGATGGCCTGCACCCTGCTGCTGCGCTGCACCTCCGGCGCCCTATTGCTGACGCCGGGGTGCACTGTTACTCCGGCCATCACCGGCCGCGCCTGCTTCATGCCTGGCCGGCACACTCTGGCCGGGCTTCTTGCTGCCGACATACTTGTCAGCTTGGCCAACATTCTTCTGCACCATCGCCTGCTTTCCGGCGGCAGCCGGATCGTACACCTGGATCTGCTTGTCCCGACGGCCAGAGGTCACACTTCCGGCACGCCGGGCGCTAGGATGCGGGGACGAGGCTTGGCCCCTCGACCTCGCGCCGGCACCTCCCGCCGACACAATGTACTGAGACGCCCCGGCACCCGGGTTTGCGTTCTTAAAGGCCTCCTGCTGCTTTGTAGCTTCAGACAAAAGTTGGTTAAGCCGGGCTTGCTGCTCACGCAGTGCTTCGCCGGATAAACAAGATAAATCCTTAGCTACCTCGGCCGCCGCTCTAAGGTTCTTTACTGGCGAACTATAGACTACCTTAGGCACAGTACTAGTTGCGGTATGACTCTTATCTCTAGCATCTTTTCCTATCTCAGCATTAAGATTTCTGCCTCTAGTTCTAACCTCTTCTATCCGGCTAGGCCGGATTACTACAGGAGTAAAACCATGGGCAGCCTCATACTCACGGAGTTGCCGGTTAAACCGTTCGCGCTCCTGGTTCATGGCCAGGGCCTCGTCGACGAGGGCCTGACGAGATCCCTCCAGGACTTCCCTTGTCTGCTCCGGATCGACGCCGGATCGCACCGGCTCGAGAAGCCGGTCGATGATGGGAAGAAGAACCTCGCCCCTAGCCGGCACATCGGAAGTGCCGGCCAGGTTCTCCGCACGCTCCAACGGAGGACGCGCCAACCTTTTGACCTTCGGCGGCTCCGGAGGAGAAGCTCCGGCCGCTGCTGCTTTGCCGGCATCTTCCGCCGGCGGCACGGATGTGCCGGCCATCATCACCTCAGCCGGCTCTACTGAGCGAGCGCTACGCCCAGCGTGAGCCAGCCGATGTGACGGAGGATCCGACGCCACCAGCACCTCCTTCCTGCAAATTCTCTCAGTCCCCACGTACACCTCGTGGGAACCGAAAGACATAATCCGGCCATCCCTGGGGAACGGCCGGCCACCGAGACAACCGGCGTTGTCACTGACGAAACTGAGCGAGCCTAGCCTCTGGACAAGGCCAGAGACCACGCGCACTCCCGAAGCTGCTATCACAGACCCCGTCCGAATGAACACTCCGCCCAGCATATCGATCTGCCCCACGGTGGGCGCCAAATGTCGTCGTGGTGAAACAACATATGCCATAGGATGGCTTAAATGGGGGCCGAACTAGATGCTGGAGGATTCGGGAGAGGGGAACGAGCTAAAAAGCACGACAGAAAGAGACACTGATCTACCCAGGTTCGGGGCTCTCGTAAGGAGATAACACCCCTACTCCTGCTCTACTGATTGTATATTTGGGTCGATGTAGTACACAACAATGGAGCTTCCAAGCTCTCTGCTAGAGAAGGAAGATGAACTGCTAAGTGTAGGAACACAGAGTGACCGACCCACCCTTACTAGGGCTCCCTATGCCACCTTATATAGTGGTAGCCAGGGTTACAACGGTCATAAGAGACCACAAGACACGGGCTACACTCCAAATAGGACTTGCTGACGAAGGCACCGACCCTTGACTTCCTCCCTGATTGCTCTCGATGGGACTTGGTATCCCTGTACCTTGTACCTCTTGAACTGTGACCTTACCTCTGTGAGGTGAGCCCTGTACTGGTGCACAGTGAGGGTTGGTAGACCACCACTGTGCACCCTGCCATCCCACTCTGCTACCATGCTTGGATGTTTTCTTCCTTGATTGTAGGGATGTGACACCTTGGTTGACTTAAGTATCCCGGATATGACCGTTGGCCATACCCAGGACATATATGCCAGACCAACGACCAACGAGGGTCGGGTAATCCGGCCTCCCCTGCTCCTGCACAACACACCAAATGGTTAGGCCGGCATATCTAAGTATATGCCGGCATACTTTTATAAGTATTCCGGCTATGCCGGCATATCCAAGTATCAGCCGGGATACACATTATATGCCGGCCTGGCCGATGCTCTTATATTCCGGCCAGGCCCTTCCTTGATAACCCGGCATAAAGTCAATCATAGACCTTGTGTCTTTCTACTCTCTTGACCCTACCGGGGGTCATCCCCCCGACACTATTGCACCACCTGTTCCTGCTACTACTTTTTATGAGATCAAGCCTGCTTTATTGAACCTTGTTATGAAAGAGCAATTTTCTGGTGCTAGTACTGAAGATGCTGCAGCTCATCTCAACAATTTTGTTGAGCTATGTGAGATGCAGAAATATAAGGATGTTGATAGTGATATTATTAAGCTCAAGTTGTTTCCTTTTTCTTTGAGAGGAAAGGCTAAAGATTGGTTGCTGTCTTTGACTAAGAATAGTATTGATTCATGGGCTAAGTGTAAGGATGCTTTTATTGGTAGATATTATCCTCCTGCTAAGATTATATCGTTGCGTAGCAATATTATGAAGTTTACTCAGTTTGATAATGAACATGTTGCTCAAGCTTGGGAAAGAATGAAATCTATGATAAAGAATTGCCCCACTCATGGACTGACTACTTGGATGATTATCCAAACTTTTTATGCAGGACTGAATTTTTCTTCAAGGAACCTACTTGATTCAGCTGCTGGAGGCACTTTTATGTCCCTTACATTGGGCGCCGCATCAAAGCTACTCGACAACATGATGGTAAATTATTCCGAATGGCACACCGAGAGAGCTCCACAAGGTAAGAAGGTAAATTCTGTTGAGGAAACCTCTTCCTTAAGTGATAAGATCGATACAATTATGGCTATGCTTGCTAATGACAGGACTCATGTTGATCCTAATAATGTTCCTTTGGCCTCTCTGGTTGCTCAAGAAGAGCAAGTTGATGTGAATTTCATTAGAAATAACAATTTTAATAACAATGCTTATAGGAACAATTTTGCTAGTAACAATTATAGGCCGTATCCTTCTACCAATGGTAATGGTTATGGTAACTCTTATGGTAATTCCTACAACAACACTAGGGCCGCGCCCTCCGAGCTTGAGGTAATGCTCAAGGACTTCATCGGTAAACAAACTGCTTTTAATAAGTCTGTTGAGGAAAAGTTAGGCAAAATTGATATTCTTGCTTCTAAAGTTGATAGCCTTGCTCATGATGTTGAACTTCTGAAACTAAAAGTGTTTCCTAATGATGTGAATGTGAGCAATATTGTTGCTGCCGCTAATGCTACCCAAGTTAGAATTGATGAAAATATTAGATTGTTAGCGGAATTGCATGTCAGGTGGGAAAGAGAAGATGAGATGGCTAGAGAGATGAAGGTATGTACTATTACTACCTCTAATGATGTTGCTCCTACTGATAGCAACCCTCTTACTTTGATTGGTGTAGAGAAAACTCCCACTCCTTGTGTTAAAAAGCCTAAAACTGCCAAAACTTTTTCTCAAAAGAGTGCTGAAATTTTTCAGAGTGTGGGAGATGATAGCTCTATTTCTTTTAATGATTTTGATGTTGATGGCTGCAATATATCTGAAGTTATTTTGTTCTTGCAAAAGCTTGCTTTGACTCCCAATGCTAGTTCTTTAAATATTGCTTTTACTAAGCATATTACCAATGCTCTCATAAAGATTAGGGATGAAAAGTTGAAGCAAAAAGCCTCTGTTCCCAAGAAGTTGGAAGATGGTTGGGAACCCATCATTGATATGCATGTTAATGGTTATGATTGCCATGCTTTATGTGATCTAGGTGCTAGTATTTCTATCATGCCTAGAAAGATTTATGACATGCTTGATTTACCACCACTTGAAAAGTGTTATTTTGATGTTCCTATCGCTGATGTTGCTAAGAAGAAACCTTTGGGAAGGATTAATGATGTTCTTATTGTGGTTAACAATAACCTTGTTCCCGTTGATTTTCTTGTTATGGACGTTGAATGCCATGCTTCATGTCCTATTATTTTGGGAAGACCTTTTCTTCGAACTGTAGGTGCTATTATTGATATGAGGGAAGGCACTATCAAGTATCAATTCCCACTAAAGAAAGGTATGGAACACTTCCCTAGGAAAAGAAATAAATTACTTTTTGACTCTATTCTTAGAGCAAATTATGAGCTTGATGCTTCATCACTTGATATTACTTGATTCGCAATTTTCTGCGCCTAGCTCAAAGGCGTTAAAGAAAAGCACTCTTGGGAGATAACCCATTGTTTACTTTTCAGTACTTTTTCTTTTATTTGAGTCTTGGAAGTCATTACTACTGTAATGACCGCTCCTTATCTTGTTTATTTCGTTTTTGTGCCAAGAGAAGCCTCTAATTGAGTGAGGTAAAGATTTGGGGTTATTGCTGTCCTGAAACTGTTTTCGGTGTTGCACCGTAAAAATTCGTGAAAATTCTCTGTTTATCTTTTGGACCTGCGATTTCTTGTGCATATGCCTCAGGTTATGTCCAAACTTTTTTTAGTTGAACACTTTTTGATTTGAGCAACAGAAAATCCCTCAAAAATTCGTCCATTATCAGCTGTCCAGTTTTGACAGATTTCTGCCAATATTTGTTTTTGCCACTTTATCGCTTTCTTTTGAGTTCTTTTTGATCATGGAACTCTTGTGGAAGTTGCTACAGTAGTATATACTTTATATGTGGTGGTTTTGGGTTGAAACCTGAAGCTAAAAGAGGTTGAATATATTTTATGCTTGCACTAATGTTGCTAATAGAATTGTGTTTAGTTTTGTATGAAGGAAGTTTTCAAGTGTAGGGATTGGAGAATGATGAGATGAGTTGAAGAATGGACAAAAGCTCAAGCTTGGGGATGCCCATGCATCACCCCAAGAAATATCCAAGAAGTACAAGCGTCAAAGCTTGGGGATGCCCCCGAGGCACCCCTTCTTCATCGGCAAAAATCAGGTCACCTTTCAAAACACTATATTTTTATTGCTTCATGCACTATGTGTTTTTCTTGGAGCGTCAGTTGTTTTAGTTTTCTTAGTGTGTTTAGTTTGTTTGTTTGCTGCAATAAATGGTTGGACCCCAACAAATTTCCTTTGGAGGAGATGTACTCGTTTTCATTTGCAAAGAATGCTCTAGTTTTCACTCTTATTAATCGAGCATTCTAGTTTTTCTGCTACTGCTTTTGGTTTTCCTTTTCGCCTTGATATGCGTTCAGATCTTGTCATATCTTTTCATCAAGGTGTATTTTTGCCTCTGATCTTCATTGGTTTTCATCAAAAGAGGTTGTTTTAAAAATTTCAAATGGTGTTGGAAAAGAGAAAAAGCTTTGTGCAAAATAGTGGTACAAGAAGGAGCTTGTGTAGACTGCGGCTTAGGCTTTTTCATGTCATGCTTGATGTCTTTTTGATAGTATGCTTAGTGGTTTTGCTGTAGCATGACTTGTCTCAAATAACTGAGATTGCTTAATGAGCCTTTGAAAAAATCATGCGTTGTTTTTATTGTATGGAAGCATTATTTTGGTTTTCTCCTTGATGCTTTATTTGGGTTGACTTGGCGCATGCTCACACATGTTAGACTCTTCCAAAGTCGCCTTTAGCCTTCATGATCATTTAGTTTTTGACTTTTGATGCCATCATATGCTTCTTTTAATGTCGCTTTGTCGCTTTGCATGATTATGGCCATTATTGCTCTCTTAGTTGGTCGCTCCCAGTCTTTTGCTAGCCCTCACCTTGTACTGAGTATGAGCTCTACTCGTGCATCCAACTCCTAAAAGCCAAAGTTTTCCATTGTGTCCACTATAAATTCCTATGCATGGTATTTGTAAGCCATTCCAAAGTAAAATTTCCGTGTGCTACCTTTCAAAAACCTTCAAAATACTTCTCGTTTTGTGACACTGTTTTCAGCTCATGGGGACGTAGTGGTCCGATTTGCTATCTTCCATATTGTTTATTCCAAAAAGAAAAAAAAGGAAAAAAAGAAAGAAAAAGGCACTCCTCCAAAGAATGTGAATGTTGGTGGGCACCCGATGGAATCGGTTAGCCATGGTATGTGAAAGGAAAGGTGGGGAGGAGTGCCAAGTTTTATAAAAAGAGCACGAAGTGCCAATCTCTCTCTCAAAAACTTGCTTTATTTTTGTATGGAAGATAGTAAGAACCCCATTGCCAGTCGTTGACAAAGACAACCACCTCTCAAAATCAAGTTTTATCTCTGTTTTACAAATGAAAAGCTCTAGCACATGTTTAAATCACTGCTTCCCTCTGCGAAGGGCCTTTCTTCTACTTTTATGTTGAGTCACCACCTTCTTTCTTTATGCACCATTAAGAGAGCATAGTTGTCATTCTTAGTGTGATATGCATTGTCCCAAGGTTCATTGATTGACTCATATTGTTGGTTTCACTTGTTCTTAAATTATTTGTATCTAGTCGTCCTCTTAAACTTTGAGGTGTCCTATGCATTTATGTTTTGCTCTCTTTGAAGGACAAGCTGAAAACCATTTGTATGTTTTTCCTTATGATTTGAACACGCGTTTGACTTTCATTGTTTCATTATCATGATCTTTTGTTTGTGTTCATTTGCATGTTTACAACATGGTTGCTAAGTTCTTATTGTCATGATTATATCTTTCATGCCCATGTTTTAAGTTCTATTGATCCCGGCTCATCAATGCTTACATATATGATCAAGATTGTGTAGGTGCATGTCACCTCAAAAATTATTCTTTGTTATCACTTACCTACTCGAGGACGAGCAGGAGTTAAGCTTGGGGATGCTTGATACGTCTCAAACGTATCTATAATTTTTGATGCTCCATGCTTTGTTTTACACCATTTGCCTATTGTTTCGTTACACTTAGTGGCATTTTTATACGCTTTCCGGAACTAACCTATTAACGAAGTGCCACAGTGCCAGTTCCCTATTTTCTGCTGTTTTTGGTTTCAGAAGTGATACACAGGAAATATTCTCCGAATTGGACGAAACAAGTTCCTGAAGTCATATTTCATCGGGGAGCTCCCAAACATCCGAAGACCTGACGGAGGGGGGCCACGAGGCCCCCACACACAGGGGAGGCGTGGCCTAGCCCCTGGCTGCGCCAGCCCCGTGTGAGGCCACGTGGTCCACCCTCTGACAGCCCCCTTTCGCCTACATATACCCCCTGACGAGAAAAACCTAAGGGCCCGATCAGTTTTCCAGAATACATCGCGATCTGCCGCCGCCGTCGACCCGAAGATCGGGAGGGTCTAGAAGCTCTTCCCGGCACCCTGCCGGAGAGGGGAATCGCCACCGGAGGTCTTCTTCATCGCCATGCTTGCCTCCGGAGCGATGAGTGAGTAGTCTACCTTGGACTATGGGTCCATAGCAGTAGCTAGATGGTTGTCTTCTCCACCATGTGCTTCATGTTTAGATCTCATGAGCTGCCCTACATGATTGAGATCACCGTTATGTAATTGTATGATGTTGGTTTGTTGGGATCCGATGAATATTGGTGTTTATGATTAAGTTGCTGTACTGAATTATATCTTTTGTTATCTCTATGTTGTTTATGATCTTGCATGCTCTCCGTTGTTAGTAGCTATCTTGGCCGAGTAGTTGCTAGTGACTCCAAGAGGGGGTATTTATGCTCGATAGTGGGTTCATGCCTCTATTTCACCTGGGGGAGTGACAGAAACCTCTAAGGTGGTAGATGTGCTGTTGCTACTAGGGAGAAAACAACATTCATATGCTCAAGGGCATATGCTTTGTTTACATTACACACTTTGCTTAATGCAATTATCTGTTGTTCGCAACTTAATACTTTTGGGGTGTTCGGATGATATCCCTGGGGGTGGATTATTAGTCATAGATGCAGTTGGATGGCGGTCTATGTATTTTGTTGTAATGCCTAGAGTGAATCTCATAGTGATCTTCTTGACATATCACGTTATCTTTATTCTATCAATTGCCCAACTGTAATTTGTTTACCCAGCATGTTATTTATCTATGGAGAGACACCACTAGTGAACTGTGGACCCCGGTCCTATTTAATCATATTGCAATCCCCTGTTTACTTTTCCCGCACTGTTTACTTTACTAGCATTTTACTACTGTTTTCCACTCGATACACTCATAACCTTTGTTTCAAGCAAACCGGTGAGATTGACAACCTCATCGCAAGTTGGGAACAAAGTATTTGTCTGTGTGTGTGCTGGTTCCACAAGCACCTTCAGTCGTCACCGTCTCCCTTCTCCTGATCGATAAACCTTGGTTTCTTAACTGAGGGAAAACTAGCCGCTACACTCATCATACCTTCCTCTTGGGGTTCCCAACGGGCTGGTCATCACCACGCACAAGGACAGTTTGCTCCCACATCAACTTGGAGTAGCACGAGGTTCGGTAGTATCCTCTTTTGGAGTTTCATGATATTCATCATTAGCTCCCACTTCATTTGGTGAAGTCACCACCGAAACGGTTTCCGGCGCTACGCCACTCGCCAATTCATGAAGAGGAGGTTCAATAACCTCATCAAGTTCTACCTTCCTACTATTCACACCTTTCGAGAGAAACTCCTTCTCCAAAAAGGATCCGTTCTTAGCAACAAACACTTTGCCTTCGGATCTGTGATAGAAGGTGTACCCAATTGTTTCTTTAGGGTATCCTATGAAGACACATTTTTCCGCTTTGGGTTCGAGTTTATCAGGCTGAAGTTTCTTCACATAAACATCGCATCCCCAAACTTTTAGAAATGACAGCTTAGGTTTGTTTCCAAACCACAATTCATACGGTGTCGTTTCAACGGATTTAGATGGAGCCCTATTTAAAGTGAAAGCGGCTGTTTCTAGCGCATAACCCCAAAAAGAGAGTGGCAGATCGGTAAGAGACATCATAGACCAAACCATATCCAATAAGGTACGGTTACGACGTTCGGATACACCATTTCGTTGTGGCGTTCTAGCGGGAGTGAGTTGTGAAACTATTCCACATTCTCTCATATGTGCGCCAAACTCGTAACTAAGATATTCTCCTCCACGATCAGATCGTAGAAATTTAATCTTTCTGTTACGATGATTTTCTACTTCACTCTGAAATTCTTTGAACTTTTCAAACGTTTCAGACTTGTGTTTCATTAAGTAAATATACCCATATCTACTTAAGTCATCAGTGAAAGTAACAAAATAACGATATCCACCACGCGTCGGCACACTCATAGGTCCACATACATCGGTATGTATGATTTCCAATAAGTCCGTCGCCCGTTCCATTGAACCGGAAAACGGCGTTCTAGTCATCTTGCCCATAAGGCATGGCTCGCATGTTTCAAATGATTCATAATCAAGTGATTCCAGAAGTCCATCCGAATGAAGTTTCTTCATGCGTTTAACACCAATATGACCTAAACGGCAGTGCCACATGTATGCGGCTATATCATCATTTGACTTAATTCTTTTGGCATTCACGTTATGAATATGTGTTTCATTACTATCAAGATTCAAAAGAAATAAACCTTTCTTCTCAGGTGCATGTCCATAAAAGATATTATTCATATAAATCGAACAACCATTGTTCTCAGACTGGAATGAATAATTATCTCGCATTAAACAAGATCCAGAAATAATGTTCATGCTCAACGCAGGCACCAAATAACATTTATTCAGGTTTAAAACTAATCCAGATGGTAAATGTAGAGGCAGTGTCCCGACGGTGATCACATCAACTTTTGATCCATTGCCGACGCACATCGTGACCTCATCCTTCGCAAGTTGCCGCTTATTCTTTAGCCCCTGTTTCGAGTTACATATGTGAGCAACCGAACCAGTATCAAATACCCAGGTGCTATTGCGACTACTAGTAAGGTACACATCAATAACATGTATATCATATATACCTTTGTTAATCTTCCCGTTCTTCTTATCCGCCAGATACTTTGGGCAGTTGCGCTTCCAGTGCCCCGTTTCCTTGCAGTAGAAACACTCAGTTTCAGGTTTAGGACCAGCCTTGGGTTTCTTCTCAGAACCGGCAACAGATTTTCCGTCCTTCTTGTTTCTACCCTTGGACTTATTATCCTTTCTACCTCTCTTGAAACTAGTGGTCTTATTGACCATCAACACTTGATGTTCCTTTTTGATCTCCACTTCTGCAGTCTTAAGCATTGAGAGAAGCTCGGGGAGAGACTTCCTCATGCCCTGCATGTTGTAGTTCATCACAAAGCTTTTGAAGCTAGGTGGGAGAGATTGGAGAACCCGATGTATTCCCAATTCATTGGGAATCGTTATTCTCAAAGAGATGAGCTTATCGGCGTACCCAGACATTTTGAGTACGTGCTCGCTAACGGAGCAGTTCTCTTCCATCATGCAGCTAAAGAACTTTTCTGAAGCATCATAACTCTCCACGGCAGTATGGGAGTCGAAGATCAGTTTCAACTCTCCCATTGTATCATAAGCGTTGCTGTTCTCGAAACATTTTCGCAGCTCCAGCTCAAGTCCATACAGTATGCCGCAATGAACTAAACTGTGGTCCTCCTTACGAGTCAGAAAAATATTTTTCTCTTCATCGGGAGCATCTTCTGCAGGCGGGTTACCCAGCGGTGCCTCAAGCACATAGCCCTTTTGAGAGGCATTGAGGAGGATCCTCAAGTTAAGTGCCCAATTGGTGAAGTTGCTACCGTTGGTGGCTAGTTTTTCTTTCTCCATGAACGCATTGAAATTCAGAGCAGGTGGTGCCATGATCTACAAATTATTTGCAAAGTTAACTTAGACTAAGTTCATAATAGAATGAGTTCAGGTTAAATCAAATTCTACGTGAACTCCCACTTAAAAACAACATCCCTCCTAGTTTTCTTAAGTGATTACACGAACCAAATCCACTATACCGCAACCGATCATCACGTGCAACGGTATAGTTTCAAAGGCAAACATCACCATGTTCATCATATCAACCATATGACTCATGCTTAACCTTTCGGTTCGTGTTCCGAGGCCATGTCTGTACATGCTAGGCTCGCCAAGTAGAACCATAACATTTGCGTGTGTAAAACTGTCTTACACCCGTCATATGTGAACGTAGAGTCTATCACACCCGATCATCACGAGGTGTCTCAAAACGATGAACTTTCGTGACGGTGCATGTTATGGGAGAACACATTTTATCTTCATATTTATGTGAGAGGGATCATCTTATAATGCTACCGCGTGATCAAATCTAAGCAGAATAAGATGCATAAAAGGATAAACATCACATGCATATATAATGTGATATGATATGGTCCTTCATGCACTCGATCTCCATCTCGTGCATCATGGCATGATCTCCATCATTCCACCGGCGTAGCACCAAGGTCCATGGCGCGCCACCTTGGTTGTCTTCCTCCATTACAATATATGACTTGGATATATATATACGGCACGCGGGCCATTTAAATGTAAAGACAACCATATGGCTCCTGCCGGTTGTTTATAACTTACAAAAAGGATCATCGCATACAATTTGTAACATAAATAATTTGACCATATCACATCACATGCCCTGTAAAAACAAGTTAGACGTTTCTAATTTGTCTTGCATATTTTACGTGGTTCGGGGCTTTCTAGGAAGAACCGTTCTTACCTACGAACAAGAACCACAACGGTGATAAAAATATTATCAACAACTCTTTGTAAAATAGATCATAACTATAGTGGGAGAAACGAGCACCCGCAAAGCCACATATGCCGAAGCATGTCAAGTGTGGGACAAGTCTCGTGAACGCGGTCACGTAAGGTTAGTCTCGGGCAGCTTCAATCCCACTATGCCACTATGATCCAAAATACCAAAAAATTGCAATAACATGATCATCAACGCCCACATCCACATGTGTTCTAACCGTGCATACCAACTACGCATAGAGATGGCTCTGATACCACTGATGGGTTCGTAGCATAGAAAACAAAAATTTTCCTACGCAAGAACGCATAAACTGGCCAAGAAACTCTACGAGGTGGTAGCAACGGAGACTAACCCTCGACGACCGTAAGCGGGGATTACGTTCCCGCACAAACGTTGACGATGGAGAGTTGGTGAAGACACACGTAGTCGACGTAGTTGTTCACTTGACGTAGTCGACGTCGTGGTTCACTTGACGATCTCAAGATCGTGTACCCGGCGCCACAAGTGGCGGCGCCCCCGTGCTCGGTCACACGTGCAGCTCGACGTCGACTCCTCCACGCCCTCGGTCCAGCGGGGCAGCGGAAGAAGGGATCCACCGGACACTCCTCCACACACTTCACCAAGTGTATGAACTATGAACTACAATTCCGGCAGAGCTTCGCTAAGCCAAGACGGAAAGTGGGCAGCAACTATGCAAGGGAGGGGAGGATCAAGAAGTGTGTGTGTCAAGGGAGAGAGGTAGGGGTTTATATAGAGGAGGAGGGGCAGCCAAGGGGTGGCCGGCCAAGGGGTCTCCTCCTCTTCATTGTCCCCTCTTCATTCCCATTATGGTGATAACTCCCTCATCAACATGAGGTAACCCCCATTTTAATGCATGACATTCATGCTAATTAAAATTCACACTTATTGATTTAATAAAACATTTTTATTTCTTTAATATTTGTTAATTCATTCAATTAACAAACATTAACAAATACACCCTCGAGTTATTTCGATATCCGAAACAGTTTTGGTGCTTTTCTAAAATAACCCTCATGCTGTCCTGTAATTCAATCGGAGTATCGTATCCACTCAAAAACGACGGCGAACCTTAAGTGTGTCACCCTACGGTTCGTGAATAACGTGGACATGATCGAGACTCCTCTCCGATCAATAATCAACAGCGGGATCTGGAAATCCATGATGACTCCCACTTACTCAACGATGAACTAGTGATCGTGTGAACCAGTAACGAACATAGTTAATTCCTTTTGTCTCGCGATATTATTACTTGTCCGAGATCCGATCATTTGGTATCAACCATACCTAGTTCAATCTCGTTCCCGACAAGTCTCTTTACTCGTTCCGTGATAATGCATTCCTGTGACCTAGTCACATGCTTGCAAGCGATTCCAATGCAATATCACCGAGAAGGGCCTAGAGAATATCTTTCCGTCATCCGGATGGACAAATCCCACTCTTGATCCATGAGCCTCAACTAATACTTTCAGAGTACCCAAATCAACCTTTATAATCACCCTATTACGGTGTGACGTTTGATATCATCAAAGTACTCTTCCGGTATCAGTGATTAACATGATCTCATGGTCTAAGGATTAGAACTACTTCGCATGAGTTTGATATAGCAATGAACTTGATGACTTGATCGTATTGCTATTCGTACTATGGGTGTGAGTGTTCATCACATCATTCTTCTAATGATATGACCCCGTTATTAACAACATCCAATGTTCATGATCAGGAAACCTTGATCATCAGTTAATCAACGAGCTAGTATAAAAGAGAGGCTTTACTAGGAACCCTTTTAGTTTATTAATCACACAAGTATTAATGTTTCCGATTAATACAATTCTAGCATGAAAAATAAACATCTATTATGAACACGGAATAATATAATAACAACTTTATTATTGCCTCTCGGGCATATTCCTTTCAAGTACTACTCATGATAGTCAAAACCTTAGGATAGGTAAACTAGACGAGTCTATGGAAACTTTAAGTTCAATTTTCTCTTCTCTTAAATTTAAGAAGGAGAAAGCTTTTGTTGGAAAAGAGCAAAAATTTATGTATGTTCCCAAGGTGTCTATGCCTAAACCGCAGCATATTTTTAAGATTGGTAAGACTTTAGTTCAACTAAGAGTGACTTGCAGGTTGAATCATCTTCGGGAACTTCTGAAGTGCCTAGTGTGGTAAGTGGTGCTCTTGAGGAAACAATTGATCTTATTGCCTCATTTGAAAATACTTGATTTCCACCTTTCTGCGCCTAGCTCAAATGCGTTAAAGAAAAGCACTCATGGGAGATAACCCAATGTTTTCTTTTCAGTACTTTTTCTTTTATTTGAGTCTTGGAAGTTATTACTACTGTAATGACCTCTCCTTATCATTTTTATTTTGTTGTTGTGCCAAGAAGAACCTCTAATTTGAGGGAGGTAAGATTTGGGGAAGTTGTTGTCTTGAAACAGATTTCTGCGCTGCACCGTAAAAATTCGTGAAAATTCTCAGAATATCTTTTTGATCTGCGATTTCTTGTGCATATGACCCAGGTTATTTCCAAACTTTCATTAGTTTTCCACTTTTCGATTTGAGCAACAGAAGGTCCTCGAAAAAATCGATCTTTGTCAGCTGTTCTATTTTGACAGATTTCTGCCACTATTTGTGTTTGCCTCTCGATCGCTTTCTTTTTCAGTTCTTTTGACCAAAAAACTTTTGATAAAGTTGCTACAGTAGTACATGCTTTATATGTGGTGTGTTTGAGTTGAAATCTGAACCAAAAGGGTTGATCTGCTATCATGTTTATGCTAACATTGCTAATAGAATTGTGTGAAGTTTTGTATGAAGGAAGTTTTCAAGTGTAGGGAATGGAGAGTGATGAGATGAGATGAAGTATGGACAAAACTCAAGCTTGGGGATGCCCATGTCACCCCAAGAAATATCCAAGAGGTACAAGCGTCTAAGCTTGGGGATGCCCCCGAGGCACCCCTTCTTCATCGGCAAAAATCAGGTCACCTTTCAACACACTATATTTTTATTGCTTCATATTCTATGTGTTTTTCTTGGAGCGTCTTTACTTTTGCTTTCAGTTTTCTTTTGTTTTGTTTGCTGCAATAAATGGTTGTACCCCAACGAATTTATTTTAGAGAAAGACATACTTCGTGTTTCATTTGCCAAGAACACTCTATTTTTCACTCTTATCGTTCAACGAGTGTTCTCTTTTTCTAGAACTGCGTTTAGCTTTCATTTTTCGCCTTGATTTTTGTTCAGATCTTGTTATATCTTTGCATCAAGGTGTATTTAGACCTCTGGTCTATGTTGGTATCATGTGTTGGCATCGCTTTAGAAGCCCATATGGCATTAAGAGCTATATCTTAAGGCACTTGGGCAAACATAAAGTTATAGAACTTTGCAGGCTTATAATTCTCACCCCACACAAAAGATCTAGTATCCACTTGCTCATTGGAGATTGGCATAGCATTTACAAGAGTAGTTACCTCTTGAAACTCTTTATAGGCTTCAACCGATAATGGGAGAGCAAAAGCTGTAGCAGCATCATGTGTTGAAGCAAAAGCAGCCACCGATATATCCTCATTTAGGGCATAGGAGAATAATCTAGGATATTTATCACATAGCAGTTCACCATTTGCCCAGAAGTCCTTCTAGAATAGCACAGTTGAACCATTGCAAATTTTACATTGCGAGATACTTCTGTAATCATCCACCAGGGAAAAAATGTCTCACCACCAGAAGGATCCTCTCTTAGACTTGGCATGCGGCACCTCTTCACCATAAAGGGACCAGACCAGATGTACCCATGGTACATATGCTTTTGAGTAAAATTTGTGGAGTTGCTTCATCAAAAGGGCTTTGTTTTGGAGTTCTAGGTTCAGTACACCAAGCCTCCCATGCTTCTTGGGACAGCATACTCTAGACCAAGCCACTAGGGCATTGACTGAACTAGAGTCCTCTTCTTTAGCCCACAAACAATGTCTTTGTGCCCTACTACAGATATTCAGAATAGTTTTTTGCACCTTGAGTGAGCACATGAAGAAGGAAGGTAGAGACGATAGAACCGATCAAACAAATTGCAAACGGCCACCATATCCCAGGAAACGAGCGCTGGCATTGAGACGACGCTCCACCAAACTGACCAAAGGAGCTAAGTCTTGTACTGTTGGTTTTGTAATCCCCAAGGGAAGACCCAGATATGTGAAAGGAAGAGAACCCGTTGCGCACCCAAAACTCTGTGCCATGTTATGTAGAGATTCTTCAGAAACATTGACCGAGACTAAATAAGATTTGGCATAATTAACACATAATGTAGTGGTCAGAGCGAAATCTTCTAGTAGGATCTTGAGAGCAGCAAGTTGGATAGGACATGCTTGCAATATCAGAAGAGTGTCATCCGCATATTGTACAATTGGGAAATCAATGTTAGGGATGTTCAGAGGAGCATGTAGAATTCCAGAGCGAAACAAATGATTTACCATTCCTTGTAACAGGTCCGACACACCAACAAACAAAAGTGGAGATAGCGGATCCCCTTGTCAAACACCCCTTCGACAGAAGAGTTTCTTACCAGGGACCCCATTAAGGAGCACTTCAGATGTACCTGTGCTCATAAGCATACGCAACCACGAAAGCCATCTTTCATCACAACCAAAGCACCGGAAAACCTTGATAATAGCCTCATGCTCCACTGTATCAAAGGCTTTTGCAAAGTCAAGCTTCAGAATAACAGTCTCCACTGACCCCTTCTTACACTGATGAATATATTCATAAGCCCAGCCTACACAATCTTGGATATTCCTTGATTTTAAAAAACCATATTGAAGAGTTTTTTTGAAAGGTAGCACATGAAAATTTACTTGGAATGGCTTGAAAATACCATGCATAAGAATTTATAGTGGACTCTTTGAAATAACTTGGTTTTTTGGTAGTTGGATGCACGAGAAGTATTCCCTCTCAGTACAGATGAAGGCTAGCAAAAGACTAGGAGCGACCAACTAAGAGAGCAATAACGGCCATAATTATGCATAGCGACAAAACATTATTAACCAAAGCATAGAGTGGTATCACAAGTCAAAAACCAAATGATCATAGAGGCTTGAGGCGACTGGTTTGTAGTCAAACATGGTGTAAGCATGTGCCAAGTCAACCCAAATAAAGCATCAAAGGAGAATACCACAATAATATGCTCCCATATAATAAAAACAATGCATGATTCTTTCAAAGGCACATTAAGCAATCTCAGTCATTTGAGACAAGTCATGCTACAACAAAAACTACTAAGCATATAATCAAAATAACATCAACCATGACATGCAAAAGTCTAAGCCACAGTCTAAACAAGCTCCCATTTGTACCACTATAGGCATGAAACTTTTTTCTCTTTTCCAACACCAATCAACATTTTTAAAAAAACTCTTAAAGATGAAAAGCAACATAGACCAGAGGTCTAAACAGACCTTGCTACAAATAAATAACAAGTTCTGAACAAAAATAAAGGCAACAAACGAAAGCTAAACACAGTACTAGAAAAAGAGAACACTCGTTGAACGATAAGAGTGAAAACTAGAGTGTTCTTGGCAATAAAAAAGGAGTGCATCTTCTCCAAGAGAAACATATTGGGGTCGAACCATTTATTGCAGAAAACAAAACAAAATAAAATTGAAAGAAAAAATAAAGATGCTCCAAGAAAAACGCATAGAATACAAAGCAATAAAAATAAAGTGTCTTGAAAGATGACCTGATATTTGTCGATGAAGAAGGGGTGCCTCGGGGCATCCCCAAGCTTTGACGCTTGTACTTCTTGGATATTTCTTGGGGTGACATGGGCATCCCCAAGCTTGAGCTTTTGTCCATACTTCATCTCATCTAATCATTCTCCTTTCCCTTCACTTGAAAACTTCCTTCATACAAAACTTCACACAATTCTTATTAGCAACATTGGTGCATGCAAGATAGTAAATCCACTTTTTGGTTCAGTTTAAACTCAAGTATAACACCCATTAAAGCATAAGCTACTGTATCAAGTTTCTCAAAATTTCCGTGATCAAAAGAACTCAAAAAGAAGGAGATCAAGAGGCAAACGCAAATAGTGGCAGAAATCTGTCAAAACAGAACAGCTGGTAATGATCGATTTTTTTTGAAAATCTTCTGTTGCTCAAATCGAAAACTGCAAAACTAATGAAAGTTAGACAATAACCTGGGACATGTGCACAAGAAATCTCAGATCAAAAAGACATTCTGAGAATTTTCAAGAATTTTTACGGTACAGCACAGAAATATGTTTCAGGATAGCAACTTCCTCAAATCTTACCTTCCTCCAATTAGAGGATCTTCTTGGCGCAAAAATGAAATAAAAATGATAAATAGAGGTCATTACAGTAGTAATAACTTCCAAGACTCAACAAAAAGAAGAAGTACTGAAAATAAAACATTGGGTTATCTCCCAAGAGATGAAGCATCAAGTTTATAATTTGCTCTAAGAATAGATTCAAAAAGTAACTTCTTTATCTTTTTAGGAAAGTGTTCCATACCTTTCTTGAGTGGGAATTGATATTTAATGGTGCCTTCTTTCATATCAATAATAGCACCAACAGTTCTAAGAAAAGGTCTTCCCAAAATAATAGGACAAGGAGCATTGCATTCAATATCCAAAACAAGGAAATCAATGGGAACAAGGTTATTGTTAAACATAATAAGAACATCATTAATCCTTCCCAAAGGTTTCTTCTTAGCAACATCAGCAAGAGGAACATCAAAATAACAATGTTCAAGTGGTGGTAAACCAAGCATATCATAAATTTTTTTAGGCATAATAGAAACACTTGCACCAAGATCACATAAAGCATGACAATCAAAATCATTCACATTCATCTCAATGATGGGCTCCCAACCATCTTCTAACATTTTGGGAATGGAAACTTTTTGTTTCAACTTTTCCTCTCTAATTTGCATGAGAGCATTCGTAATATGCTTTGTAAAAGCCACATTCATAGAACTAGCATTAGGACTTCTAGCAAGATTTTGCAAGAACAAAATTACTTCAGAGATATTGCAACCATAAAAATCAAAATCATTAAAGGTAGTAGAACTATTGTCTCCCATACTCTAAAAAATTTCAACACTTTTATTAGAAAAAGTTTCTGCAGTTTTAGGCAATTTAGCACAAGGAGTAGGAATTTTCTCTACACCAATAAAAGTAGGAGGATTGCTAGCATTTGAAACAACATCACTAGTGGTGGTAATAGTACAAACCTTCATATTTCTAGCCATCTCATCTTCTCTTTCCCACCTAGCATGCAATTCTGCTAACATCCTAACATTATCATCAATTCTAACTTGAATGGCATTCACAGTCTTGCTTTCTTTCACATCATGAGGCAAAACCTTTAGTTTCAGAAGTTCAACATCAAGAGCAAGGCTATCAACTTTAGAAGCAAGAACATCAAGTTTACCCAACTTTTCCTCAACAGACTTGTTAAAAGCAGTTTGTTTACTAATGAAGTCCTTGAGCATGACTTCAAGATCAGAGGGCGTGCCCCTAGTGTTGTTGGAGGAATTACCATAAGAATTACCATAACCATTACCATTGGTAGAAGGATACGGCCTATAATTGTTGCTAGCAAAATTGTTCCTATAAGCACTGTTGTTGAAATTATTATTTCTAATTAAGTTTACATCAACATGCTCTTCTTGAGCAACAAAAGAGGCTAAAGGAACTGACAAGGGTATAGATAATAGAACCCGTTAGTTGAGTACCCCTGATGCCCGTTAAGCTAGGCCCAATTGTAATACTAGTCGAAATACGAGTTCTTACCGTATGTCAATATTGTAATCTATATCGGACCCTACCCGATCCTCGAGACCTGGCCACCTATATATAGGGGCCAGGAGGGGACGGTGTAGGCCAAATTGAAAGCAAGCCAGGTTCTACACCCATGTTTACTTTCATAGCCACCTTGTTTGACTGAGTTTACCTTTGAGTTCATCTGACGCCTTGTCTCCCCGATCCTAAGTCCTTCATCTAGGACATTTGTCGAGTTAACCCCTCGTCAGGAACATTATTAGGATCAACATGAGCTCTATCATTAACAATCATAGCCATAATGGTATCAATCTTATCACTCAAGGAAGAGGTTTCTTCAACAGAATTTACTTTCTTACCTTGTGGAGCTCTCTTGGTGTGCCACTCAGAATAATTTACCATCATATTATCAAGGAGCTTCGTTGCGGTGCCCAAGGTGATGGACATAAAGGTACCTCCATCAGTTGAATCCAAGAGATTTCTTGAAGGAAAATTTAGTCCTGCATAAAAGGTTTTGATAATCATCCAAGTAGTCAGTCCATGAGTGGGAAAATTCTTTATCAAAGATTTCATTCTTTCCAAAGCTTGAGTAACATGTTCATTATCAAACTGTTTAAACCTCATAATATCACTTCTCAAAGATATAATCTTAGCAGGAGGATAATATTTTCCAATAAAAGCATCCTCACACTTAACCCAAGAATCAATACTATTTCTAGGCAAAGATAGCAACCAATCCTTAGCTCTTCCTCTCGAAGAGAAAGGAAACAACTTGAGCTTAATAATATTTCCATCTACGTCCTTATACGTTTGCATCTCACATAGCTCAACAAAATTGTTGAGATGAGCTGCAGCATTATCAGTACTAACACCAGAAAATTGCTCTTTCATAACAAGATTCAACAAAGCAGGTTTAATTTCATAAAAATTTGCCTCAGGAGCAGGTGGCGCAATAGGAGTGCAGATGAAATCATTGTTGTTTGTGCTAGTAAAGTCACACAACTTGGTGTTCTCAGGAGTACCCATTCTAGCAAGACTAAAAGCAGGCAAACAAAAATAATGTAAAGAAAGTAAGCAAAACAATAACAATGTAAAAGATTGGAAGCGAGAGACTACCCTTGCAGAAATCCTCTTTTTCCCCAGCAACGGCGCCAGAAAAATGCTTGATAGGCGGTGCTAGCCACCCAGTTGGGAACCCCAAGAGGAAGGTATGATGAGCACAGCGGCAAGTTTCCCTCAGTATGAAACCAAGGTTTAATCAAACCAGTAGGAGAAACAAACCACTTACGAAGGTTGATGCTAGCTGACTTAGCGATGGCTCCAAGTAATTTGTTTATGGCGCCTATCTGGGCATAGCTCTACGCCAGCAGCAACGTGGAACCTGCACACAACACAACCAAAGTACTTTGTCCCAACTTATAATGAGGTTGTCAATCTCACCGGTTTGCTGTAAACAAAGAATTAAACATATCGTGTGGTAAAAGATATTTGTTTGCAAGAAAGTAAATAATGCTTGTAAAAAGTAAACGGTAATATGAATGTAAAATAATGGAGCAGGGTCCACAGTTCACTAGAGGTGTCTCTCCATAAAGATAAATAGCATGCTGGGTAAACAAATTACAGTTGGGCAATTGATAGAATAAAGAATGCAAGAAATGCAAGTACATGTCATGAGGATCACTATGAGATTCACTTGGGCATTACAACATAATACATAGACCGTAATCCAACTGCGTCTATGACTAATAATCCACCCGCCAGATATCATCCGAACAACCGTTGGGTATTAAGTTGCAAGCAACAGATTATCGCCTTAAGCAAAGTGTGTAATGTAAACAATACAAATGTCCTTGAACACAAGATTGTTGTTTTCTCCCTAGTAAAACAGCATATCTACAACCTTAGAGGTTGTTGTCACTCCCCCAGGTTACCAGAGGCATGAACCCACTATCGAGCATAAATA
The DNA here is from genome assembly GCA_007115705.1 of Dactylis glomerata. Lineage (NCBI taxonomy): Eukaryota > Viridiplantae > Streptophyta > Magnoliopsida > Poales > Poaceae > Dactylis > Dactylis glomerata. Next base: position 16,546,329 of record QXEO01000220.1, read on the forward strand.
CTCCCTCTTGGAGTCACTAGCATCTACTCGGCCAAGATATCTACTAGCAACGGAGAGCATGCAAGATCATAAACAACATAGAGATGATAAATCAATAAATCAACTTGACATAGTACTCAAAATTCATTGGATCCCAACAAACACAACATGTAGAATTACATAACGATGATCTTGATCATGATAGGCAGCTCACAAGATCTAAATATGAAGCACATAGAGGAGAAGCCATCCATCTAGCTACTGCTATGGACCCGTAGTCCAAGGTAGAATACTCACACATCACTCCAGAGGCAGGCATGGTGATGAAGAAGGCCTCCGATGGTGATTCTCCTCTCTGGCAGGGTGCCGAGAAAAGCTTCTGGACCCTCCCGATCTCGCATCGACGACGACAGCGGCTTGCTGTATGTTTTCTGGAAAAGAGTTCAGGCCCCTAGGGTTTTCTCGTCGAGGAGAATATATAGGTGGAAGGACGATGTCAGGGGGTGGACCAGGTGGTCACACCCCTTGGTGGCGCGGGCCAGGCCTAGGCCGCGCCTCCATTGGGTGTGGCTGGCCCCTGGTCTGTCTCCTGCTCTCCTTTGGACTCCATCTTCGTGTCAGGTAATTAGGGACTTCAGCTTTTGATTCATCCAATTCCGAGAATATTTCTTGTGTAACTTTTCTGAAACACAAAAACAGCAGAAAACAGGGAACTGACACTGTGGCATCTTGGTAATGAAAGATCATATCGAGTCCCATGTGTGGTTTTGGTAATTAATGACAATCCCTATGGACTAATGGTTGCATTGAGTTATATGTGTAGAACTTGTCCATAGACAATGCTTGAACCATTTGTTGGAATCAAGGTTGTAAGAAGAAGATTATGTGTCGACCAAGGTGTTATTCAAGAAGTGATCCAAAGATTGGTCTTAAGGGACTTGAGCTTATGTCAAGTGTGTCTTGAAGAATAAGATTGAGTGAGCTCTCATGTGTATCCTCAAGACACCACCATTATGGAGAAAGAAGAATTGGCTCGAGGATTGATCAAGTCAAAGCGCAAGTTCAAGATGAGCAACTAGAAGAGAACATATGCTTGAAGCTTTCCATCTATATTGTGATCATGGATATGTGAAGATATGCTTCAAGAGAGTCTCTTCCATAGTGGAGTATGTAGGAGCAATCCGCAAGACTTTACCAAGCAAGCTCAGTCAAGAAAGGTGGTCCAACTAGAGAAGATCAAGATTGTCATTATCCACCTCAAGTGGAATGCTCAAGGCAAAGGTATGATATTGATATGGTTTCTTTCTTACCGGTCTCATGGTGTTAGTTGTGAGACTGGGTTATAGGATCGGTAGCCGTACTATCAAGAGGGGCTCTCGAGTGAGTAACTTAATCGTATCGTTCGGAGAGAGCTCAAACCTTTGCATACTTGGCATCATCTTTCTTGGTTCTTATTTCGATTTTATCCATTTGAGGTTCTAGAGCTTGTGGTTATTTCCATGACAAGCTCTATCTCATCAAAAACGGATTCCGCATGAAACTCTTCTTGCGTTTTTAGTGTTTGGAGGTTTTACCGGTTTGTCTTCGAAGAAAGGTCAAACCTTTCATCATTTGGTTTTATCCTCCTTGGTTGGACTATTATATTTCTATGCATAAAGTTGTAGATCGTGTTGTTGTGATTCCAACGAGCCTAAGATCATCGAAAACGGAGTCTAGATGCTCAAGTTATTGCCGTTTTCGTTTTGGTATTTCTGCTGTTTCAGGGGGGCCGGAAATAGCCGGCCCGGGGCCGGAAATAGCACTTTTACCCAATTTGGGAGGCTGCATCTGTTGATGAGTGGTTATACAATGGTGGTCCTTATGAGCTAATTGTTCTACACTTCTTACTTGGTGTAGCTTGTTATATGGGTCGTGAGTGGGAACTTAGTTTCCGTTTGGGTATGCGTCCTTGGATTGCTGTTGCATACTCAGCTCCTGTTGCGGCTGCTACTGCTGTTTTCTTGATTTACCCTATTGGTCAAGGAAGCTTCTCTGATGGTATGCCTTTAGGAATATCTGGTACTTTCAACTTTATGATTGTACTAGCAAAATGCCCGCGCGTTGCTGCGGAATAGCAAGACCCAAATACAAGGGGTGAAGACCTTACATGTTGAAGTCGCCAATTTTGACGACGCGGCTAGGCATATAGCTTTTTTCTTTGAATTTTGGTTTAGGTTTGTGCATCGTTCTATAGTGGATTTTGCATGTTGTTGACGCTAATGAATAATGACGTAATTTGTACTAATTTATGTTCCATCTGTCATTCTTAATATGGAGCAGTTGCAGCTATCCAACGATATTTAGGTGCTAAGCTTATGATAAAGATGATGATCTGACTGCTATAAATATAATAAGTAGTCATATTTTTTTGTTTTCTTTGTTTTGGCGTCAGAAGAAATATGTCCAGTAGGGCTCTGACATCCATTATCACATTGTACGAAGAGCTAAGTCTAGCTTTTAAACATTTTATCCGATTTCAGATATACTTTGCGCATCTAAATCAAGAAATAGACAGGCGGTCTTGTTTGTTAACATACGACTTCTGTAACCGTGTATGACACGTATATACTTGTACCTAGGTTAAACACCGAATCTTTAGATTGATTCGGTTTCTCTTTTGTTGAGATATTGATTGTCTTGCAAGCATTGTAACCGACCTTGTACTCTATATAAACGTAACATGAGATCGCCCCAGGGTGTGGCGTTTCCGCAAAACCTCTCTGTTTACTTGGTATCAGATACGATCTACGATCCTTCCCCACCAATCCGATCTCTCCCTCTCCCGATCCGATCTCCCACCACCCCACGCCATGTCCACCAGCCCCAACACCGGCCTTGGCACCCTCGGCGCCCTCACCTCCGACACCGCGCCCGCTGTTGAGACCAGCACCGCTGGCGCCCTCGTCACCAGCCCCATGCCCGCCGCTTCACCGGCCGTGAACGTGGCCAGCGTCCGGACTCATGTCCCCATGACGCTCAACCTCGCCGCCTCCAACTTCACCAAGTGGCGCATGTTGATCTGCGTTCTCCTCGGCAAGTACGACCTCCTCGCCCACGTCAACACCGTCACCGCACCCGCTGATCGCACCGCGGACTGGACCCGTGAAGACTACATCGTCCGGTCATGGCTCTACGGCTCCATCTCCGACGAGATCCTCGACATCATCATGGCCGAGGACCAGACCGCGCAGGAGGCGTGGCAGCTCATCACCAACCTCTTCCTCGACAACCAGATGACGCGCGCCGTGTACCTCGAGGCGGAATTCCGTGGCATCGTGCAAGGCGACCTCTCCATCACCGCCTACTGCCACCGTCTCAAGTCCCTCGCCGACTCCCTTCGCGACGTCGGCACGCCGGTCTCCGATCAAGTCCTCGTCCTCAACTGCCTCCGTGGCCTCAACCCGTGCTTCGCCGACATCACCACCATCGTCACCATGCAGAGCCCGCTGCCCTCCTTCGCCCAGACGCGGTCGCTCCTCACTCTGCGCGAGACCCAGCTCGCCAACGCCGCGCACGTCGGCAACCAGACCGCCTTGTACGGCGCCGGCTCCTCCTCTGGTGGCTACACCCAGGACCGTGGCGACGGGAACACCTCCGGTGGCCGCAACCGCGGCAACTACTACGGCAAGAAGAAGAAGACCGGCGGGAACTCTGGCGGCTCCTCTGGCGGGAACCAGAACCCCCGCGCCCCTGATCGCGCCGGCGACGCGCCTCGCGGCGCCCCCCATGTCGGGCCCTGGGTGTGCTTCAACCCCTACACGGGCCAGGCCCAGCAGATGAACGGGCCACCACCGCAGGCCCCCTCCATCCCGCGGCCCAACAACAGCGCCGGCCTCCTTGGCCCGCGTCCTGTTATGCAGCCAAACACCCAGGCGTTTACTTCCCTGGCGCCGCTCCATGGCCAGGCTTTCGGCACCAACCCGCCTCCAATCCCTGGCTACTACAACGCGCCTCTGCTGCCTGCCCCGTCCACCACGTCGGGGGCACCAACCTGGGACTGCTCTGCCCTCATCGCGGCTCTGAACAGCGCCGCCACTCCATCCACCGTCGGTGACTGGGTCATGGACTCCGGAGCCACTGCACACATGGCCTCCGACCCCGGTATGCTTCATAGCCTCTCTCTTTCTTCTCCACACTCCCAGGTCACGGTGGGCAATGGTTCCACGTTGCCCATCTCGCATATCGGCCACTCTTCTTTTCCAGCTTCCGCTCGTTCTTTAATTCTTAAAAATGTCTTAGTCGTTCCACACATTGTCAAAAACCTCATCTCTATTCGCCGCTTTACTACTGATAATTCTTGTTCAATTGAATTTGACCCTTTTGGTTTCTCTGTTAAGGACCTTCGAACCAAGGACGTGATCATTAGGTGCAATAGCCGTGGCGAGCTCTACATCTTCCCGCCATCCGCCACCACCTACGCCGCCCATGGACTGCTCGCCACCTCCACCTCCACCTCCACCGAGCTATGGCACCGTCGCTTAGGTCATCCGGGTCACGACACTATGTCGCACCTTCATAAACAAGCTTTTATCCCATGTAATAAAGCAGCCTCGTCTGTTTGCCATGCTTGTCAACTTGGCAAACCCGTGCGCTTGCCCTTCACTAGATCTTCATCGATGAGTGTGTTTCCTTTTCAATTAATACATTGTGATCTTTGGACATCCCCTATTGAGAGCAATTCTGGCTTTAAATATTATCTCATTATTGTTGATGATTTTACCCACTACATGTGGACGTTTCCCTTGCGCCGCAAATCCGACACCGCCGATCACCTAATCGCCTTTGTCGCCTACGCCCGCACACAGTTCTCGTTGCCCCTTGTTGCTATGCAAGCTGACAACGGGACCGAATTCATCAACTCTACCGTCACAAACTTTTTCACCACCCACGGCATTCGCCTTCGTCTCTCCTGTCCTTACACCTCTGCTCAAAACGGCAAAGCAGAACGTGCAATTCGCACAATCAACGACGTCACCCGCACTCTCCTGTTTCAGTCCTCTATGCCTCCGTGCTATTGGGCTGAAGCCGTCGCCACTGCGACTCATCTGGTCAACATCCGTCCCTCGCAAGCTATTGCTTTCGCTATCCCCTACACACGATTGCACAACAACCCTCCTGACTACAGTGCTCTCAGTGTCTTTGGCTGCTTGTGTTACCCTAACCAGTCAGCCACAGCCCCTCATAAGCTCGCTCCGCGCTCTATCGCGTGCGTCTTCCTCGGCTATCCTAGCAATCACAAAGGGTATCGTTGTCTCGACGTTCAGTCTCGCCGTGTCATTATCTCACGTCACGTCGTCTTCGACGAAACAGTTTTTCCCTTCCATTCCTCTCCTGACCGGCCACCCAACTCCACCGACACCCTCGATTTCTTGCTCGACTTGGTCGCGCACCAATCCGTCCCAGCACCCCTTTCCCCATCGCGCCCTGCACCCGCACCCGCTATGCATGGCAACCCGCCATCCACCATGCATGGGCCGGGCACGTCTTCACCTGCTGGCTCGTCTTCACCGCCCTCCCCTGGGCCACCTTCTCCTGGGTCGGCCAGCCCTGCTCCTTGCACACCTACTGGCTCGCCAACAATCTCACCCTCGCCAGCACCTGTGACCATTCATCGCCCTCCTTCTCCTACCAATACCCACACAATGGTCACCCGTGCCAAAACTGGTGTGTTTCAACCTCTCCATCGCCTCAACCTCAACACCACTCACTCCCTCCCTTCTCCTATTCCCAAAACATACCGGGGTGCTCTCAATGACCCACATTGGAGGCGCGCCATGCACGATGAATATGAGGCTCTTGTTACTAACGGGACTTGGACACTTGTTCCCCGTCCTCCTCGTGCTAATATTGTTTCAGGGAAATGGATCTTCAAGCACAAGTTTCATTCGGACGGCAGCCTTGCTCGCTACAAGGCTCGATGGGTGGTCCGCGGCTTCTCTCAACAGCCGGGGATAGACTTTGACGAGACTTTCAGTCCCGTCGTCAAGCCAGCCACGATCCGCATCGTCCTCAGTCTCGCTGTCTCGCGCTCTTGGCCCATTCATCAGCTCGACGTTAAGAACGCCTTTCTTCATGGCACTCTTGATGAGGAGGTCTACTGTCAGCAGCCCCCTGGCTTTGTTGACGCCCGTGTGCCTGACTATGTGTGTCGCCTCCACAAGTCACTCTATGGTCTTAAGCAGGCTCCCCGCGCCTGGTACCAGCGGTTCGCTCTCTTTGCACACCGGCTGGGCTTCGTTGCTTCGAAGTCCGATGTCTCGCTTTTCATCGACAAGCGTGACACAGAGGTCGCCTACATTCTCCTCTACGTGGACGACATCATCATCACTGCCTCCACACCTGTGCTTCTCCGACATCTCACCCAGCAGCTTCACTCCGAGTTTGCCATGACCGATCTTGGTGCTCTGTCCTATTTCCTCGGGATTTCTGTCTCGCGGACTCCTTCTGGGATGGTGCTCTCTCAGCGACAGTATGCACTTGATCTTCTCCAGCGTGCTGGCATGGTTGACTGTAATCCTTGCGCCACTCCCATCGACGTCAAGTGCAAGCTTTCTGCCGAGGATGGTGCTCTTCTTACAGACCCCACGGAGTATCGCAGCTATGCTGGTGCTTTGCAGTACTTAACCCTCACGCATCCTGACATTCAGCATGCTGTTCAGCAGGCTTGCTTGTATATGCATGCCCCTCGGGAGCCTCATCTCAACTTGGTGAAGCGTATCCTTCGCTACATCAAGGGTACACTGGATTTCAGTCTGCATCTCTCCTCTTCCCCGACGACATCTCTCACTGCCTACTCTGACGCCGATTGGGCTGGCTGCCCCGATACACGGCGTTCTACTTCAGGCTACTGTGTTTACCTTGGCGATAACCTGGTTTCTTGGTCCTCTAAACGCCAAACCACGGTTTCGCGGTCCAGTGCTGAAGCGGAGTACCGCGCGGTGGCTCACGCTGTGGCCGAATGTTGTTGGATACGACAGCTTCTTGGAGAATTACATCAACCACTCGCCGCGGCTACTGTGGTTTTCTGCGACAATGTCAGCACCGTTTACATGGCGTCTAATCCAGTGCAGCATCGCCGGACCAAGCATATTGAGATCGACATACACTTTGTTCGTGAAAAAGTGTCCCTTGGCCAGGTCCGCGTTCTCCATGTGCCCTCTACTCATCAGTATGCTGCTATTATGACCAAGGGTCTTTCGTCGCAAATGTTCTCCGAGTTTCGGTCCAATTTGTGTGTCTTTCCTCTCGACGCACAAACTGAGGGGGGATGTTAACATACGACTTCTGTAACCGTGTATGACACGTATATACTTGTACCTAGGTTAAACACCGAATCTTTAGATTGATTCGGTTTCTCTTTTGTTGAGATATTGCTTGTCTTGCAAGCATTGTAACCGACCTTGTACTCTATATAAACGTAACATGAGATCGCCCCAGGGTGTGGCGTTTCCGCAAAACCTCTCTGTTTACTTTGTTCCTATATTATTATATGATTCGGTCACCACAATTATAGACCCCAATTTTAAAGAGATAAACTATATGTTTCACCCAAGCTATAAGGTTTCCCTCAGCAGCTAGCTTAGCTTATCGATTCTCCATTGATGAAGATCCTTAGCGTGATTATTTGCCCACCGTTGTACTAATTTGAATCAGTGTTCCACAACTGAGATACGATGTGTGTACACTACTCCACAAGAAGCAATCATTGATCTATCCTCACAATTTACCCCTAACAATCAAGCACACAGATAGGACTGCTTGCGTGAACTGCATTAGGTCGAGGGAAATTATGAATCGAGCTATCAGAGAGGTAGTGCAGTAAATGGATTTGTACTACTCCTATCAGAGGGTATATATATAGGACACTAATCGTACACCCCGACAACAATAATTTCAAGCCAATCTCACCGCCCGGATACTGCTGGAGCACAGAATGACTTAAGGTAGTGCAGGCAATGCCCTGACGCGGTGACGCCCATTGTCGCCTCGCGGTTGACATCAAGCTCCGGTCACGTCTGCTCCGACGACTCCAACGTTCGTCGCGTCAAATCTCGTCGCGAAGGCCACGCAGCTCCGGATGACCTCACCTCCCTCTCCACCGTAGAGAACTCCCTGGTGTTGCCAACCATCCGGAGAGCTTCCAGTTCGAACGGATGCCTGTGCGAGGTCGCTTTGACTCTGCTCTATCTTTAGCACCTGGCCTGTACGAGTACGATAAGGATGCAGGGCGAGGGATGAGGCGGCACAGAAGTGCGGAGACACGCCGGAGCGGCGAGATTGTTTGGCGCTGGTGGCAGGGCAGACGGGTGGCTTCTAGTGAATTGTGAGTATCTACACCTAGCCTAGGCTCCTTTGATGATCCCGCCTTGCGCCGCTGGTCGCTGCACGTCCACGTGCTCCAAGCCCGACCTCCGCTCGAGCGCTAGCGTGGAAGGTGCATGCGCTAGATCTTCACCACTGGAGCCTCTAGCCCTGAAGGCCGATGAAGACCCCTGCGACCAGCCGCCATGCCCATGCCCTCCTCGTTGAAACGCGACTGGCACACGGTGACGTCCCACCGGTACCATCACGCTCTGATGGGCTCCGACCGTCCGACGACTGGGGTCTCGGGGCAGTGGTGAGGAGCTGCGGCGGCGTCACCGGCTTGAAAGCGGAGCAGCCATCGCCTCCACCCATGCCAGCTCGTCGGGAAGCCGACCGTGTTGAGGCTTCTCCGGCATGCTCGTCGTCGCTCTACGACGTGCTGGAGTACGACCTGGACCACGAGAGGTTGCTTGCTTGGGCGTTGGGGCCTTGCTCTCCCTCGTTTCCTTCTCATGCAAGGGTAGCGGCAGCTCAAGTAATTAGAGATCGATGGGGGTGGCGGCTTGTTGTTCCGCTCGGCAGGAGAGGATCTCTCACCGAGGAGAGAAAAAAAAGAACAAAACACGGTACAACATGGTGGCTTCCGTGGAGGAGAAAAAAAAGAAGGGATTTCTATTTTCGTGCCCTGGGTCGTTAGTTGTACTCAGTTTTCCCCAGCCGCTTAGTTTTTTCTCAGTTTTTCCCTCGCTCTAGTTTGAAACCCCTCGCAGACGCTCGGACGGAAGGGTTGCCGTTTAGTTAACCGTTTCGTGCTGACGTGTGGGGCCGCGTCGTGTGGGGCCGCGTCGCGTGGGGCTGGTAGAATGGGACCGCGTGGGACAGGACGAGACCGCGTTTGGTTGTACGTGAGAGCTCGGTTTTGTCTCTCTCGGCCCAAATTGGCATTTTTTAGAGCGCCTTTTTCCCCTCTCTCTCTCTGTAACAGTTCTCTCTCTTTTCACCAAATTAGTATCAAATCTAGAGAAGCTTCTATTTCTGTCTTTCTTTAATGATTGTTGCCTTTTGGCCCTCGTTTTTTGCCCAATATGTTAACAAATCTAGTAGCAAATCTAGAAGCTAGTAGAGGATAAATTCACAGCAGCATAATAAATCGAGAAAATATAGGATAAGCTGCATACAGCAGCCAACATAGCATATATATATATATATTAGGGATAGATCCAATAGTACTACCGATCCCTAGATCCAACATAAGCTTCATTTTACATGGGATTAAGCTTGGAGGCTGCGCAGGTAAATCCCAAGTGCTTTGTGTTTGGCCATGAACGCATGCACGTTCACGGTCGTTCCAACTCTAGCGCCGCCAGGGGCACTGCCAAGGGATTCGGCATGGTTCACCAGGCAGTTGAAGTCGGTGGCGCGGAGCCTCCTGTTGCAGAAGAGGCACCTGTAAACGCCTCGAGCAAAGTGGCGGTCGTAATGGCCGGACTGCAGCCTCCTGAGGACGTGACGAGTCTTGGTGTGGAAGGACTCGTCGTCGCTGTCGACGTCGCTGCTCTGCACCTGTCACGTAGCACCAAAGATCGAAAAACACGGAGTCAATTGCAGCAATGATGGAACAGAGAGTGAACAAAAGATCATGCATGATAATATGGACACGAAAAAAAGAAGCCTCAGTTACATTGGACACACTTATATCCAGGATTTGGGTCAGTGAACCAAAGATCATGCACAACAAATTTGTACACACCAATTGTTCACAGACCAAACCCTGAATCAATTTGTGCCCAAATATTCATCATCATCGGCACAAATTAACGGGATGGGATTGATTACTCATATAAGTTAACCGAATCTTAAACAAAAGCAAATCACAAACACTAATAACGCTAGATCTATCATAATAACGCTAGATCTATCATAAAAGGATTGAACTAGGAACAGACTAACCCTAATAACGCTAGATCTATCATAAAAGGATTGAACTAGGAACAGACTAACCCTAATAACGCTAGATCTATCATAAAAGGATTGAACTAGGAACAGACGAACCCTAATAACGCTAGATCTAACACAAAAGGATTGAAATGGCATAAGAACAAGGGAACAAAGGGTTACCTCCGGGTAGTCGTCGACGATGCTGGTGTCGTAGGGGTTCGCCGGCGTGACGTACGGCACTGGTTTGTACGGGTCTTCGTACAGGTCCCAATCGACGGGGGCCTGGACGGGTGCCTGGACGGGGGCCTGGACGGGGGCGGCGGCCATTGCGCCGGCGGCTGATGTGCCGGCGCCTACGTCGGAAGCAGCGACGGGGGCCTGGACGGTGCCGGCGGCCGATGCGCCGGCGGCCGATACGCCGGCGGCTACGTCGGCAATGGGCATCTCATGCTTCTCCATCGCCGGGGTTTTTTCTTAGGGGGTTTTTCGACGCGAAGTGAAGAAGATGATGGGACAGGAGAGGCGGTTGCAGTGAGAATGAGATAGTGGGCAAGCGTCGAGAGAGAGAGAGGGGCTCTATAAAGACGAAGGTGGCGTTTGGTGTACCGCAACACGCGTCCGCTATGCACGGCTGCAGCGTGCACCGCGACACGAGGCTAACCCTTCGACGTTTGGTGTTCTCGGTTCTACCCTCGGGCCTTATTCAAAAAATTTATATGTACTCAGTTTTCCCATCGAGTACTTAGACTGGCAAGTGCAATATACTCAGTTCTACCCTCAAGTAGCTGGTCAACAGAGAGTCAACAAATGAGATTAACATAGCTAATTGAGTCTGAAAGGGATCTCACGGGCGACTAGAGGGGGGGTGAATAGGCGCTACACAAAATTTTACCTTTTTCAATTTTAAGGCTTGACACAAACGAAATTCTCTATTCCCTAAAAGAAAAGGAATGCTAAAGATAGTTGATAATTGTTAGAGGGGTGATAAATATGTATGTCTCATGTTTCTACCAAAATTATACCACTTTTGGGCCGTTTCAAATTACCAAAACTAAATTCCCTAAAAGAAAAGGAATGCTAAAGATAGTTGATAATTGTTAGAGGGGTGATAAATATGTATGTCTCTTTTTACCACTTTTTAGTTTAACATTTTTAAATCATGGAAAATAATGCATAATAGAGGGAATATAGTTACGTAGCAAAATAATCCATAAATGCACACGGATCGACTCCACCAACCGTTGATCCACCGACAGAGAGAGAGGGGTGGCCACGAAGAGAGAGAGAGGGGTGGCCACGAAGAGACGGATAGGGGTATACTGCCCGTTAGATCAGTGGATCAACGGTTGGTGGAGTCGATCCGTGTGACAACTGCTCAACCAATCAGGATAAGTTTGGGTTTCTGTGAGCATTTGTGACAGTACTTGAGGGCAAAACTGAGTAGTACTAAGAAACCAAGGGCACGTAAATAGTAAATAGACTAAGGGATTCAAACAAAATAATTACAAAATGAAAAATGCGTGTTTTGTACAATATAATTCATATTGGGCTACATCAAATTATTTTCAATTCAAATATACATGAGTGTGACAATTATGGCCTCATTTAGACAAACTATGTTTTGGGGAAGATGTTTTGCAAAGGGGTTTGAGTGGAAAACCATGCATCGTCATAGCTACTAGTGATTATGAGAAGTGGCAATTTGTGGTAAAACATGATTTATCTATGTTTGTTAAGGTGGCAGGTTGCGTAGAAAGATTCCATGAGTAGGTGCCACTATGTTTTTATTTTTTTTGGATTTTTTTGCGCATGAAATGACTCTGAAAGGACATATTCATTGCCTTCAGTTTTTGGGTGTTGATACTAGTAGTGATAAGGATGAGCCTAATGATTTTGACACCTTCATGTCAACCTTGCATGGGGAGACCAAAGCTCAATTTGAGATTCTCCTAAATTAATATAATGAGTCTCTTCAACTTAATGATAAAAATGAGGAACGCATCTTTGAGCTAGAAGGGCATGCTCGTGAGTATGCCGATGAAATTGCAACTCTCAATCAATCTCTTGAGGTTGAGCAAGATCTAAGGATGGCACTTGAGGCATCCAAGTTAGGTCTTGAAGAATCCTATAACTTGGACATTGCTAGACTTAAGAATGATCGTGATATTGCTCAATCAGTTGCTAATGAACTTAGGTTGCAAAATGAGAAACTAAATCTTATGATTGCTAAAGAAGCAACCAAGTTATCTTCTAGCACCTTTGTTGCAAGTACTTGTTACTCTAACCCTCTTTATGAGAAAGATGCCCCCAAAGGTGACACAAGGCTTGACGAGCTTTTGAGTGCTCAAAAGCAACATGGTGACAAGACCGGGCTTGGTTTCACTCCCAAGTCCAACAAGAAGAGGAACAAGAAAAAGAACAAGAAGAAGAACAACAAGAAGACGCAATTTCTTGTGCCCACTCCTCCTCCTAAGAAGCACATCCCAAATGACATATGCTTTGACGAGGATGGCAATGTTTATGAGGAGGAGGGGGAGCTCGTGAGGGAAGTGGTTGGGAATGCCAAGAGGGCAATGCCCAATCAGAACGACTTTGCAGGAAAATATAACCCCTCTTATGTTCTTTGCCGTGCTTATGATGGACATGTTTATGCTAAATTTGTTGGCTCACCTAATGAACGCATTGCTTGGTCTATTTGGGTTCCTAAGACCCTTGTCACTAACAAAAGAGGACCCATTGAAAAATGGGTACCTAAAAACAAAGCTTGATTTTTGTAGGGCTTTGCTTCCGGTGCGGGACAATGGATAATTGATAGCGGTGCTACCAATCATATGTCCGGAAGCAAAGAGTTGGTGAAGGAGCTTCGCACCGGTTCATCTAGTGCGGGCTACGTCACCTATGGAGATTCCTCAAGGTCAAAGGTATTGGGTCTTGGTAAAGTTGTTATATCTCAAGATGTTACCGTGGAGAATGTCATGCTTGTTGAGTCTCTCTCTTACAATTTACTTTCCGTAGCTCAACTTGCCGATATGGGCTTTGCAACTTTCTTTGATGTTGGGATTGTGGTTCTTTTGTGGAGCAAGTCTCTTAAAGTAGCTTTTGTTGGGCATGTTGAAAACGGCTTATATGTGATTGACTTCTCGGAGAAGGTCACTAAAGCCGCAACTTGCCTAATGGCTAAAGTTGACGTGGGATGGCTATGGCATCGCCGGCTAGGCCACGTCAATATGAGAACTTTGCAAAGACTCCACAAAGGTAACCACATCCTAGGACTAACCGATCTAACCTTTGCCAAAGATTGTGTGTGTAGAGCTTGCATTGAAGGAAAGATGCATGAAATTCCTCATCCTAGCAAGACGATCATTTCTTCTAAAAGGGTCTTGGAGCTCCTTCACATGGATCTCTTTGGCCCTCCATCTCATGCAAGTCTAGGAGGGAAGAAGTATTGCTTGGTGATTGTTGATGACTACTCAAGATATACTTGGGTCTACTTCTTCAAGCACAAATACGAGACCCAACAAACCGTCAAGGACTTCATCAAGGAAGTGGAACGTCAATTTGGCCAAGATATCTTGATGATTCAGAGTGATAACGGGGCGGAGTTCAAGAACTACACCGTCAACGAATTCTTGAGTGATGAGGGAATTCAACATCAATACTCCTCTCCCTACACACCACAACAAAATGGTGTAGCCGAGCGGAAGAACCGAACCTTGATGGACATGGCAAGGACAATGTTAGCGGAGTTTAAGTCTCCGTATAACTTTTGGGCCGAAGCCATCAATACCGCTTGTCATACTTCTAACCGGCTATATCTTCGCAAGGGCTTGAACAAGACTCCTTATGAGATCCTCACCGGCAACAAGCCTAACATCAAATACTTTCGAGTATTCGGTTGTAAGTGCTTCTATCTTAGAAAGGGTGTTCATTTGTCCAAGTTTGATTCTAAAGCTCTTGAGGGTATCTTTGTTGGTTATGCCGCCGAATCTCATGCTTTTAGAATCTTTGACAAAGAGTCCGCTCGTGTTGTTGAAGTTTCTAACATGAGATTCGATGAGAATGACGGCTCCCGTGTGGAGCAAAGTGGTGTTTGTGATGTAGGTGACGAAATACCTCCTCAACCCATAAGAAGAATGAGTGTGGGTCATCTCATACCCATTGAGGGACACCTTTTGGCGGAAGGAGAAGGACTATGCTCTACTCAAGTGGAGCCTTCACCTTCACAAGCTCCACAAGCTCCTCAAGGACCGATTGATGCTAACCAAAGACAAGCATTAGACCCTCATTCAAGTGAGCAAGGCCAAGATCAAGACCAAGAGGACGATGGTGATTCCTCACCAATGGTAGATCAAGGCCAAGCTCAAGATGTTGAGCATGCTCATGATGTTGATCAAGCTCAAGTTGAAGGTCAAGGCGAGGACCAAAATAGTGGTGATGACCAAGTGGCTTCTCAAGAGTCTTTTGAAGAAGCTCAAGCTCGCCGTGCAAGGAAAGTGGAAGAAGCTCTTCGCAAAGGGAGTCATACCTTGGATAGTGTGATTGGAAGTGTGAGAAAAGGGGTTTCCACAAGGAGACAATTAGCCAACTTTAGCATCCATCATGCCTTCGTCTCTTGTGTGGAACCTCAAAAGGTGTTTGAGGCACTTGAAGACCCGGATTGGGTGGAAGCCATGCACGAAGAACTCAACAACTTCAAGCGCAATTAAGTTTGGACTTTGGTGGAGAATCCCAAGGAGTGCCGCAATGTCATTGGAACCAAGTGGGTGTTCAAGAACAAACAAGATGCCAATGGGATTGTCGTGAGGAACAAGGCTCGCTTGGTTGCTCAAGGATACTCTCAAGTGGAAGGAATCGACTATGGGGAGACCTACGCTCCCGTGGCTCGTCTCGAGTCAATCCGTATCCTTCTTGCTTATGCTTCTCACTTCAACTTTAAGTTATATCAAATGGATGTGAAGAGTGCCTTTCTAAACGGTCCTCTACATGAATTGGTCTATGTGAAGCAACCCCCGGGGTTTGAAGATCCCCATTTCCCGACCCATGTCTACAAACTCGATAAGGCGCTTTATGGCCTTAAACAAGCCCCACGCGCGTGGTACGAGCACCTTAAGGAGTTGTTGTTAGACCGTGGGTTTGAAATTGTCGGGGGGATAACCCCCGGTAGGGTCAAGAGACTAGAAAGACACAAAGTCTATGGTTGACTTATGCCGAGTTATCAAGAAAGGGCCTGGCCGGAATATAAGAGCATCGGCCAGGCCGGCATATGTGTGTATCCCGGCTAATACTTGGATATGCCGGTATAGCCGGAATACTGGTATATGTGTGCCGGCATATACTTAGATATGCCGGCCTAACCATTTGGTGTGTTGTGCAGGAGCAGGGGAGGCCGGATTACCCGACCCTCGTAGGTCGTTGGTCCGGCATATATGTCCTGGGTATGGCCAACGGTCATATCCGGGATACTTAAGTCAACCAAGGTGTCACATCCCTACAATCAAGGAAGAAAACATCCAAGCATGGTAGCAGAGTAAGATGGCAGGGTGCACAGTGGAGGTTACCTACCCTCACTGTGCACAAGTACGAGCTCACCGCACAGAGGTAAGGCCACAGTTCAAGAGGTACAAGGTACAGGGATATGACGTCCCATCGAGAGCAATCAGGGGCGAAGTCAAGGGTCTCTGCCATCGTCACCTGCTCCTGTTTGGAGTGTAGCCCGTGTCTTATGGTCTTGTATGACCGTTGTAACCCTGGCCACCACTATATAAGGTGGCATAGGGAGCCCTGGTAAAGGGTTGGTCACTCTGTGTTCCTACACTTAGCAGTTCATCTTCCTTCTCTAGCAGAGAGCTTGGAAGCACCATTGTTGTGTACTACATCGACCCAAATATACAATCAGTAGAGCAGGAGTAGGGGTGTTATCTCCTTACGAGAGCCCCGAACCTGGGTAGATCAGTGTCTCTTTCTGTCGTGCTTTTTAGCTCGTTCCCCTCTCCCGAATCCTCCAGCAGCTAGTTCGGCCCCCATTTAAGCCATCCTATGGCATATGTTGTTTCACCACGACGACATTTGGCGCCCACCGTGGGGCAGATCGATATGCTGGGCGGAGTGTTCATTCGGACGGGGTCTGTGATAGCAGCTTCGGGAGTGCGCGTGGTCTCTGGCCTCGTCCAGAGGCTAGGCTCGCTCAGTTTCGTCAGTGACAACGCCGGTTGTCTCGGTGGCCGGCCGTTCCCCAGGGATGGCCGGATTATGTCTTTCGGTTCCCACGAGGTGTACGTGGGGACTGAGAGAATTTGCAGGAAGGAGGTGCTGGTGGCGTCGGATCCTCCGTCACATCGGCTGGTTCACGCTGGGCGTAGCGCTCGCTCAGTAGAGCCGGCTGAGGTGATGATGGCCGGCACATCCGTGCCGCCGGCGGAAGATGCCGACAAAGCAGCAGCGGCCGGAGCTTCTCCTCCGGAGCCGCCGAAGGTCAAGAGGTCAGCGCGTCCTCCGTTGGAGCGTGCGGAGAACCTGGCCGGCACTTCCGGTGTGCCGGCTAGGGGCGAGGTTCTTCTTCCCATCATCGACCGGCTTCTCGAGCCGGTGCGATCCGGCGTTGATCCGGAGCAGACAAGGGAGGTCCTGGAGGGATCTCGTCAGGCCCTCGTCGACGAGGCCCTGGCCATGAACCAGGAGCGCGAACGGTTTAACCGGCAACTCCGTGAGTATGAGGCAGCCCATGGTTTTACTCCTGTAGTAATCCGGCCTAGCCGGATAGAAGAGGTTAGAACTAGAGGCAGAAATCTTAATGCTGAGATAGGAAAAGATGCTAGAGATAAGAGTCATACCGCAACTAGTACTGTGCCTAAGGTAGTCTATAGTTCGCCAGTAAAGAACCTTAGAGCGGCGGCCGAGGTAGCTAAGGATTTATCTTGTTTATCCGGCGAAGCACTGCGTGAGCAGCAAGCCCGGCTTAACCAACTTTTGTCTGAAGCTACAAAGCAGCAGGAGGCCTTTAAGAAGGCAAACCCGGGTGCCGGGGCGTCTCAGTACATTGTGTCGGCGGGAGGTGCCGGCGCGAGGTCGAGGGGCCAAGCCTCGTCCCCGCATCCTAGCGCCCGGCGTGCCGGAAGTGTGACCTCTGGCCGCCGGGACAAGCAGATCCAGGTGTACGATCCGGCTGTCGCCGGAAAGCAGGCGATGGTGCAGAAGAATGTCGGCCAAGCTGACAAGTATGTCGGCAGCAAGAAGCCCGGCCAGAGTGTGCCGGCCGGGCATGAAGCAGGCGCGGCCGGTGGTGGCCGGAGTAACAGTGCAGCCCGGCGTCAGCAACAGGGCGCCGGAGGTGCAGCGCAGCAGCAGGGTGCAGGCCATCCGGGACATCGAGAGGATGACGGCAATTCCGCCCTTGCCAGGGCGGGATATCAGCAGCAGCACCAGCAAGGCCGGCATAGTGAGCAGCATCAGCCGGAGCAGCAGCAGCAGATGATCGCAGGCCCAATAGCATCCCGGCTTGGACCTCGGTCCTTGGAAGCCAATGATGCACGTTTCAAGCTGGACAAGATCCACCAATCAGAGTTGGTGGAGAGACAAGGAGCTCCGGGCCCTATGTGTTTCGGACCCCGGATTATGGGGGAGCCGGTGCCTTACTTCTTCCAGCTCGCGCGTGGCGCGAGGACATATAATGGCAGTACGAAGCCGGAAGATTGGTTGGAGGATTACTCCACAGCGGTGAACATCGCCGGAGGAAACCTCAGATGGGCGGTACGATATGTGCCGCAGATGTTGGAAGGTCCAGCCAGGATATGGCTGAATAATTTGCCGGCCGGGAGTATCAACGGCTGGATTGATTTCGAAGAGCAGTTTGTGTCGAACTTTACCAGTACATACAAGAGGCCCAACCGTCCGCAGCAGCTGGCTAACTGCCGGCAAGGAGTGAATGAGACTGACCGTGACTATCTGACCAGGTGGTGCACGTTGCGCAATTCCTGCGAAGGAATCAATGAGCAGCAGGCCATCATGTGGTTCGCTCATGGGTGCCGGCATGGCACCATGCTGTGGCAAAAGCTTCAGAGGCAAATGCCGGCCACGCTGGCCGAAACAATCAAGATCGCTGATAGTTATGCTCTGGGAGATCCCATGCAGCCCAGTCTCGATTCACAAGGACAGGGGCAAACCCAGGGGAACACCAGCAATGCCGGGAGATCAGGGCAATATTATCGCACTGATAACCGGAACAAGAGAAGAGATGAAAGGCCGGATCACCGGTATGGGGCAGCACAAGTTGCAGCTGTGGAGGAAGAGCAAGGGGGCGCCGGCAGTAGCCAGCGTCCGAGATATGAGGACTATCAGCAGCCTCAGCAGCAGCCGCAGCAGCAAGCACAGCCGTTCCAGAAGAAGAATGTCTGGACCAACAAGAATGCCGGCGGAGCCGCCGGCCAGAAGAAGCAGTGGCCGAAGTATACTGTGGGTCTTGCCATGGACAAGCCTTGTGTGTTCCACACATTCCAGCCGGGAAAGCCGGCAAACCATTTGACAAGGAACTGTTCGTGGCTGGACGACATATTAGCAGGTCGTGCAGGTCCCTGGGGACCGGCTAGACCCTCTGTCCCGGCAGCTCCATCGCCGTTGACAGGTGCCAATACGATTGCAGTCCCACCTAGGCCGGTTAATCCCGGGAATCAGAGCAACGCCGGAAATGCCGGCGTAAATCAAGTTGACCAGAGCTATAATCCGGAATATAACGCCGGAGGCCCAGGAGCGGGCCGGAATGAGTACAAGGAGTATGATCAGAGCTATATGGTCTTTGAGACCGAGAGAACAGACAAGCAGAGCTTGTACCGGCGGTGTCTGGAGGTGAATGCCGTTATGTCGGCTGTGCCAAAGCTGATGTACTGGTCTGACCNTAGTTTTCGTAATTTGAAACGGCCCAAAAGTGGTATAATTTTGGTAGAAATATGAGACATACATGTTTGGCATATTTGGGGTATTTCGGTGAATGAATTATTTATCACCCCTCTAACAATTATCAACTATCTTTAGCATTCCTTTTCTTTTAGGGAATATAGTTTTGGCAATTTGAAACGGCCCAAAAATGGTATAATTTTGGTAGAAACATGAGACATACATATTTGGCATATTTGTGGGATTTCGGTGAATGGATTATTTATCACCCCTCTAACAATTATCAACTTTCTTTAGCATTCCTTTTCTTTTAGGGAATATAGTTTGGGATATAGTTTTGGTTATTTGAAACGTCCCAAAAGTGGTATAATTTTGGTATAAACATGAGACATACATATTTGTGGGATTTCGGTGAATGCATTATTTGTCACCCCTCTAACAATTATCAACTATCTTTAGCATTCCTATATTCCCTAACACTTATTTTTTTTGGTAATTTCGGTGAATGCACACACTAACTTTGAAAACAACTACAAGTACATGTAACTGAATAATGGATTTGTAACAAGGGATCCCTTGTAACAACTTCTAGCGCTTGACGAGCAATGATAAGAATCCGATCGCAATTATACAACAAAAAACAACCAGCCATCAGATTAGCTTGCTTATTCAACTCGATCAGCTGCTTTAACTGCTTGTTCATTTTCTTCAGTTCTCCCTTCACTTCCACCAGTTCTGCATTGGGAGCATTAGGCATAATCGGGACGGCCCCTCTCTCCACCGCATTCTCTACAACAAGTACCCCCCCCCCTCCCAAATTGCGCTCCCCAATACCACCAATTGATTCCTGCAATTTAAGCCTCTGAACGTACACATCGATCCACTCGAAATACCTGCATTTCTTCAGGATCTGAAAACAACAACGTGAACCCTAAATCCCAAATTCGAGGGAATAACAAGAAAATCGAGAGAAAACAGAGCAATTGGAGCGAGATCTAACCTTATCCCCCTCTCTATATGGCAAGCTCTCGCATGCAAGGAACTCACGTCCACGGTTGCCATTGTCGTTCGTCTTACAGATCGACCGCTTCAGAGGCTCTTGGCGTGGGCAGTCAGGGCATCTTGTCAAAGGCACGGGTCCATACTGCGGCCATGAAGAACGGGAGGTCGAAGAGAAACTAGACATCACCTGCCTGCCGGGGAAGGGTTGCCGCTGCCGGAGAAGAAGAACAATGGGGCGCGGGGAAAGAAGGGGGAAGCAATGGCATGGGGACGGGCACGGGCGCGGGGATGGCTCGAGCTCCCATTTTGCAACGGGCACCTGGGTAAGCTGTGGGTCCGGCGCGCTAACATGGACAAGTTGCGGGTCCCATGATGATCTGGATAAGTGGAGGCGTGTCCACTGCGGGGCACCAATAGCGGCCCCACTTGCCAGCACCAACCAATGGTCAACTTAACGGGATTCCTCCCGTCCGAGCGTCTGCGAGGGGTTTCAAACTAGAGCGAGGGGAAAACTGAGGAAAAGTTAAGCGGCTGGGGAAAACTGAGCACAACTAAGGACCCGAGGGCACGAAAATAGAAATCCCAGAAAAGAAAAGGAACCAATCGGTATCGTGGCTTTTTGTTGTATAATGTGATTTGGTGGGAGGATAAAATTGGAAAAAATTATCTAACGAAAACGTACTTTTGGTGGATTGAAAGCGTACTTACGAGCCACGGACCATACCTCTAGCAATATTATTAGTAGAGATATTCCAGGCAGAGCACAACATCCTTATGCATCCATTCCACATGTTAGGTGTAGCTGGTGTATTCGGCGGCTCCCTATTTAGTGCTATGCATGGTTCCTTGGTAACCTCTAGTTTGATCAGGGAAACTACTGAAAATGAATCCGCTAATGAGGGTTACAGATTTGGTCAAGAGGAAGAGACTTATAATATTGTGGCTGCTCATGGTTATTTTGGCCGATTAATCTTCCAATATGCTAGTTTCAACAACTCTCGTTCTTTACACTTCTTCTTGGCTGCTTGGCCTGTAGTAGGGATCTGGTTCACTGCGGTCTGAGGGCCGGCTTTAGCCGGACTGCCCAGAATTTGGGGTGAAAACCCCTCTGTCGCAAACCGGCTATTTGTCCGGCTATTTCTGGCCAGGGCCGGACTTTTCAGGCCGGCTATAGCCGGTGTTAAGTCTGGCTTTAGCCGTTGTAAGTGGCTATAATGGTCAGATTTTGGAGGGGGTATAAATACCCCTTCTTCCTCCTTGGAACAACCACGAAATGGGCTTCTCTCTCCTCCATTGTTGACTTTGCAAGCTTACCCTCCCTCCTCCATTCCTCCCATGATTCTTGCATATTTTTGAGGGAAAAGAGAGAGAAGATCCTCTAAGTGAGGGGAACATAGAGGATCTAGATCTTGAAGTTCTTTGTGGATTTCCTTTGTTCTTCCTCTCATATCTCTTCATAGCATTAGTTGCTTTGGTGAGATTTGGGGTGAGAAGGATTTGAGCACTTTGTGTGCCCTTGCCATTGCTTAGGTTGCATCGGTTTGAGTTCTCCCCGGAGATTCGAGTAAGTGAAAGTTTGTGAGCTTATTACTCTTGGGTTCTTGGAACCCTAGACGGATTTGTGGCTTTGTGGAGCCTTGGTGGCTATCCTTGGGAGCCTCCAATTAAGTTGTGGATGCGTGCCCCAAGATTTGTGTAAAGGCCCGGTTCCGCCTTGAGAAACCCCTTAGTGGAAGAGTGAGCTAGGCCTTTGTGGCGCAAGCTCACACCGGAGAATAGGGTGAGGCCTTTGTGGTGTTGGTTAGGCCTTTGTGGCGATACCACACCCCTCCAACGAGACGTACTCCCTTTCAAGGGAGTAACTCGGGAATACATCATCGTCTCCGCGTACCTCGGTTATTCCTATACCCGAGCTCTTTACTTATGCACTTTACATTGTGATAGCCTTCGTGCTTGAAGTCATATATCTTGCTATCACCTTGTTACTTGTATTTCTTAGCATAAGTTGTTGGTGCACATAGGTGAGCCTAGTTTATTTAGGTTTTGTGTACTTGGCAAAATAAACGCTAGTTTAATTCCGCTTTTGTTCAAGCCATTCATAAAATTTGATATCGCCTATTCACTCCCCCCCCCCTCTAGGTGACATCTGTGTCCTTTCAATTGGTATCAGAGCTCGGTCTCTCATTTTGGGCTTCACCGCCTTGAGAGCAAAGATGTCGGCTAGGTGATTAGTTCACAATAACACTTTTATATTCGATGGCACAAATTATGATACATGGAAAATTCACATGCTTAATTATTTTTGGGTCATCGACCCATCTATGGAGCGAATTGTAGATGCGGGTTTTTCTCCTCCAAAGGATACTCAAAATCTATCTTTAGAGGATGAGAGAAACTTGCATCTCAATGCTCAAGCTACTCATGTGATTGTTAATGCTTTGAGCGATGTAGTTACCTTCTCTATCATGCCTTTTCGGAGCGCTCATGAGATATGGACAAAGCTTCAAGAAAAATATGGTGTGTCCAAGATTATTGGGGATGATTGTATTCCTTCCACTTCCGGCCGCGAAGAACTTTCATCCACTTCACCAACGTGTGGCAAGACACAAGGTAACGATATGGTGAGTGGTGATGAAAATTGTAATGTTGATAGTGAGCTTACTTTTGAGAGTCATTCATCTCTATCTCATTACAATGCTTCATCTTTGGACTTATACACTTCGAGCACCAAAAGTACTTTACATGCTTGTGTTGCTAGTCCTTGCATATCATGTATAAATTGCTTGATGAAACCTAATGATGATTTGCTTATTGCATCTTGTTGCCATGATACAAATGCTTCTATTTCCTCTGGTATTTGTGATGCTAACCATATAGAGGAAACCAAAGAGTCTTTGGGCCAAGACAAGGTCTTGAATGGAGCTTCAAGTATTTCTTCATCTTCTTCTTCTCACGGTTCCCAAATATGCCTTCTGGCTAGGTATTCAAATCATAATGATGTTGAGGACAATGGTGAGGATGAGGAAAATGAAGAAGACTATATTGAGTATTTAAACAAGAAGGGTAAGGTGGTCTTTGATGCTTTGCATAAAAATAAAAATGTTTTGCCCAACTTCTTTGAAATCATGAGTTGTGCTATTGAGAGCACAAAACTCATTGAGATGAAGGAAGAAAAAATTGATAAAATGTTTTCTCTTGAGCGTGAATATGCCAATGATATCCATGATTTAAAAAATGCTCTAGAGGAAGAGCAAGAGCTTCGGGTTTCTCTTGAGGAGAAACTTGAATTGATTGAGGAGTCATGTAATGAAATTATTTCTAAACTCACTAAAGAACGTGACCTCGCTCTTGCCAAGTTGTCTTCTCCTATTGGTAATGATAATGATGCATGTGCTACTAACTCTACTTCTTGTGAAGCATCTATTTTGAAGGAGAATGTTGAGCTAAGGGCTCAACTTGAGTTGCTAACTAGCAAGTATGGGAAATTGGAAGAAAGTTATGAAAAGCTATCTAGCTCTAATGAGGATCTTGTAGTGTCATATGCTCGCCTAAAGTTAGCTCATGAGGCTATATCTATAAAGGTAACATATTGTGAGCCTCATGTGGACACTAGTACTATTTCTCAAAATGCTATATTGACATGTGCTAGTACTAGTAATTCTTCATCTCATGCTATTGCTAAATGTTGTGATGAATTTCTCTCCTTGCCTTGTTGCTCTAACAATGAAGACTCTACTTCCACTAGTACTTGTGTTGTCACTAACCATGTAGAGGAAATCAAAGAGCTCAAGGTCCAAGTTACTTCATTGAAGAAAGACTTGGAAAATTGTCATGAAGGGAAGTCCACACTCAACAAGATCTTGAGTGTGCAAAAATCCCCCAATGACAAGAGTGGACTTGGATTCAAATCCAATAACAAGAACAAGTCCAAGATTAACAAGAAGAAGAAGGACCAAGAACAAGTCAAGAATGTGGCCAAGATTGTTTGCTTCAAGTGTAAAATTGAAGGGCACCATGTTAGATCTTGTCCATTGAAGAAGAAGCCTCTTAGTGAGAAGCAACAAGGGAAGCGGCCTCAAGTTCAAGGCCATGCTCAACCTCGAGTTAAAGAAAGGTCACTTTCCAAGAAAAATCAAGCTAATGCTCCCCTTGTGGAGAAATCAAGTTAGAAGAAGGTAAAGAAAAGAACTTGCTACATATGCCACGAGGAGGGTCACCTATCTTCTTCATGCACTAGTGGTAACTCATCCAACCCTATCTTAATTGAAGATGCGTATTCACTTTGCAAGGATAAGGTTGGCAATGTGTTTGCCAAATTTGTTGGCGCTCAAAGTGGTGTCAAGAAAAGAACCATTTGGGTTGCCAAACCTATTGTTTCTAACTTCTTAGGACCCAACTTGGTTGGGAACCAACAAGCCATTACTTGAACAATAGGTGTTGTTGGAGGGCATTGGAGACTTGGCTATATCATGAAGAATTAAGGGATCTTCATCAATTATATTTTCTCAAGTCAAGTCAATTGGATTCTCTTGTTTTTATCATATATCCAATGTTCCTCCTTGCGGTAACATGCACTCAACTCATCTACATTGAAAGTTACTCGCCCCTTTGCATGTGTTGGGTTTTGTACCTTGCATGTGTTTATATATGTTGTGCTTCCTACTTGCTTTATTTTGAGTAATCAAGTATGTGCATGTTTGGTTGCACACCATGTACGGTTGTTCTTGTTGAGCCTATTGCATATTGTTTGTATCTTGTTGGCTCTTGTGAGAGATTAATGGACCATCCCATTTTGGGGGAGTGATATGCTTTGCACTTCACAATCCTAAAAATGTGTGTACATGAGGAATACCACTTAGTGTTGATATTTAAAGATTATCTAGTCTCTATGTGGTATGTAATTCTCATGAGAAATTCAAATTCTATAATGTCCATAAATCATCTTGTTGGATTTTATTTGTATCTTGTGAAAATAAATGTTTTATCACATTATGGGGGAGTACTATACTTTGTGCATATTACAAACCAATATAATGTGTATATTTGAGGTTGTGTCACATAGTGTTGATATTGTAAATTATTTTACGTCTATGTGGCATGTTTGCTCAAACAAGTTCTAATTTGCCAAATTGTTTTATTGCTCTTGTTTTGGATCTTGATTGTGAGATACTTTCTTGGTAGGGTTTTCCTAAAATGTGGAATGCTACATCAAAGTTGAAAAACCATTTTCTTCAAGTTATCCTAATCATTGCTTTGCGTGATTGTTTAACTATTTGAGTATATCAAGAATATCTTCTTTAGCATGGTGTTTAATTCTTATGTTTTCCATATGCTTCTTTGTTGTGAAGATGATCTTGTATTTATGTGTAAACTATCACCGGGAAATAACTCCAAATACTTTTTGTCCTTGGACAATTGGTACTCTATCATGTGGTACATATATATTGATCATCTTTACATTGGCTATTGCTTTTAATTGCCTTATCTCTTGCCAAGAAATATATTTGTTTTAATTTCCGTTGTCCTCCTTAACTCTTGTGATTCTATTTGATTTTGTTAAACTTGTTTTGTGTTATTTCTATGTAGGTAGATGTGATGATCCCACTTGTGTGCATTTTGTATTCAAATGCAAAATCGTAAATAATGCACTAATCTTGGGGGAGCTCTCCTATATTTGTTATAACACATTCTCTATGATTATTTCAATTGGTATTGGTTATTGTTGGAAGACAAATAATTTCTTTTTGGTACTTAGTGTGCCATCTTAAAAAGTGTGGAGAGTTTGTTTGGTTTGTTTGAACCTTGCTTTCTTTGGGAGTTGGTTATCTCATTCCTTGTTATTTATTTCTTAATCTTGAAATGAGATATGTCTTTGAGCATGTGTGTTTTAGTTATGCTTTATGCTCATTGGCTTTTGCGTTGTTCACTTGGTGAACTATGGAGTCAATCTTGTGTTGATTTGATTCTTTGATATAATTTGGACAACCTTTTTTTGTCGCTTCACAATTTTGTGTGCTCGCTTGTTCTTCTTGGTGTTTTATCCAAATTGTATCTCCTTTGGGCTCTTGAAAGTCTTGTGCATGCATATTTACTAAATGTATACTTTATGGCATGGTTTGCTTTCTTTGGTCAAATATATAGAGGAAGCTCCATCAAATCCTAAATCGGCTAAGATGTGCATGAATTCAATTTCATATTTATATGCACATATTTATGTGGAGTTTGTCCTATATGTTGTAGTTTCTAACTACTTTGGACCCAATGAGTTTGGGGACCATCTTGTACTTGAACTTTGTTTTAGGTACATGGAGATATATTGGTTCTTGTCTCAATAATAAGGATGAAGTGGTGACTAAATGATAATTTGAGGCAAGCTAGGATTATTGAAGGACTCTTATCTACTAGATCCTACCATTGATATCTCGGTAACAAGTATCTTCTTCATGCATACTTTTCTAGTATCCAACCTTGTGTAGGTTGTTTCATGGCATGGAAAATCTTTATTTACAAAAGTTGTGCTTCTTGTAAAGGTCTTAATGAAACCTCTTTATTGCAAATGTGAGTAAGTTGAGATGAGTGCATATTATCGGGAACATATAAAATCATGCTCATGATTCTCCTATCCCATATGTGTCAATTTAGCAATTTTATTGCATATCAATTCCTCAAGTTTCTCACATGTGCAATATTGTTGAAAGTGTAAATTTAGTACTTTCTTTTGGTATCCATCTTGTGATACTTGTTGCTTTTCTCAAAGCATCCCAACTATCTTCTTTCCCTTGTTGATATTTGTGATGTCTTTGACTTGTTTGTGGTTGAAATTCTTCAATATACAATAAGATAAATTGAGCCTTTGGCCATGCTTTAAAAGCAAAAATCTCATTGGTATATTGCATAACTTCATTTTGGATATCATGTTCTATTCTTAGTATCTATTTTATGTGTACATGTTTCTTTCTGATAATTATCTTCGTGATGGTGTCTATTTAGAAACTTATACACATGAGAGATGATATCTCCTTATTTGATATCTTACTTGAACCTTATGTGTTGGGATGGAATGATAAGCAATATCATTCATTGAAGACCATGTGGATGCTCTATGCTCATCCTTGTATCAGTCTTATAATATGCTTAGTCATTTCTCTCACACATTCCTTTGGTTGAGCCTTTTAATATGTCGTCTATCATTTGTAGCTCAACCATTTCTTTGATGCAAGTGTCAAGCTTAATTTATTTTCTATGATCTCTTGCAAATGGTTGCGTTTTAAATGGTATTGAGGGAGTGAGGATTCCATGTTGTGCAAATTGTATTCAAATGCAAATATTCTAATTTTTGCACGTACCTTGGGGAGCTTCCTTAGTTCATTTAAAGCACCATTTTGCAGTTAGCATGGTATTTAATTTCACTTGGAATCATTTTGTTTTGAATAATATTGAGGCAGTGATGATTTCATGTTTATGCACCTTATACTTTAATCTAAATAGAATATTTTGTGCACAAACCTTGGGGAGCTTCCTCATATTATTTAGAGCACCTTTTTGGTCTAATCATAATATCTTTATTCAATTTTTTCTTTGGGTCGATTGATTGCTCTCTTCATTTGGTGAACTTTATCCATCATGTTATCTTATTTTGTTTGCCATCATTGATCCTCAATATAGTTTGATTTCCTTCAAAAATTTGCCTTTGTATATGTGCATGTGTTTTCACTCATTTATTTTGGATATGCACACCATTTTGGAGGAACTCTCACTATATTGGCCTTCTAAGCTTTTTTTCCCATTTTGGCAATGGATGCCAATGGGGGAGAAGTTTCAAGGGTTTAAAGGGAATTGGGTTTTATGCTTTGGTTTTGTTCTTAAGCATTTGCCTTGCATGCTTTGTATCGTTGTGTGTTGCTTTGCATGGTTGAGTATATAGCGGAAACTCCACCAACAATCTTGGTTGGCAATATATGCAATGAAATCAAGATCATTCACACATGCATAGATTGTGGGGGAGTTTGCTCTATATATGGTGGTTCTACTAACATCACATACTTTTGTAGTATTTGATGTTAGTACAACCATTGTGGTTCTTTGAATTCATTATATAAACCCTCTCAAAGAGATTGTCATCAATTACCAAAATGGGGGAGATTGAAAGATCATATCGAGTCCCATGTGTGGTTTTGGTAATTAATGACAATCCCTATGGACTAATGGTTGCATTGAGTTATATGTGTAGAACTTGTCCATAGACAATGCTTGAACCATTTGTTGGAATCAAGGTTGTAAGAAGAAGATTATGTGTTGACGAAGGTGTTATTCAAGAAGTGATCCAAAGATTGGTCTTAAGGGACTTGAGCTTATGTCAAGTGTGTCTTGAAGAATAATATTGAGTGAGCTCTCATGTGTATCCTCAAGACACCATCATTATGGAGAAAGAAGAATTGGCTCGAGGATTGATCAAGTCAAAGCGCAAGTTCAAGATGAGCAACTAGAAGAGAACATATGCTTGAAGCTTGCCATCTATATTGTGATCATGGATATGTGAAGATATGCTTAAAGAGAGTCTCTTCCATAGTGGAGTATGTAGGAGCAATCCGCAAGACTTCACCAAGCAAGCTCAATCAAGAAAGGTGGTCCAACTTGAGAAGATCAAGATTGTCATTATCCACCTCAAGTGGAATGCTCAAGGCAAAGGTATGATATTGATAGGGTTTCTTTCTTACCGGTCTTATGGTGTTAGTTGTGAGACCGGGTTATAGGATCGGTAGCCGTACTATCAAGAGGGGCTCTCGAGTGAGTAACTTAATCGTATCGTTCAGAGAGAGCTCAAACCTTTGCATACTTGGCATCATCTTTATTGGTTCTTATTTGGATTTTATCCATTTGAGGTTCTAGAGCTTGTGGTTATTTCCATGACAAGCTCTAGCTCATCAAAAACAGATTCCGCATGAAACTCTTCTTGCGTTTTTGGTGTTTGGAGGTTTTACCGGTTTGCCTTCGAAGAGAGTTCAAACCTTTCATCATATGGTTTTATCCTCCTTGGTTGGACTATGATATTTCTATGCATAAAGTTGTAGATCTTGTTGTTGTGATTCCAATGAGCCCAAGATCATCGAAAACGGAGTCCGGATGCTCAAGTTATTGCCGTTTTTGTTTTGGTATTTCTGCTGTTTCAGGGGGGCCGGAAATAGCCAGCCCGGGGCCGGAAATAGCCGGTCGGACCGGCTTTAGCCGGTCTGAGGGCCGGCTTTAGCCGGACTGCCCAGAATTTGGGGTGAAAACCCCTCTGTCGCAAACCGGCTATTTCTGGCCAGGGCCGGACTTTTCAGGCCGGCTATAGCCGGTGTTAAGTCCGGCTTTAGCCGGTGTGGCTGTAACGGTCAGATTTCAGAGGGGGTATAAATACCCCTTCTTCCTCCTTGGAACAACCACGAAATGGGCTTCTCTCTCCTCCATTGCTGACTTTGCAGGCTTGCCCTCCCTCCTCCATTCCTCCCATGATTCTTGCATATTTTTGAGGGAAAAGAGAGAGGAGATCTAAATCTATATTTCCACCAATCCATCTCTCCTCTAAGTGAGGGGAACATAGAGGATCTAGATCTTGAAGTTCTTTGTGTATTTCCTTTGTTCTTCCTCTCATACCTCTCCATAGTATTAGTTGCTTTGGTGAGATTTGGGGTGAGAAGGATTTGAGCACTTTGTGTGCCCTTGCCATTGCATAGGTTGCATCGGTTTGAGTTTTCCCCGGAGATTTGAGTAAGTGAAAGTTTGTGAGCTTATTACTCGTGGGTTCTTGGAACCCTAGACGGCTTTGTGGCTTTGTGGAGCCTTGGTGGCTATCCTTGGGAGCCTCCAATTAAATTGTGGATGCGTGCCCCAAGATTTGTGTAAAGGCCCGGTTCCGCCTTGAGAAACCCCTTAGTGGAAGAGTGAGCTAGGCCTTTGTGGCGCAAGCTCACACCGGAGAATAGGGTGAGGCCTTTGTGGCGTTGGTTAGGCCTTTGTGGTGATACCATACCCCTCCAACGAGACGTACTCCCTTTCAAGGGAGGAACTCGGGAATACATCATCGTCTCCGCATACCTCGGTTATTCCTATACCCGAGCTCTTTACTTATGCACTTTACATTGTGATAGCCTTCGTGCTTGAAGTCATATATCTTGCTATCACCTTGTTACTTGTATTTCTTAGCATAAGTTGTTGGTGCACATAGGTGAGCCTAGTTTATTTAGGTTTTGTGTACTTGGTAAAATAAACGCTAGTTTAATTCTGCTTTTGTTCAAGCCATTCGTAAAATTTGATATCGCCTATTCACCCCCCCTCTAGGCAACATCTGTGTCCTTTCAGTTAATAGGTTAGTTCCGGAAAATGCATAAAAATGCCACAAAGTGTAAACAAAACACGAAGCAAATGGTGTATAAATAAGCATGGAGCATCAAAAATTATAGATACATTTGAGACGCATCAATTACACACTTTGCTTAAGGCGGTAATCTGTTGCTTGCAACTTAATACCCAACGGTTGTTCATATGATATTCGGAGGGTGGATTATTAGTCATAGATGCTGTTGAATTACGGTCTATGTATTATGTTGTAATGCCCAAGTGAATCTCATAGTGATCTTCATGACATGTACGTGCATTGCTATGCATTCTTTATTTTGTCAATTGGCCAACTATAATTTATTTACCCAGCATGTTATTTATCTTTATGGAGAGACACCTCTAGTGAACTGTGGACCCCGGTCCATTCTTTTACATATATATTACCGTTTACTTTTCGTAAGCATTATTTACTTTACTGCAAACAAACATCTTTTTCCACACGATATGTTTAATCCTTTGTTTACAACAAACCAGTGAGATTGACAACCTCACTGCAAGTTGGGGCAAAGTACTTTTGTTGTGTTGTGTGTAGGTTCCACGTTGCTGCTGGCGCCGATAGTGCGTCCTGCCAAAAGCCAGTTAGCATCAACTTTCAGAAGTGGTTTTTTTTCTCCTACTAGTCGATTAAACTTTGGTTTCATAATTGAGGGAAAACTTACTGTTGTGCTCATCACACCTTCCTCTTGGGGTTCCCAACTGGTCCGTCAACACCGCACCATCACTCCTTCACCGTGCCTGAAGAGGGGGTGAACATGGACCCTAGTTTGCATCTTCGGCACGGACACCTTATATACATGTTGTTATTTTGATGCATGTCGGCCACCACATGTTGCACATATCTATCCATGTCGCTTTCTCTTATTGTGAACACCATTATTGCCTATCACAACAAGAGAATTGATTAGAACAATCGTCTCGGTTATCACAGAAAATTTCGGCATAACCTTCCCTAAAAAAGGTCATGTGGAGAGCTAGGAATTTGCTAGAATGGAAGTTAATCAACATTCTGGCAAAACATTGGCAACTCATTCTCATGCCATCACATCAACTCATTCTCATGCCATCACATCTTTCTCTCTTGTTATATACGTACCTTTTAGATCGGTATGTATGTTGACGCGTCAACCGTTCTTATAATGTTCTAGATCTAGATCTACAAGTGTGCATATATTTGGGAGAGATCTAATTTGGTAGAGGGTGAGTGCATGTGGGTAGGAAGAGATTGACTAAGATACATCAAATATTGTTGGTTAAAATAGCTAAATTGGGAGGAGAGAAGTGGGAGAATGAGTTTGGAAGTGCTTTGGCTCGAGTTGCAATAGGCAATAAGTGAGGGAGGGAGATGGGTGGTGGTGGTAGGTGAGGAAGTTGGAAGTGCTTTGACTGTAAAAACATCCCAGGTTATCCCTGGTGAATTTGAACATATGCGCTGGGGGTAAGTTTCTTATCGCCGGCGCACAGATGCCTATGCGTCGGGCGTATTTATTATCGCTGGCGCACAAGAAATTGATTTGACGGGGGTAAAAAGCGTCCGGGCAGTGGTGGGCCGAGCCCACATTATCCCTGACGCATAGCCTTAATATTCTCCGGCGGTAATTGAATTACCCCCAGCGCACAATTGTGGTATGCGCTGGCAATATTTCTTCCAAAGTGCCATCCAAGCCGTGGTGGGCCCGCCAACCATTATCGCCGGCGAACAGAGGATATATGCGCCGGTGGTATTTAAGTATCATCGGGGAATACAAAACGATGCGCCAGGGGTAATTAATTATCACCGGTGAATACAAAACGATGCGCCAGGGGTATTATTACCACCGGCGAATATATTTCTTATGCACCGGCGATAGTGATGCTGCCTATAAGCAAATCTCTACTAGTATGAAGGTAAAGATTTAGACAAACAAGGCGAAACTCGATGTGTGTTTGAGACAAAGCTTAGTATTTTGGCTAAATCTTAGTGTGTCCCTGGCCGGCCTCTCTTGGCTCCTATTTATAGGTGGCCACGTCTCGAGGAACCGATCGGGTTCTATACAGACTCTCCGTATATGGCGGTTTACATATCAATTTCCTTATTCGAATACAATACACTTCGACTTCTATCTTGGACTATGTTTCTATGAGCCTTTATCCAAATACACCTCAGGGGTACCAATGTTATGGGCCTCGGTAGTCATATCTTATGATGGTTGTATGCAAGTTGCGCAGATATGATGGAAATCTCTGAAGGTTCATTATGGGGTCTCATATAACCTCCTGTTCCATGTATAGTAGCTCCAGGTGGACCATTTGTTCATTTGTGTCCATCCAGACAATAACCACCTCCCAACGGTGCTTCCCTGATGGACAACCTATTTGCGGCCCGTTCGTTTTGACTATCGACCTTTTTTTTAATATAGCAGCTAAATTTATTGATTAGGTAGAAGAGTTTATTTACACAAGGAAAAGGAGAGGTGGAAAGAAAAATCCATAAAGGTTACAAGCCAAAAAAATATTTTATTAGGTATAACGTACACAAGCGTCCGACTTTGAATTGACAAAGCAGTGTACGTCTAAGGTTTACAAAATGCTAGAGCACCATCGCCATGCAAACCGAATTTTTTTGCTGACACGCATGTTTTTTGGCGTAATCACCTTTTTGTCGTATGTACTTGCTTAGATCCTGCTGCTGAGGATCTTGGAGTGACTGAACGGATTGCAGTTCTTGAGATGGTTTCGGCTGGTACTGATACGTTTTGGTCTGATGCGCGGCGACGCCAGGCTGTGGTTTGGCTACAAGATCGTACCAATCATATCGAGAAATCTATGGAGGGTTGCCGAAAGGCTCTTACAATGTGACATCCAGGCCTAGGGCTTAATAGGATTGACAGGATACTCATATCAACAAGGTATACCTTCTTTTTTGAAAGCTCATCTAAAAAGAACTCCAGGTTAAGCGTGATTGGCCTAGAGCGATTTGAGGATGGGTGATCGACCGGGAAGTCGTTCCCGGGTGCGCACGAGTGAGGACAAAGTGCACAAAAAAGACTAGTGTTAATCTATAGGGCCAGTCTAGAGAACCTAGAGAGCTGCCAGAGGTAACAGGCCCGAGCCACGGGGTGGTCGGGGTGTTACATTTGGTACCAGAGCCAACCCTTGTGGTAACACGGGCGTGTGCGGGTCAGGTGTGTGGATATGTGGCCCATCGTGGCACATGGGTCGGCACTGGATGCATAGATGTGTCCAAGAGGGAAAATTCCTGGACTGGGGTTGATCAACGAGGACGTCGGTCTTCTAAGGGGGTGAGTGTGTGACATCCTGGCCTAGGGCTTAATACGATTGATAGGATACTCATATCAACAAGGTATACCTTCTTTTCTAAAAGCTCATCTGAAAAGAACTCTAGGTTAAGCGTGCTTGCCCTAGAGCGATTTGAGGATGGGTGACCGACCGGGAAGTCGTTTGATACGTCTCAAACGTATCTATAATTTTTGATGCTCCATGCTTGTTTTTACACCATTTGCCTATTGTTTCGTTACACTTAGTGGTACTTTTATACATTTTCCGGAACTAACCTATTAACGAAGTGCCACAGTGCCAGTTTCCTGTTTTCTGCTGTTTTTGTGTTTCAGAAGTGATACACAGGAAATATTCTCGGAATTGGACGAAACAAGTTCCTGAAGTCATATTTTACCCGGAAGCTTCCAAACATCCGAAGGAGAGAAGGAGTAGGGCCACGTGGGCCCCACACACACAGGCGGCGCGGCCAGGGGCCTCGCCGCGCCACCCACGTGTGAGGGGGCGTGGGACCCCCTCTGACATCGCCCTTTCACCTATAAGTACCCCCCGACGAGAAAAACCTAAGGCCCCGATCAGTTTTCCAGAATACATCGTGATCCGCCGCCGCCGTCGACCCAAAGATCGGTAGGGTCCAGAAGCTCTTCCCGGCACCCTGCCGGAGAGGGGAATCGCCACCGGAGGTCTTCTTCATCGCCATGCTTGCCTCCGGAGCGATGAGTGAGTAGTCTACCTTGGACTATGGGTCCATAGCAGTAGCTAGATGGTTGTCTTCTCCACCATGTGCTTCATGTTTAGATCTCATGAGCTGCCCTACATGATTGAGATCACCGTTATGTAATTCTATGATGTTGGTTTGTTGGGATCCGATGAATATTGGTGTTTATGATTAAGTTGTTGTACTGAATTATATCTTTTGTTATCTCTATGTTGTTTATGATCTTGCATGCTCTCCGTTGTTAGTGGCTATCTTGGCCGAGTAGTTGCTAGTGACTCCAAGAGGGGGTATTTATGCTCGATAGTGGGTTCATGTCTCTATTTCACCTGGGGGAGTGACAGAAATCTCTAAGGTCGTAGATGTGCTGTTGCTACTAGGGAGAAAACAACATTCATATGCTCAAGGGCATATGCTTTGTTTACATTACACACTTTGCTTAATGCAATTATCTGTTGTTCGCAACTTAATACTTTTGGGGTGTTCGGATTGATATCCCCGGGGGTGGATTATTAGTCATAGATGCAGTTGGATGGCGGTCTATGTATTTTGTTGTAATGCCCAGAGTAAATCTCATAGTGATCTTCTTGACATATCACGTTATCTTTATTCTATCAATTGCCCAACTGTAATTTGTTTACCCAGCATGTTATTTATCTATGGAGAGACACCACTAGTGAACTGTGGACCCCGGTCCTATTTTAATCATATTGCAATCACCTGTTTACTTTACTCGCATATTACTACTGTTTTCCACTCGATACACTCATAACCTTTGTTTCAAGCAAACCGGTGAGATTGACAACCTCATCGCAAGTTGGGGACAAAGTATTTGTTTGTGTGCGTGCAGGTTCCACAAACACCTTCAGTCATCACCGTCTCTCTTCTTCAAGAACGATATTAAACCTTGGTTTCTTAACTGAGGGAAAACTAGCCGCTGCACTCATCATACCTTCCTCTTGGGGTTCCCAACGGGCTGGTCATTCACCACGCACAAGGACTGTCTGTTGCCACATTCACCTGAAGCATCAGCTACTTTTCTGGCGCCGTTGCCGGGGAGCGAAGAAGAATAATCTCCCTCGTCAACTGGTCGCCATCAATTACTTTTCTGGCGCCGTTGCTGGGGAAGAGAGAAGACTTCTGCGAGGGGAGTTCTTCGCACACACATTCTTTACTTTGTTATTTGTTTTGCTTTACTTTATTTTATTTTACCTGCATTGCTTTTTATATCAAAAACCCAAAAAAATTTAGAATCCTTGGTAGCTATTTTTACTTGTTTACTTTCGTTTTGCTGAAATGGCCAATCCTGAAAACACCAAGTTGTGTGACTTTGCTAGCACGAACAATAGTGATTTTATCTGCACTCCTATTGCACCAACTGTTCCTGCTACCACCTTTTATGAGATCAAGCCTGCTTTATTGAACCTTGTTATGAAAGAGCAATTTTCTGGTGCTAGTACTGAAGATGCTGCAGCTCATCTCAACAATTTTGTTGAGCTTTG
This sequence comes from Dactylis glomerata, assembly GCA_007115705.1. Lineage (NCBI taxonomy): Eukaryota > Viridiplantae > Streptophyta > Magnoliopsida > Poales > Poaceae > Dactylis > Dactylis glomerata. The sequence goes on from QXEO01000220.1 coordinate 16,582,347, forward strand.
TGAGATGCAGAAATATAAGGATGTTGATAGTGATATTATTAAGCTCAAGTTGTTTCCTTTTTCTTTGAGAGGAAAGGCTAAAGATTGGTTGTTGTCTTTGACTAAGAATAGTATTGATTCATGGGCTAAGTGTTAGGATGCTTTTATTGGTAGATATTATCCTCCTGCTAAGATTATATCGTTGCGTAGCAATATTATGAAGTTTACTCAGTTTGATAATGAACATGTTGCTCAAGCTTGGGAAAGAATGAAATCTATGGTAAAGAATTGCCCCACTCATGGACTGACTACTTGGATGATTATCCAAACTTTTTATGCAGGACTGAATTTTTCTTCAAGGAACCTACTTGATTCAGCTGCTGGAGGCACTTTTATGTCCCTTACCTTGGGCGCCGCATCAAAGCTACTCGACAACATGATGGTAAATTATTCTGAATGGCACACCGAGAGAGCTCCACAAGGTAAGAAGGTAAATTCTGTTGAGGAAACCTCTTCCTTGAGTGATAAGATTGATACCATTATGGCTATGCTTGCTAATGATAGGACTCATGTTGATCCTAATAATGTTCCTTTGGCCTCTCTGGTTGCTCAAGAAGAGCAAGTTGATGTGAATTTCATTAGAAATAACAATTTTAATAACAATGCTTATAGGAACAATTTTGCTAGTAACAATTATAGGCCGTATCCTTCTACCAATGGTAATGGTTATGGTAACTCTTATGGTAATTCCTACAACAACACTAGGGCCGCGCCCTCCGAGCTTGAGGTAATGCTCAAGGACTTCATCGGTAAACAAACTGCTTTTAACAAGTCTGTTGAGGAAAAGTTAGGCAAAATTGATATTCTTGCTTCTAAAGTTGATAGCCTTGCTCATGATGTTGAACTTCTGAAACTAAAAGTGTTTCCTAATGATGTGAATGTGAGCAATATTGTTGCTGCCGCTAATGCTACCCAAGTTGGAATTGATAAAAATATTAGATTATTAGCGGAATTGCATGCCAGGTGGGAAAGAGAAGATGAGATGGCTAGAGAGATGAAGGTATGTACTATTACTACCTCTAATGATGTTGCTCCTACTGATAACAATCCTCTTACTTTGATTGGTGTAGAGAAAACTCCCACTCCTTGTGTTAAAAAGTCTAAAACTGCCAAAACTTTTTCTCAAAAGAGTGCTGAAATTTTTCGGAGTGTGGGAGATGATAGCTCTATTTCTTTTAATGATTTTGATGTTGATGGCTGCAATATATCTGAAGTTATTTTGTTCTTGCAAAAGCTTGCTTTGACTCCCGATGCTAGTTCTTTAAATATTGCTTTTACTAAGCATCTTACCAATGCTCTCATAAAGATTAGGGATGAAAAGTTGAAGCAAAAAGCCTCTGTTCCCAAGAAGTTAGAAGATGGTTGGGAACCCATCATTGATATGCATGTTAATGGTTATGATTGCCATGCTTTATGTGATCTAGGTGCTAGTATTTCTATCATGCCTAGAAAGATTTATGATATGCTTGATTTACCACCGCTTGAAAAATGTTATTTTGATGTTCCTATTACTGATGTTGCTAAGAAGAAACCTTTGGGAAGGATTAATGATGTTCTTATTGTGGTTAACAATAACCTTGTTCCCGTTGATTTTCTTGTTATGGACGTTGAATGCCATGCTTCATGTCCTATTATTTTGGGAAGACCTTTTCTTCGAACAGTAGGTGCTATTATTGATATGAGGGAAGGCACTATCAAGTATCAATTCCCACTAAAGAAAGGTATGGAACACTTCCCTAGGAAAAGAAAGAAATTACTTTTTGACTCTATTCTTAGAGCAAATTATGAGCTTGATGCTTCATCACTTGATATTACTTGATTCGCAATTTTCTGCGCCTAGCTCAAAGGCATTAAAGAAAAGCACTCTTGGGAGATAACCCATTATTTACTTTTCAGTACTTTTTCCTCTATTTGAGTCTTGGAAGTCATTACTACTGTAATGACTGCTCCTTATCTTGTTTATTTCGTTTTTGTGCCAAGAGAAGCCTCTAATTTGAGTGAGGTAAAGATTTGGGGTTATTGCTGTCCTGAAACTGTTTTCGGTGCTGCACCGTAAAAATTCGTGAAAATTCTCTGTTTATCTTTTGGACCTGCGATTTCTTGTGCATATGCCCCAGGTTATATCCAAACTTTTCTTAGTTGAACACTTTTTGATTTGAGCAACGGAAAATCCCTCAAAAATTCGTCCATTATCAGCTGTCCAGTTTTGACAGATTTCTGCCAATATTTGTTTTTGCCACTTTATCGCTTTCTTTTGAGTTCTTTTTGATCATGGAACTCTTGTGGAAGTTGCTACAGTAGTATATACTTTATATGTGGTGGTTTTGGGTTGAAACCTGAAGCTAAAAGAGGTTGAATATATTTTATGCTTACACTAATGTTGCTAATAGAATTGTGTTTAGTTTTGTATGAAGGAAGTTTTCAAGTGTAGGGATTGGAGAATGATGAGATGAGTTGAAGAATGGAAAAACGCTCAAGCTTGGGGATGCCCATGCATCACCCCAAGAAATATCCAAGAAGTACAAGCGTCAAAGCTTGGGGATGCCCCCGAGGCACCCCTTCTTCATCGGCAAAAATCAAGTCACCTTTCAAAACACTATATTTTTATTGCTTAATGCACTATGTGTTTTTCTTGGAGCGTCAGTTGTTTTAGTTTTCTTAGTTTGTTTAGTTTGTTTGTTTGCTGCAATAAATGGTTGGACCCCAACAAATTTCCTTTGGAGGAGATGTACTCGTTTTCATTTGCAAAGAATGCTCTAGTTTTCACTCTTATTAAAAATTGAGCATTCTACTTTTTCTGCTACTGCTTTTGGTTTTCGTTTTCGCCTTGATTTGCGTTCAGATCTTGTCATATCTTTTCATCAAGGTGTATTTTTGCCTCTGGTCTTTATTGGTTTTCATCAAAAGAGGTGTTTATAAAAATTTCAAATGGTGTTGGAAAAGAGAAAAAGCTTTGTGCAAAATAGTGGTACAAGAAGGAGCTTGTGTAGACTGCGGCTTAGGCTTTTTCATGTCATGCTTGATGTCTTTTTGATAGTATGCTTAGTGGTTTTGCTGTAGCATGACTTGTCTCAAATAACTGAGATTGCTTAATGAGCCTTTGAAAAAATCATGCGTTGTTTTTATTGTATGGAAGCATTATTTTGGTTTTCTCCTTGATGCTTTATTTGGGTTGACTTGGCGCATGCTCACACATGTTAGACTCTTACAAAGTCGCCATTAGCCTTCATGATCATTTAGTTTTTGACTTTTGATGCCATCGTATGCTTCTTTTAATGTCGCTTTGTCGCTTTGCATGATTATGGCCATTATTGCTCTCTTAGTTGGTCGCTCCCAGTCTTTTGCTAGCCCTCACCTTGTACTGAGTATGAGCTCTACTCGTGCATCCAACTCCTAAAAGCCAAGTTTTCCAAAGTGTCCACCATACATACCTACTAGCAATTTGCTATTCCTAGTAAATTTGACTTGCTTTTATTTTCTCTTCAAATTAAACTCTTACCAGTGTTATGCGAAACTCGGTTAGTAAAGCTCTCACGAACCGGAAGGCACACTTTACTTTTTCCAGTTCTTAAAAATTTGACATTGTGGTCTTTTATGTTGAGTTGTTATGCTTGCAAGTTGTAAGTTGGATTCTAGCCCAGCCATGCTGTCATGGGGCAAGCTTTCAACATTGCACTTCTTATTTGAGTTGATATCGTGATCTTTTGTTTATGGATGCCCGCTGTGTGAAATGAATTGGGAATCTTGTGAGGATCATGGAGTTTTTATATGTGTTAGGGAAACGCCGGGCCGCCAATCTAAGCCATGCATAATTCATGGTGGAAATTTGCAGCATACCCATGGTGAACATTCGACGACGCATCTCACAATAAAAAGCTAAACAATATAGCAAATAAAAGAGATGTCGAGGTGTTCATTGTCTGCTTGTCCTGTCATTTTGGTGTGGGCTTGTTCCATGTCATCGGGCACGGAGGTACCCCATTGGCGGTTCTCAATGATATGCATATACTTACAATGACAAGAGCCTTGCTTGGGACTCCAAGTAAATTAGCATGGTTTGGGTACTCGTATTCACGGGACACGAGGTTTTCAACTTATGATTTGTCAAGCATATGCATCATAATTGTTCTCGCATTAACTTTAACCATTCAAGATGCTTATGATGGGGGCAATGAGAGCTCAAAGCCGGTAAGTACCATAATTTTTGAAGGTTATAAAACTTGGAATCACTGCTTCCCTCTGCGAAGGGCCTTTCTTATACTTTTATGTTGAGTCACCACCTTCTTTCTTTATGCACCATTAAGAGAGCATAGTTGTCATTCTTAGTGTGATATGCATTGTCCCAAGGTTCATTGATTGACTCATGTTGTTGGTCTCACTTGTTCTTAAATTATTTGTATCTAGTCGCCCTCTTAAACTTTGAGGTGTCCTATGCATTTATGTTTTGCTCTCTTTGAAGGACAAGCTGAAAACCTTTTGTATGTTTTTCCTTATGATTTGAACACACGTTTGACTTTCATTGTTTCATTATCATGATCTTTTGTTTGTGTTCATTTGCATGTTTACAACATGGTTGCTAAGTTCTTATTGTCATGATTATATCTTCATGCCCATGTTTTAAGTTCTATTGATCCCAGCTCACCAATGCTTACATATATGATCAAGATTGTGTAGGTGCATGTCACCTCAAAAATTATTTTTTTGTTATCACTTACCTACTCGAGGACGAGCAGGAGTTAAGCTTGGGGATGCTTGATACGTCTCAAACGTATCTATAATTTTTTATGCTCCATGCTTGTTTTTACACCATTTGCCTATTGTTTCGTTACACTTAGTGGTACTTTTATACATTTTCCGGAACTAACCTATTAACGAAGTGCCACAGTGCCAGTTTCCTGTTTTCTGCTGTTTTTGTGTTTCAGAAGTGATACACGGGAAATATTCTCGGAATTGGACGAAACAAGTTCCTGAAGTCATATTTTACCCGGAAGCTTCCAAACATCCGAAGGAGAGAAGGAGTAGGGCCACGTGGGCCCCACACACACAGGCGGCGCGGCCAGGGGCCTCGCCGCGCCACCCACGTGTGAGGGGGCGTGGGACCCCCTCTGACATCGCCCTTTCGCCTATAAGTACCCCCCGACGAGAAAAACCTAAAGCCCCGATCAGTTTTCCAGAATACATCGCGATCCGCCGCCGCCGTCGACCCAAAGATCGGGAGGGTCCAGAAGCTCTTCCCGGCACCCTGCCGGAGAGGGGAATCGCCACCGGAGGTCTTCTTCATCGCCATGCTTGCCTCCGGAGCGATGAGTGAGTAGTCTACCTTGGACTATGGGTCCATAGCAGTAGCTAGATGGTTGTCTTCTCCACCATGTGCTTCATGTTTAGATCTCATGAGCTGCCCAACATGATTGAGATCACCGTTATGTAATTCTATGATGTTGGTTTGTTGGGATCCGATGAATATTGGTGTTTATGATTAAGTTGCTGTACTGAATTATATCTTTTGTTATCTCTATGTTGTTTATGATCTTGCATGCTCTCCGTTGTTAGTGGCTATCTTGGCCGAGTAGTTGCTAGTGACTCCAAGAGGGGGTATTTATGCTCGATAGTGGGTTCATATCTCTATTTCACCTGGGGGAGTGACAGAAACCTCTAAGGTGGTAGATGTGCTGTTGCTACTAGGGAGAAAACAACATTCATATGCTCAAGGGCATATGCTTTGTTTACATTACACACTTTGCTTAATGCAATTATCTGTTGTTCGCAACTTAATACTTTTGGGGTGTTCGGATTGATATCCCCGGGGGTGGATTATTAGTCATAGATGCAGTTGGATGGCGGTCTATGTATTTTGTTGTAATGCCCAGAGTAAATCTCATAGTGATCTTCTTGACATATCACGTTATCTTTATTCTATCAATTGCCCAACTGTAATTTGTTTACCCAACATGTTATTTATCTATGGAGAGACACCACTAGTGAACTGTGGACCCCGGTCCTATTTTAATCATATTGCAATCACCTGTTTACTTTACTCGCATATTACTACTGTTTTCCACTCGATAAACTCATAACCTTTGTTTCAAGCAAACCGGTGAGATTGACAACCTCATCGCAAGTTGGGGACAAAGTATTTGTTTGTGTGTGTGCAGGTTCCACAAACACCTTCAGTCGTCACCGTCTCTCTTCTTCAAGAATGATATTAAACCTTGGTTTCTTAACTGAGGGAAAACTAGCCGCTGCACTCATCATACCTTCCTCTTGGGGTTCCCAACGGGCTGGTCATTCACCACGCACAAGGACTGTCTGTTGCCACATTCACCTGAAGCATCATCGTTCCCGGGTGCGCACGAGTGAGGACAAAGTGCACAGAAAAGACTAGTGTTGACCTGTGGGGCCAGTATAGAGATCCTAGAGAGCTGCCAGGGGTAACAGGCCCGAGCCACGGGGTGGTCGGGGTGTTACATACGACCATCTAGTTGATTATGCTCCCAAGAAATCCGCCTCCCGAGAATTTTTGCCAACTGCTTGATGCTTTTAAATCTAGAAAACATGTTCATTGCTTGGTGATACTTCAACTTGTGGTTGGAGCTCAATTTGCTCTTACTTGGTTGCGCAAGTGGAAGCCGCAAACTAGTTTTGAGACCATGTCGAAAGGATTCCCCCTTCATAAATCCAAGGGAGTTTTCTTGAAAAGGCACCTGGATGTGACTCTAGAGCCTGCGAAGAGGATGATTAATCGGTTGCTAGAAGCGGATGCTGGGTACTTTGAAGAACACCATTACTTGGATCCAGTTCTTTCAGGCCATGTGAGTGAACTGAAGATTGCCTAAGATATGAGCAAATTTGCATGTATAATGTAATTTGCAATTTTTTGAGTTATATTTTCACGTGAGATTCCTTCGTTAGCATGATGCCTTTGTGGCTGTACCGGCTACTCGACTCAAAACATATTTTTGTGCGTTTAACGCAGTTGTGTGTTTACCGCAGCTGTTATTTGTGGTTGTTGTATATACATGGGCTTGAGCCCTCGAGCATAAATATGAGGTAGCTGAAGAAAGGGTATGAATGACTTAGCTTTTATTTATATGCCGAATGTAAAGACACATGTGGGTGGCCCAAAGAACCCGACCGATGGCCTGTGTTCTGGTTCAGAAGGCCTTTCACCCTATAACTTATGGCTGAATAGCCTTATTTAACTAACTCAAAGTTTTTGGCTAAAAAGCCTTTACTTAATAATAAAATTGCACCTAAGTGGTAGGAGTCCCAGACTCATTTGCTGTAGAATTGTAAACATCCTCTATATGGGCCCAAATTTTCTTTGCCTCCGACATAGCGCCGAAGGCTTTGTCTGGCGGAGATTGGCCTGTGCCGGATGATGCATTGCATGTCGTTCCTTCCTTTGATCCTCCGAATTCGGCTATCACGCTGAATGTTTGCGCCATTTTGTGAAATTCCTTGTCGCATATGTCAGAGAGCTCGAAGCTTCCTTTGACTGTAATTATTCCGTTGGGTCCTCGCATCTTGAGTACTAGTTACATGTAGTGAGGCACCGCCATGAAACGCAAAAACGCGGGTCGTCTGAGGATCACATGATGTTGAGATGGCCAGTCCATGACTTTAAACTCCAGCTGTTCTTGTCTGAAATTGCAACGGTTGCCAAAGCAAACATCGAGTGCATATTCGACCCAGTGGCTAATTGGCGCTTCTAGGGACGATTCCATGGAAAGAGCAATCTGTCGGTTTCAGAAATTCTAGCGAGATATGCATTGCCTTGAGGGTTTTTTTGCATAGATTAGCTTTATTCCGCTTCCTGCGTCCATGAATACTCTGTCTATGTCATATCCGCCAATCTGTGCTTTGAGAACCAAGGGCGCATTTCCTGGCTGAGGCACTGTTATCGGGCAATATTCCCTGCTAAACTCTATTGGCTGCTCGGAACAGTGAAGATACTCTATATACACTGGAGGAGATGTTATTGCCAGGTTGACTTGCTGAGATATGCTCTCTACTCTTTATTGGACTTTGGGATGGGTTGTATCATTGTGGCGATGTTCCCTTTTGACGGGATGTGACCTCTGTCGTTTCATTACCCTGGTTCTATTGTCCTTGTACTTGTGTGGCTCCGTTCGCTGGTGGTGGATGTGGTAATGGCGCATTGTTTGCTGTTATCCCAGGGTTCCTGCGTACCCTCGATTTCTTGCCTCTATTTACTTCAGTCATGCTGCCTCTTGCAACTTGATGAAGGTTTGGCAGTATTTCATCGTGTGATTCGAGACTCTTTTCCCATCGACATAATTATAATGCATATGGCATGGTCCGTTGAGCATATCCTCGGGTGACTGGTTATAATCTCTTGAAGTTATTGGCCTAAATTGCCTGTTGTTACCCCAATCGTCTGTATTGTCGTAACGGTATCCACTGTTTCGGTGCTCTTCTCCTTGATTGTTGTTTTCCATGTATCCTGCGGCTACTTGGCTGTGAGAGGTGTAATTATCATAGTTGCAAGATCTGTGTCTCTGGTTGCTGTACTGGTGGGACCTGTCATCTTCGGGTGATCTTTGGTTGCTGTACTGGTTACTTATTGTCCCAGGGTTCCTGCGTACCCTTGATTTCTTGCCTCTACTTGCTTCAATCCTACTGCCTCCTGCAACTTGATGAAGGTTTGGCAGTCTTTCATCATGTGATTCGAGACTCTTTTCCTGTCGATATAAGGATAATGCATATGGCATGGTCCGTTGAGCATATCCTTGGGTGACTGGTTATAATCTCTCGAAGTTCTTGGCCTGAATTGCCTGTTGTTACCCGAATCGTCTGTATTGCCGTAACGATATCCACTATTTTGGCGCTCTTCTCCTTGATTTCTGTTTTCCCTGTATCATGCAAATACTTGGCTGTGAGAGATGTAGTTGTCGTAGTTGCGAGATCTATGTCTCTGGTTGCTGTACTGGTGGGACCTGTCATCTTTGGGTGATCTCTGGTTGTTGTACTGGTTACTTATTGTCCCAGGGTTCCTGCGTACCCTTGATTTCTTGCCTCTGCTTGCTTCAATTCTACTACATCCTGCAACTTGATGAAGGTTTGGCAGTCTTCCATCATGTGATTCGAGACTCTTTTCCCGTTGACATATGTATAATGCATATGGCATGGTCCGTTGAGCATATCCTCGGGCGACTGGTTATAATCTCTCAAAGTTCTTGGCCTGAATTGCCTGTTGTTACCCAAATTGTCTATATTGTCGTAACGGTATCCACTATTTCGGCGCTCTTCTCATCGATTGTTGTTTTCCCTGTATCTCGCGGCTACTTGGCTATGAGAGATGTAATTGTCATAGTTGCGAGATCTATGTCTCTGGTTGTTGTACTAGTGGGACATGTCATCTTCGGATGATCTCGTTCTTTTATTGTGATAGGCGTCTTCACCATCTACAAAATTGTGGCCAAAGTCCATGAGTCCCGAGACTGTCTTTGTCCTGATGCGGCCCATCTCTATGATGAAATCCGAATGACAAAGTCTGACTATAAAAGCATTGATTGCTCGCTCGTCGGAGATGTCCTTTGCTTAATTTTTATGATGCTCCAGCGTTGTATGTATGAACGGAGTGATTCATTGTACTTCTGGGTACATGCCTTGACTTCTTCGAGTGAAGCCAGCCTTTTGTAGGTTGATCTGATGTTGCTTGTGAACTACTTGGTGGGCTCATCTCAACTTCCATTGTCCCTTTGGCAACTTTTGTTAACCAGGACCGTGCTGCGTGATACGTCTCAAACGTATCTATAATTTTTGATGCTCCATGCTTGTTTTACACCAATTTCTTTGTGTTTTATTTACACTTCGTGGTATTTTTATGCATTTTCTGGAACTACCTATTAATGAGATGCCACAGTGCCAGTTCCCTGTTTTCTGTTGTTTTGTGTTTCAGAAAAGTTACACAGGAAATATTCTCGGAAATGGACGAAACGAAAGCCAAAGTTCATATTTACCTGACACAAAGACGGAGTCCAAAGGAGAGATGGAGGGGGGCCAGAGGGCAGCCGCACCATAGGGTGGCACAGGCCACCCCCTGGCCGCACCACCAGGCCGTGTGGACCCCTGGTCCACCCCCCTGATATCGCCCTTCCGCCTATAAATTCCATTCGATGGGAAAACCCTAAGGGAATGAACACTTTTTCATGAAACATATTGCAAGCCGCCACCGTCATTGTCCCGGGATCGGGAGGGTCCAGAAGCTCTTCCTGACACCTTGTCGGAGAGGAGAATCATCACCGGAGGCCATCTTCATCACCATGCCAGCCTCCGGAGTGATGCGTGAGTAGTCTACCTTGGACTACGGGTCCATAGCAGTAGCTAGATGGTTTTCTTCTCCTCTATGTGCTTCATGTTTAGATCTTGTGAGCTGCCTATCATAATCAAGATCATCTTTATGTAATTCTACATGTTGTGTTTGTTGGGATCCGATGAATATTGAGTACTATGTTAAGTTGATTGTTGATTTATCATGTCTATGTTATTTTTGATCTTTCATGCTCTCCGTTGCTAGTAGATATCTTAGCCAATTAGATGCTAGTGACTCCAAGAGGGAGTATTTATGCTCGATAGTGGGTTTATGCCTCTAGTAATCTAGGAGAGTGACAATAACTCCTAAGGTTGTAGATGTGCTATTGCTACTAGGGAGAAAACAACAATCTTTTGTTCAAGGATATTTGTATTGTTTACATTACACACTTTACTTAAGGCGATAATCTGTTGCTTACAACTTAATACCCAACGGTTGTTCAGATGATATCCGGTGGGTGGATTATTAGTCATAGATGCAGTTGAATTACGGTCTATGTAATATGTTGTAGGGATTTCTATTTTCGTGCCCTCAGGTCGTTAGTTGTACTCAGTTTTCCCCAGCTCGTTAGTTTTTCCTCAGTTTTCCCCAAGCCGTTGTCTGAAACCCTCAGAAGGAGCTCGGACGGAGGATTCCCGTTTAGTTGACCGTTTTCGTGCTGATGTGTGGGGCCGTGTCGTGTGGGGCCGCGTCGCGTGGGGCTGGTAGAAAGGGACCGCATGGGACAGGACGAGACCGCGTTTGGTTGTACGTGAGAGCTCGGTTCTGTCTCTCTCGGGCCAAATTGGCATTGCCTTTTCAGAGCGCCTTTTCCCCTCTCTCTCTGTAACAGTTCTCTTTCTTTTCACCAAATTAGTATCAAATCTAGAGAATCTTCTATTCCTGTCTTTATTCAATGATTGTTGCCTTTTGGCCCTCGTTTTTTGCCCAATATGGTAACAAATCTAGTAGCAAATCTAGAAGCTAGTATAGGATAAATTCACAGCAGCATAATAAATCTAGAAAACTAAGTATAATACATAAACTGCATACAGCAGCCAAAAGCAGCCAATACATCCTCCAATCCGTTCTTCATTCATCATATATATATTCATCGCTCCATTTTCTGGTTCGAAAGAAATATTCATTGAACTCCTTCCGTCTGCAGTGTGCAGCCAATACATCCTCCAAACGGTATGGCCTTTGTTCATCTTTCAGACTGTACTTTTCTAATCTATCCACACGTAGTGGCCACTCATCCCAGGCGTTCATATCATCAAAGTACTCTCTAATACAATCCAAATCCGCGTAGTAGATGCAGCCAGGTCAAAGTGTCGGGTGCACTCTGGTGTCGACGGAGATACACCGGACATGATGGACGAAGAAGGCACGACTACCAATGTTACTGATGGCATAGAGAGAGCGGCTCTCAGTGTCCACACGGTACACCACTGTTTGACCTTCCTCCAAACGACCGCCCAACAACACAAGCAGCAGATCACCATCCGACTTCACAAGGTAGAACTTGTCATTTCCAAGTTCTGGAAATGAAAATAGTGTCTCCATGTTGATATTGCTCGCGCCCTGCTCCAACTGGACATTGTTAGTGCACACTAATGTTCCGAACTCAAAATTGTTCACAGCTAGTGCATAGAATTCACCATTGAACGTGGTAATGCAACGCATAGAATGGTGCTCGATCAAAAATCTTCCTTCTCCCTAGTTGGAGTGCTCTCATCGACCCAAGAAATTTCCGCCGGGTAATATATGGAAACGAAGAGCATAGTCGGGGACTTCATTACAGTGACTGACTCCAGAATAACAGATGGCATCTGCGCCTCAAATATAGTGTTCGATATCTTTGTGAGTGGGTTCAGAAGTCGTATCTTGTGCGGCTGGTTCTTTTGGGCAAGCAGGATGACGCCACGGCAAAAGCTGACGAAGTAGTATCTAAAATATATGGGATTGATGAAGATAACATTCAGCACTAAGATGTTTACGATTGAAAATAAAAGGATTAACTCTATAGATATGGAGGAATTTGAACCTTGCATGAACTTCCGTTAGATCGATGGTGACGTAGCGGGATGTGCGGAGGTGGAGGAAGGAGAACTCAGCGGCGCGTGGAAGGGCGTGCTCTACCATGATCCATTCGTGCAGGTGCACGTCGGGCTCAGGTAAATCTGAGCGCAAATTAGTACAAACTTGCCTCAAAGCAGAGTAGGTGTCCACGTACTCCTCGTTCGCCAGTAAGCAGGCGCCGATCTTGTGAAGTGGTCTGTCAGCCCTGAGAGAGGCCCAGTTCACGGAGGCGCCGCGCTTGGATGCGCCGCCCTCGGAGGCGACGGGCTCGGCGGCGACGGCCTCGGATGCGACGGCCTCGGCGGCGACGGGCTCGGATGCGACGGGCTCGGAGGCGACGGGCTTGGGGGCGACGGCCGCCGGCACATTCTTCTTCTCCATCGCCGGCAGGGGAGGGCGTGTAGGGCGGCTGGGGTTTTTTGGAGAAGGTGATGGGATGTGAGAGGCGTGGTTGCGTGCGTGAGTTATAATGACTGTGTGCAGAGGGAGGGAGAGAGGGGCTCTGTACTGGCAAAGTGACGGTTCGTCTCAGCAGTTGACGTTTGGTCTCAACACGCGCACCGCGCGGCTAACCGCTGCTCACCGCGACACGCGTCCGTGGGACTGCACGTCAGCACCGTTACGTGTACTCAGTTCTACCCTCGAGTCTTGCACTGGAAAAATATCTGTACTCAGTTTTCCCCTCGAGTACTAATACTGGCTAGTGCAATATACTCAGTTTTACCCTCAAGTGGCTGGTCAACAGAGAGTCAACAGATGGGATTAAGCCATCTAATTGAGTTATTTCATGTGCAAAAAAATTCAAAAAAATAAAATCATAGTGCCTCCTACTCATGGAGTCTTGTTACGCGACCTGCCACGTAGGAAATCATAACAATCATATATAAATCAAGTTTTCACACAAATGGCCACTTCAGAAATCACTAGTAGCTATGAAGGTTCATGGCTTTCCACTCAAACCCCTTCTCAAAACATCTATACCCAAAACATAGTTTGTCTGAATAAGGCCATAATTTTTACACTCATGTATATTTGAATTGCTAATACTTTGAGGTAGGCCAACCTGGGTTTCATTGTACAAAACATGTATTTTTCTTTTTCTAAATCTCTTATTTGAATTCCTTAGCATGTTTACTATTTACTTGCCCTTGTATCATTGATACTACTCAGTTTTACCCTCTCCCTTCTCACAGAAGCCCAAACTTTGCCTGATTGGTCGAGCTGTTGTCACACGGATTGTGCCCACCTACCGTCGATCCTATGATCTAACGGGCAGGATCGTGCCACCCTCTCTCTATCTGTCGGTGGCAAACTACTACCCCTCTATGTATGCTAAATGACGAGTTTGCCACCGGATTCAACAAGTTGGGTAATCACGAATTTCTTGTAGGCATTACTTTTCACGGTAAAATGATAAACTATCGAATTTCCATTTCTTGTAGGCTTTACTTTTCACGGTAAAATAATGAACTATCACGAATTTCCATTTCTTTTAGGCATTACTTTTCACGGTAAAATGATAAACTATCACGAATTTTCATTTCTTGTAGGTATTACTTTTCACGTTGAAATGATAAACTATCACGAATTTCCATTTCTTGTAGGCTTTACTTTTCACGTTAAATGATAAACTATCACGAATTTCCATTTCTTTTAGGCATTACTTTTCACGTTAAATGATGAACTATCACGAATTTCCATTTCTTTTAGGCATTACTTTTCACGGTAAAATGATAAACTATCACGAATTTCCATTTCTTGTAGGCATTACTTTTCACGTTGAAATGATAAATTTTCACGAATTTCCATTTCTTTTGGGCATTACTTTTTTATTGAGATATAAACCACCCCCACAACGGTCATCTCCTCCTTAATTTATTGTGTAAACCCCACAACGGTCATCTCTACCTTAATTTATGGTGTAAACCCCACAACGGTCATCTCTCCCTTATAAACCCCCACAACGGCCATCCCTCATATCAATAGGTTCTGCCTCTCTCTTCTTCGTTTCTGCCTCTCTCTTCTTTGTTCACATACACTTGATCCATTGCCATGGCTTCCACGTCTCGGACGCTGACCGGAAGGGGAAGGGGAAGGGGAAGGGGAAGGGGAAGGGGAAGGGGAAGGGGAAGGGGCGGCCGGGGTGGTGGATCATCATCATTGCCACCACCACCGTCAACACTGCCATTGATCATAGAGGAGTTCTTCATCACCATCTATGAAGACCCTTTGGCCAAGAAGGTACGTACGCGTTCCCACATATATGATGCATGTGATTAATTATGTGCATGTTCTAAAAAACCTTTAATTTCAAACGATCGGCGCTCGATCTCTTTGCAGGCACTCCCACAAAAGTTTGCGGACTATCTTGATGGCCAGGAGCCCGCAAAGGTGTATCTGCGAGCAGCTGACTGTGGTCCTCGTCTCTGGACCGTGGAGGTCCTATTTGACGGACAAGGCCGGATGTACCTCGACAAGGGCTGGGAGAATTTCGCCATCGCGCACGGTGTGGATTTCAGCTGCTTCCTACACTTCAAATATGAAGGCGATTATGTGCTCACAGTGAAGGTGTTCGACGGAACAACGTGCAGGAAGTACTACTACATGGACGACAAAGATACTGACGATGAAAGCGATGACGACGTGAAGCCATGCATCTAAGGGGATTATGACCAAGAATATATATGTAGCTTCATATGCATCGATTTATAGATCTAGCTATTTTCTATATATTATGCATGTAAAAATAATAGGGAATCGCAATTTCCACTATGATTCGAGCACCATAGCCTCCAAACGATGCCGATGCCGATATCGGCATGGTCAGAATGGCTATGCATGCTCGCCGCCACTGCTAGGTCACCGTCGGGATGCACCCTCAATCCCATCCCCTCATTCGATCACTGACACACCAGAGATACCGCCGAGGCCAATGACGAACGTACATGCTGATGCCAATGCCGAACATGCACGTCGTTGTGGGCACGGCCACGCCGCCCCACTATGCTGGACGCCACAGACCACCGCGAGGTCTTTCCCTTCGCCACCACACTCCCCTAGCACCTATCTATACACGCCAGAAAGGAGAGACACTAGTTTTCTCTACATTGCTCGCGTTCGTGTCCGACACCGTCAGTCAAAGTGTTGAGGTCGTCGTCGATGTCCTCGACCATTTCTTCTCTTCTTTGCATGGTTAAACGCGTCTAGTTCATATCTATCTAATGCGTCTGGTCTCATCTAATGCAGTTCTTTGTGGACGTCGGTCTCATCTCAGCACCCCGCAGGCCACCTCCTCCGTGCCATCGCTGTAGAGCTCCGTTTAAAAATCTAATCATACCCATGTATTGCCCCTTGTATCAGCGTCATGGCCCCACTTGTCATTCGATATACCGAAGCCCCACTCGTTTGCGTTTTGGTCAGGGATACGGCGATGCTTACGGTCAAACAAAGATGGATGCTCTGACGTGTCTTTGCAGGCTCTACGTGGCCCCACTAGTCAGCAGTTAACGGTCAAAGGTGTTCGCCGTCGGGCAACCGGCCGTTCTAGCACTTGTGATGGTTTCAGACAAGGGCTTGGACAAAACTGAGGAAAAACTAAGGAGCTGGAGAAAACTGAGTACAACTAAGGACCCGAGGGCACGAAACTAGAAATCTCTATGTTGTAATGCCCAAGTGAATCTCATAGTGATCTTCATGACATGTACATGTATTGCTATGCATTCTTTATTTTGTCAATTGCCCAACTGTAATTTGTTTACCCAGCATGATATTTATCTTTATGGAGAGACACCTCTAGTAAACTGTGGACCCCTATCCATTCTTTTACATATATTACTTTCTATTGTAAGCACCATTTACTTTCCGCAATTATTATTTACTTACTGCAAACAAATATCATCTTTCACATGATACGTTTAATCCTTTGTTTTCAGCAAACCAGTGAGATTGACAACCTTACTGCAAGTTGGGGCAAAGTATCTTGGTTGTGTTGTGTACAGGTTCCACGTTGCTGCTGGTGCCGGTTGTGCGCCCTGCCAAAAGCCAGTTAGCATCAACCTTCAGAAGTGGTTTGTTTCTCCTACTGGTCGATTAAACCTTGGTTTCTTACTGAGGAAAAACTTACTGATGTGCTCATCATACCTTCCTCTTAGGGTTACCCAACTGGTCTTGTGAGACATCACTGTGCGGTGAGGTGTAGATGTAGACTCTGCATTATTGTTTCCTTCGAGCCCCCGACACTACTGCAGAAATGCTTACTAGTGATAGGCCTCTCTCGCTTATCAGTGACGGGCAAACCGCCCGTCACTGGTATACCGTCACTGGTAACAGGTTACTAGTGACATGCAGCTTTGACCTACCAATGACAACCTCATTTTGCTGCCCGTCACTGCTATGTTTTGATGAATTAAAAAAATATAATTATACATCCAAAATCCAGTCATACATACGATGCATCCATAAATGCATACATTCCACATAATCTCAAATATTATTAACTCAATATCTATTATACATTTATTTATCATATAACCTTTATAACAGGTGGTCTCTACAGATCATTGATCCAAAATTACTAATACTAGTATAGTCGGTAATACAAAACCGATGACCGATAAAAGGCAAACCAAATTAACTAGGTGAGCGCTGGAAAAACAAATTGCATACAGATCGGAAGCTTAACATAGGCCTCTAGCATGTTCTTCATGACATCCAGATTTTCTCAATGTAACATGTCTGCCGTGACCTATACAATATCCATACAAGCTAAGTCAGTCAGACTGAAAAAACAGTATGATCAAAACAGGTCATATTACTACAAGCTTTAAGCTTGAACGTGAGCGAGCGTTCTGAAGGCACTTGCCGTTCGCGCTATGGAAGACTGTGGACCTCTCACGCGTAGGCAGGTGGCAGCTGGACCTGCCAACAACCGAACCGCCTCGCTCCGTCGTTCCGTCCACGATAAGGCTACTCGTGGCCACTGAAAAGAAAAGCGGACCAACCGAGCAGTAAAAAAAGTACCCCTCCTCCTCCCAAAGTCACGCGTCTCCCACCTTGTCGGCGCTGGCCGCCCCCTGCCGCTGCCGCCATGAGCGTCCTCCAAGCCTCCCTCCTCCTCCGCCCCCTCCCCTCGCGCCTGCCCCCGCGCCGCCGGCTCCCACCAACCCCCAACTCCCTCCCCTTCCCCCGCTCCCCGCACCACCGCCGCACCGCGCATTGGCCTCTGATGGGCCCCATCCCGCGCCCTCCCAGTCCCCGACCCGCCCTCGCCGGCCGCAGAGGCATCCGCCCCAGAAGTCGACGCCGGCCCGCCCTCCCGTCCTCCCGCCCCCATCGATCCGCCCATGATCCGCCACAGAGGAGGCCGGCGCAGCGGGAGCGGCTGGCGTGCATGGGTCGTCGGCCGAGCATGGGACAGTGGCAGGGAGACCGATGGTGGCGGTGGCATGGGGGCAGCCGCCGGCGACTGGGCGGAGGCTGTAGGGGTTGTGGCCTTTTCGGATCTGCAGACTGGGCATCGGCGGTTTGGGTCGCGGCAAATTGGTCGGCGCTGAAGTGGGTGAGGCTGGTGCGGAGGTCGTGGAGGCTTGGGTCGGAGACGAGGGCGACTGTGGAGACGAAGTCAGCTTGGGCGAGGACGTAGTCGAGGCCCTAGGCGACATCGATGGCAAACTGGATGCCACAGAGTCTGTACCGAGGAGGTTGTTCTCACTGCTGCTACTGGCGTTGCCGGCACTGGAGGTACACATGGGGTTCAGCGAGGTAGACAGTGAGCGCAGCGCGAGGCTGGCCTGGTGGTTCCTGTTGGTGTGGGCGAGCGCGGCATAGGCGTCCTCGGCGGCGAGGCCAAGGAGGGCGCGGAGCTGGAAGAGAGGCAAGTCCAGAGTTTGTTCTGGGTAGTTGATTTGGGAGCCCCGATTTCAACTGCCGTGATGCAGCCAGCCAGCTAGGAAGCATACACAGGTAATATCCCCCCAATGCCGCAATCCTCTCTTCCTTTATTTTGCATTATTGCAGTTAATATCTGATGCCTTTTTTGGCACCAGTTGTGCAATTAAAATTTGCTATGTTGTTGTAGTTGAATTATTGATGCCTTAATCTGATGCGCCTTTTCAAAAATCCCGACTTGTTTGGTTCTGCTATTTTTATGTCGATGAGCGATGCTGCACTCACTCTTAACACCGATGATAAAGGTATATGTAACTTGTGGACTAATAAAGAATTAGGTAAATTAGCTTGATAGACCTTTTTATCTTTCAAGCAGCAAGTGTAGAAGATTTAGTCTTCTTGATTCAACATATTATCAAATCAACAAACTATCAACACCACAAATTTCTCCAACTTGACATGACCCATGTAATGTTTTTAATAGGAGAAAAAGGTTAAAAAGAAGTATAATTCTAAAGCTCTATGTTCTTTTGCTAGCCTATAAATAGAACCTTCTTCTGCAAGTTCATGTCAAGTTGCTGAGCTCATTGATAGTTTGTTGATTTGATAATATGTTGAATCAAGAAGACTAAATCTTTTTAACCTTCTGCAAGTTCCTGAGCTCACATGCTTTGGTAGCGTTTATAAACTCATATGCTCATTTGGCACACTTTTAAATAGGTGGAATTTATGTTGTCGCCCATTTCTCAGACTATCAACACTCAGTTTTTCTGATAGCATATTGATTATAGTACATTGTAGGTGGGAGCATGGTCGTTGGACCAAACAATTAGCTGAGATGGTGGATTAGCCTTTCAGCTCCACCGCACTGTCACCTATGGAGGCATTTGTATGATAATTTGTACACAACTACAGAGAATATCTGCAAGGAAAAGAAGAGTAAAAGAACCGTGTTGAACTTGTTGTTGTAGGGTAACTCTAATATACTACAGGAAGAAATGTCATAGTATGTTTTATCCATTTTTTTTGGCAATCACCACTACATTATCTTGATATGTTTTCTATAAGTTGTATTTTACTTTTTGGTACTTGTTGGAATTGAACTAAAAACACAAATTTACTTTCCTGCACAAGTAGTATTTTGGAACGTTTAAGTATTTTCTGATGAAATATATGCAAGAGGCATGAATTTAGGTACCTCTAATGGTTGCATTATTTGTTTTGCACGGTAAATATTTTATTCTTAATTCAACTCATGAAAGCAATTAAGTTATTATCCCTTTGGTTAATCAGATTTCCTATTCATTGTTCTAAAGAACCTACTGTCTCCACCTGTTGGGGCTTGATTTGGATCTTGCCTCGGTGGGTGACATTCGGGAGTCGTTCTTTTGGGGTGGTGATTCCTTCTTGGTGGCGGCCGCTCCTCCCATTTTGGCTAGGGTCTGATGTTTCCTACAGGCCGTGGTGGCTGGGCAGGGCCAGTTCGCTGCTTGGTGCCGCCGTCATGATTCGGAACAGCTGTGCGGCTTTGGAGATGAAGGTTTGTTCTTTTTGGTTTCCCCTCATTGTATTCATTTTTTCTATTAAGTTAATTGGTCTTTATTTTGTCGTTGGTTGTGTTGTTTGCTCCCTATGCATGATGGATGTTGTAGGAGGAAGTGCACGTTTGTCGGGCAAGAAACACTGTCGTATGGTTAGAGAGTGTTATTTGTTGTTCTCGCAGGCTTATTTTTCTCCAGAGGTTCTATTTAGTTGCGACAATGTGTTTATTTGTCAGAGGGTGGGCGTGGTAGTACAAATTGTCATGGTATTGCTCAGTTAGATTCATCTGCTGCCCAACCGCTTGCTCTTGAAAAACTTCGTGGTCAGCCTTCGGGTATATTTTACGTTGGGGTTGTCCTTTCTATGTTTTCATCTGTGCTTGGGGATCCCTTTTTCCCTTATTTCTCTGTGGCGATGGAGTGTAAAGGTTGATTGAAGCGGCTTGTTCGCCGGAGGGCGGATTTATTTAGTGAAGTCGCATTGCTTTGTACTTTCTCTAATATGTTGTTCTTATGAGCATTGGTTCGTCCTTTGTTATGCTAAATATCCATTCCCACCCTTGTATTAGGTCTAAGGCCGCCGACGTTTAGGGTAGGAAAGGTTATGTAGCTTACTTGAAAGGTTGGTGGAGTTGTTTTCTGTATATTCTTGTGGTTTTGGACTTTATGTTAAATGTCCATTCCCACCCTTGTTCTCGATGACAGCCTCTTTCTATGGGAGGCTCTATTTTGGTGGTCCAGAGTGTACGCACTGTTATTGTGGTACTTTCTTTTGGTATGCTGAGAGAGCGGTCCATCTGAGCGCCTTTACTCAGAGGAGGGTGGTGTATGATATGTGCTACAAAATGGGTAGGGTGTTTCAGATAAACTTAAATCTTTGTTTAGGCTTAAGCTTGATCTTGCTTGAAGACCTGTGCTATTTAGTTCTCTATGTGCAGGTTTAAAATGTTCGTGGAGAAGTTGATGAAATTTCAAGCATTGTTGCAGGTTAGTGCTCCAATTGATATAGTTTGAATCTTTTCTTAATTTAGTATGAACAATTAATTAGTATTTAACAATTTGTAAGTTGACGGACTTCATCAAATTAGTTCAGTCATTTTATCCTTTTGACATTCTAGGAAGGAAGTGTGTTGAACATATCAGTTCAGATGCCCTACTTGCCTACCTCGATAGATATAACACTATCTTCACTATATTGTTCATCATGGTTGAGCAGTATCAGAGAGTTTATCTCATGTAATATCACTATCGTGTAAAGAATTAAATGCAAAAATTCCTTTTGCTGCCATTCAACAAATCTGAATGGTAATCCTATTCTTAGATGAACTGGCAATTTATACGTACACCTTAATGGTTGTTATTAACTATTAAGTGTTCATTATATGGAACACAGCTTTTGTTGTTCCTTATGTAAAGGACTGTGTACATGCAACTGGATATTATGTGCTTGCAGAATGCAAACGTTGGCCGCAATAAAAAAAGCCCATCGATTTCTTTTGATTTCTAGGTGAAATATGGATATAATTGGGCATATTTCATGAAAAAGTTGTATAGATAACTATTCACACATTTCAAACTGGTCAATATAATTATGAAATGGCCAATTATCATCCATTTTCTAAATGAATTGAGATGCCAATATTAAATAGTGATGTAGCAACAAATTTTCTCGGTATATATGGCTGAGTTAGAGTTACTTATTCTTCATTTGTCTATAGTTAATTTGGTTTATAGTTCCTTCTACAAAGCTAAAATAGATATAGCACTCTTTTTTGTATCAAATGCAAACAGGTGGATAAATGGATGAGAATATTATGGGCTTCGGTGTGGATTATGGGCGAAACTATCAAGTGTGAAGCCCGTGATTCCTTCAAATATTCAGTCCAGGTGACTTCTGATTATTTGTAAAACTGGAGTTGCCCTATTACTTTCCTCCTTATCCATTGCCATTACACAAATTATGTAATTCCTTTTTTGCTCAATACAATTGAGTGGTGTACTGGTATTTTATATTTAAATGCATGTGAGTTTCTGAAGTTTTTAGTATAGGCTCTAATTGAAAATTAGTCACAACCTTTTGTGAGAACTGAAATGTCAGTATTCTTAAGATGTTTGTGATACTACACCTTGATTAGCAGGCCAGACAAATGCCATATGCTTGTGTTTATTCTCAATTTCTCACTGGCCAGATCTGGTTAGTTCCTTATACAGCTCTTAGTCTTGGTTTATACCCATGTCATTCTCCTTAGCTTATAACTCCATGGCACGCCCCATCATTGGTTTGATATCCCTGTCATGTGCTTGTGTTCTTCATTTTCCAACGTTTAGTGAGTATTCCTTTTTACAGTTTTCCTTATTTCATGTATAATTTGTAGGATAACCATGATTTCTAGAAGCAAATGATAAAGAAGATTCCAGCACAGAACCACGTGGGATGGCATAGATGCGAATAGTGTTCAGCTAAAGTACCGTATCTTCAGTCTTCTTGATGCTAATCGATGAATTCTCTAATTTTTTATGTTCGTTTGTTCGTATGTACTGTAGTAATTTTTCTGCGAGATATCTAACAAGGAGGCCAAGAATGTATGTGCAAGATTTTTATGTTTCTCTGTTCATGAAGCATGCTGGCCTCTGATTTTAGCACATATATTTCAAGAGATTAGTTTAAAGTTAATTTAGTCAAGGCACGCATGAGATATGTGCAAGATTTTTATGTTTCTCTGTTCATGAAGCATGCTGGCCTCTGATTTTAGCACATACTCCCTCCGTTTCAAAATATAAGATGTTTTAGCTTTGTGAAGCAAATGCTTTTAGACATCTTTTAGTGTGTAGATTCACTTGAATATACACACTAAAGCATGTCTAGATACATTTGCTTCACAAACCTAAAACATCTTATATTTTGAAACAGAGGGAGTATATTTCAAGAGATTAGTTTAAAGTTAATTTAGTCAAGGCACGCATGAGATATATTTACATCATTTCTTTTTTTTCTTATGTTATAAGAGATACCTGTGTCAACTCTTTACATGGCACTGAACAGGGCAAAAGCTATTTGAGCAGCTAAAATTTAATTTCACGCTCATGGCGAAGACAGCCATTCCACCAGTAAAGACAGAGCGTGGGATATGTTCTCCCGTGTGCACATTCTAAACCTAACACACCACATCGATAGCAACAAAAAAGGCAGGCCGCCCCGTGCCGTACAAAATCTGAAATCATCCATCTTCATCACGTATGGCAGGCTAGGGTCAGAACGTGAGGCAGGCGGGCGCGGCGAAGCACGCTGGCCCGTCTAGTAACAGTTAACTCCAAGTTGTTCTAAAGCATATATCCATACAAGCATTAACAGATTCATCTTACCGCCTCTGTGTACGTCAGTCCCTCGTGTACGTCACTCCCTCAGTCTCACTCGCAAGAAGATACTGTGTACAATGCCAATTGAATCATCAGCATCTCACCGTAGCAAATAAACAAGAATCCTATTGAACAGAGGTTACAAAAGCAAAGCCACATGACCGGGCAGAAAACTTGTCATGAGCAACCTACACGTTATGAGAAAGTAAACTTAGGAAATCAAAACAATAGCTCTAAATAACCAGCCACCTTTAGTAATTCCAGACCAAATATCAGCAAACATGCCTGATGTATCTCATTCTCCTTATTTTGAAAAGGCACGCCATGTGACTTCAGTTTCAATAGGTTGTAAAATGTGCAGGTTAAAAGTAAACAAGATAAGCAGCTTATGCATCAAAAGTACGTGTTGGGCATTTCAGGACGTGTGCACAAGAGCAGTAATAAATCACGTTGTTGGAGCATATAAAGCCTACAGGCAGATTGCATCATATTCACCTTGTATAAAAAGCTCAGGAAGAATGGTGCAGTAAAATGATCACTGGATGGGCACGGTTCGTACATTGTAAACCATAGTTATAACTCGTCGACGAGTGGAGACAGCCATACACGCGGCAAAGTTGTGGTAGTCAGTGGTCAAAATGTAAGACTGCAGCACAAAATCTTACAGATCATGGACATTGTCTAGTAACAACCCTTGGCATTCAGCGATCTGTTAAGTTTATGCTAGAACTGAAGGTCATGGTCTTAACAGGGTAATAGTAGTAGAGCAGGAAGAAGAGGGTCAAATAAACCTGCACAAAACTTTTCATCTTAACTAAGTTATTTTTAGTTTGTTATAAATTATTCCTCGCACATTTATTCCTCATAGTTTTTTCTAGAAAATACGCTCCCCATAATTTTGAAGTTGCTGTCATATTATTTAAGCTCTATAGGCAGCAATGCATCGGAAAGGAGGTACGGACAGAATTCGCTATAGTTGACCAACTTGCAAAGTTCTATTTCTTGTCACCAGCACCAAGTTGCAAAGTTCTGTTTCTTCTTGTAACCAGCACCACCACCAGCAGACCTACATATCAAGAGAAAATATTTAACTCACATGTATACCAAACTATTACAGCAAAAAAAGAATTACAACTCTATTTTTCCCTGAATGTACAAAACATGACCTGAGGCAAAAGAAGCTAACGAACAACAGGCAATAGTATCATGATTATGGTGAAGATTGCATTGTTAGATGCAACAGCAAAAACACTATCATCTTCCAGGTGGAAACTGTAGTCTACAACCTAGTACAGAACTTGACATAGAGAGTTGGAGACAAGCCAAGCCGCATCTAAAAATTAAAAAGGGAAAATTGCTTTTTACCCAAAACTTCACCGTCCTTGGATCATATAACCAAACTTGACTGTACATTGGTTATATACCCAACAAGGACTTGAAGCTAAAATAACAATTATTAAAGGACTCTAATTAGAGCTGACCATGAAATTGGTCGATGGGCATCTCCGTTCAGATCGAAACCCACATCACCACCAGTACTCTGAACGTACACGTTGCCGCGCCGCTCCCACCTATACAAGCTACACTCAAGCCTGAATCAGTCCCGCAACTAATACATGATGAGGCAATACTGATAATTAATTATCAATTTACTTGTAATTGCCAACATATATGCATGCCGTCTTGGAGGTGCTAGCCATACAACATAGGAACAAGCAAAAGATTGGAATCAGGGACGTACGTCGGCGGGACGGCGTCGACAGTGGCGGACACGAGCGGACGGGTTCGGAATGGCTGCGACGACGTCGCTCAACAGTGGACGTTGTGGTTGATCGGCCACCCGGACGGCGCGACGACGCATACGTTCAGACTTCATAGTACTGGTGACAAGGGTTTCGATCTGATCGTGGAGTTGCCCATCGACCAGTTTCATGGTCAGCTCTAGTTAGGGTCCTCTAACAATTGTCTTTTTAGTTTCAAGTCCCAGTTGGGTATTTAACCAATGTACAGTCAAGTTTGGTTATATGATCTAATAAGGATGGTGAAGTTTTGGGTAAAAAACCAATTTTCCCAATTAAAAAACATTGCCAGAAGCATGGTTAAAAAAGAACATCCATAGGCGTCCCCATAAACGATCCTAGGCGATAGGCAACAACAAAACGTCTATCACCTAATCATTGTAGGAATGCTCTTAAGTGTGTCTCCACACGCACTTAGATAGGCACTAGGCAGAGATAAAACAAGGATTTTACACCTTTTTGAACCTTGGCTGGAAGCCAGGACAGCATTACCTTATGTAAATATTTTGTCTTAATTTCACTTATAAACCAAACAAATTCATTACCCTCCTAATGCTAGATTAGGTAAATCAAGAGGAAAAGTACAGGAGATCTCAAACTGTTGTCTGATGGATTTAAGTTCAACATATTGAAGTAATTCCGTATTTATTACTTTAGCTTAGCACAGATTACATGAATGACATGACAACACTGATGGATACAATACCATCCAAATTACTGTTATGATGAGCAAATGATGAAGCATCGAACCCCTACCCAATTTTCACTATCTTTGGTCAAATAGATCATTCTTAGCAGTAAGTAATAGATACTTCTACAGACACGTCAAGAAAAAACTCATTTTCAGTAATGAAAAAATTTCATGAAATAAAAAATATTGAATAAAAATTAACTCGTAGCAGCTAGCAACACACAGGCATGTTTGCTTTAACAACAAAATCCAAAAGATATATCATTACAGGTCAGCAAAAATTATGCCTACATAATTGTCTGGATAAATCTGACAAGGTATGTGACACAATCTATACATCCTGAGCTGTGGACAACTTCAAATCCAAGGCGTCCGGAAACCAAGTACATATGCCATAGATTAAGTTGCATGTTCTTTTGTTTAAGAATAGGTTAAGGCGCATGTTTAGTTACATATGCCATAGATTAAGTTGCATGTTCTTTTGTTTAAGAATAGGTTAAGGCGCCTGTTTAGTGGTACTAGTAAACCTAGGTTGAGCTGTTTCCGCTTTTGGATGTCTCAGGGTGCATGACAAGGTACTAAAGTACATACTGATGTTGACTGGAGAATGGAAGGGAATATATGACATGTGCTTTAGTAAATTGTACATCTGTTGGTGCCTTCTCAGGTTCTTGTACTCTATTTGATAAAGTAGCACATAAGGCACATTCCTCTGTTCCATAATTCTTGACGTGAGTGTAGTTCAAGGGAGTACTACACAATAGCCCAAGGAGATTCAAATCAACATATAAAATTACACCAGAAATCAATATAAGAAAAATCAGCTGCCTAGATGATTATACGCCATGTAAACAATGTGTGGAACCCCATGGTGGTGATAAGGATATAGTTTTGCTCCAGCCCAGCTGGCCGATTATACCAGTCATAAACGACTTCAGTCAGAGTAATGAGCCAACTTGGGCCAAAAAAGCAGTGGTACAATCTTTTTTGGCAAGACTCGGGATATATGGTAGAGAGGCATGCGGTGAAACAGATCAAGCCGACTCTTCTTTGCACTGTTCATACCGCAACCACAACCTTTGTATGTCTCTGCCGCACCAGAACAAAGATGGCCAGCGGCATCCCTTCGCATCTGCTTCTGCTTCGTCCTCACATATGCTTTGACATGCTCTTTTGCCTTCACTTCTGCCGAAAAGGTTGAATCAAATAAAGTGCTCTTGTGGTCTGCTCTTTTCGTATTTATGGGTCAGTTGACTGCTTGGTTTTGCTTGTTTCGGGGCCGGGACTGTCAACTAGTAGTGATTAGTCATTAGTGGCTGCTGGGTTGTGCTTTTTTGGGACAGTGAAACTTGGTAGCTGTGCATTTTTAGTATTTTTTGTAGCTGCAAGGCCAACTAACAGCTTACCGCCCAGATTAGTTAATCATCCAACTGACCGACTGCTCACCGACTAGCTTGCATGCCAACCCCTACAGCTGGTGGGAGTACATATTACTCCTTTAAATGAGGCGGAGCAACCCGGCCTCTCAGGCCATCCTCAGAATTTTTTGCTCGACAGCCGTTGGATCAGGCTGAAACAGTGAATTTTTGTTCCCACGTCGAACTGCAACCGCTGGATTCAGTAACTTCTTTTGTCACTTCACTTCGAACTATAATTCGTCCATGACATGTGGGGGCGCGAGAGTGCGGGGCCAAAGCTTCAGCCTCGAATTCTTCCTGTCCGCGTAGTCTTTCTCTGGCCACGGTGAAAACCTAAATTATTACGAGTGGTTCCCAGGCAACCTCTTCTCCCCAATCCCCGCCTCCTCCGCCATCCCCCAATCCGAAGCAAACGAGCGGCGGAGGCTGGACGCGCGCGCGCCCGTGCCCTCGACTTCGTCCCCGGCACTCCTGGCGCGGAGATGCTCGGTGCTCTGTGCCATCGCCGGCCTCCCCCCAGCCCAGCCGCGTCAGGAGTGGAACCTGTCATCGCCGGCCTCCTCCCCGACCCCAACCTCGATCTGGGGTATCGGAGAAGACCGAGACGAGGGACGGAACCTCTTGGCTGTGGCTCCTCGTCGTGCACGGACGGGAGACTCCAGCGACGGAGACCGAGGTCGCCACCCCAGCCATGGCACTTGTGGTTGCCGACGGAGAGGGATTTAGGAGGGAGCCGGCCCGACCATGGGAGAGATGCCTCGTGGGAGACGATGAGGGCGGCCGTGGACAGATAGAAGCAAGCCACCATGTCCTTCCTCGTGCATCTTCCTCTTTGACTCCTTAGTCCGATTTTATCTTTTATTGCTAATGTTTGGGGGTGTGCCTTGCAGATTGCTTTAACACCGACGGCAAAAACGGCTAGCATCAGAATAATCCCCGATGGTCATGGCCCAGCAGCTGCCCTACTCCCCGTTTCTTCCTGGTCATTTTTTTGGGTCTGATTGTTGCTGTTGTGGGCTGGTTACAACCTGAGCAGAGTTGCTTCGTCCTGCGAACTATCGAGCACCAGCACCGCTATGGCAGAAAGGTACATCTATCCATTTGTTCTACAGATTTTTCTTTTGGTCAGATGAAGAGCAGTCCTTTGTAGGCAGAGCAAGCTGGATGTTGTTCTATGCCTCCAATTCCAAGAAAACACATCAATAGGTGTAGTTGAGAGGATAGAGCTTTAATTGGTTATAGTTGCTGGACTTTTGAATTGTCGTAGTACATCACGCTGCTGTTTTCTTGTTTATTTTTACATTTTCCACTTTTCACGTAGATTTACAAAGCAAAATCAAGGCACTGATTAACAATGAACTATGGTCTGAATATAAGAACTGACCTGAGTGTTATATGTTGTGGTTTGCTGCCATATCTAACATGGAAAGCAAAATCAAGGTACTGATTTATCAGGTGTAGTGTCCCAGCTACTACCAAAAAATGTTACATATGTGCAGTCATAGGTATTAGTGCTGATTGTATCGTTTATATTCCCAGTCCATAAGATAAAAGGCGACGGCCTTGCCCTCGTTACAGCAAGGCTCATCGGAACAGTCAGTGAGGACGGAGGTGGTGGCTGCAGTGGGTGTCAGGAGAGGTAACTTGGCGCCATTTATGTACCAATTGAGCGGCGCACCAACGAGGAACGGAGGTGGAGACAGCAACGGGGCCAAATAGTCCTGTAGTGGAGCAAGTAGTCCACAAAGAGTACATATTAGGTGCTCCTCTCTTTACTCTCTTTATGTCTCTGATTTCAATTTTCTAATATTACTTATCTAAACATGATGTTTCAGATTTGAGAAAGAAGAGAAGAAGAAGCAGTCAATGGAAGAGTTTGTGATGGGCCTGGTGATTCTCTCTCTCTATATATATATATCTATCTTTTTCTCTAGTGAACAGTCAAGTTTGTTTCTGCATTCTTTATATTATGGTTTGTGCTAAACGTAAAAATTTGCTAGGGAACTTTGGTTAAAGCGTTCTTTCTTTTTCTATGCAACTTGTTTTATTTGGTTTTGATCAGTGCTTGTCTAGGCTGAATGTTGTCTCCTTTGTGCTCATGTCCTCTCCTCGATCACCACTCATCTTCAGGTGCGTGGAGCTGTGGCTAGATGGTTGATCCAGCAATGGAGGGATTGTACCTAGCAAAATTTCTCGATTGGTTCACCGATCGGTTCGCCCTTAGTCTAGGTATATGATGTTTTGTTTCTCTCCCCAGAATCTCTGTTTTGTATTTTTGCTCATCATCTATTCACTTGCAGACGCAAAAACATCCTGAGCCGTCAGCCTACCCATGTCGAAGATTGTGCAGTAGTTGCCATGTCTCGTGCAAAGATTAGGTGCGGTGGTGGTGCTCAGTGACCGCAACTGTTCTCTCTGGCACAAGGATTTCCATAACTATTATCTTCTAGGGAAGATGTATGTTTCCTACAGATGTTTTCAGCTTGAGCAGAGTGTTATTTCGGGAAGGGGAGGTTGGAGCATAGGTAAATAACAACTTACAAGTATTGCAGCTTATTTTCTTTACATTACTGCTTTTGTTTCTGATGGCGGTAATAGGAGGGCTACCTCTTTTTCAAAAAACAGAACTACCATTGTATATAGCTAGAAAGGGAAAACGACGGATGGGTTCAGTTATATCTTTTTCCGTTCATTACAAGGTCTCGGTCATGAACCTGCTGTATGTCTACCAGAAAACCATATATGTCGCATGTATGGCTGCTGTGGCATGAGACTGGAGTACAGAGAGCCATATTTTGTACTTCTCTGTCGTACTTAAAAGTAGCTGAAAGCAGTGATACATAGCAATCTTTTTTGTCCTACCAAAATTGGATGAAAATGCAATCGGTTTCTGCTATGTTAGTATGTTCATTTTTTGTCAGAGAACCAATGTTAGCATGATTGACCTGATTTCATGATTGATCCATAATGTGTCATAACCATATTAGTCCCATGTACTATTAAAGACAACTAAATGATATATAATGCCCAAATAAATTCCAGGTTAAAGTCAGGTACTACTTGCGCCGCCACCACTGGCCATTTATACCGTGAAAACCCTAAAAATGTGTTGCGTCCGGTAACAAGGCTAAAATAAACACCATTGGCACTAACCAAGACAAAACTTATGACTTACATTCTGATTCTGGCCTAATTCCGTCACTCGCGCCATCGGCGCAACAGGTCATCTAGTTCCTAGAAAAGAAAACAAGCTAACAAGCTCACAGTCTCGCGTCTAATTCAGTTGTCCACATGCATATCTACACTCTTCCAGCCCAACATACTCCTTTCACACTATGTAAGAAAACAAGCTAACAAGCTCACAGTCTCACGTATAATATACTTTATCCAGTTCAAAGTTTGGATGGCATAGGCTCGTTCCTACTTTATCAGAAGAAGCCACAAAATGCATTCCTAACAGGAAGCTACAATCACTTGTGCATGAAGGACAGCATAGTAATTTCAATACTTGAAAGGTAAAAACGGTTCTGCAGAGGAAAAAAACTCACATATTTCATGCTCAACCTTCGTCGTCATCAGTAGTGTCAATGTCACGGCGATGAAGCTCTGCCTTCATCATCAGGTTCCGGCAAGACTGTGCTAGATAAAAAAGATCGGTCTCCTCTGCTTCTTCGATGGCCCTCAGTACATTAGATGCTTCCTGGTGTGTCATTGTGTCGACAATGTCGACATCAATGTAAACACATTTCCGGGATGCACCAAGCCAAAGCAAAGACATCCGACGGAAATCATCAACAGACTTGATCTTATGTACATAACGCCTGCGTGGGATACCAATGGGACCGGTGGGTGAGTCAGTATCGCACAAAAACAGAGCCTCGGAAACCAAAAACCGCAGCAAAGGACAATCCTGAGCAAGGAAAATCAGCTGAGCATCTTCTGTTTCAAGGATTGATTGCATCACATCTAGAGCAGTATGATAGTCCATCTGTGGAACAACATCAACATCGATATCAAGACCTTGAGCTGCGGCATCCAGCCACGCACCATACATGTATTGGAAATCTTGAACGGATGCAATCTTGTGGGTATAGGTAGCTGGCATCAGTGCAATCAGTAGTCCATTGTGGTTGTCCTTCTTCACAATCTCTGAGCTTTCACCAGGGTCGGCACCCGCAAACTCACGGGCAGGGTCAATCGCGGTGAGAAACCCCGCAGCAGCAACAGCATAAGATGATAACCTTAAGTACCTTGACACCGAGGAGACGGTCCTCAGCCCAGAAATTGACGCCAATGAGCTGAAGACCTCGACGACAGCAACCCCACGCAGAAGCTGCTCGAGGTCGATACCCCACCTCAGGTGTACTTGGGCCCCGCCGTCGAAGACGCGATTGACAGCTGCCCGTGATATAGCGGCGGCGGCAGCCAGGGCGCTGGAAAACCCGATGAGGTTGTGCCCGAGCTCTTCCATCTCCATTTGGCCGGAATTAAGTGCGGCGAGGCCTACGGCCCCGGTGACTCCAGCCACCCTGAACCCGCGCCTCGCAACAGACAGCAGGACGCAATCTGCCTTTACAGACAGCCATCGTCGCAAGCCGGCCTCCGCATGCGCGTCCTCCATGAACTGCGGCTTGGTGTCTGGGTTTGCACGGGCGGCGGCCGGTCAGCGATACGGCGCTGGAACCCTATCGTCGTGAGCGGGGGAGGGGAATGGATGGTGTGGGTGGGTGTGGCTGTGGGCACACTGGACCCGGACTTAACCCTAGAGTGAGACGGGCAGGTGGGCTTGCTTCGGGCTTCGGCCCAAGAACTGGCCCAGTACACATGTATAACCGTTTTTCTAATCCTATATAACTAAGAAGTTCACCTCCACTAACATATTTCTCTTGACATGCAGCTATGCCATCTCAGCGGTTTCACCATTATCACCCAACTAGCATCCACGTCAAACTCCAAATTATGTGACCTCAGCACAAAAGAATACGTTTATTTGCAAGAGGACCCAACTATCACCTTAGTCTCTTCAGTTCTCTCCGATGTCCCGCTAGGATTCTCCACCGCCCTCCGGGCTGACTCCCTGTTTATCTCCCCCACCCGTGCACTAATGCAGAAACTGAACGAAGCAACCTAGCATAGGGAATCAAATGTGGTAGAAATTAATGGCGGAAATGAGCAGCCAGCCTTGCCTTTATAAACCTAGATCGAGTCGATCAATTGCTCTCCTTCATCTATATCGTCAGAAGAACTGCTCAGATTCGACCTCCCTCACTGTTGTCATATAGCCGCTCCATAATCTCAACCCCACCTTTTCTAGAACCCATGCCAATCTTAAGTATCCACTCTATCTACTCAGTATCTGCAGCTCGCAGCACGGAAGCAGTCCTCGTCATTAGTCACCATCTCCCGTTGGGCAAGATCGAGACCGCATCATTAAATAATGCCAATTTCAATGCTGTTCTCTGCCACTGGGCAAGATCGACACCAGAGTAGATCACTACTCTGGACTGTGTACCTTGGTTTCATCGCTACCAGGTTTCTTATGCCAACAGTGCAGCTGCCCAATTAATCAATTTGTTGTTCACAGTGATTATGTCTCGGTGTGCTAGTATGTCTCTCTCTCTGGCGAAGCACACCAGACGACAGACGTGAAGCTTTCATATGGTCACATAACTCGGTATTTTTTCCCTTCGTGTTTGGTATACATGGGTAAGTCATATTTCTTCTTCTGACCATCTCTCCCTTAAAACTATATTCTTAATTGTTTCCCCCAATTTCTCATCACCTTGATTTTAACTCTGTACCCTAGACATTCTTCTCATTAGGGTACAACCGAGTGCTGAATAAACTGCTCAGTGTGGCAGTGCCTCCAAGGCTCCAACATATAATTTTGTCACTACTTCTACAGATTTTGTTCAGTTATTTTATTGGTTCTTTTCCAGTCTGCAGATGTTATTAATACTGATTACCTACTATATATACATGTGATGATGTGAATGACGTTCCAGCAGCGTTATGTGATTTATCAAATTATAAAGGTGTATTTAATCTAAGGAAGCAATCAGTTTCTTTCCATGCCCAATTCACTATTGACTTCAAAATAGAATACGGGTGTTTGTTCATGTTCCTATAAACTGGATGGTGCATGTTGATAATTGTTTTGGGAATGAGGTTTAAGCCAGTCTTCTTGCTCACCTTGATCTGCCATCATTTTTTGTCAGACAGGTTTAATTGATGTATATCACATAACTAGATGTCCATGGAATTGTACTGTTATTCATGTCATCATGTGTTGTTTACAAGGAGGCCATCGATACAGATCCAGTCAAATTACCATGTATATTGTCCACATTATCATCTAATGATTTTATTGTCACATTTTCCTCTTAATGTCACATAATACCATGTAATTTCTTTGTCCGATTATATATACTTTGAAAGCCTGTTCCATAGCTTATTGCTCTAAAATAACATATTCCTCAGATATCAAAAATGGGGATCCTTATTGGAATGTTCCAAAGTTACGTAGAAGAAAATGACATTAAGAGATGAAGGTGGCACCTTACCATATTCTCTTAGTAATGCTCTGGGTAATTTTGACTGAATGCTATATGTGTTGTAATCAAGACTAATCAGTCAGGTTATGATTCGTCTTTTCATTCCTTTTGTTCCTTTTAGTTTTTATATCAGGTAGCCAAATTACTGCCAGTAAGTGTTTTTTCCCATGAATCTGCTGCAGTACATGTGTGCATGCAACAGCTCGATGCATGGTCAGATGGCCATCTTTGCAAGAGCTGCAAGCTCCCTGGTTTCAACGCCCTGTGGTTGCTCCACGCCATTGTTGGGCCTACATGTCGGCACATGTATCTTGATTGAGTTACCGACGTTGTACGTAGGTCGGTTCAGCACTGCAAAAAAAAGCCACGATTCGATGACATGGCCCAGCCCGTTTCCTTATCTTCCTCCCCTCCACCGCCCACTGCCTCTGCATCGCTCCCCTCGACCGCCGGCGCTGCCGCAGCTTCATGCTACAGCTACTCCCGCCCCTCACGTTTGCATGTCCGGCGGCGTCCTCTTCGCCTCCCGCAA
Source organism: Dactylis glomerata (assembly GCA_007115705.1). NCBI lineage: Eukaryota > Viridiplantae > Streptophyta > Magnoliopsida > Poales > Poaceae > Dactylis > Dactylis glomerata. The sequence goes on from QXEO01000220.1 coordinate 16,616,561, forward strand.
TCGCCATCTCCTCTAACTCCTCCAAGCCTTGTGCCTCTTCTTCGACCAGCCGTGGCGGCAACGCCGACGAGGACCCCAAATTTCCCCTCTTCTCTGGGATCTTGTGATGGAGATGTTTCGTTGGTAGGATTGATTGGTTCTTCCTCTCAAATTCATATCCCTGCTGTCCGGCTACCTTCGGCTCGATGTAAGAAGTCAAGACCCCCTTCTCAACTAGATCTAGACTCATTTGTATTTGGGTTATGAGCTAAGATAATCAGTAAATTTTTTTGAAACTAGATAATCAGTAAATTGATGCACACTCATTGGGTTTTAAGCGTTAGAATGTGACTGAAACAATCTGCATATATCTTGTGCTTAACTTGAGTTGATTTAACATTTATTCTTAAATATTCTGTGGCCAAAATATGTAGAACTTGATTGGGGACATGCCAAACTATGGAAGACCTGGAAGTGACAAAATATGCATGCTTAGAGTCACCGTTATTTCTAATATTGAGAAAGAAATTTTACTATAAAAGTGGCTTCTGCTTTTGTCATATTAGTGAGTCATTTTGTGAGATTCTGGGCACTGTGGGTATGTTCGAATTTGAGCTCTAATAAATTCTTACCAAATTTGATTCCTAATTGTGCAATTTAGAACCCTGGAGTTCTTGTGGAGAAGGAAATAATCTCTACAGTCCTTAGACAGTTCATGCGAGAGACCTTCAATGAACAAAAATATTAAAAATCAAATATAAGTACCATGAAGAAAGGAGTTGTTAATCGATGTTTTCTTACAATAGCTGGTGGGTTATCTTATGGTTTTACACATAGGATAAATGTGCAGTCATACAAAGCTCTGGTGCCATCGACATTTACACAGTAGGAGATAACTAGACACCTAATTATTTTTGGTTCTCATGTCCACTAGCATGACCATGCCTATCCCCGAAAGAACCTATGTGCTACAATCACACCTCTTCCCTATCATTTCAAGATGACCTTCTGTTTGATCATACAATGTTAACTTACCTGATTGACATAAGGTCTGACAAAACTCCATGATACTTTGAATGCCCTCTGTAGTTTGAACGGTCATCGCTGGATTCAATAATCTCCCGAGCCACGACAAGAAGATAGACCGTTGGTATTCGAAAGGGAGTTGGAACTTGGAAGGATTGTTTGCCTAATCCCTTCTTATCAAATGACCAGCAGCTGCATTGTAGACATGATAGTTATCGATGAGTACTTGCAGCCAGAATTGCACGAGATGGAGACGAGTGTCCTTGGATGGATCATTTCTCCTCTTCCAATGGGAACACATTTTTGGCTGTGATACAATAGGCGACCGGCAAACTCACTTTGGCTTTCCCATATGACCGCAAAATCATCGCATATTTTTGTTGGTTAACCAATATCTCGACCAACTAGAGGAGATTGTCGGTCTCCAGAGTTATTTGTCATGTAACTTGAGAAGGAAAACCCGCTTCAGATGCTTGCGTGAATAATAGCTGAAGTCTATCTAAGCAACTCAACAGAAATATTTAAAAGAAGTATTATTGAGTAGTCATGCAATGGTATCCCACTAAGCATTCAGTTTTCCTTTGTCATATTATTTCTTGAAAACTAGGTGGACTACTTGAAATAGCACATACACACATCTTCTTTTGACATGTTCTGCTCTAATATTTTCTATTTTGAATAAATTTAAAAAATCTGGTCCTTTACTCATAAACTAGATGACCCGTTGCGCCGCTGGCGCAAAGACAAATCCGAAGCGGCACTGGCACCATAAGGAGTAAATTATTCTAATTCAAATATAGTAGTCCTGAATACCTAATTGTATAAGTTTTTAGATCCAAGTCCAAGCACCTCGATTCAGATAGCTATTTGATTTATTTTTTTGCTTCTGGGCACTTTGTCGAGCAGGTAACATCTGCAACAAAAATAAATGTACGCATAGATAACATGCCAAGCAATTCTAGCATTGACTATAAGGATTCAAAGAAGGCCTGATATTCTATCCAATTAACAAATCCACTAAGCATTGACCACAAGAAGGGTTCAAGAACAGATAAGCATACACATCGTTGCCGAGAGGTGCATGCTATAAAACTTGCAGAAGTATTGCCACTGCCACATCCTCGACACTGCACGCGAATGGACCTATAGAAGGCAAAAATAGCGAGATGAACATGGCGGACATAAACCCGGCACACGAATTGTCTCTTTGGCCTGGGTGTTATTAACTACTCTAAAACCAAAGTAAAATTTCTAATCCCCTTCAGATTGGGAGCACTACATTAAAGATTTGTCTCTTTTGTTGACAATTTGTTGACTTGCACTGTCAACTGAGAACACACTCAACAATGTCGTACTCATGAATTTTAAAAAATTAGACAATATGCTATGTAGTACTACAGAGCTGAATGGAAGCCATAGAAACAAGACACGGATAATGCAACAAGAATATATTGACTACACGAATATTATGTATTATATTAAAAGCACATGTTTAAAGAGCATTTGACAAATAGAGACAGCAAGTTCAGAATCATAACGGAATTTTTTCCACGTGAAGGATATTTTCATAACACAAATTGTACCCAAGTATGGAACAAAGAAACTATTACAATCTACTTACATTAGTTACCCGTACAAAAATCATGCATGATGTGCAAAGGGAACTGCTCATCTCTATGAAAACACCTTGAGAGAAGCAAACGTTTTAACAAATAAAGATAAATCATTTGAATAGTACCCTTGATTTAGAATCGAGCGCGGATCAGTTATGCTTGCAAAAGTAGACCAGTCCATGTGGTTCAGAATCGAGCGCGGATCAGCTGTGCAAAAAAAAAATCATCAATTTGTACTCGATGCTGTCATTACCAGATGGAGTCTCACTATAAATAGTGTTCACGCACTTTTTTTTTATAAGCAAGTGTCTATTAGTATAAAGCGCGGATGACTGAAAAACAGTACACTTCTCTATGAAGTATAGACGCCCAGGCTACTTTATTTGACATTGCTAACAAGCAGTTGTGCCACTGACTAAATGATCGATTATAAAGTATGTAAGCTCTTTTAGGCACTAAGACTTGAAGTTTTTAAAAGCTCTGAAACATCTTTGATAAACGATTAGTAACTATGAATATAATTAAGATTTGAGCATGAGAGTATTCTGAGGATTTTGGAAATTCATCTTCCTATTTCTATGAGCAACGACCAGTTTATAACTATAGAAATGTTCATTGAATAAGGTACTTTTCCGAAATGGATCTCATAGCAGGCTATCCTGGTGTAGGTCTCTGGATTCCCATACATAAAAATGCACTGAACATCTCAAAGTTCTCCAACGTGCGCTGAGCGACTCAATATCTCAAAGTACATAGGAGACGGTACAAATCGAGATGTTGCTCTATTTGTAGGTACTGGTGCAAAACAATTCAAAATCAAGAGGCAATGACAAACACTAAGCTATAAAGGTTGAATCAATCTGATGAAGCCACGCGGAAATAGACATGGCAAACTGCTTTCAGTCCTCGGGTTCTTGTATGTTAGAGCTTAGGGATATAAATCCGACAGAAGACGCACTCAGCTGCTCAGTTCCTGTATTTCCATAAGTATGATCAGTAGGCATTTAATAAGCGTAACCTATAGATAGCATAAAATATATCATAGCTTGAAGCGCATTGCTGGCAAAAGGATCAGGACTATAACACGATAGTCAATGGCAACAAAAGTGTTTTGTTCGGTCACATCTGGGTTGCAGTAACCAGTTTTGGTTTTAATTTCTACCACTCAAGATTGCTAGTATGCATCAGATGTAACAATTACTTAGAGATATCATTTTTATCGGAAAATCATGCTGTGCTTGTGAAGATCAGTGAAATAAGTATGATGAAGCCGAGATCCGTTAAAATGATCTGCATCCTAATCAATAGAGTATAGAAGTACCTAAGGTTTGAAAACTGATTACCTCTGTCCAGCTGCTGTAAGATTACTCTAAGTTGTTTCAGCAAAAACAAAATATGATTGTTATCCATCATTTGGCAAGGATCATTCAATTTATGACAAATTTGTATCCTCTCGTCCTTGACAGTAATCCATTTTAGCATACCGAGCAAATGTAGGTAGCCAGAGCAAAATCCTGCGGACAACGCATACGAAAGGCAGAAAATATACATAGCTAGAAACGGTAGATCAAGTAGGCAAAGAAGGGGATAAAATCAAGCTAAGATGTGTTCAAACTATCATCAAGGTCTTTCAAGTAGGCAAAGGGGATAAAATCAAACTAAGATCGGTTCATACCAGGAGTCCAGGACTAAGACAAGGGGATAGTGACCTGCATTTTATCTTACCAGGACAAAAGAAAAAGCAAAAAATAAGGCAAGTTAAGCATTTGGTCTTCATCAGTTAGAAGACATAGCTAGTACATCATTAAGCACCGAAAAATCCAATTTGTGCAAGGTTTATAAAGGCTAGGGGAGGAAGACAATTGCTTACCTAGGTTCCTGAGACACTTCAGACAGACCTTGCTATATTTCTTCTTTTTCATGAAGCTCCTATGTCTCTAAAATATAAATTATATCTTGTTTTTGTGCCAAACGCATGTCTCTATATGCTGGTATCGGGAGTATCCCCAAATTTATTTGCTTAGTTAGTATCTTGCCTATAGAATAGCAATTTCATCCAGAGGAACCATCTACTTTTTTTGGATTTAGATCCAACAACATAATGTATACGATGTTAGAGACCAAATGTTGGAAGATATGATTTATGAATATATGATGAGAAATAAGCAGCCAGTGCATCAAGAATTTGCATATGATATTGTCAATTCAACGAATCTGGAAGTATTGAGAGATAGTAATGCATACCGTATGAGAAAAGGAACAACAGCTTGTATACCACGACAACAAATCTGGTAACAGGAGCTAAATAAAATAATTAGTCCCTCTTCTATTCATCAGGAACATATACAAAAATTCAAACAAGTGGTTTTCAGTGGTATTATGGGAAGTACAGGAGAAAAAGAACTTGTGTACCACAATTACTAAGCTGGTAAAAATAGCTAAAGAAAATTATGAGTCCCCCTTCTATCGATCAGGGACATATACATAAAATTAAATGAAGGTGGTATTTGAGTGGTTTATGGAAAGTCGTAACAGATCAGCGAACACCATCCCTTATGCTTTTCTAGTAGATAGATAAAAAAAAATATTGCGGCAATAGAATACAGTGATGTTCATTTACAACTAAGAAATGTATAAAACCACAGATGCTTTAGATGAACAAATATGTTTACAAAAGCATAAAAGATATGCTCTCAAAGGGCTGCCAAAAAAAGATACTTGTATCACCAGAACATGTAGTGATCCATAAATACATTGGATATTCTCTTAACCCCTGATTTAGAGGCAGTAGCTCTACAGAAGTTGATCAAAATAAAGAGCAAAGTTTTTCCTCCAAATTTGGTAGCAAACCTGCAATGCATCAAAAAAGGATCAGCATGGTACCAAATCTGCTATAACCAAAACGATCAGAATTAGTAGCAAACGTGCCATTCTTCGTGAAGCAAGTTTAGAAAACTTCCATTTTTTTCTTTAATTGTTTAGAAAGTTCATAGCAAACCTGGAATTGCACCAAATATGATTAAATTTACAGCCTGCCAGCAATGTACAAAAGAGTATCAAAATTGGCAGCAAACATGTTGTTCTTCTAGAAAGGATGATGAGTTGATGACACATCTCATTTCTTATGGTTTACCTCTTCTTATATTTTCACTCCACGACCTGTGTTTTCTCACTATTCTATCTCATTTATTTCACTTAACTCGGTGGTTGCTAGGTTTTTATTGTAGTTTGAAATAAATGTCTTAAAATAAAGCCTTTTTAATTTCATTGGACAGAGAAATATGTTAGATTCGACAACTTGATTTTGATTCTGCAATATGTTATATTCGTAACTAATTAGGAAGATGGTTAACTATTCACATCAAGGGGCATCTACAGCACCCAGTTGCCATGTCGTCTCCACAAATAACAAGAGGATTCCTAATCCTATGAGGCGAACAAATTAGTTGTAAATGAACATTTCTTAGTTGTAAATGAACATCACTGTAGCATTTCAGAAGATGACGGCCAGACAAGCTAAGACAATGCTATTTTGTGTGCATTATTATTAACTATTTCCAGTGTGTGTGCCACACATTTCAGAAGTATACCGAAGCTCTTTTTAAAAAACTTCCTCACTTATAATTAGTAGAAATGCCCTCTCAATGCTCACAGGTTGTAGCTTTGTCACTTCAGAAGCTAGAGTACTTTAGTTGAAACACTACAACTGCTTGTTTAATAAGTTCAGAACAGTATGCATTACCTTGTCATTACTCATCAGCTTCCTTTGTTGTTGCTTGATTTTTTCAAGCGTAAACAACAAAGACTCATATTGGATAGCATGCTCCGTTTACACATAATACTGTTTTCTTACAATAACCAAGACATCAGTCGCTCTATCTAATTGGTAACCTGAAATATAGCTAAATCTTCTAGTGCAAAAGAAATCTTGACAAAGGAAGGAGAAGGCAAAAAAGAAATGAAGCGAAACACTGACGTACTGAATCTCTATTGATAAATAAACAACTTGTCTTGGTTCCCAAATTGAACAAGGAGACAAGGAGCGCATGCACTACAATCTGGAGAGTGGTTTTTTCCCTAAAATTTTATAGCTCTTGAGTTGAACAGCACTCAAAAGCAAACCTATCAAGTCAATAACTGTACAAAATTAAAGTGTCCCGATGAGCACAGTTATATCGTTCCTGGCTGGGGAGAAAGCAACAGCAGGTTTGAATGCACCAGCATGCTGAAATAGGTACCGAAAGATTCGGCATTAACCAGAACAAAAAGGGAACGGACTCTATGAACAAACACAACAGATTCAGGAATGCAGACAGTTCAATCAAAACAAGCACGACGCTAAGAAGTAAAAAAAATTACCTGACACCGCTGTAGAAATGTGTAGTAATTGAGAGGGGCGTAGCCAAAGCCGACACATAAAGCTTCTAACAGCTTGGTTATACTTTCTTGCAAAATAAAAGAAAAGGAACCACGTGGCACACACATGAGTCTTTGCTGTGATTTGGTCACTTGCTTGCTTATATCACCGGTTCAACAGTTCAGACAACGATGGTGAGGGCCTTAGAATCATAGAAGCTAGTACTTCTCTACAACATGAAGAATGATGCACAAGGCAGCCTACAGAGTTCGTACGTAGTGTTAAACATTCACTCAGTCAGGCAAGAGGCGGCAACAACGAAATTCTCTAACAGGATTCTGCACAAACCTTTGGATTGGGATATCCAAGTGGCAACATAATGTGGCCTTAAGTTAATAAATTCCTGCAAGGAACACAACATCATTACCAAGGCCTCATAACTCACCGGCAACAATAATAAAAGAAAGAACAACACAATGAATATGTCTCACCTTAAGTCGATCATCTCCAAGATATGTTTTGACATCCTACAGAGTGAAGAACAAGATGCAAAATCTAGCAGCAGATCTTTGTGCAACAAAGACTCGGTAAACTCATGGTAAAACAGCGTGCATTATGTCGACTTGCTGCATCTCCATGAACTCGACGTTCTTGTGTGTAGCCATATCATTCTCAGAGAAGACGCAGTGATTTTCGGTGATAACTGCAGATGAAAGAACAAATATTAAACTCAATTGTATATCTAATGCACACACCTATGAACAACGACCTCTGATTTTGAGACTTATTTTATCTAATGGGCCATACAACAAAGACACTGAAGTGATGGTCCTCAAGAGCATTCCAAACTACTATCTGCTGGATTGCAGCCTGAATATGTGAAATCAAGAACTGAGGAAAATACATGTACAGTATACCTCTAAGAATGCGGGATAAACAATAGAGCATATGAAAATACCTAGGAGGGAGAGGGGAAGGAGAGGTGAGTAGGATAAATATACCTGAGCCACAGTCATAACAGCCGCTGAGGCAGCATATCCAAAAAGGCCGCGCGCTCTCGTTATCAGTCAGCGTTGCTTGAGCCGCCGGTGGCACACTCATGGAATCAAACTAAAAATGTGCTCACCCAACGTCTCAGTTAATAACCCATTGCAGGATTACAAAAATACATAGAATAAAAAGGGCACACATGTTTTACCTTCTAGCATGTAGCCTCGTGAACATCTCTGCTACAAAATCAATCACTTGACTCCTGTTCTTTTCTAGCGCCTGCAATGGAACAAAAAACTAAATAGTTTACTATCAAATAGTACTGGAAACCTTGGCTTTGACATAACATTTTTTTATTCCAAAAAGCTAGGTTCTGAAATTATCACCGTCTCAAACATTTACTGAAAATGGAGATTAATTGAACAACTTTGAATTTAGTTATTGACTTTTTCAATCCATACAGCCTGGTACAGATCACCAGCTATTTCACTAACTCAGTTCTTGAGAAAAACAACCTGTACATATCTGTTGAACAGGGTATTAATAGAGAACAAAAATGCATATATCTACAAATGAGCAGGGCACTAATAGAGATAAACAAAAATACATACAAATAGGACTGAAGAAGTTAATCATATACCTTCATGTTCACCAAAATGTTTCTCCCAAGTTCTAAGCCACTCTAAGGTGTTACAAGAACTCTTGTATCTGAACCAAAACCATTAAGTCTGCAAAATCAATCAACAACAGAAGGTAAATCAAGGAAGATATAGAGTGATATAGAATTATAGATTGGTTAGTGGGGACAAGGAGAGATACCAGCTGTAGTTCCTGCACGGCTGCACGGTGTGGACAATGTTGGAAACTTTGGAGGAAGGAGAAGAGATTGGAGCCTGCAGATCTGGCGCTCCGACTTTCCCAGCAGCAACTATAGGCTGTCCATCCGCCACTTTTTCGCATCAGCTTTGCAGCCGCTCGGCTGTGGGCGAGGGAGGAGGAGGCGCTGCCGTGGCTAGGCTAGGCACCAGCGCATCCCAACGCCGTGGAAGTCGAGGACGGAGAAGATCCTTGGCCGTTGAGGAGGGAGGAGGAGGAGTTGGTGAGCAGGCTAGCCACCGGCGCAGAGTGAGCAAGCAAATCTACAATCTTGTCTCATCCCCAAAAATGCAAAGAATAAGAGAAAATCTTCTAACCTGGCCATGGCGCAGATGACCCGGTGCGCCACTGGCGCACGTGGCAGAATGAGGCGGGACGTAAATACTGGAGCTAGTCCTAAATTGATTCAGACATTCAGTCCCTTATTCTCCATTTTCAGGAAAGAGAAGAGAACTCCAATTAGTATTGTGTCATAGAGGTAATGAAATTAGTTGATCTTGGAGGCACAAACTATAAACGGTAATGCAAGCAAATGGGGAAATGGCCCTAGAGCCACTACTCGACCAATCTCCATATTTCTCAAATGTAAAAAAATGGATTGAGATCAGACGCCATAACTACACCCCTTAGAAAACATCATGACATCTCCCGAGCTGAATGATTTACTACAATTCGACATATTGCATCACCATACTCCGCTTCAGAGGACGATCAACCAGATTCATAGGACAGACATAGAAGACAGAACTTGTGCATTGAAGCTCTTAATAAACCTCCTGAAGGATGCTCATTTTTACTAAACTATAGCAGGACCGACTGCAAATTATCATAATGTGCCTGACAATAACCAGAGATATGATTAAAATATAAGCATGTATTTTACAACATATTATTTGATACTCATAGATCAACCATGTTATAAGAAAATAAATGGTTGCTGCATTTACAATTTTCTCATTTGGGAACTCATTGTTATCTGAATAATAATGTCTATCGTCAGCTAGTGTTCTCCAAACTTTCTGTATCAGGTTCAGTAGATTTACGAGCCATTTTTGTGCGAGACCGTGCAGCATAGGGATTCCTTTACCGTTTTCGTAGCTTCGTGACTTAGCATGATTGGCCTCGTGGGATGGCGCGAGTCATCCGGATTGACCCCTAGGAAGTCCTCATGTTTCCCCTTTCTGTTGAGAATAAGGAATAGAACGATGAGAAAAGCCGTACGTTTAACACGAAACCTTGAGTTCATCTATTCCCCTCTCTATCTAATTCACAGAGTTTCATGCGAGATTCAGATAGTTAAAACTGACACTCGTCACAAAACAGATGCTACCAAAGGACAACATGGGGTCATAAAATTAAAAATAAGAGTAGCTTGGTGTGTCATTAATTGCACTGCTAGAAACAATGCTACCAAAGGACAACATGGGGTCATAAAATTAAAAATAAATGTCCGTTCCAATTCTTACTATCATGCCTCCTTATTCATACAATAAAACAACAATGATATATAACTGATTATTGCGAAGCTACAAAATCCAACATTGAGCATTGAGGACTGATGAAAATACTTCCTGATGTTACTTGCCTCTTTCTCATATTCAACGCACACCATCTAACGCCAATAATAACCAAATCAAGACGAAATTGATACCTAAGTTTTTGCAGTTTGAGATAGAACCAAACTGAGAGCATTAAAATGAGCATCAAACTGTAGCCTAACATTACACAAAAGAAAGTAGATACACTAATCAAATGAACTGAAACATACTGAGAGCATTTTATGTACCTTCAGATGCCTGATATCCATATTTCATATTTCTCTGATCTCCAAATACGAAGCCTGATATCCCACGAAATCATTCTCATGACACTGCAGCTCACAAAATTTGAATACTCATGGTGATGGGGCATCATTTGACCACTGTAAAACGAAAACATCAAAATTGGCAGTGATTTCTGTTAAAAGGACAACTTGCATAAACCCAACAAAAGACCAACCCTCCTACAAACCTGAAAGGAATATGATAAAACTGTTCAACTCAGAGTGAATTGTGTAAACGGTGAAACTAACTATCTAAATATGGACAGGCTGAAGCTCAACCACAACATGTAGTACCATATTTAAGCATTGCAATGTTATAGGCACAAAAGAGTGATACATATATATATATATATATATATATATATATATATATATATATATATATAGGAAGCTGATATGGGGCACCTTGGTGCCCGGGCACCATGCTTCAAATACGTACATTTTGCTTACAATTATGCATACCCAAGGGTATACATACCCAAGATACATATACCCAACTCATACATACCCAAAATATGCGTACCCAAGATACATATACCCAGGATACACATACCCAATATATATATACCCGGAATACGTATATATATGTACTTTTACATACCTTAGGTATATGTTCCAAAAAAATAACATACCTAAGGTATACATACCTCATTTATGTCTACTAAGTATGTGCAAAGTCATACATACCTTGGGGTATGTACAAAACATCACGTATTTTATACGTATTGAGCATGGTGCCCGGGCACCAAGGTGCCCTGGTTATTTTACCTATATATATAACATCTACTACTATGGTTACATGAGAGGGATACTGCATCCAAGTTATTTGGTAATCAGGATTACCTCTAAGTTAGGAATTTGATCAAAGGAATTAGGGCAACAGGATACCCATCAAGAAAGTAGGTGCTCATGATGTGAAATGGCAACGGACTAAAAATAATCTTCTCATGGCTGATCTCAGATGGCTTACGGAAAAGAAGATGCAGGCGACCCTCATCAGGGACACCACCACCACCTAATTGCAACATAGCGTGACATGGAGTCTAGAGGGTGTATATGATTTTCTGTAGTGAACTAAAACCTGCAATTCAAAAGATTACAGCTTTAGTGCACGAAAACTAAAATTACAGTTCAAGTCTTACTGATTGCACAATAGCAGAAAAGTGCATGGTTGAAAGCAGCTTTTTATCTGCAGTGTGATGATACATTATTTTGCAGTTAGAAATCATATTTGTTCACAAATCTCCTTACAAACAATAAGAAAATGCAGTAATCCAACTATATAATCTGTCTCACGCAATTATTGTCTCTTGCAGTGTGAATATAGGTCCTTGATTTTTCTTATACTATTTACCAAGGAAAAAAATAGAAACGATGAATGAAAGAAAAGGGGACACCTCAAGTCTCTTGCAAGCCATAGTCATCCACAAATCATTCATTTCTGTTACATCACTTCATTGTCCAAAATCCTTGGATGCAAGTCAAAATCAGAGAAACTCGCAACCTATTTTAATCAAAACTTCAAGAGAAAACCGAGCACAAAACATAGACAAACTATGAAACGCTAATGCACATAACAAGAAATACCTAGAGTTTAGGTAAGGAGATTTGGCTGGATCTGAACAAACTGAAATCCTCAAGTAACATCATGCACTGAACTAATGAAAGCTCAAATGGGAACAATGATGTGGATTTACCAAAACAACATGTCAATATGAGCATAACCAGCTTTTACAAAGGTAGGTACTGCCATTGATCCTTTTCCCTTTTTCTCGGTTACAAGGAGAACTGAATCATGCGAGCACCTGCATCAAGAACCCAAGATATTATTATGTGTGCACGACATTTTGGAAAGCAGTAAGAATGTGCAACACCTATAGCAGACCATACTGCATTCAGCAAAATTAAATCCGCCAGACAAAACAAGGCTTATGTCGTAACACATAAATCCTCCATCACCAGGGCACCAGCTTGTATTAGCTTTGCATGACTAACCTGCATAGGCTGCAATTGCATATGCCCATATAATAGTTGAGGCCTCCTCTGAGCAACATAATCAGGCTGCCAACATCACAAAATTGGTGCACACCATGGATTTCCTAGACTCAATGCTCCAAAACATTCTCCAAATTACATTCCTGTGGCTCTTCTTTTTGGTCAAATCCATGAACCATGATCAAATCCATGTCTGAGCTGCAAAACATCAGCAACATTAAAAGCTTTAGCGAGCTGAATAACAAACTGGGACAAATCAATTCAGAACTCTAAATATACATATATGGCGTACATGACCATAAATTTTTAAAATAGCCAATACACATCCAAATATATGGCTATGGTAAAAGAGCGTCTGCCTTCCCTATAGCTTTGCGGCGCATCCTCTCGTATTCCTTATACCTTTGTTGGAGCGGTACAGAAAATGGATGTATCAAAATAAAGACGGATATATTTTAAAGTGAATACTCACCTGTTTAATTCATCTTCTCATATTTGAAAAGAACAAGTATTTCAATCTTGCGGACTTAGCTTGGTCGCCATCAAGTTGTCGCTGGAATCACTCCTTGGGACGATCCTTCCAAAATCTGAGCACGATCACATGGCACACACAGAATTTAGTCTGACCATAATTCCATAAATAATAAACATTTATTTTGGTCATCAACATCTAATAAATGTGTACAGCTATTCATACTAAAAAGTAAAGAAATTCTGTACTCACTAAAGCAGAGATACAATGTAAATAGCTAATTTTGAAAACCTCATACTTCAGAACATATCAAGAAATTCAACAACAAGGTCTAATGGGTTCTTGACAGCATCCACAAAATTTAATTACGATGCAACTAACTAACTCTGCTATATCATTTATACTACCAACCCAAAGAACTATGTGCTCTCCTCAGTCAATCAGGTTCAATAAATGGAAAAGGGGACAAAAGAACCACATCACATGGCATAATCTTGCACATCTGGGCATAATAGATAAGTGCCACTGCCAAATCCATGCAAATTGCAACACACAATGAGTACAGAATCTGGGCAGCATATGGGGAAGCATACCACCGTGATAGGAAAAGATGGATACTATTTTCTCTCTTCACGTCCATGGCTGGGCACATCCACCTCCGTGGTTGTGTGAAATAGGAAATTAGAATATGGGAAAGAAATGAGAAGGAAGAGCTCACCTCGAGAGGTTGGAGGAACAAGCAACGAGGTGACGTGCTCCAGCGAGCAGCGCCATGGCCGGCCGGCAGTCTCCCCCCACGCCACCTCCTCTTCCTCTTCTCTTCCTGTTGAGGCACTCATGGATAGGCCCTCGCCGCCACCGGTCTCCCTGCTCCATCTCCTCTTCTCTTACTGTTGAGGCGCATCTCAGCCGCCTCGATTTGGGGAGCTAGGTGAGAGGCGCCCCGTGAAGCTCCTGCGTGGCAGCGCCCCCTCCCGCCGTACGCGCGCCTCGGCAGCTTCGATTTGGAGAGCTCGGGGCGCGCTTCCTGCAGCGCCTCCAGCCGACGAGCCTCCGCCGCCGAGCTGTGGCTGGGTGGGGGATGAGAGGGTTGGGAGGACCTGCTGCCATAGAGAAGACTACAGGAGGCGCCGCCATGAGAAGGTCAGGCGATTGGGGAGGGGGAGGAGGAGGAGACGGGGATTGGGGATTGGGGACGAGAGGAGTTTTGTTCTCGATCTAGGTTTTCACGGGATGTCAAAAAGATGGCTACGCAAACGACCAAGATGGCTGCCTCTGTTTATCGGGCCCGCTCGCGCCTGGCCCTGTTTGTCATTGACTTAACTGGAGAAGCGGCAGGTGACAAAAAAAATTACCAATCGAACGACTGAGATGAAAAGTGGGCTGGAGAATTTACTGTATGCATCCATCCAACGATGGAACGATACGCGGCGATCGCAGATGGCCTGGGAAGCCGGGTAGGCTAGCGCCCTTTAGGTTTTAGAATATATGATCTTGGAGTAGGAAGCAAATTGCAAAGAATTAAAATACCAAGCAACTAGGGAAAGTAGGTAGAAGACACTGTACTTGGACAATATTGTATTTACAGTGGTACTTGGATAATATATTTTTTAAGTGTTTAGATTTTTTAGGTAAAGCTTTCTGCTGTATGATCCTCATTATGTTAAACGACCCTTGATGAGTGATCAGCTAGCTGAACAAAGCATTTTTCTTCCGACAAAGAATATGATGCATTACTATTACCTATAAACCTTTTGTATTATAATATATTAGTGCGCCTTGGAATTTAAAAAGTCTGAGCTCTTTTTTGTACTAATGGCAATGTTCTAGAAGTCCTTGACAATGAAGTATATGAAGATTCGGATGAAGCTCACACATTCTTCACTGAACAGGAAGTAAGTAAAGATATAATTTTTGCCTTTGCACTCAATTTTTTTATCTACTGGATGTAACATGTGAAGGGCGCGGTTAACCAATTCAGCATTGCAGTGTCAATAGTTAATACAGGGTTTACTTATGGCTTGGCAGGCCAGTAGTGATCTTTTCTACATGTTAACAATACGAAGTATCAACAGCACAAGGTATGTTTTCTCATAGATGCAAAAGTCACCGTCAATTTTTTTCATATGTCCATCATGCAGTTCTAGATATGAATCATGGTACGTAGTCCCTGGTTAACTTGAAACCTCTTTCTTAGAATCAAGTCTGCCTATTCACCATGTTGCTCTTTTCAAATGCTACTTGTTCCAATTAAAAAGTTCAGTTGTTTGATAATGAAATATTAGAAATACGCCATTGCAGTTTTGGCGGTTCAGAGAAATGCAAATACTACGTCAATATTATCTGTGGCGAAAATTATTATCTAAAACATATCATTGTCAAGATCGTAGTTATTTTCTTTGTTTCTTGGGTGGACGTAAGCGTCAAATTAGTCCTTTCCACATCCACCAGTCACGTATATACCTCAGTGATGCAATATTTTGTGGTGTGGCTCGCAATACGACTAAATGCAATTGTGATATACTTTTGTTCCCAGCTTCAGTTGCACTTATACAAACATTTTGATTTGATGCACCTTTTTGTGCTGTTTTTTTAATTAAAAAAGAACAATCTAAATAATGCAGGTAGCCCATTAACCTTTGAGCAAGATTTATTCCAGATCTTAGATAGGAGTCTTGGTGTGGCATGGTTTCCATATACTTTAAAGTTGGATTTACCGTGTGCCCTTATAAGTTGAGCTTGAGTTCTTTAGATTCCTTATCTACACACGGTTCATTTCCCTATTGTGCAAGACAATGTCTAACATAGTAGATTTTCATGTATGCCTTGTTTTTCCCCTTCCTAACAGTTGACGTGTAGTTTAACAGTTAACACTATCATTATCTTCGCAAGCACAAGATAAACATCTAATGATCTATATTACATGTTACTTTATACTATCATATTATAGACCATTCCTGGAAATGCAATTTTGATTTGTGCTAGTTACAAATGAGTGACACTATGGAAGATACGTATTCAGTGAAGAGTATGACCAGGACAAGAGTAGTGCTACCTATTTTCGTAATAAATCGGACTACTTACTTACAGTTTATAAATTTATGAAAAGCAACAAGTATCTCCTTGCAGGTTATGACTAAGTAAGTTGTGAAGCCATCTATTGACATATCTGGTGAAGTGACGCCTGAAGATGGAGCTGATTCCAATGGTCAAGTAACTGAAATTGAAATCAGGTTCTCCTATATTTACAACATAAACAGAAAGAATGCAGCGCCGGGTACAGGGTTGTGATTGAGGTTCATAGAAAATAAGTAAAGATCACAGGTCATTGCCTAGCTGTTGGATCGATATTAGTGGTTACTCATTTTTGTCATAAACAAGACTTTCATTATTATATATTTTGTAGACTAATGTAGTTTTTTTCCAGCCCAATCACTTTGAGCCATGGATGGCAATTCTGAAGCTATTGGTTTTATGCATCGGAATCAAGTTGCACATCGGAATCACATTTCCTGGAAGTATAAATTTTTATGTGGTTCCTTATTTGCTGTAAAAAAAACTATTTTGTCTACGTAAATTTGGTTCTAAAAAGATAAATTGACTCCAAAATTCTTTACAGTATGATAATGAAAAATATGATCCATTTATTTACATATATGTCATGATGAACTCTAAATTGCAGCCTTTACTATTAGGTGAAACTAAATAAGACACATCACATAAAAAACAAGGAATAAGAAAAAATGGCGCAGCAAGGCGCGCTAGGTCAGGGTGCAGGCGGGACACAACACGGTGGCCCGCAGGTTTGCCGCATGCGCCGCAAATTATTTGCTGTACCACCGCGTCAGGCCGCAAAATATTAACAAACAAACGCGGCGGCCGCCTGAGCCCACATGGCGCGCTATCAGCTAGCTCGCTGGGAAAGCAGCTAGCTCTCCAAGAGCAAATCGATCAGCTAGCTCGCGCACGGCCGCCTGAGCCCGCAAGGCGCGCATAGATCAACTAGCTCGCCAGGAAAGCAGCTAGCTCTCCAGGAGCGATCTCTCTTCCCGTCGCCGCTGTCCGTGCCCATAGATGGATCGCCGGGGAGTTTGGGGTGCTCCCTAATCGGCTTGTCGGGGAGCATGTCGGGGCCCTTGCTCGTCGGGGAGGGGTGTCCTAGAAGTCTGTCCATCGGAGCTGGAGGAGGATCGGCGGTCATGGCGGCGCTAGCGGGAGCAGGTGCGGAGCCGTATCTGGAGAGATGAGGTCGAGGGCGAGGGGACGAAGCGGTGGGGAGACAATTAGGGCTCGATGCGGCAACTGTGGGCTGGGCCGTATTTTCCACTTAATAATGATCCAAATCGTGGGCCGCCGCGTACGGAAATAGACGGGCCTGGCGAAGCGGCGCCGCGGACGGCCTGCTCCCGCTTGCAGCCTGAGCGCTAGGTCCATCTAGTGAGGACCTAATGTTACATATGCTAACAGTGATCACCCTAATTTTTGTTTGTTTGGCTCATATTTTGTGAAGGTTAATTTGTGTTTGTACTCAAATGCTCAATTTCTTATCAATATCCCTTTAAATGTACTGTATAAAAGTTTGTGTTATAAATTTGTTTGCACAAATTTTGGTGTCATCTCATCATATGGTAGAAGCTATCTCCTTAAAATAAAATTCTGAATTGCTTTATTTTCAAGTTAGGTGGCCCATCTATATATTAATATGTAAACGATTAAGCATGTACTCCGACGAGTCCTACATCACTGAATAGTTCTCCCCCAGATTGCAGTTTTTTTATGTCATACTTCAAAGATCTGTTAATGAAGAGAGTTGAATACTTTTACCAGCTGCCAATGTTTTTGCAAAAAATATATCATGCAATGCCCGCCGCAACGCGTGGGGTATCATCTAGCTCAAACAGTTTGTGAGTGCAACTTCACGGGCTAATCAATTTGCGGTCACCGAGTTCCTTGCCACGGCTCACAGGTACCTTTATTGCTTGTAATAGACGTTATTTGAAAAGTTGGGTAGCCAATTCCTCAGATGATCCATTTTGAACGAATGTAGGCCAAACCAAATATTGTCGTGACTTCTCCCGTTCTAGGCCCATTGCAATCCCGCATGTCAGTATTTCTCCGTTTCATGTTAGTTCCAGCGTGTCAATCTGCGTGGCAATTCGATGTAATGGGGTCACTCCGCAGAGGTGTACGGTCAAGATCTAGTTCGTTCCTCCGCCTTTAACCTTGCCTGAACCCTAGGACGGCGGCGGCGGCAACACATACACATAGCGCTGCTTACAGCTCGCGTGCCCGCGCCCGACGGCCCGCGGTGATGCCGAATGTCGAGCGAGCCGTTGCGTGGAGATAGATCGCCATCGTCCAAAGACGAGCTGAGCAGCACAGAGGATGGAAGGGCCCTCAACTCAGGAATCATGTCTCACCCTGAGCAGTCGGAGGAGGTGAGCTTCTCTTCTCTAATGTATTTTACCCTTCTTCATCGGTATCTGCTACCTGGATGTAGGAAATCAAGATATATTTTAGCGAGAAATGTTTGTTAGTCAAACACTAACAAGCATTTCTTATTTTCCCAACTTTGTGTCGAGTAGGCTTCACAAAGATTACAGCCTCCCTCTACAAATTCATCAGTACCTTGGTATGCTTG
This sequence comes from Dactylis glomerata, assembly GCA_007115705.1. NCBI lineage: Eukaryota > Viridiplantae > Streptophyta > Magnoliopsida > Poales > Poaceae > Dactylis > Dactylis glomerata. The sequence goes on from QXEO01000220.1 coordinate 16,635,332, forward strand.
ACAATGGCCACTCCGTAGTTGTGGAGGGCCGTACGGTAACCTTGACCGTTCCAGAAAGAAGCTTGAAGTCTATATCTGGGATGGTTGAACTTGTTCGTGGAATTGTTCCAATGGGCTCCGCACAAACTGTAGAATTCGAATGGGTATCACCGAGGGGGGTTGTTACACCTGTGGACATGCAACTGATTGGAGATCAATTGGAAAGGTTTGCAAACTCTCCTAGCCACATTTTGCATGCTAAAATTATTGGTAGAACACGAGATGGTGTTGTTGCCCTGGCATCCAAGAAATCTCCTACTGATATTGTTCGCCATGCTGGTAATCTAAGAAAATCTGCTACTGGTGCTCAAGCTGCTATACATGCTAGCAGTAAATCTGCTGCTATTACTAAACCTGCTACTAGTAAACATCATCCAGCTGCTGAACCTCCTACTGGTGTTGAAAAACCTGATGCTGCTGAAACCTCCTGCTGGTGCTGAAAAACCTGTTGATGCTGAACCTCCTCCTCCTCTCAGAATGGTGGCCACATTCAACAACTACACTGCAGAACTTGATGATGGCTCAAATGTTCTCGTTAAAGCACACGATGTTAATGTCTATGTCGATCGCCAGAAGGGGATACAAGTAGCCGATCTGATTGGAAAGTTTAGTGAGAACTTGTTGATGGGATCTCACCAGAAAGTAAGATATTGTTGGTATAATAGAAGGATCCATGATTACATTGAAATTGGCATTAACAGTCAACCTAATTTAGATGTGGCATTGGATAAATATGGAAGTGCCAACCATATACTGTTTCTCGGTAACGTAACCACCTGTACTGATCCAGAGTATGGTTTAACTGAAGGTAACGGGAACATGCCTAAATCCATAAGGGATTGGATCAGCCCTAATTGGATCAGCCCTAGTAAGGATAAGAATACTGCAAAGGTTACTCTAATAGATACTCTGAAGCGAAACCGCAAGCTCCTATGCAAGAAGGCCCCCCCCCCAGAAAGAACGCCTCCGCGCAGTCTAGGGCAGAGTGGTTGATGACCACCAAGGGGGAGAACACCAGTAAGAAGTCAACCAGAAAGAAGACCACCGAGGAGAACACCTAGTCAACCACAAAAAAGACCACCGAGGAGAACACCCCCTTAACCACAAAGAAGACCACCGAGGAAACCACCCCCAGTAAGTCAACCACAAAGAAGACCACCGAGGAAACCACCCCCAATAAGTCAACCACAAAGAAGACCACCGAGGAAACCACCCCCAAGAAGTCAACCACAAAGAAGACCACCGAGGATAAGACCCCCAAGATGTCTACCACAAAGAAGACCACCGAGGAGAACACCCCCAAGATATCTACCACAAAGAAGACCACCGATGAGAACACCCCAAATAAGTCAACCACAAAAAAGACCACCGAGGAAACCATCCCCAAGAAGTCAACCACAAAGAAGACCACCGAGTATAAGACCCCCAAGAAGTCAAACACAAAGAAGACCACTAATGCGTGGTAAATGACCAGCCCATTGGGAACCCCAAGAGGAAGGTGTGATGAATATAGCAGCTAGTTTTCCCTCAGTTAGAAACCAAGGTTTATCGTTCAGGAGAAGAGCGGACAATACGACTGAAGGTGATGCTGCTAGCTTGCGACAGCTTCAGATAATTTATATATGGCGCCTCGTCCAAGCTTTGCTTTGCTAGCTGCAATGCGGAACCTGCACACAACACAACCAAGTACTTTATTCCCAACTTGCGATGAGGTTGTACATCTCACCGGTTTGCTTGAAACAAAGGGTATGAGCGTATCGAGTGGAAAGTGATAATAGTATGCGAGTAAAGTAAACAGTGCGAGTAAAGTAAACAGGTGATAGCAATATAATAGAAATAGGACCGGGGTCCACAGTTCACTAGTGGTGTCTCTCCATAAGATAAATAACACATGCTGGGTAAACAAATTACAGTTGGGCAATTGATAGAATAAAGATAAACGTGATATGTCAAGAAGATCACTATGCGATTTACTCTGGGCATTACAACAAAATACATAGACCACCATCCAACTGCATCTATGACTAATAATCCACTCACGGGGATATCATCCGAACACCCCATGAGTATTAAGTTGCGAACAACAGATAATTGCATTAAGCAAAGTGTGTAATGTAAACAAAGCATATGCCCTCGAGCATATGAATGTTGTTTTCTCCCTAGTAGCAACAGCACATCTACAACCTTAGAGGTTTCTGTCACTCCCCAGGTTAAATAGAGGCATGAACCCACTATCGAGCATAAATACCCCCTCTTGGAGTCACTAGCAACTACTCGGCCAAGATAGCTACTAACAACGGAGAGCATGCAAGATCATAAACAACATAGAGATAACATAAGATATATTTCAGTATAGCAACTCAATCATAACACCAATATTCATCGGATCCCAACAAACCAAACATGTAGAATTACATAACGGTGATCTCAATCATGTAGGGCAGCTCACAAGATCTAAACATGAAGCACATGGTGGAGAGGACAACCATCTAGCTACTGCTATGGACCCATAGTCCAAGGTAGACTACTCACTCATCGCTCCGGAGGCAAGCATGGCGATGAAGAAGACCTCCGGTGGCGATTCCCCTCTCCGGCAGGGTGCCAGGAAGAGCTTCTGGACCATCCCGATCTTCGGGTCGACGGCGGCGGCGGATCGCGATGTGTTCTGGAAAATTGATCGGGTCCTTAGGTTTTTTCTGTCGGGGGGTCTTTATAGGCGAAGGGGCATCGTCAGAGGTGGCCCGAGGCGCCCTCACACATAGAGGGCGCGGCCAGGGGCTGGGCCGCGCCGCCCTGGTGTGTGGGGCCATCGTGGCCCCCCTCCAACTCCTCTTCGGATCTCTGGAAGCTTCCGGGAAAAATAAGACTTCGGGAACTTGTTTCATCCAATTCCGAGAATATTTCCTGTGTAGCACTTCTGAAACACAAAAACAGCAGAAAACAGGGAACTGGCACTGTGGCGACTTGTTAATAGGTTAGTTCCGGAAAATGCATAAAAGTGCCACGAAGTGTAACGAAACAGTAGGCAAATGGTGTAAAAACAAGCATGGAACATCAAAAATTATAGATACGTTGGAGACGTATCAACCACCGAGGAGAACGCCCCCAAGAAGTCAACCACAAATAAGACCACCGAGAACACCCCCAAGAAGTCAAACACAAAGAAGATCACCCCCAAGAAGTATACCAACAAGGAGTCCACCCCCACCAGAAACACCAACAAGGAGTCCACCCCATACAAAAACACCACCTCCCTACAAAGGACTGGACGTTAGCAGACTCAGATAATGAGGATACTTGTAAATGGGAATGCCAAATTGAAGAAGATTTTATGGAACAAAGGGCAGAAGCACCATCACTAGTACAGACAGATGTGGGAGAAAATTTCTCAGCACAACAAGTAGATTGGCAGAATGTCAATGTCAAACCCATGAGAGGTGATGGCGTCGACGAACCCATGGCAGAGAAAATAATGTGTGATGTACTTGGCATCGCTAGTGAACCTAGTGATGATGATGTAGAGGAAGACAATGAAGGTCCTCCCATTTTGGACATAGAGGAAGATGAGGACAGTGAAATAGAGGTGGAACAAGAAAGAGGTGATGATGTAATAGATGAATCACTAATGGAGGAAGCTACCATCCCGGTAGATGATGAGGTCACTAGCGAGTTAGCGATAACATATGATCCAGTGGTACCTGTAATCAAGGTTGGAAAAAGCGCTAGGCGTAAGCGAGGCGGTTAGCATTCGCCTAGTGCCTAGGCACTGCCTAGGCGTCCTAGGCGTAGCCTAGGCGGTCACAGTTAATACGCATTAGTTTAGAGTATCTATATGAGTAAACTATGAACAACTACCATTAAAATATGGCAAATTTGGCTCGTTAGTACAATATGGCATACATTCTTGTTGCGGAAGCCTATTTTTTAGCTGCACTGCCTAGACTTCTGCCTATGCCCTAGGCGAGGCGTTTGTCCATCGCCTAGCGCCTAAGCATGCCTAAGCGCTGCCTAGGCATTGCCTTTTCCAACACAGCCTGTAATTATGGTGGGCACATACTTTGCCAACATGGTAGAATTCAGGAAAGCATTTGCACAATATTATATCATCGGAGAGTTTGATGTCTTTAGAACTAGAAACACAAGGTAACAGTACGAGGCGAGGTGCAGATTAGACTACTACAATGGGGAGAGGGTGAAGGATCAATGCCCATGGAAGATCTCCATTAGGATACTTCCTGGTGGAGAAATAGTTAGGGTACAGAGAAGCTTTCCTCACACACAAATATCTATTTCTAACTGACGGGTTCGGGTTTTCATCTGTGAAGCAAGTTTAGGAATTATTATGAAGCAACTAATGTATAAAATAAATGTTCCAATGCAGGTGAACAAGATGGGACCTACACACAAGTGTCCAACAGGCTGCAAACTAAGATCTTCTTGTGCAACTCAAGAATGGGTTGAGAAGCATGCTTTGGCCATTCTTAAGAAAATGCCAAATGAGACTGCCAAGGCGATTCAGGTAAAGCTTATGGCTGATTACAACGTCGAGCTACCGTATCACATAGTTTGGAAAGGTAAAGAGAGAGCTTTGAAAACACTATACGGGGACTGGGATAATAGTTTTAGGTTGTTGTACAACTTTAAGGCTGAAATACAATCTAGGTCTCAAGGTAGTGTTGTCAAGATTGACACGAAAGAGGAGGAGGGGAACATATATTTTAACCTTTTTTTATGGCCCTTGAGCCCTGTATTCAAGGATTCAAGGACGGTTGTAGGCCATATTTGAGTATAGACTCCACTGTCCTCACTGACAGATGGAATGGTTGTCTAGCATCAGCGACAGCACTGCATGGGCACAACTGGATGTTCTCGGTGGCATTCGGCCTGTTTCAGTCGGAATCAGAGGAGAACTGGGAGTGGTTTATGAGGCAACTGCATAGATCAATAGCTGATATTTCACCACTGGCCATAAGCACTGATGCATGCAAAGGATTGACAAATGCAGTTCGGACAGTATTTCCACATGCTGAACAAAGAGAATGCCATGCTCATTTGATGCTGAACCTGTATAGGCACTACTCAGGCACTGTATATCGCTACATGTGGACTGCTGCTAGGGCCTACAAGTCTGAGAGCTACAAAATTTTTTATGGACAAGATACATGCTGAGAACTCTGATTTTGCCGTATGGATGAGGAGTGATTTTAATCCCGCAATAAAGTGTGATTACAGAAACAACAACCTTGCTGAAACCGTAAATAACTGGGTGATGGCTGGCGTGTAGTTGATTATTATTATGGCCAGGCAGTTGGGAAACTCCAAGCGGAAAGTATGATGAGCACAGCGGCAAGTCTTTTCCCTCAGTAAGAAACCAAGGTTTAATCGGTTAGGAGAAGAGCAGACAATACGACTGAAGGTGATGCTGCTAGCTTGCGACAGCTTCGGATAATTTATAGGGCGCCTCGTCCAAGCTTTGCTTTGCTAGCTGCAACGCGGAACCTGCACACACACAACCAAATACTTTGTTCCCAACTTGCGATGAGGTTGTCAATCTCACCGGTTTGCTTGAAACAAAGGGTATGAGCGTATTGAGTGGAAAGTGATAATAGTATGTGAGTAAAGTAAACAGTGCGAGTAAAGTAAATAGGTGATAGCAATATGATGGGAATAGGACCGGGGTCCATAGTTCACTAGTGGTGTCTCTCCATAAGATAAATAACACATGCTGGGTAAACAAATTATAGTTGGGCAATTGATAGAATAAAGATAAACGTGATATGTCAAGAAGATCACTATGCGATTTACTCTAGGCATTACAACAAAATACATAGACCGCCATCCAACTACATCTATGACTAATAATCCACTCGCGGGGATATCATCCGAACACCCCATGAGTATTAAGTTGCGAACAACAGATAATTGCATTAAGCAAAGTGTGTAATGTAAACAAAGCATATGCCCTCGAGCATATGAATGTTGTTTTCTCCCTAGTAGCAACAACACATCTACAACCTTAGAGGTTTCTGTCACTCCCCCAGATTAAATAGAGGCATGAACCCACTATCGAGCATAAATACCCTCTCTTGGAGTCACTAGCAACTACTCGGCTAAGATAGCTACTAACAACGGAGAGCATGCAAGATCATAAACACCATAGAGATAACAAAAGATATATTTCAGTATAGCAACTCAATCATAACACCAATATTCATCGGATCCCAACAAACCAAACATGTAGAATTACATAACGGTGATCTCAATCATGTAGGGCAGCTCACGAGATCTAAACATGAAGCACATGGTGGAGAGGACAACCATCTAGCTACTGCTATGGACCCATAGTCCAAGGTAGACTACTCACTCATCGCTCCGGAGGCAAGCATGGCGATGAAGAAGACCTCCGGTGGTGATTCCCCTCTCCGACAGGGTGCCGGGAAGAGCTTATGGACCCTCCCGATCTTCGGGTCGACGGCGGCGGTGGATCACGATGTGTTCTGGAAAATTGATCGGGTCCTTAGGTTTTTTCCGTCGGGGGGTCTTTATAGGCGAAGGGGCATCGTCAGAGGTGGACCAAGGCGACCTCACACATAGGGGGCGCGGCCAGGGGCTGGGCCACGCCGACCTGGTGTGTGGGGCCCTCGTGGCCCCCCTCCGACTCCTCTTCGGATCTTTGGAAGCTTCCGGGAAAAATAAGACTTTAGGAACTTGTTTCGTCCAATTCTGAGAATATTTCCTGTGTAGCTTTTCTGAAACACAAAAACAGCAGAAAACAGGGAACTGGCACTGCGACGACTTGTTAATAGGTTAGTTCCGGAAAATGCACAAAAGTGCCACGAAGTGTAACGAAACATTAGGCAAATGGTGTAAAAACAAGCATGGAGCATCAAAAATTATTGATACGTTGGAGACGTATCAAGCATCCCCAAGCTTAACTCCTGCTCGTCCTCGAGTAGGTAAGTGATAACAAAAGAATAATTTTTGAGGTGACATGCACCTACACAATCTTGATCATATATGTAAGCATTGTGAGCTGGGATCATAAGAACTTAAAACATGGGCATGAAAGATATAATCTTGACAATAACAACTTAGCAACCATGTTATAACATGAAAATGAACACAAACAAAAGATCATGAAAATAAAACAATGAAAGTCAAACGTGTGTTCAAATCATAAGGAAAAACATACAAATGGTTTTCAGCTTGTCCTTCATGGAGAGCAAAATATAAATGCATAGGACACCTTCAAGTTTAAGAGGGTGACTAGATACAAATAATTTAAGAACAAGTGAAACCAACAATATGAATCAATGAATGAAAACTTTGGGACAATGCACATTATACTAAGAATGACAACTATGCTCTCTTAATGATGCATAAAGATAGAAGGTGGTGACTCAACATAAAAGTAAAAGAAAGGCCCTTTGCGGAGGGAAGCAGTGTTTGCAAGTTTTATAGACCTTCAAAATTATGGTACTTATCGGCTTTGAGCTCTCATTGCCCCCATCATAAGCATCTTGAATGGTTAGAGTTAATGCAAGAACAATTATGATGCATATGCTTGACAAATCATAAGTTGAAAACCTCGTGCCCCGTGAATACGAGTACCCAAACCTCATGCTACTTTACTTAGAGTCCCAAGCAAGGCTCTTGTCATTGTAAGTATATATGTATCATCGAGAACCGCCAACGGGGTACCTCCGAGCCCGATGACATAGAACAAGCCCATATCAAAATGATAGGACAAGTAGACAATGAACACCTCGACATCTCTTTTATTTGCCATTTGTTTAGCTTTTTTATTTTGAGATGCGTCGTCGAATGTCCACTATGGGTATGCTGCAAATTTCCACCATGAATTATGCATGGCTTAGATTGGCGGCCCAGACGTTTCCCTAACACATAAACAAACTCCATGATCCCCATAAGATCCCCAATTCATTTCACACCACGGGCATCCATAAACAAAAGATCACGATATCAACTCAAATAAGAAGTGCAATGTTGAAAGCTTGCCCCATGATAGCATGGTTGGGCTAGTATCCAACTTACAACTTGCAAGCATAACAACTCAACATAAGAGACCACAATGTCAAATTTTTAAGAACAAGAAAAAGTAAAGTGTGCCTTCTGGTTCGTGAGAGCTTTACTAACCAATTTTCGCATAACACTGGTAAGAGTTTAATTTGAAGAGTAGATAAAAGCAAGTCAAATTTACTTGGAATAGCAAATTGCTAATAGGTATGTATGGTGGACACTTTGGCAAACTTTGGTTTTTAAGAGTTGGATGCACGAGTAGAGCTCATACTCAGTACAAGGCGAGGGCTAGCAAAAGACTGGGAGTGACCAACTAAGAGAGCAATAATGGCCATAATCATGCAAAGCGACAAAGCGACATTAAAAGAAGCATAAGATGGCATCAAAAGTCAAAAACTAAATGATCATAGAGGCTATTGGAGACTTTATAAGAGTCTAACATGTGTGAGCATGCGCCAAGTCAACCCAAATAAAGCATCAAGGAGAAAACCAAAATAATGCTTTTAAACAATAAAAACAACGCATGATTTTTTTTCAAAGGCTCATTAAGCAATCTCAGTTATTTGAGACAAGTCATGCTACAGAAAAACCACAAAGAATACTATCAAAAAGACATCAAGCATGACATGAAAAAGCCTAAGCCACAGTCTACACAAGCTCCTTCTTGTACCACTTTTTTGCATAAAGCTTTTTCTCTTTTCCAACACCATTTGAAATTTTTATAAACACCTCTTTTGATGAAAACCAATAAATATCAGAGGCAAAAATACACCTTGATGAAAAGATATGACAAGGTCTAAACGCAAATCAAGGCGAAAACAGAAACCAAAAGCGTTCTTGGCAAATGAAAAGCAAGGCAACTTCTCCAAAAGAAATTTGTTGGGGTCCAACCATTTATTGTAGCAAACAAAACTAAATTAATAAATAAAACTAAAACAACTGACGCTCCAAGAAAAACACATAGTGCATGAAGCAATAAAAATATAGTGTCTTGAAAGGTGACCTGATTTTTGCCGATGAAGAAGGGGTGCCTCGGGGGCATCCCAAAGCTTTGACGCTTGTACTTCTTGGATATTTCTTGGGGTGATGCATTGGCATCCCCAAGCTTGAGATTTTGTCCATTCTTCAACTCATCTCATCATTCTCCAACCCTACACTTGAAAACTTCCTTCATACAAAACTAAACACAAATCTATTAGCAACATTAGTGTAAGCATAACATATAATCAACCTCTTTTTGCTTCAGGTTTCAACCCAAAACCACCACATATAAATTATATACTACTGTAGCAACTTCCCCAAAAGTTCCGTGATCAAAAGAACTCAAAAGAAAGCGATAAAGCGGCAAAAATGAATAGTGGCAGAAATCTGTCAAAACAGAACAGCTGACAAAGGTCAAATTTTTGAGGGGTTTTCTGTTGCTCAAATCAAAAAGTGTTCAACTAACAAAAGTTTGGATATAACCTGGGGCATATGCACAAGAAATTTCAGGTCCAAAAGATATACAGAGAATTTTCACGAATTTTTACGGTGCAGCACCGAAAACAGTTTCAGGACAGCAACATCCCCAAATCTTTACCTCACTCGAATTAGAGGCTTCTCTTGGCACAACAGTAAAATAAAAAGGACAAGGAGAGGTCATTACAGTAGTAATGACTTCCAAGACTCAAATAAAATAAAAAGTACTAAAAAAATATATTGGGTTATCTCCCAAGAGTGCTTTTCTTTAACGCCTTTGAGCTAGGCGCAGAAAATTGCGAATCAAGTAACATCAAGAGATGAAGCATCAAGCTCATAATTTGCTCTAAGAATAGAGTCAAAAAGTAATTTCTTTCTTTTCCTAGGGAAGTGTTCCATACCTTTCTTGAGTGGGAATTGATATTTGATGGTGCCTTCTCTCATATCAATGATAGCACCTACAGTTCGAAGAAAAGGTCTTCCCAAAATAATAGGACATAACGCATGGCATTCAACGTCCATAACGAGAAAATCAACGGGAACAAGGTTATTGTTAACCACAATAAGAACATCATTAATCCTTCCCAAGGGTTTCTTCTTAGCAACATCAGCATATCATAAATTTTTCTAGGCATGATAGAAATACTAGCACCTAGATCACATAAAGCATGGCAATCAAAACCATTAACATGCATATCAATGATGGGTTCCCAACCATCTTCTAACTTCTTGGGAACAGAAGCTTTTTGCTTCAACTTTTCATCCCTAATTTTCATGAGAGCATTGGTAATATGCTTAGTAAAAGCAATATTTAAAGAACTAGCATTGGGAGTCAAAGCAAGCTTTTGCAAGAACAAAATTACTTCAGATATATTGCAGCCATCAACATCAAAATCATTAAAAGAAATAGAGTTATCATCTCCCACACTCTGAAAATTTTTAGCACTCTTTTGAGAAAAAGTTTTGGCAGTTTTAGGCTTTTTAACACAAGGAGTGGGAGTTTTCTCTACACCAATCAAAGTAAGAGGATTGCTAGCATTAGGAACAACATCATTAGAGGTAGTAATAGTACAAACTTTCATATTCCTAGCAATCTCATCCTCTCTTTCCCATCTAGCATGCAATTGTGCTAACAATCTAATATTTTCATCAATTCCAACTTGGATAGCATTAGTAGTAGCAAAAACATTGCTCTCTTTCACATAATTAGGCAACACTTTTAATTTCAGGAGTTCAACATCATGAGCAAGGCTATCAACTTTAGAAGCAAGAATATCAATTTTGCCTAACTTTTCCTCAACAGACTTGTTAAAAGCAGTTTGTTTTACCATGAAGTCTTTGAGCATGACTTCAAGTTCAGAGGGCGCGGCCCTAGTGTTATTGGAGGAATTACCATAAGAGTTACCATAACCATTACCATTAGTAGAAGGATACGGCCTATAATTATTACTAGCAAAATTGTTCCTATAAGCATTGTTGTTAAAATTATTGTTTCTAATGAAGTTCACATCAACATGCTCTTCTTGAGCAACCAAAGAGGCTAAAGGAACATTATTAGGATCAACATGAGTCCTATCATTAGCAAGCATAGCCATAATGGTATCAATCTGATCACTCAAGGAAGAGGTTTCATCAACAGAATTTACCTTCTTACCTTGTGGAGCTCTCTCGGTGTGCCATTCGGAATAATTTACCATCATGTTGTCAAGTAGCTTTGTTGCGGCGCCCAAGGTAAGGGACATAAAAGTGCCTCCAGCAGCTGAATCAAGTAGGTTCCTCGAAGAAAAATTCAGTCCTGCATAAAAAGTTTGGACAATCATCCAAGTAGTCAGTCCATGAGTGGGACAATTCTTTATCATAGATTTCATTCTTTCCCAAGCTTGAGCAATATGTTCATTATCAAATTGACTAAACTTCATAATATTGCTACGCAAAGCTATAATCTTAGCAGGAGGATAATATCTACCAATGAAAGCATCCTTACACTTAGCCCATGAATCAATACTATTCTTAGTCAAAGACAGCAACCAATCTTTAGCCTTTCCTCTCAAAGAAAAAGGAAACAACTTGAGCTTAATAATATCACTTTCTACATCCTTGTATTTCTGCATCTCACATAGCTCAACAAAATTGTTGAGATGAGCTGCAGCATCTTCAGTACTAGCACCAGAAAATTACTCTTTCATAACAAGGTTCAATAAAGCAGGCTTAATCTCATAAAAATTTGCAGCAGAAGCAGGTGGCGCAATATGAGTGCAGATAAAATCACTATTATTCGTGCTAGTAAAGTCACACAACTTGGTGTTTTCAGGATTAGCCATTTCAGCAAAACTAAAAGTAGACAAGTAAAAACAACTATCAAGGATTCTAAATTTTTTGGGTTTTTGATATAAAATAATGCAAGTAAAAATAAAGTAAAGTAAAACAATAAAACAAAGTAAAGGATGTGCGTGCAAAAAACTCCCCTTGTAGAGGTCTTCTGCTTCTTCCCCGGCAACGGCGCCAGAAAAGGGCTTGATGGCTGGCGTGTAGTTGATTATTATTATGGTCAGGCAGTTGGGAAACTCCAAGCAGAAATTATGATGAGCACAGCGGCAAGTCTTTTCCCTCAGTAAGAAACCAAGGTTTAATCGGTCAGGAGAAGAGCAGACAATACGACTGAAGGTGATGTTGCTAGCTTGCGACAGCTTTGGACAATTTATAGGGTGCCTCGTCCAAGCTTTGCTTTGCTAGCTGCAACGCAGAACCTGCACACACACAACCAAATACTTTGTTCGCAACTTGCGATGAGGATGTCAATCTCACCGGTTTGCTTGAAACAAAGGGTATGAGCGTATCGAGTGGAAAGTGATAATAGTATGCGAGTAAAGTAAACAGTGCGAGTAAAGTAAACATGTGATAGCAATATGATGGGAATAGGACCGGGGTCCACAGTTCATTAGTGGTGTCTCTCCATAAGATAAATAACACATGCTCGGTAAACAAATTATAGTTGGGCAATTGATAGAATAAAGATAAACGTGATATGTCAAGAAGATCACTATGCGATTTACTCTGGGCATTACAACAAAATACATAGACCGCCATCCAACTGCATCTATGACAAATAATCCACTCGCGGGGATATCATCCGAACACCCCATGAGTATTAAGTTGCGAACAATAGATAATTGCATTAAGCAAAGTGTGTAATGTAAACAAAGCATATGCCCTCGAGCATATGAATGTTGTTTTCTCCCTAGTAGCAACAACACATCTACAACCTTAGAGGTTTCTGTCACTCCCCCAGATTAAATAGAGGCATGAACCCACTATCGAGCATAAATACCCCCTCTTAGAGTCACTAGCAACTACTCAACCAAGATAGCTACTAACAACGGAGAGCCTGCAAGATCATAAACAACATAGAGATAATAAAAGATATATTTCAGTATAGCAACTCAATCATAACACCAATATTCATCGAATTCCAACAAACCAAACATGTAGAATTACATAACAGTGATCTTAATCATGTAGGGCAGCTCATGAGATCTAAACATGAAGCACATGGTGGAGAGGACAACCATCTAGCTACTGCTATGGACCCATAGTCCAAGGTAGACTACTCACTCATCGCTCCGGAGGCAAGCATGGCAATGAAGAAGACCTCCGGTGGCGATTCCCCTCTCCGGCAGGGTGCCGGGAAGAGCTTCTGGACCCTCCCGATCTTCGGGTCGATGGCGATGGCAGATCGCGATGTGTTCTGGAAAATTGATCGGGTCCTTAGGTTTTTTTCCGTCGGGGGGTCTTTATAGGCGAAGGGTGTCATCGTGGTGAAACAACATATGCCATGGGATGGCTTAAATGGGGGCCGACTATATACTGGTGGATCCGGAGGAGGGAAGGCACGGTAGAGACTGCGCACAGAGCACACTGCTAACACACCGAGCTACCCAGGTTCGGGGCCCTTGTGAGGAGGTAACACCCCTACTCCTGCATGTCTGATCTATATGAGCTTCACATGAGAGCTACAATGGTGCTCCTTGAGCTGTTCATCTGCCTATCTAAGGCTGCACTGGGCAGGAGCTGAAGAGCTAGTGCTAGAGAGCTCCCATGGAGCGAGAGAGAATAAGCCTCATCTGGAGGCTGGGGTGATCGTTCCCCCTGGTGCCCCTTATATAGGGAGCCCAGGGGACATGGTATAGATGATTATAAGTAGTAACTGTGGTATGAAATAAATATCGCTGCGAGCAAACAAGTAACAAAATAGCAAGTAAACGGTGTGCAATGCTTGGAAACAAGGCCTAGGGATCATACTTTCACTAGTGGACACACTCCCAACAATATAACATGATTGAACAAGTAACTTCTCTTTGCTAAGGTACTCTGAATTACTCTCCTATTGAATAACACTAATCATTGTGTAGTGGCTACAAAAGCACCCCTTAAAGTTCATCAAGTACTTGACAAACACCACTCATAGCGATACCCAAATCAGATCACAACTCAAGATAGAAATCATTGCAACTTAAACCAAGTACTAACACGGTGCACACACTGTCAACATTACACCATGAAAGGAGGAATAGATCACTCAAACTATCATAGCAATAATTATTCTCATAATCCACAAGAGATCACAATCATAGCCTAAACCAAGTACCACCATGATGCACGCACTGTCACCGTTACACCATAGCAGGAGGAATAGATTACTTTAATAATATCACTAGAGTACACAAAATATCTGAATAATAACATGTACTTGTTCAACATGATACAAAGCTCACGATCACATAAAGATCACATCATGGGAGAGAGAGGTGAACCACATAGCTACCGGTAGAGCCCTCAGCCCCGGGGATGAACTACTCCCTCCTCATCATAGGAGACAGCAAGGTTGATGGAGATGGCGGTGAGGTCGATGGAGACGGCGGAGACGGCGATGGAGACCGATGGAGATGGCTCCGGGGGCATTTCCCCGTCCCGGCAGGGTGCCGGAACAGAGACTTCTGTCCCCCGAAATTTGTCGGTGGCGGCGGCGGAGCTACGGAACTCTTTCTGGAAATCTGATCAGGGGCTTAGGTTTTTCCGTCCCGAGGCTTCTTATAGGCGAAGGGGCGATGTCAGGGGGTGGACCAGGCGCCCACACACGGGCCCCGCGCGGCCAAGGGGCTGGCCGCGCCAGGCATGTGTCTGGGGCCCTGGTGGCCCCCCTCTGACACCTCTTCGGATGTCTGGAAGCTTCCGGGTAAAATAAGACTTCAGGAACTTGTTTCGTCCAATTCCGAGAATATTTCCTGTGTATCACTTCTGAAACACAAAAACAGCAGAAAACAGGAAACTGGCACTGCGGCACTTCGTTAATAGGTTAGTTCCGGAAAATGTATAAAAGTGCCACTAAGTGTAACGAAACAATAGGCAAATGGTGTAAAAACAAGCATGGAGCATCAAAAATTATAGATACGTTTGAGACGTATCACGGTGCGGGAATGGGGCATTGTCCTAGGCGGGGAGAGGAGTCGCTGGGGCGGCCCAGCCCAGCGGCGCTGGAGAGATGCCGGCCGAGGCCTAGCCGGGGAAGAGGGCGGCCAGGACTGGGAAGCCGGGGCGGCCCAGGGGAATGCCGGCCCGGGGCTGGCTGGAAGTTGGCCTGGAGGCCGGTGCCGGGGAACGCCGGATTGGGCCGAGATTCCTTATGCGCCCGGATTGGAGTGGAAGAGGTCGAGATATCCTTATGCCGGCCCAGAACCTGTTATGCCGGCCAGAGACATTGCAATCCGGCCATGGCAAATGAATGCCGGCCGAGAAATATTATAAGTGAGCCGATATTGGCATATGTCGGCTCGGACTGCTGTTTATCTTCATTTAAATATTCCTGCACATATAACTTAATCATATATTAGTCATAAATAGGGGTACTTTGGTATACCCGGGGTTATATCCCTGACAAAGGGGCATCATCAGAGGTGGACCGAGGCAACCTCACACATAGGGGGCGCGGCCAGGGGCTGGGCCGTGATGCGTGGTTGATGACCAGCCCGTTGGGAACCCCAAGAGGAAGGTGTGATGAATATAGCAGCAAGATTTTCCCTCAGTTAAGAAACCAAGGTTTTATCGATCAGGAGAAGAACGTTCAATACGACTGTAGGTGATGCTTGCTAGTTTGCGACAACGTCGGACAATTTATATATGGCGCCTCGTCCAAGCTTTGCTTGCTAGCTGCAACGCGGAACCTGCACACAACACAACCAAATACTTTGTTCCCAACTTGCGATGAGGTTGTCAATCTCACCGGTTTGCTTGAAACAAAGGTTATGAGCGTATCGAGTGGAAAACAGTAGAAGTATGCGAGTAAAGTAAATAGTGCGAGTAAAGTAAACAGGTGATAGCAATATGATGGAAATAGGACCGGGGTCCACAGTTCACTAGTGGTGTCTCTCCATAAGATAAATAACACATGCTGGGTAAACAAATTACAGTTGGGCAATTGATAGAATAAAGATAAACGTGATATGTCAAGAAGATCACTATGGGATTTACTCTGGGCATTACAACAAAATACATAGACCGCCATCCAACCGCATCTATGACTAATAATCCACTTGTGGCGAATCAATCCGAGAACTCCACAAGTATTAAGTTGCGAACAACAGATAATTGCATTAAGCAAAGTGTGTAATGTAAACAAAGCATATGCCCTTGAGCATATGAATGTTGTTTTCTCCCTAGTAGCAACAGCACATCTACAACCTTAGAGGTTTCTGTCACTCCCCCAGATTAAATAGAGGCATGAACCCACTATGGAGCATAAATACCCCCTCTTGGAGTCATTAGCAACTACTCGGCCAAGATAGCTACTAACAACGGAGAGCATGCAAGATCATAAACAACATAGAGATAACAAAAGATATATTTCAGTATAGCAACTCAATCATAACACCAATATTCATCGGATCCCAACAAACCAAACATGTAGAATTACATAACGGTGATCTCAATCATGTAGGGCAGCTCATGAGATCTAAACATGAAGCACATGGTGGAGAAGACAACCATCTAGCTACTGTTATGGACCCATAGTCCAAGGTAGACTACTCACTCATCGCTCTGGAGGCAAGCATGGCGATGAAGAAGACCTCCGGTGGCGATTCCCCTCTCCGGCAGGGTGCCGGAAAGAGCTTCTGGACCCTCCCGATCTTCGGGTCGACGGCGGCGGCGGATCGCGATGTGTTCTGGAAAATTGATCGGGTCCTTAGGTTTTTTCAGTCGGGGGGTCTTTATAGGCGAAGGGGCATCGTCAGAGGTGGCCCGAGGGGCTCTCACACATAGGGGGTGCGGCCAGGCCCCTGGCCGCGCCGCCCTGGTGTGTGGGGCCCTTGTGGCCCCCCTCCAACTCCTCTTCGGATCTCTGGAAGCTTCCGAGGAAAATAAGACTTCAGGAACTTGTTTCATCCAATTCTGAGAATATTTCCTGTGTATCACTTCTGAAACACAAAACAGCAAAAAACAGGGAACTGGCACTATGGCGACTTGTTAATAGGATAGTTCTGGAAAATGCAGAAAAGTGCCACTAAGTGTAACGAAATAGTAGGCAAATGGTGTAAAAACAAGCATGGAGCATCAAAAATTATAGATACGTTGGAGACGTATCAAGCATCCCCAAGCTTAACTCCTGCTCGTCCTCGAGTAGGTAAGTGATAACAAAAGAATAAGTTTTGAGGTGACATGCACCTACACAATCTTGATCATATATGTAAGCATTTGTGAGCTGGGATCATAAGAACTTAAAACATGGGCATGAAGATATAATCTTGACAATAAGAACTTAGCAACCATGTTGTAAACATGAAAATGAACACAAACAAAAGATCATGAAAATGAAACAATGAAAGTCAAATGTGTGTTCAAATCATAAGGAAAAACATACAAATGGTTTTCAGCTTGTCCTTCAAAGAGAGCAAAACATAAATGCATAGGACACCTTCAAGTTTAAGAGGGCGACTAGATACAAATAATTTGAGAACAAGTGAAACCAACAATATGAATCAATCAATGAAAACTTTGGGACAATGCACATTATACTAAGAATGACAACTATGCTCTCTTAATGGTGCATAAAGAAAGAAGGTGGTGACTCAACATAAGAGTAAAAGAAAGGCCCTTCGCAGAGGGAAGCAGTGATTGCAAGTTTTATAGCCTTCAAAAATTATGTTACTTACCAGCTTTGAGCTCTCATTGCCCCCATCATAAGCATCTTGAATGGTTAGAGTTAATGCGAGAACAATTATGATGCATATGCTTGACAAATCATAAGTCTAAAACCTCGTGTCCCATGAATACGAGTACCCAAACCTCATGCTACTCAACTTAGAGTCCCAAGCAAGGCTCTTGTCATTGTAAGTATATATGTATCATCGAAAACCGCCAACGGGGTACCTCCGTGCCCGATGACATGGAACAAGCCCACATCAAAATGACAGGACAAGCAGACAATAAACACCTCAACATCTCTTTTATTTACCATTCGTATAGCTTTTTATTTTGAGATGCATCGTCTAATGTCCACCATGGGTATGCTGCAAATTTCCACCATGAATTATACATGGTTTAGATTGGCGGCCCAGGCGTTTCCCTAACACATATACAAACTCCATGATCCCCACAAGATTCCCAATTCATTTCACACCGCGGACATCCATAAACAAAAGATCACGATATGAACTCAAATAAGAAGTGCAATGTTGCAAGCTTGCCCCATGACAGCATGGATGGGCTAGAATCCAACTTACAACTTGCAAGCATAACAATTCAACATAAGAGACCACAATGTCAAATTTTTAAGAACATGAAAAAGTAAAGTATGCCTTCTGGTTCGTGAGAGCTTTACTGACCAATTTTCGCATAACACTGGTAAGAGTTTAATTTGAAGAGAAGATAAAAGCAAGTCAAATTTACTTGGAATAGTGATACGTCTCAAACGTATCTATAATTTTTGATGCTCCATGCTTGTTTTTACACCATTTGCCTATTATTTCATTACACTTAGTGGTACTTTTATACATTTTCCGGAACTAACCTATTAACGAAGTGCCACAGTGCCAGTTTCCTGTTTTATGCTGTTTTTGTGTTTCAGAAGTGATACACAGGAAATATTCTCGGAATTGGACGAAACAAGTTCCTGAAGTCATATTTTACCCGGAAGCTTCCAAACATCCAAAGGAGAGAAGGAGTAGGGCCACGTGGGCCCCACCCACACAGGCGGCGCGGCCAGGGGCCTGGCCGCGCCACCCACGTGTGAGGGGGCGTGGGACCCCTCTGACATCGCCCTTTCGCCTATAAGTACCCCCCGACGAGAAAAACCTAGGGCCCGATCAGTTTTCCAAAATACATCGCGATCCGCCGCCGCCGTCGACCCGAAGATCGGGAGGGTCCAGAAGCTCTTCCCGGCACCCTGCCGGAGAGGGGAATCACCACCGGAGGTCTTCTTCATCGCCATGCTTGCCTCTGGAGCGATGAGTGAGTAGTCTACCTTAGACTATGGGTCCATAGCAGTAGCTAGATGGTTGTCTTCTCCACCATGTGCTTCATGTTTAGATCTCATGAGCTGCCCTACATGATTGAGATCACCGTTATGTAATTCTATGATGTTGGTTTGTTGGGATCCGATGAATATTGGTGTTTATGATTAAGTTGCTGTACTGAATTATATCTTTTGTTATCTCTATGTTGTTTATGATCTTGCATGCTCTCCGTTGTTAGTAGCTATCTTGGCCGAGTAGTTGCTAGTGACTCCAAGAGGGGGTATTTATGCTCGATAGTGGGTTCATGTCTCTATTTCACCTGGGGGAGTGACAGAAACCTCTAAGGTGGTAGATGTCCTGTTGCTACTAGGGAGAAAACAACATTCATATGCTCAAGGGCATATGCTTTATTTACATTACACACTTTGCTTAATGCAATTATCTGTTGTTCGCAACTTAATACTTTTGGGGTGTTCGGATTGATATCCCCGGGGGTGGATTATTAGTCATAGATGCAGTTGGATGGCGGTCTATGTATTTTGTTGTAATGCCCAGAGTGAATCTCATAGTGATCTTCTTGACATATCACGTTATCTTTATTCTATCAATTGCCCAACTGTAATTTGTTTACCCAGCATGTTATTTATCTATGGAGAGACACCACTAGTGAACTGTGGACCCCGGTCCTATTTTAATCATATTGCAATCACCTGTTTACTTTTCCCGTACTGTTTACTTTACTCGCATATTACTACTGTTTTCCACTCGATACAGTCATAACCTTTGTTTCAAGCAAACCGGTGAGATTGACAACCTCATCGCAAGTTGGGGACAAAGTATTTGTTTGTGTGTGTGCAGGTTCCACAAACACCTTCAGTCGTCACCGTCTCTCTTCTTCAAGAACGATATTAAACCTTGGTTTCTTAACTGAGGGAAAACTAGCCGCTGCACTCATCATACCTTCCTCTTGGGGTTCCCAACGGGCCGGTCATTCACCACGCACAAGGACTGTCTGTTGCCACATTCACCTGAAGCATCAGCTACTTTTCTGGCGCCGTTGCCAGGGAAGAGAGAAGACTTCTGCGAGGGGAGTTCTTCGCACACACATTCTTTACTTTGTTATTTGTTTTGCTTTACTTTATTTTATTTTACCTGCATTGCTTTTTATATCAAAAACCCAAAAAATTAGAATCCTTGGTAGTTGTTTTTACTTATCTGCATTTAGTTTTGTTACAATGAGTAATCCTGAAGTAGAAGTTCGTAGTTTCAAACAACAAGGGGGAGAAAGTTTAAAAGATGCTTGGTACCGTATTAACAATGCTCATCATAGGTGTACCAAAAAGCACTCCACCACGATCCTCCTTAGAAATTTTTATGTTGGTATATCTAGCTGGAATAGGTATGTTCTTGATACTCTTACAGGAAGTAATTTTCTGGGTACTCCCACGGGAGAAGCATGCACTATAATTGAAAGTTTAGTGGGAGTACCACCTATTCATGTTGCTAAAACTGAGACCACCTTGGAAGAGGTGGTAGAAAAGCTCAGCTCCTTAGAAAAAAGTTTGCCAAGTATCCTAGAAAATGCTAGCCGCATTAGTGAATTAATAGAAAGCATTGGTAAGAGAATTACCATTTTAGAGGCTAGCACTACTCATGACAATCAAAACTTGAGGATTGGTAAACTAGAGGAGTCTATGGAAACTCTTAGTTTAATCTTCCCTTCTCTTAAATTTAAGAAAGAGAAAGTGTTTGTTGGAAAAGAGCAAAAATTTATGTATGTTCCCAAGGTTTCTGCGCTTAAATCTCAACATGTTCTTAAGATTGGTAAGACTCTTAGTTCCACTAAGGGTGACTTGCAGGTTGAATCATCTTCGGGAACTTTCAAAGAGCCTACTGAGGTAACTAGCACTTCATCTATTGATATTACTTGATCCGCAATTTTCTGCGCCTAGCTCAAAGGCGTTAAAGAAAAGCACTCTTGGGAGATAACCCATTGTTTACTTTTCAGTACTTTTTCCTTTATTTGAGTCTTGGAAGTCATTACTACTGTAATGACTGCTCCTTATCTTGTTTATTTCGTTTTTGTGCCAAGAGAAGCCTCTAATTTGAGTGAGGTAAAGATTTGGGGTTATTGCTGTCCTGAAACTGTTTTCGGTGCTGCACCGTAAAAATTCGTGAAAATTCTCTATTTATCTTTTGGACCTGCGATTTCTTTTGCATATGCCCCAGGTTATATCCAAACTTTTCTTAGTTGAAGACTTTTTGATTTGAGCAATGGAAAATCCCTCAAAAATTCGTCCATTATAAGCTGTCCAGTTTTGACAGATTTCTGCCAATATTTGTTTTTACCACTTTATCGCTTTCTTTTGAGTTCTTTTTGATCATGGAACTCTTGTGGAAGTTGCTACAGTAGTATGTACTTTATATGTGGTGGTTTTGGGTTGAAACCTGAAGCTAAAAGAGGTTGAATATATTTTATGCTTACACTAATGTTGCTAATAGAATTGTGTTTAGTTTTGTATGAAGGAAGTTTTCAAGTGTAGGGATTGGAGAATGATGAGATGAGTTGAAGAATGGACAAAAGCTCAAGCTTGGGGATGCCCATGCATCACCCCAAGAAATATCCAAGAAGTACAAGCATCAAAGCTTGGGGATGCCCCCGAGGCACCCCTTCTTCATCGGCAAAAATCAGGTCACCTTTCAAAACACTATATTTTTATTGCTTCATGCACTATGTGTTTTTCTTGGAGCGTCAGTTGTTTTAGTTTTCTTAGTTTGTTTAGTTTGCTTGTTTGCTGCAATAAATGGTTGGACCCCAACAAATTTCCTTTGGAGGAGATGTACTCGTTTTCATTTGCCAAGGATGCTCTAGTTTTCACTCTTATTAAAAATCGAGCGTTCTACTTTTTCTGCTACTGCTTTTGGTTTTCGTTTTCGCCTTGATATGCATTCAGATATTGTCATATCTTTTCATCAAGGTGTATTTTTGCCTCTGATATTCATTGGTTTTCATCAAAAGAGGTGTTTATAGAAATTTCAAATGGTGTTGGAAAAGAGAAAAAGCTTTGTGCAAAATAGTGGTACAAGAAGGAGCTTGTGTAGACTGCGGCTTAGGCTTTTTCATGTCATGCTTGATGTCTTTTTGATAGTATGCTTAGTGGTTTTGCTGTAGCATGACTTGTCTCAAATAACTGAGATTGCTTAATGAGCCTTTGAAAAAAATCATGCGTTGTTTTTATTGTATGGAAGCATTATTTTGGTTTTCTCCTTGATGCTTTATTTGGGTTGACTTGGCGCATGCTCACACATGTTAGACTCTTCCAAAGTCGCCATTAGCCTTCATGATCATTTAGTTTTTGACTTTTGATGCCATCGTATGCTTCTTTTAATGTCGCTTTGTTGCTTTGCATGATTATGGCCATTACTGCTCTCTTAGTTGGTCGCTCCCAGTCTTTTGCTAGCCCTCACCTTGTACTGAGTATGAGCTCTACTCGTGCATCCAACTCCTAAAAACCAAGTTTGCCATTGTGTCCACTATAAATTCCTATGCATGGTATTTGTAAGCCATTCCAAAGTAAAATTTTCGTGTGCTACCTTTCAAAAACATTCAAAATACTTCTCGTTTTGTGACACTGTTTTCAGCTCATGGGGACATAGTGGTCGGATTTGCTATCTTCCATATTGCTTATTCCAAAAAGAAAAAAAAGGAAAAAAGAAAGAAAAAAGGCACTCCTCCAATGAATGTGAATGTTGGTGGGCACCCGATGGAATCGGTTAGCCATGGTATGTGAAAGGAAAAGGTGGGGAGGAGTGCCAAGTTTTATAAAAAGAGCACAAAGTGCCAATCTCTCTCTCAAAAACTTGCTTTATTTTTGTATGGAAGATAGTAAGAACCCCATTGCCAGTCGTTGACAAAGACAACCACCTCTCAAAATCAAGTTTTATCTCTCTGTTTTACAAATGAAAAGCTCTAGCACATGTTTAAATCACTGCTTCCCTCTGCGAAGGGCCTTTCTTTTACTTTTATGTTGAGTCACCACCTTCTTTCTTTATGCACCATTAAGAGAGCATAGTTGTCATTCTTAGTGTGATATGCATTGTCCCAAGGTTCATTGATTGACTCATATTGTTGTTTCACTTGTTCTTAAATTATTTGTATCTAGTCGCCCTCTTAAACTTTGAGGTGTCCTATGCATTTATGTTTTGCTCTCTTTGAAGGACAAGCTGAAAACCATTTGTATGTTTTTCCTTATGATTTGAACACACGTTTGACTTTCATTGTTTCATTTTCATGATCTTTTGTTTGTGTTCATTTGCATGTTTACAACATGGTTGCTAAGTTTTTATTGTCATGATTATATCTTTCATGCCCATGTTTTAAGTTCTATTGATCCCAGCTCACCAATGCTTACATATATGATCAAGATTGTGTAGGTGCATGTCACCTCAAAAATTATTTTTTTGTTATCACTTACCTACTCGAGGACGAGCAGGAGTTAAGCTTGGGGATGCTTGATACGTCTCAAACGTATCTATAATTTTTGATGCTCCATGCTTGTTTTTACACCATTTGCCTATTGTTTCGTTACACTTAGTGGTACTTTTATACATTTTTCGGAACTAACCTATTAACGAAGTGCCACAGTGCCAGTTTCCTGTTTTATGCTGTTTTTGTGTTTCAGAAGTGATACACAGGAAATATTCTCGAAATTGGACGAAACAAGTTCCTGAAGTCATATTTTACCCGGAAGCTTCCAAACATCCGAAGGAGAGAAGGAGTAGGGCCACGTGGGCCCCACACACACAGGCGGCGCGGCCAGGGGCCTGGCCGCGCCACCCACGTGTGAGGGGGCGTGGGACCCCCTCTGACATCGCCCTTTCGCCTATAAGTACCCCCCGACGAGAAAAACCTAGGGCCCGATCAGTTTTCCAGAATACATCGCGATCCGCCACCGCCGTCGACCCGAAGATCGGGAGGGTCCAGAAGCTCTTCCTGGCACCCTGCCGGAGAGGGGAATCGCCACCGGAGGTCTTCTTCATCGCCATGCTTGCCTCCGGAGCGATGAGTGAGTAGTCTACCTTGGACTATGGGTCCATAGCAGTAGCTAGATGGTTGTCTTCTCCACCATGTGCTTCATGTTTAGATCTCATGAGCTGCCCTACATGATTGAGATCACCGTTATGTAATTCTATGATGTTGGTTTGTTGGGATCCGATGAATATTGGTGTTTATGATTAAGTTGCTGTACTGAATTATATCTTTTGTTATCTCTATGTTGTTTATGATCTTGCATGCTCTCCGTTGTTAGTAGCTATCTTGGCCGAGTAGTTGCTAGTGACTCCAAGAGGGGGTATTTATGCTCGATAGTGGGTTCATGTCTCTATTTCACCTGGGGGAGTGACAGAAACCTCTAAGGTGGTAGATGTGCTATTGCTACTAGGGAGAAAACAACATTCATATGCTCAAGGGCATATGCTTTATTTACATTACACACTTTGCTTAATGCAATTATCTGTTGTTCGCAACTTAATACTTTTGGGGTGTTCGGATTGATATCCCCGGGGGCGGATTATTAGTCATAGATGCAGTTGGATGGCGGTCTATGTATTTTGTTGTAATGCCCAGAGTGAATCTCATAGTGATCTTCTTGACATATCATGTTATCTTTATTCTATCAATTGCCCAACTGTAATTTGTTTACCCAGCATGTTATTTATCTATGGAGAGACACCACTAGTGAACTGTGGACCCCGGTCCTATTTTAATCATATTGCAATCACCTGTTTACTTTTCCCGTACTGTTTACTTTACTCGCATATTACTACTGTTTTCCACTCGATACACTCATAACCTTTGTTTCAAGCAAACCGGTGAGATTGACAACCTCATCGCAAGTTGGGGACAAAGTATTTGATTGTGTGTGTGCAGGTTCCACAAACACCTTTAGTCGTCACCGTCTCTCTTCTTCAAGAACGATATTAAACCTTGGTTTCTTAACTGAGGGAAAACTAGCCGCTGCACTCATCATACCTTCCTCTTGGGGTTCCCAACGGGCTGGTCATTCACCACGCACAAGGACTGTCTGTTGCCACATTCACCTGAAGCATCAAATAGCAAATTGCTAGTAGGTATGTATGGTGGACACGTTGGAAAACTTGGTTTTTAGGAGTTGGATGCACGAGTAGAACACATACTCAGTACAAGGCGAGGGCTAGCAAAAGACTGGGAGCGACCAACTAAGAGAGCAATAATGGCCATAATCATGCAAAGCGACAAAGCGACATTAAAAGAAGCATAAGATGGCATCAAAAGTCAAAAACTAAATGATCATAGAGGCTATTGGCAACTTTGTAAGAGTCTAACATGTGTGAGCATGTGCCAAGTCAACCCAAATAAAGCATCAAGGAGAAAACCAAAATAATGCTTCCAAACAATAAAAACAACGCATGATTTTTTTTTCAAAGGCTCATTAAGCAATCTCAGTTATTTGAGACAAGTCATGCTACAGGAAAACCACTAAGCATACTATCAAAAAGACATCAAGCATGACATAAAAAATCCTAAGCCGCAGTCTACACAAGCTCCTTCTTGTACCACTATTTTGCATAAAGCTTTTTCTCTTTTCCAACACCATTTGAATTTTTTTTAAGACACCTCTTTTGATGAAAACCAATAAAGATCAGAGGTAAAAATACACCTTTATGAAAAGATATGACAAGGTCTGAATGCAAATCAAGGCGAAAATGAAAACCAAAAGCAGTAGCGGAAAAAGAAGAACACTCGGTGAAATTGTAAGAATGAAAACGGAGTGTTCTTGGCAAATGAAAATGAGTACATCTCCTCCAAAAGAAATTTGTTGGGGTCCAACCATTTATTGCAGCAAACAAAACTAAACTAACTAAGAAAACTAATACAACTGATGCTCCAAGAAAAACACATAGTGCATGAAGCAATAAAAATATAGTGTTTTGAAAGGTGACCGGATTTTTGCTGATGAAGAAGGGGTGCCTCGGGGGCATCCCCAAGCTTTGACGCTTGTACTTCTTGGATATTTCTTGGGGTGATGCATGGGCATCCCCAAGCTTGAGCTTTTGTCCATTCTTCAACTCATCTCATCATTCCCCAATCCCTACACTTGAAAACTTCCTATACAAAACTAAACACAATTCTATTAGCAACATTAGTGCAGGTACATATAATCAACCTCTTTTTGCTTCAGGTTTCAACCCAAAACCACCACATATATAGCATATACTACTGTAGCAACTTCCCCAAAAGTTCCGTGATCAAAAGAACTCAAAAAGAAAGCGATAAAGCGGCAAAAAACGAATAGTGGCAGAAATCTGTCAAAACAGAACAGCTGACAAAGGTCGAATTTTTGAGGGGTTTTCTGTTGCTCAAATCAAAAAGTGTTCTACTAACGAAAGTTTGGATATAACCTGGGGCATATGCACAAGAAAGCGCAGGTCCAAAAGATATACAGAGAATTTATACAAATTTTTACGGTGCAGCACTGAAAACAGTTTCAGGACAGCAACATACCCAAATCTTTACCTCACTCGAATTAGAGGCTTCTCTTGGCACAACAATAAAATAAAAAGGATAAGGAGTAGTCATTACAGTAGTAATGACTTCCAAGACTCAAATAAAAGAAAAAGTACTTAAAATAAAACATTGGGTTATCTCCCAAGAGTGCTTTTTTTTAACGCCTTTGAGCTAGGCGCAGCAAATTGTGAATCAAGTAACATCAAGTGATGAAGCATCAAGCTCATAATATGCTCTTAGAATAGAGTCAAAATGTAATTTCTTCCTTTTCCTAGGGAAGTGTTTCATACCTTTCTTGAGTGGAAATTGATATTTTATAGTGCCTTCCCTCATATCAATGATGGCACCTACAGTTCGAAGAAAGGGTCTTCCCAAAATAATAGGACATGAAGCATGGCATTCAACGTCCATAACGAGAAAATCAACGGGAACAAGGTTATTGTTAACCACAATAAGAACATCATTAATTCTTCCCAAAGGTTTCTTCTTAGCAACATCAGCAATAGGAACATCATAATAATATTTTTCAAGAGGTGGTAAATCAAGCATGTCATAAATTTTTCTAGGCATGATAGAAATACTAGCACCTAGATCATATAAAGCATGGCAATCAAAACCATTAACATGCATATCAATGATGGGTTCCCAACCATCTTCTAACTTCTTGGGAACAAAAGCTTTTTGCTGCAACTTTTCATCCCTAATTTTCATGAGAGCATTGGTAATATGCTTAGTAAAAGCAATATTTAAAGAACTAGCATTGGGAGTGAAAGCAAGCTTTTGCAAGAACAAAATAACTTCAGATATATTGCAGCCATCAACATCAAAATCATTAAAATAAGTAGAGCTATCATCTCCTACACTCCGAAAAATTTCAGCACTCTTTTGAGAAAAAGTTTTGGCAGTTTTAGGCTTTTTAACACAAGGAGTGGGAGTTTTCTCTACACCAATCAAAATAAGAGGATTGCTAGCATTAGGAACAACATCATTAGAGGTATTAATAGTATAAAATTTCAAATTCCTAGCAATCTCATCCTCTCTTTCCCATCTAGCATGCAATTCTGCTAACGATCTAAGATTTTCATCAATTCCAACTTGAATAGCATTAGCAGTAGCAAAAACATTGTTTTCTTTCACATCGTTAGGCAACACTTTTAATTTCAGAAGTTCAACATCATGAGCAAGGCTATCAACTTTAGAAGCAAGAATATCAATTTTGCCTAACTTTTCCTCAACAGACTTGATAAAAGCAGATTGTTTTACCATGAAGTCTTTGAGCATGACTTCAAGTTCAGAGGGCGCGGCCCTAGTGTTGTTGTAGGAATTACCATAAGAATTACCATAACCATTACCATTGGTAGAAGGATACGGCCTATAATTGTTACTAGCAAAATTGTTCCTATAAGCATTGTTGTTAAAATTATTATTTCTAATGAAGTTCACATCAACATGCTCTTCTTGAGCAACCAAAGAGGCTAAAGGAACATTATTAGGATCAACATAAGTTCTATCATTAACAAGCATAGTGTAACGCCCCAAAACCGGCACCTTGCAGATTATAGCGATCAGGCCACAATCTACATGATGTCGCTTTGGAAACGCACCACCAAGCGCCTCATGCATGTTGGAGCGTGCACGTGATGCGGGTGGAATCGAGTAGCAATAGTTACACAAGTTCACGATGGAACCCAAAAAAGAATATATATATATAACCTCGAAGACTCCACGAGTCAAAATATCCAAATAGACAATACAAAGATCCAAATCATACATAAAGCAAAATAGTATCCGAGTATGGACAAGAATACAAATGGGCCTAAGAGGCCTGAAGATAAGCGATGGCGTCCAAAACCCTGCCCAGGCTAAGCCGGAAGGATAACCTTGCTAACGTCGTCGCTCCCATACCTGTGAAGATCGGGCCAAAGGTTGCCGAACAAGGAGGGAGAAAGAGAAAAGGAAAAAAAACGAGGGTGAGTACCGAGGCACGTACTCGCGAGACTGGAATTCGGCTGTGCTCGCCTACAGGCTATATGGTGGACTTAGCGGCAACAAAAGCACTACAGAGACACGCTACAACTTTCGGCTAAAAAGAATAAGATAAGAGAGCGCATAAAAGTAAACAACTAGAAACTAACACCAAACATAACCCAGCCGATGAATCACCTCCTCGTGACCAAACGAAGAAGCAAGTATCAAAGGCACTCACACAGTTACCAAGTTTTATTGCAGGTTTATTGTTGTAGTTGTGCTAGCTTACTACTCAAGTTTATTAGTATTGAAATAGCAGGTGCAAGTTGTTCTATGATCGAGTAGTACAGCTCCAAGTCGTCTATAACCGCGGACACGGCTTTTTGAAAAGATTTAACCCTGCAGGGGTGCCCAAATGTACCCAAACGTTCGATCAATCCTTCCGGCAAATCTCGCACCCTTAATAAAAACGGGTGCGCCATCAGGATAGTCATGACTCGCACTCTCCTTCACTACAAACAAGTCCAGTAAGCCACCTAACTAAGTTTAACCCGAATCGAGAGTTCGGCCGAATCTCCAAGACAGACCTAGTTGTTTGTGCCTACGGCTTCCGAGGCCCAGCTCCACCCTCGGGAGACGACCCGCTTTAGCATGCGATAAACGCTCGTACCACATCCTATACGTGCATGCAGAAACAAAATAAGGGGTTACAAGGCACCCACGGCTTCCCCCAAAGTAAAGCGGACCATAAGATACAAGAGCTGCATGCACGCAAAACCCAAATGGAAAACCTCAAACTAGTTGTGGCCACTGGACAAGTGGGTAGATTCTGGCAGTGATCGAGGGGAGGCCCGTAAACGTACCCACGTCTGGTTAGAGCGCTCAGTCTCAGAACAGTTCATGCGATCTCGGGGTCCTAGGGGACACAAGTGAGCCGTCGGAAAACTGGCAAAATGACTCACCGATGCCTCTGCTTAATTCAATTTTAAGTATTAACATTAAAGTAAGCCATGATTATCTCCAACAACATATATTCATAAAGTAGAGCATGTGATAACTTCCCAACCCAATAAGATAAACAAGTCGAACAACCTGAAGATGCCTATGACTCGCAAGGCCAACTCAAACAACAAACACACGGTTAATAGGATTTATATGGAAGGTTCTATGGCTTTGCTTTGGATAACAGGTGGATAGGACACGTGACTCAAACAAAGCATCGCGACACAAGGCTAGAATATAGAGCTAGCGAGAGCAAAAGTATTAAATGGGTAGAGAGAAAAGGGCTCGCCTGTAAAGAAGGTCGAAGAACACCCGAAGAACTTGTCGTTGCTCACATCACCACGAAGCGTTCTATCCGGGAAGAAGCAAATCGCTACAACAAACAACGGATGCAACACTTACTACTACGGCATAGAATCGGCATGATCATGTGAAGCATGTATGCATGACATGGCAAATATGATGCAATGCAACTTATCAAAATTAAGTGGAATCGAAATTCCGACATACACATATATATGGTTCAAGTTGTTTTACTACACAGCAATTTAAATGTTTATTAGCATGGCAAAACAAGGCAAAGGTGAGCTACACAAAAATTAAATGAAGCGGGGAACCATATTTGGTAATTTCCCAAGTGCTCCATATGTTGTTTATTAGATGAGATACAAACTATCACGCCATGACATGATGCAAGATGCAAACAAGCATATGGATGGCATATTCAAATTCTATGCATTTTTCTGATAAACTTTCATATGAAATACTTTTTATTTTGAGTTACGCTTTAAAAGATACGAATTTTGCAAGATGCCAATACTTGCAGGAATTTCAGAAAACGAAACAGAAAAAAAAACTGGAAGGCTGTTGGTCCGGACCTGAGCCCGATTGGCGACGGATAGTAACGGTCGCACGCCAGCCACGGGCTGCTCTGGGCGGTTCTGGGCTGAGGCCCAATAGGCGTCGGATCTGAGCAACAAAAGGAGCAAAAAGTGGGGATTTAATCCTGCAGCAGGAGGGATTCGAACTCCGGATCTCACCGAGTATTGACAGGGAACAAGCCAACTAGGCTACGAGCAGATCTTGTTGAACACAAGATGCGACATTATTTGAACCAGCAGCACCGAGATCTGAAGGATGGAGACAACAATCAAGTTCCTGACGGAGATGAACACGAGCAGAGATGCAGCGAGCTAGGCGGATCGATGCAGAGAACAGCGCTGCAGAAGCGAGGGGCGGGTGCCCTGGCTATCGGCGTCGGGAGGAGTGCGCGACCGCGCTCGGTTTGCTGCAGATGAGAGCCGATGTGGACATGAGATCTGAACTGATAAAGAGTTAAAAGGAGGACTTTTTGATCTGCCGATCGATTTGGTGGAGCGAGAGGTCGAACCACTGCAGACGAAACAGGAAGGATCGCCCGGTCTTTGTACAGAAAAGGAGAAGCGCATACAGTGCTCCACGAGCTCGTCCATGGCAGAGCACCGGACATACAGAAATAAAGGAAGACAGCGATGAGAAGATGATAACGGACCGGGAAAGAGAGGAAAAGGAAGCCAAGCTCACCGCAAGGACGCGGGCGTGCTCGGAGGAGCCGAAGGAGAACCGAAGCGGCATGATTCCGCCGGGGACCAGAGAGAAAGAAGAGGACGTAGTCGTTCCAGTAGTCGATCCCGGCTCGATTCAATCACCGGAGGGGTACAGCTTGACGAGGCGGAGCTCCACGTTTCATCGGTCAGGCAGCTAGAGGTCTAGAACGACGGGGCGACGGAGAGGTGCTGACGGCCATGGCGACGGTGGTCTTCAGCTTCGTTTATGGCTCACAAACTTGCAGAGAAGAACGAGAAAGGGAGGAGGAGTGGCGGCTGATGCTTCAGGTGAATGTGGCAACAGACAGTCCTTGTGCGTGGTGAATGACCAGCCCGTTGGGAACCCCAAGAGGAAGGTATGATGAGTGCAGCGGCTAGTTTTCCCTCAGTTAAGAAACCAAGGTTTAATATCGTTCTTGAAGAAGAGAGACGGTGACGACTGAAAGTGTTTGTGGAACCTGCACACACACAAACAAGTACTTTGTTCCCAACTTGCGATGAGGTTGTCAATCTCACCGGTTTGCTTGAAACAAAGGTTATGAGTGTATCGAGTGGAAAACAGTAGTAATATGCGAGTAAAGTAAACAGTGCGGGAAAAGTAAACAGGTGATTGCAATATGATTAAAATAGGACCGGGGTCCACAGTTCACTAGTGGTGTCTCTCCATAGATAAATAACATGCTGGGTAAACAAATTTCCGCCTTGGTGGCCCCGTATATCATTGAACACAAGAATATTGTACGCTCCCAACACCCATCTCAGTCTGACTCCTGGATTACACATAAACATATGGCGACTTTCGGCGGTTGGTTCCGGACACATCTCATAAATGACAACATTGTTGGGGATCAGCTATACTTGTTGGCCGGGTCACCATCTTCGACTATATTGACTTTCCAAGGGTACGAGATCAATGGGAACACATTCTACACTATCGCCCAAGATAAAAAGAGCACCAACCAAAACAGTGGTGTCCGCATTGATGCAACAAACAACAACGAGCAAAAGGACACCTATTATGGTTACATAGAGGAGATATGGGAACTTGACTATGGACCTTCCTTTAAAGTCCCTTTGTTTCGGTGCAAATGGATCAAGCTAGATGGAGTAGGGGTAAAGGTTGACCAGCTGTATGGAATGACAACAGTGGATCTCAACAATCTTGGTTACAGAGACGAACCATTCGTCCTCGCCAATGATGTGGCTCAAGTTTTCTATGTGAAAGACATGTCCTCCAAACCAAAAAAAAGAAAAGATAAGACAACGAATACATCATACGACGAGCCAAAGCGTCACATAGTTCTTTCAGGGAAAAGAAACATCGTGGGAGTTGAGGATAAGACAGACATGTCAGAAGATTATAATAAGTTTGATGAAATTCCGCCCTTCAGAGTGAATATTGACCCAATCATCGCGTTAAATGGTGAACATACTCCATGGTTACGACCGAAGCGATCCTAATCAAGAAGAAAACTCAGAAGACTAGATAGGGATCATAACTTGTGTATCTCAATATGGAAATCACTTTCCCATTTATTTTTTGTGTAATGATATTATTGTATGAGGGAAATTTTTCCGAGGCGGAGCTTCTGAATATGCCGTAGGGCGTGAGCACCAACGACATCTTCGAGAAGCTCCGCCACGGGAGATTTCCCAATAATTTACCCAACATTCTTAGAGGAGATGAAGTCTTTCACGGGCTCCTTTTATAGGCACGGCACCACTTCTACTTTGTGTTGTTCCTCCGACAGGGGCATCGTGCATCCACCCACGCGTCCTTATCTCATCGAGCAGTGCATCCACCCATGCGTCCTTATCCTGCCGACATCTTTAGTCTCGGTTGCACCCACCAACCGGGACTAAAGGTTACCCACACGTCCTTATCCCACCGACAGTTTTGTTAGATGACACAAAAACCACCTTTAGTCCCGGTTGTACCCACCAGCCGGGACTAAAGGTTAGATGGTTCCCCGCGCCACTGTGTTCCCGCCTATTTTCTTCCCGCGCTTTCCACCACTTCCCGCCTCCGTCTTCCCGCCATTTTTCACTATATATATGTAGGCTTGGCCTCCATTTACATATCACATCTAGACTCATATCTGCAAACCTCATCACTCTCTTCCATGGCTTCCATCGTATCTCTAACCCCCCGGGAGGCGGAGGCGCTTTGCGCCTCAAACTACCCCTGCCCGCCGGGCTATCACGTCCCCACCGGCTGGATGCTGAGCGTCGGAGGCGTACCGGTCCCTCCTGTCCCTGTAGGTGTGGCGCGCCAGATGGCCATCACGAACCACTACTACTTCGAGCTCACGCCAGAGCAGCGGAGGAATCCTCAGTGGCATCCCGACTACAGCCCGACTTGGGACGCCTTCTACATCAATCGGCGTGAGAGTGCGCTTGCCAGGCACGAGGAGGACGGCTCGCCTCGTTCGAACTTCAACGAGGCCGGCCGTCGGCTATGGTGGCGCGGCCGGACTCTTCAGAGCGTCATGGCTTACTGTGGCCCCCGCCTGCGCTACCCTCAGTCTCAGCCCACGCGTGCTCACCAGTCGAGGTTCGACTACCGCGACCGCGATGCCAGCGATGATGACACCGGCGACTACGACGACTACAGTGGCGACGTTTATAGGGCTAGGCACGACTATGACTGAATCACTCCAACATTCGAAAACAAGCTCGGCCAATTGTGAGTTAATCTTGCCATGTATCTTAATTTTCAGTTGAGATATGTACTTCTTTTCCTGTCCTTTTCTTCCCGCCCTTTTTCTCTCACGCCCTTTTCCTCTCACGGACGCAGCGTGCCGCTGCGCCAACCGACACTTAATTATTAAGTGAACATATGATCAATAGAAACTGTAACAGAAAAATCAAATCTTATATTTACTAATTGGAGGCACCATACGAGCCCCCACGTTAATCCACCTTATTCTGCACAGAAACGCTATAGGAAAACAAATCCTAGCCTTAATTTTTAATCTAAACGGCTGGGGATGGACGTACTCTCCACGTATCGTATCTCCACAGGAAACATGTCTCTTTGCATGTATCGTATCTTCACAGGAAACATGCCTCCGTTGCCAAAACAAATTCAAAAAGCTATACATACCTACAGGTATATCCATCTATCACGGTAATCAAGCCGTGCTTTACCACGCATCGTGAGCAATACAAACTCAAGAGACATACGTGATATATATACTCTATAATACCGGTTTGTTGCCGATCAACTGTCCAAGAACTTTCTCCGTTGGTTGTTGCATCTTCTTGAGGTGATCACGACGTGCCGGCGGCAGCAGCACGTGCCGGTTTACTGTATCGCCTCAAGCATATCGCCATCTTGCCGATCGTCATCGGGAACAGTTCCACGCACGAACGTGGAAGGCATCACACCATCAACAAAATCTTCCCGCACAAGCGTGACTGCACTCATCCAGGTTTGGAAATAAAATCTATTATGTAGCAGCACGAAAGGAATAAGCAGCGTCAACAAGAAATTTCTAATTATCTGTTTGATGTTTCAGTTCAATGGCGAAATCTGCAATGGCATGCAAAACCTTGCGTGAGATTCAAACTAGCAGTAGAGGAAAGGAGCTAACAATCATGGCAAGAGTAGCAAGACTATGGGATTCAATATTGATTAGTAATGGTGAATTAATTAGTCTTGATATGATCCTTATTGATCAGGAGGTATGAGGGTTCTCTCATTGCAACTACATCTTTGCTTGACTTATTTTTTGTGATATTGTTTCAATCTCCATGCTAATTACAAATGCACCAGGGGACCATGATTCATGGAGTTATCAGTAAGGCCTACACTAACAAGTTCAGACCATTAATTCTAGAAGGCAATGTGTACACCATTACAAATGTGCGAGCCATGCCCGTGTCACCTAAATTTCGACCAGTCGAAAATGACATGATAATCAACTTCTCGCCCACATCAATTATAGAAGAGATCCAAGATAAAGAAGACATCCCAAAGTATGGTTTTAACTTTTCAAGCATAGAGGTGCTTTCTAGAAGAGTAGGCGTTGACATTTATCTCTCAGGTATGATATTATAAGTATTTGTAGAAGCATATTTGATATTTTCTTCCTTTATGTGGGATGTGCCATCTAAATTCATGTTTTAACAGATATTATAGGAGTTGCAGCACACATAGGACCAATTGAAGAAAGTAAAACGTCTTTTGGGATGTCCAAAATCCGTGATATTGTACTTCTGGTCGAGTATGTGAAAATAATGTTAGATTTGCAACCAAACTACTCAAGTTATGTGCTCATAATTATTTTAATTTTTTTACACAGAGATCAAGAAGTCAAAGTTAGATTATGGGGTGCTAAATCTGAACTAATTGATGCAAAGTCAATAGGCGATGTCATTATAATTACATCTACAACAGTCAGGAAATATGGCAGTATGTCTTCTCTCAAAATTATTCACTCATTGTGTCATCTCACTGCTTGATATTTCATATGAACACAGTTATTATTTTAACCAATATGCAGGATATTCTCTATCGTCAAATAGTGCAACTCAAGTGTATATAAATTTGCCTATTCCTGAGACTATGGATGTACAGAATAGGTAACGAAATCCCAGCATAGATTTTTTTCACTTAAATTTTATATATCACTACCATGATGAATAATTTCTCTATCAAATTAGCATTTGTTCCAAGGAAAATACAACCAGAGAATTCCATAGCGAGGAAGGACATCTAAAAGGGACACTGGAAGAGCAAATGAGCTATAATAGGAAAACTTTACAAGAGTTAAATGATATTATGTTTAACTCATCAAATAAGGTTTGCAATCAGTAATAATCATGCATTGGCTCAACAATGTACATATATTTATGTCATACATATGCAGGGAAGAATTTTTACTGTTGAGGCAGTAATTGATGAAGTTAATACAAGATATAGTTGGTACTACATATCATGTAGCAAAGAGAGCTGCAAGAAGCAACTTGAAAAGAAAATTGATCACTACTATTGCAGCAAATGTGATAGGAAAGCTGAAGCCAAATTACGGTAAAAGAGTTCAATAGATACCATCTTAGCGATTTTAAGAGTTTTTGAAATTTATCCATCTTACATAATTTTCAGATACAAGATCAAGCTCGAAATAAGTGATTCAACCGCATCTGCATCTTGCGTACTTTTTGAGAAAGAAGCTCAACAGTTAATCAATGAGTCAGTAGAAAACATGGTTGCATCAATTTCCAATGAAAGTAATGAGCTTCCAAGACCAATTCAAGAGATCTGTGGGAAGGCGGTAATTTTTCAATTTAGATTGACAGACTACAATTTCGAAAGTTGTAGACCAGACTATACAGTCTCAAAATTATTTCTCCTAGACAAGAACATTTCAGCTATGGAGATTGAGAATGATGAGAAGGTATAGTATTTAGTGATTTCTTCTGTTATGGTATATTCCTCATATTTATTATTTTTTGTAATTCATATCAAAAATATATCTATCATCATTCCTATAAAACGTACATATTGTAGAATAATAACAATGGAACTGACCTAATGTACTCATGATTTGTAGAATAAACCAAGAAACATTTCAAAAGATGTTGTCATCAAACAAGAGCCAGAAGATAGTCAAGGTCTACAATGTTACAAAAAGAGAAGCAAGAGTAGTAGAAGAGGAAAAAAGCAGAAACAATCTGGTCTTGATGACAATGAAGATTCTGACAAGAAGACAAGAAAAACGAAAGAAAGAAGAAAGAGTAGTAGAGGAAGAAAGCAGAAACAATCTGGTCGTCTTGATGACAATGAAGATTCTGACGAAGAGACAAGAAAAACAAAAGAAAGATATATTCCCTTTCAGTCTGACGATGAGGATTCAACAGTTGATAATCCAAAAGACAGTGAGGTATTTAAGAAACATATATACATTGTCTCATTCATAAAACGTCTATTTAATACTAAGTTGCTTATCCTTTGTAGAGAAACTTGAAGACAACTTCAAATCATGTTATCATTAAAAAGGAGCCAACTGAAGATATAGATATATGCGAAGATAACGATGATGAAGAAGAATACAAAGTGATACGTAGGAGTAAGAGGATAGAAAGGAATCAGAGAAATTTGATTCATCTTGATGAAGATGAAGACTCAGAAGACCACTTCAACAACCAAAAGTTGAGAAAAAGGCGAAAGCATCTCTGATATCTTAATGATGAACAACCTAGCAAATCTCAGCGGGGGATGCTTAATGATGAACAGCCTAGCAAATCTCGGTGGAGAATGAAGACAACAATCAATGAGGATATGTAGAAATTAATTGTTAGAATATAAAAGAATAGTACTATGTTATATTACCAGAACTATTTCATAGAAAAATTCATGATTAATATGCAAAAATTTATTGTTATAATGTAAAAGAATAGTGCTATGATATATTAGCAGAACTATTTGATAGATAAATTCATGATTAATAATCAGCTAAGATTTTGTTATTTAAAATAAATACAGAGGCTGTTCTCCTCCTAAATATACTCCGCTGATCGAGTAAGCAAGAATACATTAAATTCACTTGGAAATAATTGTTTCTTACAGAGGCCATGTATATAATGTATACATAACAAGATAAGAATTTTCAATATACCTGAGTGTCAAACCAAAGCATCACTGTGCTGCAAGAAGGATAGTTATTCTAAAGAAGAGAAGTGCCGCCCTCCGGTCTAGCTGTCCATATTTGTACCAGATGGCTTGCTAGAGAACCTTGAGAAAAGGCAAAATTTTAGTGAGTGCATGCCCGTTGTTGAAGTTGATGGTACCTGTAATTTTAAAAAATATAAAGAAGTATTGGCATAGAAATATTCAAGTATTATATGGTCATATCATTTAGCATTCTACTTAATTTTAATTTTCCAAGTTTATTTTGTATTTCAAAAATATTCGATGTCAAGGTGCCATCTCATTGAATGGAGTCACTAATTGATCTTGCAAGATGATAGTCATTTTAAATTTTTTGTACTGCCTATTTCAAAGTTAGTAAAATCTGAAGTTTTAGACCGATCTTAACGTCAGATCATCATTCTTGGCACAGAGAGTTGAGAGATTCTAAGTAACGTCAGATCATCATTCTTGGCACAGAGAGTTGAGAGATTCTAAGTCGATGGAGTGTTCACATAAAAATGGTGCAAAGAAAATCTAGAATATCATATATACCAACAAAACCACATATTATTATTAATTCATATTTAAAATTATATAAAAATGCATATATATTTAGTAGAGACCGATTATTAGACTAGAAAAAATAGGTAACCCTGCGTCACAAGAAAATAGTTTCCATGTTGGACACGACTGAGAGACGTGTGAACATGAAATTCTCATACACGGTGCATATACAGTCCAGAATAAACAAGTCGTGCAAAGTCCAACTCCAACACGTCCAATTTCCATTATATAATGCTATCCCTGCATAGGTACAGACGTTAATAGTCCAGATCTTCCGTACGCCAGGAAGAGAAGAAAAGGTAGGATCATAATTTTTTTGCATATTAATTCATGTTTGTTCCATGTTACTGTTCCTATAGTTTCAAACTACCATGATTTTACTATATGTTAGGTACGAAGAAGACACAAGAGTTCGACACAGTTCCCAAGGGATCTATCCAAACTGCAAAAAACCATCAGCAACCTCGGCCTCCATGTCGAAGAACCATTTGCCTGTGCAAAAAAAGGGGGATAAAATCCACGACAGGTAAAATATATAATGGTGGTCGAGGCTACTAAAATAGTGTGTGACATATGAATCTTAGTAATATACATTCAATTTTGATGTTATATTTGATTAAAAAAAGGTTCTAACAATGTATTACACATATATGCAGGGGGGGCATCTTGGGTAAAAAGAATGCATTACCTGACAAAAGCAAGGTACAAATTTAATTAAATAATTCCATCATTTTCTTAAAAGAATTTCGCATGTCCTTCGATATAATAGCCTAATTCTCGAAAATAGATTTTCTCAAATTGTCAGGAAAATCCAGAAAATAGTGAAATAGCGGAAGGCACAGTCAGCAGGTATATTATAGCGTAATTTATATTCTGTACCACATATATAGTGTAATAAAAAATATAAACATTACAGTAAACTGCAAAAAATCTTTGTAAAACTGAATGCAGACAAGCTCGGATGAAGCGAGGTCAGCCTCCTGATAAAACAAAGTATATCAAGCGCCCCAAGTTATTAAATATTATAGGTAACGAGTCAGATATTCATGTACAAGAAGATGAAGTACATCATCAGCATGAAAGGTAATGGCTTCCATTCTGTTGTATTAAGTATTAACATGGAAAATTACCCACAGGTGTAGCGTGTACATATAACTGACCACTAAAAAAATTACAGGCTATTGATAGGTACATGTACATCCACTAATGAGATACATGACCAAACAAGTAAGAAGGTAATCATATATTTACGATTGTCTTCTAATTTCTTTAAGTATGCTATATGCTATGCAAATCAAATTTTACTCTCTTCTCCATTCAGGGAATATCCAAGGAACGTTCTACAGAACTGTATCCTAAAACATTAAACAAAGAGAAAGAAAGGTGCACACTATAACATTATCCTCATCATGGGCATTAGTCATTGACCTGTACAAAGAACTAAGAACTAGGACTTTAATACTTTTGCAGAATTTCGACAGCTCCAAGAAAAAATCCGCCAAAGAGGAAACAGACAGTGCATGGAGATCAGGGTAGCAAGCGTGCAAGGTTGGTTAAGAGCAAAAACAGTGAGGACACTGTAGTTCATGTACATGCTATACAAGAAACAAGGTTTTTCAGGGACTTGGAAGATAGTGATTTCATTGGAAGAAGACAAATGTGTAAGTCAAATCGAGAAAATAGAAGAAAGTTACAAGGAATGAAAAAAATTGGTAAATCCAAGAGCCCTCCAACCGAAGTTTCAAATTTCGGAAAGCCAACTTGCATATGCCCATACTGCCAAGCTATAATGTGGCATCAGGAAAGAAGCAAGCACAACACAAACAAACAAATCAAGGCCAACATTCGGACTGTGTTGCAAGGAAGGAAAAGTTAAATTGCCACCATTGAAAGATCCTCCAGAATACCTTAAGCAGCTACTTAAGTGTAATGAAAAGGGAGATCCGTCAAATTATAGAGACAATATAAGGAACTATAATTCAATGTTTGCATTTACTTCAATGGGTGGCCAGATTGACTATGAGATTAACAGACAAGGGGGTGCACCTTATGTTTTTCGCTTGAATGGCACAAACTATCATAAAATTGGCACACTGCTACCTAAAGATAAAGATAGCAGTCCAAAGTTTGCTCAGTTGTATATCTGTGATACTGAAAATGAGGTCAGGAATAGAATACAGGCATCAACATCAAAGGAAAGGAAAACACAGCTGGATGAGAGCATTGTCTCTGGATTACTGGAAATGCTTGATGAGCACAATGAGTTAGTGAAATCATTCCGCATGGCAAGGGATAGGTACAAGGAATCAGATCTGGAAAATGTTAGGTTGCGGTTAACTGGAAAAAGATCCAGCGATGGAAGACAATACAACCTACCAACTGCATCTGAAATAGCCGCGCTGATAGTTGGGTAACAGACAGGAGAAAATTTCGAACGTGATATAATAGTAGAAAACAAAGACAAGAAACTCCAGAGAATTTCTGAACTACATCCAAGCTTTATGTCTATGCAATACCCTTTGTTATTCCCTTACGGGGAAGACGGGTTCAGACCAGAAATAGAGCTAGAACCCGTAAAGGGCCGCATAGGAAAGAGAAAGCATGTTACCATGATGGAGTATTATGCATATCGTATCCAGCAGCGACTAAACCAATCAGTGGTCCTGCAAATGAGTGGCAAGCTATTCCTTCAATTCATAGTAGACGCAGCAACATGCATTGAGCAGTGGAGACTGAATTGGTACAAGATGCATCAAGGCACACTTAGAACGGAGCTCTATAGCGGTCTGCAGGACGCAATGGATAATGGTGACACAAGATCTGATCAAGTAGGCAAAAGAATTATACTCCCTTCATCATATAATGGAAATCCTAGAAATAAAGTGCAGTACTACCAAGATGCTATGGCAATATGTCGATGGGCTGGGTATCCAGATCTATTTATCACTTTCACATGCAACCCAAAGTGGCATGAAATACAGACCATGCTGGACTTCATCCCAGGCCAAAAACCAGAAGATCGTCCAGATATAGTAAATAGAGTGTTCATGATAAAGTTGAATGAACTTATAGAAGACATATACAAAAAGAAGCGGTTTGGAAAAGCAACAGGAAGTAAGTTCACCCAATTTCAATCATTTTCTAGCTAGCTTGACAGCTTAGTGTGTCCATTATGAAAGTATAGAAGTTCAAAGTTATGGTCTCACACATATGTGTACGAATCCTTCAAAAAATTATTAGGTAAGACTAACACCGCACTTTTTTTGCAGTTGTCTATACCATCGAATTCCAAAAAAGAGGCCTACCTCATGCACATATACTGTTATTTCTAGATCAGAAAGACAGGGATGCTAGCCCAGGAAATATTGATAAAATCATATCCGCAGAGATTCCAGACAAGGATGAGGACCTAGAAGGTTACATGGCAGTTGAAAATTTCATGATGCATGGACCATGTGGACAAGCAAACCACAAATCACCTTGCATGATCAATGGAAAGTGCTCAAAACATTTTCATAAGATGTTCTGTGAGGAAACAAGTATTGATGAAGAAGGATTTCCAGTATACAGAAGAAGGGATGATGGAAAGACAGTACAAAAAAATGGAGTAGAACTAGATAGCAGCTACGTTGTTCCATACAATAGGGACCTGATAGTCAAGTACCAGGCACACATAAATGTAGAGTGGTGCAACAAATCGAGATCTATCAAGTACTTATTCAAGTACATACATAAAGGGGAGGATAGAGCAACTATAGTTTTGAGTACTGGGAATAGCTATGATGAGATACAGATGTACCTTGATGCAAGATACCTATCTGCAGGTGAAGCATGTTGGCGTATATTTGGATTTGAGCTTCAGCATCGACAACCTTCTGTACAGAGATTGCAATTCCACCTTCAAGATGAACAAATGGTTGTGTTCCCAGACTCAACTGATATTGAGAAAATTGTATCTAGACCTGGCATAGAAAAAACAATGTTCACTGAATGGATGACAGCTAATCAGCTGTATGAGGATGCTCATGATCTAACATATGCAGAATTTCCAACTAAGTGGACATGGCACACAAAAACGAAAGAATGGAAACCAAGGAAAGGCGGCAAAAGATCTATTGGGAGGATATACTATGCCCATCCAGCAAGTGGTGAGAAATATTACTTGAGAATGCTACTAAACATTGTCAAAGGTTGTAAATCA
Source organism: Dactylis glomerata (assembly GCA_007115705.1). Taxonomy (NCBI): domain Eukaryota; kingdom Viridiplantae; phylum Streptophyta; class Magnoliopsida; order Poales; family Poaceae; genus Dactylis; species Dactylis glomerata. The sequence goes on from QXEO01000220.1 coordinate 16,677,879, forward strand.
TTTGAAGACATTAGAAAAGTGAATGGTATTATACACCCCAATTATAAGTCAGCATGTTATGCCTTTGGATTACTCGATGATGACAGAGAGTGGGATGATTGTATCAAAGAAGCATCACATTGGGCTTCTGCACAGCAAATGCGACAACTATTCTGCACAATACTTCTATTTTGTGAGGTCTCGGACCCAGGAAAATTGTGGGAATCTGCATGGGAATTACTCTCCGAGGACATACAACAGCGTCAGAGGAGAATCTTGAACTTTGAAGCACTTCAACTTGATTTAGACCAAATAAAAAATCTCACCCTAATAGAGATAGAAACATTGCTAAGGAAAGGTGGAAAGTCGTTAAAAGACTATGAAGGAATTCCTTTACCAGATAGCAACTCATTACATGGCCTACAAAATAGGCTGATCAGTGAAGAGCTTAACTATGATAGAGCTTCTCTTCAAATTGAGAAAGTGGAATTAATTGGAAAGTTGAATCCAGAACAAAAAATAGCTTACGAGGCAATAGTACAATCTGTCAGTAGCAAACTTGGCAAACTGATATTTGTCAATGGATATGGTGGGACAGGGAAAACATTTCTTTGGAAGACAATCACGACATCCCTGCGATCTGAAGGAAAAATAGTTTTGGCAGTAGGATCCAGTGCAATAGCTGCGCTTCTCATTCCAGGGGGGCGAACAGCACATTCAAGATTTCACATCCCTCTCAACATCACTAAAGAGTCAATATGTGATATCAAGCAAGGATCCTACCTTGCAGATCTAATAAGGAGAACATCGTTAATAATATGGGACGAAGCACCTATGGCGCATAAACATTGCTTTGAAGCACTGGACAGAAGTCTAAGAGACATCCTAAGGTTCACAAATTTGAATAGTAGAGATAGACCATTTGGAGGAATGACAGTAGTCATGGGGGGTGACTTCAGACAAATCCTTCCTGTAATACCCAAAGGGCGAAGGCCACATATTGTCGACGCATGCTTAAAACGCTCCTACTTATGGAAGCACTTTGAGGAATACAAACTCACTGAGAACATGCGCATTACAGCACTAATAAATACTCCGGAGGAACAAGAGAAGACCTCAGAATTTGCGGACTGGATTCTAAACATTGGTGATGGATTAATAGGAAATAATGAGGACGAGGCATGGGTGCATATACCTAAAAATTTACTACTGCAGAAAAGAGGAAACCAGTTGGAAACAATCATCAACAGCACATATCCTAACCTATGGACTAACTACACAAATCGGAAATACCTTGAAGAAAGAGCCATCTTATGTCTGAGAAATGAGATGGTAAATGAGGTAAATTCATACATCATGAGTAGAATAGATGGAGAAGAGGTAACATACCACAGCTCTGATACAGTATGTAAAGCAATGTCCAATACGGAAGATGGAGATCAGATGTACGCATCAGAGTTCTTGAATAGTTTGAAATTCCCTGGAACACCAGACCACATATTACGCCTGAAAGTGGGCTTGCCAATAATGCTCTTGCGAAATATCAATCAAAGCGAGGGCTTATGCAATGGCACCAGACTAACTATAACACAACTAGGGAAGTGGTTCATAGAAGCTCAAATAATAACTGGAACAAACATTGGAAAAAAGGTCTACATTCCACGAATAATAATGTCACCAAATGAGTCAAAATGGCCGTTTGTATTGAAGAGAAGGCAGTACCCAATATCAGTTTGTTTTGCAATGACGATAAATAAGAGCCAAGGACAGTCATTAAAACATGTTGGACTATATTTACCAAAGCAGGTTTTCACACATGGCCAACTCTATGTAGCAGTGTCCCGAGTAACAAGCAGAGATGGACTGAAAGTACTAATCTCCGATGAAGAATCTCAAGAGAATAATTTGGCAAAAAATATTGTGTACAAAGAGATCCTTTAGTGCAAGAGAGCTCGGAATATTTATACTTTACTCTATGTACAGTTTCTTAATAATGAATTTTCTGTGTTTTTAATTAATCATATATATTTGTGGACCTACATGGTTTTCTAATTAATTACAAAAAATATGACAACCTACATGCGTACAGTTTTACATTGTGTATCAGATATTACTGATAAATATCTAAAGAGCAAAGCAATCTTCAGAAAAGGTAAGCCCACATTCAGATTAAATTTCGAGTTGTCCTTCTTACACAGCTGTTCAGTCATTTAATTTAATTCATATTTTTTCACTACTAGATTAATTCATCTGATTATAAGCAATGCTATGGCAGAATGGTACTGATTTTGCTAGATGATGTTGCTAAATATAATCCTAACAGTGACAAATAAAAATTTTGTTGATTATTTTCAGTTTGATGTTGCTTTAAAGGTTACTAATTAAGTGTATAATAAAAAAATATGGCTGCTGTAAAACTCAGGTATGTACATTGCTTTATCTTTTTGTGCAAAAACAATACTGTATAAAGTACACTAATTAACACCTTATGCTGAATCTATAAAAACAGGAACACGATGGCATTGTTGGAGCGCTGCGCGGCGTCGGGGGATCCAGCCAACATGATTTAAACTATAGGTACTTATTAATTATATTATTTACAAAGAAGAATAGAGAGAAAAAAATAAATCTAACAGAAGTGTTGTGGAGCATAGGAACAAAAAAGAACAAGACACTTGCTGATAGCGAGGTGCTGCACAAGTCGGATGAGGTGTGCTTGCAATAATACGTCATGCAAGCTAAATGTCTTCTCTTCTGTAAGTTCCAAACCAATTTTACAATAGTAAATATTATGTGGAATTTTTTAAGAATTGCGGCATTTAAAAAGAAGAAAATTAACAACGAGAGACAACAAAAAGAAGTACCACTGACATTACAAGGGTATTTCGTTTTGGATTCCATACAGTGAAAGTGAAGTCGGATTTCACATCCAAGTTGAAGAGAAAGTAAACAATAACCTGAGCATCGTTGGGGGCGCCATTCCTGGGAGGATTTCCGCTGCTACAAACACACGTCGTGGGAACGGAGAAGACTGAATCACCACGAGAAAGAAAATGGCAACCGGCCGGCGAGCCTCCGGCGTTGCGGATTTAGCATCCGCGACCTGCTCTTCCACGACTAGAACTGCAGTATTGCTCAGTCAATCTCCTCCTGGTCCCCAAAAGATACTGCACATGAACATCTAGAATTTGAGATCCAGCAGAGATATTGGAAAAATCTCAAAACTGAGAGGAACGGGTGCATGATTGGGAGTTGAGAGAAAGTAAATCTGTATTTCAATTACTATGAAGAGAAGAGTAAGGGGATATGGATGTCAGGGGACGGTGCGTGAATGTACTGTACTGGGCAGAGATAGACGATGACGACTGAGTAGTACTAAAAATATGATGTCAATTTAACGGATTTCTAATTTAGAAAAAGGACTACTACTTGGAGCTTTTAATAACTTACTATATAAAATACAAAGACGCGCATATATTGCTCAAAACAGTTATTTTGACAAATAGAAACTATAAAAACTAATGTTTAAGAAATCGTTTATTGTTAATCATTTTATTGGTAGACTATTTATCGGCTAATTTTTTGTAAATTCCAAATTTTAGCACTAAAAGTTCCAAAATATACTATGCAAAAACAATGTTAGTGCATTGGACAAAAATGTTACCTTGATTATTGCATCTAAATCAACAAAAAAACAATATTTGAGCTAATATACACTACTACAAGACTATAGGCCAAACTATTGTTAGACCGATAAATCGGCTACCAAATCACGGTAGGTGGCGAAATTTGGGATATTTCGGTCGGCGATAAATTAGAAATCTTATCGCTGATCTAATTATTAACAATTAATCGAGAGATTAATTGGTATATCGGCCAAATTTTTTAACACTTATAAAAATACGTTAAACCGTAAACGGATTACAATACTCTTTCGATCCAAAAAAGGATGATTAAACTTTATCTACATGCATGTACAAACATAACTATCTTAAAAATAGATTTATTAGGACATACTTAAAACTAGACCGTGCAGGGGCACGGGTTAGCGACTAGTTGATAGAATAAAGATAACGTGATATGTCAAGAAGATCACTATGAGATTTACTCTGGGCATTACAACAAAATACATAGACCGCCATCCAACTGCATCTATGACTAATAATCCACCCCCGGGGATATCAATCCGAACACCCCAAAAGTATTAAGTTGCGAACAACAGATAATTGCATTAAGCAAAGTGTGTAATGTAAACAAAGCATATGCCCTTGAGCATATGAATGTTGTTTTCTCCCTAGTAGCAACAGCACATCTACCACCTTAGAGGTTTCTGTCACTCCCCCAGGTGAAATAGAGACATAAACCCACTATCGAGCATAAATACCCCCTCTTGGAGTCACTAGCAACTACTCGGCCAAGATAGCCACTAACAACAGAGAGCATGCAAGATCATAAACAACATAGAGATAACAAAAGATATAATTCAGTACAGCAACTTAATCATAAACACCAATATTCATCGGATCCCAACAAACCAACATCATAGAATTACATAACGGTGATCTCAATCATGTAGGGCAGCTCATGAGATCTAAACATGAAGCACATGGTGGAGAAGACAACCATCTAGCTACTGCTATGGACCCATAGTCCAAGGTAGACTACTCACTCATCGCTCCGGAGGCAAGCATGGCGATGAAGAAGACCTCCGGTGGCGATTCTCCTCTCCGGCAGGGTGCCGGGAAGAGCTTCTGGACCCTCCCGATCTTCGGGTCGACGGCGGCGGTGGATCGCGATGTATTCTGGAAAACTGATCGGGCCCTTAGGTTTTTCTCGTCGGGGGGTACTTATAGGCGAAAGGGCGATGTCAGAGGGGGTCCCACGCCCCCTCACACGTGGGTGGCGTGGCCAGGCCCCTGGCCGTGCCGCCTGTGTGTGTGGGGCCCACGTGGCCCTACTCCTTCTCTCCTTCGGATGTTTGGAAGCTTCCGGGTAAAATATGACTTCATGAACTTGTTTCGTCCAATTCCGAGAATATTTCCTGTGTATCACTTCTGAAACACAAAAACAGCAGAAAACAGGAAACTGGCACTGTGGCACTTCGTTAATAGGTTAGTTCCGGAAAATGTATAAAAGTGCCACTAACTGTAACGAAACAATAGGCAAATGGTGTAAAAACAAGCATGGAGCATCAAAAATTATAGATACGTTTGAGACGTATCAAGCAACCCCAAGCTTAACTCCTGCTCGTCCTCGAGTAGGTAAGTGATAACAAAAGAATAATTTTTGAGGTGACATGCACCTACACAATCTTGATCATATATGTAAGCATTGGTGAGCTGGGATCAATAGAACTTAAAACATGGGCATGAAAGATATAATCATGACAATAAGAACTTAGCAACCATGTTGTAAACATGCAAATGAACACAAACAAAAGATCATGATAATGAAACAATGAAAGTCAAACGTGTGTTCAAATCATAAGGAAAAACATACAAAAGGTTTTCAGCTTGTCCTTCACAGAGAGCAAAACATAAATGCATAGGACACCTTCAAGTTTAAGAGGGCGACTAGATACAAATAATTTAAGAACAAGTGAAACCAACAATATGAGTCAATCAATGAACTTTGGGACAATGCATATCACACTAAGAATGACAACTATGCTCTCTTAATGGTGCATAAAGAAAGAAGGTGGTGACTCAACATAAAAGTAAAAGAAAGGCCCTTCGCAGAGGGAAGCAGTGATTGCAAGTTTTATAACCTTCAAAAATTATGGTACTTACCGGCTTTGAGCTCTCATTTCCCCCATCACAAGCATCTTGAATGGTTAAAGTTAATGCGAGAACAATTATGATGCATATGCTTAACAAATCATAAGTTGAAAACCTCGTGTCCCGTGAATACGAGTACCCAAACCATGCTAATTTACTTAGAGTCCCAAGCAAGGCTCTTGTCATTGTAAGTATATGCATATCATTGAGAACCGCCAATGGGGTACCTCCGTGCCCGATGACATGGAACAAGCCCACACCAAAATGACAGGACAAGCAGACAATGAACACCTCGACATCTCTTTTATTTGCTATATTGTTTAGCTTTTTATTGTGAGATGCGTCGTCGAATGTTCACCATGGGTATGCTGCAAATTTCCACCATGAATTATGCATGGCTTAGATTGGCGGCCCGGCGTTTCCCTAACACATATAAAAACTCCATGATCCTCACAAGATTCCCAATTCATTTCACACAGCGGGCATCCATAAACAAAAGATCACGATATCAACTCAAATAAGAAGTGCAATGTTGAAAGCTTGTCCCATGACAGCATGGCTGGGCTAGAATCCAACTTACAACTTGCAAGCATAACAACTCAACATAAAAGACCACAATGTCAAATTTTTAAGAACAAGAAAAAGTAAAGTGTGCCTTCCGGTTCGTGAGAGCTTTACTAACCGAGTTTCGCATAACACTGGTAAGAGTTTAATTTGAAGAGAAAATAAAAGCAAGTCAAATTTACTAGGAATAGAAAATTGCTAGTAGGTATGTATGGTGGACACTTTGGAAAACTTGGCTTTTAGGAGTTGGATGCACGAGTAGAGCTCATACTCAGTACAAGGTGAGGGCTAGCAAAAGACTGGGAGCGACCAACTAAGAGAGCAATAATGGCCATAATCATGCAAAGCGACAAAGCGACATTAAAAGAAGCATACGATGGCATCAAAAGTCAAAAACTAAATGATCATGAAGGCTAATGGCGACTTTGTAAGAGTCTAACATGTGTGAGCATGCGCCAAGTCAACCCAAATAAAGCATCAAGGAAAAAACCAAAATAATGCTTCCATACAATAAAAACAACGCATGATTTTTTCAAAGGCTCATTAAGCAATCTCAGTTATTTGAGACAAGTCATGCTACAGCAAAACCACTAAGCATACTATCAAAAAGACATCAAGCATGACATGAAAAAGCCTAAGCCGCAGTCTACACAAGCTCCTTCTTGTACCACTATTTTGCACAAAGCTTTTTCTCTTTTCCAACACCATTTGAAATTTTTATAAACACCTCTTTTGATGAAAACCAATAAAGTTCAGAGGCAAAAATACACCTTGATGAGAAGATATGACAAGATCTGAACGCAAATCAAGGCGAAAACGAAAACCAAAAGCAGTAGCAGAAAAAGTAGAATGCTCAATTTTTAATAAGAGTGAAAACTAGAGCATTCTTTGCAAATGAAAACGAGTACATCTCCTCCAAAGGAAATTTTTTGGGGTCCAACCATTTATTGCAGCAAACAAACAAACTAAACAAACTAAGAAAACTAAAACAACTGACGCTCCAAGAAAAACACATAGTGCATGAAGCAATAAAAATATAGTGTTTTGAAAGGTGACCTGATTTTTGCCGATGAAGAAGGGGTGCCTCGGGGGCATCCCCAAGCTTTGACGCTTGTACTTCTTGGATATTTCTTGGGGTGATGCATGGGCATCCCCAAGCTTGAGCTTTTGTCCATTCTTCAACTCATCTCATCATTCTCCAATCCCTACACTTGAAAACTTCCTTCATACAAAACTAAACACAATTCTATTAGCAACATTAGTGCAAGCATAAAATATATTCAACCTCTTTTAGCTTCAGGTTTCAACCCAAAACCACCACATATAAAGTATATACTACTGTAGCAACTTCCACAAGAGTTCCATGATAAAAAAGAACTCAAAAGAAAGCGATAAAGTGGCAAAAACAAATATTGGCAGAAATCTGTCAAAACTGGACAGCTGATAATGGACGAATTTTTGAGGGATTTTCCGTTGCTCAAATCAAAAAGTGTTCAACTAAGAAAAGTTTGGATATAACCTGGGTCATATGCACAAGAAATCGCAGGTCCAAAAGATAAACAGAGAATTTTCACGAATTTTTACGGTGCAACACCGAAAACAGTTTCAGGATAGCAATAACCCCAAATCTTTGCCTCACTCAAATTAGAGGCTTCTCTTGGCACAAAAACGAAATAAATAAGATAAGGAGCGGTCATTACAGTAGTAATGACTTCCAAGACTCGAATAAAAGAAAAAGTACTGAAAAGTAAACAATGGGTTATCTCCCAAGAGTGCTTTTCTTTAACGCCTTTGAGCTAGGCGCAGAAAATTGCGAATCAAGTAATATCAATAGATGAAGTGCTAGTTACCTCAGTAGGCTCTTTGAAGGTTCCCGAAGATGATTCAACCTGCAAGTCACCCTTAGTGGAACTAAGAGTCTTACCAATCTTAAGAACATGTTGAGATTTAAGCGCAGAAACCTTGGGAACATACATAAATTTTTGCTCTTTTCCAACAAACACTTTCTCCTTCTTAAATTTAAGAGAAGAGAAGATTAAACTAAGAGTTTCCATAGACTCCTCTAGTTTACCAATCCTCAAGTTTTGATTGTCATGAGTAGTGCTAGCCTCTAAAATGGTAATTCTCTTACCAATATTTTCTATTAATTCACTAACGTGGCTAGCATTTTCTAGGATACTTGGCAAACTTTTTTCTAAGGAGCTGAGTTTTTCTACCACCTCTTCTAAGGTGGTCTCAGTTTTAGCAACATGAATAGGTGGTACTCCCACTAAACTTTCAATTATAGTGCATGCTTCTCCCGCGGGAGTACCCAGAAAATTACCTCCTGTAAGAGTATCAAGAACATACCTATTCCAGCTAGATATACCAACATAAAAATTTCTAAGGAGGATCGTGGTGGAGTGCTTCTTGGTACACCTATGATGAGCATTGTTAATACGGTACCAAGCATCTTTTAAACTTTCTCTCCCTTGTTGCTTGAAACTACGAACTTCTACTTCAGGATTACTCATTGTAACAAAACTAAAAGCAGATAAGTAAAAACAACTACCAAGGATTCTAATTTTTTTTGGGTTTTTGATAAAAAGCAATGCAGGTAAAATAAAATAAAGTAAAGCAAAACAAATAACAAAGTAAAGAATGTGTGTGCAAAGAACTCCCCTCGCAGAAGTCTTCTCTCTTCCCCGGCAACGGCGCCAGAAAAGTAGCTGATGCTTTAGGTGAATGTGGCAACAGACAGTCCTTGTGCGTGGTGAATGACCAGCCCGTTGGGAACCCCAAGAGGAAGGTATGATGAGTGCAGCGGCTAGTTTTCCCTCAGTTAAGAAACCAAGGTTTAATATCATTCTTGAAGAAGAGAGACGGTGATGACTGAAGGTGTTTGTGGAACCTGCACACACACAAACAAGTAATTTGTTCCCAACTTGCGATGAGGTTGTCAATCTCACCGGTTTGCTTGAAACAAAGGTTATGAGTGTATCGAGTGGAAAACAGTAGTAATATGCGAGTAAAGTAAACAGTGCGGGAAAAATAAACAGGTGATTGCAATATGATTAAAATAGGACCGGGGTCCACAGTTCACTAGTGGTGTCTCTCCATAGATAAATAACATGCTGGGTAAACAAATTACAGTTGGGCAATTGATAGAATAAATATAACGTGATATGTCAAGAAGATCACTATGAGATTTACTCTGGGCATTACAACAAAATACATAGACCGCCATCCAACTGCATCTATGACTAATAATCCACCCCCGGGGATATCAATCCGAACACCCCAAAAGTATTAAGTTGCGAACAACAGATAATTGCATTAAGCAAAGTGTGTAATGTAAACAAAGCATATGCCCTTGAGCATATGAATGTTGTTTTCTCCCTAGTAGCAACAGCACATCTACCACCTTAGAGGTTTCTGTCACTCCCCCAGGTGAAATAGAGACATGAACCCACTATCGAGCATAAATACCCCCTCTTGGAGTCACTAGCAACTACTCGGCCAAGATAGCCACTAACAACGGAGAGCATGCAAGATCATAAACAACACAGAGATAACAAAAGATATAATTCAGTACAGCAACTTAATCATAAACACCAATATTCATCGGATCCCAACTAACCAACATCATAGAATTACATAACGGTGATCTCAATCATGTAGGGCAGCTCATGAGATCTAAACATGAAGCACATGGTGGAGAAGACAACCATCTAGCTACTGCTATGGACCCATAGTCCAAGGTAGACTACTCACTCATCGCTCCGGAGGCAAGCATGGCGATGAAGAAGACCTCCGGTTGCGATTCTCCTCTCCGGCAGGGTGCCGGGAAGAGCTTCTGGACCCTCCCGATCTTCGGGTCGACGGCGGCGGTGGATCGCGATGTATTCTGGAAAACTGATCGGGCCCTTAGGTTTTTCTCGTCGGGGGGTACTTATAGGCGAAAGGGCGATGTCAGAGGGGGTCCCACGCCCCCTCACACGTGGGTGGCGCGGCCAGGCCCCTGGCCGCGCCGCCTGTGTGTGTGGGGTCCACGTGGCCCTACTCCTTCTCTCCTTCGGATGTTTGGAAGCTTCCGGGTAAAATATGACTTCAGGAACTTGTTTCGTCCAATTCCGAGAATATTTCCTGTGTATCACTTCTGAAACACAAAAACAGCAGAAAATAGGAAACTGGCACTGTGGCACTTTGTTAATAGGTTAGTTCCGGAAAATGTATAAAAGTGCCACTAAGTGTAACGAAACAATAGGCAAATGGTGTAAAAACAAGCATGGAGCATCAAAAATTATAGATACGTTTGAGACGTATCAGCGGCGCAGAGGGAGGAGGCTAGGGTTTTCCAAGACTTGATCTCGCCATCTTGGGATTAAAAAGGGAGGGGAAAGCTGTGACACCCCAACTTCTGTAAACATGTTTAAGCAGAGTTTAGTAAGGCAAAAATGAGGGGCAGCAAAAACTTTTTTTTTGTTAAGTAAACCTACTAAACGTTTGTGCATGTTTGACTTGTTTGTTGTGAAATGTTATCTGTTATAATTGATTTCTGAAATAATATTGTTAACCAACATAATTCTCGTGCTCTTGATCATGTCACACTAAAAACTTTTTGGTAAATATATTATCTTGGCAACCTCTCATTTTTGTAAAATGGTTTGACTTCTCCAAAACATATTGCCAAGATTATTTTGACAAAAAGGCTTTTCACAAAAACTATGTATTTATAAGATCTATAGGGATCTATAAAATTGGTCCCGCTATGTTGCAAAACTGAATTTTTACACGCTTATGTTTTACTAATATTTTCCAAGTATATTTCTAGCATATAGGAGAAATCTTTAAGAAAGGAGATATAATGTCTCCCTTCCTTTTTGAGAAAATAAAATACCCAAACCAGGGTATCTCCCTCAAAACTCTTTTCTTCCTCAAAGTATTTCCATGACATGGTCATCTCATGAGCACGTACCCATAGAAACTTTAATTTTGTTGATTGGTTAATAGCATGTGTTGATCTGTGTTGGCCTTGTTAGAATTCTTGTATGGTAGTATTATCTATGTGGGTCTGTGATCAACACATCACCTTTAGTTTTTACCTAATAAGGTTTATGCTTATCTTTAGCTCTGAAAACTATAGGTTGGAAGCCCTCCAAAAACCGCATCTTAAATTTCATCCCCCCCTATGCAAAACTCATCCCATTTCCTTCTCATTCATTCTTGAGCTACTTGTAGATGTGCATAGCTCAATCAAAACCTTGTGCTTTCATATCTAGCAAATCCTCATTGCTTCCTTAGCTTTTCATGTCTCCTTGACACAATGACACTCACCATATCAATATTTCCATCTCCCACTTTATTTTCAAAGATCTTTCTCTTTTATTTATGCAACAAAAACCATGTGTCTATGTGATTTATGAGATTACCTTCTCTTTTGTAATTATGAAAATTAAGTTGTTCTCTTTTCTCTCTCAAATTTAATTCCATAGAACTATCTCATTCCTCATTCACCAAACTTTTTTTTAAAAGGCTTTTGTTTATAAATATCAAAAGTTTAATGTGAGGAATAATACCTCACTCTCCAGAATAATCTTTGTAAGGTATACTCCTATTTTAATTCTCCTTTTCAACTTATCATTTCGAAAATATTTGCTCTACCCTTTTCTTGCGTCAAAAAAAAATTACTTTTAATAAGGGGAAGATTATGCAATGCTCAAATTAGGGCAAAGTACATAATCACTCCCACAATCTTTTGGGCTACTTTCAAATTTTCAAAACATCACTACAACTTTTTCTTGCTTGTTTATTTTAAATCAACTAAAGGCTTTTTTTCCATTTTATTAAAATCCCTCTCGCTCATTCTCAAAAGAATTCCATACCCTCACACCATCTCTTGTCATTTTCAGTTTGAATATTTTTGACTCAAATTAAACCTAATATTGAGCCTCTCAAATATTTGAGAATCTTGGAAACGTCTCAACCATACCAAAATTTTAACCCTAACCTATATCTCTTTCTCTCTCCCTCCTCAAACCATTTGAAATCTCTAAGATTCTTTGAACTCTAAATTCTTGTGGTGGCAGTGGCATTTGTTTGAATTTTAAACGTTTGCACCACACCACCTTTTAGCTTGCCTCTTTTTTTCTGGCCCAGCCCGTACACACACCCCTACCTGGACCCTCTCTTATGCACGTACACGACCAGAGGAGCTCGCGAGAAGCCACAGCATGCACGACCGAGACACACCCGACCACCCAGCCCTCGAGAGCGCTCCAGAACCCTATCCACGCTGACGTATGCCCTCCCTCGTCAGCACCCACCGCCCTGACGTGTGCCCTCGTTCGAGGATTGGCCACTGCCACCGCCCATCGCACTCGCCCGAGCCTCCGCTCGCTATAAAAAGCGCCCCCAGGCCTCTCCCTCACCTCACAGTCCTCACTCCTCCCCACTCCCTTCCCACTCCACTCTCTGGCACGAGAGCGCTGCTCTCTTCTCTCCCTCTCGCTGCAGAGAGCGATGGAGCCATAGTTCTCTGCGAGGGAACGTGGAGGTGGCCGCCCTCTCCAAGCCTCCCCCGGCCTCCTTTCACCCCAGCTACCCTCTCCCTGAACTCACCTAACACCTCCGGTTCTTTTCCCTGCGCAGAGTTCGCCGGAAGCGTCGCCGTTGGACCTCGCCTGGGAGCGCCGCCGCTGGACGTGGTGACCGAGCCGCCGCAGGAACCGACGCCCCCGGGACTGGAGACTCCGCCCGACGCCGCCCATCCCTCCTGCTACCTCGCCGCCGACCCCGCCGACCCTCGCCGGCCATCCTCGCCGCCGGAGCAGCCTCCCCGGTGAGTCCCGCCGCCCAGGAACTTCACGTTGGGGTTTTCACGTGGCTGCCTGTTAGAACGAGGAAGACAAAAGCTGGCCGTTCGATGCCCTTTTAATCCGACGGCCCAGATGGCTGCGTACCCCTTCGTTTCTATTTAGAGGCCGACAGCCGGGCCCCGGGTGTCAGCCCCCCTTTTTTTTCTGACCCACGCCGGAATGCCCTGCCGGGCCGGCCTGCGATGCCGCTTGGCCCAGTTCGGAAGTGCTGCCCGTTTAAGTTTTTTTTAGAAATCGTTTTAGTTTTTGTTTGAAACCTGCAGCCTTCAAATTTGAATAACTTCAAAACTACAAACCAGTTTGACCTGAAACCAACGCCTCTAGATTCCAAATTTTGTAAGCTATTTGTTAGTACTAGCCCACATTTGCTTGCTCTATGTTTATTTTATGGTGAATTAATTACTGTGCTATAGTATTGTTGGTTGTTATTTCAAATTCTGCAAATTTAAATTGCTTCTAGTTTTCAAATAAATCTACCAAATTGGTTGGAACAACTTGCGGTAGTTCTTAAATTATTTTATCCTTGAAATACCATTGATCTCATATCAATGGAAGTTTTCTTGATTAAAGTATGATTTATTTGTGCTCTATGTGTAGTTATTTCTCTTTTGTTCTTTTTATAAATAAATTAGGAACCTTTTTAGTCGAAAACAATTTTGTTAAACACTTCTCAAACAGTATCTTACTTCTATTTTTTTTACAACCCTTTTAGAGTTGTATGATTTGTTCTCACTCAAATTGTTAGCCCGCACAATTACTAGTTTGCAAATTTTCTAATCTTAATGTTGAAACCCTAAAATCTTGACAAAATCTTACAGCAACTTTGAGTAGTAACAATTTAGTTATTTGAACTTCTTGAGTGTTTTTATTGAATTGCTTGTTGTGGTGTGTTGATTTGGTGTGTATTCTTGTATGTTGATTTTGTGCCTTATTTTCTTTTTGCGACGCTAGACCCGACCATTGACGAGTTCGGTGAGGAAGACTTTGAAGAATTTGAAGAAGTCCAGGGACAAATAGCCACCCAAGGCAAGCCACCTTTACTTGTTGCATATCTTGATCCCATTTTTCTTATTATGCAAGTTTTCCCTTTATGTTTATTTCAAAGATGCATTTTTTTCTTGTAATTGCTATTACCTCTTGATAGCGATTCATTGGCGACTAGGCTCCACTAGTCACTTGCTATCATCTTTAAGATGACACCCTCAAACACCTACTTACTCCATTATATTAGTTGTAGATTTATGCTTACCATCATGTTACCCCTTGTAGCCTAGTTTAGTGGAGCAAAAACTCTAGGTTGGGACACTCAAAAACTTGGGAAATGTTTTGAAAACCTTGGGAAGGTCTTGACTTTGCCCAAGTGTAAGTCTTGACAAAGGAATTCAAAGGTTTTTGGAAGATTAGTTGGTAAAGTTGGAAAGGTGTTTTATTGGAAAAACAACACATGGTTCTAGGTATTCGCCCGGAACAACTAAACCGTGCAACCACATTACCCTGGAATGGGACGGGGCTTAGTCCGTAATTTACTTGTCTTAGTATGGGCTACCTCACAACTCTATAAGGGTGTTTGATCCCTTGAAGCCGGGTTGCTAAATTTTGGGAGCAATACACCGTAGTTGCCTACGGCCGGACGATACTACGGGTCTCTTGTCGTGGCGATGGTGTCATGGAGTAGGGGACTACCATGGTGCCGGAGAGGTTAAGCCCGTAGGGTAGGTGCCTATACTAGGATGACTAAGTGAAAGGCTTTGATCGATTATCCGAAGCCCGCATACTTGTATGACGGTCCGTGGTAAAGTCCCGGCGGATTTATCGAATGGTGTGGGTAAAGTGTGCAACCTCTGCAGAGTGTAAATCTATTCGAATAGCCGTGTCCACGGTCATGGACGGTTGGAATGGCCGTTGCTTAGCTGTGTTGGTTTTGTTTTACAAAGGGTTTTCGGTGGAAAAAGGAAAGAGGAGATGGTTCGGAGTACCAATGGGTACTGCCGTGAAGGAGGACTTTGAGCAAAAGAAATGACCACTTGGGTCACCCTTCCTAGAGATTTTACTAAAAAAATTGTTTTAAAATGTTTTTAATAAGGATATAGAAATGTTGTCGATCATGTTTCTTAACATGCTATATCGACACGAGAAAGTTTTAGAAATAAACTTAGCATAGAGCCACCCTTGCTTCTAGCCATACTAGCATACCTCTTGCATATTGTTCCTCTTAGGTGGTTTGCGAGTACAATTCCACAATGTACTCACGGCTTTGTCCCTGGCTATTAACTTGGCCAGACTATGAGGAGGAGTTCGATGGTGAAGAAGGCTACGATGACGACTATGCGAACTAGGACGTTCTCCCAGTCAGTTGCCTGTGTGGTTAAGGCTTGACTTGGGCCCGACGATGTTGTTGTTTTCATCCGCTGCTTATTATGTTGAATATAGCCCGCGAGGCATTGTTGTAATACTTGGCCATGTCGCCATTTTTGTAAGTTGTTTAAATTCGGTTGTATGGATGTTGTAATCTGATTACCAGTTCGGTTATGTTGTTCACGACACACTGATCATGGGATCGTGAATGAATGCATAACGGGTGTTTCGGACAATCGGTCCGGGGCCCCCACAGAGCTGGTATCAGAGCCATCCTGACTGTAGGAGACCCTAGTTAGCATGGGCGATAGACAGGACTATATTTTCCTAAAAACAAAGAGATGATTATACGCATAAAATATTTGCCTATGTCTCTCCCCTTTTTTTTAAAAAAAAATCTATGTTCACAAAGTTAAACACTTTTCATACTTAAAATATTGCACACTTGATCACTGACTTAAGAACCTCTTAAATTGTAGAGGTCAACGCTATGGAGCATCGTCAAGTTGGAGATGGAGACTATCCTTTCGAGGTAGAACTGAAGAATCTGGTAGACCGAGTGGGACGCCTTCCACCCGAGATTGAAGGAGTTCATCTTCCAGGAGCTTCCCCACAAAGATCCCATTGGATAATCAGGACATGTATCCCCAAGAAACCCGAAGATCCCAACTCAAAGGACATCATCTACAAATTTCTAGATAAAAGTTGGATGGACGGAGTCATCCGTGCGATGCAAGAAGCCATGGCACGCCTATGCCAGATCCACAAAGAAGAGCTTCAGCATAGCTCATATCAGCACTTCGGACGAAGAGACAAGTATGGACTCCCCGTAGAAGCTTTCCCAGAATGTCGGATTGGACACCAGATGGAAAATCTAGAGTATCTCCTTCAGCGCCACCAGGAGGATCTAGACAAACTGCGTAGGGAAAATACCCTCCTAAGGATGGATTGCACCTTATTGAAGACTCGAGAGCGTTGCCTCAAGGCTGAAAACCAACGACTTACCAAGAAGTTAGCATCCTCCAAGGCATCATCCTCCGAAGCCCCGAGTGAAGACGAAGCACCCAAAAATGAATATCTCGCTCGCATCATGGGATCGGACTACCCCTCTATCCTTTCGGAACTTGAGGATGACGAGTGAGATCACATCATAGGTTCACTCTCACGCCATAGGAAAAATAGTGTATCCTCCATTTCTAAACGCGAGTCCAGTCCTTGTAATGGTTAAATGTAAACTTAGCTTTATGATTGTTAAGTGTTGCTATGTTATGATGTGGTCTTGATTGTTGCTTGTAAGGAAGTGTTTGGATGATCTTAATTTTTTAAACTAAGGAGTTTAATTGTATTTTTCCACATCTTTGGCATACCCCCCCCCTAAAAATATGTTCCTTTTTTTGTCCTTGTACCTAACTTCAGCTCCCTCAAAGATGGATCCAAGCTTCAACATTGATCCTACTTTGGTATATGACCAATTCTGTAAGATATTCCAACACAACATGTTTTTGCTGAACCAAAAGTATTCACGAAAATTCAAGTCCACACTTGGAGAAAATTCAAAAGGAGGTCGCCAATATCGAACACCCCCAAGGGTATCTCTGACTAGAAGCCAAGAAAAAGGGAAAGAAGGCCTAAACCCCTTGCATATATGTTTTTCATGTGGAGATCAATACCACATATCTAGGGATTGCCCTACAAACACCATCTCTAACATGAAAAACCTTGAGAAAAAGGCTTGTAGCCGCTACGGAGAAGAAGGCCATCCAGCAAGCAAGTGTCCGGGGAACTGTCCTAACTGCGGATCCATCCACTCTATCGAAGACTGCACCACAAGACTCATCACGTGCTACCTATGCGAAGGCAATAATCACACTCCTAACAGGTGCCCCATGGAATTCTTAGTAACTTCGTTAGCTAGCATCCAACAAGGCAGTTTTCGTATAGCTTCTCAAAGCTTCACAAGAGGAGGTCAAGAAATGAAGTCGGGGATCGGGAAGACCTTGATCGATGAAAAATCTAAAATTACAAGCAAGACTAACTCGAAGACTGGTGGTGACCACATCCACGGGATCAAGAACATCAACTACCTCAAGCGCAAGAGCAAGTGCTACACTTGCGGAGAGCCCGGTCATTTCTCCCGAGAGTGCCCCAAGGAGAATCTTGCTTCGTGCCCTAGTGCACCGAAAATAAAACTCAAGGCCAAGGATATCCAAGGATCAAAGCAACGACACATGATAGGCACAAAGGACAACTCATCAAGGGATCAAGTAACCTTGAAGATGTAACCTACCATCGACCTAGTCTTTAAACTTCCCTAGCACTACACTTAGGAATCTCGGGGACGAGATTCTTTTAAGGGGGGAAGATCTGTGACACCCCAACTTCTGTAAACATGTTTAAGCAGAGTTTAGTAAGGCAAAAATGAGGGGCAGCAAAAACTTTTTTTTGTTAAGTAAACCTACTAAACGTTTGTGCATGTTTGACTTGTTTGTTGTGAAATGTTATCTGTTATAATTGATTTCTGAAATAATATTGTTAACCAACATAATTCTCGTGCTCTTGATCATGTCACACTAAAAACTTTTTGGTAAATATATTATCTTGGCAACCTCTCATTTTTGTAAAATGGTTTGACTTCTCCAAAACATATTGCCAAGATTATTTTGACAAAAAGGCTTTTCACAAAAACTATGTATTTATAAGATCTATAGGGATCTATAAAATTGGTCCCGCTATGTTGCAAAACTGAATTTTTACACGCTTATGTTTTACTAATATTTTCCAAGTATATTTCTAGCATATAGGAGAAATCTTTAAGAAAGGAGATATAATGTCTCCCTTCCTTTTTGAGAAAATAAAATACCCAAACCAGGGTATCTCCCTCAAAACTCTTTTCTTCCTCAAAGTATTTCCATGACATGGTCATCTCATGAGCACGTACCCATAGAAACTTTAATTTTGTTGATTGGTTAATAGCATGTGTTGATCTGTGTTGGCCTTGTTAGAATTCTTGTATGGTAGTATTATCTATGTGGGTCTGTGATCAACACATCACCTTTAGTTTTTACCTAATAAGGTTTATGCTTATCTTTAGCTCTGAAAACTATAGGTTGGAAGCCCTCCAAAAACCGCATCTTAAATTTCATCCCCCCCTATGCAAAACTCATCCCATTTCCTTCTCATTCATTCTTGAGCTACTTGTAGATGTGCATAGCTCAATCAAAACCTTGTGCTTTCATATCTAGCAAATCCTCATTGCTTCCTTAGCTTTTCATGTCTCCTTGACACAATGACACTCACCATATCAATATTTCCATCTCCCACTTTATTTTCAAAGATCTTTCTCTTTTATTTATGCAACAAAAACCATGTGTCTATGTGACTTATGAGATTACCTTCTCTTTTGTAATTATGAAAATTAAGTTGTTCTCTTTTCTCTCTCAAATTTAATTCCATAGAACTATCTCATTCCTCATTCACCAAACTTTTTTTTAAAAGGCTTTTGTTTATAAATATCAAAAGTTTAATGTGAGGAATAATACCTCACTCTCCAGAATAATCTTTGTAAGGTATACTCCTATTTTAATTCTCCTTTTCAACTTATCATTTCGAAAATATTTGCTCTACCCTTTTCTTGCATCAAAAAAAAATTACTTTTAATAAGGGGAAGATTATGCAATGCTCAAATTAGGGCAAAGTACATAATCACTCCCACAATCTTTTGGGCTACTTTCAAATTTTCAAAACATCACTACAACTTTTTCTTGCTTGTTTATTTTAAATCAACTAAAGGCTTTTTTTTTCCATTTTATTAAAATCCCTCTCGTTCATTCTCAAAAGAATTCCATACCCTCACACCATCTCTTGTCATTTTCAGTTTGAATATTTTTGACTCAAATTAAACCTAATATTGAGCCTCTCAAATATTTGAGAATCTTGGAAACGTCTCAACCATACCAAAATTTTAACCCTAACCTATATCTCTTTCTCTCTCCCTCTCAAACCATTTGAAATCTCTAAGATTCTTTGAACTCTAAATTCTTGTGGTGGCAGTGGCATTTGTTTGAATTTTAAACGTTTGCACCACACCACCTTTTAGCTTGCCTCTTTTTTTCTGGCCCAGCCCGTACACACACCCCTACCTGGACCCTCTCTTATGCACGTACACGACCAGAGGAGCTCGCGAGAAGCCACAGCATGCACGACCGAGACACACCCGACCACCCAGCCCTCGAGAGCGCTCCAGAACCCTATCCACGCTGACGTATGCCCTCCCTCGTCAGCACCCACCGCCCTGACGTGTGCCCTCGTTCGAGGATTGGCCACTGCCACCGCCCATCGCACTCGCCCGAGCCTCCGCTCGCTATAAAAAGCGCCCCCAGGCCTCTCCCTCACCTCACAGTCCTCACTCCTCCCCACTCCCTTCCCACTCCACTCTCTGGCACGAGAGCGCTGCTCTCTTCTCTCCCTCTCGCTGCAGAGAGCGATGGAGCCATAGTTCTCTGCGAGGGAACGTGGAGGTGGCCGCCCTCTCCAAGCCTCCCCCGGCCTCCTTTCACCCCAGCTACCCTCTCCCTGAACTCACCTAACACCTCCGGTTCTTTTCCCTGCGCAGAGTTCGCCGGAAGCGTCGCCGTTGGACCTCGCCTGGGAGCGCCGCCGCCGGACGTGGTGACCGAGCCGCCGCAGGAACCGACGCCCCCGGGACTGGAGACTCCGCCCGACGCCGCCCATCCCTCCTGCTACCTCGCCGCCGACCCCGCCGACCCTCGCCGGCCATCCTCGCCGCCGGAGCAGCCTCCCCGGTGAGTCCCGCCGCCCAGGAACTTCACGTTGGGGTTTTCACGTGGCTGCCTGTTAGAACGAGGAAGACAAAAGCTGGCCGTTCGATGCCCTTTTAATCCGACGGCCCAGATGGCTGCGTACCCCTTCGTTTCTATTTAGAGGCCGACAGCCGGGCCCCGGGTGTCAGCCCCCCTTTTTTTTTCTGACCCACGCCGGAATGCCCTGCCGGGCCGGCCTGCGATGCCGCTTGGCCCAGTTCGGAAGTGCTGCCCGTTTAAGTTTTTTTTAGAAATCGTTTTAGTTTTTGTTTGAAACCTGCAGCCTTCAAATTTGAATAACTTCAAAACTACAAACCAGTTTGACCTGAAACCAACGCCTCTAGATTCCAAATTTTGTAAGCTATTTGTTAGTACTAGCCCACATCTGCTTGCTCTATGTTTATTTTATGGTGAATTAATTACTATGCTATAGTATTGTTGGTTGTTATTTCAAATTCTGCAACTTTAAATTGCTTCTAGTTTTCAAATAAATCTACCAAATTGGTTGGAACAACTTGCAGTAGTTCTTAAATTATTTTATCCTTGAAATACCATTGATCTCATATCAATGGAAGTTTTCTTGATTAAAGTATGATTTATTTGTGCTCTATGTGTAGTTATTTCTCTTTTGTTCTTTTTATAAATAAATTAGGAACCTTTTTAGTCGAAAACAATTTTGTTAAACACTTCTCAAACAGTATCTTACTTCTATTTTTTTTACAACCCTTTTAGAGTTGTATGATTTGTTCTCACTCAAATTGTTAGCCCGCACAATTACTAGTTTGCAAATTTTCTAATCTTAATGTTGAAACCCTAAAATCTTGACAAAATCTTACAGCAACTTTGAGTAGTAACAATTTAGTTATTTGAACTTCTTGAGTGTTTTTATTGAATTGCTTGTTGTGGTGTGTTGGTTTGGTGTGTATTCTTGTATGTTGATTTTGTGCCTTATTTTCTTTTTGCGACGCTAGACCCGACCATTGACGAGTTCGGTGAGGAAGACTTTGAAGAATTTGAAGAAGTCCAGGGACAAATAGCCACCCAAGGCAAGCCACCTTTACTTGTTGCATATCTTGATCCCATTTTTCTTATTATGCAAGTTTTCCCTTTATGTTTATTTCAAAGATGCATTTTTTCTTGTAATTGCTATTACCTCTTGATAGCGATTCATTGGCGACTAGGCTCCACTAGTCACTTGCTATCATCTTTAAGATGACACCCTCAAACACCTACTTACTCCATTATATTAGTTGTAGATTTATGCTTACCATCATGTTACACCTTGTAGCCTAGTTTAGTGGAGCAAAAACTCTAGGTTGGGACACTCAAAAACTTGGGAAATGTTTTGAAAACCTTGGGAAGGTCTTGACTTTGCCCAAGTGTAAGTCTTGACAAAGGAATTCAAAGGTTTTTGGAGGATTAGTTGGTAAAGTTGGAAAGGTGTTTTATTGGAAAAACAACACATGGTTCTAGGTATTCGCCCGGAACAACTAAACCGTGCAACCACATTACCCTGGAATGGGACGGGGCTTAGTCCGTAATTTACTTGTCTTAGTATGGGCTACCTCACAACTCTATAAGGGTGTTTGATCCCTTGAAGCCGGGTTGCTAAATTTTGGGAGCAATACACCGTAGTTGCCTACGGCCGGACGATACTACGGGTCTCTTGTCGTGGCGATGGTGTCATGGAGTAGGGGACTACCATGGTGCCGGAGAGGTTAAGCCCGTAGGGTAGGTGCCTATACTAGGATGACTAAGTGAAAGGCTTTGATCGATTATCCGAAGCCCGCATACTTGTATGACGGTCCGTGGTAAAGTCCCGGCGGATTTATCGAATGGTGTGGGTAAAGTGTGCAACCTCTGCAGAGTGTAAATCTATTCGAATAGCCGTGTCCACGGTCATGGACGGTTGGAATGGCCGTTGCTTAGCTGTGTTGGTTTTGTTTTACAAAGGGTTTTCGGTGGAAAAAGGAAAGAGGAGATGGTTCGGAGTACCAATGGGGTACTGCCGTGAAGGAGGACTTTGAGCAAAATAAATGACCACTTGGGTCACCCTTCCTAGAGATTTTACTAAAAAAATTGTTTTAAAATGTTTTTAATAAGGATATAGAAATGTTGTCGATCATGTTTCTTAACATGCTATATCGACACGAGAAAGTTTTAGAAATAAACTTAGCATAGAGCCACCCTTGCTTCTAGCCATACTAGCATACCTCTTGCATATTGTTCCTCTTAGGTGGTTTGCGAGTACAATTCCACAATGTACTCACGGCTTTGTCCCTGGCTATTAACTTGGCCAGACTATGAGGAGTTCGATGGTGAAGAAGGCTACGATGACGACTATGCGAACTAGGACGTTCTCCCAGTCAGTTGCCTGTGTGGTTAAGGCTTGACTTGGGCCCGACGATGTTGTTGTTTTCATCCGCTGCTTATTATGTTGAATATAGCCCGCGAGGCATTGTTGTAATACTTGGCCATGTGGCCATTTTTGTAAGTTGTTTAAATTCGGTTGTATGGATGTTGTAATCTGATTACCAGTTCGGTTATGTTGTTCACGACACACTGATCATGGGATCGTGAATGAATGCATAACGGGTGTTTCGGACAATCGGTCCGGGGCCCCCACAAAAGCGAGCTGGCTTGGTGGTTGAAAAGGTAGAGTCACGCGTCCTGCGTGACCTTCCGGGGAAGACGACAAGAGGGAAGAGACAACATCAGAGCAAGATGGGCTATGAAGGAAAACGGGCCGAGGGTGTTTTGAGCTAGAACAGTACCGAGTCCTTCTCTAGTACCAGGAACAAGAGAAACAAAGATTGATAAAAAAAAAGAGAACAAGATTAGAATGAAGAGAAGGAAGAAATTTTTGTAAACAATTTGGAAAGCTTGATTTTGGCACAAAACGATTGTTAAAGTTTTGCAAATACTTATTTTATTTGGGTTTTGTTAGTTTAATTTCAATAAGAGAAAGAGAGGAGTGGGTTTATTATAAACCCTACGAGTGAACAAAAAATAGGTTGTATTCAAATAGCTTTAGATTTTACAAAAACATGCAAGGTGATAGATGCATGCAATGCATGACGTCAAGATGATGCAAAAAAGAAAATAACAATCAATTATCTAATAGAAGATTTTCCGGGTCGTTACAATCGACACCACTAACAAGGGATCTCGCCCCGAGATCCACGCTCGTGTAGGGGGGAAGAGTTGGTGAAACTATCGAGTCTTCGTGCTTCATGTTGAAATTCCCGGACCTTAACGTGGACCTATTTTTCTCGATGATACGTCTCAAACGTATCTATAATTTTTGATGCTCCATGCTTGTTTTTACACCATTTGCCTATTGTTTCATTACACTTAGTGGTACTTTTATACATTTTCCGGAACTAACCTATTAACGAAGTGCCACAGTGCCAGTTTCCAGTTTTCTGCTGTTTTTGTGTTTCAGAAGTGATACACAGGAAATATTCTCGGAATTGGACGAAACAAGTTCCTGAAGTCATATTTTACCCGGAAGCTTCCAAACATCCGAAGGAGAGAAGGAGTAGGGCCACGTGGGCCCCACACACACGGGCGGCGCGGCCAGGGGCCTGGCCGCGCTACCCACGTGTGAGGGGGCGTGGGACCCCCTCTGACATCGCCCTTTCGCCTATAAGTACCCCCCGACGAGAAAAACCTAAGGGCCCGATCAGTTTTCCAGAATACATCGCGATCCGCCGCCGCCGTCGACCCGAAGATCGGGAGGGTCCAGAAGCTCTTCCCGGCACCCTGCCGGAGAGGGGAATCACCACCGGAGGTCTTCTTCATCGCCATGCTTGCCTCCGGAGCGATGAGTGAGTAGTCTACCTTGGACTATGGGTCCATAGCAGTAGCTAGATGGTTGTCTTCTCCACCATGTGCTTCATGTTTAGATCTCATGAGCTGCCCTACATGATTGAGATCACCGTTATGTAATTCTATGATGTTGGTTTGTTGGGATCCGATGAATATTGGTGTTTATGATTAAGTTGCTGTACTGAATTATATCTTTTGTTATCTCTATGTTGTTTATGATCTTGCATGCTCTCCGTTGTTAGTAGCTATCTTGGCCGAGTAGTTGCTAGTGACTCCAAGAGGGGGTATTTATGCTCGATAGTGGGTTCATGTCTCTATTTCACCTGGGGGAGTGACAAAAACCTCTAAGGTGGTAGATGTGCTGTTGCTACTAGGGAGAAAACAACATTCATATTCTCAAGGGCATATGCTTTGTTTACATTACACACTTTGCTTAATGCAATTATCTGTTGTTCGCAACTTAATACTTTTGGGGTGTTCGGATTGATATCCCCGAGGGTGGATTATTAGTTATAGATGCAGTTGGATGGCGGTCTATGTATTTTGTTGTAATGCCCAGAGTAAATCTCATAGTGATCTTCTTGACATATCACGTTATCTTTATTCTATCAATTGCCCAACTGTAATTTGTTTACCCAGCATGTTATTTATCTATGGAGAGACACCACTAGTGAACTGTGGACCCCGGTCCTATTTTAATCATATTGCAATCACCTGTTTACTTTTCCCGCACTGTTTACTTTACTCGCATATTACTACTATTTTCCACTCGATACACTCATAACCTTTGTTTCAAGCAAACCGGTGAGATTGACAACCTCATCGCAAGTTGGGAACAAAGTACTTGTTTGTGTGTGTGCAGGTTCCGCGTTGCTGCTGGCCGAAGACGAGTCAACAAGTGTCGTAAACGGCGCCCTTGTTGGAAGCTACTAAGCCAGTCCGCATCACCTTCAGTCGTCACCGTCTCTCTTCTTCAAGAACGATATTAAACCTTGGTTTCTTAACTGAGGGAAAACTAGCCGCTGCACTCATCATACCTTCCTCTTGGGGTTCCCAACGGGCTGGTTATTCACCACGCACAAGGACTGTCTGTTGCCACATTCACCTGAAGCATCAGCTACTTTTCTGGCGCCGTTGCCGGGGAAGAGAGAAGACTTCTGCGAGGGGAGTTCTTCGCACACACATTCTTTACTTTGTTATTTGTTTTGCTTTACTTTATTTTATTTTACCTGCATTGCTTTTTATATCAAAAACCCAAAAAAATTAGAATCCTTGGTAGTTGTTTTTTACTTGTTTACTTTCGTTTTGCTGAAATGGGTACTCCTGAAAACACCAAGTTGTGTGACTTTGCTAGCACGAACAATAGTGATTTTATCTGCACTCCTATTGCACCAACTGTTCCTGCTACCACCTTTTATGAGATCAAGCCTGCTTTATTGAACCTTGTTATGAAAGAGCAATTTTCTGGTGCTAGTACTGAAGATGCTGCAACTCATCTCAACAATTTTGTTGAGCTTTGTGAGATGCAGAAATATAAGGATGTTGATAGTGATATTATTAAGCTCAAGTTGTTTCCTTTTTCTTTGAGAGGAAAGGCTAAAGATTGGTTGCTGTCTTTGACTAAGAATAGTATTAATTCATGGGCTAAGTGTAAGGACGCTTTTATTGGTAGATATTATCCTCCTGCTAAGATTATATCGTTGCGTAGCAATATTATGAAGTTTACTCAGTTTGATAATGAACATGTTGCTCAAGCTTGGGAAAGAATGAAATCTATGGTAAAGAATTGCCCCACTCATGGACTGACTACTTGGATGATTATCCAAACTTTTTATGCAGGACTGAATTTTTCTTCAAGGAACCTACTTGATTCAGCTGCTGGAGGCACTTTTATGTCCCTTACCTTGGGCGCCGCATCAAAGCTACTCGACAACATGATGGTAAATTATTCTGAATGGCACACCGAGAGAGCTCCACAAGGTAAGAAGGTAAATTCTGTTGAGGAAACCTCTTCCTTGAGTGATAAGATTGATAGCATTATGGCTATGCTTGCTAATGATAGGACTCATGTTGATCCTAATAATGTTCCTTTGGCCTCTCTGGTTGCTCAAGAAGAGCAAGTTGATGTGAATTTCATTAGAAATAACAATTTTAATAACAATGCTTATAGGAACAATTTTGCTAGTAACAATTATAGGCCGTATCCTTCTACCAATGGTAATGGTTATGGTAACTCTTATGGTAATTCCTACAACAACACTAGGGCCGCGCCCTCCGAGCTTGAGGTAATGCTCAAGGACTTCATCGGTAAACAAACTGCTTTTAACAAGTCTGTTGAGGAAAAGTTAGGCAAAATTGATATTCTTGCTTCTAAAGTTGATAGCCTTCCTCATGATGTTGAACTTCTGAAACTAAAAGTGTTTCCTAATGATGTGAATGTGAGCAATATTGTTGCTGCCGCTAATGCTACCCAAGTTGGAATTGATAAAAATATTAGATTGTTAGCGGAATTGCATGCCAGGTGGGAAAGAGAAGATGAGATGGCTAGAGAGATGAAGGTATGTACTATTACTACCTCTAATGATGTTGCTCCTACTGATAACAATCCTCTTACTTTGATTGGTGTAGAGAAAACTCCCACTCCTTGTGTTAAAAAGTCTAAAACTGCCAAAACTTTTTCTCAAAAGAGTGCTGAAATTTTTCGGAGTGTGGGAGATGATAGCTCTATTTCTTTTAATGATTTTGATGTTGATGGCTGCAATATATCTGAAGTTATTTTGTTCTTGCAAAAGCTTGCTTTGACTCCCGATGCTAGTTCTTTAAATATTGCTTTTACTAAGCATCTTACCAATGCTCTCATAAAGATTAGGGATGAAAAGTTGAAGCAAAAAGCCTCTGTTCCCAAGAAGTTAGAAGATGGTTGGGAACCCATCATTGATATGCATGTTAATGGTTATGATTGCCATGCTTTATGTGATCTAGGTGCTAGTATTTCTATCATTCCTAGAAAGATTTATGATATGCTTGATTTACCACCGCTTGAAAAATGTTATTTTGATGTTCCTATTGCAGATGTTGCTAAGAAGAAACCTTTGGGAAGGATTAATGATGTTCTTATTGTGGTTAACAATAACCTTGTTCCTGTTTATTTTCTTGTTATGGACGTTGAATGCCATGCTTCATGTCCTATTATTTTGGGAAGACCTTTTCTTCGAACTGTAGGTGCTATTATTGATATGAGGGAAGGCACTATCAAGTATCAATTCCCACTAAAGAAAGGTATGGAACACTTCCCTAGGAAAAGAAAGAAATTACTTTTTGACTCTATTCTTAGAGCAAATTATGAGCTTGATGCTTCATCACTTGATATTACTTGATTCGCAATTTTCTGCGCCGAGCTCAAAGGCGTTAAAGAAAAGCACTCTTGGGAGATAACCCATTGTTTACTTTTCAGTACTTTTTCCTTTATTTGAGTCTTGGAAGTCATTACTACTGTAATGACCGCTCCTTATCTTGTTTATTTCGTTTTTGTGCCAAGAGAAGCCTCTAATTTGAGTGAGGTAAAGATTTGGGGTTATTGCTGTCCTGAAACTGTTTTCGGTGCTGCACCGTAAAAATTCGTGAAAATTCTCTGTTTATCTTTTGGACCTCGATTTCTTGTGCATATGCCCCAGGTTATATCCAAACTTTTCTTAGTTGAACACTTTTTGATTTGAGCAACGGAAAATCCCTCAAAAATTCGTCCATTATCAGCTGTCCAGTTTTGACAGATTTCTGCCAATATTTGTTTTTGCCACTTTATCGCTTTCTTTTGAGTTCTTTTTGATCATGGAACTCTTGTGGAAGTTGCTACAGTAGTATATACTTTATATGTGGTGGTTTTGGGTTGAAACCTGAAGCTAAAAGAGGTTGAATATATTTTATGCTTGCACTAATGTTGCTAATAGAATTGTGTTTAGTTTTGTATGAAGGAAGTTTTCAAGTGTAGGGATTGGAGAATGATGAGATGAGTTGAAGAATGGACAAAAGCTCAAGCTTGGGGATGCCCATGCATCACCCCAAGAAATATCCAAGAAGTACAAGCGTCAAAGCTTGGGGATGCCCCCGAGGCACCCCTTCTTCATCGGCAAAAATCAGGTCACCTTTCAAAACACTATATTTTTATTGCTTCATGCACTATGTGTTTTTCTTGGAGCGTCAGTCGTTTAGTTTTCTTAGTTGGTTTAGTTTGTTTGTTTGCTGCAATAAATGGTTGGACCCCAACAAATTTCCTTTGGAGGAGATGTATTCGTTTTCATTTGCCAAGGATGCTCTAGTTTTCACTCTTATTAAAAATTGAGCATTCTACTTTTTCTGCTACTGCTTTTGGTTTTCGTTTTCGTCTTGATATGCGTTCAGATCTTGTCATATCTTCTCATCAAGGTGTATTTTTGCCTCTGGTCTTCATTGGTTTTCATCAAAAGAGGTGTTTATAAAAATTTCAAATGGTGTTGGAAAAGAGAAAAAGCTTTGTGCAAAATAGTGGTACAAGAAGGAGCTTGTGTAGACTGCGGCTTAGGCTTTTTCATGTCATGCTTGATGTCTTTTTGATAGTATGCTTAGTGGTTTTGCTGTAGCATGACTTGTCTCAAATAACTGAGATTGCTTAATGAGCCTTTGAAAAAATCATGCGTTGTTTTTATTGTATGGAAGCATTATTTTGGTTTTCTCCTTGATGCTTTATTTGGGTTGACTTGGCGCATGCTCACACATGTTAGACTCTTACAAAGTCGCCATTAGCCTTCATGATCATTTAGTTTTTGACTTTTGATGCCATCGTATGCTTCTTTTAATGTTGCTTTGTCGCTTTGCATGATTATGGCCATTACTGCTCTCTTAGTTGGTCGCTCCCAGTCTTTTGCTAGCCCTCACCTTGTACTGAGTATGAGCTCTACTCGTGCATCCAACTCCTAAAAGCCAAGTTTTCCAAAGTGTCCACCATACATACCTACTAGCAATTTGCTATTCCTAGTAAATTTGACTTGCTTTTATTTTCTCTTCAAATTAAACTCTTACCAGTGTTATGCGAAACTCGGTTAGTAAAGCTCTCACGAACCGGAAGGCACACTTTACTTTTTCCTGTTCTTAAAAATTTGACATTGTGGTCTTTTATGTTGAGTTGTTATGCTTGCAAGTTGTAAGTTGGATTCTAGCCCAGCCATGCTGTCATGGGGCAAGCTTTCAACATTGCACTTCTTATTTGAGTTGATATCGTGATCTTTTGTTTATGGATGCCCACTGTGTGAAATGAATTGGGAATCTTGTGAGGATCATGGAGTTTTTATATGTGTTAGGGAAACGCCGGGCCGCCAATCTAAGCCATGCATAATTCATGGTGGAAATTTGCAGCATACCCATGGTGAACATTCGACGACGCATCTCACAATAAAAAGCTAAACAATATAGCAAATAAAAGAGATGTCGAGGTGTTCATTGTCTGCTTGTCCTGTCATTTTGGTGTGGGCTTGTTCCATGTCATCGGGCACGGAGGTACCCCATTGGCGGTTCTCAATGATATGCATATACTTACAATGACAAGAGCCTTGCTTGGGACTCTAAGTAAATTAGCATGGTTTGGGTACTCGTATTCATGGGACACGAGGTTTTCAACTTATGATTTGTTAAGCATATGCATCATAATTGTTCTCGCATTAACTTTAACCATTCAAGATGCTTATGATGGGGGCAATGAGAGCTCAAAGCCGGTAAGTACCATAATTTTTGAAGGTTATAAAACTTGCAATCACTGCTTCCCTCTGCGAAGGGCCTTTCTTTTACTTTTATGTTGAGTCACCACCATCTTTCTTTATGCACCATTAAGAGAGCATAGTTGTCATTCTTAGTGTGATATGCATTGTCCCAAAGTTCATTGATTGACTCATATTGTTGGTTTCACTTGTTCTTAAATTATTTGTATCTAGTCGCCCTCTTAAACTTGGAGGTGTCCTATGCATTTATGTTTTGCTCTCTTTGAAGGACAAGCTTAAATCCTTTTGTATGTTTTTCCTTATGATTTGAACACACGTTTGACTTTCATTGTTTCATTATCATGATCTTTTGTTTGTGTTCATTTGCATGTTTACAACATGGTTGCTAAGTTCTTATTGTCATGATTATATCTTCATGCCCATGTTTTAAGTTCTATTGATCCCAGCTCACCAATGCTTACATATATGATCAAGATTGTGTAGGTGCATGTCACCTCAAAAATTATTCTTTTGTTATCACTTACCTACTCGAGGACGAGCAGGAGTTAAGCTTGGGGATGCTTGATACGTCTCAAACGTATCTATAATTTTTGATGCTCCATGCTTGTTTTTACACCATTTGCCTATTGTTTCGTTACACTTAGTGGTACTTTTATACATTTTCCGGAACTAACCTATTAACGAAGTGCCACAGTGCCAGTTTCCTATTTTCTGCTGTTTTTGTGTTTCAGAAGTGATACACGGGAAATATTCTCGGAATTGGACGAAACAAGTTCCTGAAGTCATATTTTACCCGGAAGCTTCCAAACATCCGAAGGACAGAAGGAGTAGGGCCACGTGGGCCCCACACACACAGGCGGCGCGGTCAGTTTTCCAGAATACATCGCGATCCGCCGCCACCGTCGACCCGAAGATCGGGAGGGTCCAGAAGCTCTTCCCGGCACCCTGCCGGAGAGGGGAATCGCCACCGGAGGTCTTCTTCATCGCCATGCTTGCCTCCGGAGCGATGAGTGAGTAGTCTACCTTGGACTATGGGTCCATAGCAGTAGCTAGATGGTTGTCTTCTCCACCATGTGCTTCATGTTTAGATCTCATGAGCTGCCCTACATGATTGAGATCACCGTTATGTAATTCTATGATGTTGGTTTGTTGGGATCCGATGAATATTGGTGTTTATGATTAAGTTGCTGTACTGAATTATATCTTTTGTTATCTCTATGTTGTTTATGATCTTGCATGCCCTCCGTTGTTAGTAGCTATCTTGGCCGAGTAGTTGCTAGTGACTCCAAGAGGGGGTATTTATGCTCGATAGTGGGTTCATGTCTCTATTTCACCTGGGGGAGTGACAGAAACCTCTAAGGTGGTAGATGTGCTGTTGCTACTAGGGAGAAAACAACATTCATATGCTCAAGGGCATATGCTTTGTTTACATTACACACTTTGCTTAATGCAATTATCTGTTGTTCGCAACTTAATACTTTTGGGGTGTTCGGATTGATATCCCCGGGGGTGGATTATTAGTCATAGATGCAGTTGGATGGCGGTCTATGTATTTTGTTGTAATGCCCAGAGTAAATCTCATAGTGATCTTCTTGACATATCACGTTATCTTTATTCTATCAATTGCCCAACTGTAATTTGTTTACCCAGCATGTTATTTATCTATGGAGAGACACCACTAGTGAACTGTGGACCCCGGTCCTATTTTAATCATATTGCAATCACCTGTTTACTTTTCCCGCACTGTTTACTTTACTCGCATATTACTACTGTTTTCCACTCGATACACTCATAACCTTTGTTTCAAGCAAACCGGTGAGATTGACAACCTCATCGCAAGTTGGGAACAAAGTACTTGTTTGTGTGTGTGCAGGTTCCGCGTTGCTGCTGGCCGAAGACGAGTCAACAAGTGTCATAAACGGCGCCCTTGTTGGAAGCTACTAAGCCAGTCCGCATCACCTTCAGTCGTCACCGTCTCTCTTCTTCAAGAACGATATTAAACCTTGGTTTCTTAACTGAGGGAAAACTAGCCGCTGCACTCATCATACCTTCCTCTTGGGGTTCCCAACGGGCTGGTCATTCACCACGCACAAGGACTGTCTGTTGCCACATTCACCTGAAGCATCACTCGACACCACTAACAAGAGGTTTCTTCTCGACACCACCAACAAGGGATGCTTGCTCACATTGATGATGATGAACTTCCAAAGAACGGACCTATTAGGATAAAGGCAAGAGATCGTCCACCCACGTGGGAACCTAAACTCAAAGAAGTAGGCAAGAGAGAGAATTCAAAACTCGCTGAGTTAAGAGGAGAGAAGCATAGAAGGTAAGGAGAAAAATACAGAGCTAACAAGATCTATCCAACTCATTTTTAGTAAAATAATTTTGACACTAGACACAACGACGTCTGTTGGCAAGGTTAACCTACAGGCAGACTGGACCCATGGGTATCGACAAAACCTGGGCTCTAATACCACTTGTAACGCCCCAAAACCGGCACCTTGCAGATTATAGCGATCAAGCCACAATCTACATGATGTCGCTTTGGAAACGCACCACCAAGCGCCTCATGCACGTTGGAGCGTGCACGTGATGCGGGTGGAATCGAGTAGCAACAGTTACACAAGTTCACGATGGAACCCAAAATAGAATATATATATAAACTCGAAGACTCCACGAGTCAAAATATCCAAATAGACAATACAAAGATCCAAATCATA
Organism: Dactylis glomerata; assembly: GCA_007115705.1. Taxonomy (NCBI): domain Eukaryota; kingdom Viridiplantae; phylum Streptophyta; class Magnoliopsida; order Poales; family Poaceae; genus Dactylis; species Dactylis glomerata. The sequence goes on from QXEO01000220.1 coordinate 16,710,532, forward strand.
CATAAAGCAAAATAGTATCCGAGTACGGACAAGAATACAAATGGGCCTAAGAGGCCCGAAGATAAGCGATGGCGTCCAAAACCCTGCCGAGGCTAAGCCGGAAGGATAACCTTGCTAACGTCGTCGCTCCCATACATGTGAAGATCGGGCCAAAGGTTGCCGAACAAGGAGGGAGAAAGTGAAAAGGAAAAAAAACGAGGGTGAGTACCGAGGCACATACTCGCGAGACTGGAATTCAGCTGTGCTCGCCTACAGGCTATATGGTGGACTTAGCGGCAACAAAAGCACTACAGAGACACGCTACAACTTTCGTCTAAAAAGAATAAGATAAGAGAGCGCATAAAAGTAAACAACTAGAAACTAACACCAAACATAACCCAGCCGATGAATCACCTCCTCGTGACCAAACGAAGAAGCAAGTATCAAAGGCACTCACACAGTTACCAAGTTTTATTGCAGGTTTATTGTTGTAGTTGTGCTAGCTTACTACACAAGTTTATTAGTATTGAAATAGCAGGTGCAAGTTGTTCTATGATCGAGTAGTACAGCTCCAAATCGTCCATAACCGCGGACATGGCTTTTCGAAAAGATTTAACACTGCAGGGGTGCCCAAATGTACCCAAACGTTCGATCAATCCTTCCGGCAAATCTCGCACCCTTAATAAAAACGGGTGCGCCATCAGGATAGTCACGACTCGCACTCTCCTTCACTACAAACAAGTCCAGTAAGCCACCTAACTAAGTTTAACCCGAATCGAGAGTTCGGCCGAATCTCCGAGACGGACCTAGTTGTTTGTGCCTACGGCTTCCGAGGCCCGGCTCCACCCTCGGGAGATGACCCACTTCAGCATGCGATAAACGCTCGTACCACATCCTATACGTGCATGCAGAAACAAAACAAGGGGTTACAAGGCACCCACGGCTTCCCCCAAAGTAAAGCGGACCATAAGATACAAGAGCTGCATGCACGCAAAACCCAAATGGAAAACCTCAAACTAGTTGTGGCCACTGGACAAGTGGGTAGATTCCGGCAGTGATCGAGGGGAGGCCCGTAAACGTACCCACGTCTGGTTAGAGCGCTCAGTCTCAGAATAGTTCATGCGATCTCGGGGTCCTAGGGGACACAAGTGAGCCGTCGGAAAACTGGCAAAATGACTCACCGATGCCTCTGCTTAATTCAATTTTAAGTATTAACATTAAACTAAGCCATGATTATCTCCAACAACATATATTCATAAAGTAGAGCATGTGATAACTTCCCAACCCAATAAGATAAACAAGTCGAACAACCTGAAGATGCCTATGACTCGCAAGGCCAACTCAAACAACAAACACACGGTTAATAGGATTTATATGGAAGGTTCTATGGCTTTGCTTTGGATAACAGGTGGATAGGACACGTGACTCAAACAAAGCATCGCGACACAAGGCTAGAATATAGAGCTAGCGAGAGCAAAAGTATTAAATGGGTAGAGAGAAAAGGGCTCGCCTGTAAAGAAGGTCGAAGAACACCCGAAGAACTTGTCGTTGCTCACATCACCACGAAGCGTTCTATCCGGGAAGAAGCAAATCGCTACAACAAACAACGGATGCAACACTTACTACTACGGCATAGAATCGGCATGATCATGTGAAGCATGTATGCATGACATGGCAAATATGATGCAATGCAACTTATCAAAATTAAGCGGAATCGAAATTCCGACATACACATATATATGGTTCAAGTTGTTTTACTACACGGCAATTTAAATGTTTATTAGCATGGCAAAACAAGGCAAAGGTGAGCTACACAAAGTTTAAATGAAGCGGGGAACCATATTTGGTAATTTCCCAAGTGCTCCATATGTTGTTTATTAGATGAGATACAAACTATCACGCCATGACATGATGCAAGATGCAAACAAGCATATGGATGGCATATTCAAATTCTATGCATTTTTCTGATAAACTTTCATATGAAATACTTTTTATTTTGAGTTACGGTTTAAAAGATACGAATTTTGCAAGATGCCAATACTTGCAGGAATTTCAGAAAACGAAACAGAAAAAAAACTGGAAGGCTGTTGGTCCGGACCTGAGCCCGATTGGCGACGGATAGCAACGGTCGCACGCCAGCGACGGGCTGCTCTGGGTGGTTCTGGGCTGAGGCCCAATAGGCGTCGGATCTGAGCAGCAAAAGGAGCAAAAAGTGGGGATTTAATCCTGCAGCAGGAGTGATTTGAACTCTGGATCTCACCGAGTATTGACAGGGAACAAGCCAACTAGGCTACGAGCAGATCTTGTTGAACACAAGATGCGACATTATTTGAACTAGCAGCACCGAGATCTGAAGGATGGAGACAACAGTCAAGTTCCTGACAGAGATGAACACGAGCAGAGATGCAGCGAGCTAGGCGGATCGATGCAGAGGACAGCGCTGCAAAAGCGAGGGGCGGGTGCCCTGGCTATCGGCGTCGGGAGGAGTGCGCGACCGCGCTCGGTTTGCTGCAGATGAGAGCCGATGTGGACATGAGATCTGAACTGATAAAGAGTTAAAAGGAGGACTTTTTGATCTGCCGATCGATTTGGTGGAGCGAGAGGTCGAACCGCTGCAGACGAAACAGGAAGGATCGCCCGGTCTTTGTACAGAAAAGGAGAAGCGCATACAGTGCTCCACGAGCTCGTCCATGGCAGAGCACCGGACATACAGAAATAAAGGAAGTCAGCGATGAGAAGATGATAACGGACCGGGAAAGAGAGGAAAAGGAAGCCAAGCTCACCGCAAGGACGCGGGCGTGCTCGAAGGAGCCGAAGGAGAACCGAAGCGGCCTGATTCCGCCGGGGACCAGAGAGAAAGAAGAGGACGTAGTTGTTCCAGTAGTCGATCCCGGCTCGATTCAATCACCGGAGGGGTACAGCTTGACGAGGCGGAGCTCCACGTTTCATCGGTCAGGCAACTAGAGGTCTAGAACGACGGGGCGACGGAGAGGTGCTGACGGCCATGGCGACGGTGGTCTTCAGCTTCGTTTATGGCTCACAAACTTGCAGAGAAGAACGAGAAAGGGAGGAGGAGTGGCGGTGCAGAGGGAGGAGGCTAGGGTTTTCCAAGACTTGATCTCGCCATCTCGGGATTAAAAAGGGAGGGGAAAGCGAGCTGGCTTGGTGGTTGAAAAGGTAGAGTCACGCGTCCTGTGTGACCTTCCGGGGAAGACGACAAGAGGGAAGAGACAGCATCAGAGCAAGATGGGCTATGAAGGAAAACGGGCCGAGGGTGTTTTGAGCTAGAACAGTACCGAGTCCTTCTCTAGTACCAGGAACAAGAGAAACAAAGATTGATAAAAAAAAGAGAGAACAAGATTAGAATGAAGAGAAGGAAGAAATTTTTGTAAACAATTTGGAAAGCTTGATTTTGGCACAAAACGATTGTTAAAGTTTTGCAAATACTTATTTTATTTGGGTTTTGTTAGTTTAATTTCAATAAGACAAAGAGAGGAGTGGGTTTATTATAAACCCTACGAGTGAACAAAAAATAGGTTGTATTCAAATAGCTTTAGATTTTACAAAAACATGCAAGGTGATAGATGCATGCAATGAATGACGTCAAGATGATGCAAAAAAGAAAATAACAATCAATTATCTAATAGAAGATTTTCTGGGTCGTTACACATAGCCATAATGGTATCAATCTTATCACTCAAGGAAGAGGTTTCCTCAACAGAATTTACCTTCTTACCTTGTGGAGCTCTCTCGGTGTGCCATTCGGAATAATTTACCATCATATTGCCGTGTAGCTTTGTTGCGGCGCCCAAGGTAAGGGACATAAAAGTGCCTATAGCAGCTGAATCAAGTAGGTTCCTCGAGGAAAAATTCAGTCCTGCATAAAAAGTTTGGACAATCATCCAAGTAGTCAGTCCATGAGTGTGACAATTCTTTATTATAGATTTCATTCTTTCCCAAGCTTGAGCAACATGTTCATTATCAAACTGAGTAAACTTCATAATATTGCTACGCAGAGATATAATCTTAGCAGGAGGATAGTATCTACCAATAAAAGCATCCTTACACTTTGCCCATGAATCAATACTATTCTTAGTCAAAGACAGCAACCAATCTTTAGCTTTTCCTCTCAAACAAAAATGAAACAACTTGAGCTTAATAATACCACTTTCTACATCCTTATATTTCTGCATCTCACATAGCTCAACAAAATTGTTGAGATGAGCTGCAGCATCTTCAGTACTAGCACCAGAAAATTGCTCTTTCATAACAAGGTTCAACAAAGCAGGCTTAATCTCATAAAAATTCACAGCAGGAGCAGGTGGTGCAATAGGAGTGCAGATAAAATCACTATTGTTCGTGCTAGTAAAGTCACACAACTTGGTGTTTTTAGGATTAGCCATTTCAGCAAAACTAAAAGTAGACAAGTAAAAACAACTACCAAGGATTCTAATTTTTTTTGGGTTTTTGATATAAAACGATGCAAGTAAAAATAAAGTAAAGCAAAACTTAAAACAAAGTAAAGGATGTGTGTGCGAAAAACTCCCCTTGCAGAGGTCTTCCACTCTTCCCCGGCAACGGCGCTAGAAAATTATGCTTGATGCGTGGTTGATGACCAGCCCGTTGGAAACCCCAAGAGGAAGGTGTGATAAATATAGCAGCAAGATTTTCCCTCAGTTAAGAAACCAAGGTTTTATCGATCAGGAGAAGAACGGACAATACGACTATAGGTGATGCTTGCTAGTTTGCGACAGCTTTGGACAATTTATATATGGCGCCTCATCCAAGCTTTGCTTGCTAGCTGCAACGCGGAACCTGCACACAACACAACCAAATACTTTGTTCCCAACTTGCGATGAGGTTGTCAATCTCACTGGTTTGCTTGAAACAAAGGTTATGAGCGTATCGAGTGGAAAATAGTAGAAGTATGCGAGTAAAGTAAACAGTGCGAGTAAAGTAAACAGGTGATAGCAATATGATGGAAATAGGACCAGGGTCCACAGTTCACTAGTGGTGTCTCTCCATAAGATAAATAACACATGCTGGGTAAACAAATTATAGTTGGGCAATTGATAGAATAAAGATAAACGTGATATGTCAAGAAGATCACTATGGGATTTACTCTGGGCATTACAACAAAATACATAGACCGCCATCCAACTGCATCTATGACTAATAATCCACTTGTGGCGAATCAATCCGAGAACTCCACAAGTATTAAGTTGCGAACAACAGATAATTGCAATAAGCAAAGTGTGTAATGTAAACAAAGCATATGCCCTTGAGCATATGAATGTTGTTTTCTCCCTAGTAGCAACAGCACATCTACAACCTTAGAGGTTTTTGTCACTGACAAGGGTATAGCTAATAGAGCCCGTTAGTTGAGTACCCCTAAGGCCCATTGAGTTAGGCCCAATTGTAATGATAGTCGAATACGAGTTACTACCGTATGTCGATATATGTAATCTGTATTGAACCCGAACCGATCCTCGAGACCTGGCCACCTATATATAGGGGCCAGGAGGGGACGGTGGAGGGCAGATTGAAAGCAAGCCAGGTTGAACACCCAAGTTTACTTTCGATATACACCTATTTCGACTAACTTTACCTTCGAGTTCATCCGACGCCCTATCTCCCCGATCCTAAGTCCTTCATCTAGGACATTTGTCGAGTTAACCCTCGTCAGTCACTCCCCCATATTAAATAGAGGCATGAACCCACTATCGAGCATAAATACCCCCTCTTGGAGTCACTAGCAACTACTCGGCCAAGATAGCTACTAACAACGGAGAGCATGCAAGATCATAAACAACATAGAGATAACAAAAGATATATTTTAGTATAGCAACTCAATCATATAAACATGAAGCACATGGTGGAGAAGACAACCATCTAGCTACTGCTATGGACCCATAGTCCAAGGTAGATTACTCACTCATCGCTCCGGAGGCAAGCATGGCGATGAAGAAGACCTCCGGTGGCGATTCCCCTCTCTGGCAGGGTGTCGGGAAGAGCTTCTGGACCCTCCCGATCTTCGGGTCGACGGCGGCAGCGGATCGTGATGTGTTCTGGAAAATTGATCGGGTCCTTAGGTTTTTTTCCGTCGGGGGGTCTTTATAGGCAAAGGGGCATCGTCAGAGGTGGCCCGAGGGGCTCTCACACATAGGGGGCGCGGTTAGGCCCCTGGCCACGCCACTCTGGTGTGTGGGGCCCTTGTGGCCCCCTCCAACTCCTCTTCGGATCTCTGGAAGCTTCCGGGAAAAATAAGACTTCAGGAACTTGTTTCATCCAATTCTGAGAATATTTCCTGTGTATCACTTCTGAAACACAGAAACATCAGAAAACAGGGAACTGGCACTGTGGCGACTTGTTAATAGGTTAGTTCTGGAAAATGCATAAAAGTGCCACTAAGTGTAACAAAACAGTAGGCAAATGGTGTAAAAACAAGCATGGAGCATCAAAAATTATAGATACATTGGAGACGTATCAGGCCGCGCCGCCCTGGTGTGTGGGGCCCTCGTGACCCCCCTCCAACTCCTCTTCAGATTTCTAGAAGCTTCAGGGAAAAATAAGACTTCAGGAACTTGTTTCGTCCAATTCCGAGAATATTTCCTGTGTAGCTTTTCTGAAACACAAAAACAGCAAAAAACAGGGAACTAGCACTGTGGCGACTTGTTAATAGGTTAGTTCAGGAAAATGCATAAAAGTGCCACGAAGTGTAACAAAACATTAGGCAAATGGTGTAAAAACAAGCATGGAGCATCAAAAATTATAGATACGTAGGAGACGTATCACTGGGTCAAAGACTCAAAAGACCTTCCAGTTCATATGTTGATGGACACCATACGAGGTATGTTGATGAGGCTGATAAAAGTAAGAAGATATATTGGGGACAGACTAAGAGGGCACATTCTACCCGCCGTTATTCAGCAAATAAACCAGAGAAGTCGAGGTCTTGGTTACCTTAGAGTTGGAGAGTCTAACGACCACAGCTGTGAGGTGAGAGATTTGAGCCAGAATGGCCTGAGGCATGTTGTGAAGATTGACAGTAGAGAATGCAGCTGCTTAGAGTGGCAGCATACTGGGAAGCCATGCCCACACGCATTAATCTTCTTGGTTCAGAAAAGAACTCTGCCACACCTTGATCAATATGTGAGTGAGTACTTCTCTTTGGCTAAATTTCGAGCTACCTACGATGGTGTCGTCCCTCCTTGCACAGACCAGTCACAGTGGCCTGTGGTTCAACTACCTTTCAAGCTATGCCAGCCAAATGTTAAAAGAGGCAAAGGAAGACCTCAGAAGAGTAGGTTTAAGAATTTAATGGAGAAGCAGGGCATGCCTTTTAGTGGTAGCAAGAAAGACAAAAATAGATGTAAGCATTGCAAATGTATTGGACATAGAGCAGCGGGGTGTCCTTTGAACGGACCAAAGCCTAGGTATGAAGTGTTTGCATGTATGATCTTTATTTATAATTAGGTAATATCTATGCTTACCTACTTTCTAACATTTGTCAGGAAGCGTAAGACAAGGTGCAAGACTGCTGATGCTGTGTACGTGCTTCGCGGGGAAGTTGAGTAGAGTGATGATGACACGGGATCTGATTCAGATTGGCCTGACATTCCAGAACCTTATGATCCAACATACAAGAAGGCGAGAAAACTGTCCCCAAAGAGGAAGAAGACAGCTAGGGCGGAGCATGACTAATTCAGTTTTTTTTTTCTGAGTGCTCCGTCTCTGTAATACAGCAAAATTGTGAAAACTATTTTTCCGAAACATGTGTGTGTGTGTGTGTGTGGAGTATAATACAGGGGCCCTGGAACTGCCAGAAATTCTGTCAGAACTGTATTTGTTATAGAATTTTTAATTTGTAAACTATATACTCATTTTTAATAAGCCTTGTGTGACATTATGCATATGTTCTTTTTTGGTGATAATGTTTAGAGGGACAGTCATAAAAGGTAGAATAAATGGCATAGGATAACATTTCACATTACACAATATTTGGGTCCTTACAGTTGTGTTTTTCAGGTGCTAGACATCATAATGCCAACATAAACTGCAAATGTCATGGAACATATCCATATGAAAAGCAGATTGTTTCCACCATCTGCCCTAACCTTGATCTGTTCTATTTCAGCTGCTTGCTTCTGCAAATGAGCATGCAGACCACCACTCTGCTCGAGCTTCCAAAGTTGGTCCAGAAGCTCCTTGTTTTCATCAAGCAGCGCACGGTTCTCCTCCATCTTCTCCCATACAACATCACAAAGATCACGAACAAGCTCTCTCTGGAAAACTGGTAGTGGGTCGTCCATCCACTCATACTTCTCACAGCCTCGGCCCTTGCCTTCCTGCCAAAAACAAAGTAAAGGAAGAGGAAAGATGTGAGAATTCAAATAACTAAACTGTCAAACAAACTTGATTAGTTTACAATAATACTACGCGAATGCCGCAGTTGTAGAATCTTCTCCCAGCATTTTCATCCGTCCATGCAATCCATCTCGGCATCTTTACTCCATAGTCATAGATTTTGTCCGGCGAGTAGTCGTAGGGCTTACTCCGGTACAGGATAGGGGGGCGTCGGCGAGCCGACCCTGATTTCGCCCGTGAAGAACAGTAGCTGTGAACCATTGCCTTGCACCCAAGGGAGAGCACAACAGAGGAACTTGGTGGGGAACTAGAACAACATATGTGAGCTAGCCGAAAAAGAATCATAGGTGCAAGGGGCAGAGGGGAAGAAGAAAGAATCGGAGTGAAGATGATGCTCTTGCATCCGGAAGTTATACCAGCGTGCCCCCCAGAATATGACCATTTGAGTATGACAGGTGGGATCGTGCAACACAACTATGCCACCAATGAAATTGCCATCATGGGACACAAAGAAAATGTATTGTTTACAAGCGTGGAACCAATGCACAGTCGTTGGGGCCATGTGCTTCCATGGAGAGCTACTGCTTCAAAAAGATCTATTTCCCTCTGAGCAGACACCATGATCACTAGCCTCCGCCTCCTGTTCTTCACACGAGCGAGCCCTCCCCATAGTTCAGATGCCTCGCACCGGCCGCTACAACACCTCCCGCGCACGACACGGAAGCTCCACCCCAGGCCTCAGCCACGGCGGCGGTACGTACCACCATAGCGGGAACTCCAAGCCCGGTCGTGCACAGCACGGCAGGTCAAGCCGCCGCCGCATCAGATGGCCAGGGTGGCTTGAACCGAGAAGCAATGCATCTACTCCAACTCCTACTTCTTTGACCTCGAGCAGGTCTCGCAGTGGCTCCAGCGGGCCTCGCAGTGTAGGCCGGTTCAAGACCGCCCTCAAACCCGTTCTGTTCATCAATCTTGAATCGGACGATGAGGATGGCGGCATCAACGCTGAGCAGCCACGATGCAAAGTTTGCGTGAGACATGAATATGGCCATGATCAGGTCATTGGAACCCCAGGGCAGGGGGAAGGGCAAGGCAACCACGATGAAGGGTGAAGCAGAGGGCAAGGACAAGGCCCCAATGGAGGTCGACTCCGACGACGTCATGTACTGGGTTTAGCTAGTGGTTAAGTTAGTAATCTATGAAGAAAATGCAAATGGCATGCATATTAGCTAGCATTTTTTGTTCAAAGCAATTTATCTTGCGTAAGATTTGACCCTTCCATTTTAAGTTAATATATAAAATATAATGCATTTTATCTTCCGACGTGTCCTGGTATGCCTTGTCGTGTATGCGAACCGGTTCCTTCTCGTCGAAGGGTCTAGCCAGGACCCTGGCACTGGCACGATGGGACGGGGCAGTAAGCGTCAGTTAATCGGCGCCACGTAGCCACCCGCGTGCCGGGCGGGGGCTCTATTTTTCATTTACGGTCGATATAGTTAGCATAAGAAGGCGAGAAGACAGAGAGCAGTGGTTGGACCACGGGCTGGGCTGTTTGACTATCTTGCCTTATTATTCATTCACCTACTTCCTTCTCCTTCCTCCTGCCCGGCCATCCGCTCTGTCTAGACATGCCTCCAAAGAGAAACCACCCCCTGACGACTCAGGAAGCGGAGAGAATGGAGATAGCTCGCTGCCGGAAGGAACTTGCTCCATCCATTAGAGAAAGCCCTCACATAGAGGCGCGATCTTTGCTCTCCCTGATGGAGAAGGGAAAACTTCAATCAGGCGAGGGCTCATCCGGGTACTGGGATGAATTCTTCTTCTTCATCATCATCTTTTTGTTCATCTTCTTCTTCCTCCTCTATAACTTATTACCGTGGAATAAAATGTTCCAGAGCCGGCGGTTCATTACCTGTTCACCCCAATGGCAGAGCCATGATGGTTTTGCAGGGTGTGCCTCTCTCCCAAAAAATGGCGGCGGTGATCCAGAACCCATTGGCCACATTTCCCCGGCTCAGCAAGGTAAGCACTCTCTAATTGTGTTGACATGCATTGGGATTCTTGCGATTCTAACTTAGGTGAGTGTAGAGTGGTTTACCTGTAATGGGGTTTTTGCGAGGACGGCAGTGCCACTTAGTTTGCGTCCTTGGTAGAAATAACCCTGTTTTTATTTTATACATCAAAAGAAGGTGGGGCTGAACCCAGATATGGCGTCCTGGCTTAATGAACGGATAGTGAAACAAAGGGAGAAAAAATATACCCAGGAATTAGATATGGCTAAAGTCCTCTTAGTTGCCAAGTGCCTTGCTTGTGAGCACGAGCAGCTTGAACAGGAAAATCTAAAGTGGTCAGAACTGCACAAGGAAGCCAGAGCCTCGACACAGAATAATACAGCCATGATCAAAGATCTATTGGAGGAAAATTTGAAGCTAACAAACAGTACTGTCACCCTGGAGATCACATGCAGGAACCTGCTGGCTGAAAACGAGAAAGCACTCAGGGAGCTCGTGGATTCCAAAATGAAATACCTCGCAAGCTGCCAACTCGTGGCGTCTTTTGAGAAGGAAAATGAGCAGCTACACGCCCGGCTTGAACCCTGATGTAGCGTGCTTTCGCAATAAAATTATGTAATTAACTGAACACATTGAAGTACTATGTGTTTATTATGTTATGAACTGTTATGAAACCATGTTATGCAATGTTTGGAAGCACCTCTTTGTGAAGGAGTTCACCTGGCCACCCTTGGCATGCCATGTTTGGTATTTTTCCTAGGTGATACATCACTCACCATGACTTCATGCAGTGTTTTTCCATTTTTTGAATTTTTTTGAATTCCCTAGGCCCCCCTTCCAGATCTAGGTCAAACTCTCGGTGCCATCGATGCATGCAAGGTGGGTTGGGAACCATGGTTTGGTCTTGGTTGCGGGGTCCCACACCCTCAGGGGACCTCGAGGTTTTTTTCCCCAATTTTTCTGATGTGCATTTCTTGTAGCCCCAGTTCAAATTAGGATTTAAAGGGATTTAGGGCAAAAATAATTCATTATATGGCAGCAGGTCGAGATATTTCCTAAGATCCTGGATGTGGAACCCCTAGTAGGCCCCCCACCCATGAAAATTAGAATGGTGAGATTTTGCACATTGCCCTTGGTGGCCACTTCACAAAAAAACACCTGTTTTGACCCCTCTGGCCACCTGAAAAATGGAAAATACATTTTTATGTGGAAACTAAGAAAACACTAGATACAAAAGTTGTTGGGAATGCAAAGATGCACATCTCCACCAAAAATGGGACCATGGTTCCATCGTTTGATGTGGAACTTGCACAAACCATGGTCACCTGGCAAGGAAGACCAGGGGAACTCCTGCCTCGAAGCACATCTTTGTGAAGGAGTTCACCTCGCTGCCCTTGGCATGCCATGTTTGGTTATTTTCCTAGGTGATACATCACTCACCAGGACTCCATGCAGTGTTTTTCCATTTTTTTGAATTTTTCTGAATTCCCTAGGCCCCCCTTCCAGATCTAGGTCAAACTCGCGGTGCCATTGATGCGTGCAAGGTGGGTTGGGAACCATGGTTTGGTCTTGGTTGTGGGTTCCCACACCCTCAGGGGACCTCCAGGTTTTTTCCCCCAATTTTTCTGATGTGCATTTCTTGTAGCCCAGTTCAAATTAGGATTTAAAGGGATTTAGGGCAAAAATAATTAATTATATGGCAGCAGGCCGAGATAATTCCTAAGATCCTGGATGTGGAACCCCTAGTAGGCCCCCCACCCATGAAAATTAGAGTGGTGAGGTTTTGCACATTGCCCTTGGTGGCCGCTTCACAAAAAACACCTGTTTTGACCCCTCCGGACACCTAAAAAATGGAAAATACATTTTTATGTGGAAACTGAGAAAACACTAGTTACAAAAGTTGTTGGGAATGAAAAGATGCGCATCTCCACCAAAAATGGGACCATGGTTCCATAGTTTGCTGTGGAACTTGCACAAACCATGGTCACATGGCAAGGAACACCAGGGGAACTCCTGCCTCGAAGCACATCTTTGTGAAGGAGTTCACCTGCCACCCTTGGCATGCCATGTTTGGTATTTTTCCTAGGTGATACATCACTCACCAGGACTCCATGCAGTGTTTTTCCAATTTTTGAATTTTTCTGAATTCCATAGGCCCCCCTTCCAAATCTAGGTCAAACTCGCGGTGCCATTGATGCATGCAAGGTGGGTTGGGAACCATGGTTTGGTCTTGGTTGCGGGGTCCCACACCCTCAGGGGACCTCCAGGTTTTTTCCCCCAATTTTTCTGATGTGCATTTCTTGTAGCCCCAGTTCAAATTAGGATTTAAAGGGATTTAGGGCAAAAATAATTCATTATATGGCAGCAGGCCGAGATAATTCCTAAGATCCTGGATGTGGAACCCCTAGTAGGCCCCCCACCCATGAAAATTAGAGTGGTGAGGTTTTGCACATTGCCCTTGGTGGCCACTTCACAAAAAAACCTGTTTTGACCCCTCCGGCCACCTAAAAAATGGAAAATACATTTTTATTTGGAAACTGAGAAAACACTAGTTACAAAAGTTGTTGGGAATGAAAAGATGCGCATATCCACCAAAAATGGGACCATGGTTCCATAGTTTGCTGTGGAACTTGCACAAACCATGGTCACCTCGCAAGGAAGACCAGGGGAACTCCTGCCTCGAAGCACATCTTTGTGAAGGAGTTCACCTGGCCACCCTTGGCATGCCATGTTTGGTATTTTTCCTAGGTGATACATCACTCACCAGGACTCCATGCAGTGTTTTTCCTATTTTTGAATTTTTCTGAATTCCCTAGGCCCCCCTTCTAGATCTAGGTCAAACTCGCGGTGCCATCGATGCGTGCAAGGTGGGTTGGGAACCATGGTTTGGTCTTGGTTGTGGGGTCCCACACCCTCAGGGGACCTCCACATTTTTTCCCCAATTTTTTTGATGTGCATTTCTTGTAGCCCCAGTTCAAATTAGCATTTAAAGGGATTTAGGGCAAAAATAATTAATTATATGGCAGCAGGCCGAGATAATTCCTAAGATCCTGGATGTGGAACCCCTAGTAGGCCCCCCACCGATGAAAATTAGAGTGGTGAGGTTTTGCACATTGCCCTTGGTGGCCACTTCACAAAAAAACTTGTTTTGACCCCTTCGGCCACCTGAAAAATGGAAAGTGCATTTTTATGTGGAAACTGAGAAAACACTAGTTACAAAAGTTGTTTGGAATGCAAAGATGCACATCTCCACTAAAAATGGGACCATGGTTCCATAGTTTAATGTGGAACTTGCACAAAGCATGGTCACCTGGCAAGGAAGACCAGGGGAACTCCTGCCTGGAAGCACTTCTTTGTGAAGGAGTTCACCTGGCCACCCTTGGCATGTCATGTTTGGTATTTTTCCTAGGTGATACATCACTCACCATGACTCCATGCAGTGTTTTTCCATTTTTGAAATTTTCTGAATTCCCTAGGCCCCCCTTCCAGATCAAGGTCAAACTCGCGGTGCCATAGATGTGTGCAAGGTGGGTTGGGAACCATGGTTTGGTCTTGGTTGCAGGGTCCCACACCCTCAGGGGACCTCCAGGTTTTTCCCCCAATTTTTCTGATGTGCATTTCTTGTAGCCTGATGTCTACACACGCTTCTGTTCTTGTAGACAGTGTTGGGCCTCCAAGTACAGAGGTTTGTAGAGCAGCAGCAAGTTTCCCTTAAGTGGATCACCCAAGGTTTATCGAACTCAGGGAGGAAGAGGTCGAAGCTATCCCTCTCAAACAATCCTGCAATTACGATACAGAAAGTCTCTTGTGTCCCCAACACACCCAATACACTTGTCAGATGTATAGGTGCACTAGTTGGGTGAAGAGATAGTGAAATACAAGTGGTATAGATGATTATAAGTAGTAAATGCAATCTGGAATAAAAATGGCAGCAAGCAAACAAGTAACAAAACAGCAAGTAAACGGTGTGCAAAGCTTGGAAACAAGGCCTAGGGATCATACTTTCACTAGTGGACACACTCCCAACAAATATAACATAATTGAACAAATAAATAACTTCTCTTCACCATTCTACTCTAAATTACTCTCCTATTGAATAACACTAATCATTGCATAGTGGCTACAGAAGCACCCCTTAAAGTTCATCAAGTACTTGACAAACACCACTCATAGAGATATCCAAATCAAATCACAACTCAAGATAAATATTATTGCAACTTAGACCAAGTACTAACACGGTGCACACACTGTCAACATTATACCATGAAAGGAGGAATAGATCACTTCAATACTATCATAGTGATAATTATTCTCATAATCCATAAGAGATCACAATCGTAGCCTAGACCAAGTACCACCATGATGCACACACTGTCACCGTTACACCATGGCAGGAGGAATAGATTACTTTAATAACACCACTAGAGCACACATAATGATGAAGAGTAGCATCTACTTATTCAACATGATACAAAGCTCACGATCACATAAAGATCACATCATGGGAGAGGGAGGTGAACCACATAGCTACCGGTAGAGCCCTCAGCCCCGGGGGAGAACTACTCCCTCCTCATCATAGGAGACAGCAAGGTTGATGGAGATGGCGGTGAGGTCGATGGAGACGGCGGAGATGGCAATGGAGACTGATGGAGATGGCTCCGGGGGCACTTCCCCATCTCGGCAGGGTGCCGGAACAGAGACTTCTGTCCCGCGAAATTCGTCGGCGGCGCCGGCGGAGCTACGGAACTCTTTCTGGAAAATTGCCGACCCCCCTAGGGTTTTCCGTCCCAATGCTTTATATAGGTAAAGGGGTGTCATCAGGGGGCTGCCAGGGTCTCCTCCCACATAGGGGGCGCGGCCAGGGGCTGGTCCGCACCGCCTTGGTGTGAGGCTGGCCCCTTGCCCCCCCTCCGGCTCTCTTTCGGTCCTCGTCCTTCGTCCGGGAAAAATAAGACTTCTGGAACTTATTTCATCCAATTCCGAGAATATTTCCTGTGTAGCATTTCTGAAATACAAAAACAGCAGAAAACAGGGAACTGGCGCTGTGGCATCTTGTCAATATGTTAGTTCCGGAAATCGCATAAAAACGCCACGAAGTGTAACGAAACACAAGGCAAATGGTGTAAAAACAAGCATGGAGCATCAAAAATTGTAGATACATTTGAGACGTATCAGCATCCCCAAGCTTAACTCCTGCTCGTCCTCGAGTAGGTAAGTGATAACAAAAGAAATAATTTTTGAGGTGACGTGCACCATCACAATCTTGATCACATAGGTAAAGCATTGAGTGCTGAGATCAAAGAACTTGAAACATGGGCATGAAAGACATAATCTTGATAATAGAAACTTAGCAACCATGTTATAACATGAAAATGAACACAAACAAAAGATCATGAAAATGAAACAATGAAAGTCAAACGTGTGTTCAAATCATAAGGAAAAACATAAAATGGTTTTCATTTTGTCCTTCATGGAGAGCAAAACATAAATGCATAGGACGCCTTCAAGTTTAAGAGGGCAACTAGATACAAATAATTTAAGAACAAGTGAAACCAACAATATGAATCAGTCAATGAAAACTTTGGGACAATGCACATTATACTAAGAATGACAACTATGCTCTCTTAATGGTGCATAAAGATAGAAGGTGGGGACTCAACATAAAAGTAAAAGAAAGGCCCTTTGCGGAGGGAAGCAGTGATTGCAAGTTTTATAGACCTTCAAAAATTATGGTACTTACTGGCTTTGAGCTCTCATTGCCCCCATCATAAGCATCTTGAATGGTTAAAGTTAATGCGAGAACAATTATGATGCATATGCTTGACAAATCATAAGTTGAAAACCTCATGCCCCGTGAATACGAGTACCCAAACCTCATGCTACTTTACTTAGAGTCCCAAGCAAGGCTCTTGTCATTATAAGTATATATGTATCATCGAGAACCGCCAACGGGGTACCTCCGTGCCCGATGACATGGAACAAGCCCACATCAAAATGACAGGACAAGCAGACAATGAACACCTCAATATCTCTTTTATTTACCATTTGTTTAGCTTTTTATTTTGAGATGCGTCGTCGAATGTCCACTATGGGTATGCTGCAAATTTCCACCATGAATTATGCATGGCTTAGATTGGCAGCCCAGGCATTTCCCTAACACATATACAAACTCCATGATCCCCGCAAGATTCCCAATTCATTTCACACCGCGGGCATCCATAAACAAAAGATCACGATATCAACTCAAATAAGAAGTGCAATGTTGAAAGCTTGCCCCATGACGGCATGGTTGGGCTAGTCTCCAACTTACAACTTGCAAGCATAACAACTCAACATAAGAGACCACAATGTCAAATTTTTAAGAACAAGAAAAAGTAAAGTGTGCCTTCCGGTTCGTGAGAGCTTTACTAACCAATTTTCGCATAACACTGGTAAGAGTTTAATTTGAAGAGAAAATAAAAGCAAGTCAAATTTACTTGGAATAGCAAATTGCTAATAGGTATGTATGGTGGACACTTTGGAAAACTTGGTTTTTAGGAGTTGGATGCACGAGTAGAGCTCATACTCAGTACAAGGTGAGGGCTAGCAAAAGACTGGGAGCGACCAACTAAGAGAGCAATAACGGCCATAATCATGCAAAGCGACAAAGCGACATTAAAAGAAGCATAAGATGGCATCAAAAGTCAAAAACTAAATGATCATAGAGGCTATTGGCGACTTTGTATGAGTCTAACATGTGTGAGCATGCGCAAAGTCAACCCAAATAAAACGTCAAAGGAGAAAACCAAAATAATGCTTCCAAACGATAAAAACAACGCATGATTTTTTCAAAGGCTCATTAAGCAATCTCAGTTATTTGAGACAAGTCATGCTACAGCAAAACCACTAAGAATACTATCAAAAACACATCAAGCACGACATGCAAAAGCCTAGGCTCTACACAAGCTCCTTCTTGTACCACTTTTTTTGCATAAACCTTTTTCTCTTTTCCAACACCATTCAAACTTTTTATAAACACCTCTTTTGATGAAAACCAATAAAGATCAGAGGAAAAAATACACCTTGATGAAAAGATATGACAAGGTCTGAATGCAAATCAAGGCGAAAACGAAAACCAAAAGCAGTAGCAGAAAAAGAAGAACACTCAGTTTTTGATAAGAATGAAAACTAGAGCGTTCTTGGCAAATAAAAAACGAGTTCATCTCCTCCAAAAGAAACATGATGTGATCTAACCATTTATTGCAGCAAGCAAAACAAAAGAAAACCAAAACCAAAAACAACTGACACTCCAAGAAAAACGCATAGTACATGAAGCAATAAAAATATAGTGTCTTGAAAGGTGACCTGATTTTTGCCGATGAAGAAGGGGTGCCTCGGGGGCATCCCCAAGCTTTGACGCTTGTACTTCTTGGATATTTCTTGGGGTGATGCATGGGCATCCCCAAGCTTGAGTTTTTGTCCATTCTTCAACTCATCTCATCATTCTCCGATCCCTACACTTGAAAACTTCCTTCATACAAAACTAAACACAAATCTATTAGCAACATTAGTGTAAGCATAACATATAATCAACCTCTTTTGCTTCAAGTTTCAACCCAAAACCACCACATATAAAGTATATACTACTGTAGCAACTTCCCAAAAGTTCCGTGATCAAAAGAACTAAAAAGAAAGCGATAAAGCGGCAAAAATGAATAGTGGCAGAAATCTGTCAAAATAGAACAGCTGACAAAGGTCGAATTTTTTAGGGGTTTTCTGTTGCTCAAATCAAAAAGTGTTAAACTAACGAAAGTTTGGATATAACCTGGAGCATATGCACAAGAAATATCAGGTCCAAAAGATATACAGAGAATTTTCACGAATTTTTATGGTGCAGCACCGAAAACTGTTTCAGGACAGCAACATCCCCAAATCTTGCCTCACTCAAATTAGAGGCTTCTCTTGGCACAACAACGAAATAAAAAGGATAAGGAGCGGTCATTACAGTATTAATGACTTCCAAGACTCAAATAAAAGAAAAAGTACTGAAAAGAAAACATTGGGTTATCTCCCAAGAGAGCTTTTCTTTAACGCCTTTGAGCTAGGCGCTGTAATTTGCAAAGATGCTCATGTGGGCGCCATATAAGAGCTTGAGGCAAAGGCGCCATATAGGAACTTAAAGCAATAGAGGGCATCAACAAGCAAATGTGAAAGACATTTAAATTTGAACCACGTCATATGAAAAATAGTCTTGTAAAGAGACAAGTCATGAAAGCGCAAAGCAAAAAGCATAGGAAGGCAAAATAAGTACAACTTCAAGAATTGCAACATAAAGAGGGGAAACTCAATATTGTTGAGATCCATCAAACCATGTTTCCCTCTCTCATAGTAACTTTCTGTAGCATAATGAATAGAACTAACAATATAACTATCACATAAAGCATCCCTATCATGAGCCACATGCATAAAAGGATTAATACTCCCCACAGGAACAATAGTAGTAGGAGCAGATTCAATAGAATAATTATTCTCATCACCATAATCATCAAAAACAGGAGGCATATTGTAATCATAACTATTTTTCTCCCCAACAGTAGGTGAACTGAAAATATTATACCCATCATCATAACCATCATAAACTAGAGAACAGCTATTTCGCAAAGCATACTCATCAAACATATCATCATAAGAAGGAACATGGATAGTACTAATGGTACAACAATTATTAACCTTAGAATTGGCACCAAAAAGATTTTCAATATCAAAAGTAGAGTGCTTTTCCCAATCATGATCACTAACATAGGTAACAGGCATGGGAACATCACATAGGGGAGATAACATATCATCAGAGTAAACTTTCTCCACTAAAGCCGGGGAACTAAAAATATCATGCTTAACAAAACTAGCTTCCCCAAGCTTAGACTTTTCTATAGCATTAGCAATAATGGTGTTCAAAGCATTCATACTAACAACACTATTAGCATGCAAATTAATCTCCAAAGGTTTTTCAATTTTCTCTTCAAACACTTCATATCTAAACTCAGGAAAAAGACTAAAGAACTCTTTGTTTTCCATTAAGCCTAACTAGTGAAAAATAAAAACAAGAAACAAAAAGATGTAATTGCAGAATCTAAAGGAAATAACTCCGAGCACTCACACACGAGGATGCGAGTACCTTTTACCTTACCTCCCCGGCAACGGCGCCAGAAAAGAGCTTGATGTCTACACACGCTTCTGTTCTTGTAGACAGTGTTGGGCCTGCAAGTGCAGAGGTTTGTAGAGCAGCAGCAAGTTTCCCTTAAGTGGATCACCAAGGTTTATCGAACTCAGGGAGGAAGAGGTCAAAGCTATCCCTCTCAAACAATCCTGCAATTACGATACAGAAAGTCTCTTATGTCCCCAACACACCCAATACACTTGTCAGATGTATAGGTGCACTAGTTAGGCGAAGAGATAGTGAAATACAAGTGGTATAGATGATTATAAGTAGTAAATGCAATCTGGAATAAAAATGGCAGCAAGCAAACAAGTAACAAAACAGCAAGTAAACGGTGTGCAAAGCTTGGAAACAAGGCCTAGGGATCATACTTTCACTAGTGGACACACTCCCAACAAATATAACATAATTGAACAAATAAATAACTTCTCTTCACCATGCTACTCTGAATTACTCTCCTATTGAATAACACTAATCATTGCGTAGTGGCTACAGAAGCACCCCTTAAAGTTCATCAAGTAATTGACAAACACCACTCATAGAGATATCCAAATCAAATCACAACTCAAGATAAATATTATTGCAACTTAGACCAAGTACTAACACGGTGCACACACTGTCAACATTACACCATGAAAGGAGGAATAGATCACTTCAATACAATCATAGTGATAATTTTTCTCATAATCCATAAGAGATCACAATCGTAGCCAAGACCAAGTACCACCATGATGCACACACTGTCACCGTTACACCATGGCAGGAGGAATAGATTACTTTAATAACACCACTAGAGCACACATAATGATGAAGAGTAGCATCTACTTATTCAACATGATACAAAGCTCATGATCACATAAAGATCACATCATGGGAGAGGGAGGTGAACCACATAGCTACCGGTAGAGCCCTCAGCCCCGGGGGAGAACTACTCCCTCCTCATCATAGGAGACAGCAAGGTTGATGGAGATGGCGGTGAGGTCGATGGAGACGGCGGAGACGGCGGAGACGGCGATGGAGATCGATGGAGATGGCTCCAGGGGCACTTCCCCATCCTGGCAGGGTGCCAGAACAGAGACTTCTGTCCCCCGAAATTCGTCGGCGGCGGCGGCGGAGCTACGGAACTCTTTCTGTAAAATTGCTGACCCCCCTAGGGTTTTTGTCCCAAGGCTTTATATAGGCGAAGGGGTGTCGTCAGGGGGCTGCCAGGGTCTCCTCCCACATAGGGGGCACGGCCAGGGGCTGGGCCGCGCCGCCCTAGTGTGAGGCTGGCCCCTGGCCCCCCTCCGGCTCTCTTTCGGTCCTCGTCCTTCGTCCGGGAAAAATAAGACTTCTGGAACTTGTTTTATCCAATTCCGAGAATATTTCCTATGTAGCATTTCTGAAACACAAAAACAGCAGAAAACGGGGAACTGGCGCTGTGGCATCTTGTCAATAGGTTAGTTCCGGAAATCGCATAAAAACGCCACGAAGTGTAACGAAACATAAGGAAAATGGTGTAAAAACAAGTATGGAGCATCAAAAATTATAGATACATTTGAGACGTATCATAGCCCCAGTTCAAATTAGGATTTAAAGTGATTTAGGGAAAAAATAATTCATTATATGGCAGCAGGCCGAGATAATTCCTAAGATCCTGGATATGGAACCCCTAGTAGGCCCCCACCCATGAAAATTAGAGTGGTGAGGTTTTGCACATTGCCCTTGGTGGCCACTTCACAAAAAACACCTGTTTTGACCCCTTCGGCCACCTGAAAAAAGGAAAATGCATTTTTATGTGGAAACTGAGAAAACACTAGTTACAAAAGTTGTTGGGAATGCAAAGATGCACATCTCCACCAAAATTGGGACCATGGTTCCATAGTTTGCTGTGGAACTTGCACAAACCATGGTCACTTGGCAAGGAAGACCAGGGGAACTCCTGCCTGGAAGCACCTCTTTGTGAAGGAGTTCACCTGGCCACCCTTGGCATGCCATGTTTGGTATTTTTGTTAGGTGATACATCACTTACCAGGACTCCATGCAGTGTTTTTCCATTTTTTTATTTTTCTGAATTCCTAGGCCCCCTTTCCAGATCTAGGTCAAACTCGCGGTGCCATTGATGCGTGCAAGGTGGGTTGGGAACCATGGTTTGGTCTTGGTTGCGGGGTCCCACACCCTCAGGGGACCTCCAGGTTTTTCCCCCAATTTTTCTGATGTGCATTTCTTGTAGCCCAGTTCAAATTAGGATTTAAAGAGATTTAGGGCAAATATAATTCATTATATGGCAGCAGGCCGAGATAATTCCTAAGATCCTGGATGTGGAACCCCTAGTAGGCCCCCACCCATGAAAATTAGAGTGGTGAGGTTTTGGACATTGCCCTTGGTGGCCACTTCACAAAAAAACACCTGTTTTGACCCCTCCGGCCACCTGAAAAATGGAAAATGCATTTTTATGTGGAAACTGAGAAAACACAAGTTACAAAAGTTGTTGTGAATGCAAAGATGCGCATCTCCACCAAAAATGGGACCATAGTTCCATAGTTTGCTATGGAACTTGCACAAACCATGGTCACCTGGCAAGGAAGACCAGGGAACTCCTGCCTCAAACCACATCTTTGTGAAGGAGTTCACCTGGCCACCCTTGGCATGGCATGTTTGGTATTTTTCCTAGGTGATACATCACTCACCAGGACTCTATGCAGTGTTTTTCCTATTTTTGAATTTTTTTGAATTCCCTAGGCCCCCCTTCCAGATCTAGGTCAAACTCGCGGTGCCATCGATGCGTGCAAGGTGGGTTGGGAACCATGGTTTGGTCTTGGTTGCGGGGTCCCACACCCTCAGGGGACCTCCAGGTTTTTTCCCCAATTTTTCTGATGTGGATTTCTTGTAGCCCCAGTTCAAATTAGGATTTAAAGGGATTTAGGGCAAAAATAATTCATTATATGGCAGCAGGCCGAGATAATTCCTAAGATCCTAGATGTGGAACCCCTAGTAGCCCCCCACCCATGAAAATTAGAGTGGTGAGGTTTTGCACATTGCCCTTGGTGGCCACTTCATAAAAAACACCTGTTTTGACCCCTCCGGCCACCTAAAAAAATGGAAAATGCATTTTTATGTGGAAACTGAGAAAACACTAGTTACAAAAGTTGTTGGGAATGCAAAGATGCGCATCTCCACCAAAATTGGGACCATGGTTCCATAGTTTGTTGTGGAACTTGCACAAACCATGGTCACCTGGCAAGGAAGACCAGGGGAACTCCTGCCTCGAAGCACATCTTTGTGAAGGAGTTCACCTGGCCACCCTTGGCATGGCATGTTTGGTATTTTTCCTAGGTGATACATCACTCACTAGGACTCCATGCAGTGTTTTTCCTATTTTTGAATTTTTCTGAATTCCCTAGGCCCCCCTTCCAGATCTAGGTCAAACTCGCGGTGCCATCGATGCGTGCAAGGTGGGTTGAGAACCATGGTTTGGTCTTGGTTGCGGGGTCCCACACCCTCAGGGGACATCCAGGTTTTTTTTCCCAATTTTTCTAATGTGGATTTCAGGTAGCCCCAGTTCAAATTAGGATTTAAAGGGATTTAGGGCAAAAATAATTCATTATATGGCAGCAGGCCGAGATAATTCCTAAGATCCTAGATGTGGAACCCCTAGTAGGCCCCCACCCATGAAAATTAGAGTGGTGAGGTTTTGCACATTGCCCTTGGTGGCCACTTCACAAAAAAACACCTGTTTTGACCCCTCCGGCCACCTGAAAAATGAAAAATGCATTTTTATGTGGAAACTGAGAAAACACTAGTTACAAAAGTTGTTGGGAATACAAAGATGCACATCTCCCCCATTGAATGACACCATACCACTAGTGGAAGTGAAGCTAGAAAGTGACTTGACCTATGAATAGAAACCAATCAAGATATTGGATACAGCAGAGAGGAATACACGAACAAAGACTATAAAGTTCTGCAAGGTATAGTGGGATCATCACACCGAGGAAGAAGCCACTTGGGAACGTGAAGAAACTCTTCGAGAAGATCACCCTCACCTATTTGCTAGCCATTCCGAAGCTCGAGGGCGAGCTTCATCTTAAGGGGTTAGTCTGTAACATCCCAAGATTTTTGAAATTCAAAATCAACATGCATACATAAGCATCATTGCATTTCATCATATAATCATGCTAGCTACTGTTTTCAAACAGAGTTTTCAAATAAAATCTTCTTTTAATAACTCAAGTGAGTTGTCATTTCATGTGAGTGTTATCATCTTATGTGAGCACTTAATCTTCTTGTTCCAAATATTATTTTCTCAAACTAAAATCTTAGTTGCACCACTAGTCCTTTCCCTCACCTCTGTTTCTGTAGAAATTAAGCAATTTTGAAGTTATACAAAATTATGCTTTTTAGTGGCTTTTTAAATCAATTTCTGAATCAAATAGAAAAGAAAAGAAAAAGCAAAATTCAAAAAAATAGAAAAAGGGCCACGACGACCCATTCGGCCCAGGCCAGGAAGCCGGCCCAGCCCACCATGGCCACCGCGCCCGAAATGGTGCGCTGTGCCGCGTGCAGCCGCTGACAAGCGGGGCCTGCTTGTCAGCCGCCGTCTCTGCCTCGCCAGAGACCTGCACGGTCCTGCAAGCCGCCGTCGCCGTCCGATTCACGCCCAACGCCCAAAACCCTAACCCCTCGGCCAAGCCAGCCCCCCCATAAATACCCCCTCCGTCCCCTCTCTCTTCTCTCGCAAGCGCGCAAAGAAACCTGCCCCCATGCCACCGGATTTCGAGCTCGAGCTCCGCAGCACCTGCGGACTTCGGCCGAACCCTAGCCGCCAATCCGAGAGCAAAACCTGCCGCCACCACCACCGTCAGACCCGCATACTCCGGCGAACCTCGTCGTCACCTCCGTCATCGCCTAGGGCCCCTGCATAGACGGATTCGTCCACCCCTGAGCCAGATCTCGCCGGAGACCTACTCGCCGGTGAGCTCTCCTCTCTCTCTCTCTCTCTCTCTCTCTCTCTCTCTCTCTCTCTCTCTCTCTCTCTCTCCCCTCCGTTCGATTCGATCCCGATGGATCGGATTAGATCCCGCCCGAAGCAGTACGGGCCGATCTGAGCCGCATAGATCTGATAAAGTTTTCAAATAAAGTTTGAATCAAATTTCAGATTGAATTAAACCCAAATTTTAAATTGTTTATTCAATATCTTTTGTCCTGCAAATCTAAATTTGATATTTTTGTAGTCTATGAGTTACTTGTAATTTGTAGAATGTTTTAGAATCAAACTCACATACTTTTTAATCATGCATGCACTTGGTGTAGTTTAATTACTCTTTTGCCTCTATTTTTGCAATAACTAAAATTCTAAAAATGCAATTTGAGTAATTCTTTTTGCATTGACTTTGTTTCATCAAAACTCATCATCTTAATCCTAATTGCAACATTTTCACACAACTTAAGTTGAGTGAAATTAATTTGGTCATGTGCATGCATGCATACATGTCTATGCTTGATACTATGAACTGTGTGTTTGTTTTTGTGTGTGCTTCATTGCTTGTGTAGATTGTGAGGAGTAGCTAAACTACCCTTGTGACTGTTGTGACTATTCTGGTTGCTATTAAGGCAAGTGACACACATGATCCCTACCTATTTTTATTATGCACTAGTCTCTTTTAGTAGTATGCATGATAGGTGGATCACTCAACTGCTTTATAAATTGCTAGATCCCAGTAGTGAGTAGCCAACCTCAAACCCCACCAGGTAGGATGCTAAAAGTACATAAATACTGATGCTATGCTATGATCATATGTTAAAGTTGTTTTGTGAATAAAATTAACAACTTCAACTAAAATGAACTACCTGGGTGGAGTGGTTTGATAAGAGGAGGTCGGAGTAGGTGGGTTCTGGGGCACATGCTTGTACAGATGTGTAGCTCAGGATACTGCTCGGGATTGCCACTCAGGATTAAAGAGATTAATATGGCTTCCATGCTTAGATGTACTTCTAGTGCAACCTTATGACATTATGGGCTCTGTCTTGATTGACTATGATTAAGGGTTCAACCATGGGTACTGACAGAGGGTGGTAGCATAATATAGGGGGAACGGTCAGATCCGTTTGGTTGAATGCTTTTCCTGAAAGGTCTTGTCTCATTTTATGTATGGGCATAAAAT
The DNA here is from genome assembly GCA_007115705.1 of Dactylis glomerata. Taxonomy (NCBI): domain Eukaryota; kingdom Viridiplantae; phylum Streptophyta; class Magnoliopsida; order Poales; family Poaceae; genus Dactylis; species Dactylis glomerata. Next base: position 16,736,229 of record QXEO01000220.1, read on the forward strand.
GAGTCTTAAGGTGAAAGTGCACAACTCTTGCAAGGTGTCAAAAATCTAATTAATTAGCCGTGTCCTCGGTTATGGACATTTGAGTCTCTAGTCATGGAATGTTCAGAAGAATCTCATCATCGTTTCTGAATGCTTCAAAATTTGATTAGTAACCCCTAGAGGAGCTCAGGCTCATGCCCCTGAAAGGGTATGGTTGTCTGGTTGTTCCAAAGCTTTGTTGAGTTGCGCCCAGTGCTACATAACTTGCAACTATGTAGTATTTGGGGGTTATTTCGACCCTTATAATTAAAATTTTGAGAAAAGGTATTTCCAAGAAATATAGGATAAAATTGGCTTTATGCAAACTAGCCTATGAGATCCACCAAGCCAAATATCATGTAGTGTAGAACTTTTCACAACTGCCACCAAATATGTGTCATTTGCCAGTACGTTGTTGTACTGACCCCTTTGGGGCTACATATTCAAACGTGTAGGTTGTTCAGATGAGGAGTGATTGGAGGAGTCTCGAGCCTGCATACCAACATGACTGCCTGTGGCATATTGCTGAAGATGAAGGCTCATTGCTTTTATTTCTGTTGTGTTATTAAGTTGAACTCTGGTATTTGATAGTCCAAGTGACTATAAACTATTTTTGTAATAATTAAAGACTTGTGAGTCTGGATCTACGATGTAATAAAATACACTATCTGTAATGAATGCTATATTTTGTTCTGTGATGCTATCAGTGATCCAGGGAATAGCAGTTTCACAGTAGTTCTACCTTTGGTAAAAGGTAGGATGCTACAGGTAAACGTCCCTGATCTGTGCTACCGAGTAATGGTTAATGTCTTCTAGCGGAGAGGGTAATTGATTCGGACCGAGGTTCGGATTAGTTGTGATGGGTCGATTACAAAATTAGGTTGTGCTCGGCATGATTCGGCTATAGTTGGTAACTGGCCTCATACCATAGGAAGTATGATATTGGCAATAGGACAAAGGAAATTTGTGGGCAAATTAGCACTGCAGAGTGTATAGAATTGTGACATGTTACTCCTTATTCCTGGAAGGGAATTGTGAACGCCGCATGGAAAGGAACCGACGAGGGTTAACTCGGCAAATATGCAGGACTTAGGATCGGGGGAAGAGGGCGTCGGATGAACTCGAAGGTAAAGACCAGACAAACAAGGTGAGGTTTGATGTGTGTCGAGAATAAGCGTAGTACTCAATGGGCTTGTAACACCCTAGTTTCTGTAACCCTATTTACGTAGTGTTTAGTGAGCCAAAAATGAGGGCCAACAAAAACTTTTTGTGCAAACCTCTGGAAGTACTATTTCTTGCTTGTTTGTCTTGGTGGTTATGATAATGATGTCTGATTGAGTTGCTTGATGAACACTGTTGTGAACCAACACAATCTTTGTGCCCTTGTGATCATGCCTTTATTTATGCTTCTAGCTATTTCTCCAAAACCATTATCTTGGCAACCTCTTTTTTTCAAATTATTTGTCCAAAATAAGCGCCAAGATTTATCTTGGAGACAAAGCTTTTATCAAAACTAAGTATTTACAAAATTATCTAGACCTACAAAGTAGAGTGGTCCCACTATTTCACAAACTTATATTTTGTTGATGTTTACAAAAAGGATTTCAAACACCTTTAAGAAAACTTTCTAAAGGAGATGCTATGTCTCCACTAGTTCTGAAAAATCTACAAAAGCTTTACTCTTTTATTTGAAACTCTTCTCTACTTGACCATGGCATGATCATCATTGAGCACTGGTTTAATCATTGTTTCTGGTGATGCTAGATTAGCTGCAAATGATTGACCTTGTGTGGTGAGTTGACTTGGTGTGACTTTGTTTGACATTGATGAGTTATTATTGCATGTGCTTGACTATGTTTGACCTTGCTTGACTACCTTTTTGTGTGTATGAATGCTTTTCTTGGAGGATTTCCCCTACTCCTTATTATGCTTGGTACCATCTGAATGAAGCCAAGAAGTATCAAAGAGTCTTGATAAAATGCTAAACCATCCAAATTCCTAATTTGGCCCTATCTTCACTCCTGTTAACAGATTTAGTTTTCCAATGCTTATATTAAGCCCATCTATCCTATTCATGGCAATGCACCTTACTAGATCTCATCTTTGACATATATTCTTCCATTCCTACCATTAGAACCTAGTCATTTGAGGTCATCTGCTACTTGTTCTAGTCTTGTTTCTGACCCTAATCAAACTACTGACCATTTGACTATTATCAGTTGCACTTTGCTCACACTTTTAATTTCTGAAATTATCTGTCCAGAGGCCGTCCTATGACCCATTCCTCTTCCTTTTGATCTACTCTAACTATCCATGCACTTGTTGGTGCACTTTGAAGCCTGCCACCCATTTATGTGAGGTGGTTTTGAACTCTAATCAAAACTACTTCTAGCCTTCATGTTTCCTCCATAAATTTATGGATCACTTCTTAGAGTCCACCATAAATTTCCCCCATAATTCACTTCCTCTCTACTAACATTTGGGAATGTTATTCATGCATAATGACACCCCCCCATCAAAAATACCCATTTTCTTATTTATCTTTCTTATCTAACACATGCATGGGGATAATAACCATGTTATTTCATGCACTCTTCTCATCAAATAGATTTGATGGAACTCCACCATGTTATCCTATGCATGCCTACTTCCATGAACACCAAAACCTTTGTTTCTTATCCTCCAATAATTTCAAAATCTTGTTCAAATTGTATTTCGGCCAAAATTCTCAAAATACAAAATTTTGGTGATCCTGCTTGGTTTAAAACTAATTCCAACCGAGACATTACTACCCAATATTTCATCTACTACCTATCTGATCTATCCATGCATGCCCTTGCTTGCTATAACTTGAAACTTTAAATCCAAATTAAGGGACTAATGCATGCATACTCTTTTATCTCAAACTCTATCTCTTTAAATTATCTTAGATCATCACAAAACCCTAGCTCTGACTACCCCAACACCCTTTTCCCTCTTTGGTCGAATTCTACTGTAGCACCGTTCCCTCTTTGTCCTTTAGTACTTGGAGGAAGGAAGGATAGGAGGTCATGCATATCTTTGCAAGATCTTGGAAAAACCTTGCAGCAAACTACCACCCTCCCTATCCAATGACCATGCGAGTATCAGGACCCTGCACCACTCCTCTACCCCACCTGCAAGATGCCTAGCTAGCCCCAAGCTCCCTCTCCCTCCCCTTGCCCTAGGACGCCATGGCATGGCCCTTGTTTTTTAAAATTTGCTTCTGGGACCGAGCCATCTCGCCACTAGCCTCCTCTAAGGTTACTCGAGCCTTCCCTAGCAAGCCAGCCCTTTTGGATTCCTCCTCTCGGCCTCACTTGCCCGTGCTCTGGGAGCCAACCTTACGTCGAACACCTAGCGGGCATCAACTAGACGTCTTCTCCGCGAGCCGACTGAGCACCCCCAGACCTGAGACCTCGCCAGTGACCTAGCCTCGTGTGCCTTGACTATCTGGCGCAATTCCCGCTCCCCTCCTTGTCTCATTCCTCCTGGCCACGCTCGCCGCCCCCTGTCGCCAATGCACGGCCACCACTGTGCAGTGCTCCCCCGCCCTTTTAAGCACGCCCGGCCTCCTCTTTTCGTCTCACTCGCACCTCCTCCCTCGCAGACGAACCTTAGACCAGGCCCCAGCTTCCCTCCCCCACTCAGTCTTCCCATCACCGACCTGATGCTCCGCCGCGAGTGCCTCAGCATGCACAGCAACTTGCGGACTGCCTCCCTCTCTCCTATTCCTTCCTGGAGTTTTCCCTATCTCTCCTGAAGCTCACCTTTGCGCTCTTTGATTCCAGGGACGCCAGCATCCTTGAGTTCATCGTCGAACACATCTGGCCGCCGCAGGTCTCTGTCGAACTCCCCTCTCAGGCCATCTCCTGCATGCTCCACTAGGTCAACGAGATCGGCAGACTCCTCCTGAGCCTTTTTCTTCAAGAGGTGCATCCCCGCGTGCGTCCTAGCTACCGGCGGTGAGCTCAATCGCCGCTCCTCCATCTGGACATCCAGCGCCTCCCGATTCTGGTCGCCGATGACGACGCATCGACGTGGCTGCCCCTAGGCCCTCCGTTCTTGATCGAACGGCAAGGTACCGGTTCGGCCTTATTTATTGTTTTTTATTTCTGTCACGCGCGCTACGGGCGAAAGGGGCCAGAACCCGGCGGACCGGCCCAGATCTGGCCCGTTCAAGTTTTTTTTTTGGAAAATCGTTTAACATTTTATAAGTTCTGCAAACTTGCAAAATTTGTAGAAAAATAAATATAAGCCCAGTTTGAATGTTTAAAATTTGGGTGAACTCCTTAGATTATTATCTACCCTGTGGTACTAGTTGCATGTCATTTTAAGCCCTCTAGAATTACTTGAATTTAAATTGGTAGATCTAGTCACTTATGATTCATAAAATCCAAATCTGATGTTTGGTGCAATATAATTGTGTGTTCCCAATTTTCAGTGATGCCTTGTAACCTTGTGAAGCATGAGGAACTAGGTTTTTTATTTTAGGAGCATTATTTTTTCCTGCAGTAAATTACTTTAGTGTTATTAGAATTTTGCATGGTTTTATTTATTGTGCTTAGAATAATTATTATTTTTGAGTGATTCCACCTCTCGTGTGTTCTGCATCTCATTAGCTATCTAAGATGGTCTCTGGTATAATTTTAGGATCTACATAAAGTTTTAAGGAATTAGATTTCTTTTCTAGTGTTAAGTGAGATTAGGAAATTCATTATAATTCAACCTTTTACCCTTTTTATTGGATTCCAAATGTGTTGGTTCTGTAATGTTGTTAGCTATCTAGGGGTATTCTGGGTACTATGTCTTAATTCATTTTGATGACTGCAAGTTGATTGCTTGTATTTAGGGCTAATTTGCTAATGGTAATTGCTTGCCATTATTATATTAGTTTATCCTTTTTGTAAAATAGGTATTGGTTCAGATATCTGAACATGTTTGTTTCTGATACTCAATGCTTGATTTGTGTAGTGCATGTCTTGGGTGTGAATCATGTAGGCTTGCATGCTTATTGTGTGTGTTGTTGTCTTTCCGGCGATAGATTCGAATGACGAGTGTGCGGAGGAGGGAGAGGTCTTCGAGTATCAAGAAGAAGGGGATCAGGGACAAGCCACTCAAGGCAAGCCATCTACTTGTTGCATATCGGAATCCTATTATTACACCTTGCATTGTTTTACTACTGCTTTCTTACTATGCATTGTTTTTCTATATTGCTATTATCCTCTAGATAGCAATAGTTGGCGACTTAGCTCCACAAGTCGACTTGATATCATCCATAGAGATGACACCCCTTGTGACCTATTTAACACCCCTCTCATTAGAGACTTGTTGATTAGCAGCAAAGCCTTTGGGAAACTTTGTAGTGGAGCAAAAACTCTAGGTTGGGAACACTCAAATGGGACTTTGAAAATGATTTTGAAAACCTTGGAATGGAGTGCTATTCCATTGATGGATTTCAAAAAAATGAGTTTGAAAATAAGGTGGGGATGTATATCCCAGAGTTGGAGATAGGAGTTTTTTAGAAATGACATTGGTGATCGCTAAGTGTTCGCTCAGAACAATTAACCCGTGCAACGATGATTACCCTGGTATGGGACAGGGCTTAGCTCGTAGTTTGTTTATTTTAGTACGGGAGTCTCATAACTATATAAGGGTATGCGGTACCCCGGAATCCGGCTTGTCACAAGTGGTGGGCAACAGTATAGCGGGCCCGCCAATAGGCTACCCGCCTAGAACACACTATGGGTCTCCTGGCGTGGCACTGGAGTTACGCTCGAACGTGGAGGTAGACTGCCAGGATGTGCCGGTGAGGTACATACTCCATAGGGTAGATTTCCGTACTAAGGTAGATAAGCGAAAGGCTTTGATTGGGTGCTTGTCATGGCATATGATGTTATGCGGAGAAGATGCCCACACGATGAGTATCTGGATGATTGTGGGTAAAGTGTACAACCTATGCAGAGTGTAAATCTATTCGAATAGCCGAGTCCTCGGTCATGGACGGTTGGGACGACCGTTACTTAGCCCAATGTCAGGTTTTGGTTTTACAAAAGTGTTTTCGGAAGAATGGAGTAAGGTGCTAGACAGAGTACTCGGAGGGTACTGCCGTGGCACGGTTATGGTTCGGAGTACTTGCAGGGTACTGCCGAGGGAATGGAGATGGTCATGTGTGATTGACCTAGTTTTATAAAGGAAGGTGGTCATGTTTGATTGACCACCGGCTCTCTCTTGAAAACCAAATGAGTTTCCCCCTTTCCTAGAGATTTCTTCTAAAAAGGTTTTCTAAATGTTTTCTTTATAAGGATATAGAAATGTCGTAAGACATGCTATATCGACACAAGAAATTGACTAGTTAGGATAAACTAGACTAGAGCCTTTCTTTGCTACAGCCAAACTGCATATCAGTTCACTCTCTCTCTAGATGGTTTGCGAGTACAATTCAAAATGTACTCACGGCTTTGTCCCTGGCTAATAACTTGGTCAGACTATGAAGAAGACTATGAGGAAGATGATGGTGGGAACAACGACGCTGATGCAAACTAGGAACGTCTCCCAGTCAGTTGCCTATAGGGTAGTAGGCATGACGTGGGTCATCAACGTTGTTTGGTATCCGCTGCTTAGTCGTAGACTTGCCCTGCGTGGCAATATCATGCTTGGTCATGTGATCAATTGTAAGTATATTATTTGGTACTATAAAGGATGATGTAATTCTGCTATCAACTCGGATATGTGGATTCACGACACACTGATCATGGGATCGTGAATTGTATGCATATCGGGAATCCCAGAGTGGTAAACTGGGGTCCCCACAGAGTTGGTATCAGAGCCATCCTGACTGTAGGAGACCTTAGTTAGCATGGGCGTTAGATAGGAAAGTAATATTTTGCTAAAACTATTTGCAAAGGTTATTTCTTCTAGGTAGCCAATAGTATGGTTTATACCTTACTTACCCTTTCAAAACTTCTAATCTTACCTCTCTAATTTTTCAAGGATTTTAAAGATTTTACTCTCTTGTCCTTCCCACTTCAGATTTGAATAATGGACGTTAGAACCCAATTAGACCTGAAGCTTAGCAGCACATGATTGAGTAACTACTCAGTAGGACGTCTTCAAACCACTCCAGCTGCAAAGAAAGAAGGACACTGGCAAATACTTTGCCTTTGGTTGACACCAACGGCTCTGTCAAGAAGTTGACCTTGTTCCTCCCTTGACTCGCACCTTTACAGTCGCCAAGGACCAAGTACTCAATTGCTTGACTAGAAATTTTTGGGCCTGTCACGAGACATCATCGCATAGGAAGGACTTCAACAACCTTTCCGAAGACCTCACATCCGTGTACTGTGAGCAAGAGTACCTACAAGATCTGCACTTCCAAACTCAATGACAACAGCTCAACAACACTGTGGCTACCTCATCGACTACCATCAAGTTTTTGCTAAAGCGAGATTCAAGAAGAATGAAGACATCAACAACTATGGCCAACCATGACCCTAGGATGAATAGGACTAACCCCAAACGTCGCGAGTTGTTAGGCATTGTTGGTACTTGAAGTACCTCATGTGATTTCTGCAATTGTTTGTTGTTTGCCTTGTGTGTTCTTGATAGTGTTGGCAATTGTCTTGTGCGTTTCTAGAATGTGTCTTGTTACCTTGTGCTTGTGCTTGTTTTGGCCTCTCGGCCTTAAAAACCATCTATCTTGTAAAACCCCAAGTAGAAAATCTGTTTAAAGTGTGATTCTCTCTCATCTATTTTGTCAGCTTGAGTAGCATACATAAAGTAAAACTAAGACGCTAACTCTAACCTTGATGATGGTGGATAGTAACTCCTCTCGCAACACCTCCCCAAGATTCGACGTGACAATTTTTGCTACGTGCTTCAAGCTTCATCAATACCTCTCTACAACGTCAAGGAAGCAGAAGATAGACCCGCCTGGACTACAAAGGACTTCTAGAAGACAAAGACTTCACTAACATGGGTCGCCTAACCATAAGTCTAGAGTTTTGCTAACACTGTTGATACTCTCTTAACACCCTAACACTTGCTACTCTTCTATCAAACCAACTAACATGGGGCATAGTATTATCGAAGCCAAGCCTAACCTGCGGAGTTCAACAAGTTCTTGGCACGAGAAGACAAAGACTCACCTGATTGATCTCCACCAAGCAAATGGAAGCCTAAAGACTCTTCAAGATCTAGCACTTGACACGCCTTCGCCAAAGAAGAACCTTCATCTCTACCCTGAGACGACTCAGAAGAATACTTCCGGGTAGGACTAACATTGCCCTGCTAGTTAGGAAGCGCAGAGAGTTAAGTTTACAGATTTGAAGTACCCAGCAAGACCGAAGCTCAAGCGCCACTATCTACAACCTCTATAGCACTCCAAGCTCATGACAGAAGACTCTACACCAACATCCAGCTTCAAGGCGCGACACAAAGATTTGAAGATTCCACCAGGCGACACGGAGGAAGCGACGACCCCAAGCCAACAAGAGCTACCCGAGAAGCCTCGACTCTTTAGGACCTCAATTGCGAGCTGAGAACCTTCTAACTCTCGTAGGATCCATTGGACGCACTAGTTAGCTTGACTGCACTAACTTTGGGAGTGTCTTGACGAGGTTTCGACAAGATACTTTTGGCAACATCAACTCTTCCGCCATCAATTCAGCAAATGGAGACGATCTACATCTATGGCAAGAGCAAGTCTTCGATGCAATCCAGAGTATCACCGGTGATTTGGAAGAGCAACTGTTGCAGCCTAACTCTAACTTAACCGCTACCCCTCTCTACTATGCTTAGGAATCTCGGGACGAGATTCTTTTTATGGGGGGAAGAGCTGTAACACCCCAGTTTCTGTAACCCTATTTACGTAGTGTTTAGTGAGCCAAAAATGAGGGCCAACAAAAACTTTTTGTGCAAACCTCTGGAAGTACTATTTCTTGCTTGTTTGTCTTGGTGGTTATGATAATGATGTCTGATTGAGTTGCTTGATGAACACTGTTGTGAACCAACACAATCTTTGTGCCCTTGTGATCATGCCTTTATTTATGCTTCTAGCTATTTCTCCAAAACCATTATCTTGGCAACCTCTTTTTTCAAATTATTTGTCCAAAATAAGTGCCAAGATTTATCTTGGAGACAAAGCTTTTATCAAAACTAAGTATTTACAAAATTATCTAGACCTACAAAGTAGAGTGGTCCCACTATTTCACAAACTTATATTTTGTTGATGTTTACAAAAAGGATTTCAAACACCTTTAAGAAAACTTTCTAAAGGAGATGCTATGTCTCCACTAGTTCTAAAAAATCTACGAAAGCTTTACTCTTTTATTTGAAACTCTTCTCTACTTGACCATGGCATGATCATCATTGAGCACTGGTTCAATCATTATTTCTGGTGATGCTAGATTAGCTGCAAATGATTGACCTTGTGTGGTGAGTTGACTTGGTGTGACTTTGTTTGACATTGATGAGTTATTATTGCATGTGCTTGACTATGTTTGACCTTGCTTGACTACCTTTTTGTGTGTATGAATGCTTTGCTTGGAGGATTTCCCCCTACTCCTTATTATGCTTGGTACCATCTGAATGAAGCCAAGAAGTATCAAAGAGTCTTGATAAAATGCTAAACCATCCAAATTCCTAATTTGGCCCTATCTGCACTCCTGTTAACAGATTCAATTTTCCAACGCTTATATTAAGCTCATCTATCCTATTCATGGCAATGCACCTTCCTAGAACTCATCTTTGGCATATATTCTTCCATTCTTACCATTAGAACCTAGTCATTTGAGGTCATCTGCTACTTGTTCTAGTCTTGTTTCTGACCCTAATCAAACTACTGACCATTTGACTATTATCAGTTGCACTTTTGCTCACACTTTTAATTTCTGAAATTATCTGTCCAGAGGCCATCCTATAACCCATTCCTCTTCCTTTTGATCTACTCTAACTATCCATGCACTTGTTGGTGCACTTTGAGGCCTTCCACCCATTTATGTGAGGTGGTTTTGAACTCTAATCAAAACTACTTCTAGCCTTAATGTTTCCTCCATTAATTTATGGATCACTTCTTATAGTCTGCCATAAATTTCCCCCATAATTCACTTCCTCTCTACTAACATTTGGGAATGTTATTCATGCATAATGCCACCCCCTCCCCCATAAAAATACCCATTTTCTTATTTCATCTTTCTTATCTAACACATGCATGGGGATAAAAACCATGTTATTTCATGCACTCTTCTCATCAAATAGATTTGATGGAACTCCACCATGTTATCCTATGCATGCCTACTTCCATGAACACCAAAACCTTTGTTGCTTATCCTCCAATAATTTCAAAATCTTGTTCAAATTGTATTTCGGCCAAAATTCTCAAAATACAAAATTTTGGTGATCCTGCTTGGTTTAAAACTAATTCCAACCGAGACATTACTACCCAATATTTCATCTACTACCTATCTGATCTATCCATGCATGCCCTTGCTTGCTATAACTTGAAACTTTAAATCCAAATTAAGGGACTAATGCATGCATACTCTTTTATCTCAAACTCTATCTCTTTAAATTATCTTAGATCATCACAAAACCCTAGCTCTGACTACCCCAGCACCCTTTTCCCTCTTTGGTTGAATTCTACTATAGCACCATTCCCTCTTTGTCCTTTAGTACTTGGAGGAAGGAAGGATAGGAGTTCATGCATATCTTTGCAAGATCTTGGAAAAACCTTGTAGCAAACTACCACCCTCCCTATCCAATGACCATGCGAGTATCAGGACCCTGCACCACTCCTCTACCCCACCTGCAAGATGCCTAGCTAGCCCCAAGCTCCCTCTCCCTCCCCTTGCCCTAGGACGCCGTGGCATGGCCCTTGTTTTTTTTTAAATTTGCTTCTGGGACCGAGCCATCTCGCCACTAGCCTCCTCTAAGGTTACTCGAGCATTCCCTAGCACGCCAGCCCTTTTGGATTCCTCCTCTCGGCCTCACTTGCTCGTGCTCTGGGAGCCGACCTTACGTCGAACACCTGGCGGGCATCAACTGGATGTCTTCTCCGTGAGCCGACTGAGCACCCCCAGACCTGAGACCTCGCCAGCGACCTAGCCTCGCGTGCCTTGACTATCTGGCGCAATTCCCGCTCCCTTCCTTGTCTCATTCCTCCTGGCTGCGCTCGCCACCCCCTGTCGCCAATGCACGGCCACCACTGTGCAGTGCTCCCCCGCCCTTTTAAGCGCGCCCGGCCTCCTCTTTCTGTCTCACTCGCACCTCCTCCCTCACAGACAAACCTTAGACCAGGCCCCAGCTTTCCTCCCCCACTCACTCTTCCCATCACCGACCCGATGCTCCGCCGCGAGTGCCTCAGCATGGATAGCAACTTGCGGACTGCCTCCCTCTCTCATATTCCTTCCTGGAGTTTTCCCTATCTCTCCTGAAGCTCACCTTTGCCCTCTTTGATTCTAGGGACGCCGGCATCCTTGAGTTCATCGTCGAACACATCTGGCCGCCGCAGGTCTCCGTCGAACTCCCCTCTCAGGCCATCTCCTGCATGGTCCACTAGGTCAACGAGATCGGCGGACTCCTCCCGAGCCTTTTTCTTCAAGCGGCGCATCCCCGCGTGCGTCCTAGCTCCCGGCAACGAGCTCAGTCACCGCTCCTCCGTCTGGACATCCAGCGCCTCCCGATTCTGGTCGCCGACGACGCATCGACGTGGCCGCCCCTAGGCGCTCCGTTCTTGATCAAATGGCAAGGTACCAGTTCGGCCTTATTTAGTGTTTTTTTATTTCTGTCACGCGCACTGCGGGCGAAAGGGGCCAGAACCCGGCGGACCGGCCCAGATCTGCCCAGATCTGGCCCGTTCAAGTTTTTTTTTTGGAAAATCGTTTAACCTTTTATAAGTTCTACAAACTTGCAAAATTCGTAGAAAAATAAATATAAGCCCAATTTGAATGTTTCAAATTTCGGTGAACTCCTTAGATTATTATCTACCGTGTGGTACTAGTTTCATGTCATTTTCACCCTTCTAGAATTACTTGAATTTAAATTGGTAGATCTAGTCACTTATCATTCATAAAATCCAAATCTGATGTTTGGTGCAATATAATTGTGTGTTCCCAATTTTCAGTGATGCCTTGTAACCTTGTGAAGCATGAGGAACTAGGTTTGTTATTTTAGGAGCATTATTTTTTCCTGCAGTAAATTACTTTAGTGCTATTAGGATTTTGCATGGTTTTATTTATTGTGCTTAGAATAATTATTATTTTTGAGTGATTCCACCTCTGGTGTGTTTTGCATCTCATTAGCTATCTAAGATGGTCTCTGGTAGAATTTTAGGATCTACATAAAGTTTTAAGGAATTAGATTTCTTTTCTAGTGTTAAGTGAGATTAGGAAATTCATTATAATTCAACCTTTTACCCTTTTTATTGGATTCCAAATGTGTTGGTTCTGTAATGTTGTTAGCTATCTAGGGGTATTCTGGGTACTATGTCTTAATTCACCTTGATGACTGATGTCTACGCACTTCTATTCTTGTAGACACTTGTTGGGCCTCCAAGTGCAGAGGTTTGTAGAACAGCAGCAAGTTTCCCTTAAGTGGATCACCCAAGGTTTATCGAACTCAGGGAGGTTAGAGGTCAAAGCTATCCCTCTCAAGCAACCCTGCAATTACGATACAGAAAGTCTCTTGTGTCCCCAACACACCCAATACACTTGTCAAATGTATAGGTGCACTAGTTCGGCGAAGAGATAGTGAAATACAAGTGGTATAGATGATTATAAGTAGCAAACGTGATGTGAAATAAATATCGCTGCGAGCAAACAAGTAACAAAACAGTAAGTAAACGGTGTGCAATGCTTGGAAACAAGGCCTAGGGATCATACTTTCACTAGTGGACACACTCCCAACAATATAACATGACTGAACAAATAACTTCTCTTTGCTAAGGTACTCTGAATTACTCTCCTATTGAATAACACTAATCATTGCGTAGTGGCTACAGAAGCACCCCTTAAAGTTCATCAAGTACTTGACAAACACCACTCATAGCGATACCCAAATCAGATCACAACTCAAGATAGAAATCATTGCAACTTAAACCAAGTACTAACACGGTGCACACACTGTCAACATTACACCATGAAAGGAGGAATAGATCACTCAAACTATCATAGCAATAATTATTCTCATAATCCACAAGAGATCACAATCATAGCCTAAACCAAGTACCACCATGATGCACGCACTGTCACCATTACACCATAGCAGGAGGAATAGATTACTTTAATAATATCACTAGAGTACACAAAATATCTGAATAATAACATGTACTTGTTCAACATGATACAAAGCTCACGATCACATAAAGATCACATCATGGGAGAGAGAGGTGAACCACATAGCTACCGGTAGAGCCCTTAGCCCCGGGGATGAACTACTCCCTCCTCATCATAGGAGACAGCAAGGTTGATGGAGATGGCGGTGAGGTCGATGGAGACGGTGGAGACGGCGATGGAGACCGATGGAGATGGCTCCGGGGGCACTTCCCCGTCCCGGCAGGGTGCCGGAACAGAGACTTCTGTCCCCCGAAATTCGTCGACGGTGGCGGCGGAGCTGCGGAACTGTTTCTGGAAAATTGCCGAATCCTTTAGGATTTTCCATCCCGAGGCTTTATATAGGCGAAGGGGCGATGTCAGAGGCCAGCCAGGGGCTCCTCATGCATAGCTCGCGCGGCCAGGGCCTGGGCCGCGCCAGCCCTGCATGAGGGTGGCCTATCTCGGCCGTCCGGACTCGGAATCAGGTAAATTTTATGTCCAGAACGTTCGCCGTGAAATTCCCTACAACTTTGTATTTGAAGAGTTTTCCGTTTGACGCCGGCTTCGACCCGTAACGTGACCATCTTCGAAAAAAGTTCTGGTACAGATTTCTGCAAAGTCCCAATTTGACTCCAACAGGATTTCTACTTGTATTCTTGGTAATTCCTACACATCAAAGTGTAAAACAAGAACATTGTGCACTTTTGCAACTATTAGTAGGTTAGTCCAAATAAATCATAAAAGTGTCACAAAGTGTAGACAAAACATATAGCAATTGGTGTAAAACAAGCATGGAGCATCAAAAATTATAGATACGTTTGCAACGTATCAACATCTCCAAGCTTAACTCCTGCTCGTCCTCGAGTAGGTAAGTGATAACAAAAGAATAATTTTTGAGGTGGCATGCACCTTCACAATCTTAATCATATATGTAAGCATTTGTGAGCTGGGATCAAAAGAACTTAAAACATGGGCATGAAAGATATAATCTTGATAGAAGAAACTTAGCAACCATGTTATAACATGAAAATGAACACAAACAAAAGATCATGAAAATTAAACAATGAAAGTCAAACGTGTGTTCAAATCATAAGGAAAAACATACAAATGATTTTCAGCTTGTCCTTCATGGAGAGCAAAACATAAATGCATAGGACACCTTCAAGTTTAAGAGGGCGACTAGATACAAATAATTTAAAAACAAGTGAAACCATGATCATGAATCAATCAATGAAAACTTTGGGACAATGCACATTATACTAAGAATGACAACTATGCTCTCTTAGACGGTGCATAAAGATAGAAGGTGGTGACTCAACATAAAAGTAAAAGAAAGGCCCTTCGCGGAGGGAAGCAGGGATTAAACATGTGCTAGAGCTTTTCATTTGTAAAACAGAGAGATAAAAATTGGTTTTGAGAGGTGGTTGTCTTTGTCAACGACTGGCAATGGGGTTCTTACTATCTTCCATACAAAAATGAAGCAAGTTTTTGAGAGAGAGATTGACACTTTTGTGCTCTTTTTATAAAGCTTGACACTCCTCCCCACCTTTTTTCCTTTCACAAACCATGGCTAACCGATTCCATCGGGTGCCCACCAACATTCACTTTCCATGGAGGAGTGCCTTTTTTCTTTTTTATCTTTTTGTTTTTGTTTTTGGAATAAGCAATATGGAAGATAGCAAATCCGACCACTACGTCCCCATGAGCTAAAAATAGTGGCACAAAATGAGAAGTGTTTTGAAGGTTTTTTGAAAGGTAGCACATGAAAATTTACTTGGAATGGCTTACAAATACCATGCATAGGAATTTATAGTGGACACAATGGCAAACTTGGTTTTTAGGAGTTGGATGCATGAGTAGAGCTCATACTCAGTAGAAAATGAGGGCTAGCAAAAGATTGGGACCGACCAACTAAGAGAGCAATAATGGCCATAATCATGCAAAGCGACAAAGCGACATTAAAAGAAGCATGAGATGGCATCAAAAGTCAAAAACTAAATGATCATAGAGGCTATTGGCGACTTTGTAAGAGTCTAACATGTGTGAGCATGCGCCAAGTCAACCCAAATAAAGCATCAAGGAGAAAACCAAATAAATGCTTCCATATAATAAAAACAACGCATGATTTTTTCAAAGGCTCATTAAGCAATCTCAGTTATTTGTGACAAGTCATGCTACAGCAAACCACTAAGCATACTATCAAAAAGACATCAAGCACGACATGCAAAAGCCTAAGCCGCAGTCTACACAAGCTCCTTCTTGTACCACTTTTTTGCATAAAGCTTTTTCTCTTTTCCAACACCATTCAAACTTTTTATAAACACCTCTTTTGATGAAAACCAATAAAGATCAGAGGCAAAAATACACATTGATGAAAAGATATAACAAGATCTGAACGCAAATCAAGGCGAAAAACAAAGGCTAAATGCAGTAGCAGAAAAAGAGAACACTCGTTGAACGATAAGAGTGAAAACTAGAGTGTTCTTGGCAAATGAAAAGCGAGTTCATCTCCTCCAAAATAAACATGACGTGATCTAACTATTTATTGCAGCAAACAAAACTAAACTAACTAAGAAAACTAAAACAACTAACGCTCCAAGAAAAACGCATAGTGCATGAAGCAATAAAAATATAATGTCTTGAAAGGTGACCTGATTTTTGCCGATGAAGAAGGGGTGCCTCGGGGGCATCCCCAAGCTTTGACGCTTGTACTTCTTGGATATTTCTTGGGGTGATGCATGGGCATCCCCAAGCTTGAGCTTTTGTCCATTCTTCAACTCATCTCATCATTCTCCAATCCCTACACTTGAAAACTTCCTTCATACAAAACTAAACACAAATCTATTAGCAACATTAGTGCAAGCATAATAATGAATCGACCCTTTTCAGTTCAGATTTCAGAAAAAAACCACCAAATCTAAAGTATATACTACTGTAACAACTTCCCCAAAAGTTCCATAATCAAAAGAACTAAAAAAGAAAGCGATCGAGCGGCAAACACAAATATTGGCAGAAATCTGTCAAAACAGAACAGCTGACAAAGGTCAAATTTTTGAGGGGTTTTTTGTTGCTCAAATCAAAAAGTGTTCAACTAACGAAAGTTTGGATAAAACCTGGGGCATATGCTCAAGAAATCGCAGGTCTAAAAGATATACAGACAATTTTCACGAATTTTTACGGTGCAGCACTGAAAACAGTTTCAGGACAGCAACATCCCCAAATCTTTACCTCACTCAAATTAGAGGCTTCTCTTGGCACAAAAATGAAATAAACAAGATAAGGAGTGGTCATTACAGTAGTAATGACTTCCAAGACTCAAATAAAAGAAAAATTACTGAAAATAAAACAATGGGTTATCTCCCAAGAGTGCTTTTCTTTAACGCCTTTGAGCTAGGCGCAGTAATTTGCAAAGATGCTCATGTGGGCGCCATATAAGAGCTTGAGGCAAAGGCGCCATATAGGAACTTAAAGCAATAGAGAGCATCAAAAAGCAAATGTGAAAGACATTTATATCTGAACCACTTCCTATGCATAGGAATCTTGTAAGAAAATAAATCAACGAGGCACATAGTAGCAAGCATGGATAGATAAAACAAGTGCCACTTCAAGATTTGCAACATAAAGAGGGGAAACTTAATATTGTTGAGATCCATCAAACCATGTTTCCCTCTCTCATAATAACTTTCAGTAGCATCATGAATAGAACTAACAATATAACTATCGCATAAAGCTTCCCTATCATGAGCCACATGCATACAAGAATTAATACTCACCACAGGAACAAAAGTAGTAGGAGCAAATTCAATAGAATAATTATTCTCATCACCATAATCATCATAAATAGGAGGCATATTGTAATCATAACTAATTTTCTCCTCAAAAGTAGGTGGACTAAAAATAACATAATCATCATTGTAATCATCATAAATTGGAGGTAAAGTATCATCAAAGTAAATTTTCTCCTCCAAAGCTAGGGGACTAAAAAGATCATTTTCATCAAAACTAGCTTCCCCAAGCTTAGACTTTTCCATAGCATTAGCAATAATGGTGTTCAAAGAGTTCATACTAATAACATTGCCATTAGCATGCAAATAAAGTTCCATAGGTTTTTTAATTTTCTCTTCAAACACTTCATGTCCTAACTCAAGATAAATACTATAAAGCTCTCTAATTTTGTTGTTGTTTTCCATTAAGCCTAACTAGTGAAAATAAAAACAAGAAACAAAAAGATGTAATTGCAGAATCTAAAGGAAATAACTCCGAGCACTCACACAGTAGGATGCGAGTACCTTTTACCTTACCTCCCCGGCAACGGCGCCAGAAAAGAGCTTGATGTCTATGCACTTCTATTCTTGTAGACACTTGTTGGGCCTCCAAGTGCAGAGGTTTGTAGAACAGCAGCAAGTTTCCCTTAAGTGGATCACCCAAGGTTTATCGAACTCAGGGAGGTTAGAGGTCAAAGCTATCCCTCTCAAGCAACCCTGCAATTACGATACAGAAAGTCTCTTGTGTCCCCAACACACCCAATACACTTGTCAAATGTATAGGTGCACTAGTTTGGCGAAGAGATAGTGAAATACAAGTGGTATAGATGATTATAAGTAGCAAACGTGATGTGAAATAAATATCGCTGCGAGCAAACAAGTAACAAAACAGTAAGTAAACGGTGTGCAATGCTTGGAAACAAGGCCTAGGGATCATACTTTCACTAGTGGACACACTCCCAACAATATAACATGACTGAACAAATAACTTCTCTTTGCTAAGGTACTCTGAATTACTCTCCTATTGAATAACACTAATCATTGCGTAGTGGCTACAGAAGCACCCCTTAAAGTTCATCAAGTACTTGACAAACACCACTCATAGCGATACCCAAATCAGATCACAACTCAAGATAGAAATCATTGCAACTTAAACCAAGTACTAACACGGTGCACACATTGTCAACATTACACCATGAAAGGAGGAATAGATCACTCAAACTATCATAGCAATAATTATTCTCATAATCCACAAGAGATCACAATCATAGCCTAAACCAAGTACCACCATGATGCACGCACTGTCACCGTTACACCATAGCAGGAGGAATAGATTACTTTAATAATATCACTAGAGTACACAAAATATCTGAATAATAACATGTACTTGTTCAACATGATACAAAGCTCACGATCACATAAAGATCACATCATGGGAGAGAGAGGTGAACCACATAGCTACCGGTAGAGCCCTTAGCCCCGGGGATGAACTACTCCCTCCTCATCATAGGAGACAGCAAGGTTGATGGAGATGGCAGTGAGGTCGATGGAGACGGCGGAGACGGCGATGGAGACCGATGGAGATGGCTCCGGGGGCACTTCCCCGTCCCGGCAGGGTGCCGGAACAGAGACTTCTATCCCCCGAAATTCGTCGACGGTGGCGGCGGAGCTGCGGAACTGTTTCTGGAAAATTGCCGAATCCTTTAGGATTTTCCATCCCGAGGCTTTATATAGGCGAAGGGGCGATGTCAGAGGCCAGCCAGGGGCTCCTCATGCATAGCTCGCGCGGCCAGGGCCTGGGCCGCGCCAGCCCTGCGTGAGGGCGGCCTATCTCGGCCGTCCGGACTCGGAATCAGGTAAATTTTATGTCCAGAACGTTCGCCGTAAAATTCCCTACAACTTTGTATTTGAAGAGTTTTCCGTTTGACGCCGGCTTCGACCCGTAACGTTACCATCTTCGAAAAAAGTTCTGGTACAGATTTCTGCAAAGTCCCAATTTGACTCCAACAGGATTTCTACTTGTATTCTTGGTAATTCCTACACATCAAAGTGTAAAACAAGAACATTGTGCACTTTTGCAACTATTAGTAGGTTAGTCCAAATAAATCATAAAAGTGTCACAAAGTGTAGACAAAACATATAGCAATTGGTGTAAAACAAGCATGGAGCATCAAAAATTATAGATACGTTTGCAACGTATCAATGACTGCAAGTTGATTTCTTGTATTTAGGGCTAATTTGCTAATGGTAATTGCTTGCCTTTATTATATTAGTTTATCCTTTTTGTAAAATAGGTATTGGTTCAGATATATGAACATGTATGATTCTGATACTCAATGCTTGATTTGTGTAGTGCATGTCTTGGGTGTGAATCATGTAGGCTTGCATGCTTATTGTGTGTGTTGTTGTCTTTCCGGCTATAGATTCGAATGACGAGTGTGCGGAGGAGGGAGAGGTCTTTGAGTATCAAGAAGAAGGGGATCAGGGACAAGCCACTCAAGGCAAGCCATCTACTTGTTGCATATCGGAATCCTATTATTACACCTTGCATTGTTTTACTCCTGCTTTCTTACTATGCATTGTTTTTCTATATTGCTATTATCCTCTAGATAGCAATAGTTGGCGACTTAGCTCCACAAGTCGACTTGATATCATCCATAGAGATGACACCCCTTGTAACCTATTTAACACCCCTCTCATTAGAGATTTCTTGATTAGCAGCAAAGCCTTTGGGAAACTTTGTAGTGGAGCAAAAACTCTAGGTTGGGAACACTCAAATGGGACTTTGAAAATGATTTTGAAAACCTTGGAATGGAGTGCTATTCCATTGATGGATTTCAAAGAAATGAGTTTGAAAATAAGGTGGGGATGTATATCCCGGAGTTGGAGACATGAGTTTTTCAGAAATGACATTGGTGATCACTAAGTGTTCTCTCAGAACAATTAACCCGTGCAACCACGATTACCCTGGTATGGGACGGGGCTTAGCTCATAGTTTGTTTATTTTAGTATGGGAGTCTGATACGTCCAATTTGCATCACTATTTTGTATCATAATTTACTATTATTCATTGATATATTTCATATTTAGACATGATACTTATGTTATTTCCTTTGCTTTCACATGTTTGATGATCATCGGAGGAGCTGCTGCCGGAGTCAGGAATCTGCTGGAAAAAGGACCATCAGGAGACCATATTTTGAAGATCAGGAAAATTCCAAAAAAATACCCAGAAATTATAATTTCCCAGAAGACTCACGGAGCCAGAAGGAGGAGTCGAGAGGGGCCAGGGCTGGCCCACACGCTAGGGCGGCGCGGCCAGCCCCCTGGCCGCGCCAGCCCTGTGTGAGGGGGCCCTGGCCCACCTCTGGTCTCGCCCCTTCGCGTACATCATCGTCCCCGAAAACCTAAGTCAAGGGGGGGTTCAGAGTTAGACACAGCCGCCTCTGCGGGGCGGAGAACACCAGAGAGAGAAAGCTCTCCGGCAGAGAGAAATCTGCCGGGGAAATTCCTTCCCGGAGAGGGGAGATCGTCGCCATCGTCATCATCATCGCACCGGACTTCATCGGGATCATCATCATCATCATCATCTCCATCACCAGCACCTTCATCTCCACCATCACCTCGCCATCCCGCTGTAACATCTTGAGTTGGATCTTGTTATATTCATAGGGGAAACTTTCCCGGTGTTGATTACTCTCGTAGTTGATGCTATTGAGTGGAACCGTTGAATTAAGGTTTATGTTCAGATTGTTATTTACCATTATTTTACCTCTGATCATGATCCATATGATGTCTTGTGAGTAGTTCATTTAGTTCTTGAGGACATGGGAGAAGTCAAGATGTTAGTAGTGAATTATTGTTGAGAAATATTTAATGGTTTGATATTGTTGTGGTGCTATTTCACTAGTGGTGTCATGTGAACGTCGACTACATGATACTTCACCATTTATGGGCCTAGTGAGATGCATTGTGTATTTGGTCACCGACTGTGGGGTTGCTGGAGTGACAGAAACCTAAACCTCCGTTGGGAAACCATTGCACCAGGGAGCGTAGGATCCTAGATCTTAAGGCTGTGGTTAGATTTATCTTAATTACTTTCTTGTATTTGTGGATGCTTGCAAGGGGTATAATCACAAGTGTGTATTTATCCTAGTAAGGGTAGTGCGCTAGCACAGGTTCACCCCCATAACACTTACCAAATCAATAAATACTATTGGCTCTATGAAGCGAAAGCTCTTGACAGAAACCTCCCGTGTGTCCTCGAGAACGTTTGGTTATTATAAGAACACAACCGGCTTGTCCTTTGCTGAATAAAGGATTGGGCCACTTGCTGCAATTGTTACTACTGTCTTTTATTTACTCGCACTTTATTTACTCGTATTATCAAATACTCCTGAAAACCTGTTTGCTAGTATTTACAGTGATTCCTTGATCAAAACTGCTCATCAACACCTTCTGCTCCTCGTTGGGTTCGACACTCTTATTTATCGAAAGTACTACGATACACCCCCTATACTTGTGGGTCATCAAGACTATTTTCTGGTGCCGTTGCCGGGGAGTGTAGCGCTATTGAAGAGTGGAATTGGAAAAGGTAACCGTCACTGTGAGTATTGTTTTATTTTGTCTTTTATTTTTATTTTTATTCTGCTATGGAGAACTCTCCATTTGGTTTCCTATTTGGAAACACATCTACTACTACTGCTACTGCACATGCGGAGGAACCACCACCGCCACCGCCTGCTGAAATTGATCCTTTTAAAATACCTATGAAAATTGTTGGGCGTATTATGGATAACTGCTATTCAGGAGATGGAACTGTCCATCCGGGTGATCACTTACTATTTATATATGAATTATGCGAGTTGTTCAGGTGTGCAGGTATTTCAGCAAGCCAGGTCAAGAAGAAATTATTCTCTATATCATTGAAAGGCAGAGCTGAAGAGTGGTATCGACTACTCCAAGATGGTCCATCTATGGCATGGGAGGATATTGTGCCTCTCTTTTATTCCAAGTTTTATCCTCCAAGTAAAATTCATAAAGACCGTAACAAGATATATAATTTTTGGCCTCATGATGGAGAGAGTATTGCCCAAGCGTGGGGGAGATTGAAGTTACTAATGCTCAAATGCCCCATTCATGAGCTCCCCAATAATATTGTTATTGATAATTTTTATGCGTGGCTTACTCTTCCTGATAAGGATTATTTGGATGCTTCTTGTTTTGGATCATTCACTCATATGAAAGAAGATGCCAAGTGGAAACTTCTTGACCGTATACAAGAGAATGCTGAAGGTTGGGAAAACGACAAAGGTAGGAAGTCAGGTATAAACTATGATTATGAATGCATTAAATCTTTTATGGGAACTGATGACTTTCATAGTGTTAGCGCTGCTTATGGTCTTGATTCTCAAATACTTGCTAATTGTCTTAAGGCCTTTGCCTCTTATATTGATGTTCTAAAGAAAGATTGGAACAAATATCATGCGCCTTACAAAGATTCTATTAGTCATATTCCTGCTGCAGCTACAGAAGTTTGCACGGTTGATAGCATCATTCCTGAACCTTATATTGAGAAGACACCTTTCCCTGCTAAGGTAAAGAAGTATTCTACTTTGGTAAGTGTGTCTAATAAAAGTACTAAGAAAGCTGCAGAACCTGATGAGCAAATTACTATTAAGTCTCCTGTTGCTATATTGAAAGATCTTGTTACTAAAGATGTAGGAGATGAATATATTCTTTTTTGTGAAGATGCTTCTAACATTCTCTCGCATCCTAAAAAGCACAGGAAAGCAAGTGTTCCTGTTATTTCTGTCAGGATTGGAGATCATTGATATTATGGTTTATGTGATATTGGTGCTAGTGCAAGTGCTATTCCCTTAGAGCTTTATAAAGAAATCATGCATGAGATTGGCGCTTGTGAACTTGAAGATATTGATGTGGTTGTTCAGCTTGCTAACAGAGAGACCGTTTGGCCTCTTGGTATTGTTCGAGATGTAGAAGTTCTATGTGGTAAGACTAAGTACCCTACTGATTTTCTAGTACTTGGTAAGGAGGCTAGTAAAACTTGTCCTATTATTTTTGGTAGACCCTTTTTGAACACTTGTGGCACCATAATAGATTGTAAGAAAGAGAAATTTTTTACCAAGTTTAATGGAGAGTCTTATGAGTTTAATTTTTCCAAGTTTGCTAAGACTTCTTATGAAAATGACACGCCTAATGAAAATTTTCGAGTTGAGCAGCTTGCTTCTATTGCACTTGCCCCTAATAATGCCTTGCAGCAATTCATGGAAGATCACGAAAGTGATGTGTTTAGCAAGGAAAGAGAAGAGATTGACGATATTCTTCTTCGTCAACCACCATTACTCAAGCATAATCTACCTGTGGAGGATCTTGGTACCACTTTGCCGCCTAGAGAAGATCCTGTGTTTGAATTAAAACCTTTGCCTGATGACCTCAAATATGCTTATATTGATGATAAGAAAATATATCCTGTTATTATTAGTTCTAAACTTTCAGGAAAGGAAGAAGAAAGATTATTGGAGATATTGAGGAAACACCGAGGAGCTATGGGATATACTCTTGATGATTTAAAAGGGATTTCTCCTACTTTATGTCAGCATGCCATTAATATGGAGAAAGACGCAAAGCCAGTTGTAGAGCATCAACGCCGCTTAATTCCCAAGATGAAGGATGTGGTAAGGAATGAGGTATTAAAACTCCTTGATGCTGGTATTATTTATCCTATTGCTGATAGTAGATGGGTTAGTCCTATTCATTGTGTCCCTAAGAAAGGAGGTATGACTGTTGTACCTAATGAGAATAACGAGCTTATTCCTCAAAGGGTAGTTGTTGGTTATAGAATGTGCATTGATTATAGGAAGGTAAACAAAGTTACTAAGAAAGATCATTACCCTTTACCGTTTATAGATCAAATGCTAGAAAGGTTGTCTAAGAAGACTCATTTTTGTTTCCTTGATGGTTATTCTGGTTTTTCTCAAATTGCTGTTAAGAAGGATGATCAAGAGAAAACCACTTTTACTTGTCCTTATGGAACTTATGCTTATAGACGTATGCCGTTTGGTTTATGCAATGCTCCTGCTACTTTTCAAAGATGCATGTCTGCTATTTTTCATGGCTTTTGTGAAGAAATTGTGGAGGTCTTCATGGACGATTTTTCCGTCTATGGAACTTCTTTTGATAATTGTTTGCACAACCTTGATAAAGTTTTGCAGAGGTGCGAAGAAACTAACCTTGTTCTTAATTGGGAGAAATGCCACTTTATGGTAAATGAAGGAATTGTCCTTGGACATAAAATCTCTGAAAGAGGTATTGAAGTTGACAGAGCAAAAGTGGAGGCAATTGAGAAAATGCCTTGTCCAAGAGATGTTAAAGGTATTCGTAGTGTTCTTGGTCATGCTGGTTTCTATAGGAGGTTTATTAAAGATTTCTCTAAGATTTCAAAGCCTCTTACCAATCTTCTTCAAAAGGATGTACCATTTGTCTTTGATGATGATTGTAAGGAAGCTTTTGAAACTCTTAAGAAGGCTTTAACTACTGCTCCTATTGTTCAACCACCTGATTGGAATTTACCTTTTGAAATTATGTGTGATGCTAGTGATTTTGCTGTTGGTGCTGTTCTTGGACAGCGCATAAATAATAAGTTGAATGTTATTCATTATGCTAGTAAGACTCTTGATGCTGCTCAGCAGAATTATGCTACTACTGAGAAAGAGTTTCTTGCTGTTGTTTTTGCATGTGATAAGTTTAGATCTTACATTATTGATTCTAAAGTTACTATTCATACTAATCACGCTGCTATTAGATATGTTATGACTAAGAAGGATGCTAAGCCTAGGCTTATTAGATGGGTGTTGCTTTTACAAGAGTTTGATTTGCATATCGTAGATAGGAAAGGTGCTGAAAATCCTGTGGCTGACAACTTGTCTAGATTGGAAAACATTTCTTTTGATCCTATTCCTGTTAATGATAGTTTTCCAAATGAACAGTTGGCTGCAATTAATGCAACTTCACGAGACCTTCCTTGGTATGCTGATTATGCTAACTTTATTGTTTCCAAGTGTTTGCCTCCGACCTTTACGGTTCAGCAAAGAAGAAAATTCTTCTATGACTTGAGGCATTATTTTTGGGATGACCCACACTTATATAAAGAAGGAGTTGATGGTATTATGAGAAGATGCGTACCGGAATATGAGCAACAAGAGATATTAAGAAAATGCCATAGTAGTGCTTATGGAGGGCATCATGCTGGAAATAGAACCGCACAGAAGGTTCTACAATCAGGTTTTTATTGGCCAACCCTCTTTAAGGATGCCAGAAGGTATGTTTTATCTTGCGATGAATGTCAAAGAGTTGGAAATATTTCTAGACGCAATGAAATGCCTATGAATTACACTCTTGTTATTGAACCGTTTGATTGTTGGGGATTTGACTTTATGGGTCCTTTTCCTCCTTCAAAAGGCTATACCCATATACTTGTTGCTGTTGATTATGTTACTAAATGGGTAGAAGCCATACCTACAAAGAGTGCCGATGGTGAGACTTCGTTAAAAATGCTTAAGGATGTTATTTTTCCTAGGTTCGGAGTGCCTAGATATCTTATGACTGACGGAGGGTCTCATTTTATTCACGGTAGTTTTAGAAAGACTCTTGCTAAGTATGATGTCAATCATAGAATTGCTTCTGCTTATCATCCCCAAACTAGTGGGCAGGTAGAGCTTTCAAATAGAGAGATCAAGTCTATCTTGCAGAAGACTGTTAGTAGATCTAGGAAAAACTGGGCTAGTAAGTTAAATGACGCTTTATGGGCTTATAGAACTGCTTATAAGAATCCCATGGGTATGTCTCCTTATAAGATGGTTTACGGAAAAGTGTGTCACTTGCCCTTAGAATTAGAACACAAAGCTTTTTGGGCAGTGAGAGAGCTTAATAGAGATTTTAAACTAGCCGGTAAGAAGAGGTTGTTAGATTTGAGTTCTCTAGATGAGTGGAGAAACGAAGCGTATGAGAATGCCAGACTTTTTAAGGAGAAAGTCAAGCAATGGCATGATAAGAGAATTCTTAAGAGAGAGGTCCATGTTGGTGAGAAAGTTCTTTTGTATAGGTCTCGTCTCAGATTTTTTGCAGGTAAATTACTTTCTAAATGGGAAGGACCATATGTTATTGTGGAAGTGTACCGCTCAGGTGCTATTAAGATTGCTTAATTGAAAGATAATTCTACACAAGTGGTGAATGGGCAAAGACTCAAACATTATATTTCTGGAGATTCTTATAATGAAGATGTTGATGTTATTGAAACAGTTTCTCCGGAAGATTACATACAAGACAAACTGCAGGAACCTGCAGAGTTCATTTTCGAATAGGTAACAGTTTTAGTCAGAAAAGTTTCGCGAAAAGTTCTTCCTTTAATATTTTTGCTGTTTTTATTAAATATGAAAAATCACGAGAGGAAAATGGGGAGAAAAAGAAGTCCGTGTGCATCTCACACATGGGTGGCGCGGGCCCACCTCTGGCCGCGCCACCCCCGTGTGAGAACGCCTCGGAACTCTTTTCCGTCCCGGTTTCCTCCTGTGACTTCGTTTCGATGTATAATTTTCGTCTATTTAACCCCCCGGAGTTCCCGAGGTCTGTATATCATTTTCTCGTCGTGATTTGTTTCGAGCTGTTTCTGTCAGGAGTTGATCTTAAGCTTTGGGGAGTCATGGCCTCTTCAAGCGGTGACAAGGAGAAGACACCTCCAGAAGATGGCATCAAAGATTTCCGGCAGGAAGAAGAGGTTGAAAGAGAAGATGAGGAGGAAGATCAAGGTCCAAGGCCAAGCACCGTGATTGCTAGCATAGGGGTGGTGACAGATCATGACAAGTTCAAGAAGAGCGCTCGCATAAGGACCGGAGGAGGTGTGCCATATCACACCTTAGCTCCACGGGCATCTCCGCCAAGCCAAAGTCCCTTCCATACTCTAATTCATGAACATCAGTTCCAAAAGGTGCCTAAATCACGATTACCCTCTGGCTGGGATATAGACCGTTCTAACAATGCAGGGACAGGAAGCTCCAAGAGTGAAGAAGGATGGGGAAATAATTCCAAGAGCTGGGATTCTCTTGCTGACAGGTTCATGAACCGTATTGAGCACAATTCTGAGATGATTCGTAACCTCGAGTACAAGATTGATGACCTGAAGGACTTGATTGAGAAGCTTATTCGAGATTATCCACCGCCACCACCAAAGGAGTAATTCGTCATCGGTATAGGCATCCCCTTGGCTTGTTCCAAGCTTGGGGAGTGCCGCGGTATCACATCATTACCTTTTGTTCATTTACTTTTCAAGTAGAGTCTTATCATGAATAGAGAAGTTATCATATAGAATAGTTTGCAGTTGGAAGTATCCTCCTTAGTTAGTTATCTCTGTATCCCTTGGTGTGAGTTGCGGTAATGAAATATTAATGAGAAGTTTTATCGTTTACTTTTTGCACACTTTATATTAGTCAGCAATCTCTCTTATGTGACTAGTCTTGTTGATTGGTATTGGTATCACATTGGGAGCATGAGTAGATTCAGTTGGTTTTGGCAAACCTAGCTTGGTCAGTAGCAACTTTACCTTGAAGTTTGAGTAGAAAAGAATAAAGAAGTGCTTGTAGTTACATCACTTCAGTTTTCCTTATGTTTGGCTTATAAGCATTGTTATTCTTAAAGTTAAAATCGTTGTACTTTCAAGGGAGTTTGCATGATTGTTCTTATTATATGTATGTTTGTTTGTTTCATGCAACTCTTATGTTTGCTACCCAACCTTGCTAGCCAAAAACCTGTACTGAGAGGAAATACTTCTCGTGCATCCAATTCCCAAAAGCCAAGTCACTTCCAAAGAGTCCATTATAAATTCCTATGGATGGTATTTTAAGCCATTCCAAGTAAATTTTCATGTGCTACCTTTCAAAAACTTTCAAACACTTCTCATTTTGTGCCACTGTTTTTAGCTCATGAGGACGTAGTGGATGGGTTTGTTATCTTCCATACTAAATTAAGTACCCCTCGACTAGGCAGCTTCATCTGCTCGTCATTAATTTTGCAAGGGAGCTGGTCAGACCATTATAATCTTAAAAGAAAGAAAAAGGGCACTCCTCCAATGGAATGTGAAAGTTGGTCGGCACCCGATGGAATCGGTTAGCCATGGTTTGAGAAAGGAAAAAGGTGGGGAGGAGTGCAAAGCTATAAAAGAGCACTAAAGTGCCAATTAATCAAACATCTCGGAACCGCTCTCACTTGTTTAGTATGGAAGATATCAAGAACTCCGTTGCTAGTCGTTGACAAAAGCAACCACCTCTCAAAACAATTTTTACCTCTGTTTTACAAATGAAAAGCTCTAGCACATGTTTAATCCCTGCTTCCCTCTGCGAAGGGCCTATCTTTTACTTTTATGTTGAGTCAACCTATTTCCCTCTATCTCAAGCAAGCGTTTGAGTTGTTATGTTTCACTCATCCATATGTTGATCTGTTTAATCATGTTTATTATCTTCCTTGTTTTTGTATAATGCTTTTGTCTGAAGGAATACATCTTTGAAAGCTTTCTTTGAATGCAAAAGTTTACTTTGTTGAGCATATAGTCTTTGCTATATTAGCTCTGTTTTAAAAGACTCCGTTTAAAAAGAGAGAATTGTTTGTTCTCCATTCTTTGACCAAGAACTAAGGTTTGCCATTGCCAATTATAATTTACATTGTGCATCTTTACATGTGATCCCCTTTTACCTATTGCAAGTTTACATCTTATTAAGGGAAGTTGATGTCTATTATAATTTGTGCCTTAGTGAATGTGATGCTTCTTGTTCGTATTTTGATTATCGACACTTCACTCCATAAACCTGTGGTCATGTTTACCGAGTTTAGTTTTTCGCTTGGGGACAAGCGAGGTCTAAGCTTGGGGGGGTTGATACGTCCAATTTGCATCACTATTTTGTATCATAATTTACTGTTATTCATTGATATATTTCATATTTAGACATGATACTTATGTTATTTCCTTTGCTTTCACATGTTTGATGATCATCGGAGGAGCTGCTGCCGGAGTCAGGAATCTGCTGGAAAAAGGACCATCAGGAGACCATATTTTGAAGATCAGGAAAATTCCAGAAAAATACCCAGAAATTATAATTTCCCAGAAGACTCACGGAGCCAGAAGGAGGAGTCGAGAGGGGCCAGGGCTGGCCCACACGCTAGGGCGGCGCGGCCAGCCCCCTGGCCGCGCCAGCCCTATGTGAGGGGGCCCTGGCCCACCTCTGGTCTCGCCCCTTCGCGTACATCATCGTCCCCGAAAACCTAAGTCAAGGGGGGGTTCAGAGTTAGACACAACCGCCTCTGCGGGGCGGAGAACACCAGAGAGAGAAAGCTCTCCGGCAGAGAGAAATCTGCCGGGGAAATTCCTTCCCGGAGAGGGGAGATCGTCGCCATCATCATCATCATCGCACCGGACTTCATCGGGATCATCATCATCATCTCCATCACCAGCACCTTCATCTCCACCATCACCTCGCCATCCCGCTGTAACATCTTGAGTTGGATCTTGTTATATTCATAGGGGAAACTTTCCCGGTGTTGATTACTCTCGTAGTTGATGCTATTGAGTGGAACCGTTGAATTAAGGTTTATGTTCAGATTGTTATTTACCATTATTTCACCTCTGATCATGATCCATATGATGTCTTGTGAGTAGTTCGTTTAGTTCTTGAGGACATGGGAGAAGTCAAGATGTTAGTAGTGAATTATTGTTGAGAAATATTTAATGGTTTGATATTGTTGTGGTGCTATTTCACTAGTGGTGTCATGTGAACGTCGACTACATGATACTTCACCATTTATGGGCCTAGTGAGATGCATTGTGTATTTGGTCACCGACTGTGGGGTTGCTGGAGTGACAGAAACCTAAACCTCCGTTGGGAAACCATTGCACCAGGGAGCGTAGGATCCTAGATCTTAAGGCTGTGGTTAGATTTATCTTAATTACTTTCTTGTATTTGCGGATGCTTGCAAGGGGTATAATCACAAGTGTGTATTTATCCTAGTAAGGGTAGTGTGCTAGCACAGGTTCACCCCCATAACACTTACCAAATCAATAAATACTATTGGCTCTATGAAGCGAAAGCTCTTGACAGAAACCTCCCGTGTGTCCTCGAGAACGTTTGGTTATTATAAGAACACAACCGGCTTGTCCTTTGCTGAATAAAGGATTGGGGCACTTGCTGCAATTGTTACTACTGTCTTTTATTTACTCGCACTTTATTTACTCGTATTATCAAATACTCCTGAAAACCTGTTTGCTAGTATTTACAGTGATTCCTTGATCAAAACTGCTCATCAACACCTTCTGCTCCTCGTTGGGTTCGACACTCTTATTTATCGAAAGTACTACGATACACCCCCTATACTTGTGGGTCATCAGAGTCTCATAACTATATAAGGGTACGCGGTACTCTAGAATCCGGCTTGTCGCAAGTGGTGGGCAAAAGTATAGCGGGCCCACCAATAGGCTACCCGCCTAGAAGACACTATGGGTCTCCTGACATGGCACTGGAGTTACGCTCGAACATGGAGGTAGACTGCCAGGATGTGTCGAGGAGGTACATACTCCATAGGGTAGATTTCCATACTAAGGTAGATAAGCGAAAGGCTTTGATTGGGTGCTTGTCGTGGCATATGATGTTATGCGAGGAAGATGCCCACACGATGAGTATCCGGATGATTGTGGGTAAAGTGTACAACCTCTACAGAGTGTAAATCTATTCGAATAGCCGAGTCCTCGGTCATGGACGGTTGGGACGACCGTTACTTAGCCCAATGTTAGGTTTTGGTTTTACAAAAGTGTTTTTGGAAGAATGAAGTAAGGTGCTAGACAGAGTACTCGAAGGGTACTGCCGTGGCACGGTTATGGTTCGGAGTACTTGCAGGGTACTGCTGAGGGAATGGAGATGGTCATGTGTGATTGACTTGGTTTTATAAAGGAAGGTGGTCATGTTTGATTGACCACCAGCTCTCTCTTGAAAACCAAATGAGTTTCCCCCTTTCCTAGAGATTTCTACTAAAAAGGTTTTCTAAATGTTTTCTTTAATAAGGATATAGAAATGTCGTAAGACATGCTATATCGACACAAGAAATTGACTAGTTAGGATAAACTAGACTAGAGCCTTTCTTTGCTACAGCCAAACTGCATATCAGTTCACTCTCTCTAGATGGTTTGTGAGTACAATTCAAAATGTACTCATGGCTTTGTCCCTGGCTATTAACTTGGTCAGACTATGAAGAAGGCTATGAGGAAGATGATGGTGGGAACAACGACGCTGATGCGAACTAGGAACGTCTCCCAGTCAGTTGCCTGTAGGGTAGTAGGCATAACGTGGGTCATCAACGCTGTTTGGTATCCGCTGCTTAGTCGTAGACTTGCCCTGCGTGACAATATCATGCTTGGTCATGTGATCAATTGTAAGTATATTATTCGGTACTGTAAAGGATGATGTAATTTTGCTATCAACTCGGATATGTGGATTCACGACACACTAATCATGGAATTGTGAATTGTATGCATATCGGGAATCCTGGAGTGGTAAACCGGGGTCCCCACAGGGCTCAGTCTCAATCTGTCCCTAGCTAGCCTCTCCTGGCCCCTTTATATAGGTGGCCAGGTCTCAAGGATCCGGTCAGGTTTAACAAAAATTACAATGTGTATACGATGGCATCTCGTATTTTGACTACATTTATGCTTGGGACTATCTAACGGGCCCCATGGGTACTAAGATAATGGGCCTTAATAGCTATACCCTTGTCGGTAGCCCCAAGATTCTACCAGAAATGTAGATTCAGGTTGAATCTCAAATCTTCATATCTTCGACTTGATCAATCTTCGAATTCTTCTCTTTCCTTGTTTTCATCAAACAATTTATATCATTTATTTCTCAGGCAGATTTTGGTTAACAAGCTTGGCGCTTCTGACGGATCAGGAGACCAGTTAATTGCCTGAGCAGAAGCTTGTTACCTACTTCGAACTCAAGCCCCCGGGCCTGAATCCGGTACCTGGCGTAACCCAGCCTTTTGCCACATTTAGGACTTACAAAGACAGGATTCCAGTATTTCTCAGTGTACCCAGCGCGTCCACTAGGATTTTCCCTTCATATCGTAAATACAAAAATTTACTAGTAGAGCGCAGGCCATGCAGGATGGATCCTGATGTCTTACCTTCATAATCTTTGCGATCATGGCATTCAAGTTTTTTATCGCGACGATGCGGCTTGAGAATCATGATTTTCTAGTGAGCCTTGTTTGGTTGTTTTAATACCCAAAATCTTTGGGTTGTTTTTCTTCAACTAGTCGCAAATCCCTCCCGATAGCGAGTTTCTCTATCTGATATTTGCGGCAATGAAGTCGATGATTTACTCAATATGTAGTCAATATTTTCCATCTTCATAGGGTGCACGACCAGTGCTCTCAATGGGAGTAGCCCCCGAGGCAATAGTCAAATATTTTCGAGTATAGGCTCAGAGATACTGTCTTCTTCTTCTTCTTCTTCTTCTTCTACACCAATTTCTGATGGCGATGGAGAGTGATACATCGTAAACAAATCTATAATTTTTGATGCTCCATGCTTGTTTTACACCAATTTCTTTGTGTTTTGTTTACACTTCGTGGCATTTTTATGCATATTCCGGAACTAACCTATTAACGAGATGCCACAGTGCCAGTTCCTATTTTCTGCTTTTTTTGTGTTTCAGAAAAGTTACACAGGAAATATTCTCGGAATTGGACAAAACGAAAGCCGAAGTTCCTATTTACCTGAAATGAAGACGGAGTCCAAAGGAGAGATAGAGGGGGGCCAGAGGGCAGCCACACCATAGGGTGGCCCGCCCCCGAGGCAATAGTCAAATATTTTTGAGTATAGGCTCAGAGATACTGTCGTCTTCTTCTTCTTCTTCTTCTTCTTCTTCTTCTTCTACACCAATTTTTGATGGCGATGGAGAGTGATACATCGTAAACGAATCTATAATTTTTGATGCTCCATGCTTGTTTTACACCAATTTCTTTGTGTTTTCTTTACACTTTGTAGCATTTTTATGCATATTCCGGAGCTAACCTATTAACGAGATGCCACAGTGCCAGTTCCTATTTTCTGCTTTTTTGTGTTTCAGAAAAGTCACACAGGAAATATTCTCGGAATTGGACAAAACGAAAGCCGAAGTTCCTATTTACCTGAAATGAAGACGGAGTCCAAAGGAGAGACAGAGGGGGGCCAGAGGGCAGCCACACCATAGGGTGGCCCGCCCCCGAGGCAATAGTCGAATATTTTCGAGTATAGGCTCAGAGATACTGTCTTCTTCTTCTTCTTCTTCTTCTTCTTCTTCTACACCAATTTCTGATGGCGATGGAGAGTGATACATCGTAAACGAATCTATAATTTTTGATGCTCCATGCTTGTTTTACACCAATTTCTTTGTGTTTTGTTTACACTTCGTGGCATTTTTATGCATATTCCGGAACTAACCTATTAACGAGATGCCACAACGCCAGTTCCTATTTTCTGCTTTTTTTGTGTTTCAGAAAAGTTACACAGGAAATATTCTCGGAATTGGACAAAACGAAAGCCGAAGTTCCTATTTACCTGAAATGAAGACGGAGTCCAAAGGAGAGACAGAGGGGAGCCAGAGGGCAGCCACACCATAGGGTGGCGCAGGCCACCCCCTGGCCACGCCACCAGGTGGTGTGGACCCCTGGTCCAGCCCCTGACATCGCCCTTCCGCCTTTAAATTCCCTTCGATGGAAAAACCCTTAGGGGACGAACACTTTTCCACGAAACATACTGCAAGCCACCGTCGTTGTCATCCCAAGATCGGGAGGGTCCAGAAGCTCTTCGCCGCACCCTATCGGATAGGGGAATCATCACCAAAGGCCTTCTTCATCAACATGCCATTCTCCGGAGTGATGCGTGAGTAGTCTACCTTGGACTATGGGTCATAGCAGTAGCTAGATGGTTGTCTTCTCCTCCATGTGCTTGATGTCTAGATCTTGTGAGCTGCTTATCATGATCAAGATCATCGTTATGTTATTCTACATGTTGTGTTTGTTGGGATCCGATGAATATTGAGTACTATGTCAAGTTGATTGTTGATTTATCATGTCTATGTTATTTATGATCTTGCATGCTCTCCGTTGCTAGTAGATATCTTGGCCGAGTAGATGCTAGTGACTCCAAGAGGGAGTATTTATGCTCGATAGTGAGTTCATGCCTCTAGTAATCTGGGAGAGTGACAATAACTTCTAAGGTTGTAGATGTGCTGTTGCCACTAGGGAGAAAACAACATTCTTATGTCCAAGGGCATATGATTACACACTTTGCTTAATGCAGTTATCTATTGTTCGCAACTTAATACTCATGGGGTGTTCGGACGATATCCCCGTGGATGGATTATTAGTCATAGATGCAGTTGGATGGCGGTCTATGTATTTTGTTGTAATGCCCAGAGTAAATCTCATAGTGATCCTCGCGACATATGCACGTTATCTTTATTCTATGAATTGCCCAACTGTAATTTGTTTACCCAACATGTTGTTATTTATTTTATGGAGAGACACCACTAGTGAACTGTGGACCCCAGTCCAATTTCCTTTATATTGCTATCGCCTGTTTACTTTACTCGCATTGTTTACTTTCTCGCATACTACTATTGCTTTCCACTCGATACGCTCATACCTTTGTTTACAGCAAACCGGTGAGATTGACAACCTCATCGTAAGTTGGGAGCAAAGTATTTGGTTGTGTTGTGTGAAGGTTCCGCATTGCTACTAGCTGAAGACGCGCTAACAAGAATCGTAAACGGCGCCCTTGTTGGAGCTTTCGCTAAGCTAGCAGGCATCACCTTCTTGAGTTTGGCTTTTTCCTGGACTAACAAACCTTGGTTTCTTACTGAGGGAAAACTTGCTACTGTGCTCATCATACCTTCCTCTTGGGGTTCCCAACTGGGTGGTCATCCTGCCCGCATCAAAGACCTCTGCAACATAGACAACAAGCGTATGGAAAGTTGTTAGAAGAGTAGAGTAGGAAAAATAAGGCTACTAAGCCACGAGTTATCCTAGGGCAATGCCCTCTACACCCAGAACACAGTTCACTGGCCGGGTCTCTTGGGACACCCCATGTATCTTACATTCGAGCATAATAAAAAGACAAGTTCCTCCTTTTCGAGTTTACAAGTCTTCCTGAAACAAAAATTCAAGCGCTACACCATGGAAGTGCGGCAAACGCACGAACGAATAAAAACACCTTGAGCACAAATTTCTGAGAAACGGCATCAGAAGACAAAAACTCTCATGTTCATAAAAATGTATACAGTATAGTCAAACATTACAACATTGGTTGATCTGAATCATCCACAAGGAGCAGGTTCAAATAATGGTACTCGTAGAAAAATCTAGCATCCTCCTGAAGTAACCTAGCAATAATCCTCGTTGCATCATGGTGTGGCCGGCTGACGGCCCCCCTCCGTCTCATCTTCGGACTTTGCGACGCTTCTGGAAAAATAGGAGGCCGTCTGGTCCACCTCCTGACGCCACCCTTCCGCCTATATATTCTCGGAATTGGACGAAACAAAAGCCAAAGTTCCTATTTTTCCCGAAACATGACGAAGTCCAAAGCTGAGACGGAGGGGGACCAGGGGCCGCCCACACCATGGGGTGGAGCGGGCCAGCCCCTGGCTGCGCCACCAGGTGGTGGGGACGCCTGGCCTACCTCTTGACGCCGCCCTTCTGCCTATACCCTCGACAGGAAAATCCCAAGCACCCGATCAATTTTCCATCAAACATATTGTAAGCCGCCGCCGTCGTCGACACAAGATTTGGAGGGTCCAGAAGCTCTTCCCGGCACCCTGCCGGAGAGAGGAATCACCACCGGAGGCCTTCTTCATCACAATGCCTGCCTCCGGAGTGATGTGTGAGTAGTCTGCCTTGGACTATGGGTCCATAACAGTAGCTAGATGGTTGTCATCTTCTCCATGTGCTTCATGTTTAGATCTTGTGAGCTGCCTAACATGATCAAGATCATCTTTGTGTAATTCTACATGTTGTGTTTGTTGGGATCCGATGAGTATTGGTACTATGTCAAGTTGATGTGCTGAATTATTATCTTTATGTTATCTCTATGTTGTTTATGATCTTGCATGCTCTCTGTTGCTAGTAGATATCTTGGCTGAGTAGATGCTAGTGACTCCAAGAGGGAGTATTTATGCTCGATAGTGGGTTCATGCCTCTAGTAATCTGGGGGAGTGACAGAAACCTCTAAGGTTGTAGATGTGTTGTTGCTACTAGGGAGAAAATAACGATCTTGTGTTCAAGGACATTTGTATTGTTTACATTACGCACTTTGCTTAAGTCGATAATCTATTGCTTGCAACTTAATACCCAACTAGCTGGGTTGCCCGCGCAAATTGCGCGGCTAGCTGTGAGATTATTTGAATGTTCATGTATAATCTATATATGTTTTTCTTGATACCATTTTTTAATATTTTAAGTGAGAGAAGTAGTGAAAAACATATATGTTAATTTCCGAGATACTAAATATATAACATGCCGTAGAAGTTGAGACCAGGGCACTAAGAAAGAACATTAGCACATTTATACTGCTATTGCTAATGAAACCATTATGGTTTTTGTTATGAAACTAAAAATCCTATAATAGACAGTTGCACCAAATATATTTCTACTGAATCCATCCCCTTCAGTATATTGTGATGCTAGATTAAATAATACTTCATCTGCTCTCGATGAGAAACATATGAATTGATCACTCTGTCCTATACTATTTTCTAATATAATGTGGAAATATATATATGTATGGATAATATTGTTACAAAATAAAGAAATGAAAAGGCTGTTTGATCATCACCCATGACAATATCCAACTCACCCTACGCCTCAACAACAGCAAAACAAATGAGTACCGTTTTATATAAATAAGATTAAAAAGTTCTTGTGCAGATTCTATTCTCCAAGACGTGTAGTTGATCTCAAGTCTAAATAACATATACAAAGATAAAACAAATATGATAAAGTTCACAAAAGATGTAATTTGCAAACATTGTACCAATATTAAACATTGTACCATTACTATCCTTAGTTGTGTTCTGATACCCTTTTCTTTAATTGAAAGATACTTGCATCTCAATAAAACATAACCATGGCATGCAATGTATGCATAACGCTCATTCTACACGAAAAACACAGATATCATTCATTCTTCTGAGTGCGTTGTACTTTGAGAGAGAAAAATTCTTTTAGAAGCATTTAGCTTTCCCTCTGAGAAGAATTTAGAAACAATATATATTATTTGCATTTCCTTCAGCGTCCATCAATGAAATTAGACTCGGCTGCTGCTTTTGGTAACAAACGAATAACCTTCCAGCTAAAAGCATAAGTTTAAACTGTTAATAACTGTAAGAGTTTTATTTTAATGACGCCAAATCAGGTAACAGTGTGTTTTGCAAAGTGGTTACATAAAAAACTTAAGTTAGTAGGAAAAGCTACACGCAAGCAGAGAAACTTCTGTGCAGAACTGCCTAACCTAAACTATATGTAGCATAACATAGTTATTTGGATTAATTGCGATGCATGAATCCTTGGGTTTTTATTTACTTATACCTGGTCTGCAATGGATTCGAGACTTCCACCTGTGGGCAGCATCATTGTACATGTAGTCTGTTCATAGCATATATGGACATGTTGCTGAACAACCAATTAAATTTGCGGATCTACTCTTTGTAGTACTCACATTGTGATCAGAGATCAATTAACTTGCCCTAGATCGACAAACTTTAACCAAACTGAAAACCCGAAAGAAAGGGAAAATATGCATGGAGATGCAGATTATATAAATACTAAGCAATCCACTTGATTGGCTTCATGTCCCTTTTCCTGCTGCTTATTAAGCATCATGAAACCATCGTGTTTCACTTGCAAGAGAAAGAGGTCAACTGCTTGCACTCCACAATGAATCTCAGAAAAAAAGAAAAAGAAATCTTCACAAATTCGAAGCCAACATACTCGGAGAACTCATGCTATTCAATTTGAAAGAACTGACGCAGCTGATTCAAGGAAAGTTCATGTTTGTTCTCATAGTTAACAGGCAGCCTGCACTCGTAGTTCTTAGCATCGTACAGAGGGCCATGAAGGGCCTGATAAGCAGCCGTGGAATCAAGCCGGAGGGTGGGCGGATTCTTAAGATGCATGGATGGAGACAACGGCCGCTGGA
The DNA here is from genome assembly GCA_007115705.1 of Dactylis glomerata. Lineage (NCBI taxonomy): Eukaryota > Viridiplantae > Streptophyta > Magnoliopsida > Poales > Poaceae > Dactylis > Dactylis glomerata. The sequence continues at coordinate 16,774,628 of QXEO01000220.1, forward strand.
TGGCTAGAGAACACCCGTCCAACCGACCGTGGTGTCTGCTAGAGGCGACAGTCATTGTAACACCTATCCGGCCGCCTGCCGTGTCCGCTAACTTGCGACTGCTATTGAAGGATTGCATGGCAATTCAGACAAAATCTGTTGCAGAGCATAGGCGCTAGCTACCCATACCCATCTCTCCCGGCGCGCTATGATCCTGTAGCAAAGAATCGCCAGTGTCTTTTAATCCTTCAAGCCAATTTTCATTGCTCGCGACTCCAGACACCTGCCGGATCTTGCGGGCGTCTCCGGACACCTACCGGATCAGAAGTGCTTTTTGGGTCTCACATAAATCTGATCATTTCACTGTTTCTCCTCGCGTTGATTCGTCGATGTATGTAACCAATCAAGGTCGATTGATCCCAAGTCAGCTTCTTCTGTTTCTTGAACATGGAGAGGTTGTTGATACCATGGGCGATGCAGCTATTGGGCAAGGCATGTTGTCGCTGCCGGCAAAGATGGATGAATACAAACATCGCTTTAGATTGATGAATCAATCAGGAGGTCTGGCCGTGTTTCTCTAGTACTCGCATGTGGGCGTCTTGCCGGAAAACAGTGGCCGTGTTTTCTAGATACAATCCATGTATATAGGAATACTTTTTATTATGGGTGTGTCCATCATGTACCTTTCCTAACACGTCATGTGACTCAATCAGGATACATGACCGGCTGTTTCTCTGCTGGCACACGCGCGTCTTGCCGGAAATTGATCGAACGTGTTCTCCACATACACGATACCAACTTATACCAATACATACAGATACGTGGGATGGTGATGAATCATAACCATTGATATGTTCAATCTTTGCAATGTTTAATCTCCACCATTTGTTGTTAGTTGTTTTAATAATATAATAGATAGATGGTTGCTCCTACGACATCCGGAGGGTGGATTATTAGTCATAGATGCAGTTGGATTACGGTCTATGTATTATTTTGTAATGCCCAAGTGAATCTCATAGTGATCCTCATGAAATTTGTATGCTTGCTTTATTCTATCAATTGACCAACTGTAATTTGTTTACCCAGCATGTTATTTACTTTATGGAGAGACACCACTAGTGAACTGTGGACCCCGGTCCATTCTTTTACATTGCTATTACCGTTTACCATTTACTCGCTTTATTTACATTCTTGCAAACTACTATCTTTTACCACTCGATACGCTTAATCCTTTGTTTACAGCAAATCGGCGAGAGTGACAACCTCACCGTAAGTTGGGACAAAGTACTTGGTTGTGTTGTGTGCAGGTTCCACGTTGCTGCTGTGCAAAGCTACGCCCTGGACAAGGCGCCATACATACATTGTCCGGAGCCATCGCAAAGCTAGCGAGCATCAACCTTCGGAAGTTGGTTCTTTCTCCTACTCGTTCGATAAACCTCGGTTTCATACTAAGGGAAGACTTGCTGTTGTGCTCATCATAACCTTCTCTTGGGGTTTCCAACTAGGCGGTCATCTATAAAACTCCTACATCAACACCGCACCATCAGAGATCAAGCTTTTAATGTCATAAAAAAGTTGATTGCAGTGTATATCTCAGCGAGTGATTTTGATTCTTCCCTTATGAGCATTTTTGCTAGATTAAATACTCTTGAGACCCATACTGCTTGTTTAAAAGAATGTTATGGTATGCTACGCGAGCATCATGATTATGTGCCAATAAATTCCGAACCCACAAGATGGTTCCCTACGGTGAAAGTTACTATCAATGGTGAAACTTTTCATGCTCGTTGTGATATTATGTCTGAATTTTGCCTCATGCCTAAGGATATTTATGAATCTTTGAATCATTGGGGACTTTCTGATGGTGGAGAAGAAATATCTCTTACCAATAATTCCATTATATTGCCCATTGGAGTAGCTGAAGGAGTGTTTACAAAAATCCTAGGGAGAATGGTATCTACTGATTATCTTATTATTGAATGTGTAGGGAATGGACAAATCATGCTTGGAAGATCTTTGCTAAAACTCATGGGAGCAGTAATAGATGTGGCAAAAGGCACTATGAAGTTCACTTCCCCACCAGATAATCATCATGATTTTCCTAAAGGTAAGAGCAAAGGTAAGAGAGGTAGACGTAAGGCATCTGGCCTTAATGCTTCTTAAATACTTGATTCTCACTTTCTGCGCCTAGCTCAAAGGCGTTAAAGAAAAGCAATCTTGGGAGATAACCCAATGTTTTCTTTTCCGTACTTTTTTTCTTTGTCGAGTCTTGGAAGTTGTTACTACTGTAATGACCTCTCCTTATCATTGGGATAACAACTCTTGGAAAAAGCAATCTTGGGAGATAACCCAATGTTTTCTTTTCTATACTTTTTCTTTTTGTTGAGTCTTGGAAAAACAAATTTTTTTGTTCCAAATTTTGATAAAAACTCGGGATGTTACAGACTACCACTCTTAAAAGAAATCTCATCCCCGAGATTTGAAGAGGCTAGAAGGGTAGAAGGGTTTGGGGTACTTAGGTGGCTACTACCCTTAAAATAAACTTTTGTGGGTAGTCTAGGTCTTTGATTCAAGTAAGCACACCTGGGATTGACTTGGCACTGGGTCATCTTTTGAATCCATAGTAACTTATGTCTTCACTTCCGGTAGTTGGGTGTCTATTCGCAAACCTGGGTTTCAGTATTTCTCAAGGGGCTAGAGTATATCTTAGTTCCATTTGTAGAGCTCATATCCAACAATGTAGTTTGCTGTACTGCTTTGGACACTGAAGGGTCACCCTTTGGGTCAATCAAAAGACCAAGTTAAAGTAGTCTCCTGACTTCATTTCATCCTCTTGGTCGACATCCTTGGTAGTCTTCCATCTTATGGTTCATTTCTTGGTGAGCACTTTCGAGTCAAACGGTGCTCTCGAGATTGGTAAGACTTCTTCCATTGCAATGCTTCTTCAATGGTAAGCTTGTGTTTCACTCTCACCGTAATCCTATGCTTGGCAACACTTGCCTATTATAAGGGTATATTACCTTATCCTCCTAAGTTCAAGGCTTAACAACATCGTCCCTCTTGTAGGTATGTCTCTCTAGATTAACCATTCCTCATTACAAGAGTGAACGATATGAGTAGTCGTCATGGGGGCCAATCCATGTCGCACCCAATCATTACCTTGTATTTGGTTCGGTGTATCTCGCATTCCAACTATTGGTCAACCTCACTAGCTTTGATAAAGTTTTTCTTGGAAACAAAACCAATGTTCCAATTTCCATTCCATTTTTTTTGAAAACAAATCTATCGTTCCTTAGCTAGAGGTTTGCGTAAACTCTCATATGGCATTAACTCTTAGCTTACAGATCCTTTGGTTTGCCATCTCATGTTGTATGCTTCTTCTCCTTGAAGACTGAACATCTTAGATGGAGCCAATAATGTTGCTGTCTTCACAGAGAATTGTCTAGAAAACACTTGTTTGGGATTGGGATGAAGTTGAGAATAGATAGAAGGGAGCTAAAGAAAAATTCCTACCCAAAACACAGCAGATCAAGACAATTCATCTTACAAACAACATCTAACAATCATTCATCACATCAAGCAAACTAGTTTTCAAACACTAACAATCCAGTATGGTCATATCCCAATTTGGTATGATCATTAGATTATTACGATATTGTTGGTTCTATAAACTAGAATTGTTGGTGGTCTAGTCTATTACTATTGTCATTGTCATAGGTTCTCATTTCCACTTCTTCAATGTATCTTTGGTGTTGTGCAAACTTCACATCCGCATTTTTTCAAGTTCTTCGTTGGCCTTCCACGTAGTGCATCATGTTGGGTCATCTAAAGCAAAATGAAACATTTTAAAAGGAAGTAGGAGAGAATACAATGAGTTCAAAATGCAAACCTTTTTTTATATAAACAGAAGCAAGATGAGATTGAATTTTTTTATCCTAGGGTCTTCCTGTTTCTAATCCAAACCTAGGGTCTCGATCCTACATGCAACACTAGGCTCTGATACCATTTTGTAACGCCCCACCTTTGAATTAAGGTGGAACACCTGTGTTAAGTGCTATTCCCTGGATCACTGATAGCACCACAGTACAAAATATAGGGATCATTGGAATAGTATCAAATATTACATCACAGATCCAGTTATAAGTCTCAGACCTTATAGAAACACAGCGGAAAACAAAGTGGCAATGAGCCTCCATCTTCATCTCGTGCCACAGGCAGACATGTTGGAATGTAGTCTCGAGATCCTACTAACGATCTTTTTCTAAAAACCTGCACATTTGAATATGCAGCCCCATGAATGGGGGTCAGTACAATGATGTACTGGAAAATGACACATATTTGGTGGGTGTTGTGAAAGAACTAACTACATGATATTTGGCTGATGGATCTCATAAGCTAATTGATGTCTACGCACTTCTATTCTTGTAGACACTTGTTGGGCCTCCAAGTGCAGAGGTTTGTAGAACAGCAGCAAGTTTCCCTTAAGTGGATCACCCAAGGTTTATCAAACTCAGAGAGGAAGAGGTCAAAGCTATCCCTCTCAAGCAACCCTGCAATTACGATACAGAAAGTCTCTTGTGTCCCCAACACACCCAATACACTTGTCAGATGTATAGGTGCACTAGTTCGGCGAAGAGATAGTAAAATACAAGTAGTGGTGATGATTATAAGTAGCAAACGTGATGTGAAATAAATATCGCTGCGAGCAAACAAGTAACAAAACAGCAAGTAAACGGTGTGCAAAGCTTGGAAACAAGGCCTAGGGATCATACTTTCACTAGTGGACACACTCCCAACAATATAACATGACTGAACAAGTAACTTCTCTTTGCTAAGGCACTCTGAATTACTCTCCTATTGAATAACACTAATCATTGCGTAGTGGCTACAGAAGCACCCCTTAAAGTTCATCAAGTACTTGACAAACACCACTCATAGCGATACCCAAATCAGATCACAACTCAAGATAGAAATCATTGCAACTTAAACCAAGTACTAACACGGTGCACACACTGTCAACATTACACCATGAAAGGAGGAATAGATCACTCAAACTATCATAGCAATAATCTATTATATTATTAAAACAACTAACAACGAACGGTGGAGATTAAACATTGCAAAGATTGAACATATCAATGGTTATGATTCATCACCATCCCACGTATCTGTATGTATCGGTATAAGTTGGTATCGTGTATGTGGAGAACACGTTCGATAAATTTCCGGCAAGACGCGCGTGTGCCAGCAGAGAAACAGCCGGTCACGTATCCTGATTGAGTCACATGACGTGTTAGGAAAGGTACATGATGGACACACCCATAATAAAAAGTATTCCTATATACATGGATTGTATCTAGAAAACACGGCCACTGTTTTCCGGCAAGACGCCCACATGCGAGTACTAGAGAAACACGGCCAGACCTCCTGATTGATTCATCAATCTAAAGCAATATTTGTATTCATCCATCTTTGCCGGCAGCGACAACATGCCTTGCCCAATAGCTGCATCGCCCATGGTATCAACGACCTCTCCATGTTCAAGAAACAGAAGAAGCTGACTTGGGATCAATCGACCTTGATTGGTTACATACATCGACGAATCAACGCGAGGAGAAACAGTGAAACGATCAGATTTATGTGAGACCCAAAAAGCACTTCTGATCCGGCAGGTGTCCGGAGACGCCCGCAAGATTCGGCAGGTGTCTGGAGTCGCGAGCAATGAAAATTGGCTAGAAGGATTAAAAGACACTGGCGATTCTTTGCTACAGGATCATAGCGCGCCGGGAGAGATGGGTATGGGTAGCTAGCGCCTATGGTCTGCAGCAGATTTCGTCTGAATTGCCATGCAATCCTTCAATAGCAGTCGCAAGTTAACGGACACGGCAGACGGCCGAATAGGTGTTACAATGACTGTCGCCTCTAGCAAACACCACGGTCGGTCGGACGGGTGTTCTCTAGCCATCCAGCGGCCGTTGTCTCCATCCATACATCTTAAGAATCCGCCCACCCTCCGGCTTGATTCCACGGCTGCTTATCAGGCCCTTCATGGCCCTCTGTACGATGCTAAGAACTACGAGTGCAGGCTGTCTGTTAACTATGAGAACAAACATGAACTTTCCTTGAATCAGCTGCGTCAGTTCTTTCAAATTGAATAGCATGAGTTCTCCGAGTATGTTGGCTTCGAATTTGTGAAGATTTCTTTTTCTTTTTTTCTGAGATTCATTGTGGAGTGCAAGCAGTTGACCTCTTTCTCTTGCAGGTGAAACACGATGGTTTCATGATGCTTAATAAGCAGCAGGAAAAGGGACATGAAGCCAATCAAGTGGATTGCTTAGTATTTATATAATCTGCATCACCATGCATATTTTCCCTTTCTTTCGGGTTTTCAGTTTGGTTAAAGTTTGTCGATCTAAGGCAAGTTAATTGATCTCTGATCACAATGTGAGTACTACAAACAGTAGATCAGCAAGTTTAATTGGTTGTTCAGCAACATGTCCATATATGCTATGAACAGACTACATGTACAATGATGCTGCCCACAGGTGGAAGTCTCGAATCCATTGCAGACCAGGTATAAGTAAATAAAAACCCAAGGATTCATGCATCGCACTTAATCCAAATAACTATGTTATGCTACATATAGTTTAGGTTAGGCAGTTCTGCACATAAGTTTCTCTGCTTACGTGTAGCTTTTCCTACTAACTTATGTTTTTTATGTAACCACTTTGCAAAACACACTGTTACCTGATTTGGCGTCATTAAAATAAAACTCTTATAGTTATTAACAGTTTAAACTTATGCTTTTAGCTGGAAGGTTATTCGTTTGTTACCAAAAGCAGCAACCGAGTCTAATTTCATTGATGGACGCTGAAGGAAATGCAAATAATATATATTGTTTCTAAATTCTTCTCAGAGGGAAAGCTAAATGCTTCTAAAAGAATTTTTCTCTCTCAAAGTACAACGCACTCAGAAGAATGAATGATATCTGTGTTTTTCGTGTAGAATGAGCGTTATGCATACATTGCATGCCATGGTTATGTTTTATTGAGATGCAAGTATCTTTCAATTAAAGAAAAGGGTATCAGAACACAACTAAGGATAGTAATGGTACAATGTTTAATATTGGTACAATGTTTGCAAATTGCATCTTTTGTGAACTTTATCATATTTGTTTTATCTTTGTATATGTTATTTAGACTTGAGATCAACTACACGTCTTGGAGAATAGAATCTGCACAAGAACTTTTTAATCTTATTTATATAAAACGGTACTCATTTGTTTTGCTGTTGTTGAGGCGTAGGGTGAGTTGGATATTGTCATGGGTGATGATCAAACAGCCTTTTCATTTCTTTATTTTGTAACAATATTATCCATACATATATATATTTCCACATTATATTAGAAAATAGTATAGGACAGAGTGATCAATTCATATGTTTCTCATCGAGAGCAGATGAAGTATTATTTAATCTAGCATCACAATATACTGAAGGGGATGGATTCAGTAGAAATATATTTGGTGCAACTGTCTATTATAGGATTTTTAGTTTCATAACAAAAACCATAATGGTTTCATTAGCAATAGCAGTATAAATGTGCTAATGTTCTTTCTTAGTGGCCTGGTCTCAACTTCTACGACATGTTATATATTTAGTATCTCGGAAATTAACATATATGTTTTTCACTACTTCTCTCACTTAAAATATTAAAAAATGGTATCAAGAAAAACATATATAGATTATACATGAACATTCAAATAATCTCACAGCTAGCCGCGCAATTTGCGCGGGCCACCCAGCTAGTTATTCTCATAATCCACAAGAGATCACAATCATAGCCTAAACCAAGTCCCACCATGATGCACGCACTGTCACCGTTACACCATAGCAGGAGGAATAGATTACTTTAATAACATCACTAGAGTACACAAAATATCTGAATAATAACATGTACTTGTTCAACATGATACAAAGCTCACGATCACATAAAGATCACATCATGGGAGAGAGAGGTGAACCACATAGCTACTGGTAGAGCCCTCAGCCCCGGGGATGAACTACTCCCTCCTCATCATAGGAGATAGCAAGGTTGATGGAGATGGCGGTGAGGTCGATGGAGACGGCAGAGACGGCGATAGAGGTCGATGGAGATGGCTCCGGGGGCACTTCCCCGTCCCGGCAGGGTGCCGGAACAGAGACTTCTGTCCCCCGAAATTCATCGGCGACGGCGGCGGAGCTGCGGAACTGTTTTTGGAAAATTGCCGAATCCTCTAGGGTTTTCCGTCCCGAGGCTTTATATAGGCGAAGGGGCACCATCGTAGGAGGGGCCAGGTGCCCACACGCGGGCCCCGCGCGGCCAGGCCTCTAGCCGCGCCGGGCATGTGTCTGGGGCCCTGGTGGCCCCCCTCTGACACCTCTTCGGATGTCTGGAAGCTTCCGGGTAAAATAAGACTTCAGGAACTTGTTTCGTCCAATTCCGAGAATATTTCCTGTGTATCACTCTGAAACACAAAAACAGCAGAAAACAGGGAACTGGCACTGTGGCAACTCGTTAATAGGTTAGTTCTGGAAAATGCATAAAAGTGCCACTAAGTGTAACGAAACAATAGGCAAATGGTGTAAAAACAAGCATGGAGCATCAAAAATTATAGATACGTTTGAGACGTATCAAGCATCCCCAAGCTTAACTCCTGCTCATCCTTGAGTAGGTAAGTGATAACAAAAGAATAATTTTTGAGGTGACATGCACCTACACAATCTTGATCATATATGTAAGCATTGTGAGCTGGGATCATAAGAACTTAAAACATGGGCATGAAAGATATAATCATGACAATAAGAACTTAGCAACCATGTTGTAAACATGCAAATGTACACAAACAAAAGATCATGGTAATGAAACAATGAAAGTCAAACGTGTGTTCAAATCATAAGGAAAAATATACAAATGGTTTTCAGCTTGTCCTTCAAAGAGAGCAAAACATAAATGCATAGGACACCTTCAAGTTTAAGAGGGCGACTAGATACAAATAATTTAAGAACAAGTGAAACCAACAATATGAATCAATCAATGAACTTTGGGACAATGCATATCACACTAAGAATGACAACTATGCTCTCTTAATGGTGCATAAAGAAAGAAGGTGGTGACTCAACATAAAAGTAAAAGAAAGGCCCTTTGCAGAGGGAAGCAGTGATTAAACATGTGCTAGAGCTTTTCATTTGTAAAACAGAGAGATAAAACTTGATTTTGAGAGGTGGTTGTCTTTGTCAACGACTGGCAATGGGGTTCTTACTATCTTCCATACAAAAATAAAGCAAGTTTTTGAGAGAGAGATTGGCACTTTTGTGCTCTTTTATAAAACTTGGCACTCCTCCCCACCTTTTCCTTTCACATACCATGGCTAACCGATTCCATCGGGTGCCCACCAACATTCACATTCTTTGGAGGAATGCCTTTTTCTTTTTTTTTGGAATAAGCAATATGGAAGATAGCAAATCCGACCACTACGTCCCCATGAGCTGAAAACAGTGTCACAAAACGAGAAGTGTTTTGAAGGTTTTTGAAAGGTAGCACACGAAAATTTTACTTTGGAATGGCTTACAAATACCATGCATAGGAATTTATAGTGGACACAATGGCAAACTTGGCTTTTAGGAGTTGGATGCACGAGTAGAGCTCATACTCAGTACAAGGCGAGGGCTAGCAAAAGACTGGGAGCGACCAACTAAGAGAGCAATAATGGCCATAATCATGCAAAGCGACAAAGCGACATTAAAAGAAGCATACGATGGCATCAAAAGTCAAAAACTAAATGATCATGAAGGCTAATGGCGACTTTGTAAGAGTCTAACATGTGTGAGCATGCGCCAAGTCAACCCAAATAAAGCATCAAGGAGAAAACCAAAATAATGCTTCCATACAATAAAAACAACGCATGATTTTTTCAAAGGCTCATTAAGCAATCTCAGTTATTTGAGACAAGTCATGCTATAGAAAAACCACTAAGCATACTATCAAAAAGACATCAAGCATGACATGAAAAAGCCTAAGCCGCAGTCTACACAAGCTCCTTCTTGTACCACTATTTTGCACAAAGCTTTTTCTCTTTTCCAACACCATTTAAAATTTTTATAAACACCTCTTTTGATGAAAACCAATAAAGATCAGAGGCAAAAATACACCTTGATAAAAAGATATGGCAAGATCTGAACGCAAATCAAGGCGAAAGCAAAAACCAAAAGCAGTAGCAGAAAAAGAAGAACACTCGGTGAACGATAAGAGTGAAAAACTGAGTGTTCTTAGCAAATGAAAACGAGTTCATCTCCTCCAAATGAAACATGATGTGATCTAACCATTTATTGCAGCAAACAAACAAACCTAACCAACTAAAAAAATAAAACAACTGACGCTCCAAGAAAAACACATAGTGCATGAAGCAATAAAAATATAGTGTTTTGAAAGGTGACCTGATTTTTGCCGATGAAGAAGGGGTGCCTCGGGGGCATCCCCAAGCTTTGACGCTTGTACTTCTTGGATATTTCTTGGGGTGATACATGGGCATCCCCAAGCTTGAGCTTTTGTCCATTCTTCAACTCATCTCATCATTCTCCAATCCCTACACTTGAAAACTTCCTTCATACAAAACTAAACACAATTCTATTAGCAACATTAGTGTAAGCATAACATATAATCAAACTATTTTTGCTTCAGGTTTCAACCCAAAACCACCACATATAAAGCATATAATACTGTAGCAACTTCCCCAAAAAGTTTCGTGATCAAAAGAACTCAAAAGAAAGCGATAAAGTGGCAAACACAAATATTGGCAAAAATCTGTCAAAACTGAACAGCTGACAAAGGCCGAATTTTTTAGGGGTTTTCTGTTGCTCAAATCAAAAAGTGTTCAACTAATGAAAGTTTGGATATAACCTGGGGCATATGCACAAGAAATTTCAGGTCCAAAAGATAAACATAGAATTTTCACGAATTTTTACGGTGCAGCACCGAAAACAGTTTCAGGACAGCAACATCCCCAAATCTTACCTCACTCAAATTAGAGGCTTCTCTGGGCACAAAAATGAAATAAACAAGATAAGGAGCGGTCATTACAGTAGTAATGACTTCCAAGACTCAAATAAAAGAAAAAGTACTAAAAAGAAAACATTGGGTTATCTCCCAAGAGTGCTTTTCTTTAACGCCTTTGAGCTAGGCGCAGTAATTTGCAAAGATGCTCATGTGGGCGCCCTATAAGAGCTTGAAGCAAAGGCGCCATATAGGAACTTGAAGGAATAGAGAGCATCAAAAAGCAAATGTGAAAGACATTTATATCTGAACCACTTCCTATGAAAAATAGTCTTGTAGAAAAACAAGTCATGAAAGCGCAAAGCAAAAAGCATAGGAAGGCAAAACAAATACAACTTCAAGAATTGCAACATAAAGAGGGGAAACTTAATATTGTTGAGATCCATCAAACCATGTTTCCCTCTCTCATAATAACTTTCAGTAGCATCATGAATAGAACTAACAATATAACTATCACATAAAACATCCCTATCATGAGCCACATGCATAAAAGAATTAATACTCACCACAAGAACAATAGTAGTAGGAGCAGATTCAACAGAATAATTATTCTCATCACCATAATCATCAAAAACAGGAGGCATATTATAATCATAACTAATTTTATCCTCAAAGGTAGGTGAACTGAAAATATTATACTCATCATCATAGCCATCATAAACTAGAGGTTTAGTATCATCACAAGCTAGAGAACAACTATTTCTCAAAGCATACTCATCAAACATATCATCATAGCAAACTTTCTCCACTAAAGCTGGGGAACTAAAAATATCATACTCGACAAAACCAGCTTCCCCAAGCTTAGACTTTTCTATAGCATTAGCAATAATGGGATTCAAAGCATTCGTACTAATAACATTGCTATGCGAAATAAGCTCCAACGGTTTTTCAAATTTCTCTTCAAATCTAAACTCAGAAAAAAGACTAAAGAACTCTTTATTTTCCATTAAGCCTAACTAGTGAAAATAAAAACAAGAAACAAAAAGATATAATTGCAGAATCTAAAGGAAATAACTCCGAGCACTCACACAGGAGGATGCGAGTACCTTTTACCTTACCTCCCCGGCAACGGCGCCAGAAAAGAGCTTGATGTCTACGCACTTCTATTCTTGTAGACACTTGTTGGGCCTCCAAGTGCAGAGGTTTGTAGAACAGCAGCAAGTTTCCCTTAAGTGGATCACCCAAGGTTTATCGAACTCAGGAAGGAAGAGGTCAAAGCTATCCCTCTCAAGCAACCCTGCAATTACGATACAGAAAGTCTCTTGTGTCCCCAACACACCCAATACACTTGTCAGATGTATAGGTGCACTAGTTCGGCGAAGAGATAGTAAAATACAAGTAGTGGTGATGATTATAAGTAGCAAACGTGATGTGAAATAAATATCGCTGCGAGCAAACAAGTAACAAAACAGCAAGTAAACGGTGTGCAAAGCTTGGAAACAAGGCCTAGGGATCATACTTTCACTAGTGGACACACTCCCAACAATATAACATGACTGAACAAGTAACTTCTCTTTGCTAAGGCACTCTGAATTACTCTCCTATTGAATAACACTAATCATTGCGTAGTGGCTACAGAAGCACCCCTTAAAGTTCATCAAGTACTTGACAAACACCACTCATAGCGATACCCAAATCAGATCACAACTCAAGATAGAAATCATTGCAACTTAAACCAAGTACTAACACGGTGCACACACTGTCAACATTACACCATGAAAGGAGGAATAGATCACTCAAACTATCATAGCAATAATCTATTATATTATTAAAACAACTAACAACGAACGGTGGAGATTAAACATTGCAAAGATTGAACATATCAATGGTTATGATTCATCACCATCCCACGTATCTGTATGTATCGGTATAAGTTGGTATCGTGTATGTGGAGAACACGTTCGATAAATTTCCGGCAAGACGCGCGTGTGCCAGCAGAGAAACAGCCGGTCACGTATCCTGATTGAGTCACATGACGTGTTAGGAAAGGTACATGATGGACACACCCATAATAAAAAGTATTCCTATATACATGGATTGTATCTAGAAAACACGGCCACTGTTTTCCGCCAAGACGCCCACATGCGAGTACTAGAGAAACACGGCCAGACCTCCTGATTGATTCATCAATCTAAAGCAATGTTTGTATTCATCCATCTTTGCCGGCAGCGACAACATGCCTTGCCCAATAGCTGCATCGCCCATGGTATCAACGACCTCTCCATGTTCAAGAAACAGAAGAAGCTGACTTGGGATCAATCGACCTTGATTGGTTACATACATCGACAAATCAACGCCAGAACAGAGACTTCTGTCCCCCAAAATTCGTCGGCGACGGCGGCGGAGCTGCGGAACTGTTTCTGGAAAATTGCCGAATCCTCTAGGGTTTTCCGTCCCGAGGCTTTATATAGGCGAAGGGGCACCGTCGTAGGAGGGGCCAGGTGCCCACATGTGGGCCCCGCGCGGCCAGGCCTCTGGCCGCGCCGGGCATGTGTCTGGGGCCCTGGTGGCCCCCCTCTGACACCTCTTCGGATGTCTCGAAGCTTCCGGGTAAAATAAGACTTCAGGAACTTGTTTCGTCCAATTCCAAGAATATTTCCTGTGTATCACTCTGAAACACAAAAATAGCAGAAAACAGGGAACTGGCACTGTGGCAACTCGTTAATAGGTTAGTTCCGGAAAATGCATAAAAGTGCCACTAAGTGTAACGAAACAATAGGCAAATGGTGTAAAAACAAGCATGGAGCATCAAAAATTATAGATACGTTTGAGACGTATCACTAATTTGCGTAAAGCCAATTTTATCCTAAAATCCTTTTGAAAACTTTGTTTCAAAATTTTAGTTTATAAGGGTCAAGACAACCCCCATACACTACAAACTGGTCGGTATGTAGTTCTTTGCGAAACTCAACAAAGTTGGAACATCAGAAACCACCACCCCTTGGAGTGAATGGTCCTGAGCTCCCGCCTAAGGGTTTCTAGTCAAGTTTTAAGGCATTTAGAAACGGTGATGAGATTCTTCCGTACATTCCATGTCTAGAGACTCAAATTGTCCATAACCAGGGACACGGCTAATCGATTAGTTTGACACCCTGCAGGGGTTGTGCACTTTCACCTTAAGTCCCATTCTACCCAGAGAGAAGAATGAGACAAGACCTTTCAGAAGGAGAGAGCAACCATACTGGCAAGATCCGTTCCCATCCTATAATTCTTCTACCATCCCATATCTTGCACACAAGTTGAACCCTCACATCTTAATCAGTCAAGACAGAGCCCATATTGTCATAAGGCTGCACTGGAAGTACTCTAAAGCATGGAAGACATGGTAACCTCTTTATTCTTGAGTGGCATTCCACAAGTGTACTCCTGAGGTACACCCCACCCTCTACGAGGTATGAGGCCCCAGGAGACACTCAACTTCGCGTCCATCAATAAACCAATCCACCCAGGTGTTTCATTTTAGTTGAAGTTCTTAATTTGTTCACAAAACACTTTTAACAAGTGATCATAACATGGCATCAATATTTTTAAAAGTATTTAGCATCCTAACAGGTGGGGTTTAAAGGATGGCTACACACTACTAGGATCTAAGCATTTTATAAAACAGTTGAATATTCCACCTATCATGCATACTACTTAAAAACACTAATGCAGTAGTAAAAATAGGTAGAAGCATGTGTGTCACTTGCCTTTTTGGAGTTCAAACTGTTTCACTTCTCTCAACAAGATACGTTCTCTCCTTTCAATCTATAACAATAGAAGTACACAACATAAACACACTGGTCCAAGACAAACAAGATCAAGCATTACAAACATTTGAAATGGGTTGGTTCAACATTTTAAATTTCTTATGATTTTTGTGATAAGAGAGATATGTCATGAACCTTGGCTTACAAAATATGGATTGAGAGTTTGGATGGGAAGGTCAATTGATTGGAAAGGATTGATCCTCCAAGATTACAATGAAATGATGAAATTCTTATGCTTGGCATAAGCATGGTTAGAGTTTAGAGATGACTGATGTCTACACACACGTCTGTTCTTGTAGACAGTGTTGGGCCTCCAAGTGCAGAGGTTTGTAGAACAGAAGCAAGTTTCCCTTAAGTGGATCACCCAAGGTTTATCAAACTCAGGGAGGAAGAGGTCAAAGCTATCCCTCTCAACCAACCCTACAATTACGATACAGAAAGTCTCTTGTGTCCCCAACACACCCAATACACTTGTCAGATGTATAGGTGCACTAGTTCGGCGAAGAGATAGTGAAATACAAGTAGTAGTGATGATTATGAGTAGTAACTGCAATATGAAATAAGTATCGCTGCGAGCAAACATGTAACAAAACAGGAAGTAAATGGTGTGCAATGCTTGGAAACAAGGCCTAGGGATCATACTTTCACTAGTGGACACACTCCCAATAATATAACATGATTGAACAAATAAACAACTTCTCTCCACTATGGTACTCTGAATTACTCTCCTATTGAATAACACTAATCATTGTGTAGTGGCTACAGAAGCACCCCTTAAATTTCATCAAGTACTTGACAAACACCACTCATAGAGATATCCAAATCAAAGCACAACTCAAGATAGATATTATTGCAACTTAGACCAAGTACTAACACGGTGCACACACTGTCAACATTACACCATGAAAGGAGGAATAGATCACTTCAATACTATCATAGCGACAATTATTCTCATAATCCATAAGAGAACACAATCGTAGCCTAGACCAAGTACCACCATGATGCACGCACTATCACCGTTACACCATGGCAGGAGGAATAGATTACTTTAATAACATCACTAGAGTACACATAATATCTGAATAATAACATCTACTTGTTCAACATGATACAAAGCTCACGATCACATAAAGATCACATCATGGGAGAGAGAGGTGAACCACATAGCTACCGGTAGAGCCCTCAGCCCCGGGGATGAACTACTCCCTCCTCATCATAGGAGACAGCAAGGTTGATGAAGATGGCGGTGAGGTCGATGGAGACGGCGGAGACGGCGATGGAGACTGATGGAGATGGCTCCGGGGGTACTTCCCCGTCCCGGCAGGGTACCGGAACAGAGACTTCTGTCCCCCGAAATTTGTCGACGGCGGCGGCGGAGCTACGGAACTATTCTAGAAATTTCGCCGACTCCCTTAGGGTTTTCCGTCCCAAGGCTTTATATAGGCGATGGGGCATCGTCAGAGGAGGGCCCAGGCGCCCTCACACCATGGTGGCGCGGCCAGGGCCTGGGCCGCGCCACCCATGTGTTAGCCTGGCCTGTGGCCCCTCTCCTACTCCTCTTCGGATCTCTGGAAGCTTCCAGATAAAATAAGACTTTAGGAACTTGTATCGTCCAATTCCGAGAATATTTCCTGTGTATCACTTCTGAAACACAAAAATAGCAGAAAACAGGGAACTGGCACTGTGGCATCTTGTCAATAGGTTAGTTCTGGAAAATGCATAAAGGTGCCACGAAGTGTAACGAAACACAAGGCAAATGGTGTAAAACCAAGCATGGAGCATCAAAAATTATAGATACGTTTGAGACGTATCAGCATCCCCAAGCTTAACTCCTGCTCATCCTCGAGTAGGTAAGTGATAACAAAAGAAATAATTTTTGAGGTGACATCACCTACACAATCTTGATCATATATGTAAGCATTGTGAGCTGGGATCATAAGAACTTAAAACATGGGCATGAAAGATATAATCTTGATTATAGAAACTTAGCAACCATGTTATAACATGAAAAAGAACACAAACAAAAGATCATGAATAATGAAACAATGAAAGTCAAATGTGTGTTCAAATCATAAGGAAAAACATACAAATGGTTTTCAGCTTGTCCTTAAAAGAGAGCAAAACATAAATGCATAGGACACCTTCAAGTTTAAGAGGGTGACTAGATACAAATAATTTGAGAACAAGTGAAACCATAGTCATGAATAAATCAATGAAAACTTTGGGACAATGCACATTATACTCAGAATGACAACTATGCTCTCTTAATGGTGCATAAAGATAGAAGGTGGTGACTCAACATAAAAGTAGAAGAAAGGCCCTTCGCAGAGGGAAGCAGTGATTAAACATGTGCTAGAGCTTTTCATTTGTAAAACAGAGAGATAAAACTTGGGTTTTGAGAGGTGGTTGCTTTTGTCAACGACTGGCAATGGGGTTCTTACTATCTTCCATACAAAAATGAAGCAAGTTTTTGAGAGAGAGATTGGCACTTTTGTGCTCTTTTATAAAGCTTGGCACCCCTCCCCACCTTTTTTCCTTTCACAAACCATGGCTAACCGATTCCATCGGGTGCCCACCAACATTCACATTCCATGGAGGAGTGCCTTTTTTTCTTTTCTTTTTTTTTCTCTTTTTTTTTCTTTTTGGAATAAGCAATATGGAAGATAGCAAATCCGACCACTACGTCCCCATGAGCTGAAAACAGTGTCACAAAACGAGAATTATTTTGAAGGTTTTTTGAAAGGTAGCACATGAAAATTTACTTGGAATGGCTTGCAAATACCATGCATAGGAATTTATAGTGGACACAATAGCAAACTTGGTTTTTAGGAGTTGGATGCTGATACGTCTCAAACGTATCTATAATTTTTGATGCTCCGTGCTTTGTTTTACACCATTTGCCTATTGTTTCGTTACACTTAGTGGCACTTTTATGCATTTTCCGGAACTAACCTATTAACGAAGTGCCACAGTGCCAGTTTCCAGTTTTCTGCTGTTTTTGTGTTTCAGAAGTGATACACAGGAAATATTCTCGGAATTGGACGAAACAAGTTCCTGAAGTCATATTTCACCGGGGAGCTCCCAAAGATCAGAAGACCTGACGGAGGGGGGCCACGTGGCCCCCACACACAGGGGTGGCGCGGCTAGGCCCCTGGCCGCGCCGGGCCCGTGTGAGGGAGCGTGGGACCTCCTCTGACAGTCCCCCTTCGCCTATAAGAAGCCTCGGGACAGAAAAACCTAAGCCCCCGATCAGATTTCCAGAAAGAGTTCCGTAGGTCCGCCGCCGCCACCGACGAATTTCAGGGGACAGAAGTCTCTGTTCCGGCACCCTGCCGGGACGGGGAAGTGCCCCCGGAGCCATCTCCATCGGTCTCCATCACCGTCTTCACCGTCTCCATCGACCTCACCGCCATCTCCATCAACCTTGCTGTCTCCTATGATGAGGAGGGAGTAGTTCATCCCCGGGGCTGAGGGCTCTACCGGTAGCTATGTGGTTCACCTCTCTCTCCCATGATGTGATCTTTATGTGATCGTGAGCTTTGTATCATGTTGAACAAGTACATGTTATTATTCAGATATTTTGTGTACTCTAGCAATTTTATTAAAGTACTCTATTCCTCCTGTTATGGTGTAACGGTGACAGTGCGTGCATCATGGTGGTACTTGGTTTAGGCTATGATTGTGATCTCTTGTGGATTATGAGAATAATTATTGCTATGATAGTTTGAGTGATTTATTCCTCCTTTCATGGTGTAAAGTTGACAGTGTGTGCACCGTGTTAGTACTTGGTTTAAGTTGCAATGATTTCTATCTTGAGTTGTGATCTGATTTGGGTATCGCTATGAGTGGTGTTTGTCAAGTACTTGATGAACTTTAAGGGGTGCTTTTGTAGCCACTACACAATGATTAGTGTTATTCAATAGGAGAGTAATTCAGAGTACCTTAGCAAAGAGAAGTTACTTGTTCATTCATGTTATATTGTTGGGAGTGTGTCCACTAGTGAAAGTATGATCCCTAGGCCTTGTTTCCAAGCTTTGCATACCGTTTACTTGCTATTTTATTACTTGTTTGCTTGCAGCGATATTTATTCCATATCACGTTTGCTACTTATAATCGTCTATACCACTTGTATTTCACTATCTCTTCGCCGAACTAGTGCACCTATACGTCTGACAAGCGTATTGGGTGTGTTGGGGACACAAGAGACTTTCTGTATCATAATTGCAGGGTTGCTTGAGAGGGATAGCTTTGACCTCTAACCTCCCTGAGTTCGATAAACCTTGGGTGATCCACTTAAGGGAAACTTGCTGCTGTTCTACAAACCTCTGCACTTGGAGGCCCAACAAGTGTCTACAAGAATAGAAGTGCGTAGACATCAAGCTCTTTTCTGGCGCCGTTGCCGGGGAGGTAAGGTAAAAGGTACTCGCATCCTCCTGTGTGAGTGTTCGGAGTTATTTCCTTTAGATTCTGCAATTACATCTTTTTGTTTCTTGTTTTTATTTTCACTAGTTAGACTTAATGGAAAATGAGTTCTGTAGTCTTTTTCCTGAGTTTAGATATGAAGTGTTTGAAGAGAAAATTGAAAAACCTTTGGAGCTTAATTTGCATGCTAATAGTGTTGTTAGTATGAATGCTTTGAACACCGTTGTTGATAATGCTATAGAAAAGTCTAAGCTTGGGGAAGCTGGTTTTGTTAAACATGATATTTTTAGTTCCCCAGCTTTAGTGGAGAAAGTTTGTTCTGATGATATTTTATCTCCCATATGTGATGTTCCTTCTTATGATGAGTATGCTTTGCGACATAGTAGTTCTCTAGCTTGTGATGATGAGTATAATATTTTCAGTTCACCTACTTTTGAGGAGAAAATTAGTTATGATTACAATATGCCTCCTATTTATGATAATTATGGTGATGAGAATAATTATTCTATTGAATTTGCTCCTACTACTATTGTTCCTGTGGTGAATATTAATTCTTTTATGCATGTGGCTCATGATAGGGATGTTTTATGTGATAGTTATGTTGTTAATTCAATTCATGATGCTACTGAAAGTTATTATGAGAGAGGGAAACATGGTTTGATGGATCTCAACAATATTAAGTTTCCCCTCTTTATGTTGCAAATTTTGCAGTGGCACTTATTTTATCTATCCATGCTTGCTACTATGTGCCTCGTTGATTTATTTTCTTACGAGATTCCTATGCATAGGAAGTGGTTCAAATATAAATGTCTTTCACACTTGCTTTTTGATGCTCTCTATTGCTTTAAGTTCCTATATGGCGCATTTGCCTCAAGCTCTTATATGGCGCCCACATGAGCATCTTTGCAAATTACTGCGCCTAGCTCAAAGGCGTTAAAGAAAAGCACTCTTGGGAGATAACCCATTGTTTATTTTCAGTACCTTTTCTTTTATTTGAGTCTTGGAAGTTATTACTACTGTAATAACCGCTCCTTATCCTTTTTATTTCGTTTTTGTGCCAAGAGAAGCCTCTAATTTGAGTGAGGTAAAGATTTGGGGATGTTGCTGTCCGGAAACAGTTTTCGGTGCTGCACCGTAAAAATTCGTATAAATTCTCTGTATATCTTTTGGACCTGCTATTTCTTGTGCATATGCCCCAGGTTATATCCAAACTTTTGTTAGTTGAACACTTTTTGATTTGAGCAACAAAAAATCCCTCAAAAATTCGACCTTTGTCAGCTGTTCAGTTTTGACAGATTTCTGCCAATATTTGTGTTTGCCACTTTATCGCTTTCTTTTGAGTTCTTTTGATCATGGAACTCTTGTGGAAGTTGCTACAGTAGTATATACTTTATATGTGGTGGTTTTGGGTTGAAACCTGAAGCTAAAAGAGGTTGAATATATTTTATGCTTACACTAATGTTGCTAATAGAATTGTGTTTAGTTTTGTATGAAGGAAGTTTTCAAGTGTAGGGATTGGAGAATGATGAGATGAGATGAAGAATGGACAAAAGCTCAAGCTTGGGGATGCCCATGCATCACCCCAAGAAATATCCAAGAAGTACAAGCGTCAAAGCTTGGGGATGCCCCCGAGGCACCCCTTCTTCATCGGCAAAAATCAGGTCACCTTTCAAAACACTATATTTTTATTGCTTCATGCACTATGTGTTTTTCTTGGAGCGTCAGTTGTTTTAGTTTTCTTAGTTGGTTAGGTTTGTTTGCTTGCTGCAATAAACGGTTAGATCACATCATGTTTCTTTTGGAGGAGATGAACTCGTTTTCATTTGCTAAGAACACTCAGTTTTTCACTCTTATCGTTCACCGAGTGTTCTTCTTTTTCTGCTACTGCTTTTGGTTTTCATTTTCGCCTTGATTTGCATTCAGATCCTGCCATATCTTTTCATCAAGGTGTATTTTTGCCTCTGGTCTTCATTGGTTTTCATCAAAAGAGCTGTTTATAAAAATTTCAAATGGTGTTGGAAAAGAGAAAAGCTTTGTGCAAAATAGTGGTACAAGAAGGAGCTTGTGTAGACTGCGGCTTAGGCTTTTTCATGTCATGCTTGATGTCTTTTTGATAGTATGCTTAGTAGTTTTGCTGTAGCATGACTTGTCTCAAATAACTGAGATTGCTTAATGAGCCTTTGAAAAAAATCATGCGTTGTTTTTATTGTATGGAAGCATTATTTTGGTTTTCTCCTTGATGCTTTATTTGGGTTGACTTGGCGCATGCTCACACATGTTAGACTCTTCCAAAGTCGCCTTTAGCCTTCATGATCATTTAGTTTTTGACTTTTGATGCCATCGTATGCTTCTTTTAATGTCGCTTTGTCGCTTTGCATGATTATGGCCATTATTGCTCTCTTAGTTGGTCGCTCCCAGTCTTTTGCTAGCCCTCACCTTGTACTGAGTATGAGCTCTACTCGTGCATCCAACTCCTAAAAGCCAAAGTTTTCCAAAGTGTCCACCATACATACCTACTAGCAATTTGCTATTCCAAGTAAATTTGACTTGCTTTTATATTCTCTTCAAATTAAACTCTTACCAGTGTTATGCGAAACTCGGTTAGTAAAGCTCTCACGAACCGGAAGGCACACTTTACTTTTTCCTGTTCTTAAAATTTTGACATTGTGGTCTTTTATGTTGAGTTGTTATGCTTGCAAGTTGTAAGTTGGATTCTAGCCCAGCCATGCTGTCATGGGGCAAGCTTTCAACATTGCACTTCTTTTTGAGTTGATATCGTGATCTTTTGTTTATGGATGCCCGCTGTGTGAAATGAATTGGAAATCTTGTGAGGATCATGGAGTTTTTATATGTGTTAGGGAAACGCCGGGCCGCCAATCTAAGCCATGCATAATTCATGGTGGAAATTTGCAGCATACCCATGGTGAACATTCAACGACGCATCTCACAATAAAAAGCTAAACAATATAGCAAATAAAAGAGATGTCGAGGTGTTCATTGTCTGCTTGTCCTATCATTTTGGTGTGGGCTTGTTCCATGTCATCGGGCACGGAGGTACCCCATTGGCGGTTCTCAATGATATGCATATACTTACAATGACAAGAGCCTTGCTTGGGACTCTAAGTAAACTAGCATGGTTTGGGTACTTGTATTCACGGGACACAAGGTTTTCAACTTACGATTTGTCAAGCATATGCATCATAATTGTTCCCGCATTAACTTTAACCATTCAAGATGCTTATGATGGGGGCAATGAGAGCTCAAAGCCGGTAAGTACCATAATTTTTGAAGGTTATAAAACTTGCAATCACTGCTTCCCTCTGCGAAGGGCCTTTCTTTTACTTTTATGTTGAGTCACCACCTTCTTTCTTTACGCACCATTAAGAGAGCATAGTTGTCATTCTTAGTGTGATATGCATTGTCCCAAAGTTCATTGATTGACTCATATTGTTGGTTTCACTTGTTCTTAAATTATTTGTATCTAGTCGCCCTCTTAAACTTTGAGGTGTCCTATGCATTTATGTTTTGCTCTCTTAGAAGGACAAGCTGAAAACCACTTGTATGTTTTTCCTTATGATTAGAACACACGTTTGACTTTCACTGTTTCATTACCATGATCTTTTGTTTGTGTTCATTTACATGTTTACAACATGGTTGCTAAGTTTCTTATTGTCATGATTATATCTTCATGCCCATGTTCTAAGTTCTATTGATCCCAGCTCATCAATGCTTACATATATGATCAAGATTGTGTAGATGCATGTCACCTCAAAATTATTCTTTTGTTATCACTTACCTACTCGAGGACGAGCAGGAGTTAAGCTTGGGGATGCTTGATACGTCTCAAACGTATCTATAATTTTTGATGCTCCGTGCTTTGTTTTACACCATTTGCCTATTGTTTCGTTACACTTAGTGGCACTTTTATGCATTTTCCGGAACTAACCTATTAACGAAGTGCCACAGTGCCAGTTTCCTGTTTTCTGCTGTTTTTGTGTTTCAGAAGTGATACACAGGAAATATTCTCGGAATTGGACGAAACAAGTTCCTGAAGTCATATTTCACCGGGGAGCTCCCAAAGATCAGAAGACCTGACGGAGGGGGGCCACGTGGCCCCCACACACAGGGGTGGCGCGGCCATGCCCCTGGCCGCGCCGGGCCCGTGTGAGGGAGCGTGGGACCTCCTCTGACAGTCCCCCTTCGCCTATAAGAAGCCTCGGGACGGAAAAACCTAAGCCCCCGATCAGATTTCCAGAAAGAGTTCCGTAGGTCCGCCGCCGCCACCGACGAATTTCGGGGGACAGAAGTCTCTGTTCCGGCACCCTGCCGGGACGGGGAAGTGCCCCCGGAGCCATCTCCATCGGTCTCCATCGCCGTCTTCGCCGTCTCCATCGACCTCACCGCCATCTCCATCAACCTTGCTGTCTCCTATGATGAGGAGGGAGTAGTTCATCCCCGGGGCTGAGGGCTCTACCGGTAGCTATGTGGTTCACCTCTCTCTCCCATGATGTGATCTTTATGTGATCGTGAGCTTTGTATCATGTTGAACAAGTACATGTTATTATTCAGATATTTTGTGTACTCTAGCAATTTTATTAAAGTACTCTATTCCTCCTGTTATGGTGTAACGGTGACAGTGCGTGCATCATGGTGGTACTTGGTTTAGGCTATGATTGTGATCTCTTGTGGATTATGAGAATAATTATTGCTATGATAGTTTGAGTGATTTATTCCTCCTTTCATGGTGTAAAGTTGACAGTGTGTGCACCGTGTTAGTACTTGGTTTAAGTTGCAATGATTTCTATCTTGAGTTGTGATCTGATTTGGGTATCGCTATGAGTGGTGTTTGTCAAGTACTTGATGAACTTTAAGGGGTGCTTTTGTAGCCACTACACAATGATTAGTGTTATTCAATAGGAGAGTAATTCAGAGTACCTTAGCAAAGAGAAGTTACTTGTTCATTCATGTTATATTGTTGGGAGTGTGTCCACTAGTGAAAGTATGATCCCTAGGCCTTGTTTCCAAGCTTTGCATACCGTTTACTTGCTATTTTATTACTTGTTTGCTCGCAGCGATATTTATTCCATATCACGTTTGCTACTTATAATCGTCTATACCACTTGTATTTCACTATCTCTTCGCCGAACTAGTGCACCTATACATCTGACAAGCGTATTGGGTGTGTTGGGGACACAAGAGACTTTCTGTATCGTAATTGCAGGGTTGCTTGAGAGGGATAGCTTTGACCTCTAACCTCCCTGAGTTCGATAAACCTTGGGTGATCCACTTAAGGGAAACTTGCTGCTGTTCTACAAACCTCTGCACTTGGAGGCCCAACAAGTGTCTACAAGAATAGAAGTGCGTAGACATCAGATGCATGAGTAGAGCTCATACTCAGTACAAAATGAGGGCTAGCAAAAAGACTGGGAGCGACCAACTAAGAGAGCAATAATGGCCATAATCATGCAAAGCGACAAAGCAACATTAAAAGAAGCATAAAATGGCATCAAAAGTCAAAAACTAAATGATCATAGAGGCTATTGACGACTTTGTAAGAGTCTAACATGTGTGAGCATGCGCCAAGTCAACCCAAATAAAGCATAAAGGAGAAAACCAAAATAATGCTTCCAAATAATTAAAACAACGCATGATTTTTTCAAAGGCTCATTAAGCAATCTCGGTTATTTGAGACAAGTCATGCTACAGAAAAACCACTAAGCATACCATCAAAAAGACATCAAGCACGACATGCAAAAGCCTAGGCCGCAGTCTACACAAGCTCCTTCTTGTACCACTTTTTTGCATAAAGCTTTTTCTCTTTTCCAACACCATTCAAACCTTTTTGAGGAAACTCTTTTGAGGAAAACCAACATATACCAGAGGTCCAAATACACCTTGATGCAAAGATAAAACAAAATCTGAACAAAAATCAAGGCGAAAAACAAAGGCTAAATGCAGTAGCAGAAAAAGTGAACACTCGTTAGACAATAAGAGTGAAAACTAGAGTGTTCTTGGCAAATGAAAAACGGAGCATGTCTCTCTCCAAAGCAACATGATGTGATCCAACCATTTATTGCAGCAAACAAAACAAACTAACTAAGAAAACTAAAACAACTGACGCTCCAAGAAAAACACATAGTGCATGAAGCAATAAAAATATAGTGTTTTAAAAGGTGACCTGATTTTTGCCGATGAAGAAGGGGTGCCTCGGGGGCATCCCCAAGCTTTGATGCTTGTACTCCTTGGATATTTCTTGGGGTGATGCATGGGCATCCCCAAGCTTGAGCTTTTGTCTATTCTTCAACTCATCTCATCACTCTCCGATCCCTACACTTGAAAACTTCCTTCATACAAAACTAAACACAAATTTATTAGCAACATTAGTGTAAGCATAACATATAATCAACCTCTTTTTGCTTCAGGTTTCAACACAAAATCACCACATATATAGCACATACTACTGTAGCAACTTCCCCAAAAGTTCCATGATCAAAAGAACTCAAAAGAAAGCGATAAAGTGGCAAACACAAATATTGGCAGAAATCTGACAAAACTGAACAGCTGACAAAGGTCAAATTTTTGAGGGGTTTTCTGTTGCTCAAATCAAAAAGTGTTCAACTAATGAAAGTTTGGATATAACCTGGGGCATATGCACAAGAAATCGCAGGTCTAAAAGATATACAGAGAATTTATACGAATTTTTACGGTGCAGCACCAAAAACAGTTTCAGGACAGCAACATCCCCAAATCTTTACCTCACTCGAATTAGAGGCTTCTCTTGGCACAAAAATAAAATAAACAAGATAAGGAGTGGTTATTACAGTAGTAACAACTTCCAAGACTCAAATAAAAGAAAAAGTACTGAAAATAAAACAATGGGTTATCTCCCAAGAGTGCTTTTCTTTAACGCCTTTGAGCTAGGCGCAGTAATTTGCAAAGATGCTCATGTAGGCGCCATATAAGAGCTTGAGGCAAAGGTGCCATATAAAAACTTAAAGCAAAAGAGAGAATCAAAAAGCAAGTATGAAAGACATTTATATCTGAACCACTTCCTATGCATAGGAATCTTGTAAGAAAATAAATCAACGAGGCACATAGTAGCAAGCATGGATAGATAAAACAAGTGCCACTTCAAGATTTGCAACATAAAGAGGGGAAACTCAATATTGTTGAGATCCATCAAACCATGTTTCCCTCTCTCATAATAACTTTCAGTAGCATCATGAATAGAATTAATAATATAACTATCACATAAAGCATCCCTATCATGAGCCACATGCATAAAAGGATTAATACTCCCCACATGAACAATAGTAGTAGGAGCAGATTCAATAGAATAATTATTCTCATCACCATAATCATCATAAATAGGAGGCATATTGTAATCATAACTAATTTTATCCTCAATAGTAGGTGAACTGAAAATATTATACTCATCATCATAGCCATCATAAACTAGAGGTTTAGTATCATCGCAAGCTAAAGAACAGCTATTTCGCAAAGCATATTCTTCAAACATATCATCATAAGAAGAAACATCACATATGGGAGATAAAATATCATCAGAGCAAACTTTCTCCACTAAAGCTGGGGAACTAAAAATATCATACTTAACAAAACCAGCTTCCCCAAGCTTAGACTTTTCTATAGCATTAGCAACAACGGTGTTCAAAGCATTCATACTAACAACACTATTAGCATGCAAATTAAGCTCCAAAGGTTTTTCAATTTTCTCTTCAAACACTTCATATCTAAACTCAGGAAAAAGACTACAGAACTCTTTGTTTTCCATTAAGCCTAACTAGTGAAAATAAAAACAAGAAACAAAAAGATGTAATTGCAGAATCTAAAGGAAATAACTCCGAGCACTCACACAGTAGGATGCGAGTACCTTTCACCTTACCTCCCCGGCAATGGCGCCAGAAAAGAGCTTGATGTCTACGCACGCATCTGTTCTTATAGACAGTGTTGGGCCTCCAAGTGCAGAGGTTTGTAGAACAGCAGCAAGTTTCCCTTAAGTGGATCACCCAAGGTTTATCGAACTCAGGGAGGAAGAGGTCAAAGCTATCCCTCTCAAGCAACCCTGCAATTACGATACAGAAAGTCTCTTGTGTCCCCAACACACCCAATACACTTGTCTGATGTATAGGTGCACTAGTTCGGCGAAGAGATAGTGAAATACAAGTAGTAGTGATGATTATGAGTAGTAACTGCAATATGAAATAAGTATCGCTGCGAGCAAACATGTAACAAAACAGGAAGTAAATGGTGTGCAATGCTTGGAAACAAGGCCTAGGGATCATACTTTCACTAGTGGACACACTCCCAACAATATAACATGATTGAACAAATAAACAACTTCTCTCCACTATGGTACTCTGAATTACTCTCCTATTGAATAACACTAATCATTGTGTAGTGGCTAGAGAAGCACCCCTTAAAGTTCATCAAGTACTTGACAAACACCACTCATAGAGATATCCAAATCAAAGCACAACTCAAGATAGATATTATTGCAACTTAGACCAAGTACTAACACGGTGCACACACTGTCAACATTACACCATGAAAGGAGGAATAGATCACTTCAATACTATCATAGCGACAATTATTCTCATAATCCATAAGAGAACACAATCGTAGCCTAGACCAAGTACCACCATGATGCACGCACTATCACCGTTACACCATGGCATGAGGAATAGATTACTTTAATAACATCACTAGAGTACACATAATATCTGAATAATAACATCTACTTGTTCAACATGATACAAAGCTCACGATCACATAAAGATCACATCATGGGAGAGAGAGGTGAACCACATAGCTACCGGTAGAGCCCTCATCCCCGGGGATGAACTACTCCCTCCTCATCATAGGAGACAACAAGGTTGATGAAGATGGCGGTGAGGTCGATGGAGACGGCGGAGACGGCAATGGAGACCGATGGAGATGGCTCCGGGGGCACTTCCCTGTCCTGGCAGGGTGCCAGAACAGAGACTTCTGTCCCCTGAAATTCATCGATGGCGGCGGCGGAGCTACGGAACTATTCTGGAAATTTCGCCGACTCCCTTAGGGTTTTCTGTCCCGAGGCTTTATATAGGCGAAGGGGCGTCGTCAGAGGAGGGCCCAGGCACCCTCACACCATGGTGGCGCGGCCAGGGCCTGGGCCACGCCACCCATGTGTGAGCCTGGCCTGTGGCCCCTGTCCTACTCCTCTTCGGATCTCTGGAAGCTTCCAGGTAAAATAAGACTTTAGGAACTTGTTTCGTCCAATTCTGAGAATATTTCCTGTGTATCACTTCTGAAACACAAAAACAGCAGAAAACATGGAACTGGCACTGTGGCATCTTGTCAATAGGTTAGTTCCGGAAAATGCATAAAAGTGCCACGAAGTGTAACGAAACACAAGGCAAATGGTGTAAAAACAAGCATGGAGCATCAAAAATTATAGATACGTTTGAGACGTATCAATGACTCATGTGATTAGCTTCACAAGAGTATAGAATAGTGGAACTATATTACTACTGAATAAAGTGTGACAACACTTACTCTTAATAGTATAAGTTACACATAGGCTTGGGTATATATTGGTGGTATATTAAATTACTCAATTAACTCATTTGTAAATTGAATATTCCAACATAGGCCACTAGGGTTTGATTCTCAAGATTTGACCAAACAATGTTTAAATTCTTCTTTGAAGAGTTCAAACTAGTTTTATTTATAGATCAAGAATGGTATTTCATCTGAATGGTTTAAGATATCAGTGGCATGGGGTGGATTGTACTACCACAAAAAAAGGGGAACCTAATTGTTTAACCCACACATTACTCAAATTACTCAATTGTAATTTGAATATTTTGAACTGGGTCCAAAAAATAAAATGGCATGATATTGGGTGATGTTCAAGATGAACCATGATAGGGTTAGATAGGTATGTTCATAAAATTCACTTTTGTAGAAGGAATCACATTGAAAAGAATTATAGAATTAATTCTATAATGAAAATACTCAAATTCACAAGTTTGAATTTGAATATTTACAAATGATTTCAAATAATTTGGACAGTGATGCTACTAGATAGGGTACTGTAATACAAGGTTGCTGCAATTGGATTCATCTCAAAATCATTTTCAGAAATCAAATTATGATCAAAATGGTGATTTGAATAAATTTGAATGCACCAAGTTTGTGCATGTATCAACTTTGGTGTTTCTTGATTCTAAAGTGTTCTACAAGTTTAGAGGATTCCATAGACTACAAATTTGTTATTTTTGGATAAACAGAGCAAAAGATATGAATTATTTGGTATTTAAGTGCCATTTAATTCATTTGATTTTCACTTCAAAAGTTTGTACAGTAATCATGTGATATTATTGCAAATTTGGATTCTACACATTTATAGGATTCCAGGGACATATTATTTATTATTTTTGGGTCTGTGGTTTAGAAGATATGAATTTTGGAAGTTTGCAGGAATTTGAAATTGATTTGTTTCTAATTAGACTTTAGTTTGTCCAAGGTTCGACACGTGTCCTGCTTTGATAGGACTGTACCGGTTCGGTAGGATAGCTGCTCTAGAGCGTTAGATTCTAAGATGATTGGACGGTTCTAAATGTTCCTTACCGATTTGTTAAGTGTTCTAATCCAGGCGCTAGGATCTGGATCCAACGGTCGGAGAAGGGAGGGAGATGGTTCCTCACCGGCTAGGGTTCTGGCGGTGGATCTCCAGCGAGGTCGTGGCTCAGGAATGGATGATGGCGATGTTGCAGATGTTCCCGAAGGTGATGGAGAGGCCGACGAGGTGCAGAAGGGCTCGGTGAGGTTGCTCGCTTGATCGATGAGTCCAGGTGTTGCCTCCTGCGATGGCGACTGGCGGACAGAGGGATTTCCGAGCATCGGCGACTTCGGTCAAATTCAATCCGTCAAAATGCTGAGAGAAAAGGAGAGGAAATAGTCTGAGAGGATGCACAAAGAATAGGGGAAGAGAAATAACTAGGAACCAGGGCCTCTTGCTCACGAAGTCGACCGCAAATGCTCGGATTGACGGCGGCACTGGAAGTTCTCCGGCGAGCAATTTTGACGCACGGGAGGCAATTGGAGCAAGGGAAAAGAGGGGGAACCGGAGAGGCGTACTTGGGGAATAGAAGGCGTCGGTTATGGAGGCCGTTTGCTCTCGGGATAGCGAGGGGGAAGAGGGGATCAGGGCGGTTCCAGTGCGGTTGGACGTGGGCGAGGCGGTTGGAGGTAGGGGACGGTTCTGACCAAGGGGTCCCACTTGTCAGGGGAAAAGTGAGATACCATTTCGGGATAGGTTAAATGGGCCGATTCGGTACTGGGCCGGTGGGCTGCCTCGGTCCACTTATCTTTTCCCTTTTTTTCTTTTTTATTTTTACTCTTTTCTGTTTTCTTAAATCTTTTGTATCTTTTGCATATAAGCTTCAAATCAAATCAAACCAGAATAGAAAATTTTCTAAAATTCTAAAGAACATTACAAAACAATGAATAACAAGATTTCATATTTAAACAAGATTTTTACTAAAAGCTTATAAATTTGGCCTAGGGACTTTATTGCATAATGCAAAATAGGGTTAGAGTTTTAAAGGTAAAATCTTTAAACTTAGCAAAATAATATCTTAAAAATAATCTCTAAAATTATTTTCAGCACTAATTTTGAAATTATAAACTTCATTTAACACAAACCATTTTGTAAGATATTTCCTTTGCAAAATAGCTTTCATAGATTTGAATAAATACAACATAGCATTTTGAAATTCTATTTTCTCAAAGGAGTTCTCCAAGGGAAAATAGAAAGTTTGTAGTTTTTCTAACAGACATTTGAATAAGGGATATTTATAAGAAGCTCTTTTATAAAATGGAAACCTTGGAAGTGAAATAGTTGATTTTGAAGGTTTAATAAAACCTTAGGGAAAAGCATTTAATTATACTCAAAAAGTTTTAATTCCCTGTGATTTTTCAATCAATAGAAACAAAACAATTTTTTTGTTCCAATTTTTGATAAAAACTTGGGATGTTATAGACTACCACCCTTAAAAGAAAGGGATTTCTATTTTCGTGCCCTTGGGTCCTTAGTTGTGCTCAGTTTTCCCCAGCCACTTAGTTTTTCCTCAGTTTTGCCCAAGCGCTTGTCTGAAACCCTCACAAGGAGCTCGGACGGGAGGAATCCTGTTTAGTTGACCGTTTGTTGGTGCTGGCAAGTGGGGCCGCTGTTGGTGCCCCACAGTGGACACGTCTCCACTTATCCAGATCATCGTGGGACCCACAACTTGTCCACGTTAGCGCGCCGGACCCACAGCTTACCTAAGTGACCATTGCAAAATGGGAGCCCGAGCCAGCCCCGCGCCCGTGCCCGTGCCATTGCTTCCCCTTTCTTTCCCCGTGCCCCATTGTTCTTCTTATCCGCTAGCGGCAGCCCTTCTCCGGCAGGCGGGTGATGTCTAGTTTCTCTTTGACCTCCCATTCTTTATGGCTGCAGTATGGACCCATGCCTTTGACAAGATGCCCTGACTGCCCACGCTAGGAGCCTCTGAAGTGGTCGATCTGTAAGACGAACGACAACGATAACCGTGGACGTGAGTTCCTTGCATGCGAGAGCTTGCCATATAGAGAGGGGGATAAGGTTAGATCTCGCTCCAATTGCACTGTTTTCTCTCGATTTTCTTGTTATTCCCTCGAATTTGGGATTTAGGGTTCACGTTGTTGTTTTCAGATCCTGAAGAAATGCAGGTATTTTGAGTGGATCGATGTGTACATTCAGAGGCTTAAATTGCATGAATCAATTGGCGCTATTGTAACAACTCAGAAATTTTAATCCAACTCTTATTGAATAAAGTGCCAAATTTTGGGCTAAGATAAAACTTTTTACTCATTATTTTATGCATACATGTATTCCCTCTTATATGTATTCCATGATTTTATGTGTGTTATTTTTGCTTGAGCATTGGTTAGATAATCCTAAGTGAACCAACAGAAACAATTAAGAAAGATACTAGGAACCAAAAGAACCAAAACCAAAAATAGGTAAGAAAGAGATAAAGTTAATAGGATCTAGAAACTGTTAATGACTACACCACTTTGAGCCCTTAAATTAAGCAATCTACAGCTCACCTTCATGTTTGGCCAGTGAGTTGAGCTTAACCAAGTTGTGAACTAACTCAACCAACAAAGATCCACCAAAATTTCAAACTGGAACCTCACCCAAACTTGAGCCAAAGTTTGAATCTGAAACAGAAACCATATCAAATTTGAAATATAAATTTCTGCAAAACTCAACCTTTCACAGTAACAAAAATATGCCTGGGTACCTTATCCAATATGATGAGCACCCAAAGTGGAAAAATTTGAAAAATCAAATTTTGAGTTCTTGCGGGCATTTCATCGAACACTGGCAGCAGAAAATCAAATCAAATCAAACTTCACTGTGCTGCACTGTTCTAGCTCGCTCCAAGCCTGTAGCCATGCCCTGGGAGGATGTTTGGTCGATGCCAGCCCCCTCTGCCCCGACCCAAGCCCTGGAAGAAGGAGGAGAAGAGAAGCTAGCACCCCCGGACCCCCCTTTCTTCTTCCCAGCAGCCTGCACGTCGACGACCACCCTGCCCTCGCCAGCGCCGACCCACAGCACTCCGCGGCCGAGACCGAAGCCTTCCAGCACGCCCCTGTGGCCGCCGTGCCCTTGGTCGCTCGACGCACATGCCAGGACCCCCGCAGCGACGAGCTTCTGGCCGAGCTTGTCCCCGTCGCTCCGGCCTATAAAAAGCCCCGCCGATCAAACGCAGAGACGCACCTCATCCCCAGCTACCCCCCAGACATCGCCGCTCACTCCCTCTTGCCCTAGTTCGCCATCGCCAGCCTCGCCGGAGCAGCACTGGACGAGCAGAGCGCCGCCGCGTCCGAGCACCTGGGAGCAAGCTGCTTCAGGGAATCGGAGGAGGAGACGAACCGCCACCGATCCCGCACGTCGCCGACGAGTTCTGCTTCCTCTACGCCTCGCCATCGCCGTCGAACACTCGTCACTGCTCGCAGGTGAGCTCTCGCCCGTGCTGAGGAAGAAGATGATCGCGAACCGTTCGATCTAGATCCAACGTTAGCGTACCGATTCGGGTTAGTTAAGTGCGCTGACAGCGCGACCCCACCTGTCAGCTCCCCTTTGTTATTTTTCCCGCCGAAGCGAAGCGTTTTTGGGCCGGCCCGTTCGGGTTTGCTCAGAAATCGGCCCAGCTCGTTTCGAATTAGGTCCGAAGCGTTTTTAATTAAATTCCCGCCCTTTTCTTTATTTCAAATCTGTTCCAGATACTATTTTCAAACTTTAATTCCTAGAGTTCGATAAATCCAAATCTAGCAAATAAATATTCGTTGGAAAGCTTATGAAATACTCTACCCAATAGTCCTGGTTAGATTTCAAAATAAGTTAGGATTTAAAATGGTTATGAATAGTGTGACCATAGCTTGTTAATTAATGAAAGATTTCTAGAAAATAATTTAAGCCATCAAAAATCATGAAAATTAAAATGTGAACTTGCTAATGACCCCTCTTACTGTTAGTCAACACTAATCTACCCCAAACCATATTAGTGTGATCTTTTAGACCCTAACCCAAACCTATTTGTTAGCATAAAATGATAAATCACTAGTGCACACTTAGAATTAATTGCCCTCATTACCAATTCACTTAGTGGACCCATCCCACTTAAACTTGTCTTAGTAACCCTAAATCAACACCAATGCTGCACAAGTGAACCACTTATGCTACTTAGTAAAGAATCTAGCTTGCACACTTGAAGAAAACTTAGACAAAAGACTTAAACTCCAACACCCTAAAAATGCAACATGAATGCTTTGGTTAGCAAACAAAGATGTGTGCTTGGTGTGTTGTTAGCTTGGTGAAGTGATGGTGTGCTTGTGTTTATTCGTTATTAGACGCTAGTGTTGCCGAGGAGGATATTGGAGGGGATTATTATTATCAAGAAGAAGAAGAAAACCCCGGACACTTTGCCAACCAAGGCAAGCCATCTTTTGATTCATACTCCCACTACCTAGTTTTAATATTGCATTCTACTTGTTTTAAGTAAATTGCATGATTGAATTGCTAGAGTAGAATGATAGAAGTATATTGATGTCTTGATTATCAAGAGCATCAAGCTGAGTTTATCCAACCCTAGTTAGGAGTACTATCACTCAATGTAGTTGCTTAGTCGCTAATAAAAGTTGATGCTATCTCTGGAGGAACCCCATTTGAAAGGTGGTGACTTGAACTTGAAACTTGAAATGGGAGATTGCTCCTACTTGATGGCTTTCTAAAAGAAATTAATATTGACTAAGAACTATGAAATATATTTCTCGAATGACAACGAGTGATGTACATGGGATCCAACCATACCGTACGACCACATTACCCCTATATGGGAAGGGGCTTAATCCGTAGCTTGTTTATCTTAGTATGGGAGGTCTTGCATCAAATCTTCATGGAAGGACTCCACGGGCGGATACTTCTTGACCAGGTGGATTCCACTAACCCGGCCTCCGGGATGGGCAGAACTAGAGGCGCCGGAGCGGGAATTCCGTATCCCGGGCTCTAGGGAAGGATCCTATACTAGGATGAGCAAGTGAAAGATTTTGTTTGATTATCTGAACCTCGCATACTTTGTGTATGTCGAACCGTGGATTTCTCCCGGCAGATGTATCGAATCTTGTGGGTAAAGTGTACCCCTCTGCAGAGGTTTTGAAACTATTCGAATAGCCGCGTCCGCGGTCATGGACAGTTGGCTAACTCTACTTGACTTTTGTCAAAGATAAAAAAATGACAATGGTGAACTTGGTGAATGACTTGACTTGACCATGATGTTGACACACTTGAAGTTCTTTTAGGATGAACATAGAGAACTAAAACTCTCTTTCCTACAAATGAACATTCTTGGGAAATAAACTAGCTTTTGCAAATCAACTTAGTGCTTAGTCCACCATATCAACCTTGCATTTCTACTTCATCCTTTCATTTATACGATGGTTTGCGAGTGCATCCAATGTACTCACGGCTGTGTCCCTGGCTATCAACTTGGCCAGAATATGGGGAGGAATACCAAGAGGAAGGGTATGAAGAAGAGTACCAGAACTAAGCTCGTCTCCGTGAGTCGCCATTTGCCTGTAGGGTGAAGGCATGGGCCGAAGACGTTATTTTCGCTGCTATATTGTGTTGTAATATGACTTGGTCTATATGACCATTGTATTTGAACCTTCGTATTGTAATGTCTATGGAACTGAGTACCAACTACGTTATGTATATCGCAACAACGGTTCTGGGATTGCGGTGGAATACATAACGGGCACTTCGAATTTGTATCAAATTTGAGGTCGTCACAAGTTGGTATCAGAGCCTAGGCTGACCATAGGAGACCTTAGTTAGAATGGGCGTTAAACAAAACCTTGATAAAAGAAAGATACAAGAACGGTTGCAAAAATTGCTTAGTCTTTCCTCTCTAGTTGCAAAGTTTTATACATACTTCAGTTTTAGCTTACTTAAAATTTTGCACACTTGAGTTGATCACTAACTTGAACTAATTTAAAAAATTTGTAGATGGCCCTGGTATTCACTGAGCAGTACCAGTTGGGCCAAGGTGGCAGCCTTTGTTTCGAGCGCGACCTCACCACCTTGACCTTGTTCCTGAACCGTTTGTACCCGGAGTTCAAGGGAGCCGTGCTCAATGAGCACCCGGATGGAGAGCTACGGTGGCTCATCCAAGCTAGTTGCCGTGGCAAGAAGGGGATGTTGGGTTCTCCAAGGGTCAAGTTTGAGCTTGTGGAGAACACTTGGGCCGATGGTTTGGTCCGAGCGATGCAGGAGATGCACGCCCGCTTGTGCGGACTGCATGTTGAGGAGGTTCAGGGAGGACGCTTCAAGGACTTTGCTCGGCGTGATGCGGACGGGCGTCCCGCAAACATGCCCGGGCAGAATGAGCCGAGTACCTACATCGACCACATGGACTTCTTGCTGTACTCCACTCAGCAGGAGGCCGACCGTGCCCGTACTAGGGCTGTCGTCGTGGTGAAACAACATATGCCATAGGATGGCTTAAATGGGGGCCGAACTAGATGCTGGAGGATTCGGGAGAGGGGAACGCACTAAAAAGCACGACAGAAAGAGACACTGATCTACCCAGGTTCGGGGCTCTCGTAAGGAGATAACACCCCTACTCCTGCTCTACTGATTGTATATATGGATCGATGTAGTACACAACAATGGTGCTTCCAAGCTCTCTGCTAGAGAAGGAAGATGAACTATGAAGTGAGAGAGTAAGGAGAGATCAACCAACGTCCAACCCTTTACCAGGGCTCCCTATGCCTCCTTATATAGTGGTGGCCAGGGTTACAACGGT
This sequence comes from Dactylis glomerata, assembly GCA_007115705.1. Classification (NCBI taxonomy): domain Eukaryota; kingdom Viridiplantae; phylum Streptophyta; class Magnoliopsida; order Poales; family Poaceae; genus Dactylis; species Dactylis glomerata. Next base: position 16,811,263 of record QXEO01000220.1, read on the forward strand.
CATACAAGACCACAAGACAAGGGCTACACTCCAAACAGGAGCTGGTGGCGATGGCAGAGACCCTTGACTTCCTCCCTGATTGCTCTCGATGGGACGCCATATCCCTGTGGCCTTACCATTCTGAGGTAAGCTTGTACTTGTGCACAGTGAGGGTAGGTAACCTCCACTGTGCACCCTGCCATCTTACTCTGCTACCATGCTTGGATGTTTTCTTCCTTGATTGTAGGGAAATGACACCTTGGTTGACTTAAGTATCCCGGATATGACCGTTGGCCATACCCAGGACATATATGCCGGACCAACGACCTACGAGGGTCGGGTAATCCGGCCTCCCCTGCTCCTGCACAACACACAAGATGGTTAGGCCGGCATATCTGAGTATATGCCGGCACACATATATCAGTATTCCGGCTATACCGGCATATCCAGACACCAGCCGGGATATACATATATGCCGGCCTGGCCGATGCTCCTATATTCCGGCTAGGCCCTTTCCGTGATAACCCGGCATAAGTCAATCATGGACCTTGAGTCTTTCTAGTCTCTTGACCCTACCGGGGGTCATCACCCCGACACTAGTCCCCGAAGCTGCCGAGGTTCCCCAGTCATAACTGTGGAGCCTTGACAGGTTCAACATACCTTTCTTCCTTATGTCCCGGCGATCAGATTACATGCCGGCACATCTGCACATATCCCGGCCTCTGTTCCTGTTCCAAAACTTATTCCGGCCGGTCCCGATGGTATTCCGGACGGAACATATACTTCGGCAATTAATCCGGCATACAGACGAGCCTTCCTCGAGAAGCCATGTCCGACAGCTTTACATCGAAACTTGTAACTGCCCTGCCTCCTCGAACAGTCACCCACGATGTGACGGTTCACAGTGCAGCAGTTACTTCTCACCATCATGGCGTCATGGCACGGTTACAGGAACCGCCGCCCCACTCCGTGCCGCCACGTGGCGCCTCGCCGCAGCAACTGTCGGGGGAGTGGAACACTCCCACGATCCCACGACCCCCACGACCCTTGCCTGCACACCTATAAGTAGGGCGGCGGGGGTAAACTCATCTTTTTACCCCCCACCACCATCGTCTTCCTCGCCTTCCTCCTTTGCCTCCTGCGCTTCACCGCCGGCCCGAAGAGCAGCATCGCCGCCACAGCCGACCTGCTCCCCGCCGACGCCGACGCCCGACGACGCACGGCATCACCTTTGACGACGCCGCCGCCGCCGCTTCTTCTCCCCGCAGCCCTGCAGGGAGATTGGATCTTCCTGCACGCTCGCCGCCGCTCCATCGTCGCCGGCCAAGCTCCGGTGAGACCTTCCTCTGTTCTTCCTCCTTCACGCTTCTTCATTGCTTCTCATTGGTATCCACGCTTGCATAGATCCGCTTCAGTTCCTCTGCTTGTTACTCTTCGGATTCGATTAGCATTGCTAGGCAAAGCTCGCAGGTGTTCATCCTTAGGAGTTTTTTATCCTTATTTGTTTCCTAATTTTAACTGCCTCGGTAGATCTTCTATTCCTGCTAACATTGGTGAGGGCGGTATGCCGGAGAGACTAACCTCCCTCTTTTCTCCGGCCTTGATAGGAATAACATCACGGGACTCCGGCTCTCACGCCTTATCCCGGCCACCAAGATGGCATCATCAAGCATGACGACTACCTCGGCCTCTGAGGAAGATACCTCGGCCAGAGCTCAAGGACGCTCCGGCTGGGAGGGGTCGGAGGTTACTCCGGCCGAGATATCCTGGGTCACCTCCACCAGGAGAGTCCCGGAGGGGGTAGCATGCCGGCTGCCAGTAGGAGAAGTTGTGCCGGCACCTGAACCCGGCGAACACGTCGTCTTCATCGCCCACTTCGAGCGGGGCTTCGGTCTGCCGGTGTCGGACTTCTTCCGGGACTTCCTCAACACTTACGAGCTTCAACCTCATCATATCCCGGCCAACGCCGTGATGAGCCTCTCCGCCTTCGCTGCCTTTTGCGAGGGCTATGCCGGCATAGAGGCCATTACTCAAGGCTGGGCGAAGTACTTCCAGCTGCGGAAGCAAGTCATCCAAGAGCCGCCCCGGAGCAAGGACGACCCGCCGGAGACGGCCCAGGAAAAGAAGGACCGCCCCATGACCCTCTGCGGCGCGGCCACCATCATGTCCCGGAAGGGCTCGGACTTCCCCAAGGTGGAGCTCCTGGAGTCTTGCAAGAAGTGGCAGAAGAGCTTCTTCTACGTCAAGAACACCACCGACGAGGATCTCATCAACCTGCCGCCATTTGTGGACGAGCCACCCTTGGCCATGACTAACTGGACCTACAACCCGAAGAATTCGGTGATGCCGGTGAATGCACTTCACCGGGTTAAGGGCGAGCTCCGGGATGCCGGCCTTACTCCTAACGATCTCGTGGCATGCTTCATCAGCCGGCGCGTCTCCCCTCTGCAGCGCCGGTCGCACAAGATATGCCAGATGAGCGGGCCAATGGACCCCACCCGGCACTCCACACATGAGCTGACTCCGGACGACATTCTGCGCCGGATAAAAGATGTCTGCAAGACCTCCCAGGCCACTTTTGCCTGGGGGCTGGAACCATACAGCCGGGATAGGCCGGCCCCAACGGTAAACCATCTTATCCGATACTTAAAGTCCATGTCCGGCACATAGATACTTAAGCCGACATATATCATATTGATCCGACACATATCATATCGATCCGACATACCTCTTCCACCGGCATATTTCCTTGTCTAAATATTTGACTTTGCTGTTTATACAGAAGTTCAGCTTCCAAACCATGGAGAACTCCCGGATCAAGATCGCGGCGGACCGCACCGTTGCGGATGCTGAAGATCCGGATCATTGGGATAAGCTTCCCAGGAACACCCGGGCTGCAGCTGCCATGGGTAAGGGCTCTTCCTCCCGGCATTACACTCAAGACCGGAGTGAGATAGATTCTGACGAGGAGGTCCTGCTGTACTATGACCCGACGCCACTTGCGTACGCCTTTCCCGAAACACCTATTGCTCACGAGTTTCCAATGCCGTCCTCAGCTATCCCGGACGATATTGTCATCGACGCAGCCCCTCTGAACCAGGGACCTCCTTCCACCGGCGGACGTGCCGGCCGGAAGCGAGGTGTGAAGCCCCCGTCCGATATACCTCCGAGGGCGAAGAGACAGAAGGTCGGCGTGCCCAAACAGAAGAAACAGAGGCCTGTTGCCTCGGGGTAAATTTCCTTTTCTTTGCATTTCCTCCGACATATCTCTTGTTTGTATTACTGACTTGGTGTTTTCTCTCTTTCAGTGCTCCTCTTGAGCCGGAACAAGCTTCTGGCTTGAGCGGCGACCCGCAGGCTACCAAGCCCGCTGCACCTGCAACCTCCGACATTCCCTCTGCCAGTCAGACGACCTCACCGGCGCCGGCATCTTCGCCTGCGCCGGACAAGACCTCCTCCCCGGCGAAGGACATTCCTCCGCCGGAACAAGATACCTCTGCCCCCGACGTCCACATGGACTCGGGGGCTCAACAGGAAACCTCGGCTCCTGATGTCCACATGGACACAGGAGCCCACCAAGAAGCACCAGATTCCGGCGCGCCCACCAGCGACGCCGGCACAACTGAAGACGCCGGCGCAAGCGACAAGAGCGCCGGCACAGACATCAAGGGCAAAGGCCCTTTAGTGCCGGAAGTCCGGACTTCTCCGGATCCTGCTCCCGCTGGCCCAGATGCACCGGCCGCGCCGGAACAGCCTGCACCCGAGACTCCAGCACCGGCCAAGTCCACTGCCCTGGCCAAGACCACTGCACCGGCCGAGTCCACTGCCCCGGCCAAGACCGGCACCTTGAAGATTGAGCCGGCCAAGTCCCGGACCAGCTCTGCTCTGTCCCTGCATCTTGGCAGGGCAGCAACCCGGCCGAGGTACCGGAAAAGCTTCTACGACACCCCAGAACTTGAGGGCCTCGTCCCTCTTGCGACGAAAAGCGATCAGAGCCTCGGCTCGCTTAAGGAGCAGTGCAACAAGTGGAACGACGCCAGCCAGATGGACACTGCAGACTCAAGGAGCAAGAAGCTGGCCGAAGCCAAGACCAGCGGCGACCCAAGCGACTTCCTGGCAGCGAAGCCCATACCGATCGCCAGCGAGCTCCTCAGCATCCAGCAAAGACTTCACAAGCTGGCCGATGCCACCAACGTAATTCCTTTACATTTACACACATATCCCCAGTCCCCGAAAATGTCGGCTGTCCGGGATATGGACATCCGGGATTTTCTCATAGTCCTTTAGCTATCTTCTTTTGAATTAACTGCCGACATATGAGCTCGATCCGAGCTTCAAATCCTAGTCACCGAGGGCCCGGATAGGTGCGCAGCACCTATGCCGGGTCTTCAACAATTTCACATTTCTATTATCTTTCAAATCCTCTTGACCGGAATATAAGCTCGATTCGAGCTTCAAATCCTAGTCACCGAGGGCCGGGATAGGTGCGCAGCACCTATGCCGGGTCTTCAACAATTTCACATTTCTATTATCTTTCAAATCCTCTTGACCGGAATATAAGCTCGATTCGAGCTTCAAATCCTAGTCACCGAGGGCCGGGATAGGTGCGCAGCACCTATGCCGGGTCTTCAAAAGAATGATCACTTGATAAAATTTTCACTCTACTTATCATGTCAAATTTCTCTGCTAACACTTCAAATCCCGGCATTTTTGCAGCTCATGAACAACACCCGGGCGGACATGTTCCATAACTTGGTGTGCGAACATCGGAAGCTTTCCGACGCACACAGCAAGCTTCAGCTGGAGGTGTCCAAGAAAGGTAACCTTTTGCCGACATACTGCTATATGCCGGATATCTTTCATCTCTTTTTTTTTTGCAATGCTTCTTCTTGCCGACACATAACCTTGTGCCGACATTCTGCAGCTGGCACTGAAAAACAAGTCGCCGCGCTTCTTACGAGGGTGAAAGAGCTTACTGGTATGCCGGATCCTGCTGTTACCCGGATAGCTACTTTATACTTCAAATCCTTTACTCTTTGTCACTGTTTTCTTTCTTCAAATCCTCTTAACTTGAAATCTTTGCAGATGAGAAGGCTGCACTGGAGGCACGCCACCAGGATTGTGTGTCCTCGGTGGATGTGGCCAAGCTACTGGACGACCGGGATACCGGTCACAAGGCCGAGGTTGAGCAGCTCAAGGGCCGGATTGCCGAGCTCCTGGAGGAGAAGGAGCAAAGGGAGGGCCAACTGAAGAACACCCAGGACTTGCTCGTTGAATCCGAGACTGATGCCTCCACTGCCCACGCTGAACTGGATAGCCTGAAGGAGCAGGCCACCAAATGGGAGGTTACAGTTTCACAGCTTAATGCCGACCTTGCCCGTAAGCTTCAAATCCTTTCCCCTTTTATCCTTTCCGACATAGTGTAATCTTTTTCGGCATAGCATCTATGCCGACATATTTTCCTTCTGCTAACATTGTTTCTATTCTGCAGGCATGTTTCCCGCTTCCGTCGCTGACGTTGAGAGGGCTCTGCAGTTGGACCGAGAAAACCGGGGTGTTCCGGTTGACTCGCCCAGCTGGGACATGTCGGAGCAACTGCTGGCCCTGCAGTCCCGGAAGGAGGCCATGACCCTTTACACTGAAGAGCTCTTCTACGGCGCCCAGGAGGCATTCTCTGCCCTCTGGCCGGGACAAAGGACTCCCACTGACCCGGTTGACCTCGGCAACGACCTGCAGCTTGCCAAGGTTCGCCTCCAGGAGTGGCGAGATTCCGGCGCGAGGGTTGGAGCTGACGAAGCCCTCAGCTACTTCTTGTCTTGGTACGAAAAGGCAGACTTGGAGACTTTGCGCACCGTGCGCGAAGGATCCATCTGGACCACGGATCCGGATCATATCCGTCGCCGCAAGGAGTTGGCCCACAGCTATGTGGACTATGCCGACACCGACAAATTCGTCCGGGACATCCGCGAGCCGGAGAAGAATGACGGTGCCGGGACATCTGCCGCTGCTGAGGGTTCCGACTCTAGCCAAGATGAAGATGAAGCTGAGGAAGCCGACACTGAAGCTCCGGAACAGGCATCTGCCCCGGGCGGAGGTGATGGCTCCATTCCCTCTGCTGGGTCCGGCACACCTGAGGCCGGCACTTCCACTGCTACTGCTCCACCTGCTGGCCCTGCGCCTGCCACTGCTCCTTGACTTTGGAGCATAAAAACTTTAAGTTTTATCAGATCCCCGGTATGCCGGGTGCAGATGTAATATACACGTTTTAATTTCCTTTGGTTTGCTACCTGAACAAGTTTTATCTCGGTTTGCTTGTTATTAATGCCGGATCATCTTTTGGCTAAGTCACCGAGTTTGTTTTCCTGTTTCCTCAACTTCACAACCTTGGCTACTTGTCTACCTCTCTGGGCTTTTGACTTATGAGTCTCAAGGTTGCTTTGTTAAACATACAGTACTTAAACTTTGAAACTTAGACTTCAAATCATCCGACACTTCGAATTTTAACTTTAGCTTTAACGAAAATGTCGGATCGCTTGCTTTATATTTCCTTAGCCGTTTTCCATGTGTAGACAATCTCCGGCATCTACTCTTGCTAGCCATGAAGCCGGGTTTCGGACAGCAGCTGAGTCGAAAAGTGGCCTTTGGTGCCGACACATTACTAGGCCGACATAGGAAACATTCAAATAAAGCCAGCCGGCATATAACAAAAAACTGTAGATAAACAACAGCATATCTCGGAGGCAGTGCCCGCTCTTTTCGGGATGCCGGCACTTCCTTCATTAGTCTTGTGCCGACACAACACGCCGGCATACAAAGGAAAATATGGAAATACATACATTGTGTTGCTCAGGAGTAAAAGGGTCGCAGTAGAGCTATGTTCCATGGCCTCTTGGTTTCTTCTCCGGACCTGTCCACCTTATTCTTCTTGGGGTCCTGCGCATCTATAAGATAATAGGCATCATTGTGCAGAGCTCTGCTCACAATGAATGGCCCCTCCCATGGAGGAGTTAACTTATGCCGGCCTTCTGTTCCTTGCTTTAGCCGGAGTACTAGATCTCCCTCTTGAAATCTCCTTGGATTTACCTTCTGCGCATGATAGCGTCTGAGGTTCTGCTGATATACTGCTGTTCTTGACAGAGTTATTTCCCTTGCTTCCTCTAGCAGATCAACATCATTTTCTCTGGCTTCTTTAGCCTCTTCCTCAGTATATAGCACTATTCTTGGTGCATCATGTATTACATCTGTTGGAAGCACAGCTTCTGCTCCATACACCAGGAAAAATGGTGTGTATCCTGTTGATCTATTCGGAGTTGTTCTTAAACTCCACAGCACTGATGGCAGCTCATCTAGCCAACACCCCGGAGTTTTCTCCAGGGGCTCTATCAGCCGGGGTTTTATGCCGGATAATACTAGCCCATTCGATCTCTCTACTTGGCCATTGGCACAAGGGTGGGCGACCGACGCAACGTCCAGCCGGATTCCCACCTCCTCACAAAATCTGGCAAATGGCCCTTGGGCAAAGTTTGACCCATTGTCAGTGATGATGCTATGAGGAACACCATATCTCAGGATTATATCCTTTAAGAATTTCACTGCTGTGTGACCATCACACTTGCTTATGGGCTTCACTTCAATCCACTTGGTGAACTTGTCCACCATGACCAGGATATGGGTCATTTTCCCTCTGGCCGGCTTAAAAGCCCCGACCATATCCAGGCCCCAAACAGCAAAGGGCCAGGTTATTGGGATAGTTTTCAGGGCAGATGCCGGCTGATGAATCTGATGGGCATATCTTTGACACCCATTACATTTCCGGACCAAGTCTTCTGCCTCTTGCAGTGCCGTTGGCCAATAAAAGCCATGCCGGAATACCTTTGCCACCAATGCCCTGGACGAAGCATGGTGACCACACTCCCCCTGGTGAATTTCCCGGAGCATCTCCAGACCCTCCGCAGATTCGACACATCTCTGCAATACTCCGGTGGTACTTCTCTTGTATATTTCTTTGTTGATGATGGTATACGCTTTGGATCTCCTTATAACCCGGCGGGCCTCTGTTTCATCCGCCGACACTTGACCATCCACCATGAAGTTCATGATAGGACGTGCCCATGAGGGCACTTCCCTGACAGTGAACACTGCCTGATCTATTTCCATCATTTCGACCGACACATAATCGATCTCCATGGGCTGCGAAGTCCCCGGGACTGAAGAATCAGTCCCCGGGTATGCCGGAGCAGTCCCCGGGTATACCGGCACAACCTCTTGGCACATTTTACCCTTGCCTTTAGCTTTGCTCCGGAATACTGTACTAACAGCATATGCCGGCCCAGTCCCCGGGACTGAGGAAACAGTCCCCGGGTTATCCGGCTTGGCTCCGGCATCTATCTCCATCGGAACTGCTTCCTCCGGACCTGGCGGGACATAAATGGAGGATGACTCCGGCGAGGGAATGATTGATGGCTTCCTCAGATGCTCCAACGAAATGCCGGGCGGGATTGAATCTCGGGAAGACCCCAGCTTGGATAATGCATCGGCTGCATCGTTCTGAGCCCGGAGAACGTGCCGGAACTCACAACCTTCAAAGTAGCCACTTAAGTTGCGCCGGCATTTCTCAAACCGAACGGCATAGTGAGATAGCAATAAGCCCCGTACGGGGTAATAAAGGATGTCTTTATTTGATCAGGCTCAAACAAAGGGATCTGGTGGAAACCAGAATAGGCATCTAGAAATGATAACAGTTCACATCCGGCTGTGGAATCAATCACTTGATCGATCCGAGGCAGCGGGAATGGATCTTTAGGACATGCCTTATTCAAGTTGGTGTAATCAACACACATCCGCCATACTTTCACTATGGCGGGCTCATCTTTTTTCTTTTCCACCAAAACCGGATTAGACACCCAATCCGGATGAAGTACTTCCTTGATAAAGCCAGAGGCTAGGAGCCTGGCCACTTCCTCCCATATGGCTTTCCTCCTATCGCCGGCATTCCGCCGGAGCGGCTGCTTCACCGGTTTAGCCTCGGGTCTCACATGCAATGCGTGCTCAGCCAGCTCCCTCGGCACACCTTGCAGGTCTGAAGTAGACCACGCAAAGATATCCCGATTCTCACGGAGGAAGCTGATGAGCTCGCTTTCCTATTTGGGATTCAGACTTGTCCCAACCAGGGCATGACGCTCCGGAAAAGCTTCATCCAGAGGCACCTTTTTTACCTCCTTGCCTGCTTGAAAAGCAGCACTGCCACCGGGATTTGCCATGCCCGGCATATATTTGCCGGCCACGACTGTCTCAGCAATCTCTACTGCTCGCTTGAGCCTCTTTCTCTCCTCTGCGATGATCAGAGTCTCGGCCAGATTGGATCCGGCGGTGGCACATGCCATCGAACGCTTGTAATCACCAATGATGGTGATCACTCCTTTGGGTCCCGGCATCTTCATCTTCAGATACGCCACATGCGTAGAGGCCATGAATTTTGCCAGTGCCGGTCTACCCAGCAAAGCATGGTAGGGGCTCTCCAGATCAACCACCTCGAACATGAGGTTCTCCACCCTGCAGTTATCCCGGCTGCCAAACATGACATCCATCCGGATCTTGCCCATCGGCGCACACGAAAGTCCCGGCACAATGCCGTGGAACGTGGTCTTGCTTGGTTCCAGCATGTTTTCCTTGATTCCCAGCTTCTCCATCGTATCTCGATACATGATGTTGATGCTGCTTCCATTATCAATGAGGACCTTGCTGAATCTCACGTTATTAGCCGGCCCGACGAATGTCGGATCCATCACCAAAGCATATCCGCCGGGATTTGGCATGATCCGGGGATGATCTGTCCTGTCCCAACCAACAGCTTGGTCAGACCAGTACATCAGCTTTGGCACCGCCGACATAACGGCATTCACCTCCAGACTCCGGCGGTACAAGCTCTGCTTGTCTGTTCTCTCGGTCTCAAAGACCATATAGCTCTGATCATACTCCTTGTACTCATTCCGGCCCGCTCCTGGGCCTCCGGCGTTATACTCCGGATTATAGCCCTGGTCAACTTGATTTACACCGGCATTTCCGGCGTTGCTCTGATTCCCAGGATTATCCGGCCTAGGTGGGACTGCAATTGTATTGGCCCCTGTCAACGGCGATGGAGCTGCCGGGACAGAGGGTCTAGCCGGTCCCCAGGGACCTGCACGACCTGCCAATATGTCGTCCAGCCACGAACAGTTCCTTGTCAAATGGTTTGCCGGCTTTCCCGGCTGGAATGTGTGAAACACACAAGGCTTGTCCATGGCAAGACCCACAGTATACTTCGGCCACTGCTTCTTCTGGCCGGCGGCTCCGCCGGCATTCTTGTTGGTCCAGACATTCTTCTTCTGGAACGTCTGTGCTTGCTGCTGCGGCTGCTGCTGAGGCTGCCGATAGTTCTCGTATCTCGGACGCTGGCTACTGCCGGCGCCCCCTTGCTCTTCCTCCACAGCTGCAACTTGTGCTGCCCCATACCGGTAATCCGGCCGCTCATCTCTCCTCTTATTCCGGTTATCCGGGCGATAGAACTGCCCTGATCTCCCGGCATTGCTGGTGTTCCCCTGGGTTTGCCCCTGTCCTTGTGAATCGAGACTGGGCTGCTTGGGATCTCCCAGAGCATAACTATCAGCGATCTTGATTGTTTCGGCCAGCGTGGCCGGCATTTGCCTCTGAAGCTTTTGCCACAGCATGGTGCCATGTTGGCAACCATGAGCGAACCACATGATGGCCTGCTGCTCATTGATTCCTTCGCAGGAATTGCGCAACGTGCACCACCTGGTCAGATAGTCACGGTCAGTCTCATTCACTCCTTGCCGGCAGTTAGCCAGCTGCTGCGGACGGTTGGGCCTCTTGTATGTGCTGGTAAAGTTCGACACAAACTGCTCTTCAAAATCAATCCAGCCGTTGATACTCCCGGCCGGCAAATTATTCAGCCATATCCTGGCTGGACCTTCCAACATCTGCGGCACATATCGTACCGCCCATCTGAGGTTGCCTCCGGCGATGTTCACCGCTGTGGAGTAATCCTCCAACCAATCTTCCGGCTTCGTACTTCCATTATATGTCCTCGCGCCACGCGCGAGCTGGAAGTAGTAAGGCACCGGCTCCCCCATAATCCGGGGTCCGAAACACATAGGGCCCGGAGCTCCTTGTCTCTCCACCAACTCTGATTGGTGGAGCTTGTCCAGCTTGAAACGTGCATCATTGGCTTCCAAGGACCGAGGTCCAAGCCGGGATGCTATCGGGCCTGCGATCATCTGCTGCTGCTGCTGCTCCGGCTGATGCTGCTCACTATGCCGGCTTTGCTGACGCTGCTGCTGATATCCCGCCCTGGCAAGGGCGGAATTGCCGTCATCCTCTCGATGTCCTGGATGGCCTGCATTCTGCTGCTGCGCTGCACCTCCGGCGCCCTGTTGCTGACGCCGGAGTACACTGTTACTCCGGCCACCAACGGCCGCTGCTGCTTCATGCCCGGCCGGCATACTCTGGCCGGGCTTCTTGCTGCCGACATATTTGTCAGCCTGGCCGACATACTTGTCAGCCTGGCCGACACTCTTCTGCACCACCGCCTGCTTTCCTGCGGCAGCCGGATCGTACACCTGGATCTGCGTGTCCCGGCGGCCAGAGGTCACACTTCCGGCACGCCGGGCGCTGGGATGCGGGGACGAGGCTTGGCCCCTCGACCTCGCACCGGCACCTCCCGCCGACACAATGTACTGGGATGTCCCGGCACCTGGGTTTGCCCTCTTAAAGGCCTCCTGCTGCTTAGTAGCTTCAGACAAAAGTTGGTTAAGCCGGGCTTGCTGCTCACGCAGTGCTTCGCCGGATAAACAAGATAAATCCTTAGCTACCTCGGCCGCTGCTCTAAGGTTCTTTACTGGCGAACTATAGACTACCTTAGGCACAGTACTAGTTGCCGTATGACTCTTATCTCTAGCACCTTTTCCTATCTCAGCATTAAGATTTCTGCCTCTAGTTTTAACCTCTTCTATCCGGCTAGGCCGGGTTACTACAGGAGTAAAACCATGGGCTGCTTCATACTCACGGAGTTGCCGGTTAAACCGTTCGCGCTCCTGGTTCATGGCCAGGGCCTCGTCGACGAGGGCCTGTCGAGATCCCTCCAGGACCTCCCTTGTCTGCTCCAGATCAACGCCGGATCGCACCGGCTCGAGAAGCCGGTCGATGATGGGAAGAAGAATATCGCCCCTAGCCGGCACACCGGAAGTGCCGGCCAGGTTCTCCGCACGCTCCAACGGAGGACGCGCCGACCTCTTGACCTTCGGCGGCTCCGGAGGAGAAGCTCCGACCGCTGCTGCTTTGCTGGCATCTTCCGCCGGCGGCACGGATGTGCCGGCCATCATCACCTCAGCCGACTCTACTGAGCGAGCGCTACGCCCAGCGTGAGCCAGCCGATGTGACGGAGGATCCGACGCCACCAGCACCTCCTTCCTGCAAATTCTCTCAGTCCCCACGTACACCTCGTGGGAACCGAAAGACATAATCCGGCCATCCCTGGGGAACGGCCGGCCACCGAGACAACCGGCGTTGTCACTGACGAAACTGAGCGAGCCTAGCCTCTGGACGAGGCCAGAGACCACGCGCACTCCCGAAGCTGCTATCACAGACCCCGTCCGAATGAACACTCCGCCCAGCATATCGACAAGCCCCACGGTGGGCGCCAAATGTCGTCGTGGTGAAACAACATATGCCATAGGATGGCTTAAATGGGGGCCGAACTAGATGCTGGAGGATTCGGGAGAGGGGAACGCACTAAAAAGCACGACAGAAAGAGACACTGATCTACCCAGGTTCGGGGCTCTCGTAAGGAGATAACACCCCTACTCCTGCTCTACTGATTGTATATATGGATCGATGTAGTACACAACAATGGTGCTTCCAAGCTCTCTGCTAGAGAAGGAAGATGAACTATGAAGTGAGAGAGTAAGGAGAGATCAACCAACGTCCAACCCTTTACCAGGGCTCCCTATGCCTCCTTATATAGTGGTGGCCAGGGTTACAACGGTCATACAAGACCACAAGACAAGGGCTACACTCCAAACAGGAGCTGGTGGCGATGGCAGAGACCCTTGACTTCCTCCCTGATTGCTCTCGATGGGACGCCATATCCCTGTGGCCTTACCATTCTGAGGTAAGCTTGTACTTGTGCACAGTGAGGGTAGGTAACCTCCACTGTGCACCCTGCCATCTTACTCTGCTACCATGCTTGGATGTTTTCTTCCTTGATTGTAGGGAAATGACACCTTGGTTGACTTAAGTATCCCGGATATGACCGTTGGCCATACCCAGGACATATATGCCGGACCAACGACCTACGAGGGTCGGGTAATCCGGCCTCCCCTGCTCCTGCACAACACACAAGATGGTTAGGCCGGCATATCTGAGTATATGCCGGCACACATATATCAGTATTCCGGCTATACCGGCATATCCAGACACCAGCCGGGATATACATATATGCCGGCCTGGCCGATGCTCCTATATTCCGGCTAGGCCCTTTCCGTGATAACCCGGCATAAGTCAATCATGGACCTTGAGTCTTTCTAGTCTCTTGACCCTACCGGGGGTCATCACCCCGACAAGGGCCATCCTCGAGCACGTTGCACTGGTGGAGGCGAGGAGCACTATCAGGATTCTTGCGAAGGAGCGCAAGAGCCTTCGTCGCCAGCGCGATGAGAAGGAACAGGACCTTGAGGAGTTGAAGGCCAATGTGGCAGAGTTGACTGCGTACATTGAGAGTCTTGAGGATCACCTTGGTGAGGAGGAAGGCATTGATCTCCGCAAGGAGGATAATGCCCTCATTAGTGATGAGGATGACTTCATGGAGGACCTCGATGATCCGGAGGATGGTGGACACAATGGATTCATTGTGAGTGATGAGGAGGAAGACCCCGAGGAGCCCGTTGTTTAGATCCGAGATCCCCGTGTTATATAGTTATGAGTTCCACTTCATTTCTCACTTCGTGTAGGTGTGAGTTGTATCCCCCTCTCTAGTAGACGAGTCGCAATGGTTTGATGCAAACCATTTGTAATGTGTGAACTCGTATGTATGATATGTTTGATGAATGTTGAATGAAATATGAATTTGGCCCTTAAGGCCTTAGTAAGACAAAATTGCATCATCCATGTTACCTTTAAATCTTAGCAAGTTAGCTTTTTCCCTCTTGTCTTACACACCTTATCTTCAGATGCCGCGAGCACCCCCACCCCCGAACCCGGAAATGGCCGAATTGCTAAGGTTGATCATGGAAGACCGGGAAGCAGCCCGAGCTGAGCGCCAAGCCAACTTGGCCACTCTTCAGCAACTAACCCAGATGGCGATGAACCACAACAATGGCAATGGCAATGGTGAAGGAGAAAACCATGGCAATGGAGAGCACCGATCCAAGTTAAGGAGTTTCCAAAACACCAACCCTCCCATATTCACTAAGTCTGAAGAGCCCTTAGATGCCGATGACTGGCTTCGTACCATGGAGAACAATTTGGCAGTCGCCGAAGTTGGGGAAAATGAGAAGGTTCTATACACCACCCACTATCTTGCTGGTGCAGCGAGAGCTTGGTGGGATAGTACTCGTGCAATGCAAGCCCCAGGGTATGTGATTCCGTGGGAGGAGTTCAAGAGCAAGTTTAGCAAAGCCCATGTCCCTATGGGATTGGTAAAAAGGATGAGAGATGAGTTCCGAAATCTGAAGCAAGGTTCCATGTCTGTGGTGGATTACCGTGACAAGTTCCTTACCTTGTCTAGGTATGCCCCAGATGACACCAATACCACTGAGAAGAAGCAAGAAAGGTTCCTGGATGGACTTCATGATGAGATGCAATGTGTCTTGGTCAGCATTCACTTTGCCGACCTGGAGTCATTGGTTGACTCTGCCATTCAGATGGAAGGCAAACTCAAGCAAGCTACCGAGAACCGCAAGCGCCGTATGATGTATCAAGGCAACTCGAGCAACTCGCAGAAGCCAAGGGGAAATGCACCTATGGGTTTCGCCCCTAGGCCAATGAGGCCGTCTGCACCTGCTCCACGTCCCAACTATCCCAACCGCCCACCCGGCAACAACTTTAACCATGCACCTCCAAGACCTAGTGGTAACAACTTCAACGCTAATACTCCAAGGCCAAATGGCGCCCCTGTGTTACCCAAGCCTGGTGACAAGTCTGGTGTTACATGTTATGAGTGTGGACTAAAAGGGCATTACTCCAATGAGTGCCCCAAGAAGCTGAATGATGCATCCAAGACTGCTGCCCCTGCTCAGCAACAGCGTCGTGTGGGAAATGGCAAGAACTATCCACCAAGGAACCAGCCTCATTCCCATGGCCGTCTGAATCACATGAATGTTGAAGAAGCTCAGGAAGCAACCGACGTGGTGCTTGGTATGTTCCCTGTTAACTCAGTTCTTGCAAGAGTTCTGTTTGATTCTGGAGCTTCACACTCATTTGTTACCCAATTATTCATTGATAAAAGTGGACTTCAACCCACACCCTTGAAAGATGTCATGTCTGTGCAAATTCCCGGGTCAGTAACCAAAGCTAGTTGTACCTGCTTGGCAGTGCCCATAGAAATCCATGGGATAGCTTTCTTAGCCAATTTGATAGTGTTGGGAACCAAAGGTTTGGAAGTAGTTCTTGGTATGAATTGGATGTCTTTACATCAAGGAGTGATAGATTGTGCCAAGAAGACCATCACCATGAAGAGTAGTAATGGAATCATAGTCAAGCATGTGTCCGTAAAACCACCCCAAACCACCCGATGTCATAAGAGTATCTCAGGACCGACTTTGGAGCAAGTCCCCATCGTCTGTGAGTACCCGGATGTCTTTCCCGATGAGCTACCCGGAATGCTACCGGATCGGGATATCGAGTTTATCATTGAGCTTATCCCCGGAACTGGATCAATAGCCCAACGACCCTATCGCATGAACCCAGCTGAATTAGTGGAGTTGAAGAAGCAATTGGATGACCTTCTGAGCAAAGGATTGATTCAGCCAAGTTCTTCTGCTTGGAGATCACCTGTTCTGTTTGTGGATAAAAGTGACGGTTCTAGCCGACTGTGCACTGATTATCGCAAGCTTAACGATGTGACCATCAAGAACAAGTATCCTCTCCCGAAGATTGAAGATTTGTTTGACCAATTGACTGGAGCCAGAGTATTCTCAAAGATAGATCTTAGAACTGGATACCACCAACTGAAGATCCGTGCAACGGATATCCCCAAAACAGCCTTTACTACCCGATACGGATTGTATGAGTACACCGTAATGTCATTTGGATTAACCAATGCCCCTGCTTATTTCATGAATCTCATGAATAAGGTTTTTATGGAGTTCCTGGATAAGTTTGTTGTTGTCTTCATTGATGACATTCTTATCTACTCCAAATCCGAAGATGAGCATGCAACCCATCTAAGATTAATCTTAGAAACCCTAAGAGAGCATCAGCTGTATGCCAAGTTCAGCAAATGTGAGTTCTGGTTGAAGGAAGTTGGATTCTTAGGCCATGTATTATCAGCGGGAGGAATATCCGTAGACCCCAAGAAGATTAAATCAGTCATGGAATGGGAAGCCCCTACCACTCAAACAGAAGTTAGAGGTTTTCTCGGATTAGCGGGATATTACCGCAAGTTTGTTGAAGGATTTTCCAGTATTGCCCGTCCGATGACCCAATTGTTGAAGAAGGACAAGAAGTTTGAATGGACCCCTAAGTGTGAAGAGAGTTTTCAAGAGCTCAAGAAGCGATTGGTGACCGCCCCTGTCCTAACCATGCCCGATATCACCAAGAATTTTGATGTCTATTGCGACGCTTCCAAACTTGGACTTGGTTGCGTATTGATGCAAGAAGGCAAGGTCATAGCTTACCTCTCTCGGCAGCTTAGACCTCATGAAGAAAATTATCCAACCCATGATCTAGAATTAGCAGCCGTGGTTCTAGCTTTGAAGACTTGGAGGCATTATTTGATGGGCAACCGTTGCGAGATCTACTCCGATCACAAGAGTTTGAAGTATATATTCACCCAGAAGGAGTTGAACATGAGGCAAAGAAGATGGATAGAATTAATCAAGGACTATGATTTGGAAATCCACTATCACCCTGGTAAGGCCAATGTAGTGGCCGATGCGTTGAGTAGAAAGCCGTGTTCGTTGAATATGAGGATCAAGGAAGAGCAACCTATGTTGCACCAAGAGTTTGAAAAATTTGGATTGGAACTAGTCAGCCAAGGATTCTTAGCCAACCTTGAGTTTCAACCCACCTTGATGAGCCAGATCAAAGAAGCCCAGAAGGGAAATGAGAGTATTGAAGGAATCAAGCGCAGAATTGGTTCCGGCAAGGTGCCAGGATTTGAAGAGGATGATCGAGGAGTTCTTTGGTATAAAGGCCGTATTTGTGTGCCCGCTGATTCAGAACTAAAGGAAGTGATTATGAAGGAAGCCCATGAGACACCTTACTCCATCCACCCCGGTGGAACTAAGATGTACCAAGATTTGAAGGAACAATTTTGGTGGCATGGAATGAAGCGCGAGATTGCATCGTTTATATCTAAGTGTGATATTTGTCAAAGAGTCAAGGCTGAACATCAACGTCCTGCTGGTTTGCTGCAACCTTTGCAAGTTCCGGAATGGAAGTGGGAATCTGTTGGAATGGATTTCATCACTGGATTTCCAAGGTCTAGCCGTGGAAATGACTCTATTTGGGTCATTGTGGATAGACTGACCAAAGTTGCCCATTTTATTCCTGTCAAGACCACTCATCGCTCAGATCAGCTAGCAGATCTGTATCTATCCAGAATTGTCAGTTTGCATGGAATCCCTAAAACCATAGTTTCTGATCAAGGAACCCAATTCACCTCGAGATTTTGGAAAAGCTTACATCAAGCCTTGGGAACCAAGTTAGCCTTCAGCACCGCTTACCACCCTCAGACTGATGGACAGACTGAAAGAGTGAATCAAATACTTGAAGATATGTTGAGAGCCTGTGTTCTAGCTTATGGAGCTAAGTGGGAAGATTGTCTGCCTTTCGCGGAGTTTTCCTACAACAACAGTTATCAAGCCAGTTTGCAAATGGCCCCCTTTGAAGCTTTGTATGGAAGAAAGTGTCATACCCCTCTGAATTGGTCAGAAACCGGAGACAGTCAGATTTTTGGACCAGATATTCTGCAAGAAGCCGAGGAGAAAGTTCGCATGATTCGTGAATACCTCAAGGCAGCCCAATCAAGACAAAAGAGTTATGCCGACAAGAGACGTCGAGAACTGACCTTCCAGATTGGAGATTTTGTTTATCTTAGAGTATCACCTCTCAAGGGAATGCAAAGATTCCAAGTAAAAGGAAAGCTTGCCCCAAGATATATTGGACCCTTCAAGATACTAGACCGCAGAGGAGAAGTGTCTTATCAGTTGGAAATGCCCCCGGAATTGTCTGAAGTGCACGACGTCTTTCACGTGTCGTTACTTCGGAAATGTCTGGAAGTTCCGGAGAAGCCCGAGGTCTTCAAGAATATTGATCACCGTTCTGTGGACATCAACAAGGACTTGACCTATCGTGAAATGCCTATCCGTATCCTCGAGGAAGCATATCGAACCACTCGAACCCGAAGCATCAAGTTTCTGAAAGTTCAGTGGAGTAATCACACCGAAGAGGAAGCCACTTGGGAACGAGAAGATTACCTTCATAAAGAATTTCCCAATCTTTTCAGTTCTTAATTAGTGAATCTCGGGGACGAGATTCTTTTTAAGGGGGGAAGATTGTAACAACTCAGAAATTGTAATCCAACTCTTATTGAATAAAGTGCCAAATTTTGGGCTAAGATAAAACTTTTTACTCATTATTTTATGCATACATGTATTCCCTCTTATATGTATTCCATGATTTTATGTCTGTTATTTTTGCTTGAGCATTGGTTAGATAATCCTAAGTGAACCAACAGAAACAATTAAGAAAGATACTAGGAACCAAAAGAACCAAAACCAAAAATAGGTAAGAAAGAGATAAAGTTAATAGGATCTAGAAACTGTTAATGACTACACCACTTTGAGCCCTTAAATTAAGCAATCTACAGCTCACCTTCATGTTTGGCCAGTGAGTTGAGCTTAACCAAGTTGTGAACTAACTCAACCAACAAAGATCCACCAAAATTTCAAACTGGAACCTCACCCAAACTTGAGCCAAAGTTTGAATCTGAAACAGAAACCATATCAAATTTGAAATATAAATTTCTGCAAAACTCAACCTTTCACAGTAACAAAAATATGCCTGGGTACCTTATCCAATATGATGAGCACCCAAAGTGGAAAAATTTGAAAAATCAAATTTTGAGTTCTTGCGGGCATTTCATCGAACACTGGCAGCAGAAAATCAAATCAAATCAAACTTCACTGTGCTGCACTGTTCTAGCTCGCTCCAAGCCTGTAGCCATGCCCTGGGAGGATGTTTGGTCGATGCCAGCCCCCTCTGCCCCGACCCAAGCCCTGGAAGAAGGAGGAGAAGAGAAGCCAGCACCCCCGGACCCCCCTTTCTTCTTCCCAGCAGCCTGCACGTCGACGACCACCCTGCCCTCGCCAGCGCCGACCCACAGCACTCCGCGGCCGAGACCGAAGCCTTCCAGCACGCCCCCGTGGCCGCCGTGCCCTTGGTCGCTCGACGCACACGCCAGGACCCCCGCAGCGACGAGCTTCTGGCCGAGCTTGTCCCCGTCGCTCCGGCCTATAAAAAGCCCCGCCGATCAAACGCAGAGACACACCTCATCCCCAGCTACCCCCCAGACATCGCCGCTCACTCCCTCTTGCCCTAGTTCGCCGTCGCCAGCCTCGCCGGAGCAGCACTGGACGAGCAGAGCGCCGCCGCGTCCGAGCACCTGGGAGCAAGCTGCTTCAGGGAATCGGAGGAGGAGACGAACCGCCGCCGATCCCGCACGTCGCCGACGAGTTCTGCTTCCTCTACGCCTCGCCATCGCCGTCGAACACTCGTCACTGCTCGCAGGTGAGCTCTCGCCCGTGCTGAGGAAGAAGATGATCGCGAACCGTTCGATCTAGATCCAACGTTAGCGTACCGATTCGGGTTAGTTAAGTGCGCTGACAGCGCGACCCCACCTGTCAGCTCCCCTTTGTTATTTTTCCCGCCGAAGCGAAGCGTTTTCGGGCCGGCCCGTTCGGGTTTGCTCAGAAATCGGCCCAGCTCGTTTCGAATTAGGTCCGAAGCGTTTTTAATTAAATTCCCGCCCTTTTCTTTATTTCAAATCTGTTCCAGATACTATTTTCAAACTTTAATTCCTAGAGTTTGATAAATCCAAATCTAGCAAATAAATATTCGTTGGAAAGCTTATGAAATACTCTACCCAATAGTCCTGGTTAGATTTCAAAATAAGTTAGGATTTAAAATGGTTATGAATAGTGTGACCATAGCTTGTTAATTAATGAAAGATTTCTAGAAAATAATTTAAGCCATCAAAAATCATGAAAATTAAAATGTGAACTTGCTAATGACCCCTCTTACTGTTAGTCAACACTAATCTACCCCAAACCATATTAGTGTGATCTTTTAGACCCTAACCCAAACCTATTTGTTAGCATAAAATGATAAATCACTAGTGCACACTTAGAATTAATTGCCCTCATTACCAATTCACTTAGTGGACCCATCCCACTTAAACTTGTCTTAGTAACCCTAAATCAACACCAATGCTGCACAAGTGAACCACTTATGCTACTTAGTAAAGAATCTAGCTTGCACACTTGAAGAAAACTTAGACAAAAGACTTAAACTCCAACACCCTAAAAATGCAACATGAATGCTTTGGTTAGCAAACAAAGATGTGTGCTTGGTGTGTTGTTAGCTTGGTGAAGTGATGGTGTGCTTGTGTTTATTCGTTATTAGACGCTAGTGTTGCCGAGGAGGATATTGGAGGGGATTATTATTATCAAGAAGAAGAAGAAAACCCCGGACACTTTGCCAACCAAGGCAAGCCATCTTTTGATTCATACTCCCACTACCTAGTTTTAATATTGCATTCTACTTGTTTTAAGTAAATTGCATGATTGAATTGCTAGAGTAGAATGATAGAAGTATATTGATGTCTTGATTATCAAGAGCATCAAGCTGAGTTTATCCAACCCTAGTTAGGAGTACTATCACTCAATGTAGTTGCTTAGTCGCTAATAAAAGTTGATGCTATCTCTAGAGGAACCCCATTTGAAAGGTGGTGACTTGAACTTGAAACTTGAAATGGGAGATTGCTCCTACTTGATGGCTTTCTAAAAGAAATTAATATTGACTAAGAACTATGAAATATATTTCTCGAATGACAACGAGTGATGTACATGGGAGCCAACCATACCGTACGACCACATTACCCCTATATGGGAAGGGGCTTAATCCGTAGCTTGTTTATCTTAGTATGGGAGGTCTTGCATCAAATCTTCATGGAAGGACTCCACGGGCGGATACTTCTTGACCAGGTGGATTCCACTAACCCGGCCTCCGGGATGGGCAGAACTAGAGGCGCCGGAGCGGGAATTCCGTATCCCGGGCTCTAGGGAAGGATCCTATACTAGGATGAGCAAGTGAAAGATTTTGTTTGATTATCTGAACCTCGCATACTTTGTGTATGTCGAACCGTGGATTTCTCCCGGCAGATGTATCGAATCTTGTGGGTAAAGTGTACCCCTCTGCAGAGGTTTTGAAACTATTCGAATAGCCGCGTCCGCGGTCATGGACAGTTGGCTAACTCTACTTGACTTTTGTCAAAGATAAAAAAATGACAATGGTGAACTTGGTGAATGACTTGACTTGACCATGATGTTGACACACTTGAAGTTCTTTTAGGATGAACATAGAGAACTAAAACTCTCTTTCCTACAAATGAACATTCTTGGGAAATAAACTAGCTTTTGCAAATCAACTTAGTGCTTAGTCCACCATATCAACCTTGCATTTCTACTTCATCCTTTCATTTATACGATGGTTTGCGAGTGCATCCAATGTACTCACGGCTGTGTCCCTGGCTATCAACTTGGCCAGAATATGGGGAGGAATACCAAGAGGAAGGGTATGAAGAAGAGTACCAGAACTAAGCTCGTCTCCGTGAGTCGCCATTTGCCTGTAGGGTGAAGGCATGGGCCGAAGACGTTATTTTCGCTGCTATATTGTGTTGTAATATGACTTGGTCTATATGACCATTGTATTTGAACCTTCGTATTGTAATGTCTATGGAACTGAGTACCAACTACGTTATGTATATCGCAACAACGGTTCTGGGATTGCGGTGGAATACATAACGGGCACTTCGAATTTGTATCAAATTTGAGGTCGTCACAAGTTGGTATCAGAGCCTAGGCTGACCATAGGAGACCTTAGTTAGAATGGGCGTTAAACAAAACCTTGATAAAAGAAAGATACAAGAACGGTTGCAAAAATTGCTTAGTCTTTCCTCTCTAGTTGCAAAGTTTTATACATACTTCAGTTTTAGCTTACTTAAAATTTTGCACACTTGAGTTGATCACTAACTTGAACTAATTTAAAAAATTTGTAGATGGCCCTGGTATTCACTGAGCAGTACCAGTTGGGCCAAGGTGGCAGCCTTTGTTTCGAGCGCGACCTCACCACCTTGACCTTGTTCCTGAACCGTTTGTACCCGGAGTTCAAGGGAGCCGTGCTCAATGAGCACCCGGATGGAGAGCTACGGTGGCTCATCCGAGCTAGTTGCCGTGGCAAGAAGGGGATGTTGGGTTCTCCAAGGGTCAAGTTTGAGCTTGTGGAGAACACTTGGGCCGATGGTTTGGTCCGAGCGATGCAGGAGATGCACGCCCGCTTGTGCGGACTGCATGTTGAGGAGGTTCAGGGAGGACGCTTCAAGGACTTTGCTCGGCGTGATGCGGACGGGCGTCCCGGAAACATGCCCGGGCAGAATGAGCCGAGTACCTACATCGACCACATGGACTTCTTGCTGTACTCCACTCAGCAGGAGGCCGACCGTGCCCGTACTAGGGCCATCCTCAAGCACGTTGCACTGGTGGAGGCGAGGAGCACTATCAGGATTCTTGCGAAGGAGCGCAAGAGCCTTCGTCGCCAGCGCGATGAGAAGGAACAGGACCTTGAGGAGTTGAAGGCCAATGTGGCGGAGTTGACTGCGTACATTGAGAGTCTTGAGGATCACCTTGGTGAGGAGGAAGGCATTGATCTCCGCAAGGAGGATAATGCCCTCATTAGTGATGAGGATGACTTCATGGAGGACCTCGATGATCCGGAGGATGGTGGACACAATGGATTCATTGTGAGTGATGAGGAGGAAGACCCCGAGGAGCCCGTTGTTTAGATCCGAGATCCCCGTGTTATCTAGTTATGAGTTCCACTTCATTTCTCACTTCGTGTAGGTGTGAGTTGTATCCCCCTCTCTAGTAGACGAGTCGCAATGGTTTGATGCAAACCATTTGTAATGTGTGAACTCGTATGTATGATATGTTTGATGAATGTTGAATGAAATATGAATTTGGCCCTTAAGGCCTTAGTAAGACA
Organism: Dactylis glomerata; assembly: GCA_007115705.1. NCBI lineage: Eukaryota > Viridiplantae > Streptophyta > Magnoliopsida > Poales > Poaceae > Dactylis > Dactylis glomerata. The sequence goes on from QXEO01000220.1 coordinate 16,834,777, forward strand.
AAATTGCATCATCCATGTTACCTTTAAATCTTAGCAAGTTAGCTTTTTCCCTCTTGTCTTACACACCTTATCTTCAGATGCCGCGAGCACCCCCACCCCCGAACCCGGAAATGGCCGAATTGCTAAGGTTGATCATGGAAGACCGGGAAGCAGCCCGAGCTGAGCGCCAAGCCAACTTGGCCACTCTTCAGCAACTAACCCAGATGGCGATGAACCACAACAATGGCAATGGCAATGGTGAAGGAGAAAACCATGGCAATGGAGAGCACCGATCCAAGTTAAGGAGTTTCCAAAACACCAACCCTCCCATATTCACTAAGTCTGAAGAGCCCTTAGATGCCGATGACTGGCTTCGTACCATGGAGAACAATTTGGCAGTCGCCGAAGTTGGGGAAAATGAGAAGGTTCTATACACCACCCACTATCTTGCTGGTGCAGCGAGAGCTTGGTGGGATAGTACTCGTGCAATGCATGCCCCAGGGTATGTGATTCCGTGGGAGGAGTTCAAGAGCAAGTTTAGCAAAGCCCATGTCCCTATGGGATTGGTAAAAAGGATGAGAGATGAGTTCCGAAATCTGAAGCAAGGTTCCATGTCTGTGGTGGATTACCGTGACAAGTTCCTTACCTTGTCTAGGTATGCCCCAGATGACACCAATACCACTGAGAAGAAGCAAGAAAGGTTCCTGGATGGACTTCATGATGAGATGCAATGTGTCTTGGTCAGCATTCACTTTGCCGACCTGGAGTCATTGGTTGACTCTGCCATTCAGATGGAAGGCAAACTCAAGCAAGCTACCGAGAACCGCAAGCGCCGTATGATGTATCAAGGCAACTCGAGCAACTCGCAGAAGCCAAGGGGAAATGCACCTATGGGTTTCGCCCCTAGGCCAATGAGGCCGTCTGCACCTGCTCCACGTCCCAACTATCCCAACCGCCCACCCGGCAACAACTTTAACCATGCACCTCCAAGACCTAGTGGTAACAACTTCAACGCTAATACTCCAAGGCCAAATGGCGCCCCTGTGTTACCCAAGCCTGGTGACAAGTCTGGTGTTACATGTTATGAGTGTGGACTAAAAGGGCATTACTCCAATGAGTGCCCCAAGAAGCTGAATGATGCATCCAAGACTGCTGCCCCTGCTCAGCAACAGCGTCGTGTGGGAAATGGCAAGAACTATCCACCAAGGCACCAGCCTCATTCCCATGGCCGTCTGAATCACATGAATGTTGAAGAAGCTCAGGAAGCAACCGACGTGGTGCTTGGTATGTTCCCTGTTAACTCAGTTCTTGCAAGAGTTCTGTTTGATTCTGGAGCTTCACACTCATTTGTTACCCAATTATTCATTGATAAAAGTGGACTTCAACCCACACCCTTGAAAGATGTCATGTCTGTGCAAATTCCCGGGTCAGTAACCAAAGCTAGTTGTACCTGCTTGGCAGTGCCCATAGAAATCCATGGGATAGCTTTCTTAGCCAATTTGATAGTGTTGGGAACCAAAGGTTTGGAAGTAGTTCTTGGTATGAATTGGATGTCTTTACATCAAGGAGTGATAGATTGTGCCAAGAAGACCATCACCATGAAGAGTAGTAATGGAATCATAGTCAAGCATGTGTCCGTAAAACCACCCCAAACCACCCGATGTCATAAGAGTATCTCAGGACCGACTTTGGAGCAAGTCCCCATCGTCTGTGAGTACCCGGATGTCTTTCCCGATGAGCTACCCGGAATGCTACCGGATCGGGATATCGAGTTTATCATTGAGCTTATCCCCGGAACTGGATCAATAGCCCAACGACCCTATCGCATGAACCCAGCTGAATTAGTGGAGTTGAAGAAGCAATTGGATGACCTTCTGAGCAAAGGATTGATTCAGCCAAGTTCTTCTGCTTGGAGATCACCTGTTCTGTTTGTGGATAAAAGTGACGGTTCTAGCCGACTGTGCACTGATTATCGCAAGCTTAACGATGTGACCATCAAGAACAAGTATCCTCTCCCGAAGATTGAAGATTTGTTTGACCAATTGACTGGAGCCAGAGTATTCTCAAAGATAGATCTTAGAACTGGATACCACCAACTGAAGATCCGTGCAACGGATATCCCCAAAACAGCCTTTACTACCCGATACAGATTGTATGAGTACACCGTAATGTCATTTGGATTAACCAATGCCCCTGCTTATTTCATGAATCTCATGAATAAGGTTTTTATGGAGTTCCTGGATAAGTTTGTTGTTGTCTTCATTGATGACATTCTTATCTACTCCAAATCTGAAGATGAGCATGCAACCCATCTAAGATTAATCTTAGAAACCCTAAGAGAGCATCAGCTGTATGCCAAGTTCAGCAAATGTGAGTTCTGGTTGAAGGAAGTTGGATTCTTAGGCCATGTATTATCAGCGGGAGGAATATCCGTAGACCCCAAGAAGATTAAATCAGTCATGGAATGGGAAGCCCCTACCACTCAAACAGAAGTTAGAGGTTTTCTCGGATTAGCGGGATATTACCGCAAGTTTGTTGAAGGATTTTCCAGTATTGCCCGTCCGATGACCCAATTGTTGAAGAAGGACAAGAAGTTTGAATGGACCCCTAAGTGTGAAGAGAGTTTTCAAGAGCTCAAGAAGCGATTGGTGACCGCCCCTGTCCTAACCATGCCCGATATCACCAAGAATTTTGATGTCTATTGCGACGCTTCCAAACTTGGACTTGGTTGCGTATTGATGCAAGAAGGCAAGGTCATAGCTTACCTCTCTCGGCAGCTTAGACCTCATGAAGAAAATTATCCAACCCATGATCTAGAATTAGCAGCCGTGGTTCTAGCTTTGAAGACTTGGAGGCATTATTTGATGGGCAACCGTTGCGAGATCTACTCCGATCACAAGAGTTTGAAGTATATATTCACCCAGAAGGAGTTGAACATGAGGCAAAGAAGATGGATAGAATTAATCAAGGACTATGATTTGGAAATCCACTATCACCCTGGTAAGGCCAATGTAGTGGCCGATGCGTTGAGTAGAAAGCCGTGTTCGTTGAATATGAGGATCAAGGAAGAGCAACCTATGTTGCACCAAGAGTTTGAAAAATTTGGATTGGAACTAGTCAGCCAAGGATTCTTAGCCAACCTTGAGTTTCAACCCACCTTGATGAGCCAGATCAAAGAAGCCCAGAAGGGAAATGAGAGTATTGAAGGAATCAAGCGCAGAATTGGTTCCGGCAAGGTGCCAGGATTTGAAGAGGATGATCGAGGAGTTCTTTGGTATAAAGGCCGTATTTGTGTGCCCGCTGATTTAGAACTAAAGGAAGTGATTATGAAGGAAGCCCATGAGACACCTTACTCCATCCACCCCGGTGGAACTAAGATGTACCAAGATTTGAAGGAACAATTTTGGTGGCATGGAATGAAGCGCGAGATTGCATCGTTTATATCTAAGTGTGATATTTGTCAAAGAGTCAAGGCTGAACATCAACGTCCTGCTGGTTTGCTGCAACCTTTGCAAGTTCCGGAATGGAAGTGGGAATCTGTTGGAATGGATTTCATCACTGGATTTCCAAGGTCTAGCCGTGGAAATGACTCTATTTGGGTCATTGTGGATAGACTGACCAAAGTTGCCCATTTTATTCCTGTCAAGACCACTCATCGCTCAGATCAGCTAGCAGATCTGTATCTATCCAGAATTGTCAGTTTGCATGGAATCCCTAAAACCATAGTTTCTGATCAAGGAACCCAATTCACCTCGAGATTTTGGAAAAGCTTACATCAAGCCTTGGGAACCAAGTTAGCCTTCAGCACCGCTTACCACCCTCAGACTGATGGACAGACTGAAAGAGTGAATCAAATACTTGAAGATATGTTGAGAGCCTGTGTTCTAGCTTATGGAGCTAAGTGGGAAGATTGTCTGCCTTTCGCGGAGTTTTCCTACAACAACAGTTATCAAGCCAGTTTGCAAATGGCCCCCTTTGAAGCTTTGTATGGAAGAAAGTGTCGTACCCCTCTGAATTGGTCAGAAACCGGAGACAGTCAGATTTTTGGACCAGATATTCTGCAAGAAGCCGAGGAGAAAGTTCGCATGATTCGTGAATACCTCAAGGCATCCCAATCAAGACAAAAGAGTTATGCCGACAAGAGACGTCAAGAACTGACCTTCCAGATTGGAGATTTTGTTTATCTTAGAGTATCACCTCTCAAGGGAATGCAAAGATTCCAAGTAAAAGGAAAGCTTGCCCCAAGATATATTGGACCCTTCAAGATACTAGACCGCAGAGGAGAAGTGTCTTATCAGTTGGAAATGCCCCCGGAATTGTCTGAAGTGCACGACGTCTTTCACGTGTCGTTACTTCGGAAATGTCTGGAAGTTCCGGAGAAGCCCGAGGTCTTCAAGAATATTGATCACCGTTCTGTGGACATCAACAAGGACTTGACCTATCGTGAAATGCCTATCCGTATCCTCGAGGAAGCATATCGAACCACTCGAACCCGAAGCATCAAGTTTCTGAAAGTTCAGTGGAGTAATCACACCGAAGAGGAAGCCACTTGGGAACGAGAAGATTACCTTCATAAAGAATTTCCCAATCTTTTCAGTTCTTAATTAGTGAATCTCGGGGACGAGATTCTTTTTAAGGGGGGAAGATTGTAACAACTCAGAAATTGTAATCCAACTCTTATTGAATAAAGTGCCAAATTTTGGGCTAAGATAAAACTTTTTACTCATTATTTTATGCATACATGTATTCCCTCTTATATGTATTCCATGATTTTATGTGTGTTATTTTTGCTTGAGCATTGGTTAGATAATCCTAAGTGAACCAACAGAAACAATTAAGAAAGATACTAGGAACCAAAAGAACCAAAACCAAAAATAGGTAAGAAAGAGATAAAGTTAATAGGATCTAGAAACTGTTAATGACTACACCACTTTGAGCCCTTAAATTAAGCAATCTATAGCTCACCTTCATGTTTGGCCAGTGAGTTGAGCTTAACCAAGTTGTGAACTAACTCAACCAACAAAGATCCACCAAAATTTCAAACTGGAACCTCACCCAAACTTGAGCCAAAGTTTGAATCTGAAACAGAAACCATATCAAATTTGAAATATAAATTTCTGCAAAACTCAACCTTTCACAGTAACAAAAATATGCCTGGGTACCTTATCCAATATGATGAGCACCCAAAGTGGAAAAATTTGAAAAATCAAATTTTGAGTTCTTGCGGGCATTTCATCGAACACTGGCAGCAGAAAATCAAATCAAATCAAACTTTACTGTGCTGCACTGTTCTAGCTCGCTCCAAGCCTGTAGCCATGCCCTGGGAGGATGTTTGGTCGATGCCAGCCCCCTCTGCCCCGACCCAAGCCCTGGAAGAAGGAGGAGAAGAGAAGCCAGCACCCCCGGACCCCCCTTTCTTCTTCCCAGCAGCCTGCACGTCGACGACCACCCTGCCCTCGCCAGCGCCGACCCACAGCACTCCGCGGCCGAGACCGAAGCCTTCCAGCACGCCCCCGTGGCCGCCGTGCCCTTGGTCGCTCGACGCACACGCCAGGACCCCCGCAGCGACGAGCTTCTGGCCGAGCTTGTCCCCGTCGCTCCGGCCTATAAAAAGCCCCGCCGATCAAACGCAGAGACACACCTCATCCCCAGCTACCCCCCAGACATCGCCGCTCACTCCCTCTTGCCCTAGTTCGCCGTCGCCAGCCTCGCCGGAGCAGCACTGGACGAGCAGAGCGCCGCCGCGTCCGAGCACCTGGGAGCAAGCTGCTTCAGGGAATCGGAGGAGGAGACGAACCGCCGCCGATCCCGCACGTCGCCGACGAGTTCTGCTTCCTCTACGCCTCGCCATCGCCGTCGAACACTCGTCACTGCTCGCAGGTGAGCTCTCGCCCGTGCTGAGGAAGAAGATGATCGCGAACCGTTCGATCTAGATCCAACGTTAGCGTACCGATTCGGGTTAGTTAAGTGCGCTGACAGCGCGACCCCACCTGTCAGCTCCCCTTTGTTATTTTTCCCGCCGAAGCGAAGCGTTTTCGGGCCGGCCCGTTCGGGTTTGCTCAGAAATCGGCCCAGCTCGTTTCGAATTAGGTCCGAAGCGTTTTTAATTAAATTCCCGCCCTTTTCTTTATTTCAAATCTGTTCCAGATACTATTTTCAAACTTTAATTCCTAGAGTTTGATAAATCCAAATCTAGCAAATAAATATTCGTTGGAAAGCTTATGAAATACTCTACCCAATAGTCCTGGTTAGATTTCAAAATAAGTTAGGATTTAAAATGGTTATGAATAGTGTGACCATAGCTTGTTAATTAATGAAAGATTTCTAGAAAATAATTTAAGCCATCAAAAATCATGAAAATTAAAATGTGAACTTGCTAATGACCCCTCTTACTGTTAGTCAACACTAATCTACCCCAAACCATATTAGTGTGATCTTTTAGACCCTAACCCAAACCTATTTGTTAGCATAAAATGATAAATCACTAGTGCACACTTAGAATTAATTGCCCTCATTACCAATTCACTTAGTGGACCCATCCCACTTAAACTTGTCTTAGTAACCCTAAATCAACACCAATGCTGCACAAGTGAACCACTTATGCTACTTAGTAAAGAATCTAGCTTGCACACTTGAAGAAAACTTAGACAAAAGACTTAAACTCCAACACCCTAAAAATGCAACATGAATGCTTTGGTTAGCAAACAAAGATGTGTGCTTGGTGTGTTGTTAGCTTGGTGAAGTGATGGTGTGCTTGTGTTTATTCGTTATTAGACGCTAGTGTTGCCGAGGAGGATATTGGAGGGGATTATTATTATCAAGAAGAAGAAGAAAACCCCGGACACTTTGCCAACCAAGGCAAGCCATCTTTTGATTCATACTCCCACTACCTAGTTTTAATATTGCATTCTACTTGTTTTAAGTAAATTGCATGATTGAATTGCTAGAGTAGAATGATAGAAGTATATTGATGTCTTGATTATCAAGAGCATCAAGCTGAGTTTATCCAACCCTAGTTAGGAGTACTATCACTCAATGTAGTTGCTTAGTCGCTAATAAAAGTTGATGCTATCTCTGGAGGAACCCCATTTGAAAGGTGGTGACTTGAACTTGAAACTTGAAATGGGAGATTGCTCCTACTTGATGGCTTTCTAAAAGAAATTAATATTGACTAAGAACTATGAAATATATTTCTCGAATGACAACGAGTGATGTACATGGGACCAACCATACCGTACGACCACATTACCCCTATATGGGAAGGGGCTTAATCCGTAGCTTGTTTATCTTAGTATGGGAGGTCTTGCATCAAATCTTCATGGAAGGACTCCACGGGCGAATACTTCTTGACCAGGTGGATTCCACTAACCCGGCCTCCGGGATGGGCAGAACTAGAGGCGCCGGAGCGGGAATTCCGTATCCCGGGCTCTAGGGAAGGATCCTATACTAGGATGAGCAAGTGAAAGATTTTGTTTGATTATCTGAACCTCGCATACTTTGTGTATGTCGAACCGTGGATTTCTCCCGGCAGATGTATCGAATCTTGTGGGTAAAGTGTACCCCTCTGCAGAGGTTTTGAAACTATTCGAATAGCCGCGTCCGCGGTCATGGACAGTTGGCTAACTCTACTTGACTTTTGTCAAAGATAAAAAAATGACAATGGTGAACTTGGTGAATGACTTGACTTGACCATGATGTTGACACACTTGAAGTTCTTTTAGGATGAACATAGAGAACTAAAACTCTCTTTCCTACCAATGAACATTCTTGGGAAATAAACTAGCTTTTGCAAATCAACTTAGTGCTTAGTCCACCATATCAACCTTGCATTTCTACTTCATCCTTTCATTTATACGATGGTTTGCGAGTGCATCCAATGTACTCACGGCTGTGTCCCTGGCTATCAACTTGGCCAGAATATGGGGAGGAATACCAAGAGGAAGGGTATGAAGAAGAGTACCAGAACTAAGCTCGTCTCCGTGAGTCGCCATTTGCCTGTAGGGTGAAGGCATGGGCCGAAGACGTTATTTCCGCTGCTATATTGTGTTGTAATATGACTTGGTCTATATGACCATTGTATTTGAACCTTCGTATTGTAATGTCTATGGAACTGAGTACCAACTACGTTATGTATATCGCAACAACGGTTCTGGGATTGCGGTGGAATACATAACGGGCACTTCGAATTTGTATCAAATTTGAGGTCGTCACAGCTATTGGGCAGCGCAATTTGGGAGGGGGGGACTTGCTGTAGAGAATGCGGCGGAGAGAGTAGCTGTTCCGACTATGCCTAATGCTCCCAATGCAGAACTGGTGGAAGTGAAGGGAGAACTGAAGAAAATGAACAAGCGGTTAAAGCAGCTGATCGAGTTGAAGAAGTAAGCTAATCTGATGGCTGGTTTTTTTTTGTTGTATAATTGCGATCGGATTCTTATCATTGCTCATCAAGCGCTAGAAGTTGTTACAAGGGATCGCTTGTTACAAATCCATTAGTCATTTACATGTACTTGTAGTTGTTTTCAAAGTTAGTGTGTGCATTCACCGAAATTACCAAAAAAAAGTGTTCAGGAATATAGGAATGCTAAAGATAGTTGATAATTGTTAAAGGGGTGACAAATAATGTATTCACTGAAATCCCACAAATATATATGTCTCATGTTTATACCAAAATTATACCACTTTTGGGACGTTTCAAATAACCAAAACTATATCCCAAACTGTATTCCCTAAAAGAAAAGGAATGCTAAAGAAAGTTGATAATTGTTAGAGGGGTGATAAATAATCCATTCACCAAAATCCCCCAAATATGCCAAATATGTATGTCTCATGTTTCTACCAAAATTATACCACTTTTGGGCCGTTTCAAGTTGCCAAAACTATATTCCCTAAAAAAAGGAATGCTAAAGATAGTTGATAATTGTTAGAGGGGTGATAAATAATCCATTCACCGAAATCCCCCAAATATGCCAAATATGTATGTCTCATGTTTCTACCAAAATTATACCACTTTTGGGCCGTTACAAATTGCCAAAACTATATTCCCTAAAAGAAAAGGAATGCTAAAGAAAGTTGATAATTGTTAGAGGGGTGATAAATAATCCATTCACCGAAATCCCCCAAATATGCCAAATATGTATGTCTCATGTTTCTACCAAAATTATACCACTTTTGGGCTGTTTCAAATTACCAAAACTATATTTCCTAAAAGAAAAGGAATGCTAAAGATAGTTGATAATTGTTAGAGGGGTGATAAATAATCCATTCACCGAAATCCCCCAAATATGCCAAATATGTATGTCTCATGTTTCTACCAAAATTATACCACTTTTGGGCCGTTTCAAATTACCAAAACTATATTCCCTAAAAGAAAAGGAATGCTAAAGATAGTTGATAATTGTTAGAGGGGTGATAAATAATCCATTCACCAAGATCCGCAAATATGTATGTCTCTTGTTTACACCAAAATTATACCACTTTTTAGTTTAACATTTTTTAAATCATGGAAAATAATGCATAAATAGAGGGAATATAGTTACGTGGAAAAATAATCCATAAATGCATGTCTCTTGTCACACGGATCGACTCCACCAACCGTTGATCCACCAACAGAGAGAAAGAGAGGGGTGGCCACGAAGAGAGAGAGAGGAGTGACCACGAAGAGACGGATAGGGGTATACTGCCCATTAGATCAGTGGATCAACGGTTGGTGGAGTCGATCCGTGTGACAACGGCTCAACCAATCAGGATAAGTTTGGGCTTCTGTGAGCATTTGTGATAGTACTTGAGGGCAAAACTGAGTAGTACTAAGAAACCAAGGGCACGTAAATAGTAAATAGACTAAGGGATTCAAACAAAAGAATTACAAAATGAAAAATGCATGTTTTGTACAATATAATTCATATTGGGCTACATCAAATTATTTGCAATTCAAATATACATGAGTGTGACAATTATGGCCTCATTTAGACAAACTATGTTTTGGGGAAGATGTTTTGCAAAGGGGTTTGAGTGGAAAACCATGCATCTTCATAGCTACTAGTGATTCTGAGAAGTCACAATTTGTGGTAAAACTTGATTTATCTATGTTTGTTAAGGACTTGATATGGATGGAGAGAATGGCTAAGTCAAGGACTTAAAGATTGATGGGGGTTTTCTAGATTGTTAAGAAGTGTCAAACACTTAGTAAAAATAGCTTAAGGGAAACCTTAGGCTTGGGTTGAGAAGTTGGATGGATAAAATTCTAAGTCTTGGGGTCCATCTCTTTCATCTGCTTGACTTGGGCTCTCTTCTCTTGATCTTCTTCTTTTGACTTCATCTCCTTGTCTTCTCTTCAACTTCTTGTTTTGCCTTCAACTCCTAGTCTTCCCTTTGACTTCTTCTCCATGGTCTTGATATGGAAAAACTTCTATGCCATAGTGTTGGATGGGGTGGTCAAAACACTTAGAAGAATTTAGATGAGATGGAGTTGATAGTTTTGCACTAGGGTAAGCATAGAGAGTAGATTTTCACTAAGTCATGGTGGAGTGGAAAGGTCACTAGGACTTAGGATATTTCACACCATTGGTAGAGTGGGTCAATGGTTAAATAGCACAAGGTGCACAATAAGAATTTTGGGACTTGATATTTTGCAAGGTGCTCAAATAACACAACTATAGCTTGCAAGAGGATGTGCTAATGAAGTTGACTTTGAATACCTAAGATATGTGTGTGAAGTGTTCTGGTGGTTTTCTATTATCAAGATAAACAATTTTGCAAAAGGAATTATGCCTCAAATATTTATAGAATTAAATCTAGAGAGAAAATACTCAAATTCCCATTTGAATTTGAATACTTGAGAAAATTGGTTTAAATAATTTGTGCAGTGGTTCTACTTGATAGTGGACAACAATATGATCCTACTGCAAAAAGAATCAACTGAAAAGGATTTATAAATTTTGAACTATATCAAAAACACTCAAACTCTCATATTTAAATTTGAATGTTTTCAAATAGTTGGAAAGTGAGATTTTATTTAAGAATTGTGTTCTACACAATTTTAGGATTTCAGGGACAAATTATTTGCAATTTTTGGATCAGTAGATCAAAAGATATGATTTTTACAAGTTTTTGTTCTTTTTTGCCTATTTAAAACAAATAGAAACTTATTCCTATCGTGGCGGTGATGTGGCGGCCTCTGATTCGACGGTACCATTTCGGATCAGGAATAAGACACGACCGCACGATCAAAAGATGAACAAATGGCCGAGATCTATCGGTACCCCTTCATTTTAAGTGACCTAATCCTAGCGCTCAGATCCAAATCTGACGGCTCAGGATAGAAGGGAGGGGAGATGCTTTACCAGAGCTAGGGTTCTGGCGATCGTCGGTGACGTGCGGCTCAGGAGCGGATGGCGCCGGTGCTCTGATGGGTTCTGGACGACGGTGATGGCGCAACGAGGTCTGGGCCGAGGTGGCGAAGACGATGGAGTCGGAGAGGACCTCGGGAGTTTCCAGATGCGATGGTGGGAGGCGGCCGGAGGTGCTCCAGGCGATGGTGATCTGTAGACGAGGGAGGACTCGAAGAATTACTGCAAGAAAAATTCCTGGAACGTCCCAGAGGATGCGCACGGGCTAGTAGAAGAGAGAGGTACCAAAAGTGGGAGGCGGGGTCACCTTGTTGCGCCGAATTTGAGCTCGGACGGTGGCAGATGGAGAACTCCGACGAGCAATTTGTGCGGCCTGGTGGCGCGATTCGAAGAGAAAAGAGAGAGGAGAGGTGAGGGGCTCAGGGCTTTATAGGGGAGGCTTGCGTGCAGGAGGGGGTGATGCATGGTAAATGACCAGCCCATTGGGAACCCCAAGAGGAAGGTGTGATGAATATAGCAGCTAGTTTTCCCTCAGTTAAGAAACCAAGGTTTATCGTTCAGGAGAAGAGCGGACAATGCGACTGAAGGTGATGCTGCTAGCTTGCGACAGCTTCAGACAATTTATATATGGCGCCTTGTCCAAGCTTTGCTTTGCTAGCTGCAACGCGAAACCTGCACACAACACAACCAAGTACTTTGTTCCCAACTTGCGATGAGGTTGTCAATCTCACCGGTTTGCTTGAAACAAAGGGTATGAGCGTATCGAGTGGAAAGTGATAATAGTATGCGAGTAAAGTAAATAGTGCGAGTAAAGTAAACAGGTGATAGCAATATGATGGAAATAGGACCGGGGTCCACAGTTCACTAGTGGTGTCTCTCCATAAGATAAATAACACATGCTGGGTAAACAAATTACAGTTGGGCAATTGATAGAATAAAGATAAACGTGATATGTCAAGAAGATCACCATCGATTTACTCTGGGCATTACAACAAAATACATAGACCGCCATCCAACTGCATCTATGACTAATAATCCACTCACGGGGATATCATCCGAACACCCCATGAGTATTAAGTTGCGAACAATAGATAATTGCTTTAAGCAAAGTGTGTAATGTAAACAAAGCATATGCCCTCGAGCATATGAATGTTGTTTTCTCCCTAGTAGCAACAGCACATCTACAACCTTAGAGGTTTCTGTCAGTCCCCCAGATTAAATAGAGGCATGAACCCACTATCGAGCATAAATACCCCCTCTTGGAGTCACTAGCAACTACTCAGCCAAGATAGCTACTAACAATGAAGAGCATGCAAGATCATAAACAACATAGAGATAACAAAAGATATATTTCAGTATAGAAACTCAATCATAACACCAATATTCATCGGATCCCAACAAACCAAACATGTAGAATTACATAACGGTGATCTCAATCATGTAGGGCAGCTCATGAGATCTAAACATGAAGCACATGGTGGAGGAGATAACCATCTAGCTACTGCTATGGACCCATAGTCCAAGGTAGACTACTCACTCATCGCTCCGGAGGCAAGCATGGCGATGAAGAAGATCTCCGGTGGCGATTCCCCTCTCCAGCAGGGTGCCGGGAAGAGCTTTTGGACCCTCCCAATCTTTGGGTCGACGGCGGCAGTGGATCGCGATGTGTTCTGGCAAATTGATCGGGTACTTAGGTTTTTTCCGTTGGGGGGTCTTTATAGGCGAAGGGGCATTGTTAGAGGTGGCCCAAGGCGCCCTCACACGTAGGGGGCGTGGCCAGGGGCTGGGCCGCACCGCCCTGGTGTGTGGGGCCCTCGTGGCCCCCCTCTGACTCCTCTTTGGATCTCTGGAAGCTTCCAGGAAAAATAAGACTTCAGGAACTTGTTTCGTCCAATTCTGAGAATATTTCCCGTGTAGCACTTCTGAAACACAAAAACAGCAGAAAACAGGGAACTAGCACTGTGGCAACTTGTTAATAGGTTAGTTCCGGAAAATGCATAAAAGTGCCACGAAGTGTAACAAAACAGTAGGCAAATGGTGTAAAAACAAGCATGGAGCATTAAAAATTATAGATACGTTGGAGACATATTAGGGGGTAGGGCTTCGGAGGCGAGATCGACGATGGACGGCTTGCAGCGAAGCCGTGCGGGGAAGGGAGTCCAGCGCGAGGAGAAAGATGACATACGGGCCAGGGCGGTCAGTGGCTGGATAGGGGGTCTGACGGGTGGGGCCCGGACGTCAGCGGGTGGAGGTGAGGAGCTCGGGTACCGATTCGGGTCTGGCCATAGTTGGGCCTCGGGCCTCTTCTTCGGCTGGGCCGAACGGTTCGCCCCGGCTTCTTATATATATTTATATATTTTTTGTTCTTTTCTCTTTTTCCTTTTTCTGAATTCTATTTTATTTCATAACTTTTGCAAATATGCATCAATTCAATTCAAACCACTTTTAGGAATTTTCTAAAATTCTCAGCAATGTTTTAAACCAGTAATTAACAAGTTTAAAACAAAACATGGTTTCCCTTGATAAATCTTAAATAAGCCAAATAGTTTTGCTTGCATAAGATGAAATATGAATTAGGGTTCGAAATAATTTTTTTTTGAATTAGTGGAAATACTTTATAAAATGGTAATTGAGAATCACTCTCAATCATGGTTTTGAAATACAATCTTTATAAACACCTTTGTGACTCATTCCTTTGCAAGTAAGCTTGCATAGGTTTGAATAAAGGAAAATAATATTTGATACTTGGTTTTCTCAAGGAAGTTCTCCAAGAAATAATAGAAAGCTTGAATTAGTTTTCTAATAAAGATTTTAAATAACTCAAAAGTTTTAAATCCTTGTGAATTTTAAATCAACACAAGCAAAAAAAAAATTCCCCCAAAATTTGATAAAATCTTGGGATGTTACAGACTACCACCCTTAAAAGAAATCTCATCCCCGAGATTGGAGAGGCTAGAATTAAAGATGGGCTTGGGATACTAGGTGGTCTACCACCCTTAAAATTAACTCTTGGTTTGATATAGAATAGCATAGAAAGTTACAGGGTGTTGTAGAACAATCATCTTGATCACTACTTATGAGTTGTTGTTTTTGGCGCTTCAAAGACCTCTTCTACAACTTCTTCCACCTCGATGTGGTTTATGTGTCCCTCTTTGGATGAATTGAGTTCGTTCCCATTAGAACCTTTAGGTTCATTCTTTCCTTCAGGGCAGTCCCATGAATGGTGTCCCAACTCATGACACTTGAAGCACTCCAATTGGTTCTTGTCCCTCTTATCAGAGCGGTTGTGGCGCCCAACATCTTTCTTCTTTTCTGGGCAATCCCATGAAGTGTCCTAGCTCTTTACAATTGTAGCACTGCACCTGACTAATATCTCTCTTGTTGAATTTGCTAGTACGGCCATTCATACCATTGTTACCTCCATTAGTGTGACCACTTCTGTTGTCGTTGCCACTTCCATAGTTTTTGTTATGGTTTTTGTGGCCATCATGGTCATGTCCATTTCCCTTATATCCACCATGATAGTGGTGGTTGTGGCCATAGCGGTGGATAACATTCCCTTGCTTGTGAGATCCAGATCTTCCATTGTCATCATGCAAGTTGCGCTTCTGCACATGCTCGTGATATTCGCTGCTATGGTGCTTCCTTTTTCTGCTTTCAGATTGCTTCATCTTGTTCTCAAGAATTATAGCTTGGTCAAGAAGTGCCTGGAATGTGGGAGTATAAGCAACATACAGAGGGATTGACAATTCATCGTTAAGACCCTCTAAGAACTTCTCCTTTCTTTTAGCATCAGTGTCAAGGTCGTCTGGCGTATAGCATGACAAATTGGTGAACTCATCAATATATTCTGACACACTATAATGCCTTTGTTTGAGATCATGGAACTCCTTCTTTTTCAGGCTCACCACTCTAGCTAAAATATGTGCAGCTCAGAATCCCTCTTGGAACGAGTCCCAGGTCACTCCATCAATGGGGTGAGTAATTTGATAAGTGTCCCACCAGCTTGCTGCTGGTCCTTCTAACAGATGAGCTGCAAACCGGACCTTTTCAGCATCAGTGCAACCTGTAGTCACCAAGTCTTTGTTAATAGAATGGAGCCAATCCATGGCCTCCAGTGGTTCAGCAGCACGAGAAAACTTGGAAGGGTGAAGCCTTAAGAACCTTGCAAGCATGTCGACCTAAGGGGGTGGTGGTGGTGGAGGGTTGTTATTGTTATTGTTCTGAGTGTTGGCAAGAATCTGAGTCATGACTTGCATGAGTTGAGCCCGAGCTTCCATCATCTGCTGCATCTGTTCTTCAGGAGCGCGACGAGGAGGCATCTGTTGGGTTTGAAATAGGTGAGGTTAGACTTAGAGATAGAGTCTAAAGGAATAAAATTTCCTACCCACAACACATGCATATAAACAATCCTTAAAAGAACACATACACAAGCATAGGAACAATCTTCAAAAACAAAGAAGCATTCACATAACTCACAAATAGCTTCAAGGTACGTGGGTTGTTAAACGTCACGAAGGTTAGAACAAACTCACTAGATATCATTCCACATGGTGGTCTCACTAACTACTCTATTCCTCCATGTCAACTTCCTTTTCCATGATGGTGCTCAACAAACATCGTCTTGTACTTCTTTACCTTCATAATTGGAGCGTCGGTCTTCGATTGAAGCTGTAGCTTCACAATCACTTCATGGCTGGGTCCTAACTCGAATTCGTTGCTCTTACTATCGCATTATTCTCTCTAATCTACTTGTTCTCTTGGACCTTCTCCTCTTGATTCTTGAACTTCTTGTCTTGAGCTTTGATCTTTGTGTCCTTTGTCTTGATCTTATCTTCTTGCTCCATGTAGCGTTGTTCTTTCCCTTAAGTTGGTCGCATATCTCATCATTTGTTAAGTAGTTAGTTGTCCTACTATTATCAAGTTCCCTACTAAGAATTTATAAGTCCTATAACTATTGATGCTTTGACTCTTTCTTCTAGACTTCTTCAATTTGCTTCCTTTGATGATACAGGTGGGTGGATCTTGAAGTCCTTTGAGATGTCGATGTTGAAGCTCTTCGTCTTTGAGTTGAAATGATGAGAAATAGAGACAAAAATGACTAAGGGAAGAGTTTATGAGATAATGAGTGTGTGTAATAACTTATAGACAAAACAACTCCTATTTTCTAAGGGGTCCTTGTCCAATCCTAGGGTCACGAACCTAAGGGCAACACAATGCTCTGATACCATCTGAAGTGACCTCACCTTTTAAGGATGACGATCCCTGTGCTTTTCAGTGCTAGTCCCTGGATCAAATGCTAGCTCACACATTTTAAGATGTAATATCAAGAAACAGAGGTCATTTTATCACATCGCATGATCCAGCAATTACATAATGAAACTTTACAATACTTGTAGCATAAAGCTTTTAGAGTTTACAACAAAATCAAAAATAGCATGGAGTCCTTCTTCTTCATGTGCCACAGGCGAACATGCTACGGATAGACTCTGTGGGGACCCTGGGTTACCCATCCGGAATACCCGATATGCATACAATTCACGATCCCATGATCAGTGTGTCGTGAGTCCACATATCCGAGTTGATAACAGAATTACACCATCCATTACAATACCGAATAAAATACTTACAATTGGTCACATGACCAAGCATGATATTGCCACGCAGGGCAAGTCTACAACTAAGCAGTGGATACCAAGCAGTGTTGATGGCCCACATCATGCCTACTACCCTACAGGCAACTGACTGGGAGACATTCCTAGTTCGCACCGGCGTCATCGTAACCATCGTCACCTTCCTCGTAGTCTTCTTCATAGTCTGACCAAGTTAATAGCCAGGGACAAAGCCATGAGTACATTTGAATTGTACTCGCAAACCATCTAAAGGGGAGAGAACAGTATGCAGTTTGGCTGTAGCAAGGAGAAAGGCTCTAATCTAGTTTATCCTATCTAGTCAATTTCTCGTGTCGATATAGCATGTCCTACGACATTTCTATATCCTTATTAAAGAAGATACTTGTAGGACAAGTCTTTGCAAAAGCTCTTGGAAAGGGGGAAACTCCTTTATGCTTGCCTAAGGCAACCATGGTCAATCATACATGACCATTCTCCTTCACCTCGGTAGTACCCTCCGAGTACTCCGATCCATTCCCGTGCCACAGCAGTACCCTCCAAGTTCCGTCCGGCACAAACTCCATTTTCCAAGAATCATTTTGTAAAACCAACAACTTGACACAGGTTAAGTATGGCCATTCCAACCATCCACGACTGAGGACATGGCTATTCGAATAGATTACACTCTGCAGAGGTTGTACACTTTACCCACACCATCCGATAAATCCGCCGGGATACCACCACGGACCGTCATACACAAGTATGCGGGGTTCGGATAATTGGTCATATCCTTCCATCCATCCACCTTAGTATGGGTGCCTACCCTGTGGAGTATACATCCCTGGCAAACCCTGGCTGTCTACCTCCGTTGAGAGTAGTTCCAGTTCCACAGCGGGAGAAACCCAAGTATCTTTCGGGCGGGTAGCCTATTGGCGGGCCCGCTATGCTGTTGCCCACCACTTGTGACAACCCGGATTCTGGGGTCCTACAGACCCTTATATAGTACGAGGCTCCCCGCACTAAAACGGATAAACTTCAAACTAAGCCCCGTCCCATTCCAGGGTAATGTGGTTGCACGAGGGTAATTGGTTTGGCGAATACTTATACACAATGCCCTTTTTCAGAAATCCACCGACTCCTTCATCTCCCATGTCCAACTCCTTGTTTATAAAACCATTTGAAAACATTTTAATGAAGTAGCAACTACTCCAAGGTTTTCGAAACCATTTTCGAAATTTTTCCCGAGAGTAATCCCAATTCCTAGAGTTTTTGGCTCCACTACAAGTTTTCCAAAGACGTTGATGCTAACCATCAAGTCTCTAATATGAGGGTGTTGAATAGGTCACAAGAGGTGTCATCTCAATGGATGATATCAATTCGACTTGTGGAGCTAAGTCACCAACTATTGCTATCTAGGGATTAATAGCAATATAGAAAACAATGCATATTTAAGAAAGCAGGAGTAAGCAATGCATAGTGTAATAATAGGATTCAGATATGCAACAAGTACATGGCTTGCCTTGATTAGCTTGTCCCTGGTCTTCCTCCTGGTACTCAAAAGATCCTTCCCTTCTCCATACACTCGTTGTCGATTCAAATCTAGCACCGGTAAAAATAACAACAATTAAGCATGCAGGCAAGGATAGGCCACACACCATAGCAGCAAACAAATCACACCAATCAAGTATCAGAAACAAACAAAACAATACTCTGAACAAATTTTAAAAGATTTTAATAACATACTTAACCTATTAGAACTAGGATATTTCCAACATAGCAAAGAAACCCTAATTCACTCCAAACAAGCATGCATGTGCCTAACTTGGTAAAATCTCACTCTCAGCATACCAGTAGATAGACAACAAGTTTTTGAACCCAACAAAGTTGGATTCACTCCAAAATACTATGTGGTTATTTTCCTATGGATTTCCTATCAACAATAAAAGCTAAAACACTATAATAAACCCCAGATATTCTTCGGACATCACAAAAATGTACCAGAGGATGCTATGGAAAGCTAACACAATACAAGACATAGAGAAAGTGGATTCATGCTAAAATAATAAATCTAGTGCAATTGAGAATTTAAACAAGGCTATTTACTCTATTGGCCATTTTAATTTCGGCTGCAGATATGTGTGTCCTAAAATGCCAAATTCAAAGTGACAAGCAAGCTACCACCTCAAAGCATCTCTAAAAATTGGATCCACACCATTTCAATATACAGAACTCTATAATTGGATTTTTGGATGAATGAGGGCTAGATCTACTCAACTAAATATCATTCAATCTACAGAGCTCTCGTGAACATGCATGAAGTACCACTGGGTAGCTCTTGGAATAAGGAGTTCAAGGAAATTTGAATCAAACAATTTGGCTGCACAGTTATTTTTCTACCATTTTTGCAAGTTCACAGATTTACGCAAAAACTTAAATAGTTTTCTAGAAAAAAATGGTGCGGGCTAGATCTGGCAGCCTGGGCTGAACCGAGGCCGGCCGGCCCAACTACGCATGGCGCGCGCGCGGGAGGGCGCTGACCGAATCGGCCAGGGTGGGCCTACTAGCCGGCGGACCAAGGAGGCTGAAGTGGTATGGAGAGGTGCCAGCCGTCCAATCTGAGTGAAGATCGACAGCTGGGCGCCATCTTCCTCCGCGCGACGGAGCGAATGGGCAGAAACCCTAACTGGGTACTAGGAGTGGACGGGGGCGGCCGGGAACTCACTGGAGCACGGCGGCGGTCGTCGGCGAGGCGGCGGCGGGGTCGAAGTGGGTCGGGGCGGCGTTGGGCAGCGTCTCCAGCTCCGGGGACGTCGTTTCCCATGGCGTCCTCGACCTCTTCTCCACCGGTGGCGCTCCCAGGCATGGCTCAACGGTGGCGCTTCCGGCGAACTCTGCGCAGGGAAAAGTTCCATGGGAGTTAGCTGAGGTCAGGGGATGGTGGTTGGAGGGGAAAAAGGGCCGGAGAAGGCATGGGAAGGGCGGCCACCTTCCTGGTACTTCTCTGGGGCTTCGGTTCTCTCCCTCGCTCTCTGCTAAGAAGAAAGGTGCGGTTTCTTGGGCTCTGGGAGGGCAAGGTGGTCATGCTTGAGCATAATGATGGTCCAGAGAGGGGTAGGAGGGGTCGGTAGCCTTATATCTAGAGGGGTGAGAGTGTATGTCGATTTTGGGCATGTAGGGTATAGGGAGAGGCCCTGGTTCGCTGAGTGTGGCGGTGGAGAGGGTCCAGGGGGTCCAGGGGGAATGCCTTACTCGAGAAGCATCATAGAGAGAGAGAAAGGGCTGCTGCAAGGTTTTCTTTAATCTAATGCCTAAGTTTTGCATGGATCTCCTATCTCCTTCTTCCAAACACTAGAGGACAAAGGAGAGAGGGCTGCTACAGTGCATGATGACCAGAGAGGGGGTGGGGGTGCTGGAGGAGGCTGGGTGGTGGTTTGGTGTAGTTTCTAAAGTTTTTGGATTGATAGGTTGATGTGGTGGTGAATGCATGCATGATGCATTGTTTGGATTTTCAGATAGCTTCATTTTATTCCTAATAATGGCAATGCAAGGATTGATCAGAGGGCTTCATTTGGTATGTCAAATGAGATGGTGAGGTTGGGCCATTTTTGATACTAATGAGGATCACCAAAATTTGGCATCTAGATAGTTGGTCAAAATATGCTAGTCACAAGACTTGGGAATCTTTCTAGAATTGAGCAACTAGGGTTTGGAAATTCATAGGATCCCACATGCATAAGATAGCATGGTGGGGTTTCATCAATTTCATTTGGGAAGAGTGCATGAAATAGCATTGCTACTATTCCTATGCAAGTGTTAGATAAGAAAGTTGAAATAGAAATGGGTATTTTTGATGGAGAGGGAATGATTGTATGCATGAATAACCTTTCCAAGTGCTAGCAGAGAGGAATGAATTTATGGAGAAATTTTGGGATGAGTTGCTGACAAGTTACCAAGAGGATCAAGGAAAACTAGAATAAGTGAAATTAGTTTGGACTAGGGTTCAAAACCTAGTCACATAAATAGGTGGCATACCTCAAAATGCACATGCAAGTGCATAGATAGTTAGAGTAGATCAAAAATAAGAGGAATAGGTCATAGGATGGTCTCTGAACAATTTATTTCGAAGTTTAAATGTGGGAGCGAAAGTGCATCTGATAATAGTCAAATGGTCAGTGATTTGATTAGGGTTAGAAACAGGATTAGAACAAGTAGCAGATGACCTCAAATGACTAAGTGGTAATGGAAAGAATGGAAGATTAGATGACAAGGATGAGTTCTTGATAGGTGCATTGCTTTGGATAGAACCTATGAGCGTAATACAAACATCTGAAAACTGAATCTGTTAACAGGAGTGAAGATGGTGTACACACAAGGTGTTTGATGAAATGCGTGCAAGAAAATAATTTTGAAAATTGAGAGGAACTTCTTAGGGTTGGATGGGGATGGTTACTATAACCTCAAGGGTGTCCTAATGGGCTAAAATTAATTATTGCCAAAGTCCTCAAGAAGGGATCATAATGTCTTATGGTAAGACATTAAAGATTGGGTTTTAGGATTGAGAGGAAAACATCAAGATAGGTCCTATTTACAAACAAGAGTCGATTCTAGCCAAGTGGGGGTTTTTGAATATTAGAGAGAAATCTCAAATCATTTATAAACCCTGGGTACTATTCCCATAATTTTCAGAGATAAGAATAATACTAGAGAGGTATTCTTCCCATTTCTCATATTCTTGTAAAAAGGAAAAGTAGTTGGGGAAATAATTTTATAGAAGATATTGAAAAGTAAAATGAGTGCTCATAAAGAGGGAACCTCATTTCTAGTTTTTGATAAACCTGAGTTTTGAAAATAAATACTCCTTCCATAAGGAATAGAGTTGTAGGGTTTTACAAAGAGGGAAACATCGAAATTAGGTTTTATGTAGAAAATATATTGAAAGCAATTTATAGGAACATCCCCACTAACCACCTTATAATTTGGTGTGCTTTAGATAAGTTAGGCCACAGGCCTACCTGTAGATCATAGCTACACACAAGGAACTCAATCTAAGTCAAACAGGTCACACCAAGTCAACCCATCACACAGAGTCACACCATTGGAAATAAGAGGGGTTGGTCCCCAATATTGTTCAACAAGCAACTCGGACAGACATTCTTGACCTAACAATCAAGACAAACAAGCAAGAAATAGTACTTCCAGAGGTTTGCACAAAAAGTTTTTGTTAGCCCTCATTTTTGGCTCACTAAACACTACTTAAGCAGGGTTACAAAAAGTGGGGTGTTACAGACTCGTAACCCTGTCGTATCTTACTTGTCGTCAAAAATCTGCAACATGAAACGTTGCAGCCACAAAGGGGTCAATACACTTGAATTGTATTGGCAAGATATCACTACTATGAGGTCTAACTTTTCAATCTTAGCTTAGGTTAAGTAAGTTTGCAGAAAAATAGTCCATCCTATAATTCCAATCAATATTTTAATTTTGCAAAGGCATAAAACTTCTAACTCCACGGGGGTACATGTCAGTAGGTCAGGCTCAAGCCCCTACCATGCCAATGCATGTCAGTAAGTCAGGCTCCATGCCCTTACCATGCCAATCTTCTTTTCTCCATTGCTCATGTCAGTAAGTCAGGCTCCACGCCCTTACCATGCCATTCTTCTTTCCACTATCGTACATGTCAGTAAGTCAGGCTCCACGCCCTTACCATGCTAATATCCAGCACAATTATCAACTTAACCACTACACACGCACTTACATCCAGAATCACAAAACTTGTATAGAACAGATAGAGACATCATAAAAATGATACTTGCCTTAGAAATTTTCTGAAGATTGCACTTCTCTTAATCAACACATGTAGTCCTCCGTACAACTATAAGATAGAAAAGAACACAACATAAACACACCATTCAAGGCAACATATTCAAACAAGGCAAACAAAAGTGTTTATTTGTTTTAGCTTAGTCTTCAATTGTCTTAGTGATATTTGGACAAAAGATTATGGCATGAAGTTGACTTGATATGGATGGAGAGAATGGCTAAGTCAAGGACTTAAAGATTGATGGGGGTTTTCTAGATTGTTAAGAAGTGTCAAACACTTAGTAAAAATAGCTTAAGGGAAACCTTAGGCTTGGGTTGAGAAGTTGGATGGATAAAATTCTAAGTCTTGAGGTCCATCTCTTTCATCT
Source organism: Dactylis glomerata (assembly GCA_007115705.1). Taxonomy (NCBI): domain Eukaryota; kingdom Viridiplantae; phylum Streptophyta; class Magnoliopsida; order Poales; family Poaceae; genus Dactylis; species Dactylis glomerata. The sequence continues at coordinate 16,857,901 of QXEO01000220.1, forward strand.
TCTTGACTTGGGCTCTCTTCTCTTGATCTTCTTCTTTTGACTTCATCTCCTTGTCTTCTCTTCAACTTCTTGTTTTGCCTTCAACTCCTAGTCTTCCCTTCGACTTCTTCTCCATGGGCTTGATATGGGAAAACTTCTATGCCATAGTGTTGGATGGGGTGGTCAAAACACTTAGAAGAATTTAGATGAGATGGAGTTGATAGTTTTGCACTAGGGTAAGGATAGAGAGCAGATTTTCACTAAGTCATGGTGGAGTGGAAAGGTCACTAGGACTTAGGATATTTCACACCATTGGTAGAGTGGGTCAATGGTTAAATAGCACAAGGTGCACAATAAGAATTTTGGGACTTGATATTTTGCAAGGTGCTCAAATAACACAACTATAGCTTGCAAGAGGATGTGCTAATGAAGTTGACTTTTAATACCTAAGATATGTGTGTGAAGTGTTCTGGTGGTTTTCTATTATCAAGATAAACAATTTTGCAAAAGGAATTATGCCTAAAATATTTATAGAATTAAATCTAGAGAGAAAATACTCAAATTCCCATTTGAATTTGAATACTTGAGAAAATTGATTTAAATAATTTGAGCATTGGTTCTACTTGATAGAGGACAACAATATGATCCTACTGCAAAAAGAATCAACTGAAAAGGATTTATAGATTTTGAACTATATAAAAAACACTCAAACTCTCATATTTAAATTTGAACGTTTTCAAATAGTTGGAAAGTGAGATTTTATTTCAGAATTGTGTTCTACACAATTTTAGGAGTTCAGGGACGTATTATTTGCAATTTTTGGATCAGTAGATCAAAAGATATGATTTTTACAAGTTTTTGTTCTTTTCTGCCTATTTAAAACAAACAGAAACTTATTCCTATCATGGCGGTGACGTGGCAGCCTCTGATTCGACGGTACCATTTCGGATCTGGAATAAGACACGACCGCACGATCTAAAGATGAACAAACGGCCAAGATCTATCGGTACCCCTTCATTTTAAGTGACCTAATCCTAGCGCTCAGATCCGAATCTGACGGCTCAGGATAGAAGGGAGGGGAGATGCTTTACCAGAGCTAGGGTTCCGGCGATCGTTGGTGATGTGCGGCTCAGGGGTAGATGGCACCGGTGCTCTGATGGGTTCTGGATGACGGCGATGGCGTGACGAGGTCCGGGCCGAGGTGGCAAGGACGATGGAGTCGGAGAGGACCTCGGGAGTTTCCAGATGCGATGGTGGGAGGCGGCCGGAGGTGCTCCAAGCGACGGTGATCTGCAGACAAGGGAGGACTCAAAGAATTACTGCAAGAAAAATTCCTGGAACGTCCCAGAGGATGCGCACGGGCTAGTAGAAGAGAGAGGTACAAAAAGTGGGAGGCGGGGTCACCTTGTTGCGCCGAATTTGAGCTCGGACGGTGGCGGATATGGAGAACTCCGATGAGCAATTTGTGCAGCCAGGCGGCACGATTCGAAGAGAAAAGAGAGAGGAGAGGCGAGGGGCTCATGGCTTTATAGGGGAGGCTTGCATGCGGGAGGGTAGGGCTTCGGAGGTGAGATCGACGATGGACGGCTTGCAGCGAAGCCATGCAGGGAAGGGAGTCCAGCGCGAGGAGAGAGATGACATGCTGGCCAGGGCGGACAGTGGCTGGAGAGGGGGTCTGACGGGTGGGGTCAGCGGGTGGAGGTGAGGAGCTCGGGTACCGATTCGGGTCTGGCCATAGTTGGGCATCGGGCCTCTTCTTCGGCTGGGCCGAACGGTTCGCCCCGGCTTCTTTTATATATTTTTTTTGTTCTTTTCTCTTTTTCCTTTTTCTGAATTCTGTTTTATTTCATAACTTTTGCAAATATGCATCAATTCAATTCAAACACCTTTCAGGAATTTTCTAAAATTCTCAGCAATGTTTTAAACCAGTAATTAAAAAGTTTTCAAAACAAAACATGGTTTCCCTTGATAAATCTTAAATAAGCCAAATATTTTTGCTTGCATAACATGAAATATGAATTAGGGTTTGAAATAATTTTTTTTTGAATTAGTGGAAATACTTTATAAAATGGTAATTGATAATTACTCTCAATCATGGTTTTGAAATACAATCCTTATAAACACCTTTGTGACTCATTCCTTTGCAAGTAAGCTTGCATAGGTTTGAATAAAGGAAAATAATATTTGATACTTGGTTTTCTCAAGTAAGTTCTTCAAGAAATAATAGAAAGCTTGAATTAGTTTTCTAATAAAGATTTAAATAACTCAAAAGTTTTAAATCGTTGTGAATTTTAAATCAACACAAGCAAAATAGAAGCAAAAAAAATTCCCCCAAAATTTGATAAAATCTTGGGATGTTACAGCGTGCGCATGTGCCTAGGAAATCGGCACGACTTGCAATGGTCATCGGATGGTAGAGTTGGGTGGGAAGGTGAGGGAGAACGCGGCCCGGTCGGAGATGGCCGGCATGGTGGGGATCCGGGAAGCGCGATAGATCATCGAGGGTTGTTGTTCCTCGCAAGGATGTGGCGCCGCTTCAGGCGGTCGACTGGGTAGCCTGGCATCCCGTTTCGAGCTAGATGTGGAGGAGCTTTGAGGCCTGGCCGACGTGGTGGAGAGGTGAGCTCGCTCATGGCCGAAGGCGCCTGAGATTGAGCGGCGTTGGGGATGTGGGTGAGGTCGCTGGGGAGGACGTGGACGAAGCGAAGAATAGGGCCGACGGTGCACGATGGCCAGAGCCGACAGTGCGCTAGTGGCTGGGGAGAAATGCGTGCGTGGGGGTGTGTCAAGCGGACAGGTAGGGGATAAAGATTGTACATCTTGCCATCACCTGGTGTACTTCAAAACAATAAACATATGTACTTCCTAGAGCTCTCTATGTTTATCCCTTTACATGATTTTATAATTTTTGTACCACTTTATGTGAATGTTGCACTTTCAGAAGCTGGACATTTGTACTTCCCTATATTATTGCATATACTTCCCGCTCATATAGTTTTGTACTTCCTCAATTTTCTAGCACTTCCCATGAAAGTTGTACTTCCAAAACCGGAACATATGTATTTCACGTCGTCATCGTGTGTACTTACTAGAGTAACTTCACCAATTTTGCGAATGATTTTATCATTCTTGCTACTCTTGGAAGGGACTCTACACTTTCCAAAGTTGAACAAATGTACTTCCCATCGACACTATGTGTACTTCCCATCGTCATCGCGTGTTCTTCCCAAAGTTGAACCTTCGTACATCCTACCGTCATCAGGTGTACTTCTCATAGCCTCTTCCTGTACTTCCTGGAACATTAGTTCTGAACTTCTCAAAAAACAAATATGTACTTCCCATATCCTTGTTGTTTATTGACGCGGTAGTTGCCGCTCTCATAGTTTTTTGTACTTTCTGTAGTCATTTGTTATACTTGTTAACTAGCAGGGTGACCCGCGCATTTGCGCGGCTAGATTTGAGTATATTTTTATATATTAGCTCAAGGTACATGTAATAAATACATAAAAACGTAGTCTCCAAATTTCATATATCATTGTTTTCTTTTCATTTCTATGTTTTCACTTTGTACATGAACCGCAGATTTTGTAGTGTTGATATTTGCATGTTAGATTTATTTTATTAAGAACACTTATAGTCATTGAGATTACATAAAGGCAAGGAACATCAAGGAAGTAAATCTTATGACCAATATTCCATTGCCATTAGAAACAAACTTCGAGAAAATATCTTTATACTGAGTCATCTTGCCCACATACACATGAATGTAGCTCAATGAACTCGTAACACGATTTATGTTGATAAACACCGAAAACCAAATGGTAATTCCCCTACAAAACATAATAATAAAATTAAAGGTGTAGAGTGAAATACATTTATTAGTTTGTGTAATGTCCTGCATAATTTTAAAAAATCTATATTTTATGTAGCTAAAAGTGAAGCAAGAAAACAAAGAAAGCTTTTCATTGTGATGTAAGAAACTGGAGAAGATTCGTTCAACAAATATTTACCAAGAGTTATGGATCTGTTTTGCTATCTTCAAAACCTCATAGAATAAGTAAAATTAAATGTTCAATTTTAAAAGGAGATACTATAATTGCCTATCTCTATGAAGGTTTGTTGTGGCAGAGAAACTTTAAATAGCTGAAGCTCATTTGTTTAGTTTAGAAATAAATTATACTCCATCCCTTCCATCTTATAAGACATTTTGGCAAGCCAATTGTGCTTGCGAAAACGTCTTATAGATGGGAACAGAGGTTCTAAGAAAGATTAAGGTCACAAAATTTTAATATTTCTTAGAAAGGTAGGAGTACAATAAAGTATTACAATAGATGTCTAATCACATAAACTCCTGCTTTCTGATACACATCTTGCAAAGCAATGTAATTGTTTGATGCATAGTACTATGTAAGAGTATCAAGTGTAATATAAGGTTCGGCCACTGAGAAACAGGTGAGTAAATGTGTCTGTTTCAGCTCTCTAACACCATATGCAACCAAGGAAATGACATAAATGAAAAAAAATACGTCTACTTACTTTCTTTGTTTCAAGGCTGGTCATTTTTTCGCTGGTCCATAACACCTCCCTTTTTTCACTCTTACAATTCGTCGGTATCTACATTACAAAGAGTACAAAATAATTGCCCATTGTGACTGTTTTGACTTAAATTTTGCATAGCAAGATTGCTGCCTCAAAACCCCAAGTAAAAGAGTAACTTCAATAGCGATTTTTTTGGTGCTTATGAATCAACTTCTACAAACGATGATAGTAATTTTTTTGTATAATAATAACTAACGCAAACAGTTTTATCACTAAAGTTACATCAGCCTTAATGGTTCCACAACACTGAATAAATGCATAATTCTAAATTCTTTGACAGTAATCACACAACGGCCAAGCATTGCCATCAGCTTTGGATACATTGTACGGTAGTATAGTCTGAAGCTTAATACAACATGATGGGATAATAAATCAATAATCGAGGGAAAGCAAGAGGTCATAAAAGACATGTACGTAAAAAGATTCATATACATCTCTATCTCAAATACCGACATTTTAATACCATAAGACTCAGCAAACTCAGGCCTGACTTGGGTGCAAAATATTATTAGTTGAGATGCATAAAATACTACTCCCTCTGACTGGAAATAAGTGCCGATGACTTAGTACAAACTTTATACTAAGTTAGTAGAAAATCACCTACACTTATTTCCGATCGGTGGGAGTACCATATAAATTATATAAATCTCAGTAAGCGTAGAAAAGTTTCTGTAGTAAGGTTACTTATCTAAAAACTACTAATATGCCTTTACCACATGCATCCACGCACCTTGATTAAGTGAAGGGGCCGCCAACCTGCTAGCAGGGCTACATTGAAAACAAATTGCTTGATGCTTTGTACAGAACATATGCCACCGTGGCGAAAATATCAAGCCTGAGTGCGTGACCATGCAGGTGCAAAATCATTAAGCGGAAGACCAAGTTAGCTAAACCCCGTGCATATAATTGAACAGGTTAATGTTATACAACTGGTGGAGGATATTGAGCAGCTTTGTATCTTATTATTGGGAAAACATAGACCGTATTGCATACCTGAGGTGATCAGCCACCGAATCAATTGGAGGCTTCGTCAGGATGTAACCTGACCGCTGGATTACTTGCCCGAGCGACCATCGAAAAGGATAGGAACGCTTTGTAATCTAATAATGTCTTCCCGAGATTCCGGCCGCCGCCGATGCACCGTAATTCCGTGACTGACGACCCCAGACATGATCTACAACCCATCTGCTCAGGCATGATCTACAACCGCTGAACACGCCATGAAACATACGCCTAGAAGGTCATCCCAAAGGAGTCGCTTTAGGTCGCCGCTGGAGATTATAATGCGCATGAGTTTAACATACTCCTGCAAAAGACGTGATCGTTTTTTATGGCAGCTGACGTGATCGAATATAACTCGCATCGACAATGGACTCTTTTTTGAACCGATTATGGACTTCTTTGTAAAGCCTTCGGTCGTTGATCTATGTGCACGTACCTTAATCGTTACATATCAATCTGAGCCGTTCTTTTTTAGTTGTTAGATGTTTAGCTAATCTGAGCCGTTATTTGTTTGTTGTTTTAATAATATAATAGATATTAAACTCATGTACTTCGTGAAGTTATCGCGTGCACCCTCACCCCCCCTCCCGCTATTTTATACCGAACTTCTCGTATGCATACTATGTACTTCCCATTTATACTTGGATTATTCTTTATTTTTTAAGGTATTAATATGATGTTCTAGTATACTTTCCTAGTCTTAAAGTTGTGTACTTGGGATCTTACTATTGCGTACTTCCCATATCTTATGGCTAGTATACTTTATGATCTTATTTGTTGTACTAGTAAAATGCTCATGTGTTGCCACGGGAACAAAACAATTATAAATTTCAAAACATTGCTAAACATGTCCAAAATGATGACACGGAACTTGGTCTTAAGACCAACATATAAATAGTTTCAAAGTAATAGTTGACAAATAGTAACATAAACTACTACAGCCTACGAAGTCCGCACACCACATTTCTGAATCTGCTATTCAGATGCAAGACTAAACTACTCGTCTCAAAGCCATTCTCAATTTTGTGACATGCTCTTAGAAAGCATTTGCTGCACTCCTACATGACAGTGTCAACCCGCACTTGACCCGAGATTTCTTGCATCATCATTGAGTACCACGATGGAGTTGATCTGCATAAGACAATTATACTTTAAGTATATAGGTAAAAAGATAAAACTATAATTATGAAAAGTATATAAGTGCCAAATATCTCACCTATGATGTAAGTATCTCTTTATAGATGATGTTGTTCATGTACATACCAATTGAACTCCTCATTTTCCTTTTGACTGGGTTACTTTTTTATTACCAGCATCCGGGACGACAAGAATCTTAACATTTGTTTTAGAAGTGGATCTTAATAGTGCGACATACAAATGTACGTGAGAGAACACCGGCTCGAGCAAGTAAATACTAGCATTCAGGATAGTCTGCCCTTGTGCCCTGTTAACCGCGAAGCTGAGCCTAATAGGGAACTGCTTCCTCTGGAACTAAAAAGGGAACATCTCATCACCAGAGGGACAAAGTGGGATCCTTGGCAAGAAAATCCTCTTTCCAGCATGTTCACCCAACACAATTTCTGCATCGATGACAGTCCTTTGGAAACCTCGAACCACCAGCCTCGTGCCATTACAGAGTCCGTTTGTGGGGTTAATGTTTCTAAGCAATATGATGGGGAATTGATCTTGAGCTTCAAAAAGTGTGGGGGTATCCCATTAGGGGTTAATGTGTTAAGAAAGTCAGGTGGATAGTAGTTATGCGGGTCTTCAACCATGCAATCAAAGCTACGGTACACCATCTCATCTCCCTAGAATCAATGGATCGTCTTCATATTAATCATATCCACGCAATCATTTCGTGTCGACCAAATGGCTCTGGAGGTGATGTAGTTTGGATCTACCATGTTAGCCCCAAGACTAGGAAAAACATTAATTGTATACTAATGTATCAAGATCAATGCCCTTCTTCCTAGTATTTGGCACACATACCTCATATGGAAGGAAGACATCACCATCACCATTGGCCTCCTCCTTACCATCACCAATGCGTAGTAGGTACTCACCAAACCATGGGTCACTATGTGCCCTCATATTGAGTTCTAGCTTTAGGTGATGCATGCAATCCCAAAGGTAAAGACCTACGTAGCGGCAAATTAATTATCTTAGCCCTTGACCCCTTATGGAAATCAGGAGGACCTACCTGAAATCTCCACCAAACACAATTGTCTTTCCACCAAACGGCAGGTCTAGTCGACTCATTATATCATGCATACTATTATCTAGTGCCTCTACTACCAGTCTCTTTGTCATGGAAGCCTCGATCCCAAATAATAAGAGAAGTGATTGTAGGAGCTTGGCAGTACCACTTTGTTTAGTGAAGGTACAAAACCCATCGTCATTCTCAGCGGTATCTTGAACCGTGAATGAACTGTTCTCCCTCCAGACATTATAGAGCCGCAACACCGGATGTAGCTGTTGCTATGGTAATCTTTTTCTGCCCATGTACCGTTGCGAGCAGTGCTCTATATAGGGAAGTCTTTCTGATGCCTCTAGGTCAATCAACAAAGAACACACGACCCTCATCACCATCAACAATAGACTTTTCTTTTGAAATTAGTAGTTAGATTTTAGAGGTCAACAAAGGTATTTTGATTTTTATTTTACTAAAACAAAATTTTAATTTATTAAAAATAAAAATAATTTCTTATCAGGTTCACACAAATATTTCCATTTGACAAATACAAAATTTCAACACAAAGCAATATAAGTAAGAAAACACACTGCAATATACAGTATCTCTATAGTGGTCTCACTACTCCTATATTGCTGCTCGCCGACCACATCACTGATTGCTTGCGAGTTGGTAACCCCAAGATTAAGGTGTGATGAGCACATCAGCAAGTCTTCCCTCAGTTGTGGAACCAAGGTTATCGAACCAGTAGGAGAAAGAAACAAACTTCAGAAGGTTGATGCCAGCTACCTTTAAAACACTCCAGACAATGGCGCCAGAAAACTTGTCGGCGTGTAGCTTTTTACCAGCAGCAACATGGAACCTGCACACAACACAACCAAGTACTTTGTCCCAACTCACAGTGAGGTTGTAAATCTCACCGGTTTGCTGTGAATAAAGGATTAAGCGTATCGAGTGGTAAAAGATAGTAGTTTGCAAGAAAGTAAATAAATAAGTAAAATAGTAAACGGTAATAGCAATGTAAAAGAATGGACCGGGGTCCACAGTTCACTAGTGGTGTCTCTCCATAAGATAAATAATAACATGCTGGGTAAACAAATTATAGTTGGGCAATTGATAGAATAAAGCTAGCATACATATGTCATGAGGATCACTATGAGATTTACTCTGGGCATTACAATAAAATACATAGACCGCCATCCAACTGCATCTATGACTAATAATCCTCTCGCGGGGAGTCATCCGAGTACCCGTTGAGTATTAAATTGCGAACAACAGATAATTGCATTAAGTAAAGCGTGTAATGTAAACAATAATAATGTCCTTGAACACAAGATTGTTGTTTTCTCCCTAGTGGCAACAATACATCTACAACCTTAGAGGTTTCTGTCACTCCCCCAGATTACTAGAGGCATGAACCCAACTATCGAGCATAAATACTCCCTCTTGGAGTCACTAGCATCTACTCGGCCGAGATATCTACTAGCAACAGAGATCATGCAAGATCATAAACAATATAGAGATAACATAAAATATATTTCAGCACATCAACATGGCATAGTATCAATATTCATCGGATCCCAACAAACACAACATGTAGAATTACACAAAGATGATCTTGATCATGATAGGCAGCTCACAAGATCTAAACATGAAGCACATGCTGGAGGAGACAACCATCTAGCTACTGCTATGGACCCTTAGTCCAAGGTAGACTACTCACTCATCGCACCGGAGGCAAGCATGGCGATGAAGAAGACCTCCGGTGGCGATTCCCCTCTCCGGCAGGGTGCTGGGAAGAGCTTCTGGACCCTCCTGATCTCGGGTCGACGACAACGGTGGATCGCGATGTGTTTCTAGAAAATTGATCGGGTCTTTAGGTTTTTCTCATCGAGGGGAATATATAGGCGGAAGGAGGTGGGCTAGGCGGCCTCACCCCCTGGTGGCGCGGGCCAGGGCTAGGCCGTGCCACCCTAGGGTGTGGACGGCCTATGGCCCCCCTCCGTCTCATCTTCGGCCTTCGTGAAGCTTCGGTAAAAATAGGAGGTTCGGCTTTTGTTTCATCCAATTCCGAGAATATTTCCTATGTAGCTTTTCTGAAACACAAAAACAGCAGAAAACAGGGAACTAGCACTGTGGCATCTCGTTAATAGGTTAGTTCCGGAAAATGCATAAAAATGCCACAAAGTGTAACAAAACACAAAGCAAATGGTGTATAAACAAGCATGGAGCATAAAAAAATTATAGATACGTTTGAGACGTATCAAGCATCCCCAAGCTTAACTCATGCTCGTCCTCGAGTAGGTAAGTGATAACAAAAGAATAATTTTTGAGGTGACATGCACCATCACCATCTTGATCAACGAGGTAAAGCATTGAGTGCTGACAGCAAAGTACTTAAAACATGGGCGTGAAAGACATAATCTTGGCAATAGAAACTTAGCAACCATGTTATGACATGAAAAGTAACACAAACGAAAGATCATGAGTAATGAAACATTGAAAGTCATGTGTGTGTTTCAACCATATGGAAAAACATATCAAAGTGGTTTTCAGCTTGTCCCTCATGGAGTAGCAAAACATAAATGCATAGGACACCTTCAAGTTTAAGAGGATGACTAGATACAAATAATTTAAGAACAAGCAAAACCATAATCATGAATCAATCAATAATAAATTTTGGGACTATGCACATTATACTCAGAATGACAACTATGCTCTCTTAGATGGTGCATAAAGGTAGAAGGTGGAGACTCAACATAAAAGTAAAAGAAAGGACCTTTGCAGAGGGAAGCAGTGATTAAACATGTGCTAGAGCTCTTCATTTGTAAAACAGAGAGATAAAAATTGTTTTTGAGAGGTGGTTGTCTTTTTCAATGACTGACAATGGGGTTCTTACTATCTTCGATACAAAAATGAAGCAAGTTTTTGAGAGAGAGATTGGCACTTTGGTGCTCTTTTATAAAGCTTGGCACTCCTGCCCAATTTTTCTTTCACAAACCATGGCTAACCGATTTCATCGGGTGCCCACCAACATTCACATACCATGGAGGAGTGCCTTTTTTCTTTTTTGGAATAAAACAATATGGAAGATAGCAAATCTGACCACTACGTCCCCATGAGCTGAAAACAGTGTCACAAAATGAGAAGTATTTTGAAGGTTTTTTTGAAAGGTAGCACATAAAAATTTACTTGGAATGGCTTGAAAATACCATGCATAGGAATTTATGGTGGACTCAGTGGAAAACTTGGTTTTTTGGGAGTTGGATGGACGAGTAGAGCTCATACTCAGTACAAAATGAAGGCTAGCAAAAGACTGGGAGCGACCAACTAAGAGAGCAATAAGGGCCATAATCATGCATAGCGACAAAATATCATTAACCGAAGCATAAAGTGGTATCAAAAGTCAAAAACCAAATGATCATAGAGGCTATAGGTGACTTATTTTGTAGTCAAACATGGTGTAAGCATGTGTCAAGTCAACCCAAATGAATCATCAAAGGAGAAAACCACATTAATGCTTCCACATAATAAAAACAACGCATGATTTTTTCAAAGGCTCATTAAGCAATCTCAGTCATTTGAGACAAGTCATGCTACAACAAAAACTACTAAGCATACTATCAAAACAACATCAAGCATGACATGTGTAACATCCCAAGTTTTTATATCAAATTTTGGTTTTAAAAAATAATATTGTTTTGTTAGTGATTGAATTTTTCACAAGGAATTAAAACTTTTGAGATTATTTAAAATAAAGAATTACAAAAACTAATTCAAACTTTCCTTTGTTGCTTGAAGGATTATTTTGAGAAAATAAAATTTCAAAATATTATTTTGCATTTATTCAAATCTTATGTGAGCATCCTTGCAAGGGAATTATTAACAAAAGGGTTTAATACCAAATAAAGTTTTGCATTTCTAAAAGTATGTTTCAAAATAAAGTTCAAATGTTATTTTATTAGAGCTTATTCTCTGAAAATAAAATATATTATTTTAAAAACCCTAACCCAACATTGCATTATTGTAATAAAGTATTTTGGCCAAAATTTATAAAGTTTTGAGGACATTTGTTTTATCCTGAAAAATGTCTCTTCACTATTTTGATTTGTAATGTTGAATATTACAAAATTTTATAAATTTATTTGAATGCTTTTGGGGTTAAAATGCAAAAGATCCAAATAATTAAGAAAAATGAAAAGAATAAAAAGAAAATAAAAGGGAAAAGAGAAGTGGATCAAGGCAGCCAGTCCGGCCCAACCGTGGTGGCCTAACTACGAAACCTGAACGGTTACCCCATCCCCTCTCTCTCCTCCTGATAGGTGGGACCCCACTATCAGGGCTTTCCCTAACCTCCGACGGTTTCCCTGTAGAGATGACTACGCCATGATCTCCCCAGCCCCGCTCGATACCGAGACCGAACGGCTTCCCCTTCTATGCCCCTCTATTCCCCAACTCCTCCTCTCCAGTTCCCCCTCTCTTTCCCTCGCTCAAATCGCCCTAGGCCAAAGGAATTACTCGCCGGAAAACCCCCAATACCGCGGCCATTTCGAGCTCTGGTCGACGAATCCGTGAGCCAGCGCCGCGGACTTCTTTACCATTCCCCTTCCCTCTCTTATGCGCACCTCCTCAGACTGTCCCCGTATTTTTCCCCGTGGCAAATCATCAGCAACATCAATGCCCGAGCCGCCGTCGTCTAGAGCCTTCCGTCCGCCCCCAGCCGCCATAGAAGACCACGACGGAACCCGCCAATCAAACGCACGACATCCACGAACTCCAACGCATCCCGTACAACCCTCCACTGACCTCCAAGACCACGGGAACACCCTCACCGTCGACCACCTGGGCGCCTCGCTGGAGCGTCCCCTGTCGCCGGTGAGCTTTCCTTCCCCATCTTCTTCTCGCCATTGGATCAAAATCGCACGGCTCTATTTAGGAGATCTTAACTGAAGCCGTATTGGCCAATGGCATCGTGCCACATAGCCATTCCAGGCAGCCCCCCAGTAAACCGAGTCAAATCTCCTTTTAAAATTCAAATTCAAATCACAGATTTTGTTAGAACTTGTAAATTCAATAGAAAATAATCCACTTTGCCAAATCTTGCAAGCTTGACACCCCTGGAATCCTTAGAAACTGTGGAATCCATTTATGCAAGAATATCACATGGGTACTGTACAAAATTTTGAACCAAAATTTAAATGGTTTAAATTGCATATTAGCACCAATTAATTCATATCTTTTGCTCTGGTCATCAAAAAATAACAAATTTGTAGTCTATGGATTACTCAGAACATGTAGAACACTCTGGAACCAAATAGTTTCAATTTTGAAATGCGCACACACTTGCTACCTTCAAATTTAATCAAATCACTAATTTGACCACCATTTGAATTTTGAAAATGATTTTGGAGTGAAACCACTTGCAGTAGCTTTGTGTTACTGTCTCCTATCCAGTAGCATCACTATCCAGAATATTTGAATCACCATGCAAATATTCAAATTCAATTATGAGAATTTGAGTATTTTCAATTATAGAATTAATTCTATAATTCCTTTCTTACGATTCCTTTTACAAAAGTGAATCATATGATCATACCAATCTATCCCTATCATATTGACCCCTAACCATGACCCATTATCATGTTTAACTTGCTGACCTAGTTCACAAGATTGTTTCACACGTGTGTTGTTGAGTAAATAGTAATATATCCCATTTAGGGTATCCTCTGACACTTGTGTATGACACCCTCTAACCCATATCACCCATATCCTAAACCATTCTAAACCATATTCATCTTTGATTCATCACCAAAACAAGTTTGAATTCTTCAAAGGAGAATTTAAACATTGACCTGGCCTAAACCTTGAGACTATAATCCTAGCTTAATTTAAATCTCTTGTCCAAGAAAATCTTGTGGCCAAGAAGCCACCATCACTCTAAATTACTTTCATACCTATTCAACCCAAAGACTATGTGTAACATATACTATTTTGAGTAAGTGTTAACACACTTTATTCAGTAATGTTCTGTTGCACTATTCTATACTCATGTGAATCTATCCACATGAGTCATCTCTAAACTCTATCTTTGCTTATGCCAAGCACAAGATTATTATCACTACATTTTATCTTGGAGGATCATTCTTTCCAATCATTGTACTTGCCATCCAAACTCTCAATCCATATCTTGTAAGCCAACCTTCAAGCCATATCTCTCTCATCACAGAAATCATAAGAAATTTAAAATGTTAAACCAATCCTTTTCAATTGCTTGTCTTGCTTGATTTGTTGCTTTTGGTGTGGTGTGCTTACATTGTGTATCTCTAAATTATAGATTGGTTTCGAGAGCCATACGTTTTGTTGAGAGAAGAGAAAGGGTTTAAGCTTCAAAAGGCAAGTGACACACATGCTTCTACCTATTCTTTTTACTACTGCATTAGTGTTTTCAGTAGTATGCATGATAGGTGGAATATTCTACTATTTTATAAAATGCTTAGATCCTAGTAGTGTGTAGCTTTCCTTTAAACCACACCTGTTAGGATGGTAAATACTTTGAAAAATATTGATGCCATGCTATGATCACTTGTTAAAGTTGTTTTATGAACAAATTAAGAACTTCAACTAAAATGAATCACCTGGGTGGATTGGTTTGATAAGAGGAGGCGATGTAGGTGACTCCTGGGGCACAGGCCTCGTCGAGAGGATGTGTACTCAGGATGCCACTTGGGATGGCCATTCAGGATTAAAGAGATTACCATGTCTTCCGTGCCTTAGAGTACTTCTAGTGCAGCCTTATGACAATATGGGCTCTGTCTTGACTGATTAAGATGTGAGGGTTCAACTTGTGTGCAAGATATTGGGTGGTAGCAGAATTATAGGTGGGAACGGATCTTACCAGTATAGTTGCTCTCTCCTTCTGAAAGGTCTTGTCTCATTCTTCTCTCTGCGTAGAATAGGTCTTAGGTGAAAATGCATAACCCCTGCAGGGTGTCAAACTAATCGATTAGCCGTGTCCCCGGTTATGGACAATTTGAGTCTCTAGACATAGAATGTACGGAAGAATCTCATCACCATTTCTGAATGCTTTAAAAACTTTACTAGAAACCCTTAGGCAGGAACTCAGGGCCATACACTCCGAGGGGTGGTGGTTTCCGATGTTCCAACTTTGTTGAGTTTCGCCCAGAACTACATACCGACCAGTATGTAATGTATGGGGGTTGTCTTGACCCTTATAAACTAAAATTTTGAAAGAAAGTTTTGAAAAGGATTTTAGGATAAAATTGGCTTTATGCAAGGCAGTTATGAGATCCACCAGCCAAATATCATGTAGCTAGTTCTTTCACAACAACCACCAAATATGTTTCATTTGCCAGTACATCATCGTATTGACCCCCATTCATGGGGCTGCATATTCAAATGTGCAGGATATTCTAAGGAAGAGTAAGTTGATAGGATCTCGAGTCTACATTCCAACATGACTGCCTGTGGCGCATGATGAAGATGGAGGCTCACTACTACCTAGTTTCCGTTGTGTTTATGTTGTGCTAAACTATGTCATTTGAGCTAGTCCATATGACTAAGCTAGTTTGTAAGGTTTAAAGACTTATGTATCTAGATCTATGTTGTAATCTTTGATACTATGCAATGAATACTTTATTTTGTTCTGTGGTGCTATCAGTGATCCAGGGAATAGCACTTAACACAGGTGTTCCGCCTTAATCCAAAGGTGGGGCGTTACAAAATGGTATCAGAGCATAGTATTGCCTATAGGATCGAGACCCTAGGTTTGGATTAGAAACAGGAAGACACTAGGATAAAAAATAAATCTCATCTTGCTTTTGTCTATATAAAAAAAAGGGTTTGTATTTTGAAATCCTTGTATTCTCTCCTACTTCCTTTCAAATGTTTCATATGCCTTAGATGACCCAACATGATGCGCCACGTGGAAGGCCAATGAAGAACTTGAAGAAGTGCTGATGAGAAGTCTGCACAACACCAAAGATACAATGAGGAAGTGGAAATGAGAACCTATGACAATGAAGATAGTAATAGACTAGACCACCAATATTTTAGTTTATAGAACCAACGATGTTGTGATAATCTAATGATCATACCAAATTGCGGTATGACCATGCTAGATTATTAGTGTTTGACCTAGTTTGCTTGATGTGATGAATGTTTGTTAGATGTTGTTTGTAAGATGAATTCTCTTGATCTGCTGTGTTTGGGTAGAAAATCTTCTCTAGATCTTTTCTATCTATTTCTCATATATGCCAAG
The DNA here is from genome assembly GCA_007115705.1 of Dactylis glomerata. Lineage (NCBI taxonomy): Eukaryota > Viridiplantae > Streptophyta > Magnoliopsida > Poales > Poaceae > Dactylis > Dactylis glomerata. The sequence continues at coordinate 16,873,950 of QXEO01000220.1, forward strand.
AACTAAGCTGTCCTAAACCCAAATAGATGCATCCTCAGTGCCAGAACAATCACAACAATCCTCAGTTGGAGATAGCAATACAACGGATGGTTGAAGTACATACAGAAATGATGCGGGTATTGACCAAGAATATGGTTAACCGCGATAGCAAAGAGTTACCTCCAGGAATGCAACAAGTACTAGATGATCATTCGTGAATAGTACAAATGATGTCCCAGATTGTGGCTAGTACCAATAATAGCCTGCCACAAAATGATCATGGTGGCAAGGAACCAAGAGATGATACTGAGATGACACTGCGAGCCTGCAAGGTCTGTGGAGAAATAGGACACACGTCTAAGCAATGTCATGAACCATGCCCTTACTGTGATATGAGCCACCCAATTGGAGAATGTCCCATGACCCAAGTTACTTGTTTCCTATGTGAAGGAATCAATCATGTTCCTGCTAAACGTAAGTTTTATTCCACGGTGCAACAAATGAATCAACAAGCCAAGAATGAAATGAGCCAACTGCTAGGAAAGACCCCTGAAAATAGAAGAACCAAGATGAAGGTGGAAGATAAAATCACGAGAACAACACATAACTTTACCACCAAGTGTTGCTTTTCATGTGAAGGAGAAGGACACTTATCTAGAGATTGCTTGAAGAAAACAAAAAGGTTTCCTACCATAGCACTGGAATATGAAAAAAAATGAAGTAAAAGATCTCCTAGCCTTAGAGATACCCAAAAAGAAGAAGAAGATGAAGGAGAAAGACAATAGCAAGATGTTATGCTGGAATTGCAGGGAGCTTGGATATTATGCGAAAGAATGTCCAGAACCAAACATGCAAAGGGGAACGGATCTGGTCACTTTTCAGAAATGCAACCAAAAGGGACACTATGCAAGGAGATGCGAAGAGACAAGCACTTCAAGACTTCAAAAAATGGGATAACTGAAGATGCTGCCAATACAAGGAGAAGACACAACAAGGTGTAGCCAACTTGGAAGAATTGGTATGAAACTACTGCCTTATAATAAATATTGTAAGGACTTGTAAGAGCTAAGGACAACCTTGTTGAATCGATTTTATTTTTCCAATGAGATGGCAAGCCAAAGGACATGCAACTCAAGAGTTAACACCATATGATAGAGTACGCAAACCCTTAGCTAAGGAACGATAGATTGGTTTTCTAAAATTCAAAAATGGGTTTTGAAACATTGGTTCTATCTCCAAGAAAATTTTGTCAAAGCTAGTGAGGTTGACCTAGAGTTAGAATATGAGGTTTACAAACCATGTATGAAGTAATGATTTGGGTGCAGGATGGATCGATCACCATTCCTACTACTCTTATTATTCTCTCTCATAATGTTGGCTTTGCAAACCTAGAGAGACGACGTTGTTAAACCGTAACCTTAGGAGGATAAGATGTTACACCCCTTATAGTGAGCCAGTGAGGCCAAAACGTAGGATTTCAGTGAGTATGAATCACAAGCTTACCGTTGAAGAAGACATGTGATGGAAGGAGTCCTACCAATCTGGAGAACTCCGTTTGACCCCAAAAGTGCCCACCAAGGAAGCAACCATAAGATGAAGGACCCTCAAGGATGTCAGCAAAGAGGATGAAGTGAAGATAGGAGATCACCTTAACATGGTCCTCTGAGTGACCCAAAGAGTGACCCTTCAGTGTCCAAAGTAGTTCAACAAACTACATTGCTGGATAGAAGCTCCACAATGGAGCAAAGTTATACTCAAGCCTCCTTGAGAAATATTGGAAACCCAAGTTTGTGAATAGACACCCACCTATTGGAAATGAAGATAGAATCTAGCTATAGATTCAAAAGATGATCCCTTGCCAAGTCAAATCCCAGGTGTGATTACTTTGAAACAAAGACCTAGACCACCTACAAAAGTCTCTTTTAAGGATGGTAGCCACCTAAGTACTCCAAACCCTTCTACCTTTCTAGCCTCTTCAAATCTCGGGGATGAGATTTCTTTAAAGGGTGGTAGTCTATAACATCCCAAGTTTTTATATCAAATTTTAGTTTAAAAAATAATAATATTGTTTTGTTAGTGATTGAATTTTTCACAAGGAATTAAAAACTTTTGAGATTATTTAAAATAAAGAATTACAAAAACTATTTCAAACTTTCCTTTGTTGCTTGAAGGATTATTTTGAGAAAATAAATTTTTAAAATATTATTTTGCATTTATTCAAATCTTATGTGAGCATCATTGCAAGGGAATTATTAACAAAAGGGTTTAATACCAAATAAAGTTTTGCATTTCTAAAAGTATGTTTCAAAATAAAGTTCAAATGTTATTTTATTAGAGTTTATTCTCTAAAAATAAAATAAATTATTTTAAAAACCCTAACCCAACTTTGCATTATTGTAATAAAGTATTTTGGCCAAAATTTATAAAGTTTTGAGGAACATTTGTTTTATCCTGAAAAATGTCTCTTCACTATTTTGATTTGTAGTGTTGAATAATACAAAATTTTAGAAATTTATTTGAATGCTTTTGGGGTTAAAATGCAAAAGATACAAAATAATTAAGAAAACAGAAAAGAATAAAAAGAAAGAAGAAAAAAGGAAAAAGAGAAGTGGACCGAGGCAGCCAGTCCGGCCCAACCATGGCGGCCCAACTACAAAACCCGAACGGTTACCCCGTCCCCTCTCTCTCCCCCTGACAGGTGGGACCCCACTGTCAGGGCTTTCCCTAACCTCCGACGGTTTCCCCGCAGAGATGACTGTGCCACGATCTCCCCAGCCCCACTCGATATCGAGACCGAACGGCTTCCCCTTCTACGCCCCTCTATTCCCCAACTCCTCCTCTCTAGTTCCCCCTCTCTTTCCCTCGCTCAAATCGCCCCAGGCCGAAGGAATTACTCGCCGGAAAAGCCCCAGTACCGCGTCCATTTCGAGCTCTAGTCGACGAATCCGTGAGCCAGCGCCGTAGACTTCTTTACCATTCCCATTCCCTCTCTTATGCGCACCTCCTCAGACTGTCCCCGTATTTTTTCCCCGCAACAAATCGTCGGCAACATCAACGCCCGAGCCGCTGTTGTCTGGAGCCTTCCGTCTGCCCCCAGCCGCCGCACAAGACTGCGATGGAACCCGCCGATCAAGCACACGACATCCGTGAACTCCAACGCATCCCGTACAACCCTCCGCCGACCTCTAAGACCACGGGAACTGTAACATCCCAACTTTTATCCAAGTTTAAGTATTGTTAAATGAGGCAAAAATTAGGGCCAACAAAAACTTTTTGTGTTGTTATTTGGAAATAGTGTTTCTTGTCTGGTTGTGTTGGTTGTTGTGTTAATCATGTCTGCTTGAGTTGCTTGATGAACAATCTTGTGAACTATTATTTTACAAACATTTAAACAAATGGATTTCAAAACCCCTTTTGAACACTTTATCAACAATAGGAGATGTTTATATCTCCACTAGTTCTAAAGATGTTTACAAAAGCTTTACTCCTTTTTTGGAAACTCTTTTCAACACCACCCTGACATGATCATCATTGATCATTTGTTCCCCTTGTTCTTGAAAATACTAGAATGTTGTGTGCTTTGACTTTGCTTGTTCTAGTGTGGTAAATTGACATGTGTGATTCTCATGTGTATGTGTGTGTGTCTATGAACTACATGTAGGCATGTGGCCTAATCTATCTAAAATCCATAAAATTATAACATGGCCAGTGGGGGTATTCCTATAAAATTATTTTAGTCTATCTTTCCAATAAAATCTATTTGGATGTTTTCCTCTCTGAAAACTCTAAAACTCTATTGAACTGAGTATTCATTTTCAAAATACTAGTTTATCCAAAAAAAAATTGAAAATGAGGTTCACTCTTATATGAGCACTCATTTCATTTTACAAATTTCTTTTATAAAGATATTCCCATAACTACTTTTCCTATCTTTCAAAAATAGCTGAAATGGGAAGAATACCTCTGTGGTATTATTCTTGTCTCTGAAAAATTATGGGAATACTACCCAAGGTTTATAAATGTATTTGTGTTTACTTTCTTTCTCCAACCCCACTTGACTATGTACAACTTTTCTTTGCGAAATCCTCCTCTATCTCTGATCTATTTGACTAGGTGACCAAACCTTATACTAAAATCACATATCTTGATCTCCACTTCTATCATCTTTCCAAGATCATCCTCGAATAATTAATCTATCTCTCCCCTTCTCGAAATGGTTATAATCCAATACCCCTTTCTATTGACTTTGTTGACTATTACCTTAGTGACCAAATTAGATCCCTAATAATCCTTCCAAGACAAGTAGTACCCCATCAACATTCAAATGGAGCTTTCCCTCTAATTTTTCCTAAAGCCGTAACATCCCTTTTTACTATCTTTCTGCCTACCAAAACTATTCCAGTGTTTTATTGATCATTTTTTTAGAAACTCTTCTCATGCAAATTATGGAAATGTGACTGTTACATAATATCCCTCCTTTTCCGTCAAAATTATTTTCTATAAAATTATTTCTTCATATTTTTTTTCTTATTATCAAAATGCATGACAATGTCAACTATGATATGTCTCGCATTTTTTTAGCTCTATTTAAATGTGGGAAAGTTCTACCATGTATTGTTATGCATGTAGAACCCTCGGGACCCAAAAACTAGTTGTGTATTTTCAAATTCCTTGAAATAATTAACCATCAAACCGAAACTCAAATCTTGTGTTCATGCACTACAAGAAAAGAATCTTTTGAGCTCCCAAAAAAAAAGTCTAGACTTGGCAAGGCTATACGCCGCATCAATACCATCCTCTGTAAACCATTATCTCCTGCAAGTATTTGGAATAGCATTGGTATAAATTCAAATCCAAAAGGGGAACAACACATGAAATAACCTCCATTTCCATCTCTCTCTTTCTAAGCGGTTTTGCTCAAACACCACACCTCCCAAATTAACTACTCCTGCACGGGTTATGCATTTGCTACAGTACCACTTTTGGCTGGTTGCTATTGGAAAGAATGAGGGAGATATGGATGCATATGCATGCCTTGGCAAAATCCTTGAAAATATTGCTGCAGGTCATCTCTTTCTCTCTACAGCTAGACCTTGGCAAATTGGACACACGCAGCACCCCACCTGCCACCCTCACCTCTCCACCTGCTTGTCCTTTTTGATTGGATCGCACCGGAGCGCCGCTGGCATGCTCCCGGAGCACCCTTGTCGGCCAACGGCTTGGAAAGCCAGCCAAAGCCCTCATAGCTTCGCCAACGACCACACAATGGAACCCCAAAGCATGTTTGCATTTTCCTATCCCTTGTCTCTTTCTCTGTCGGCCGTGCTCAAGCCTGCTCTGCACGCAGTCGTTTTCTCGAGCAGGTTGCAAACGTCTGCAGACGAGAGCAGACCCAAGCGCTCTGACCATCCCCTGACCTGTCCTCTCGTCCCCAATACCGCCTCACCCCATTGGCGTACCTGGCGCAGCCACATATCCTCTTCTTGTCCCCTTCCTTCTGGCCGCGCTCGCCGCGCTCTACCACCAATCCTCGGACACCATGTCATGCCCGAGCACGGCCTCGTTCTTCTTATAGCATACCGAGCTCCTTTCCTTCTCAAAAACCCACCTCCTCCCTCGCAGTAAACACCACAGCGAGCCCCTGCACCCCTTGATCTCTCCCTGCTCGGCTCAAGCCAGAGGACCGCCGTGGGCGGCACCCCGTCGGGAGCACAGCAGACTCCGGCTCCGCCCCTCTCTTCCCTTGCTCCATGTTTCTACTGTCACGTAACCACACACTCTCCTAGCTCTAATTATGCCATCTTCTTGTCCAGGGACCCGCTCAAAATCCGCCGTCGCCGACGAGGTTTCCATGATTCCATCTGTGGCGTTCCTGTGTCCGACATGGAGCTAGCCCTCGACCTCGCCGTCAACCAGGACCTCGGTTGCACGTCCAAGCCGACCTAGGAGAGCCTCCTCGCGCATCCGCACCACTCCTGCGTCGCCCTTCGTCCCCGGGATCCCCACGCTTTCAAGGAGACCGGCGTCGTCGGGTTCGTCCGCGGCACCGTCGACCTTGCCGCTGTTTGTGTCATCGTCTGGGAGCTTGCCTGCGCACCAATGACGGACAGCTGCACTGCCTCGACCTTCCTCGACGCCCCTGCATCGTCTTCGCCACCCTCTACACTTCCCGGTGAGCTCCCCGTCCTCGCCTCCGTGGTCCAGCTCTGGCCGCCGCTAGCTTTAGGTCGATGCCGGTCAGGCTCGTCTTGGGCTATTGGATCGGGATCCTACGGCCGCATGCTGCCATGCGTGTGCATGGCCTAGGGCAGCCCAGCTGAGCCGGCCGACATGGTGCTGCCCGGGTCCATCAACTCAGGCCCGATTATGTTTTTTTTAAGGAAATTTCATTACTCTTTTTCCCACATCTGTGAACTTGAAAAATTTATAGAAAATTAAATAAGAATCCAATTGAGTTGATTCAAATTTCTATGGAAACCTTGTTAAAATATCTAGCTTATGGCACTGGTCCCATGCCAAATAGATCTCTGTATATTTACTAGTATTTTGATTTGTAGATCTGTCCACTTTGCAAAAAAAAATCCAAAACTTGAATTCTGCCAATGGTAATGGTGTGGATCCAATTTGCATTGATGCTATGATGTTATTAGTTGCATGTTCCACTGATTTTGCTATTTTATGAGCTGTAGATCTGCAGTAGTAAATAATTTGGTAAATAGTTTATTTAGTATAGTTTAATTTCTCAATTGCAGTAGGCTAGTAATTTTTGTGTGAAACCAATTTCTATGTGTTGTGCTTAATCATAGATTTCCAGAACATTCTTTGTTGCATTTTTCTGATGTACAGAGAATATCTAGGAATTATTCTAGTGTTATAGCTATTTTTGTTGATATGAAATTCATAGAAAATCAACCACAAGGTGTTTTGAGGTGAATCAAACCTTGTTGAGTTCATAAGCTTGTTACCTACCTACTGATGTGCTGAGAGTGATTTATGACCTGTTTTAGCACTTGCATGCTTGCTTGGTTTGAGTGGTGTAATTTGTTGATAGAAATGAAATACCCTAGGTTTAATAGATTTAACTTGCTATTAAACTCCTGCAAAAACTTGTTCAGTTTCTAAACTTGTTTATTTCTGATACTCTTTGGTTGTGTGATGTTGAGTGTGGTGATGCTTGTGCCTTGTGTATGCATGCTTGCTTATTGATTGTTATCTCTTTTACCGGCGATAGAATCAAACGACACCGAGTGCAACGAGGAAGGTGAAGTGTTCGAGTAGCAGGAGAAAGAAGACCATGGACTAGCCAACCAAGGCAAGCCATCTATACTTGATACATATCTGATCCTATTCACTTACTTTGCATGTTTTATAAAGGTTTATTAAACTGCATGTTTTTATATTGCTATAGTCCTTGTAGCAATTATTTGTTGGCTCAAGCTCCACAAGCCAATTTGCTATCATCCTTCGAGATGACCCCTTTGAATACCTATTCAAAACCCTTGCAGTAGTGGCTTGTTCATTAGCAGCAAAGCCTTTGGGAAACTTTGTAGTGGAGCAAAAACTCTAGGTTGGGAACACTCAAATGGGTCGTTGAAAATGATTTCGAAAACCTTGGAGTAGTGCTCTATTCCACTGAAGTGTTTTCAGGAAAAATGTGTTCTAGAAAATGGAGAAAAGGAGGAGGAGGATTTATGAAAGAGGGCATTGTGTATAAGTGTTCGCCGGACCAATTAACCCGTGGAACCACGATTACCCTGGTATGGGACGGGGCTTAGCTCGTAGTTTGTTTATTTTAGTATGGGAGTCTCATAACTATATAAGGGTACGCGGTACCCCGGAATCCGGATTGCCGCAAGTAAATGGGCAATAGTAAATCGGGATCCAGTGAGGGGTTTATCCGGCCGGAAGACACTGTGGGTCTCCTGATGTGGCACCGGGGTTACGCTCGAATGTGGAGGTAGACTGCCATGATGTGCCGGGGAGGTACATACTCCATAGGGTAGATTCCCGTACTAAGGTAGATAAGCGAAAGGCTTTGATCGGGTGCTTATCGTGGCATATGATGTTATGCGGGGAAGATGCCCACACGATGAGTATCCGGATGATTGTGGGTAAAGTGTACAACCTCTGCAGAGTGTAAATCTATTCGAATAGCCGAGTCCTCGGTCATGGACGGTTGGAATGGCCATACTTAACCTGTGTTAGGTTTTGGTTTTACAAGATTGTTTTTGGAAAAATAGAGAAAGGTGCTAGACGGAGTACTCGAAGGGTACTGCCGTGGCACGGTTATGGTTCGGAGTACTTGCAGGGTACTGCCGAGGGAATGGAGATGGTCATATGTGATTGACCTGGTTTTATAAGGGAGGGTGGTCATGTTTGATTGACCACTGACTCTCTCTTGGAAATCAAATGAGTTTCTTCCTTTCCTAGAGATTTTACTGAAAAGGTTTTCTAAATGTTTTCTTTAATAAGGATATAAAAAAGTCGTAAGACATGCTATATCGACATGAGAAATTGACTAGATATGGTAAACTAGATTAGAGCCTTTCTCCTTGCTACAGCCAAACTGCATGACAACACTTCTTCTTAGATGGTTTGCGAGTACAATTCAAATGTGCTCACGGCTTTGTCCCTGGCTATTAACTTGGTCAGACTATAAAGAAGACTATGAGGAAGGTGACGATGGTTATGATGACGCTGGTGCGAACTAGGAATGTCTCCCAGTCAGTTGCCTGTAGGGTAGTAGGCATGACGTGGATCATCAACGATGTTTGGTATCCGCTGCTTATATGTGAACTTGCCTTGCGTGGCATTATCAAGCCTGGTCATGTGACCAGTTGTAAGTTTATTATTCGTTACTTTAATGGATGATGTAATTCTGTTATCAACTCGGATATGTGGATTCACGACACACTGATCATGGGATCGTGAATTGTATGCATATCGGGTATTCCGGATGGGCAATCCGGGGTCCCCACAGAGTTGGTATCAGAGCCATCTTGACTTTAGGAGACCCTAGTTAGCATGGGCGTTAGTCAGGAAAGTAGTATTTTGGGTAAAACTAAATGCAAAATTTATTTTTCTAATATCCAATATAGTGGCTTATACTATCCTCAACTTTTCAAAAACTGCTAATCTTATCTCTCTGTTTGCCAAGGTTTTCACCGCTTCTACTATCTCGTCTCATCCCCTTCAAAATCTAAATACTGGACGTTGTACCCCAAATAGACCTAAAGTTTAGCAGCACATGATGGAGCAACTAGTCAGAAGGACGTCTTCAAACCACTCCAGCTGCAAAGAAAGAAGGACACTGACAAATACTTTGCCTGTGGTTGACGCCAATGGCTCTGTCGAGAAGTTGACCTTGTTCCTCCCTGGACTCGCACCTTTGCAGTCGCCAAGGACCAAGTACTCAGCTGCTTGACTAGAAATTTTTAGGCCTGGCACGAGATATTGTCATATATGAAGAACTTCAACAATCCCTCTGAAGACCTCACAATCATGTGATGAGATTCAAGGATACCTACTAATCTGTGCTTCCCAAATCAACATCAATGGCTCGACAACAACTGCCATCAAGTTTCAGCTGAAGCCAGAAGCAAGAAAATGAAGGAATCAACGACTATGACCAACCTGACCCCTAGGATTAATAGGATAAGCTCAATTGCCTTGATTGAGCTAACCCCCCCAAACATCGCGAGTTTGTTAAGTGTCCTTGGTACTCGTAGTCCCTTGTTTGTTCTTAATGTTGCTTGCTGTTGCCTGGTGTGTTTCTTGAGTGTGTGTTGTTACCTTGCGCTTGTGCTTGTTTCGGCCTCTCGGCCTTAAAAACCCTCGGGTGTGTAAAACCCTGAATAGGAAGCCTCTCTAGAAAGTGTTTTCCCTCTCATCGATTTATGTCAGCTTGAGTAGCATAGATAATTTATTAGTAAAACACTAACTCCAACCTTGAGTGGATTATAACTCTTCTCGCAACACCTCCCTAAGATCAGGCACGATAATTTTTGCCACGTGCTTCAAGCTTCGTCAAGACCTCTCTACAACGTCAAGGAAGCAGAAGACAGACCCGCCTGGACTACAAAGGACTTCTAGGAGACAAGGACTTCACTAACTTGAATCGCCTAACCTTAAATCTAGAGTTTTCACTAACATTGATGATACTCTCTCAACAGCCCAACACCTGCTAATCTTCTAACAAGCCAACTAGCATGGAGCATGTAAGTATCAAAGCCAAGCCTAACTTTCGAGGATCAACCTGTTATCTTCACTTGAAGCCCGAAGACTCACGTGCTTTATCTCCACTGAGCAAATAGAAGGATGAAGACTCTCCAAAATCAAGACATCAATGTGGACTCTGCATTTAGGAGATATCAATGGAGGTAGGAATGAGAAGAAGTGAAGACTTTTCTAACTAGCTCACTCGCTCAAAATTTGATGGGTTTGAAACCAAAGCTGACTTAGGACACGAGTAGAAATCAACATGAAGATTTCTCAAAGGATGAAGTCAACTCAAGGTATCCCAATATACCTCAAGATCCTCTAGGCTACAAAAAGATGGAGAAGCAAGAAGATCTTCAATGGTCTCCACCAACCCGAAGACAGGAATAAATAGATCATTGACTACTAGAAGACACACCATTGGTGGTGCTCTACCACCTGGAGTGTTTTTAGCTCAATCACAAGACAACCCAGAAGAATGGGTTCTATTAGGACTAACCTGCGCCTTGGTAGCTAGGAAGTGTAGAGGACTAAGTCGACAGATCTGAAGTGCCTATCAAGATCGAAGCATAAATGCTCTTGTCTCCCATCCTCAGAGGACGGCAAGCTCGAGATTAAAGGTCTACACCAACATCAAGCTTCAAGACGCAACACCAAGAATTGAAGACTCCATCAATATACATGAAGGAAGCGACAACCCCAAGACAACAAAAGCTACCCGAGAAGCCTCGACTCTTCAAGACCCCGTTTGCAACTAAAAACACTCTAACTCTTGTAGAATATTTTGAGCATACTAGATAGCTTAACCCCACTAACTGTAAAAGTGATCCGACCAGGTTTCGACAAGATATTTTTAGCAACCTCAACTCTTCAGCCATCAACTTCAACAAATGAAGATGATCTACATCTTCGGCAAAAGCAAGTCTTTGATGCAACTCAGAGTATCACCGGTGAGTTGGAAGAGCAACTGTTGCAGCCTAACTCTAACTTAATCGTTGCACCCCTCTAGTGCCACACTTAGGAATCTCGGGACGAGATTCTTTTTAAGGGGGGGGGGAAGATCTGTAACATCCCAACTTTTAGCCAAGTTTAAGTATTGTTAAGTGAGGCAAAAATTAGGGCCAACAAAAACTTTTTGTGTTGTTATTTGGAAATAGTGTTTCTTGTCTGGTTGTGTTGGTTGTTGTGTTAATCATGTCTGCTTGAGTTGCTTGATGAACAATCTTGTGAACTATTATTTTACAAACATTTAAACAAATGGATTTCAAAACCCCTTTTGAACACTTTATCAACAATAGTAGATGTTTATGTCTCCACTAGTTCTAAAGATGTTTACAAAAGCTTTACTCCTTTTTTGGAAACTCTTTTCAACACCACCCTGACATGATCATCATTGATCATTTGTTCCCCTTGTTCTTGAAAATACTAGAATGTTGTGTGCTTTGACTTTGCTTGTTCTTGTGTGGTAAATTGACTTGTGTGATTCTCATGTGTATGTGTGTGTGTCTATGAACTACATGTAGGCATGTGGCCTAATCTATCTAAAATCCATAAAATTATAACATGGCCAGTGGGGGTATTCCTATAAAATTATTTTAGTCTATCTTTCCAATAAAACCTATTTGGTTGTTTTCCTCTCTGAAAACTCTAAAACTCTATTGAACCGAGTATTCATTTTCAAAATACTAGTTTATCCAAAAAAAATTGAAAATGAGGTTCACTCTTATATGAGCACTCATTTCATTTTACAAATTTCTTTTATAAAGATATTCCCATAACTACTTTTCCTATCTTTCAAAAATAGCTGAAATGGGAAGAATACCTCTGTGGTATTATTCTTGTCTCTGAAAAATTATGGGAATACTACCCAAGGTTTATAAATGTATTTGTGTTTACTTTCTTTCTCCAACCCCACTTGGCTATGTACAACTTTTCTTTGCAAAATCCTCCTCTATCTTTGATCTATTTGACTATGTGACCAAACCTTATACTAAAATCACATATCTTGATCTCCACTTCTATCATCTTTCCAAGATCATCCTCGAATAATTAATCTATCTCTCCCCTTCTCGAAATGGTTATAATCCAATACCCCTTTCTATTGACTTTGTTGACTATTACCTTAGTGACCAAATTAGATCCCTAATAATCCTTCTAAGACAAGTAGTACCCCATCAACATTCAAATGGAGCTTTCCCTCTAATTTTTCCTAAAGCTGTAACATCCCTTTTTACTATCTTTCTGCCTACCAAAACTATTCCAGTGTTTTATTGATCACAAAAAGTCGTAAGACATGCTATATCTACATGGGAAATTGACTAGATATGGTAAACTAGATTAGAGCCTTTCTCCTTGCTACAGCCAAACTGCATGACAACACTTCTTCTTAGATGGTTTGCGAGTACAATTCAAATGTGCTCACGGCTTTGTCCATGGCTATTAACTTGGTCAGACTATAAAGAAGACTACGAGGAAGGTGACGATGGTTACGATGACGCCGGTGCGAACTAGGAATGTCTCCCAGTCAGTTGCCTATAGGGTAGTAGGCATGACGTGGGTCATCAACGATGTTTGGTATCCGCTCCTTATATGTGAACTTGCCTTGCGTGGCATTATCGAGCCTGGTCATGTGACCAGTTGTAAGTTTATTATTCGTTACTTTAATGGATGATGTAATTCTGTTATCAACTCGGATATGTGGATTCATGACACACTGATCATGGGATCGTGAATTGTATGCATATTGGGTATTCCGGATGGGTAATCCGGGGTCTCCACAGGAACACCCTCGCCAACGACCACCTGGGCGCCTCGCCGGAGCGTCCCCTATCGCCGGTGAGCTTTCCTTCGCCATCTTCTTCTGGCCATCGAATCAAAATCGCACAGCTTTGTTTAGAAGATCTTAACCGAAGCGGTATCGGCCAATGGCGTCGTGCCACATAGCCATTCCAGGCAGCCCCCCAGTCAACCGAGTCAAATCTCGTTTTAAAATTCAAATTCAAATCATAGATTTTGTCCTAAACTTGTAAATTCAATAGAAAATAATCCACTTGGCCAAATCTTGTAAACTTGAAACCCTGGAATCCTTAGAAACTGTAGAATCCATTTATGCAAGAATATCACATGGGTACTATACAAAATTTTGAACCAAAATTTAAATGGTTTAAATTGCATATTAGCACCAATTAATTCATATCTTTTGCTCTGGTCATCAAAAAATAAAAAATTTGTAGTCTATGGATTACTCAGAACATGTAGAGCACTCTGGAAACAAATAGTTTCAATTTTGAAAGTGTGCACACACTTGCTACCTTCAAATTTAATCAAATCACTAATTTGACCACCATTTGAATTCTGAAAATGATTTTGGAGTGAAACCAGTTGTAGTAGCTTTGTGTTACTGTCTCCTATCCAGTAGCATCACTATCCAAAATATTTGAATCACCATGCAAATATTCAAATTCAATTATGAGAATTTGAGTATTTTCAATTATAGAATTAATTCTATAATTCCTTTCAATATGATTCCTTTTACAAAAGTGAATCATATGATCATACCAATCTATCCCTGTCATATTGACTCCTAACCATGACCCATTATCATGTTTAACTTGCTGATCTAGTTCACAAGATTGTTTCACACTTGTGTTGTTGAGTAAATAGTAATATATCCCATTTAGGGTTTCCTTTGACACTTGTGTATGATACCCTCTAACCCATATCACCCATATCCTAAACCATTATAAACCATATTCATCTTTGATTCATAACCAAAACAAGTTTGAATTCTTCAAAGGAGAATTTAAACATTGACCTGGCCTAAACCTTGAGACTATAACCATAACTTAATTTAAATCTCTTGTCCAAGAAAATCTTGTGGCCAAGAAGCAACCATCACTCTAAATTAATTTCATACCTATTCAACCCCAAGCCTATGTGTAACATATACTATTTTGAGTAAGTGTTAACATATTTTATTTAGTAATGTTCTGTCGCACTATTCTATACTCATGTGAATCTATCCACATGAGTCATCTCTAAACTCTATCTTTGCTTATGCCAAGCACAAGATTATTGTCACTACATTTTATCTTGGAGGATCATTCTTTCAATCATTGTACTTGCCATCCAAACTCTCAATCCATATCTTGTAAGCCAAACTTCAAGCCATATCTCTCTCATCACAGAAATCATAAGAAATTTAAAATGTTAAACCAATCCTTTTCAATTGCTTGTCTTGCTTGATTTGTTGCTTTCGGTGTGGTGTGTTTACATTGTGTATCTCTAAATTATAGATTGGTTTGGAGAGCCATACGTTTTGTTGAGAGAAGAGAAAGGGTTTAAGCTTCAAAAGGCAAGTGACACACATGCTTCTACCTATTCTTTTTTACTACTGCATTAGTGTTTTCAGTAGTATGCATGATAGGTGGAATATTCTACTGTTTTATAAAATGCTTAGATCCTAGTAGTGTGTAGCTGTCCTTTAAACCACACCTGTTAGGATGCTAAATACTTTGAAAAATATTGATGCCATGCTATGATCACTTGTTAAAGTTGTTTTATGAACAAATTAAGAGCTTTAACAAAAATGAATCACCTGGGTGGATTGGTTTGATAAGAGGATGCGATGTAGGTGACTCATGGGGCACAGGCCTCGTCAAGAGGATGTGTACTCAGGATGCCACTCGGGATGGCCAGTCATGATTAAAGAGATTACCATGTCTTTCGTGCCTTAGATTACTTCTAGTGCAGCCTTATGACAATATGGGTTCTGTCTTCACTGATTAAGATGTGAGGGTTCAACTTGTGTGCAAGATATTGGGTGGTAGCAGAATTATAGGTGGGAACGGATCTTGCCAATATGGTTGCTCTCTCCTTCTGAAAGGTCTTGTCTCATTCTTCTCTCTGGGTAGAATGGGTCTTAAGGTGAAAGTGAACAACGCCTGCAGGGTGTCAAACTAATCGATTAGCCATGTCCCTGGTTATGGACAATTTGAGTCTCTAGACATGGAATGTACGGAAGAATCTCATCACTGTTTCTGAATGCTTTAAAAACTTGACTAGAAACCATTAGGTAGGAACTCAGGGCCATACACTCCGAGGGGTGGTGGTTTCTGATGTTCCAACTTTGTTGAGTTTTGCCCAGAACTACATACTGGCCAGTATGTAATGTATGGGGGTTGTCTTGACCCTTATAAACTAAAATTTTGAAAGAAAGTTTTGAAAAGGATTTTAGGATAAAATTGGCTTTATGCAAAGTAGCTTATGAGATCCACCAGCCAAATATCATGTAGCTAGTTCTTTCACAACAGCCACCAAATATGTTTCATTTGCTAGTACATCATTGTACTGACCCCCATTCATGGGGCTGCATATTCAAATGTGTAGGATATTCTGAGGAAGAGTAAGTTGATAGGATCTCGAGTCTATATTCCAACATGACTGCCTGTGGCGCATGATGAAGATGGAGACTCACTGCTACCTAGTTTTCGTTGTGTTTATGTTGTGCTGAACTTTGTCATTTGAGCTAGTCCATATGACTAAGCTAGTTTGTCAGGTTTAAAGACTTATGTATCTGGATCTACGTTGTAATCTTTGATACTATGCAATGAATACTTTATTTTGTTCTGTGGTGCTATCAGTGATCCAGGGAATAGTACTTAACACAGGTGTTCTGCCTTAATCCAAAGGTGGGGCGTTACAACATGCAAAAGTCTAAGCTGCAGTCTAAACAAGCTCCCTTTTTGTACCACTTTTGGCATAAATTTTTATTTCTCTTTTCCAACACCATTCAAACTTTTTAATTCAACTCTTTTGATGAAAACCAACATGGACCAGAGGTCAAAATACACCTTGATGCAAGGATAAAAGAAGATCTGAACAAAAATCAAGGTGAAAAACGAAAGCTAAACGCAGTTCTAGAAAAAGAGAACACTCGTTGAACGATAAGAGTGAAAACTAGAGTGTTCTTGGCAAATGAAAAACGGAGATCATCTCCTCCAAAAGGAATTTTTTGGGGTCCAACCATTTATTGCAGCAAATAAAACAAAAGAAAATTGAAAGCAAAAGTAAACACGCTCCAAGAAAAATGCATAGAATATAAAGCAATAAAAATATAGTGTCTTGAAAGGTGACCTGATTTTTGCCGATGAAGAAGGGGTGCCTTGGGGGCATCCCCAAGCTTTGACGCTTGTACCTCTTGGATATTTCTTGGGGGTTGCATGGGCATTCCCTACACTTGAAAACTTCCTTCATACAAAACTTCACACAATTCTATTAGCAACATTAGTGTAAGCATAATAATAAATCAACCTTTTTGGTTCAGATTTCAACTAAAAAACACCACATATAAAGCATATACTACTGTAGCAACTTCCTCAAAAGTCCTCGGATCAAAAGAACTCAAAAATAAAGCGAACGAGAGGCAAACACAAATAGTGGCAGAAATCTCTCAAAACAGAATAGCTGACAAAGATCGATTTTTTCGAGGGTTTTCTATTGCTCAAATCGAAAAGTGCAAAACTAATGAAAGTTTGGAAATAACTTGGGGCATATGATCAAGAAATTGCATATCTGATACGTCCAAAATGTATCTATAATTTTTGATGCTCCATGCTTGTTTTTACACCATTTGCTTAGTGTTTCATTACAGAAACAAAAGCCGAACGTCCGGAAATTCACCGAAGCTTCCAGAGAACCGAAGAGGAGACAGAGTGGGGCCACGAGGGCCCCACACAATAGGGCGGCGCGGCCTGGCCCCTGGCCGCACCCCCTATGTGTGACGGCGCCTTGGCCCACTCCTGACGTTGCCCCTTCGCCTATAAAGACCCCTCGATGGGAAAAACCTAAGTACCCGATCAGAATTCCAGAAAGATATCGCAATCCGCCGCCGCCGTCGACCCGAAGATCGGGAGGGTCCTGATGCTCTTCCCGGCACCCTGTCGGAGAGGGGAATCGGCACCAGAGGTCTTCTTCATCGCCATGCTTGCCTCTAGCGCGATGAGTGAGTAGTCTACCTTGAACTATGGGTCCATATCAGTAGCTAGATGGTTGTTCTCTCCACCATGTGCTTCATGTTTAGATCTCATGAGCTGCCTTACATGATTGAGATCACCGTTATGTAATTCTACATGTTGTGTTTGTTGGGATCTGATGAATATTGGTGTTATGATTAAGTTGTTGTTCTGAAATTTATCTTATGTTATCTCTATGTTGTTTATGATCTTGCATGCTCTCCGTTGTTAGTAGCTATCTTGGCCGAGTAGTTACTAGTAACTCCAAGAGGGGGTATTTATGCTCGATAGTTGGGTTCATGCCTCTATTGAATCTGGGGGAGTGACAGAAACCTCTAAGGTTGTTGATGTGCTGTTGCCACTAGGGAGAAAACAACATACATATGCTCGAGGGCATATGCTTTGTTTACATTACACACTTTGCTTAATGCAATTATCTGTTGTTCACAACTTAATACTTGTGGAGTTCTCGGATTGATTCGCCACAAGTGGATTATTAGTCATAGATGTAGTTGGATGGCGGTCTATGTATTTTGTTGTAATGCCCAGAGTAAATCGCATAGTGATCTTCTTGACATATCACGTTATCTTTATTCTATCAATTGCCCAACTGTAATTTGTTTACCCAGCATGTGTTATTTATCTTATGGAGAGACACCACTAGTGAACTGTGGACCCCGGTCCTATTTCCATCATATTGCTATCACCTATTTACTTTACTCGCACTGTTTACTTTACTTGCATATTACTACTGTTTTCCACTCGATAAGCTCATACCCTTTTGTTTTAAGCAAACCGGTGAGATTGACAACCTCATCATAAGTTGGGAACAAAGTACTTGGTTGTGTTGTGTGCAGGTTCCACGTTGCCGATCGCAAAGCAAAGCCTGGACGAGCCGCCTTATAAATTGTCCGGAGCCGTCGTGAAGCTAGCAAGCATCACCTTCTGGAGTATTGACTTTTTCCTGGACGATAAAACCTTGGTTTCTTACTAAGGGAAAACTTGCTGATGTGCTCATCATACCTTCCTCTTGGGGTTCCCAACTGATCGGTCATTTTCATCATCGCCACCGAAGCAATCAAGCAATTTTTCTGGCGCCGTTGCCGGGGAAAAAGAAGACTTCTGCAAGGGGAGTTTCTGACGCACATCCTTTACTTTGTTTTAAGTTTTGCTTTACTTTATTTTTACTTGCATCGTTTTATCAAAAACCCAAAAAAATTAGTATCCTTTGTAGTTGTTTATTATGTCTAGTTCAGTTGCTACTACTATGTCGCCCGATGACGAGGGGTTAACTCGACAAATGTCCTAGATGAAGGACTTAGGATCGGGGAGATAGGGCGTCGGATGAACTCGAAGGTAAAGTTAGTCGAAATAGGTGTGTGTCGAAAGTAAACTTGGGTGTTCAACCTGGCTTGCTTTCAATCTGCCCTACACCGTCCCCTCCTGGCCCCTATATATAGGTTGTCAGGTCTCGAGGATCAGGTAGGGTCCGATACAGATTACAATATCGACATACGGTAAGAACTCCTATTCGACTGTCATTACAATTGGGCCTAGCTATCGGGCCTTAGGGGTACTCAACTAACGGGCTCTATTAACTATACCCTTGTCAGTAGCCCCTGGGATTCTACCAGAATTGCAGATTCAGGTTGAATCTCTAATCTTTAAATCTTTGACTTGATCAATTCTTCGGTTTCTTCTTATCTTCAAATCTTCGACTCTGTCTTTCGACTTATTTTCATGATATTTTTTCGCAAGGGGTTTTGATGAACAAGCCTGACAACTCTGACGGATCAAGAGGTCAGTTAACTACCGAAACAGATACTTACCACCTACTTCAAATTCAATCCCCTTGGATTTGAATTCAGGATATCGGTCAAACCCATTCTTTTGCCGCATTTAGGACTTACAAAGAATGAATCCCAGTGATTCTCAGGGTACCCAGTGCGTCCACCAGGATTTTCTTCACGTCGTAGACATGGATATATACCAGCAGAGCGCATCCATGTGCTTATACCAGGCCACATAGGACGGATCCCGGGGTCTTACCTTCGTGATAAATTATGGCATTCGAGTTTCGTTGCGATAACGCAACTCGAGAATCTTATGTCGCAGCCAAGTTTTGACTGATAAAATCAAAGAATTTTGAACTTAAATTAACTTCTTCCAATTCCCTCCCGATGGGAGTAGTCTCTCTGTATTTGGTCGACTATGTAGTCGAAGTTCGCATGATAATCTTTCTTCATCTCCACCATTGATTATCTTATCCTCTATCGGGTGCGCGCTCAGCGCTCCCGATGGGAGTAGCCCCCGAGGCTATGTTTGAATACTTGTAGTCGAGCATAGGCTCAAAATTCACTTCATCTTCTTTCTTGTAATATCTCCTGTTTACAAGCCCCCGAGCGCAAGGCGAGGTCTTGTATATCGTGCAACCACACTCTCCCCTTCTTATTTTTCTTCTTTGGTACTTATCGTCAGCTACGTGCAGAATTTAACTCTTTTGTAGAATACGCTTATGGGCTTTGCTTATCACGAAGGCCCAGTAATACATGCTTATAAATTAAGCACCTTCTAGCAAGGAGAAAAAAACCCTAATTAGATTCCTCCTCCGCCGCATCATCTTCTCTCGTCATCTAGGGTTTCTAGCCTTCTTCCTCGTCCACATGGCTGACGCAGATGGTTCTCGTTTGAACCTTGGCTCTCCGGTGGTGCCGCGAGGTCGGGGCCGCCCTCGTGGAAGCAAGAACAAAACAACTCTGGCCATCGCAGGATCATCATTGGCCGCTCCGGTTAAACGCCGCCCCGGCCGTCCACCTGGTAGCAAGAACAAGCCCAAGGTGACTAGCGCTGCCCCAGGTTCAAGCGCTTCTCCTCCTGCTGCTCTCGCTGCTTCTGCCGCTCCTCCCAGAATCTTTTCCTTCTTCTGCATTGCCATGGCACAGTGCCGTGAGATTCAACTCCTGCCGCTGAATTTCACCAAGTTCATGGATGGGCGAGAACTGCGAGAAGCGGTTCTCCGCGAACAATCTGGCAGTGGGACTCCATACGAGGTGGAGGTTTGGTATGATGTCGATGGCAAACAGTACTTGAAGGGTGGCTGGTCACAGTTTGCAGAAGACCACGACATCCACCAAGGCTTCTTCATGGCCTTCGACTTCCACATTGGTACGTCGAAGTTTGACGTGAAGATCTATGACGGCACCCAGTGCTAGAAGAAGTATGAAGCTGAAGTCCACTTCCATTAGGATCTGTTTATGTAATTCCATTCGATAATGTCCTTGCTGCCATGTTATCTGTAATGAATATTCATACTCTGTTTTGATGTTTTTACTAGTACCATGAAAACAAGTCATTGTTCTGAGGTATGCTTTCCATATATCGGGTTCTTTGCGAACCAATTGATATGAAGAATATCGGGTTCTTTTGTGAACCAAGTTGTTTGAATATTTATTGGGTTGTCTGCACAACCTTATAGTGAAAAAAGATCACCAAGTCGCGATAAAAATTCCTTTCATATGACCCGAGGGTTGAAGCCCCCGAGCGGAGAAGTAAAAATATTTGTACAATTTTGTCGAGTTCAACCCAAAGAGCCCGACCTGTGGACTCATGTTCTGGGTTCAGAAGGTTAACTCGAGTTTACTGATACCACTAGATTTATTCTACGCGTAAAAACGCCGTAGCTGCTCTGCATTCCATGGGTTGCTCTCGTCTTTCCCTGTCTTCTTGTCTTGTAGTCGATATGCTCCTCCTGGTATTACTTCTGTGACGATGTAAGGTCCCACCCAAGGGGACTCCAATTTGCCGTGGCTGTCTTGCCTGAGTCGCAAAACTAGGTCTCCCACCACGAAGGATCGCGGACAAACTCGACTGCTGTGGTAGTTTCGTAGACTCTGTTGATACTGTGTCGCTCTTTCTAAGGCCTTTTCTCTTGCTTCATCTAGCGCATCGACATCATTTTGCAATGCTTCTGTTGATGTTGTCTCATCGTATGCCATCACTCTTAGGGCCTCGTGTGTAACTTCGACTGGAAGCACGGCTTCTGCACCATGGACCAGGAAGAAAGGAGTTTCTTGAGTTGCTACGTTAGGCGTAGTTCTTAGGCTCCAAAGAACGGAGGGCAATTCTTCTACCCAAGCGCTCTTGGCTTTCTCGAGAGATGCTAAGAGCCTCTTTTTTATCCCACTACATATTAGGCCATTGGCTTTTTCAACTTGCCCATTTATCTTCGGGTGTGCCACAGATGCGAATTTGAGCTTGATCCCTAGTCCTTCACAATAATTCTTGAATTCCTTTGAAGTGAAGTTTGTCCCGTTGTCTGTGATGATGCTATATGGTACACCAAAACGGAATACTATCGACTTGATGAAGCTGATTGCTGCTGTCGAATCTTGAGTTGTTACCGGGGCTGCTTCCACCCACTTGGTAAATTTATTGACTGCCACTAGCATGTAAACATGTCCTCCTGGCCAGGATTTGTGCAACTTTCCCACCATTTCGAGGCCCCATTGCGCAAAGGGCCAGGACAATGGTATTGTTTGTAGCTCTGCTACTGTTGCATGCGGTCTGGATGCAAATCTTTGACATGCTTCACACTTTCGAACTATATCTTTCGCGTCTTTGATGGCTGTTAGCCAATAAAATCTTGCTCGGAAAGCCTTTGCCGCTATTGCTCTACTGCTAGCATGATGGCCACACACTCCGCCGTGTATGTCTTTTAGTATTGTTTGTCCTTCCTGGGGCGTTACACAACGCTGCAAAACGCCGGTAATACTCTTCTTGTATAATTTCCCCTGCAAGACGACAAACGCTTTCGATCGTCGAGTTATCCTCTTGGCTTCCACTGCATCTTCTGGTAATTGTTTATTTATCATGTATGCAAGATATGGCTGCATCCAGGTTTCTTCTATCATCATGACCTCCTCTGGCTCCGACGTAGCCCCCGAGTCTGCTGCAGTAGTCGAGCTTTTTCCACTTTTTATTGACCTTTCTACTATTTCTTCCCAAAATACTCCGGACGGCACGGGTAAGCACTGTGACTCGATATTTGCTAAATTGTCGGCTTCTTCATTACTATTCCTGCTTATGTGCGAGACTTCGCATCCATCGAATGTTCCTTCGAGATAATGATATAAATTCTTGTAGGCCATCATGTTGTCATTGATTGTGTCACATCTGTTCATAACTTGCTGGACAACGAGGTTAGAATCTCCAAATATTTTTAGGCGAGTTGCTCCACATGCTTTAGCCATCTTCATTCCGTGCAACAAAGCCTCGTATTCTGCTTCGTTATTAGAAGCCTGTGGAAAGCTCATCCTTAAGACATACTTCAATTTGTCGCCATGGAGCGATATCAAGACCACTCCTGCGCCTGCGCCTTGGAGTCTTTTAGAACCGTCGAAGTACATTGTCCAAACACTGGATAAGTCTGGTGGTCCCGTGCTCTGCAGCTCCAGCCACTCTGCCGTAAAATCTGGCAAGACTTGCGACTTAATCGCCTTCCTTTTTTCATACGTGATGTCCATGGGAGATAGCTCGATTCCTCACAAAGAGACACGTCCTGTTGCTAAAGGATTGTTCAATATATTCGACAGTGGCGCTTCATTGACCACTATAATTGGGTGCACCACAAAGTACTGTCGCAGTTTTCGTGCAGTTGTGAAAACACTATACGCAAGTTTCTGATAATGCGGGTACCTCTGTTTTGTCGGAGATAATACTTCACTGATAAAATATACCGGCCTCTGGATGCCGTGGGCTTTTCCTTCTTCACTTCTTTCGACTACTAATACTGTGCTTACCACTTGGTGGGTTGCGGCGATGTAGAGTAGTAGTGGTTCTTTTTCTTTTGGTGCGACCAGCACTGGCTGCGTGGAAAGCACTTTTTTCAGCTGTGCAAAAGCTGCGTCTGCTTCTTCTGTCCATTCAAATTTATCATCTGACTTCTTCATAAGTGCATAGAAAGGAAGCGCCTTTTCTCCCAATCGAGCAACGAAGCGACTTAATGCCGCAACGCGTCCTGTGAGTTTCTGTACGTCGTGTAGCTTCGTGGGTTTCCCCATTGTTAAAATTGCTTGAATATTCTCTGTGTTCGCCTCTATTCCTCGTGCCGATACCAGAAACCCCAAAAGTTGCCCTGCTGATACGCCGAAGGAACATTTTGTCGGGTTAAGCTTAAGTTTGTACCTGCTCAGGTTGTCAAAGGTTTCTGCCAAGTCAATGATTAAAGATTTCTCCTCTCTTGTGGTGATGACTACATCATCAATGTAGACTTGGATGTTGCGTCCTATTTGGCTTCCGAGGCAATTTTGCATCATCCGTTGATAAGTTGCTCCTGCATTTTTTAGGCCGAACGACATTACTTGGTAGCAAAACACTCCGTACGGTGTGATGAAGGCCGTTTTTTCTTCGTCTTCTTTCTTTAATTTGATCTGATTGTAACCAGAATATGCGTCCAAAAAGGAAAGCCTCGCGCATCCCGCTGTTGAATCGATTATCTGATCGATGCGGGGTAGAGGGAAGGGATCCTTTGAAAAATGCTTATTGAGAGATGTGTAGTCGACACATACTCTTTGTACGTCTATGTTCTTCTTTGGTACGATGACTGGGTTCGATACCCAACTCGAAGTTTTGATTTCTCTGATAAATCCGACATTTTCTAGCCTGTGCAATTCTGATGCTATCGCCTTCCTTTTAGGTTCATCAAATCGTCACAATGGTTGCTTGACTGGCTTTGCCTTGGGATCTAAATTTAATGTGTGCTTGACGAGTTCCCTGGGATCCCCTGGCATGTCTGATGGACACCAGGCAAAGATTTCCCAGCGCTCACGGAGGAACTCGATGAGCACGCTTTCCTATGCAGGATCCAAGTTCACTGAAATTGATGTCGTCTTGTTTGGATCTGTAGGGTGGACCTGGATCTTCTTCGAGGGCCGAGTTGTGTCGAAAGCCTGATCTGGCAGGGATCATCCAACGTCGGGTAGAACATTATGATCCGTTTCTCCTTTTAGCCTCTCATATTTCGATGTCATGCCGAAGGTTTGCGCCATCCTATTGAATTCTCTGTCACATGTGTTGGCTACTTCAAAGCTCCCCTGCACTGTAATTGTTCCTTTGGGTCCTGGGATTTTTAATGTAAGATACGCGTAATGAGGTACTGCCATGAATTTTGCAAATGTTGGGCGCCCCAGGATTGCGTGGTATTGTGACGGCCAGTCCATAACTTCGAATTCCAGCTTCTCTCTGCGGTAGTTGCTGCTACTGGCAAAGTAGACATCGAGTTCTATTCTTCCCAAAGGGTAGTTTGCGGCTCCTGGTACTATTCCATGGAAGGAGCAATCTGTTGGCTCCAGACTCGACAGCGAGATGCACATTGCCTTTACGGTTCTAGCATATATTAAGTTTATGCCACTCCCTGCATCCATGAACACTCTTCCGATGTCGTACCCTCCTATTTGTGCCTTTAAAACCATAGGCGAGTGGCCTGGCCTGGGAACTTTCCTCGGGTGGTCTGCTCTACTGAACTTAACTGGTTGATCTGACCACCGTAGGTACTCTGTGGTAGCTGGTGGTGACGATATTGCTAGGTTTACTTGCCTGGATATGCTCTTTCGCTCTTTCTTTGACTTGGGCACCGGTTGAATCATAGCTGATTTGTAAACTTTTGACTCTAGGTGCCTTCCTAGCCTTTCCATTTGATATCCTTGACTTCTATGTTTTTCTCCTTGCCACCCTCCTTGGCTTGAACCCATGGCGCTTTGCAGCCTTAGGAATGTTCTACAATCCTTCATCTGGTGATTTGAGACTCTTTTCCCATCAAGATATGCGTAGTGGATTCGACAAGGTCCGTATAGCATATCCTCGGCCGAAGGACCGGAGTATCTCGATTTTTCTACTCCTTTTGCCTGAAACCTCCTATTTTCATATCCTTCCTCTTCTTCTGCTACGTAGCCCGCGGCTACCTGATTTCGCCTTCCTTGATTATCCCGGCTGCGGTGTCGTCTCTTCTGTCTACTTATTCTGTCGACTTCTGGTGAACGTCCTCTTTTGTTATTATATGCGTCCTCTCCATTAGCGAATTTGTTGGCTTGTTCCATTAGCTCAGCTACTGTCGTAGGTCTTGATCTTCCAATTTCTTCCACGAGATCTGAGCGACGAAGTCCGGCCGTAAAGGCATCTACTGCTCGCTCGTCGGAGACGTCCTCTGCTGAGTTTTTGATTACACTCCAGCATTGTATGTAAGAACGTAGAGTTTCGCCTTTCCTTTGCACATATGCCTTGACTTCCTCTAGTGATGCTGGGCGCTTGTATGTTGAGCGAAAATTTCTTGTGAATTGACTTTCGAGTTCTCCCCAACTTCCAATGGATTCGTTGGGTAGGGTATTCAACCAGGACCGTGCTGCGCCGGTGAGGTGTAGCTGCAAACTTTACATTGCAGTTGCTTTTGTTCCCCCTAATATCTGTACTGCCTGCAAATAGTCCGATAACCATAGGGTAGGTTCTTGCGACCCGTCATCCTTATGCTGGTCATGTGGCAATTTGAATCCTTTGGGTACCCACGTTTTGCGAACCCTGCAGGTAAAGCATAACGCGCCCATCTCTTTATCGTCGTCTTCATAATTCTCTTCCCTCCAGGCGTGGCGTGATTTATTTACTCGAGCTTGCGCTATTATATTTCTTGCGTCCTCCTTCCTCTTATGTCGCCTTTCCTCTTCTGATGACTCGCTATACTCGTTATCTGTGAAGTTGTATCTGAACTTCGCCTTTTGATTTTCCTTGTAGCTTGTCAACTTTGTCTCTGGGCCTTTTTCCCTGATCTTGCTTTCCACTATTCTGAGGCTTCGTATCGCGGCTCGGTGCATATCTTCTCGCAGATCCCCGGGTTCTGGCCTTGTAGTTAGTAAATACGCCTGTGCTGCTACCAACGCTGCTTCTGGCGTTTCTTGTACAAAGTCATCTTCCTCCTCTTCTAGCTGTGGGGTAGGGCTCCTTGGGTACCTTTCTTCTCTGCTGCGTGCTGTCGCCCCCCTGTTGTGTTTTGGGTCTCCGCGCCTTTCTCTGCTGTACTCTGAATCTTCACTATAGTCTTCCCAGTATTACTCCCTTGATATACTGTTATTGTCTTGAAAAACCATGTTTCTTTCCTCCCTTAGTTTCTTCCTGTGTTGGTATAATGCATACTGATATCCCATTAGAACTTCTCTTCTCGATCCTTCGGGTACTTCTGTACCATGATTGATAGCTGATTTGATCATTCTCCATTCGCCAGCCGAGACGTGTACTTTCTCCTTTTCCTTTTTGTTGTGTTCTTTTATTTTGTCAACTTGCCTGTCGACCTTTTTACTTCCTTCGCTGTTGTTTTCTTCTTCTGCTTCAGTGATAATGACGCATAACTGATGTACTTTGGAGACGCCGCTGCTTCCCACGACGAAGTCCTTTGCGTTGTTGTGCGTTTGACACACTCTTTCTTCTGAGTCAAAATTTTCCTGAGTTTTGTTGCCTTCTGCGATTGGTGTTTTTTCTAAACTGACCGGCGAGTTTACCTCGCTGGAAGAGCCTTCTGATGATTCCAACGTTTCCTCTATTTCGGGCTTGCTCGCCGACGGACCTGGTTTCATCGAATCCGAGAGGCGAGATGAACCCGATGGCCCGATGAGGATGCTCAAACTTTCAATTGTTAACTCCATCTCTTGACTTCCGTCGAGTTCTGAACTGCTGTTGGCTAAAAGCGAAAAAGCCGTCGAATTCATGATTCCAACGCCCAAGTCCCCACGGTCGGCGCCAATTAACGAGGGGTTAACTCGACAAATGTCCTAGATGAAGGACTTAGGATCGGGGAGATAGGGCGTCGGATGAACTCGAAGGTAAAGTTAGTCAAAATAGGTGTGTGTCGAAAGTAAACTTGGGTGTTCAACCTGGCTTGCTTTCAATCTGCCCTACACCATCCCCTCCTGGCCCCTATATATAGGTGGCCAGGTCTCGAGGATCGGGTAGGGTCCGATACAGATTACAATATCGACATACAGTAAGAACTCGTATTCGACTGTCATTACAATTGGGCCTAGCTATCGGGCCTTAGGGGTACTCAACTAACGGGCTCTATTAACTATACCCTTGTCACCCGAGGATATGATTTTTACTTTTAAACAAAAGGATGAGGAAAGTTTTAAAGAAGCTTGGTCTAGAATTTATGATTGGCATGGAAAGACTGAACCGAAAATGACTTTGAGTTTGCTTCTTAGTTGCTTCTACTTTGGACTTGCTCTTCGTTATAGATATGCTTTGGATGCTACTGCAGAAGGAGATTTCCTTCATTGTGATGGAGATCAAGCATTCAATATTATAAAAAAGTTGATTACTATTTATATCATGCCAACCTACTTTGATTCCTCTCTTGTGTGCATTTTTAATAGACTTAATACTCTTGAGACTCGCACTGCTAGTTTGAATACTTGTTACAATACTTTGTGCCAGCATTTTGATTATGTGCCAACAAATTCTGAACCTTCGAGTTGGTGTCCTACGGTAAAAATCACCATCTGTGGTGAAACTTTTCATGCTCGTTGTGATATTATGTCTGAATTTTGTCTTATGCCAAAGGATGTTTATGAATCTTTGAGTCTTTGGAAGCTTTCTGAGGGGGGAGAAGAAATATCCCTTACTAATAATGCCACTATATTTCCCATTGGAATAGCTGAAGGAGTTTTTACAAAAGTCCTAGGAAGAATGGTATCTACTAATTATCTTGTTATTGAATGTGTAGGAAAAGGACAAATCACACTTGGAAGATCCCTACTGAAGCTCCTGGGCGCCGTTATAGATGTGGGAAAAGGCAATATAAGATTTATCTCTTTACCTTGCAATAGCCACATCTTTCCTAGAGTCAAGGGCAAAGGTAATAAAGGAAGACGTAAGGCACCCGCTGATCCTAGCACTTCATCACTTGATATTACTTGATTCGCATTTTCTGCGCCTAGCTCAAAGGCGTTAAACAAAAGCACTCTTGGGAGATAACCCAATGTTTTCTTTTCAGTACTTTTTCTTTTTGAGTCTTGGAAGTTATTACTACTGTAATGACCTCTCCTTATCATTTTTATTTCGTTGTTGTGCCAAGAGAAGCCTCTAATTTGAGCGAGGTAAGATTTGGGGATGTTGCTGTCCTGAAACAGTTTTCGGTGCTGCACCGTAAAAATTTGTGAAAATTCTCTGTATATCTTTTGGACCTGCGATTTCTTGTGCATATGCCCCAGGCTATATCCAAACTTTCATTAGATGAACACTTTTTGATTTGAGCAACAGAAAACCCCTTTAAAATCGGCCTTTATTAGCTGTGCTGTTTTGACAGATTTCTCCCCCACTATTCATTTTAGCCGCTTTATCGCTTTCTTTTTGAGTTCTTTTGATCACGAAACTTTTGGGGAAGTTGCTACAGTAGTATATACTGTATATGTGGTGGTTTTGGGTTGAAACCTGAAGCAAAAGAGGTTGATTCATTGTTATGCTTACACTAATGTTGCTAATAGATTTGTGTTTAGTTTTTTATGAAGGAAGTTTTCAAGTGTAGGGATTGGAGAATGATGAGATGAGTTGAAGAATGGACAAAAGCTCAAACTTGGGGATGCCCATGTCACCCCAAGAAATATCCAAGAATTACAAGCGTCAAAGCTTGGGGATGCCCCCGAGGCACCCCTTCTTCATCGGCAAAAATCAGGTCACCTTTCAAGACACTATATTTTTATTGCTTCATGCACTATGCATTTTTCTTGGAGCATTAGTTGTTTTAGTTTTTAGTATTATTTTAGTTTAGTTTTCTGCAATAAATGTTTGGACCCCAAAAAATTTCTTTTGGAGAAGTTGCCTTGCTTTTCATTTGCCAAGAATGCTCTAGTTTTCACTCTTATAAAAAACTGAGTGTTCTTCTTTTTCTGCTACTGCTTTTGGTTTTCATTTTCACCTTGATTTGCGTTCAGATCTTCTTATATCTTTTTATCAAGGTGTATTTTTGCCTCTGGACCATGTTGGTTTTCCTCAAAAGAGTTGGATTAAAAAGGTTCGAATGGTGTTGGAAAAGAGAAAAAGATTTATGCAAAAAAGTGGTACAAAAAGGAGCTTGTTTAGACTGCGGCTTAGACTTTTTCATGTCATGCTTGATATCTTTTTGATAGTATGCTTAGTGGTTTTTCTGTAGCATGACTTGTCTCAAATGACTGAGATTGCTTAATGAGCCTTTGAAAAAATCATGCGTTGTTTTTATCGTTTGGAAGCATTATTTTGGTTTTCTCCTTGATGCTTTATTTGGGTTGACTTGGCGCATGCTCACACATGTTAGACTCTTACAAAGTCACCAATAGCCTCTATGATCATTTAGTTTTTGACTTTTGATGCCATCTTATGCTTCTTTTAATGTTGCTTTGTCGCTTTGCATGATTATGGCCGTTATTGCTCTCTTAGTTGGTCACTCCCAGTCTTTTGCTAGCCCTCGTTTTGTACTGAGTATGAGCTCTACTCGTGCATCCAACTCCTAAAAACCAAGTTGTTCCAACGTGTCCACCTTACATACCTATTAGCAATTTGCTATTCCAAAGTACATTTGACTTGCTTTTATCTACTCTTCAAATTAAACTCTTACCAGTGTTATGCGAAAATTGGTCAGTAAAGCTCTCACGATCCTGATGGCACACTTTATTTTTCTCATTCTTAAAAATTTGACATTGTGACTCTCTTATGTTGAGTTGTTATGCTTGCAAGTTGTAAGTTGGAAATTAGCCCATCCATGCTATCATGGGGCAAGCTTTCGACATTGCACTTCATCTTATTTGAGTTGATATCGTGATCTTTTGTTTATGGATGCTCGCGGTGTGAAATATATTGGAATCTTGTGGAGTTCATGGAGTTTGTATATGTGTTAGAGAAACACCTGGGCCGCCAATCTAAGCCATGCATAATTCATGGTGGAAATTTGCAGCATGCCCATAGTGGACATTCGACGACGCATCTCAAAATAAAAAGCTATACAAATGATAAATAAAAGAGATGTCGAGGTGTTCATTGTCTGCTTGTCCTGTCATTTTGATGTGGGCTTGTTCCATGTCATCGGGCACAGAGGTACCCCATTGGCGGTTCTCGATGATACGCGTATACTTACAATGACAAGAACTTGCTTGGGACCTAAGCAAAGTAGCACGAGGTTTGGGTACTCGTATTCACTGGACACGAGGTTTTCAACTTATGATTTGTCAAGCATGTGCATCATAATTGTACTCGCATTAACTCTAAACATTCAAGATGCTTATGATGGGGGCAATGAGAGCTCAAAGCTAGTAAGTACCATAATTTTTGAAGGTTTATAAAACTTGCAATCACTGCTTCCCTCTGCGAAGGGCCTTTCTTTTTACTTTTATGTTGAGTCACCACCTTCTACCTTTATGCACCGTCTAAGAGAGCATAGTTGTCATTCTGAGTATAATGTGCATTATCCCAAAGTTTTCATTGATTGATTCATGATCATGGTTTCACTTGTTCTTAAATTATTTGTATCTAGTCGCCCTCTTAAACTTGAAGGTGTCCTATGCATTTATGTTTTGCTCTCCATGAAGGACAAGCTGAAAACCATTTGTATGTTTTTCCTTATGATTTGAACACATGTTTGACTTTCATTGTTTCATTTTCATGATCTTTTGTTTGTGTTCTATTTCATGTTATAACATGGTTGCTAAGTTTCTTCTATCAAGATTATATCTTTCATGCCCATGTTTTAAGTTCTTTTGATCCCAGCACTCAATGCTTACATAGATGATCAAGATTGTGTAGGTGCATGTCACCTCAAAAATTATTTCTTTTGTTATCACTTACCTACTCGAGGACGAGCAAGAGTTAAGCTTGGGGATGCTTGATACGTCCAAAACGTATCTATAATTTTTGATGCTCCATGCTTGTTTTTACACCATTTGCTTAGTGTTTCGTTACACTTTGTGGCACTTTTATGCATTTTCCGGAACTAACCTATTAACAAGTCGCCACAGTGCCAGTTCCCTGTTTTCTGCTGTTTTTGGGTTTCAGAAAAGTTACATAGGAAATATTCTCGGAATTGGACGAAACAAAAGCCAAACATCCAGAAATTCACCGAAGCTTCCAGAGAACCGAAGAGGAGATGGAGTGGGGCCACGAGGGCCCCACACAATAGGGCGGCGTGGCCTGGCCCCTGGCCGAGCCCCCTACATGTGATGGCGCCTCAGCCCACTCCTGACATTGCCCCTTCGCCTATAAAGACCCCTCGATGGGAAAAACCTAAGTACCCGATCAAAATTCTAGAAAGATATCGCGATCCGCCGCCGCCGTCGACCCGAAGATCGGGAGGGTCCTGAAGCTCTTCCCGGCACCCTGCCGGAGAGGGGAATTGCCACCGGAGGTCTTCTTCATCGCCATGCTTGCCTTCGGCGCGATGAGTGAGTAGTCTGATGGGTTCGTAGCATAGAAAACAAAAAATTTCCTACGCATGAATACAAAACTAGCCAAGAACATCTACGAGATGGTAGCAACGGAGACTAACCCTCGAAGACCGGTAGCGGGGATTACGTTCCCGCACAAACGTTGCCGATGGAGAGTCAAGGAAGACGCACGTAGTCGACGTAGTCGACGTAGTCGTTCACTTGACGTAGTCGACGTAGTGGTTCACTTCACGATCACGAGATCATGTACACAGCGCCACAACTGGCGGTGCCCCCATACTCGGTCAAACGTATGGCTTGTCGTCGTCTCCTCCACGTCGTCGGTCCAGCGGGGCAGCGGAAGAAGGGATCCGCCGGACACTCCAACACTCACTTCTCCAAGTGTGTGAACCTCGAACTAACAATCCGGCAGAGCTTTGCTAAGCTAGGACGGATTTGGGGCAGCAACTATGGGAGGAAGGGAGGGATCAAGTAGTGTGTGAAGAGGGAGAAGAGGGCTCCTTTTATAGGAGAGGAGGTGGCAGCCCCCTCTTCATGGTGGTAACCCCCTCTTCATGGTGGTAACCCCCTCTTCATGGTGGTAACCCCCATTTTAATTTTGCATGACATTCATGCTAATTAAAATTCACACTAATTGAATTAATAAAAAAAATTTATTTCTTTAATATTTGTTAATTCAATCAATTAACAAACATTAACAAATACCCCCTTGAGTTATTTCAATATGCCGAAACAGTTTCGGTGCTTTTCTGAAACAACCCCTATGCTGTCCTATATAATTCGATCGGAGTATCGTATCCACTCAAAAATGACGATGAACCTTAAGTGTGTGACCCTACGGTTCGTGAATAATGTGGACATGATCGAGACTCCTCTCCGATCAATAATCATCAGCGGGATCTGGAAATCCATGATGACTCCCACTTACTCAACAATGAACTAGTGATCGTGTGAACCAATAACGAACATAGTTAATTCCTTTTGTCTCGCGATATTATTACTTGTCCGAGATCCGATCATTTGGTATCAACCATACCTAGTTCGATCTCGTTCCCGACAAGTCTCTTTACTCGTTTCGTGATAATGCATTCCCGTGACCTAGTCACATGCTTGCAAGCGATTCCAATGCAATATCACCGAGAAGGGCCCAGAGAATATCTTCCCGTCATCGGGTCGGACAAATTCCACTCTTGATCCATGAGCCTCAACTAATACTTTCAGAATACCCAAATCAACCTTCATAATCACCTTGTAACGGTGTGACGTTTGATATCATCAAAGCACTCTTCTGGTATCAGTGATTAGCATGATCTCATGGTCCGAGGATTAGAACTATTTCGTATGAGTTTGATATAGCAATGAACTTGATGACTTGATCGTATTGCTAATCTTACTATGGGTGTGAGTGTTCATGACAT
Organism: Dactylis glomerata; assembly: GCA_007115705.1. Lineage (NCBI taxonomy): Eukaryota > Viridiplantae > Streptophyta > Magnoliopsida > Poales > Poaceae > Dactylis > Dactylis glomerata. The sequence goes on from QXEO01000220.1 coordinate 16,907,022, forward strand.
CATTCTTCTAATGATATGACCTCGTTATTAACAACATCCAATGTTCATGATCAGGAAACCTTGATCATCAATTAATCAATAAGCTAGTATAAAAGAGAGGCTTTACTAGGAACCTTTTAGTTTATTAATCACACAAGTATTAATGTTTCCGATTAATGCAACTAGTCATCAACCCGTGCATCGGCACGGGCTAGCAATTCTATTAGGAATATAATAACTTTGATTCACCAATATATATTAGAATTAGAAAACATTTAAAGAACACTTTTTTCTAGATTATTCTTTAGAATTGTACAATAGTTCTTATTTACCTGATTAACATGGTGGGATTTAACATGAAAATAGGTTCAAAATAATACATTCTCAAGAAATAAGTGGAGTGTGCAGAGGTTCATAGTATGATTTTTTTTTCAATGGATATTAGTATCGGCGTACTATAAACTGTCTATTAGATGACATCAGAAACACCAAAATAGTGAAGAAATTTTGACATCCGTTGGAGTTTCTATGTTCCTACTTGATATGACATCTATATCGAGTACTCAAGCTAAAATGCGCACTCCAAAATATGATAAAAAGGTAATACTGCCAACGACGCACCTATAGCCTTCACATGTTCCTGATGAGATCAGATCTATGGCAGGTACTACTTGAGTCAACAGTGTATGTTGAATCAATTTTAGGCAAGTAAATATAATAAATGAACTTTTTCAATAGCAGAGTAAAAAATAGATGAAGTAAAATATGCCAGTCTGCTTCAAAAATCATGACTACTGGATACTTAAAGTTCAACTAACTTGGCATTCTAAAAAAACTAACTTAATGGCGATAATGTGTACTGAACATGAATATCAGCATAGGTAAAATTATGTACTCTTAAATTCCATGTATGGTGCAGTGAAAGAGAACCTGTAGTACTCCCTCCTTCTCAGCTTATTAGGCCTACGCGTATTTCTAGGTTGACAATTTAACCAAGTTAGCATGAGATGTATATTACAAAAAATATGCCATAAAAAACATCAGCTTTTATACTTTCTAACGGTATAATTTTTAGATTTTATAGTTTATATTATATAGACCAAATTGAAAACCTAGATAGACGTGCAAGCCTAATAAACTGAGAAGGAGAGAGTAATGTCAGATGTATACGTTGAGTAATGTCTAATAAATAGTAAGAAAAACGTTTTATTTTTTTAGCGTCAAACAACCCTAATCATCTTATCTTTGCGACTGAACAACCCTATTCATCTGATGTATAGAAAACATGCTTTCACTGGCCAAATATCATATCACATTGCAAAAGGCTTGCCATGCATTATATATGCCAACAATTTAGTCCCCGTATGGAAGTCTCCTTGGAATGCCACAGCATCTCCAGGTTGAGTGTCGATCTCAGCAAAATTTATGAATCACGAATACAAATTGTTCAATATATCTTCACTTCCCCACCAAGTTAAGAAAATCTAACATAAAGTAGGTTCGAAACAAAATTTGTCCTGAAGAAGATATATAATTAGATGGCAACACATCATGGATAAACAAATGATTAAGCTACCTGCAGTCCCATCTTTTAAAATAGTGTTAATGGGTGATGTTGCTCCACCACTATCCCCGGGTTATCTTCATTCTTACATTCCCCCTATTTACGTTTCAGGGAGCAAGGTATTTCAGAGTGCATAGCTATAAATTTATTCAACGTGTCATAAGATTAGTTTAAGAGCAAACCAATGTCCAGGGAAAGAATAACAATAGTGAAGGGAAGGTTAAACAGTATTGGATGGAATGATCTTGTCGTGGCTGTCTCTGAAGTTCTTTTTCCGGTTGCTGAATCTGGCCTCACGGTTGATTTTGCATACCATTTGAACAATTACCAATGAGCTGGAACATCAAGGAGGGAATGAAGATATAATGGAAAAAATTATAAGCGGTATAAGCATTAGATCAGGCATAAAGAATCAAAATTTGAAATCCATCCATGCATCAAGTATCATAAAATTTAATAGCTCAGAATACGGGGGATTAAGCTAGTAGTAGACCAACCTTCTAAATCTAATTAATTGCATCCGATGATTGGGCCCGCATGTCCTTCCATGTCTTGAGATGGCTGTGCTAGGAGAGACTGTTTCGGTAAGGAGAAACGCATGTGACGGACGGTCGGTGCAGCGTATTGATCACCGTGACGAAGAAGATGCTGATGGTGCACAAAGTGGCATGGTTCTAGAGCATTGGAAACCGGTAGATTAGACTGTTCGATCGACTTCTCGACGGCTTGCTGAGAAGCAGCGACATCCAGCGTATTGGAGGAGAAGACAACACGGCCACCATGCAGCTTCCGCACCAGCCAAGCAACACAACGCAATCTAGGGTTTATGTTCATGCACACGTCCGAGGGGAAGACATCGCGTGGGAGAATTTCTTTCGAGACCAGGTGTGCACGTGGGATAAAACATGAGGACTCTTGGCTGTTTCATCCAACGACTGCAGATAGGTAATTAAAAGATTGGATGGTCAATTTTCTTTACTTTTGAGGATTAACATGGAGCTTCTATTGGTGCCTCCAATTAGTAAATATAAGATTCTGGCATGAGAAATAAACATTTATCATAAACATGGAATATGATAATAACCACTTTATTATTGCCTCTCGGGCATATTCCCTTCAGTCTCCCACTTGCACTAGAGTCAATAATCTAGTTGATACTTGCGTATATAACACTTATGGCTTTCACGTGTTATCCATACGCGTTGCAGTGGTTAATCTGATCTCCAGATCTGACACTTTCATTTCTGTGTGTATTTGCATGTCTTTGCGTCTCTACGCATCACTCATTCTCAAATGAGACAGTTGGGTATAAATTTGATCCTTAGGTGAGACCTTAGTTCCTTTAGCTAAAATTATGTTATCACTATTGTCACACAATAGATCTTCATAGTAATAGCCCGCTTGGAACTACACCTAGTTTGATAACAAACTTCTTGACACAAATGCCCTCTTTTGCTACTTCTAAAGTAGCCATTGATGGCTAGTTGATGAAGGAGATTATTCTTCTTCGTCCCCCAGCAACAGTCCTTGTGCGTGGTGAATGACCAGCCCGTTGGGAACCCCAAGAGGAAGGTGTGATGAGTATAGCAGCTGGTTTTCCCTCAGTTAAGAAACCAAGGTTTAATATCGTTCTTGGAGAGGAGAGACAAACGACTGAAGGTGATGCTTGCTAGTTTGCGACAGCTACGGACAATTTATATAAGGCGCCTCGTCCAAGCTTTTCTTGCTAGCTGCAACATGGAACCTGCACACACACAAACAAATACTTTGCTCCCAACTTACGATGATGTTGTCAATCTCACTGGTTTGCTTGAAACAAAGGTTATGAGTGTATCGAGTGGAAAATAGTAAAAGTATGCGGGTAAAGTAAACAGTGCGAGAAAGTAAACAGGTGATAGCAATATGATGGAAATAGGACCGGGGTCCACAGTTCACTAGTGGTGTCTCTCCATAGATAAATAACACATGCTGGGTAAACAAATTACAATTGGGCAATTGATAGAATAAATATAAACGTGATATGTCAAGAAGATCACTATGAGATTTACTCTGGGCATTACTACAAAATACATAGACCGCCATCCAACTGCATCTATGACTAATAATCCACTCCCGGGGATATCAATCCGAACACCCCAAAAGTATTAAGTTGCGAACAACAGATAATTGCATTAAGCAAAGTGTGTAATGTAAACAAAGCATATGCCCTTGAGCATATGAATGTTGTTTTCTCCCTAGTAGCAACAACACATCTACCACCTTAGAGGTTTCTGTCACTCCCCCAGGTGAAATAGAGGCATGAACCCACTATCGAGCATAAATACCCCCTCTTGGAGTCATGATACGTCTCAAACGTATCTATAATTTTTGATGCTCCATGCTTGTTTTTACACCATTTGCCTATTGTTTCGTTACACTTAGTGGTACTTTTATACATTTTCCGGAACTAACCTATTAACGAAGTGCCACAGTGCCAGTTTCCTGTTTTCTGCTGTTTTTGTGTTTCAGAAGTGATACACAGGAAATATTCTCGGAATTGGACGAAACAAGTTCCTGAAGTCATATTTCACCGGGGAGCTCCCAAACATCCGAAGACCTGACGGAGGGGGGCCACGTGGCCCCCACACACAGGGGCGGCGCGGCCTGGCCCCTGGCCGCGCCAGCCCCTTGTGAGGCCGCGTGGCTCCACCTCTGACAGCCCCCCTTCGCCTACATATACCCCCTGACGAGAAAAACCTAAGGGCCCGATCAGTTTTCCAGAATACATCACGATCCGCCGCCGCCGTCGACCCGAAGATCGGGAGGGTCCAGAAGCTCTTCCCGGCACCCTGCCGGAGAGGGGAATCACCACCGGAGGTCTTCTTCATCGCCATGCTTGCCTCCGGAGCGATGAGTGAGTAGTCTACCTTGGACTATGGGTCCATAGCAGTAGCTAGATGGTTGTCTTCTCCACCATGTGCTTCATGTTTAGATCTCATGAGCTGCCCTACATGATTGAGATCACCGTTATGTAATACTATGATGTTGGTTTGTTGGGATCCGATGAATATTGGTGTTTATGATTAAGTTGCTGTACTGAATTATATCTTTTGTTATCTCTATGTTGATTATGATCTTGCATGCTCTCCGTTGTTAGTAGCTATCTTGGCCGAGTAGTTGCTAGTGACTCCAAGAGGGGGTATTTATGCTCGATAGTGGGTTCATGTCTCTATTTCACCTGGGGGAGTGACAGAAACCTCTAAGGTGGTAGATGTGCTGTTGCTACTAGGGAGAAAACAACATTCATATGCTCAAGGGCATATGCTTTGTTTACATTACACACTTTGCTTAATGTAATTATCTGTTGTTCGCAACTTAATACTTTTGGGGTGTTCGGATGATATCCCCGAGGGTGGATTATTAGTCATAGATGCAGTTGGATGGCGGTCTATGTATTTTGTTGTAATGCCCAGAGTGAATCTCATAGTGATCTTCTTGACATATCACGTTATCTTTATTCTATCAATTGGCCAACTGTAATTTGTTTACCCAGCATGTTATTTATCTATGGAGAGACACCACTAGTGAACTGTGGACCCCGGTCCTATTTTAATCATATTGCAATCACCTGTTTACTATTCCCGCACTGTTTACTTTACTAGCATTTTACTACTGTTTTCCACTCGATACACTCATAACCTTTGTTTTAAGCAAACCGGTGAGATTGACAACCTCATCGCAAGTTGGGAACAAAGTATTTGTTTGTGTGTGTGCAGGTTCCACAAACACCTTCAGTCGTCACCGTCTCTCTTCTTCAAGATCGACATTAAACCTTAGTTTCTTAACTGAGGGAAAACTAGCCGCTACACTCATCATACCTTCCTCTTGGGGTTCCCAACGGGCTGGTCATCACCACGCACAAGGACATACTGCTCCCACGTCAACTAAACGCCACAGCTCTTTTCTGGCGCCATCACACGAGTAGCAGCTTCTTTTCTGGCGCCGTTGCCGGGGAAGAGAGAAGACTTCTGCGAGGGGAGTTCTTCGCACACACATACTTTACTTTGTTATTTGTTTTGCTTTACTTTATTTATTTTACTTGCATCATTTTTATATCAAAAACCCAAAAAAAAAATTTAGAATCCTTTGTAGTTGGTTTTACTTGTCTTGCTTTTATTATGCTTTTTATCAATGGTTGGTTTCTTTGAAACTAAATCTTTTTGGCAAGGTGGGTTCACGGAAGAGCAGCAAAATTATTATGATGAATACCGCTTGTCACAAAAAGGGAAACACTTATGGGAACAAATCAATAGATTATATATCATTGCTAGAAATGTGTGCTCTACTTATAATGTTACTTATTGCTTTGATGAATCTTGTTGCTGTAGGAGGTATAAACACCTCCCTTTTCAATGTGAGTATAATGATGATGTTACCATATCTTCTTATATTAATGGTAATTATGACTTTTATGATGTGGAACAAATTGAAGAATTTATTGCTTGGAAGGGTGCATTCGAACTTGCTTATTTGCTTGAACATACTGATGATGCACCTTATAAATATGAGGTTTATGATATACTCACATTTTGCTTTGATAATTACAAGGAAGGAAATGGCTATATTCTTAAATATCTTAATAGATGCTCTCCAACAGAAGAGACTAATGCCTTGAAGGAGCCTATGGAAGAAGAAATTGGAAGCTCATTGGATGAAAAAGAGGAGGAGAGTGATGAACAAGAGGAGGAAGAATGGAGCTACCCACATCTACCTCCCAATAAGAGTAACTCTTTAACTAATACCTTATTTGATCGCCCTCCATGCTTAACAAAGGAGGGTGAGTGTGATATTTATATTGTTGATTTTGTTCATGATGCTACTGAAAATTATTATGAGAGAGGAAAATATGGTTGTTGGAATTCTTATGTGTGACGACCTCAAATTTGATACAAATTTGAAGTGCCCGTTATGTATTCCACCGCAATCCCAGAACCATTGTTGCGATATACATAACGTAGTTGGTACTCAGTTCCATAGACATTACAATACGATGATTCAAATACAATGGTCATATAGACCAAGTCATATTACAACACAATGTAGCAGCGGAAATAACGTCTTCGGGTCCATGCCGTTACCCTACAGGCAATGGCGACTCATGGAGACAAACTTAGTTCTGGTACTCTTCTTCATACCCTTCCTCCTGGTATTCTTCCCCATAGTCTGGCCAAGTTGATAGCCAGGGACACAGCCGTGAGTACATTGGATGCACTCGCAAACCATCTTATAATTGAAAAGATGAAGCAGATATGCAAGGTTTGGTATAGTGGACTAAGCACTAATTTGTTTTGCAAAAGCTAGTTTTATTTCCCAGGAATGTTCATTTATAGGAAAGAGATTTAGTTCTCTAAGTTCCATCTAAAGAGGACTTCAAGTATGTCAACCACATTTCAGGTCAAGTCATTCACCAAATCACCATGGTCATTTTAGTCCTGACAAAAGTCAAGTACAGCTTGCCAACCGTCCATGACCGCGGACGCGGCTATTCGAATAGTTTCAAAACCTCTGCAGAGGGGTACACTTTACCCACAAGATTCGATACATCTGCCGGGAGAAATCCACGGTTCGACATACACAAAGTATGCGAGGTTCAGATAATCAAACAAACTCTTTCACTTGCTCATCCTAGTATAGGATCCTTCCCTAGAGCCCGGGATACGGAACCCCGCTCCGACGCCTCTAGTTCTGCCCATCCCGGGTACCGGGTTAGTGGAATCCACCTGGTCCAGAAGTAACCGTTTCGCGGTGTCCTTCCATGAAGCTTTGATACAAGGCCTCCCATACTAAGATAAACAAACTACGGATTAAGCCCCTTCCCATATAGGGGTAATGTGGTCGTACGGTATAATTGGCTCCCATAGTACATCACTCGTTGTCATTTGAGAAATATATTTCATAGTTCTTAGTCAAGATTAATTTCTTTTATAAAGCCATCATGTAGGAGCAATCTCCCATTTCAAGTTTCAAGTTCAAGTCACCACCTTTCAAATGGGGTTCCTCCAGAGATAGCATCAACTTTTATTAGCGACTAAGCAACTACATTGAGTGATAGTACTACTAAATAGGGTTGGATAAACTCAACTTGATGCTCTTGATAATCAAGACATCAATACACTTCTATCATTCTACTCTAGCAATTCAATCATGCAATTTACTTAAAACAAGTAGAATGCAATATTAAAACTAGGCATGGGGAGTATGAATCAAAAGATGGCTTGCCTTGGTTGGCAAGGTGTCCGGGGTTTTCTTCTTCTTCTTGATAATAATAATCCCCTCCAATATCCTCCTCGGCAACACTAGCGTCTAATAACGAATAAACACAAAACACACCATCACTTCACCAAGCTAACAACACACCAAGCACACATCTTTGTTTGTTAACCAAAGAATTCATGTTGCCTTTTTATGGTGTTGGATGGTAAGTCTTCCTTCTAAGTTTTTCTTCAAGTGTGCAAGCTAGAGTCTTTAATAAGTGGCTTAGGTGGTTCACTTGTGCAGCATTGGTGTTGATTTAGGGTTACTAAGACAAGTTCAAGTGGGATGGATCCACTAAGTGAATTGGCATTGAGGGCAATTAATTCTAAGTGTGCACTAGTGATCTATCATTTTATGCTACAAAATAGGATTGGGTTAGGGTCTAAATGATTACACTAATATGGTTTGGGGTAGATTAGTGTTGACTAACAGTAAGAGGGGTCATTAGTAAGTTCACATTTTAATTTTCATGATTTTTGATGGCTTAAATAATTTTCTAGAAATCTTTCATTATTCAACAAGCTAGGGTCACACTATTCATATCTAATTTAATTCTTAACTTAATTTTAATTCTAACCAGTTCTATTGGGTAGATTATTTTATAAGCTTTCCAATGCATATTTATTTGCTAGATTTGGATTTGTAAAACTCTAGGAATTAAAGTTTGAAAATAGTATCTGAAACAGTTTTGAATTAAATCGAAAAGGCGGGAAAATAAATAAAACTGAAACGGACCGAAACTTCACTAGCTGGGCCCAGTTAGACTAAACCCGAACGGGCCGGCCCAGAAAACGATTCGCTCGGCTGGGGAAAAATAAAACGGGCCTGACAGGTGGGACCTACTCGTCAGACCTAATTACAAAACCCGAATCGGTATGCTAGCGTCAGATCAGAATCGGACGGCTCAGCTTCATCGTCTTCCTCATCATGGAGGGAGCTCACCTGCGTTGCAGTGAAGATCGTTCAACGGCGAGGGCGAGGCGTAGAGGATGCAGAACTCGACGGCGATGCGCGGGATCGGCTGCGGTTCGTCTCCTCCTCCGATTCCCTGCAGCAGCTTGCTCCCAGGTGGTCGAACGTGGCGGCGCTCCGCTTGTCCAGTACCACCCCGGCGAGGCTGGCGACGGCGAGCTAGGGCAAGCGAGGCTAAGCGAGTATGTCTGGGAGATAGCTGGGGACTGGGTGAGTTGCTCCGTTTGATCGGAGGGGCTTTTTATAGGCCGGAGCGACGAGGATAAGCGCGGCCAGAAGCTCGACGGCACGGGGGCCCTGGCGGCGTTTGAAGCTCGCTCCGGTCACGGCGGTCACGCTCGCGTGCTGGGGAGTTTATGGCTTGGCCGCGGGGTGCTGTGGGTCTCCTCTGGCGCCTCCAAGCTGGTCGGCATCGTGCAGGGAAGAGGGTTGCTGGGAGGGGGCCCTAGGCGCGTTTCTCCTCCTTCCTCCTCTTCTCACGGCTTGGGTCGGGGGTGGGGAAGCTGGAGTCGATCGAGGCACCGTCTAGCAGCATGGCAGCAGTGCCTGGGCGAGCTCGAACAGTGCTGCACCAGTGATCTTGATCTCATTTGATTTGCTTCTGCCAGTGTTCGACGAAATGCCCGCAAGAACTCAAAATTTGAATTTTCAAAATTTTCCACTTTGGGTGCTCATCATATTGGATAAGGTACCCAGTCATATTTTTGTTATGAAGAAAGGTTGAGTTTTGCAGAAATTTATATTTCAAATTTGGTATAGTTCCTGTTTCAGATTCAGACTTTGGCTCAAGTTTGAGTGAGGCTCTAGTTTGAAATTTGGGTAAATGCTGGTTGGTTGAGTTAGTATACAACTTGGTTAAACTCAACTTGCTGGCCAAACCTGAAGGTGGGTTCTAGATTTCTTAATCCAAGGGCTCAAAGTGGTGTAGTTAATAACAATTCCTAGATCATATTAACTTTATCTCTTTCTTTCTTATTTTTACTTCTGGTTTCTTTGCTTCCTAAAAATCTTCTCAATTGATTCTGTTGGTTCACTTAGAATTATCTAACCAATGCTCAATCAAAAATCACACACATAAAATCATAGAATACAAATAAAAGAAAATGCATGTATGCATACAATAATAGATAAAAAGTTTTATTTGGGTCCAAAATTTGGCACTTTATTTATTAAGAAGTGGATTACAATTTCTGAGTTGTTACAATCTTCCCCCCTTAAAAAGAATCTCATCCCCGAGATTCACTAATTAAGAACTGAAAAGATTGGGAAACTCTTTCTGAAGGTAATCTTCTCGTTCCCAAGTGGCTTCCTCTTCGGTGTGATTACTCCACTGAACTTTCAGAAATTTGATGCTTCGGGTTCGAGTGGTTCGATATGCTTCCTCGAGGATACGGATAGGTACTTCACGATATGTCAAATCCTTGTTGATGTCCACAGAACGGTGATCAATATTCTTGAAGATCTCGGGCTTCTCCGGAACTTCAAGACATTTCCAAAGTAACGACACGTGGAAGACATCGTGTACTTCAGACAATTCAGGGGGCATGGCCAATTGATAAGACACTTCTCCTCTGCGGTCTAGTATCTTGAAGGGTCCAATATATCTGGGTGCAAGCTTTCCTTTTACTTGGAATCTTTGCATTCCCTTGAGGGGTGATACTCGGAGGTAAACGAAGTCTCCACTCTTGAAAGTTAATTCTCTCCGTCTCTTGTCGGCATAACTCTTTTGTCTTGACTGGGCTGCCTTGAGATAGTCACGAATCATGCGAACTTTCTCCTCGGCTTCTTGCAGAATGTCAGGTCCAAATATCTGACTGTCTCCAGTTTCTGACCAATTCAAAGGGGTACGACACTTTCTTCCATACAACGCTTCAAAGGGGGCCATTTGCAAACTGGCTTGATAACTGTTGTTGTAGGAAAACTCCGCGAAAGGCAGACAATCTTCCCACTTAGCTCCATAGGCTAGAACACAAGCTCTCAACATATCTTCAAGTATTTGATTTATTCTTTCAGTCTGTCCATCCGTCTGAGGGTGGTAAGCGGTGCTGAAAGCTAATTTGGTTCCCAAGGCTTGATGCAAACTCTTCCAAAATCTCGAGGTGAATTGGGTTCCTCGATCGGAAACGATGGTTTTGGGAACCCCATGCAAACTGACAATTCTGGATAAATACAGATCTGCTAGCTGTCCCGAGTTGTAAGTGGTCTTGACAGGAATAAAGTGGGCCACTTTGGTTAGTCTATCCACAATGACCCAGATAGAGTCATTTCCACGGCTAGACCTTGGAAATCCAGTGATGAAATCCATTCCAACAGAATCCCACTTCCATTCCGGAACTTGCAAAGGTTGCAGCAATCCTGCAGGTCGTTGATGTTCAGCCTTGACTCTTTGACAAATATCACACTTAGAGATGAACGATGCAATCTCACGCTTCATTCCATGCCACCAAAATTGTTCCTTCAAATCTTGGTACATCTTCGTTCCACCGGGGTGGATGGAGTAAGGTGTCTCGTGGGCTTCCTTCATAATCACTTCCTTCAACTCTGAATCAGCAGGCACATAAATACGTCCTTTGTACCAAAGAACTCCTTGATCATCTTCCTCAAATCCTGGCACCTTGCCGGAACTAATTCTGCGCTTGATTCCTTCAATACTCTCATTTCCCTTCTGGGCTTCTTTGATTTGGCTCTTCAAGGTGGGTTGAAACTCAAGGTTGGCTAAGAATCCTTGACTGACTAGCTCCAATCCAAACCTTTCAAACTCTTGGTGCAACATGGGTTGCTCGTCTTTGATCCTCATATTCAACGAACACGGCTTCCTACTCAATGCATCGGCCACTACATTGGCCTTACCGGGGTGATAGTGAATTTCCAGATCATAATCCTTGATCAACTCTATCCATCTCCTTTGCCTCATGTTCAACTCCTTCTGGGTGAAGATATACTTCAAACTCTTGTGATCACTGTAGATCTCACAACGGTTGCCCATCAGATAATGCCTCCAAGTCTTCAAAGCTAGAACCACGGCTGCTAATTCTAGATCATGGGTTGGATAATTTTCTTCATGAGGTCGAAGCTGCCGAGAGAGGTAAGCTATGACCTTGCCTTCTTGCATCAATACGCAACCAAGTCCAAGTTTGGAAGCGTCGCAATAGACATCAAAGTTTTTGGTGATATCGGGCATGGTTAGGACGGGGGCGGTCACCAATCGCTTCTTGAGCTCTTGAAAACTCTCTTCACACTTAGGGGTCCATTCAAACTTCTTGTCCTTCTTCAACAACTGGGTCATTGGCCGGACAATGCTAGAAAATCCTTCAACAAACTTGCGGTAATATCCCGCTAATCCGAGAAAACCTCTAACTTCCGTCTGAGTGGTAGGGGCTTCCCATTCCATGACTGATTTGATCTTCTTAGGGTCTACCGATATTCCTCCTGCTGATAGCACATGGCCTAAGAATCCAACTTCCTTCAACCAGAACTCACATTTACTAAACTTGGCATACAGCTGATGCTCTCTTAAGGTTTCTAAGATTAATCTCAAATGGGTTGCATGCTCTTCTTCGGACTTGGAGTAGATAAGAATGTCATCAATGAAGACAACAACAAACTTATCCAAGAACTCCATAAAAACCTTATTCATGAGATTCATGAAATAAGCAGGGGCATTGGTTAGTCCAAATGACATTACGGTGTACTCGTACAATCCGTAACGGGTAGTGAAGGCTGTTTTGGGGATATCCATTGCACGGATCTTCAGTTGGTGGTATCCAGTTCTAAGATCTATCTTCGAGAACACTCTGGCTCCAGTCAATTGGTCAAACAAATCTTCAATCTTTGGGAGAGGATACTTATTCTTGATGGTTACATCATTTAGCTTGCGGTAATCAGTGCACAGTCGGCTAGAACCGTCACTTTTATCCACAAACAGAACAGGTGATCTCCAAGCGGAAGAACTTGGCTGAATCAATCCTTTACTCAAAAGGTCATCCAATTGCTTCTTCAACTCAACTAATTCAGCTAGGTTCATACGATAGGGTCGTTGGGCTATTGGTCCAGTTCCGGGGATAAGCTCAATGATAAACTCAATATCCCGATCCGGTGGCATTCCGGGTAGCTCATCGGGAAAGACATCCGGGTAATCACAGACGATGGGGACTTGCTCCAAAGTTGGTCCTGAGATACTCTTATGACATCTGGGGATTGGAATGGGTTTGACGGACACATGCTTCACGAAAACTCCATGGCTACTCCTCATGGTGATGGTCTTTTTGGCACAATCTATAATTCCTTGGTGTTGGGACATCCAATCCATACCTAAGACTACTTCCAATCCTTTGGTTCCTAACACAGTCAAACTGGCTAGGAATGAGATCCCATGGATTTCTATGGGCACTGCCAAACAGGTACAACTGGCTTTGGTTACTGACCCGGGAATTTGCACAGACATGACATCTTTCAAGGGTGTAGGTTGAAGTCCACTTTTATCAACGAATAATTGGGTAACAAATGAGTGTGAAGCTCCAGAATCAAACAGAACTCTTGCAAGAACTGAGTTAACAGGGAACATACCAAGCACGATGTCTGTTGCTTCCTGAGCTTCTTCAACATTCATGTGATTCAGACGGCCTTGAGAGCGAGGCTGGTTCCTTGGGGGATAGTTCTTGCCATTTCCCACACGGCGCTGTTGCTGAACAGGAGCAGCTGTCTTGGATGCATCATTCAGCTTCTTGGGGCACTCATTGGAGTAATGCCCTTTGAGTCCGCACTCATAACAGGTAACTCCAGACTTGTCACCAGGCTTGGGTAACACAGGGGCACCATTTGGCCTTGGAGTATTGGTGTTGAAATTGTTGCCACTGGGTCTTGAAGGTGCACGGTGGAAGTTGTTGCCGGGTGGACGGCTGGGATAGTTGGGACGTGGAGCAGGTGCAGACGGCCTCATTGGTCTAGGGGCGAAACCCATTGGTGCATTTACCCTTGGCTTCTGCGAGTTGCTCGAGTTGCCTTGATACATCATACGACGCTTGCAGTTCTCGGTAGCTTGCTTGAGTTTGCCTTCCATCTGAATGGCAGAGTCAACCAATGACTCCAGGTCGGCAAAGTGAATGCTGACCAAGACACATTGCATCTCATCATGAAGTCCATCCAGAAACCTTTCTTGCTTCTTTTCAGTGGTGTTGGTGTCATCTGGGGCATACCTAGACAAGGTAAGGAACTTGTCACGGTAATCCACCACAGATAGGGAACCTTGCTTCAGATTTCTGAACTCATCTCTCATCCTTTTCACCAATCCCATAGGGACATGGGCTTTGCTAAACTTGCTCTTGAACTCTTCCCAAGGCATCACATACCCTGGGGCTTGCATTGCACGGGTGCTATCCCACCAAGCTCTCGCTGCTCCAGCAAGATAGTGGGTGGTGTACAAAACCTTCTCATTTTCACCAACTTCGGCGACTGCCAAATTGTTCTCCATGGTACGAAGCCAGTCATTGGCATCTAAGGGCTCTTCAGACTTAGTGAATATAGGAGGGTTGGTGTTTTGGAAACTCCTTAACTTGGATCGGTGCTCTCCATTGCCATGGTTTTCTCCTTCACCATTGCCATTGCCATTGCCATTGTTGTGGTTCATTGCCATCTGGGTTAACTGCTGAAGAGTGGCCAAGTTGGCTTGACGCTCAGCTCGGGCTGCTTCCCGGTCTTCCATGATCAACCTTAGCAATTCGGCCATTTCCGGGTTCGGGGGTGGGGGTGCTCGCGGCATCTGAAGATAAGGGGTGTAAGACAAGAGGGAAAAGCTAATTTTTGCTAAGATTAAAGATAACATGGATGATGCAATTTTGTCTTACTAAGGCCTTAATAGCCAAATTCATATTTCATTCAACACTCATCAAACATATCATACATACGAGTTCACACATTACAAATGGTTTACACTAAACCATAGCGACTCGTCTACTAGAGAGGGGGATACAACTCACACCTACACGAAGTGAAAAATAAGTGGAACTCATAGCTAGATAACACGTGGATCTCGAGTCTAAACAGCGGGCTCCTCGGGGTCTTCCTCCTCATCACTCACAATGAATCCATTGTGCCCACCATCCTCCGGATCATCGAGGTCCTCCATGAAGTCATCCTCATCACTAATGAGGGCATTATCCTCCTTGCGGAGATCAATGCCTTCCTCCTCACCAAGGTGATCCTCCAGACTCTCAATGTACTCAGTCAACTCCGCCACATTGGCCTTCAACTCCTCAAGGTCTTGTTCCTTCTCCTCGCGCTGGTGACGAAGGCTCTTGCGCTCCTTCGCAAGAATCCTGATAGTGCTCCTCGCCTCCACCAGGGCGAAGTGCTCAAGGTTGGCCTTGGTACGTGCACGACCGGCCTCCTGCTGAGTGGAGTACAACAAGAAGTCCATGTGATCGATGTAGGTACTCGGCTCATTCTGCCCGGGCATGTTTGCGGGACGTCCATCCGCATCACGCCGAGCAAAGTCCCTGAAGCGTCCTCCCTGAACCTCCTCAACATGCAGTCCGCACAAGCGGGCGTGCATCTCCTGCATCGCTCGGACCAAACCATCGGCCCAAGTGTTCTCCACAAGCTCAAACTTGATCCTTGGAGCACTCAAGTTTCCCTTCTTGCCACGGCAACTAGCTCGGATGAGCCACCGTAGCTCTCCATCTGGGTGCTCATTGAGCACGGCTCCCTTGAACTCCGGATACAAACGATCCAAGAACAAGGTCAAGGTGGTGAGGTCGCGCTCGAAACAAAGGCTGCCACCATGGCCCAACTGGTACTGCTCAACGAATACCGGGGCCATCTACAAAATTTTAGATTAGTTCAAGTTAGTGATCAACTCAAGTGTGCAAAATTTTAAGTAGGCAAAAACTGAAGTATGTATAAAACTTTGCAACTAGAGAGGAAAGACTAAGCAATTTTTGCAACCGTTACTTGTATCTTTTCTTTTATCAAGGTTTCATTTAACGCCCATTCTAACTAAGGTCTCCTATGGTCAGCCTAGGCTCTGATACCAACTTGTGACGACCTCAAATTTGATACAAATTCGAAGTGCCCGTTATGTATTCCACCGCAATCCCAGAACCATTGTTGCGATATACATAACGTAGTTGGTACTCAGTTCCATAGACATTACAATACGATGGTTCAAATACAATGGTCATATAGACCAAGTCATATTACAACACAATGTAGCAGTGGAAATAACGTCTTCGGATCCATGCCGTTACCCTACAGGCAATGGCGACTCATGGAGACGAACTTAGTTCTGGTACTCTTCTTCATACCCTTCCTCCTGGTATTCTTCCCCATAGTCTGGCCAAGTTGATAGCTAGGGACACAGCCGTGAGTACATTGGATGCACTCGCAAACCATCTTATAATTGAAAAGATGAAGCAGATATGCAAGGTTTGGTATAGTGGACTAAGCACTAATTTGTTTTGCAAAAGCTAGTTTTATTTCCCAAGAATGTTCATTTATAGGAAAGAGATTTAGTTCTCTAAGTTCCATCTAAAGAGGACTTCAAGTATGTCAACCACATTTCAGGTCAAGTCATTCACCAAATCACCATGGTCATTTTAGTCCTGACAAAAGTCAAGTACAGCTTGCCAACCGTCCATGACCGCGGACGCGGCTATTCGAATAGTTTCAAAACCTCTGGAGAGGGGTACACTTTACCCACAAGATTCGATACATCTGCCGGGAGAAATCCACGGTTCGACATACACAAAGTATGCGAGGTTCAGATAATCAAACAAACTCTTTCACTTGCTCATCCTAGTATAGGATCCTTCCCTAGAGCCCGGGATACGGAACCCCGCTCTAGCGCCTCTAGTTCTGCCCATCCCGGGTACCGGGTTAGTGGAATCCACCTGGTCCAGAAGTAACCGTTTCGCGGTGTCCTTCCATGAAGCTTTGATACAAGGCCTCCCATACTAAGATAAACAAACTACGGATTAAGCCCCTTCCCATATAGGGGTAATGTGGTCGTACGGTATAATTGGCTCCCATAGTACATCACTCGTTGTCATTTGAGAAATATATTTCATAGTTCTTAGTCAAGATTAATTTCTTTTATAAAGCCATCATGTAGGAGCAATCTCCCATTTCAAGTTTCAAGTTCAAGTCACCACCTTTCAAATGGGGTTCCTCCAGAGATAGCATCAACTTTTATTAGCGACTAAGCAACTACATTGAGTGATAGTACTACTAAATAGGGTTGGATAAACTCAGCTTGATGCTCTTGATAATCAAGACATCAATACACTTCTATCATTCTACTCTAGCAATTCAATCATGCAATTTACTTAAAACAAGTAGAATGCAATATTAAAACTAGGCATGGGGAGTATGAATCAAAAGATGGCTTGCCTTGGTTGGCAAGGTGTCTGGGGTTTTCTTCTTCTTCTTGATAATAATAATCCCCTCCAATATCCTCCTCGGCAACACTAGCGTCTAATAATGAATAAACACAAAACACACCATCACTTCACCAAGCTAACAACACACCAAGCACACATCTTTGTTTGTTAACCAAAGCATTCATGTTGCCTTTTTATGGTGTTGGATGGTAAGTCTTCCTTCTAAGTTTTTCTTCAAGTGTGCAAGCTAGAGTCTTTACTAAGTGGCTTAGGTGGTTCACTTGTGCAGCATTGGTGTTGATTTAGGGTTAATAAGACAAGTTCAAGTGGGATGGATCCACTAAGTGAATTGGCATTGAGGGCAATTAATTCTAAGTGTGCACTAGTGATCTATCATTTTATGCTACAAAATAGGATTGGGTTAGGGTCTAAATGATTACACTAATATGGTTTGGGGTAGATTAGTGTTTACTAACAGTAAGAGGGGTCATTAGTAAGTTCACATTTTAATTTTCATGATTTTTGATGGCTTAAATAATTTTCTAGAAATCTTTCATTATTCAACAAGCTAGGGTCACACTATTCATATCTAATTTAATTCTTAACTTAATTTTAATTCTAACCAGTTCTATTGGGTAGATTATTTTATAAGCTTTCCAATGCATATTTATTTGCTAGATTTGGATTTGTAAAACTCTAGGAATTAAAGTTTGAAAATAGTATCTGAAACAGTTTTGAATTAAATCGAAAAGGCGGGAAAATAAATAAAACTAAAACGGACCGAAACTTCACTAGCTGGGCCCAGTTCAGACTAAACCCGAACGGGCCGGCCCAGAAAACGATTCGCTCGGCTGGGGAAAAATAAAATGGGCCTGACAGGTGGGACCTACTCGTCAGACCTAATTACAAAACCCGAATCGGTATGCTAGCGTCGGATCAGAATCGGACGGCTCAGCTTCATCGTCTTCCTCATCACGGCGGGAGCTCACCTGCGTTGCAGTGAAGATCGTTCGACGGCGAGGGCGAGGCGTAGAGGATGCAGAACTCGACGGCGATGCGCGGGATCGGCTGCGGTTCATCTCCTCCTCCGATTCCCTGCAGCAGCTTGCTCCCAGGTGGTCGAACGTGGCGGCGCTCCGCTTGTCCAGTACCACCCCGGCGAGGCTGGCGACGGCGAGCTAGGGCAAGCGAGGCTAAGCGAGTATGTCTGGGAGATAGCTGGGGACTGGGTGAGTTGCTCCGTTTGATCGGAGGGGCTTTTTATAGGCCGGAGCGACGAGGATAAGCGCGGCCAGAAGCTCGACGGCACGGGGGCCCTGGCGGCGTTTGAAGCTCGCTCCGGTCACGGCGGTCACGCTCGCGTGCTGGGGGGTTTATGGCTTGGCCGCGGGGTGCTGTGGGTCTCCTCTGGCGCCTCCAAGCTGGTCGGCATCGTGCAGGGAAGAGGGTTGCTGGGAGGGGGCCCTAGGCGCGTTTCTCCTCCTTCCTCCTCTTCTCACGGCTTGGGTCGGGGGTGGGGAAGCTGGAGTCGATCGAGGCACCGTCCAGCAGCATGGCAGCAGTGCCTGGGCGAGCTCGAACAGTGCTGCACCAGTGATCTTGATCTCATTTGATTTGCTTCTGCCAGTGTTCGACGAAATGCCCGCAAGAACTCAAAATTTGAATTTTCAAAATTTTCCACTTTGGGTGCTCATCATATTGGATAAGGTACCCAGTCATATTTTTGTTATGAAGAAAGGTTGAGTTTTGCAGAAATTTATATTTCAAATTTGGTATAGTTCCTGTTTCAGATTCAGACTTTGGCTCAAGTTTGAGTGAGGCTCTAGTTTGAAATTTGGGTAAATGCTGGTTGGTTGAGTTAGTATACAACTTGGTTAAACTCAACTTGCTGGCCAAACCTGAAGGTGGGTTCTAGATTTCTTAATCCAAGGGCTCAAAGTGGTGTAGTTAATAACAATTCCTAGATCATATTAACTTTATCTCTTTCTTTCTTATTTTTACTTCTGGTTTCTTTGCTTCCTAAAAATCTTCTCAATTGATTCTGTTGGTTCACTTAGAATTATCTAACCAATGCTCAATCAAAAATCACACACATAAAATCATAGAATACAAATAAAAGAAAATGCATGTATGCATACAAGAATAGATAAAAAGTTTTATTTGGGTCCAAAATTTGGCACTTTATTTATTAAGAAGTGGATTACAATTTCTGAGTTGTTACATTATGTTACTAAAACACCTCTCTTTATATTGAAAGTTCCAAAGTTGCTCTTGTTTTATCTACCCATACTTGTGACTATGTGCTTCTTTTATTTATTTTCTTACAAGATTCCTATGCATAGGAAGTGGGTTAGACTTAAATGTGTTTTATATTTGCTCCTTGATGCTCTTTTTGGCTTCCATTCATATTTCTTATGTGAGCATCTTCTCAAATTACTGAGCCTAGCTCAAAGGCGTTAAAGAAAAGTACTCTTGGGAGATAACCCATTGTTTACTTTTCAGTACTTTTTCTTTTATTTGAGTCTTGGAAGTCATTACTACTGTAATGACCGCTCCTTATCTTGTTTATTTCGTTTTTGTGCCAAGAGAAGCCTCTAATTTGAGTGAGGTAAAGATTTGGGGTTATTGCTGTCCTGAAACTGTTTTCGGTGCTGCACCGTAAAAATTCGTGAAAATTCTCTGTTTATCTTTTGGACCTGCGATTTCTTGTGCATATGCCCCAGGTTATATCCAAACTTTTCTTAGTTGAACACTTTTTGATTTGAGCAACAGAAAATCCCTCAAAAATTCGTCCATTATCAGCTGTCCAGTTTTGACAGATTTCTGCCAATATTTGTTTTTGCCACTTTATCGCTTTCTTTTGAGTTCTTTTTGATCATGGAACTCTTGTGGAAGTTGCTACAGTAGTATATACTTTATATGTGGTGGTTTTGGGTTGAAACCTGAAGCTAAAAGAGGTTGAATATATTTTATGCTTGCACTAATGTTGCTAATAGAATTGTGTTTAGTTTTGTATGAAGGAAGTTTTCAAGTGTAGGGATTGGAGAATGATGAGATGAGTTGAAGAATGGACAAAAGCTCAAGCTTGGGGATGCCCATGCATCACCCCAAGAAATATCCAAGAAGTACAAGCGTCAAAGCTTGGGGATGCCCCCGAGGCACCCCTTCTTCATCGGCAAAAATCAGGTCACCTTTCAAAACACTATATTTTTATTGCTTCATGCACTATGTGTTTTTCTTGGAGCGTCAGTTGTTTTAGTTGTCTTAGTTTGTTTAGTTTGTTTGTTTGCTGCAATAAATGGTTGGACCCCAACAAATTTCCTTTGGAGGAGATGTACTCGTTTTCATTTGCAAAGAATGCTCTAGTTTTCACTCTTATTAATCGAGCATTCTACTTTTTCTGCTACTGCTTTTGGTTTTCGTTTTCGCCTTGATATGCGTTCAGATCTTGTCATATCTTTTCATCAAGGTGCATTTTTGCCTCTGATCTTCATTGGTTTTCATCAAAAGAGGTGTTTATAAAATTTTCAAATGGTGTTGGAAAAGAGAAAAAGCTTTGTGCAAAATAGTGGTACAAGAAGGAGCTTGTGTAGACTGCGGCTTAGGCTTTTTCATGTCATGCTTGATGTCTTTTTGATAGTATGCTTAGTGGTTTTGCTGTAGCATAACTTGTCTCAAATAACTGAGATTGCTTAATGAGCCTTTGAAAAAAATCATGCGTTGTTTTTATTGTATGGAAGCATTATTTTGGTTTTCTCCTTGATGCTTTATTTGGGTTGACTTGGCGCATGCTCACACATGTTAGACTCTTACAAAGTTGCCATTAGCCTTCATGATCATTTAGTTTTTGACTTTTGATGCCACCGTATGCTTCTTTTAATGTCGCTTTGTCGCTTTGCATGATTATGGCCATTACTGCTCTCTTAGTTGGTCGCTCCCAGTCTTTTGCTAGCCCTCACCTTGTACTGAGTATGAGCTCTACTCGTGCATCAAACTCCTAAAAGCCAAAGTTTTCCATTGTGTCCACCATACATACCTACTAGCACTTTGCTATTCCAAGTAAATTTGACTTGCTTTTATATTCTCTTCAAATTAAACTCTTACCAGTGTTATGCGAAACTCAGTTAGTAAAGCTCTCACGAACCGGAAGGCACACTTTACTTTTTCTTGTTCTTAAAATTTTGACATTGTGGTCTTTTATGTTGAGTTGTTATGCTTGCAAGTTGTAAGTTGGATTCTAGCCCAGCCATGCTGTCATGGGGCAAGCTTTCAACATTGCACTTCCTTTTGAGTTGATATCGTGATCTTTTGTTTATGGATGCCCGCTGTGTGAAATGAATTGGGAATCTTGTGAGGATCATGGAGTTTTTATATGTGTTAGGGAAACGCCGGGCCGCCAATCTAAGCCATGCATAATTCATGGTGGAAATTTGCAGCATACCCATGGTGAACATTCGACGACGCATCTCACAATAAAAAGCTAAACAATATAGCAAATAAAAGAGATGTCGAGGTGTTCATTGTCTGCTTGTCCTGTCATTTTGGTGTGGGCTTGTTCCATGTCATCGGGCACGGAGGTACCCCATTGGCGGTTCTCAATGATATGCATATACTTACAATGACAAGAGCCTTGCTTGGGACTCTAAGTAAACTAGCATGGTTTGGGTACTTGTATTCACGGGACACGAGGTTTTCAACTTATGATTTGTCAAGCATATGCATCATAATTGTTCTCGCATT
Source organism: Dactylis glomerata (assembly GCA_007115705.1). NCBI lineage: Eukaryota > Viridiplantae > Streptophyta > Magnoliopsida > Poales > Poaceae > Dactylis > Dactylis glomerata. The sequence goes on from QXEO01000220.1 coordinate 16,928,946, forward strand.
AACTTTAACCATTCAAGATGCTTATGATGGGGGCAATGAGAGCTCAAAGCCGGTAAGTACCATAATTTTTGAAGGTTATAAAACTTGCAATCACTGCTTCCCTCTGCGAAGGGCCTTTCTTTTACTTTTATGTTGAGTCACCACCTTCTTTCTTTATGCACCATTAAGAGAGCATAGTTGTCATTCTTAGTGTGATATGCATTGTCCCAAGGTTCATTGATTGACTCATATTGTTGGTTTCACTTGTTCTTAAAATACTTGTATCTAGTCGCCCTCTTAAACTTTGAGGTGTCCTATGCATTTATGTTTTGCTCTCTTTGAAGGACAAGCTGAAAACCATTTGTATGTTTTTCCTTATGATTAGAACACACGTTTGACTTTCATTGTTTCATTATCATGATCTTTTGTTTGTGTTCATTTGCATGTTTACAACATGGTTGCTAAGGTCTTATTGTCATGATTATATCTTTCATGCCCATGTTTTAAGTTCTATTGATCCCAGCTCACCAATGCTTACATATATGATCAAGATTGTGTAGGTGCATGTCACCTCAAAAATTATTCTTTTGTTATCACTTACCTACTTGAGGACGAGCAGGAGTTAAGCTTGGGGATGCTTGATACGTCTCAAACGTATCTATAATTTTTGATGCTCCATGCTTGTTTTTACACCATTTGCCTATTGTTTCGTTACACTTAGTGGTACTTTTATACATTTTCCGGAACTAACCTATTAACGAAGTGCCACAGTGCCAGTTTCCTGTTTTCTGCTGTTTTTGTGTTTCAGAAGTGATACACAGGAAATATTCTCGGAATTGGACGAAACAAGTTCCTGAAGTCATATTTTACCGGGGAGCTCCCAAACATCCGAAGACCTGACGGAGGGGGGCCACGTGGCCCCCACACACAGGGGCGGTGCGGCCTGGCCCCTGGCCGCGCCAGCCCCTTGTGAGGCCGCGTGGCTCCACCTCTGACAGCCCCCCTTCGCCTACATATACCCCCTGACGAGAAAAACCTAAGGGCCCGATCAGTTTTCCAGAATACATCGCGATCCGCCGCCGCCGTCGACCCGAAGATCGGGAGGGTCCAGAAGCTCTTCCCGGCACCCTGCCGGAGAGGGGAATCGCCACCGGAGGTCTTCTTCATCGCCATGCTTGCCTCCGGAGCGATGAGTGAGTAGTCTACCTTGGACTATGGGTCCATAGCAGTAGCTAGATGGTTGTCTTCTCCACCATGTGCTTCATGTTTAGATCTCATGAGCTGCCCTACATGATTGAGATCACCGTTATGTAATACTATGATGTTGGTTTGTTGGGATCCGATGAATATTGGTGTTTATGATTAAGTTGTTGTACTGAATTATATCTTTTGTTATCTCTATGTTGTTTATGATCTTGCATGCTCTCCGTTGTTAGTAGCTATCTTGGCCGAGTAGTTGCTAGTGACTCCAAGAGGGGGTATTTATGCTCGATAGTGGGTTCATGTCTCTATTTCACCTGGGGGAGTGACAGAAACCTCTAAGGTGGTAGATGTGCTGTTGCTACTAGGGAGAAAACAACATTCATATGCTCAAGGGCATATGCTTTGTTTACATTACACACTTTGCTTAATGCAATTATCTGTTGTTCGCAACTTAATACTTTTGGGGTGTTCAGATGATATCCCCGAGGGTGGATTATTAGTCATAGATGCAGTTGGATGGCGGTCTATGTATTTTGTTGTAATGTCCAGAGTGAATCTCATAGTGATCTTCTTGACATATCACGTTATCTTTATTCTATCAATTGCCCAACTGTAATTTGTTTACCCAGCATGTTATTTATCTATGGAGAGACACCACTAGTGAACTGTGGACCCCGGTCCTATTTTAATCATATTGCAATCACCTGTTTACTATTCCCGCACTGTTTACTTTACTAGCATTTTACTACTGTTTTCCACTCGATACACTCATAACCTTTGTTTCAAGCAAACCGGTGAGATTGACAACCTCATCGCAAGTTGGGAACAAAGTATTTGTTTGTGTGTGTGCAGGTTCCACAAACACCTTCAGTCGTCACCGTCTCTCTTCTTCAAGATCGACATTAAACCTTGGTTTCTTAACTGAGGGAAAACTAGCCGCTACACTCATCATACCTTCCTCTTGGGGTTCCCAACGGGCTGGTCATCACCACGCACAAGGACATACTGCTCCCACGTCAACTAAACGCCACAGCTCTTTTCTGGCGCCATCACACGAGTAGCAAGTCACTAGCAACTACTCGGCCAAGATAGCTACTAACAACGGAGAGCATGCAAGATCATAAACAACATAGAGATAACAAAAGATAATATTCAGTACAGCAACTCAATCATAAACACCAATATTCATCGGATCCCAACAAACCAAACATGTAGAATTACATAACGGTGATCTCAATCATGTAGGGCAGCTCATGAGATCTAAACATGAAGCACATGGTGGAGAAGACAACCATCTAGCTACTGCTATGGACCCATAGTCCAAGGTAGACTACTCACTCATCGCTCCGGAGGCAAGCATGGCGATGAAGAAGACCTCCGGTGGCGATTCCCCTCTCCGGCAGGGTGCCGGGAAGAGCTTCTCGACCCTCCCGATCTTCGGGTCAACGGCGGCGGCGGATCGCGATGTGTTCTGGAAAACTGATCGGGTACTTAGGTTTTTTCCGTCGGGGGGGGGTCTTTATAGGCGAAGGGGCGATGTCAGAGGAGGAGCCAGGCGCCCTCACACGGGGCCCACGCAGCCAGGGGCCTGGCCGCGCCACCCCTACGTGTGGGGCCCTGGTGGCCCCCCTCCTACTCTCCTTCGGATCTCTGGAAGCTTCCGGGTAAAATAAGACTTCAGGAACTTGTTTCGTCCAATTCTGAGAATATTTCCTGTGTATCACTTCTGAAACACAAAAACAGCAGAAAACAGGAAACTGGCACTGTGGCAACTCGTTAAGAGGTTAGTTCCAGAAAATGCATAAAAGTGCCACGAAGTGTAACGAAACAATAGGCAAATGGTGTAAAAACAAGCATGGATCATCAAAAATTATAGATACGTTGGAGACATATCAAGCATCCCCAAGCTTAACTCCTGCTCGTCCTCGAGTAGGTAAGTGATAACAAAAGAATAATTTTTGAGGTGACATGCACCTACACAATCTTGATCATCTATGTAAGCATTTGTGAGCTGGGATCATAAGAACTTAAAACATGGGCATGAAGATATAATATTGACAATAAGAAACTTAGCAACCATGTTGTAAACATGCAAATGAACACAAACAAAAGATCATGAAAATGAAACAATGAAAGTCAAATGTGTGTTCAAATCATAAGGAAAAACATACCAATGGTTTTCAGCTTGTCCTTCAAAGAGAGCAAAACATAAATGCATAGGACACCTTCAAATTTAAGAGGGCGACTAGATACAAATAATTTGAGAACAAGTGAAACCAACAATATGAATCAATCAATGAACTTTGGGACAATGCATATCACACTAAGAATGACAACTATGCTCTCTTAATGGTGCATAAAGAAAGAAGGTGGTGACTCAACATAAAAGTAGAAGAAAGGCCCTTCGCAGAGGGAAGCAGTGATTGCAAGTTTTATAACCTTCTAAAATTATGGTACTTACCGGCTTTGAGCTCTCATTGCCCCCATCATAAGCATCTTGAATGGTCAAAGTTAATGCGAGAACAATTATGATGCATATGCTTGACAAATCATAAGTTGAAGACCTCGTGCCCCGTGAATACGAGTACCCAAACCTCATGCTACTTTACTTAGAGTCGCAAGCAAGGCTCTTGTCATTGTAAGTATATGCATATCATTGAGAACCGCCAATGGGGTACCTCCGTGCCCGATGACATGGAACAAGCCCACACCAAAATGACAGGACAAGCAGACAATGAACACCTCGACATCTCTTTTATTTGCCTTTTGTTTAGCTTTTTATTGTGAGATGCGTCATCGTATGTTCACCATGGGTATGCTGCAAATTTCCACCATGAATTATGCATGGCTTAGATTAGCGGCCCGGCGTTTCCCTAACACATATACAACTCCATGATCCCCACAAGATTCCCAATTCATTTCACACCGCGGGCATCCATAAACAAAAGATCATGATATCAACTCAATTAAGAAGTGCAATGTTGAAAGCTTGCCCCATGACAGCATGGATGGGCTAGAATCCAACTTACAACTTGCAAGCATAACAACTCAACATAAGAGACCACAATGTCAAATTTTTAAGAACAGGAAAAAGTAAAGTGTGCCTTCCGGTTCGTGAGAGCTTTACTGACCGAATTTCGCATAACACCGGTAAGAGTTTAATTTGAAGAGAAAATAAAAGCAAGTCAAATTTACTTGGAATAGCAAATTGCTAGTAGGTATGTATGGTGGACACTTTGGAAAACTTTGGCTTTTAGGAGTTGGATGCACGAGTAGAGCTCATACTCAGTACAAGGCGAGGGCTAGCAAAAGACTGGGAGCGACCAACTAAGAGAGCAATAATGGCCATAATCATGCAAAGCGACATTAAAATAAGCATAAGATGGCATCAAAAGTCAAAAACTAAATGATCATGAAGGCTATTGGCGACTTTGTAAGAGTCTAACATGTGTGAGCATGCGCCAAGTCAACCCAAATAAAGCATAAAGGAGAAAACCAAAATAATGCTTCCATACAATAAAAACAACGCATGATTTTTTCAAAGGCTCATTAAGCAATCTCAATTATTTGAGACAAGTCATGCTACAGAAAAACCGCTAAGCATACTATCAAAAAGGCATCAAGCATGACATGAAAAAGCCTAAGCCGCAGGCTACACAAGCTCCTTCTTGTACCACTATTTTGCACAAATCTTTTTCTCTTTTCCAACACCATTTGAAATTTTTAAAGACACATCTTTTGATGAAAACCAATAAAGATTAGAGGCAAAAATACACCTTGATGAAAAGATATGACAAGGTCTGAACGCAAATCAAGGCGAAAACAAAAACCAAAAGCAGCAGCAGAAAAAGAAGAACACTCGATTTTTAATAAGAGTGAAAACTAGAGCGTTCTTTGCAAATGAAAACGAGTAGATCTCCTCCAAAAGAAAATTTGTTGGGGTCCAACCATTTATTGCAGAAAACAAACAAACTAAACCAACTAAGAAAACTAAAACAACTGATGCTCCAAGAAAAACACATAGTGCATGAAGCAATAAAAATATAGTGTCTTGAAAGGTGACCTGATTTTTGCCGATGAAGAAGGGGTGCCTCGGGGGCATCCCCAAGCTTTGACGCTTGTACTTCTTGGATATTTCTTGGGGTGATGCATGGGCATCCCCAAGCTTGAGCTTTTGTCCATTCTTCAACTCATCTCATCATTCTCCAATCCCTACACTTGAAAACTTCCTTCATACAAAACTAAACACAATTCTATTAGCAACATTAGTGTAAGCATAAAATATAATCAACCTCTTTTTGCTTCAGGTTTCAACTCAAGACCACCACATATATAGCAAATACTACTGTAGCAACCTCCCCAAAAGTTCCGTGATAAAAAGAACTCAAAAGAAAGCGATAAAGTGGCAAACACAAATATTGGCAGAAATCTCTCAAAACTGAACAGCTGACAAAGGTCGAATTTTTTAGGGATTTTTTGTTGCTCAAATCAAAAAGTGTTCAACTAACAAAAGTTTGGATATAACCTGGGGCATATGCCCAAGGAATCGCAGGTCCAAAAGATAAACAGAGAATTTATACGAATTTTTACGGTGCAGCACCGAAAACAGTTTTAGGACAGCAACATCCCCAAATCTTTACCTCGCTCAAATTAGAGGCTTCTCTTGGCACAAAAACGAAATAAAATGGATAAGGAGCGGTCATTACGGTAATAATGACTTCCAAGACTCAAATAAAAGAAAAAGTACTGAAAAAAAACATTGGGTTATCTTCCAAGAGTGCTTTTCTTTAACGCCTTTGAGCTAGGCGCTAAAAATTGCGAATCAAGTATTTTCAGAAGAAGCATTAAGATCAACAGCAGAGGTCTTGTCAATAAGGCATTGTATTTCATCCACATGAGTTTTCGAAGACCCTTTGTGATCATGCTTTGGTACACTATTTTCATCAAAAAGATTTTCAGGACAGATCCAGTCAAAATTATTTTCGAAAGCTTCACACAATCCCAAAAGCTTGCAAGGTATAGGTATCTCGGGCCCTTCATCATTTGTACTAATAACCGTTATAGGTGAACCGAGTTTATTAAAACGTTTAAGAACTTTCCTAGCTTCAATAGCAACATCCTTAAATTCTAGGCGCAAAGTTTCCAAGATAAAAGCTTTCTTTTCGGGATCCTCAATTTCATGAAGCTTAAGGAACATATATTGCATAAAAGGATTAAGACTAGCAAACCTAGTTTCCAACATGTCAATTAAATAAACAGAAGCAACTTCAATACTAGGAGCAAGCTCAACCCAAGACTCTTCCTCAACTTCCTCATGCATACTAATGTGATTAAAGAACTCCTCAATGTTACTTTTGCCAATAATCGAACCACTACCTATTGAGAGGTCCTCCAGAACGTATTAGGGATCAACATGATAAACTAAAGTAAAGAAATAACAACTACCAAGGATTCTAATTTTTTTTTTGGGTTTTTGATATAAAATGATAAAGGTAAAATAAATAAAGTAAAACAAAGCAATAACAAAGTAAAGAATGTGCGTGCGAAAACTCCCCTCGCAGAAGTCTTTACTTCCTCCCCGGCAACGGCGCCAGAAAAATAGCTGATGGCTAGTTGATGAAGGAGATTATTATTCTTCGTCCCCCAGCAATAGTCCTTGTGCGTGGTGAATGACCAGCCCGTTGGGAACCCCAAGAGGAAGGTGTGATGAGTATAGCAGCTGGTTTCCCTCAGTTAAGAAACCAAGGTTTAATATCGTTCTTGGAGAGGAGAGACAAACGACTGAAGGTGATGCTTGCTAGTTTGCAACAGCTGCAGACAATTTATATAAGGCGCCTCGTCCAAGCTTTGCTTGCTAGCTGCAATGTGGAACCTGCACACACACAAACAAATACTTTGCTCCCAACTTACGATGAGGTTGTCAATCTCACCGGTTTGCTTGAAACAAAGGTTATGAGTGTATCGAGTGGAAAATAGTAAAAGTATGCGGGTAAAGTAAACAGTGCGAGAAAGTAAACAGGTGATAGCAATATGATGGAAATAGGACCGGGGTCCACAGTTCACTAGTGGTGTCTCTCCATAGATAAATAACACATGCTGGGTAAACAAATTACAGTTGGGCAATTGATAGAATAAAGATAAACGTGATATGTCAAGAAGATCACTATGAGATTTACTCTGGGCATTACAACAAAATACATAGACCGCCATCCAACTGCATCTATGACTAATAATCCACTCCCGGGGATATCAATCCGAACACCCCAAAAGTATTAAGTTGCGAACAACAGATAATTGCATTAAGCAAAGTGTGTAATGTAAACAAAGCATATGCCCTTGAGCATATGAATGTTGTTTTCTCCCTAGTAGCAACAGCACATCTACCACCTTAGAGGTTTCTATCACTCCCCCAGGTGAAATAGAGGCATGAACCCACTATCGAGCATAAATACCCCCTCTTGGAGTGACTAGCAACTACTCAGCCAAGATAGCTACTAACAACGGAGAGCATGCAAGATCATAAACAACATAGAGATAACAAAAGATAATATTCAGTACAGCAACTCAATCATAAACACCAATATTCATCGGATCCCAACAAACCAAACATGTAGAATTACATAACGGTGATCTCAATCATGTAGGGCAGCTCATTAGATCTAAACATGAAGCACATGGTGGAGAAGACAACCATCTAGCTACTGCTATGGACCCATAGTCCAAGGTAGACTACTCACTCATCGCTCCGGAGGCAAGCATGGCGATGAAGAAGACCTCCGGTGGCGATTCCCCTCTCCGGCAGGGTGCCGGGAAGAGCTTCTCGACCCTCCCGATCTCCGGGTCGACGGCGGCGGCGGATCACGACGTGTTCTGGAGAACTGATCGGGTACTTAGGTTTTTTCCATCGGGGGGTCTTTATAGGCAAAGGGGCGATGTCAGAGGAGGAGCCAGGCGCTCTCACAAGGGGCCCGCGCAGCCAGGGGCCTGGCCGCGCCACCCCTGCGTGTGGGGCCCTGGTGGCCCCCCTCCTACTCTCCTTCGGATCTCTGGAAGCTTCTGGGTAAAATAAGACTTCAGGAACTTGTTTCGTCCAATTCCGAGAATATTTCCTGTGTATCACTTCTGAAACACAAAAACAGCAGAAAACAGGAAACTGGCACTGTGGCAACTCGTTAATAGGTTAGTTCCGGAAAATGCATAAAAGTGCCACGAAGTGTAACGAAACAATAGACAAATGGTGTAAAAACAAGCATGGAGCATCAAAAATTATAGATACATTGGAGACGTATCAGCCATATACTCAACCTTTGTTGTAGAATCCATCACAATATCTTAACTTTGGAACTCATCCAAATCCAATATGGAACTTCCTTCCATTACATTGTGCCACCTAAACACATAGCTAAAATTGAGATAAACTTAATTTGTATCTTGTGACAAACTTAGTATCAACGTAACACTTTACAATGAACTATGTGTCACTTCGTCATTCATAATATATATCCTTAGTCCTTCCAAAGCCCCTAAGGATATCCTTTACTATTGTCCAGTGATCATCTTATGACATTTATCACTCTGGTATATGCTCATAACATTTAGAGCATAGGACATATCTGGATATGTATATATCACGGTATACATGATCGATCAAATCATTCATGTGGCTTCACTCATCAAGTGTCAAAAACACCTAAATCTTGTTTCAACCTCTTCCATGCGGCAAGAACTCTTCTCGTCATTTCCATATTGAACTTCATTCAATATTTCATCTATGTACTTTGGCACAACCATATTGGCACCTCGATCTATCTACATAGACATCGAGACCCAATATTTTGGTTTTGCCTAAGTCTTTCATTGAAATCTAATTTTAATGAAATTCTTAACCTATGTCAATAAAAGATATATCATTTACAATTAACAATGTGTCTTCTACATATTATATTAGAAATATGTCTCAGCGCTCCCACTTAATTTCTTGCAAATGTTAGCATATTCATCGTATCTGATGAAACTAAACCTTTTAATTATTTCATCACGGTGAATATTCCAACTCCGCGATGCTTACTTCAACCATTGAAGTTTGCATGCCTTTTAGCATCCTTTGAATTTACAAAACCCATTGGACCATGTCATGTACATGTCCTAGGTAACCATTCTATTAGAAGAATGTTGTCTTGTTTGTTCAACTAACATATACCAAACTTGGCATATGTAGTGGTTGCTACAGTAATCCGTCCAGACAAAATATCGCTATGAAAGATCAAATCTTGTCACAGTCAACTCCTTGAACACAATTATAAACTCTTTTAATGATGTGTCGACTATTTCATAGATGTTAAACATCCATGTCTGTCTTTATAGATCCTAACACGTTCATTAGGCTTCATGCCTTTTGAGGGTCTTCCAAGTTCAGAAACTTGGTTTCTCGTGTATGGAACTATCACAGATTTTATGGCTTCTAGCCATTTAACAGAGTCAGGGCCCATCATTGCTTATTTGCATGTAGTCAGTTTATCATTGTCAAACAATAATGATCTATTCTCAAATCTAACTATTTGATTGTTACCCGACTCACACGATTCAATAGGAACTTAGATCTATGTGACAACAACATTTAAGGTACGACAGCCATGCGCATTGTGGCTGCCTCCGGGACACTTCCCAGCGCTGCGCTACTCAGCACATATAGCTTAGGTTCAATAACCCAATCAAAGTTCTATTGTCCTCCCACTTAACTTTTCGCGAAAAATTCCTTCTCAAGAAACTTGACGTTTTCAGCGACAAACACTTTTGTCTTAGGTGTTCTGGAGGAATACCCAACATTTACTTTGGGATAACCTACAAAGACGTATTTATCCGACTTTGGTTGTAAACATTTTACATATGCATAGCATACCAAAATTTTATAAAAGACAACTTGGGTTGTATCCCATGCCATAACTCATATGGTGTCATTTCAACGGATCATGATGGTGCTCTTTTCAGTGTAAAAGCGGTAGTCTCTAAAGCTTTATCCTTAAATATAATGGCAGTTTTATAGACGACACCTTTGATCCAACGATGTCAAACAGAGTTTGATTTCATCTCTCGAACACTCCATACTCCTATGGTGTTTCGGGAAATACAAGTCTATGGAACGATTCCTCAACTTTTAGGTGTTTGCTAAACGTGTAACTCAAATATCTTCCTTTATGATCAAATCATAAATTCTTTATTCTCTTGTTACAATAACTAGAAGGGTGACCCGCGCATTTGCGCGGCTAGATTTGAGTATATTTTTATATATTAGCTCAAGGTACATGTAATAAATACATAAAAACGTAGTCTCCAAATTTCATATATCATTGTTTTCTTTTCATTTCTATGTTTTTCACTTTGTACATGAACCGCAGATTTTGTAGTGTTGATATTTGCATGTTAGATTTATTTTATTAAGAACACTTATAGTCATTGAGATTACATAAAGGCAAGGAACATCAAGGAAGTAAATCTTATGACCAATATTCCATTGCCATTAGAAACAAACTTCGAGAAAACATCTTTATACTGAGTCATCTTGCCCACATACACATGAATGTAGCTCAATGAACTCGTAACACGATTTATGTTGATAAACACCGAAAACCAAATGGTAATTCCCCTACAAAACATAATAATAAAATTAAAGGTGTAGAGTGAAATACATTTATTAGTTTGTGTAATGTCCTGCATAATTTTAAAAAATCTATATTTTCTGTAGCTAAAAGTGAAGCAAGAAAACAAAGAAAGCTTTTCATTGTGATGTAAGAAACTGGAGAAGATTCGTTCAACAAATATTTACCAAGAGTTATGGATCTGTTTTGCTATCTTCAAAACCTCATAGAATAAGTAAAATTAAATGTTCAATTTTAAAAGGAGATACTATAATTGCCTATCTCTATGAAGGTTTGTTGTGGCAGAGAAACTTTAAATAGCTGAAGCTCATTTGTTTAGTTTAGAAATAAATTATACTCCATCCCTTCCATCTTATAAGACATTTTGGCAAGCCAATTGTGCTTGCAAAAACGTCATATAGATGGGAACAGAGGTTCTAAGAAAGATTAAGGTCACAAAATTTTAATATTTCTTAGAAAGGTAGGAGTACAATAAAGTATTACAATAGATGTCTAATCACATAAACTCCTGCTTTCTGATACACATCTTGCAAAGCAATGTAATTGTTTGATGCATAGTACTATGTAAGAGTATCAAGTGTAATATAAGGTTCGGCCACTGAGAAACAGGTGAGTAAATGTGTCTGTTTCAGCTCTCTAACACCATATGCAACCAAGGAAATGACATAAATGAAAAAAAAAATACGTCTACTTACTTTCTTTGTTTCAAGGCTGGTCACTTTTTCGCTGGTCCATAACACCTCCCTTTTTTCACTCTTACAATTCGTCGGTATCTACATTACAAAGAGTACAAAATAATTGCCCATTGTGACTGTTTTGACTTAAATTTTGCATAGCAAGATTGCTGCCTCAAAACCCCAAGTAAAAGAGTAACTTCAATAGCGATTTTTTTGGTGCTTATGAATCAACTTCTACAAACGATGATAGTAATTTTTTTTGTATAATAATAACTAACGCAAATAGTTTTATCACTAAAGTTACATCAGCCTTAATGGTTCCACAACACTGAATAAATGCATAATTCTAAATTCTTTGACAGTCACTAGTGGAAACTTGGGCATTAGCACCGGTTCGTAACTCCATTTTGCACCGGTTTTGCAACCGGTGCAACGCATCCGAGACTAATGCCCTAAACCTTTAGCACCGGTTGCGTTACGAACCGGTACTAAAGGGTCTCCACGTGGCCGTGTAGACCAGCTCCGGCCGATGGACCTTTAGCACCGGTTTGTAATATGAACCGGTGCTAGAGGATGGCGACGTGGCAGCCCCTGCCATGTTTGGCTAAAACCCTAATCCCTAGCCTTTTGAAATACGGTTTTTTCGGGTATTTGAAAAATGTTGATGCACATATAAAAGAAACCATCATATATATTACACAATATCGTCATACATATAGAACATTGTACACGTTCATGAATATATACAATATAATTTCAGCTACGATTTTCCAAAATCGTAATGCCGATGGTATTCACCGGTTGGTGCTATAACCTCATCAAGTAAGAATCCCGCTAGTTCCTCTTGAATTGCTCGTATACGTTCAGTTGCTAGAAGACGATCCCGCTTCAGTTCGATCTAATGTAAAGAAGGGGATCAATATATATGAATGAAGAAACTCAACATAAATGATGGTAATAAAATAAAATTGTGAATATTGTTTACGTACATCTAGTTGTTCTAGTCTTCTCTTCTCACGACAAGTCTCTCGCATGAACTCGCAGACATAGAATCCACATAAATTATTCTCGTCTTCTTGCTTCAAGCATTTTACGAGAATAGAGTTCAATCAAAATAATAATCAAGGATGATAATGGTATTGAAACTAGAACCAAAGAGATGCGCGGACCTAGCTAGTAGTACTTACCGGTACTTGTTTAAATTCAAGCTCATTTCTCCAGGGACCCGGTGCCTTAGCCGTGAACCGTTTCCAAGCACTGCCCGGCAAAGAAAATGAATAAAGAAGTTAGTAATTACTTGATATCGGGAAATGAACGAAAGTAGCTGATATAGTGCCATGCATAATGATTGAAATTACCGCTGGAGTGTATCAATCATGTCCCCGAATGTCTCAAGGGATTTTTTTTTCGAGTCCATGACTAGTACTCGTCCTCTATCAAGTTCAATAACTAGCAGAATAAAATGATAGCTGTGCACACACATAACACACACTTAACATCGAGTAACCAAAATATATAGTAATGTGTATAAGACAGTTAACACACTCACTTGAAATTGTAAGGAAATAGTATTTTCGTCATGGTTTCTTGTTTCCTTAACGCCCGTACCAAGTTATCCTCCGTGTCCTTGATATGGTTATGGAGAGTTACCTCGTTCACGGTATATGGGTCAATGAACCCAATATCATAGATTTGTCCTCTTTTGCATTTGAGTTTCTTCAATCTGCATAATATAGTGAGTAAAATTATGCATGCAATAAATGAGATGAGATAAAGACTTATAGTTACAAGGAAAAATAATACTTACAAACAATAGGCACTGATCATCGATGTGTCGAGGGCATCATGATTGTATAACTGAAATAATTCAGCAAATTCGATGTTTATGTCGTCGGTTCCACGAAAGTAATGCTCATCATTAATTCCTATTACGATCCAATTCTGCCCACGCTGTGAGGCTTCCAAGTACCAGTTATGCAATTTTCGCATTCTTGTTGGTAGATTCGGAATCTCCTCGGGTCTGACGAGAGGGCTCCCATACCGGTATTTGTATGCTACTACTTCAGCCGTGGGGAAATCACACTTGCTTAAGTATTGAGCAACAGACATACCTGCAGCTTCGGCCTCCTCTTTGTACAGTGCTATGATCTCTGGATCATACTGGACATCGGGAAACACTTGGAGCGGGGGGCAAGAGTTCATCTGTTCTCCGAGCTGAGGAACTGATTTACCTTTCGACCGCTTTGCTGCATCTGACTTGAGAATAGTGCGGTCATAATCTGATGCAAGCCTTGGCTCGGGTTGGTGAAGGTTCTTCAACATTTTTAACACTTTTGGATCTAGAGGAGGCTGCTCGGCGGACTGCTCGGTCTTCTTTCTCTTCAAATTTTCAAAGAAGTTCTTTGATTTCTCTTGTACCTTCGCCGCATTTTCCTCCGCAGTATAGTCGTAAGGTCTCTTTGGAGGAACCTTAGGTACTCTTGGAAGGGGCTCCTGTCGACGGATCGGTGATCGGTTACTCTTGGGAGCGGCGATGGTACGCTTCTGCTTTTGGCTCTGAGCCTCAGTGGGTGGAGGTGGCGGAGACGGCTCACTAGCTAGCGAAGGCTGGTATGCTGGAGAAGGCTGATGCGGCAGAGATGGCGGAGAAGGCTGACGCGGAGATGGCAGAGAAGGCTGTGGTGACCCAGCATACCACTGCATGTGTAGTATGCAAGTCGTTGATATAACACCAATGAAACACCGTCTCACTAGTATTACATCCCTCAGAGTGGTACAACAGAAACATCGCAGGTCCAAGGCATGACTATAGAGTTACAACTTTATCATACAAAAGAGCTTCAGAACCTCCTCAATAGGTAGAGGTTTAATCTGTCGACTAAAATCAAAAAGAGTACATTGTGAAGATTAACATAGAACTAGAGCTAAACCTAATGCAGTTGGCTTACTACAAAGCTACAGAACTACTCTAACTACATAGGTTCTAGGATTAGGGATTTGACTCCCTTCTATTCTTATTCAAGGTTTCCACCAAGCTTTGATGAAGTTGTTGCCTCCAATGATGACTTCTACTCTTGATCAAGGACCTATTCTTCAGCTTCAATACATTGGGATTGCCTCCTCGTGATGCCTCCTTCCTAAGCAAGGGTTAAGAGGGAGTGGGGTGAGTAACGAGCGTTACCCAGCAAGTTCATAGGGGAATTAAGGTGTTTTATGCACTATCTACAGCCTTAGACCAAAGAGTCATTCGGCAATGCAGGTTTTCATAAACATTTCTTCAAGAGGTTGCTTTTATTCTGAAGAACTATGTCCGTCAGCCTTCACAGGTTGATTAGAACTTCATGGAGTTCCTTTCCTGCCGCGTTCGCAGTTCCTTCTCGGAACAAGGAGTGACAAGCCACAATTTGATAACTCTGCAGAGGTGCGTTGCTTTACCCATGAGAGACCTTAGCCTTGTTGCACAACCGAGTCATGAGCTCGTCCACACTTCCTTCGTATGGGGCCCAGTCTAAGATCCAAGCCAATCACTGCCCTTCTCCGCGACCCCGCATGCCCACCCTTTTGTAAATCCCTGGACTACCAGCTGATATAAAGATCAAGCTTCGAGCCAGTTCATTACAATCCATCATAGACACCTGGTACCGGGGGAAACTGAGGGGTCCCACCCATGTTGCCACATCCTAGCGGGATGATAGCTCCGGTGTGGTACGTCCGTTGACATGCGAAAGGAAGAAGATCCAGCTGACTTTCCCGTCCCATTCCAGATCTCATAGTTAACGGGTATTATACGGCGCAAGAATCACTGGCGACATTGGTTGTTAAATCCTAGGGTTCACTTTCCCGTGCAAATGGAACCTCCACCACAACAGTCATACCATGGTTCCATTTGCCAGCCATCCTAGGTTACCACCACTCGGGTCAATAACCAGCTAGTCATATTGATTATGAAAAGAGAACCTTTTGCTTTTAGATGCAGTAGTAATACCACAGGTATATATTTGCAAGTAGTTTGATAAAGATAATCAAGGGGTATGAGCAAGAGTGAACTTGCCTTTTTGACTGCAAGATTATGCAAATCAAGGTCTTCGATATGAAAGAAATCCCAATTCTGAAATAGCAATCATCATCCAGTAAGGATGATGTTAGAAGATGACAGCATGATATGCATAGTATATGCTATGCATCGCTCTAAGCGTAACCTAACCCAGATGATTTAGGATTGATGAGTTGTGGTGAGTTTTTAGATGTGTGTTGCACTTTTAGGTGAAATACATGCAATGTTGTTAAGGATTTTAGGTGAACTTATAATACCATGCAAGTAAAAGAATAGAGCTTAAAAGAAAATTATTGTTTTAGGTTTAACATGATTTCTCACTACAAAAGAATTGATGGGTAATGGTGAAGACATGAAGGTAACACTTTTTTTTTAAGTTGCATCTATGATTAGCATTCAATTAGTTGATCATGAGTAAGAAATGTTGAAGTAAATCATATCAATAAAGTAATCCCTAGTTATTTTTAGGGTTGACAACAATCTTAACATGCAAAGGGTATTTATTTACTTTAAAACTTAGAAGAAATGATTTGCTGATTATGTTCAAGATAGTTTTAAAAGAATAACTTTTGAAGAACATATTTATCAATGCACAAAAGTATTTCAAATAAAAGTTAGTGTTCTAGGGTTGATGATACTTATCTATTAATTAGAGAGTAGTTATTAGATGGAACATGTAAAGGAAATAAATTAACATGAGTGAAGTTTATTCAACTTTATGGTGTGATTATAAGTTTTGAAAATACTAGATTATTGGTAGTACTCAAAAATCATTTTGAGTTTATTTTTTTAAGTATTCATTGGGTATTATTAACCTTTTCTAGAAATTTTGGAATTTAATAAATACTTTTTTTTTACAAGACTAGGCTGAGATCCAATTGGCTAAATGGGCGAAAGCCCAATTGGCCTAGCCGGCCCATCCCGGCCTAGACGACTTGGTCTGACCCGAACGATTCGTTCGGTCGGTCAGACCTGACCGACGACCGCCTCCACTCTCCTCTCGCTCGCGAGCTCTCGACGCCCCTGGCGTCACTCTCGCCGCCGACCACCGGCCCCGGTGGCGCCCGCCGCCACCACCAGCCTCCACTGGACCGCCGCCTCCTGATCTACCCTGTCCTGCCGATTACTCCGCCCCGCGCCTCCTCTGCACGCCGAGCCGACTCTGTCTACGGCTAGGGTTTCGACCCGATGCCGCCGGCGATTCTGACGCTGCTCTAGAGCTGCTCCAACGCCGCCTGTCCGGTCACCTCTGGATGCTGACGCGGTGGCCTCCCGGTCCTTGAGCCGGCGTGGCTCGGCGCGGGTGGTGCCGTGGCACCCTCGTGCCGCCACTGTCGCCGACCGCTGCCACCTCCTCGCAACGCCGCCGCCCACACCCAGTGAGCTGCTCTTCTCTCTCACACCCTCTGGACTACTCCTCTCTCTCTCACCCTCTTGTTCTGAGCGATGCTTGATGCGGTCACTGGCCTATGTTGGTGATGCCTTGCTTGTGGTATCTTTGCTAATTCACCTGTGAAACTGTGATGCCATATGATGGTACTGTGATGTGCTAAGTTTGATTGTGGTGTGCTAAGTTTGATTGTGGTGTGCTACTGTTAGCTTCTTGCTATTATTCCATTGAGATGCTAAACTGAATCTGAAATTCAGTGATGATGACATTAAGATTTCCACTGATATAATCTCTAGGGTAGAGATTAAAGTTGATGGTTTGGAAATACAGTGGTATCTCTGTATAATGTAGTACCAGTAAAGTCTTTATGCTTTACTAATTATCTGATGGTTGTTTACTAAATTTAGTTAGCTAATCTAGCTTAGCAACTCAGTGCCACAAGCTAGAAGAAATAAATTTCTCTCTGTGATACTTCCAGTTGAAGATACACAGAGGAATGATTATTAAAGTTAGTCTAAGGTACTGGAGACGGCTAAGCTAGTTCAAGCTCCTGCTAGATCTGGTTCTTGACCAAATGATGAAAGAAACATCACTCCACCCCAACAGTTATGGTTATGGGGTCATTTGGCAGTGAGGTTTTCCTGGGTTAGCTTTCTGTGGATTTGATTCAGTGAGATGCTATTATCTTCTTATCTTGCTCCTGTGGTGCCTCCAGGAGAATATGCATAGAAACTATGTGAATGCTTGGCTGGCTGTATTGGTCTGCTGTGCATCTCTGTTGCTGGTGATGACCTTGGTGGCTGTGGTGTGTAGAGAATAAGCTTCAGCTTAATGATATACTGATAAGAACAGATATGTGCTGGTTTGCCTAACTTGGCCAATGATGCAAAGGTTGAGGCTTTTATTTCAAAGATAGGAACAGATGCTTAACTTGAGTTTTCAACTCCCCATGATGAACTTGCAGAGCATCTCTCTGCAGTACTAAGGGTAATCCTATTGCCCCCCCTATTTTCTCTGTAATGATGATAAGAACAGAAACTATTGCTTGTTCTGGGTTGTTCACCTTGTTGCTGAACTTTTTAGAAGAATAGAGGTTGGTATCAGGCTTGATTCTGGTGCCCTTCTACTCCTTCTTGATCTGAATCTTGTGGTGCTCTTCTTCTGCTTGATCTGGATCGGCTGGACACCTTGCTGCCTTCTGGGCAGCCCTGCTCCTCCTGGCTTGCTGGCCTGCTCCTAGTGCTTCACTTGGTATTCCTGTTCACTGATTGCTGTTGCTTGGCCCTTGCGCTGGTACTTTGTGGTGAGCTGTTCTTGGTGTTCTTGAGAGAAAATGGATGGTGAAATGATGCTGGTGAGCTTGGGTGGTACGGCTGCTGGTGCTGGCTGTGTGCTTATATACTGCTACTGCTGTGTGGACAGCACATGCTTTGCATGTGGTGACTGTGCTGCTCACAGTGGTCAAACTTGGTTTCCCTTACCTCTGGAAACCAACTACGGCTGTGCATGCTTATCTCTGTTTGGTCATTTCTTTTGATGTTGCCACTTGTATTTCTGGCTGTGCAATTATTACTGATCTTGCTAAATAGAGTTTTGATGACTTCCTAATTCTACTTAACCAATATTATGTTAAGTATGAATTTTAATATTCCTTTATTTGGATTTTTACTTGAAACCTAGCTAGAATTAGAGGGTGTCATAATTAGCTTGTTTTATTTGATTTAGTTGCCTGCCTTTTTAAGATGCCTATCAAATCAAGTGTATGAGTTATGGACCCTTTTTCCAGAGTTGGTCATTTAGTTGAATGATGCCCTCTAGTTCTAGGACTTAGAATTTAGGAGTTCTTCCTAAATTCTCTTGCTGGGTTTAATAAATTAAATTGCCTCTAGAAAATATGGAGGCACACATTCTAATCAAACAAACAAGTTTCCTTGTCTTTGTTGATTCTTATTTGCAGGAATGAAGGTGAAGACAATAGGAAAGATTAGTTAGGATTTTATTTATTCCCTTTTGTAATTTCTATTCCTTTAATGTAAATAATCTCATTATTGAGATTTGTAATATAATATCCTATTTGTTTGTAATAAAGACATTATTCCAAAACTTATTCTTAATTCTATTTGTGTGATGTTTATTAATCAATTTCTTAATTCAAATTTATTTGAATTATTATCTAGTTCAATTTAAATGTTGAATTCAAATTCTTTCCCCCAAATCAATGATTCAACAAAGGTCATGCCGAAATTCATCGCACTCACTCCGATGCTCTAAACTTAAACATCAGAGCAAGAGGAACTTCAGTCGCTTTGTGTTTTAAATAACTTGCGCGAAAATTTTCCAGGTTTTCAGATGCATGAATGCAATGCACACATCGGTTTTCTCTCTATTTCTTGTCTCAAATCCTGGGATGTTACAGCCTCTCCCCCTTAAACTAAACTTCGTCCCGAAGTTCGAACTCTCTTGCGTTCTGCAATGAACTGTAAGGTTGTTATCATCTATCTTGCAACTCCATCTCCAAAATTTTGGATATAGATGATAAACCTTGTTTAGAGATTTTCTTGAATCCTACTTTGTCCAACTGCCACTTAAATCAGTACTTTGCTTCCTTCCGATACTCTTGGAGAATCTACTAATTTTGGTATCCTATTCTACTTAGTATTATAAACGATTTTGGTTAGGTATTCGGACTAAGGTGTCAAGTTTCTATCAATGGCTTAGCTCCCATTTATAAAACAAGGTTTCGTGAACCTCCTAATGGTATTGAAGAGGTTTATAAAAGCGCATGCATACCTAAATTTTCAGTTTCAAAGTAGGGATTAGACTCATTTAGTCCATCCAAACTCGGTTTTTAGTTCAACTACATAGTTTCCTTTTGGTCCTCTATGTTCCAAGGCTCTCTCCTCGGTCTACTTCTTCTTTAAATAAAGAATCTAGGTACTTCTATCTTGCTATGCACTCTCCCCCTTAGGGTGTACGAATGGTCTCACGAAAAAAAAATAGAGGTATACCCACCTTAGTGGATATCCATCATTAATTCTCCGACTGGTTTCGAATGTAGATAAAAATATACCTAACGTTTAAGCCAAAGAATGGCCTAACTACTACTAAGATGAGGGATAATGTTTGACTTACTTGTCCTTGTGATTTTATCATCCTGATTTATGCTTTCAAACTTCCGCTTTCCATGAAGCTTCCCACTAGACATTCCGGTAGATGTTCCTTCATCTATCCCTTTACTTGGTGGTATTATTCCCATGAATGCTTGACTTCCTTCAGCTGGCGGTGTCTGAACTAATTGTTGGTTTGGGCAGTTCATCTTCTTGTGTCCAGGCTCACCACATCCGAAACATAACCCATTTGGTTTTCTACATTCCTTTTTGATGTGTCCTTCTATTCCACATTTGCTGCAAATACGAGATTTTTTTGGTGTATGATGTACCTTTGTTGTTGCAACTTCCTCTGATTGGTTTCCTAATTGAAAACTTGAGTTTGGTATAAGCTGTGAGTTTGAAACTTGTCGATTCTCAACTTGGACACTCTCCCCCTTTCCATAAAACTCCTTATTGGCCTTCCAACAATCTTTGTGAAGATTCCTAGTAGTTTCCCCACACTTGCAGCTTATTGGTGCATTATATATTGTAATGTCTTCTTGAAGATTTGGGCACTCGGGCCTTATATGTCCCTCTTGTCCACATTTGAAACATATTACCTTGGGTTTTCGACAATCCTTAGCCTGATGTCCCTTGCACTTACAGTTGAGACACTGCATTTCTGAGCTTGCTATTGAGGTTTCATGATTTGGAGTGGAGATAAGTGACTTATCGTGATATGATTCCACCACAACTTTCTTTCCCTGATCATCAGATACCTTATTGTCCTTCTCCTCTGAGGCATGAACACTATCCAATAGTTCTTGAAACTCCTTGGCACGTACAATCCGGAGCTGCATCTTCAAGGTTGTTTGTATTTTCTTCATGAACCTCTTCTGTCGTATTGCTTCTAGGTCTATCTCTTCAGTAACGTAACGAGATAAGCGGTTGAATTCCCGTACATGCTTCAAGACTGGAAGATTTCTCTGCTCTAATTCTTCTCCATTCTTCTTCTTTGTAGTACTTCCAACCACATATGCTTCACGAAACTTTTGCTTGAAGTCTTTCCAGGTTATAACACCCCCTTCGGATGACTTATACTTCAACTCCTCCCACCATGTTGCAGCTGATCCAGTCAACAAATAAGTGGCGTATCGTACCTTCTGTTCATCCTTACATCCCACACTTTTAAGTTTTCGGGATGTGTCCATTAACCATTGCTCTGCCTCCATAGGTTCTGATGCTATAGCGAAGCTCAAAGGTTTGGTTTGCAAGAATTCCATCAATTTAACCTGTGGATATAGTTTCTCGGGTGGATTCTCCAGCAATTTATCCATCAGATTAACATGGAACTTGCCTTGCCTCTCCTGATCCACCTTCCTTCTTTCTTCCCAGATGACTGGATAGTCTATTGGAGTTAATTCTTCTATCGAAATCGTATTGATGGCCTCCTTCTGCTTATCTTCCTTACTCTCATAAGCCTTTAGCTCAACCTTATCACATTGGTAACCCGTCTCTTCCTCACGCGATCCCATCTTCCCCTAGTTCTGCAACATTAGTTAAGAACTTAATGATGCAACATGCATTTGCACATCAAGATCGAACTTAATGCACAGATCTAGTCACTCAATAAAATCCAAGAAGATCCAAATTTGTGCTGGCAACATACATCATCATAAGCCCGTGAGTAAAACATCTCTAGAATTCAGGCTTAGATGTGTACCTTATAGCAGCAAATAATATAGGTTTATATTGTGCTATATTGCACGTAGTGGTGGACTACTACTCTATGTCTCAATATCTACCTCAATTGCCCAATTGCAATCGAATATATTTGAGCGGAGGGTTTTTGGGAATCATTCCAATGGATCGAGATCCTTTAAGACTATTACTTCTAGCTTACCTTCCGTCCTATTGAAGTCGAATCTCACAAGTTCTCTCAAACTTCGTACATTCCTATACCTCATACATACCTCCCTAAGCATGGTTCACTCAACACCATGACTTTTATGGCTTCTCCACTGTGCTTTGTCAAATCTTCACCGACTAAAGGCTATGGTTTTGGTACACTTGACCTAGTTACCATGGTTTGAAACACTTCATCCACCATTCTACTTAAGCATCTTCCTCCACAGCTTGAAATTGCTGGTTTACTATAAAGTTCTTCTCCATCATGTAAAGATTCTCATGTGAATCTAACATGATTTAAGTGTTTATTTTACCGCTACCTCTTACTTGTATATGCCATTCTTGAGTATCCACATACATGACTAAACCTGAGGTCCTACTACCTCATATAGCCCCACTTCTTCACTTAACATCATCCTATTCCAGTTTCAGATGACTTAGGTATAACATATTGGTCTTGGTATACTTCTTCCAATAGGATAGTTCCCATTCCGGTTGTATCCTCTCTTTGGACTACCATATGTTGTATACCAATTATGATCTACTTTCTTCCTTTATGTAAGGCTCTAATGATGTCCTATCTATATGGTATAGAACAAGATACCTAACTTCACTTAAGAAAAACAGATAAGAACATTTGACTCGAGTGTGTCAGGATTATTCCGTTGTTGAATATCCATCCCAAGTCATAAGTAGAATTGGTTTAGATAAGATGGCTTCCTATAGTCACTACCCAACCTACAGGTCTCCTTTAAAGGGTTTTAATCCTAAGGTCAAAGCGTTCGCTCTGATACCAGCTGCGGTGACCCAGCATACCACTGCATGTGTAGTATGCAAGTCGTTGATATAACACCAATGAAACACCGTCTCACTAGTATTACATCCCTCAGAGTGGTACAACAGAAACATCGCAGGTCCAAGGCATGACTATAGAGTTACAACTTTATCATACAAAAGAGCTTCAGAACCTCCTCAATAGGTAGAGGTTTAATCTGTCGACTAAAATAAAAAAGAGTACATTGTGAAGATTAACATAGAACTAGAGCTAAACCTAATGCAGTTGGCTTACTACAAAGCTACAGAACTACTCTAACTACATAGGTTCTAGGATTAGGGATTTGACTCCCTTCTATTCTTATTCAAGGTTTCCACCAAGCTTTGATGAAGTTGTTGCCTCCAATGATGACTTCTACTCTTGATCAAGGACCTATTCTTCAGCTTCAATACATTGGGATTGCCTCCTCGTGATGCCTCCTTCCTAAGCAAGGGTTAAGAGGGAGTGGGGTGAGTAACGAGCGTTACCCAGCAAGTTCATAGGGGAATTAAGGTGTTTTATGCACTATCTACAGCCTTAGACCAAAGAGTCATTCGGCAATGCAGGTTTTCATAAACATTTCTTCAAGAGGTTGCTTTTATTCTGAAGAACTATGTCCATCAGCCTTCACAGGTTGATTAGAACTTCATGGAGTTCCTTTCCTGCCGCGTTCGCAGTTCCTTCCCGGAACAAGGAGTGACAAGCCACAATTTGATAACTCTGCAGAGGTGCGTTGCTTTACCCATGAGAGACCTTAGCCTTGTTGCACAACCGAGTCATGAGCTCGTCCACACTTCCTTCGTATGGGGCCCAGTCTAAGATCCAAGCCAATCACTGCCCTTCTCCGCGACCCCGCATGCCCACCCTTTTGTAAATCCCTGGACTACCAGCTGATATAAAGATCAAGCTTCGAGCCGGTTCATTACAATCCATCATAGACACCTGGTACCGGGGGAAACTGAGGGGTCCCACCCATGTTGCCACATCCTAGCGGGATGATAGCTCCGGTGTGGTACGTCCGTTGACATGCGAAAGGAAGAAGATCCAGCTGACTTTCCCGTCCCATTCCAGATCTCATAGTTAACGCGTATTATACGGCGCAAGAATCACTGGCGACATTGGTTGTTAAATCCTAGGGTTCACTTTCCCGTGCAAATGGAACCTCCACCACAACAGTCATACCATGGTTCCATTTGCCAGCCATCCTAGGTTACCACCACTCGGGTCAATAACCAGCTAGTCATATTGATTATGAAAAGAGAACCTTTTGCTTTTAGATGCAGTAGTAATACCACAGGTATATATTTGCAAGTAGTTTGATAAAGATAATCAAGGGGTATGAGCAAGAGTGAACTTGCCTTTTTGACTGCAAGATTATGCAAATCAAGGTCTTTGATATGAAAGAAATCCCAATTCTGAAATAGCAATCATCATCCAGTAAGGATGATGTTAGAAGATGACAGCATGATATGCATAGTATATGCTATGCATCGCTCTAAGTGTAACCTAACCCAGATGATTTAGGATTGATGAGTTGTGGTGAGTTTTTAGATGTGTGTTGCACTTTTAGGTGAAATACATGCAATGTTGTTAAGGATTTTAGGTGAACTTATAATACCATGCAAGTAAAAGAATAGAGCTTAAAAGAAAATTATTGTTTTAGGTTTAACATGATTTCTCACTACAAAAGAATTGATGGGTAATGGTGAAGACATGAAGGTAACACTTTTTTTTAAGTTGCATCTATGATTAGCATTCAATTAGTTGATCATGAGTAAGAAATGTTGAAGTAAATCATATCAATAAAGTAATCCCTAGTTATTTTTAGGGTTGACAACAATCTTAACATGCAAAGGGTATTTATTTACTTTAAAACTTAGAAGAAATGATTTGCTGATTATGTTCAAGATAGTTTTAAAAGAATAACTTTTGAAGAACATATTTATCAATGCACAAAAGTATTTCAAATAAAAGTTAGTGTTCTAGGGTTGATGATACTTATCTATTAATTAGAGAGTAGTTATTAGATGGAACATGTAAAGGAAATAAATTAACATGAGTGAAGTTTATTCAACTTTATGGTGTGATTATAAGTTTTGAAAATACTAGATTATTGGTAGTACTCAAAAATCATTTTGAGTTTATTTTTTTAAGTATTCATTGGGTATTATTAACCTTTTCTAGAAATTTTGGAATTTAATAAATACTTTTTTTTACAAGACTAGGCTGAGATCCAATTGGCTAAATGGGCGAAAGCCCAATTGGCCTAGCCGGCCCATCCCGGCCTAGACGACTTGGTCTGACCCGAACGATTCGTTCGGTCGGTCAGACCTGACCGACGACCGCCTCCACTCTCCTCTCGCTCGCGAGCTCTCGACGCCCCTGGCGTCACTCTCGCTGCCGACCACCGGCCCCGGTGGCGCCCGCCGCCACCACCAGCCTCCACTGGACCGCCGCCTCCTGATCTACCCTGTCCTGCCGATTACTCCGCCCCGCGCCTCCTCTGCACACCGAGCCGACTCTGTCTACGGCTAGGGTTTCGACCCGATGTCGCCGGCGATTCTGACGCTGCTCTGGAGCTGCTCCAACGCCGCTCGTCCGGTCACCTCTGGATGCTGACGCGGTGGCCTCCCGGTCCTTGAGCCGGCGTGGCTCGGCGCGGGTGGTGCCGTGGCACCCTCGTGCCGCCACTGTCGCCGACCGCTGCCACCTCCTCGCAACGCCGCCGCCCACACCCAGTGAGCTGCTCTTCTCTCTCACACCCTCTGGACTACTCCTCTCTCTCTCTCACCCTCTTGTTCTGAGCGATGCTTGATGCGGTCACTGGCCTATGTTGGTGATGCCTTGCTTGTGGTATCTTTGCTAATTCACCTGTGAAACTGTGATGCCATATGATGGTACTGTGATGTGCTAAGTTTGATTGTGGTGTGCTAAGTTTGATTGTGGTGTGCTACTGTTAGCTTCTTGCTATTATTCCATTGAGATGCTAAACTGAATCTGAAATTCAGTGATGATGACATTAAGATTTCCACTGATATAATCTCTAGGGTAGAGATTAAAGTTGATGGTTTGGAAATACAGTGGTATCTCTGTATAATGCAGTACCAGTAAAGTCTTTATGCTTTACTAATTATCTGATGGTTGTTTACTAAATTTAGTTAGCTAATCTAGCTTAGCAACTCAGTGCCACAAGCTAGAAGAAATAAATTTCTCTCTGTGATACTTCCAGTTGAAGATACACAGAGGAATGATTATTAAAGTTAGTCTAAGGTACTGGAGACGGCTAAGCTAGTTCAAGCTCCTGCTAGATCTGGTTCTTGACCAAATGATGAAAGAAACATCACTCCACCCCAACAGTTATGGTTATGGGGTCATTTGGCAGTGAGGTTTTCCTGGGTTAGCTTTCTGTGGATTTGATTCAGTGAGATGCTATTATCTTCTTATCTTGCTCCTGTGGTGCCTCCAGGAGAATATGCATAGAAACTATGTGAATGCTTGGCTGGCTGTATTGGTCTGCTGTGCATCTCTGTTGCTGGTGATGACCTTGGTGGCTGTGGTGTGTAGAGAATAAGCTTCAGCTTAATGATATACTGATAAGAACAGATATGTGCTGGTTTGCCTAACTTGGCCAATGATGCAAAGGCTGAGGCTTTTATTTCAAAGATAGGAACAGATGCTTAACTTGAGTTTTCAACTCCCCATGATGAACTTGCAGAGCATCTCTCTGCAGTACTGAGGGTAATCCTATTGCCCCCCCTATTTTCTCTGTAATGATGATAAGAACAGAAACTATTGCTTGTTCTGGGTTGTTCACCTTGTTGCTGAACTTTTTAGAAGAATAGAGGTTGGTATCAGGCTTGATTCTGGTGCCCTTCTACTCCTTCTTGATCTGAATCTTGTGGTGCTCTTCTTCTGCTTGATCTGGATCGGCTGGACACCTTGCTGCCTTCTGGGCAGCCCTGCTCCTCCTGGCTTGCTGGCCTGCTCCTAGTGCTTCACTTGGTATTCCTGTTCACTGATTGCTGTTGCTTGGCCCTTGCGCTGGTACTTTGTGGTGAGCTGTTCTTGGTGTTCTTGAGAGAAAATGGATG
The DNA here is from genome assembly GCA_007115705.1 of Dactylis glomerata. Taxonomy (NCBI): domain Eukaryota; kingdom Viridiplantae; phylum Streptophyta; class Magnoliopsida; order Poales; family Poaceae; genus Dactylis; species Dactylis glomerata. Next base: position 16,955,807 of record QXEO01000220.1, read on the forward strand.
GTGAAATGATGCTGGTGAGCTTGGGTGGTACGGCTGCTGGTGCTGGCTGTGTGCTTATATACTGCTACTGCTGTGTGGACAGCACATGCTTTGCATGTGGTGACTGTGCTGCTCACAGTGGTCAAACTTGGTTTCCCTTACCTCTGGAAACCAACTACGGCTGTGCATGCTTATCTCTGTTTGGTCATTTCTTTTGATGTTGCCACTTGTATTTCTGGCTGTGCAATTATTACTGATCTTGCTAAATAGAGTTTTGATGACTTCCTAATTCTACTTAACCAATATTATGTTAAGTATGAATTTTAATATTCCTTTATTTGGATTTTTACTTTAAACCTAGCTAGAATTAGAGGGTGTCATAATCAGCTTGTTTTATTTGATTTAGTTGCCTGCCTTTTTAAGATGCCTATCAAATCAAGTGTATGAGTTATGGACCCTTTTTCCAGAGTTGGTCATTTAGTTGAATGATGCCCTCTAGTTCTAGGACTTAGAATTTAGGAGTTCTTCCTAAATTCTCTTGCTGGGTTTAATAAATTAAATTGCCTCTAGAAAATATGGAGGCACACATTCTAATCAAACAAACAAGTTTCCTTGTCTTTGTTGATTCTTATTTGCAGGAATGAAGGTGAAGACAATAGGAAAGATTAGTTAGGATTTTATTTATTCCCTTTTGTAATTTCTATTCCTTTAATGTAAATAATCTCATTATTGAGATTTGTAATATAATATCCTATTTGTTTGTAATAAAGACATTATTCCAAAACTTATTCTTAATTCTATTTGTGTGATGTTTATTAATCAATTTCTTAATTCAAATTTATTTGAATTATTATCTAGTTCAATTTAAATGTTGAATTCAAATTCTTTCCCCCAAATCAATGATTCAACAAAGGTCATGCCGAAATTCATCGCACTCACTCCGATGCTCTAAACTTAAACATCAGAGCAAGAGGAACTTCAGTCGCTTTGTGTTTTAAATAACTTGCGCGAAATTTTTCCAGGTTTTCAGATGCATGAATGCAATGCACACATCGGTTTTCTCTCTATTTCTTGTCTCAAATCCTGGGATGTTACAAAGGCTGACGCGAAGATGGAGGAGAAGGATGATGTGGCGGTGGAGAAGGGTCACGTGCTGGAGACCTTGGCGTCCAATTTGGAAGCACGATTAATTCCTTTAGCCATAGAACGGTGGTCTTCTTGGCTTCTCCCAGCTCGTACAAATCCCCTTCACCCGCAGGGTGGTCAAGCTTTAGCTGCTCAAATCCGCCCATAACTTCATCCACCCCGGCAACAGCGTAGCCATGTGGAATCGGACGACAATGATAAGTTGAATCAGGTCCAATGAGTAAGGCATAGCCGATCGCCACCTTCATGGTTATGTTCACAACCTTCACATGTAGCTCGCAAGATGTCGACTCCGTGATATCATCCACTGGGTAGCGGATCGTCGGTTCATCATCATCCTCTGGGAGGTTCGTGGAAGCCACGCTGCTTTTCCGCTGAGATGGTGGGCCGGTAGCATCATGTCCGGCTTCTATCTGTGGCTGAGATGCGGCGGTTCCTTGCTGGCTTATCCGATTTAACAAGTCTGATTGCCGCTTCAGCTCTTGTTCTATCAGAGACATGCGGTCTGCTTCCCTTTCCTTTCTTCTCTGACGGCTTCTATCGGGAAATTTCTTCATTTCCACGGGAAACCCAAGTTTCCACGGTTTGGAGCCCAGAGTGGTTCGTGTTCGTCCTGGGTGTTCATCATTCCCAAGGGTGCGTGTGAGCTCGTCCTTCTCTCTTTCGGGATGGAACCTTCCCTCTTCAACATCCTTTGATGCGCTTCTAAGGGCATCAATGGGAAGGGGGTCTTCGTCATGCTTTTTTGTATATACACACTTCCCTTCCGAGTCCAACTTCCCTCCATGCCCGTAAAACCAATCCCTTGACCGATCATTCCATTTCAAAGTCTCCGGAATGATCCCTTTGGCAATTAGATCGTCCTCCATCTTCTTCCACTTAGGCTTGCCAGTCTTATAGCCTCCTTGCCCCATAGTATGGTGATACTTCTTTTTAGCAGCATTTTTCTTATTTATTTCCGACCTTCGCTTAGCTGCCTCTGAAGTCTTGTACTCCACGAATGCGTCCCAGTGATCTTTTATCTTCTCATATTGTCCAGTGAACACCAGAGTCTTTTTTTGGTCGACAAAATCCTTGTACAATCTTTTCTTCCAGGTGTTGAATTGTATTGCCATCCTCGAAAGAGTCCACTTCTTGACTTTCCGCTCTATGATATTCAGATGACGATCATCGTCATCTGAATCCTCCTCATTTGAATCCTCCTCATTTCGATCCACCTCAGTTTGATCCACCTCTGGCGCCTCTGGTAGGGTAAAATTAACCATGAGCTTCTTCCAAAGAATATTCTTCAATCTATTGCGGACATATTTAACTGGTTCCGTCTTTGTCTTCTTCCATTCTCGAATGGTGATCGGAATGTTGTCCCGAACAAGAACTCCGCATTGTCTTATAAATTTACTTGCGTGAGCCGCGGGAGCAATCGGTTCGCCATCTTCACCGATTTCTTCTATTCGGTACCTTTCATGTTCTTCCAACCTTCTGGCCGGACCTCTTCTATTTACAGAAGAGTGGCTCGATCCAGAGGGCTAAAAGAAGAAGGAGCGTTAATATATGTATATACACAAATCAAATATTCCAACTATACAACAAAGGCTTAATTTATTAATACACATCTACCTCGCCGGTGCCTTCTCCCTCACCGGTGCCTCCATCATCTCCGGCACCTTCTCCCTCTCTGGCACCTTCTCCTTCACCGGTGCCTCCATCCTCTCTGGCACCTTCTCCCTCATCGAAGCCATCTCTATGACTTTGTTCATCTCCCTCACCGGAGTTGTTTAGAAAAACGAGGTGACATCTTCAACATTATCGCGGATGATGTCCTCGATAATATTTTCCTGGAATTCGTCTCTTCCGAGATCCATAGTTTCTGCAAAAAATTATTACAAATTATTATAATGATACGGAGACCAAAAAAAAGGGGGCGTTGGCCGGGCGCCGGCGCGGTGGGGAGGGTTCCCTCCCCACCGCGCCGGCGCCCGGCCAACGCCCCCATTTTATAACAGAACCCTAACCCTAACTAAATTAATAACGGAACCCTAACCCTAACTTCTAAAAACCTAACTAATTAAACCTAAAATAACTAACTAATTAATTAACTAATCCTAAAATAATTAAAGTAATAAAATACCTAAAATAACTAAAATACCTAAAATATGCTAATAACTAACAAAATGATATTATTTTATAACAAATGCTACTAACTAATTAACTAACAAATCCTAAAAATAACTAAAGTAATTAAAATACCTAAAATACCTAAAATACCTAAAATATGCTAATAACTAACAAAATGATATTATTTTATAACAAATGCTACTAACTAACTAATTAACTAAAAAATCCTTAAAATAACTAAAGTAATTAAAAAACCTAAAATAACTAAAATACCTAAAATATACTAATTAACTAACAAATACCTAAAATATACTAATTAACTAACAAATAACTAAAATCCTAAAATAACTAAAAAAAATTAACAAATTAAATGCAGGGACTTACAGCGCCGGCGGGCGATGGGCGGGCGCGGGAGCGGCGAGCGGGCGCGTGCGGTCGACGGCCGGCGGCGATGGGCGGGCGCGCGTGCGGGCGACGGCTGGCAGCAACGGGCGGGCGCAGCGCGGGCGCGGGGAGCGGTGAGCGGGCGCGGCGCGGCGGGAATCTGTGAGCGGGCGCGACGCGGACGGGAGCGGCGAGCGGGCGACGGCGGCGCGGAAAATTTTGGCAGCCTGCCGGCGTCGTTCTGCTCCGAGCGCGCGGGGACTTAGTCGATTTGGCGATGCAGGGAAGAAGAGATGGGCGGTTATAAAGGTGAGGCCTTTAGCACCGGTTGGTGGCTTCAACCGGTGCTAAAGACCCTTTAGCACCGGTTGAAGCCACCAACCGGTGCTAAAGGTCAGACCTTTAGCACTGGTTGATGGCTTCAACCGGTGCTAAAGGGTGCTTTCTGGGAACTGCACCGCCACCCCCTTTAGCACCGGTTTGAGCCACGAACCGGTGCTAAAGGGTGTTTTAAAATTTTCAGTTGTTCCCGCCAAATTCGATATTGAAGCTATCATCAACATTCCATTTGATTAGATATATTTGATTTTCTTTTTGATTAGTTATATTTGATTTTCTATTTTCTTTTGATTAGATATATTTGATTTTCTTTTTGATTAGTTATATTTGATTAGTTATATTTGATTTTCTATTTTCTTTTGATTAGTTATATTTGATTTTCTATTTTCTTTTGATTAGATATATTTTATTTTCTTTTTGATTAGTTATATTTGATTTTCTATTTTCTTTTGATTAGTTATATTTGATTTTCTATTTTCTTTTGATTAGATTTATTTTATTTTATTTTTGATTAGTTATATTTGATTTTCTATTTTCTTTTGATTAGTTATATTTGATTTTCTTTTTGATTAGTTATATTTGATTTTCTATTTTCTTTTGATTAGATATATTTGATTTTCTTTTTGATTAGTTATATTTGATTTTCTATTTTCTTTTGATTAGTTATATTTGATTTTCTATTTTCTTTTGATTAGATATATTTTATTTTATTTTTGATTAGTTATATTTGATTTTCTATTTTCTTTTGATTAGTTATATTTTATTTTCTTTTTGATTAGTTATATTTGATTTTCTATTTTCTTTTGATTAGATATATTTGATTTTCTATTTTCTTTTGATTAGTTATATTTGATTTTCTTTTGATTAGTTATATTTGATTTTCTATTTTCTTTTGATTAGTTATATTTGATTTTCTATTTTCTTTTGATTAGATATATTTGATTTTATTTTTGATTAGTTATATTTGATTTTCTATTTTCTTTTGATTAGTTATATTTGATTTTCTATTTTCTTTTGATTAGATATATTTGATTTTCTTTTTGATTAGTTATATTTGATTTTCTATTTTCTTTTGATTAGTTATATTTGATTTTCTATTTTCTTTTCATTAGTTATATTTGATTTTCTTTTTGATTAGTTATATTTGATTTTCTTTTTGATTAGTTATATTTGATTAGTTATACTAGTCGTTAACCCGTGCCCCTGCACGGTCTAGTTTTAAGTATGTCCTAATAAATCTATTTTTAAGATAGTTATGTTTGTACATGCATGTAGATAAAGTTTAATCATCCTTTTTTGGATCGAAAGAGTATTGTAATCCGTTTACGGTTTAACGTATTTTTATAAGTGTTAAAAAATTTGGCCGATATACCAATTAATCTCTCGATTAATTGTTAATAATTAGATCAGCGATAAGATTTCTAATTTATCGCCGACCGAAATATCCCAAATTTCGCCACCTACCGTGATTTGGTAGCCGATTTATCGGTCTAACAATAGTTTGGCCTATAGTCTTGTAGTAGTGTATATTAGCTCAAATATTGTTTTTTTGTTGATTTAGATGCAATAATCAAGGTAACATTTTTGTCCAATGCACTAACATTGTTTTTGCATAGTATATTTTGGAACTTTTAGTGCTAAAATTTGGAATTTACAAAAAATTAGCCGATAAATAGTCTACCAATAAAATGATTAACAATAAACGATTTCTTAAACATTAGTTTTTATAGTTTCTATTTGTCAAAATAACTGTTTTGAGCAATATATGCGCGTCTTTGTATTTTATATAGTAAGTTATTAAAAGCTCCAAGTAGTAGTCCTTTTTCTAAATTAGAAATCCGTTAAATTGACATCATATTTTTAGTACTACTCAGTCGTCATCGTCTATCTCTGCCCAGTACAGTACATTCACGCACCGTCCCCTGACATCCATATCCCCTTACTCTTCTCTTCATAGTAATTGAAATACAGATTTACTTTCTCTCAACTCCCAATCATGCACCCGTTCCTCTCAGTTTTGAGATTTTTCCAATATCTCTGCTGGATCTCAAATTCTAGATGTTCATGTGCAGTATCTTTTGGGGACCAGGAGGAGATTGACTGAGCAATACTGCAGTTCTAGTCGTGGAAGAGCAGGTCGCGGATGCTAAATCCGCAACGCCAGAGGCTCGCCGGTCGGTTGCCATTTTCTTTCTCGTGGTGATTCAGTCTTCTCCGTTCCCACGATGTGTGTTTGTAGCAGCGGAAATCCTCCCAGGAATGGCGCCCCCAACGATGCTCAGGTTATTGTTTACTTTCTCTTCAACTTGGATGTGAAATCCGACTTCACTTTCACTGTATGGAATCCAAAACGAAATACCCTTGTAATGTCAGTGGTACTTCTTTTTGTTGTCTCTCGTTGTTAATTTTCTTCTTTTTAAATGCCGCAATTCTTAAAAAATTCCACATAATATTTACTATTGTAAAATTGGTTTGGAACTTACAGAAGAGAAGACATTTAGCTTGCATGACGTATTATTGCAAGCACACCTCATCCGACTTGTGCAGCACCTCGCTATCAGCAAGTGTCTTGTTCTTTTTTGTTCCTATGCTCCACAACACTTCTGTTAGATTTATTTTTTTCTCTCTATTCTTCTTTGTAAATAATATAATTAATAAGTACCTATAGTTTAAATCATGTTGGCTGGATCCCCCGACGCCGCGCAGCGCTCCAACAATGCCATCGTGTTCCTGTTTTTATAGATTCAGCATAAGGTGTTAATTAGTGTACTTTATACAGTATTGTTTTTGCACAAAAAGATAAAGCAATGTACATACCTGAGTTTTACAGCAGCCATATTTTTTTATTATACACTTAATTAGTAACCTTTAAAGCAACATCAAACTGAAAATAATCAACAAAATTTTTATTTGTCACTGTTAGGATTATATTTAGCAACATCATCTAGCAAAATCAGTACCATTCTGCCATAGCATTGCTTATAATCAGATGAATTAATCTAGTAGTGAAAAAATATGAATTAAATTAAATGACTGAACAGCTGTGTAAGAAGGACAACTCGAAATTTAATCTGAATGTGGGCTTACCTTTTCTGAAGATTGCTTTGCTCTTTAGATATTTATCAGTAATATCTGATACACAATGTAAAACTGTACGCATGTAGGTTGTCATATTTTTTGTAATTAATTAGAAAACCATGTAGGTCCACAAATATATATGATTAATTAAAAACACAGAAAATTCATTATTAAGAAACTGTACATAGAGTAAAGTATAAATATTCCGAGCTCTCTTGCACTAAAGGATCTCTTTGTACACAATATTTTTTGCCAAATTATTCTCTTGAGATTCTTCATCGGAGATTAGTACTTTCAGTCCATCTCTGCTTGTTACTCGGGACACTACTACATAGAGTTGGCCATGTGTGAACACCTGCTTTGGTAAATATAGTCCAACATGTTTTAATGACTGTCCTTGGCTCTTATTTATCGTCATTGCAAAACAAACTGATATTGGGTACTGCCTTCTCTTCAATACAAACGGCCATTTTGACTCATTTGGTGACATTATTATTCGTGGAATGTAGACCTTTTTTCCAATGTTTGTTCCAGTTATTATTTGAGCTTCTATGAACCACTTCCCTAGTTGTGTTATAGTTAGTCTGGTGCCATTGCATAAGCCCTCGCTTTGATTGATATTTCGCAAGAGCATTATTGGCAAGCCCACTTTCAGGCGTAATATGTGGTCTGGTGTTCCAGGGAATTTCAAACTATTCAAGAACTCTGATGCGTACATCTGATCTCCATCTTCCGTATTGGACATTGCTTTACATACTGTATCAGAGCTGCGGTATGTTACCTCTTCTCCATCTATTCTACTCATGATGTATGAATTTACCTCATTTACCATCTCATTTCTCGGACATAAGATGGCTCTTTCTTCAAGGTATTTCCGATTTGTGTAGTTAGTCCATAGGTTAGGATATGTGCTGTTGATGATTGTTTCCAACTGGTTTCCTCTTTTCTGCAGTAGTAAATTTTTAGGTATATGCACCCATGCCTCGTCCTCATTATTTCCTATTAATCCATCAGCAATGTTTAGAATCCAGTCCGCAAATTCTGAGGTCTTCTCTTGTTCCTCCGGAGTATTTATTAGTGCTGTAACGCGCATGTTCTCAGTGAGTTTGTATTCCTCAAAGTGCTTCCATAAGTAGGAGCATTTTAAGCATGCGTCGACAATATGTGGCCTTCGCCCTTTGGGTATTACAGGAAGGATTTGTCTGAAGTCACCCCCCATGACTACTGTCATTCCTCCAAATGGTCTATCTCTACTATTCAAATTTGTGAACCTTAGGATGTCTCTTAGACTTCTGTCCAGTGCTTCAAAGCAATGTTTATGCGCCATAGGTGCTTCGTCCCATATTATTAACGATGTTCTCCTTATTAGATCTGCAAGGTAGGATCCTTGCTTGATATCACATATTGACTCTTTAGTGATGTTGAGAGGGATGTGAAATCTTGAATGTGCTGTTCGCCCCCCTGGAATGAGAAGCGCAGCTATTGCACTGGATGCTACTGCCAAAACTATTTTTCCTTTAGATCGCAGGGATGTCGTGATTGTCTTCCAAAGAAATGTTTTCCCTGTCCCACCATATCCATTGACAAATATCAGTTTGCCAAGTTTGCTACTGACAGATTGTACTATTGCCTCGTAAGCTATTTTTTGTTCTGGATTCAACTTTCCAATTAATTCCACTTTCTCAATTTGAAGAGAAGCTCTATCATAGTTAAGCTCTTCACTGATCAGCCTATTTTGTAGACCATGTAATGAGTTGCTATCTGGTAAAGGAATTCCTTCATAGTCTTTTAACGACTTTCCACCTTTCCTTAGCAATGTTTCTATCTCTATTAGGGTGAGATTTTTTATTTGGTCTAAATCAAGTTGAAGTGCTTCAAAGTTCAAGATTCTCCTCTGACGCTGTTGTATGTCCTCGGAGAGTAATTCCCATGCAGATTCCCACAATTTTCCTGGATCCGAGACCTCACAAAATAGAAGTATTGTGCAGAATAGTTGTCGCATTTGCTGTGCAGAAGCCCAATGTGATGCTTCTTTGATACAATCATCCCACTCTCTGTCATCATCGAGTAATCCAAGGGCATAACATGCTGACTTATAATTGGGGTGTATAATACCATTCACTTTTCTAATGTCTTCAAATGATTTACAACCTTTGACAATGTTTAGTAGCATTCTCAAGTAATATTTCTCACCACTTGCTGGATGGGTATAGTATATCCTCCCAATAGATCTTTTGCCGCCTTTCCTTGGTTTCCATTCTTTCGTTTTTGTGTGCCATGTCCACTTAGTTGGAAATTCTGCATATGTTAGATCATGAGCATCCTCATACAGCTGATTAGCTGTCATCCATTCAGTGAACATTGTTTTTTCTATGCCAGGTCTAGATACAATTTTCTCAATATCAGTTGAGTCTGGGAACACAACCATTTGTTCATCTTGAAGGTGGAATTGCAATCTCTGTACAGAAGGTTGTCGATGCTGAAGCTCAAATCCAAATATACGCCAACATGCTTCACCTGCAGATAGGTATCTTGCATCAAGGTACATCTGTATCTCATCATAGCTATTCCCAGTACTCAAAACTACAGTTGCTCTATCCTCCCCTTTATGTATGTACTTGAATAAGTACTTGATAGATCTCGATTTGTTGCACCACTCTACATTTATGTGTGCCTGGTACTTGACTATCAGGTCCCTATTGTATGGAACAACGTAGCTGCTATCTAGTTCTACTCCATTTTTTTGTACTGTCTTTCCATCATCCCTTCTTCTGTATACTGGAAATCCTTCTTCATCAATACTTGTTTCCTCACAGAACATCTTAGGAAAATGTTTTGAGCACTTTCCATTGATCATGCAAGGTGATTTGTGGTTTGCTTGTCCACATGGTCCATGCATCATGAAATTTTCAACTGCCATGTAACCTTCTGGGTCCTCATCCTTGTCTGGAATCTCTGCGGATATGATTTTATCAATATTTCCTGGGCTAGCATCCCTGTCTTTCTGATCTAGAAATAACAGTATATGTGCATGAGGTAGGCCTCTTTTTTGGAATTCGATGGTATAGACAACTGCAAAAAAAGTGCGATGTTAGTCTTACCTAATAATTTTTTGAAGGATTCGTACACATATGTGTGAGACCATAACTTTGAACTTCTATACTTTCATAATGGACACACTAAGCTGTCAAGCTAGCTAGAAAATGATTGAAATTGGGTGAACTTACTTCCTGTTGCTTTTCCAAACCGCTTCTTTTTGTATATGTCTTCTATAAGTTCATTCAACTTTATCATGAACACTCTATTTACTATATCTGGACGATCTTCTGGTTTTTGGCCTGGGATGAAGTCCAGCATGGTCTGTATTTCATGCCACTTTGGGTTGCATGTGAAAGTGATAAATAGATCTGGATACCCAGCCCATCGACATATTGCCATAGCATCTTGGTAGTACTGCACTTTATTTCTAGGACTTCCATTATATGATGAAGGGAGTATAATTCTTTTGCCTACTTGATCAGATCTTGTGTCACCATTATCCATTGCGTCCTGCAGACCGCTATAGAGCTCCGTTCTAAGTGTGCCTTGATGCATCTTGTACCAATTCAGTCTCCACTGCTCAATGCATGTTGCTGCGTCTACTATGAATTGAAGGAATAGCTTGCCACTCATTTGCAGGACCACCGATTGGTTTAGTCGCTGCTGGATACGATATGCATAATACTCCATCATGGTAACATGCTTTCTCTTTCCTATGCGGCCCTTTACGGGTTCTAGCTCTATTTCTGGTCTGAACCCGTCTTCCCCGTAAGGGAATAACAAAGGGTATTGCATAGACATAAAGCTTGGATGTAGTTCAGAAATTCTCTGGAGTTTCTTGTCTTTGTTTTCTACTATTATATCACGTTCGAAATTTTCTCCTGTCTGTTACCCAACTATCAGCGCGGCTATTTCAGACGCAGTTGGTAGGTTGTATTGTCTTCCATCGCTGGATCTTTTTCCAGTTAACCGCAACCTAACATTTTCCAGATCTGATTCCTTGTACCTATCCCTTGCCATGCGGAATGATTTCACTAACTCATTGTGCTCATCAAGCATTTCCAGTAATCCAGAGACAATGCTCTCATCCAGCTGTGTTTTCCTTTCCTTTGATGTTGATGCCTGTATTCTATTCCTGACCTCATTTTCAGTATCACAGATATACAACTGAGCAAACTTTGGACTGCTATCTTTATCTTTAGGTAGCAGTGTGCCAATTTTATGATAGTTTGTGCCATTCAAGCGAAAAACATAAGGTGCACCCCCTTGTCTGTTAATCTCATAGTCAATCTGGCCACCCATTGAAGTAAATGCAAACATTGAATTATAGTTCCTTATATTGTCTCTATAATTTGACGGATCTCCCTTTTCATTACACTTAAGTAGCTGCTTAAGGTATTCTGGAGGATCTTTCAATGGTGGCAATTTAACTTTTCCTTCCTTGCAACACAGTCCGAATGTTGGCCTTGATTTGTTTGTTTGTGTTGTGCTTGCTTCTTTCCTGATGCCACATTATAGCTTGGCAGTATGGGCATATGCAAGTTGGCTTTCCGAAATTTGAAACTTCGGTTGGAGGGCTCTTGGATTTACCAATTTTTTTCATTCCTTGTAACTTTCTTCTATTTTCTCGATTTGACTTACACATTTGTCTTCTTCCAATGAAATCACTATCTTCCAAGTCCCTGAAAAACCTTGTTTCTTGTATAGCATGTACATGAACTACAGTGTCCTCACTGTTTTTGCTCTTAACCAACCTTGCACGCTTGCTACCCTGATCTCCATGCACTGTCTGTTTCCTCTTTGGCGGATTTTTTCTTGGAGCTGTCGAAATTCTGCAAAAGTATTAAAGTCCTAGTTCTTAGTTCTTTGTACAGGTCAATGACTAATGCCCATGATGAGGATAATGTTATAGTGTGCACCTTTCTTTCTCTTTGTTTAATGTTTTAGGATACAGTTCTGTAGAACGTTCCTTGGATATTCCCTGAATGGAGAAGAGAGTAAAATTTGATTTGCATAGCATATAGCATACTTAAAGAAATTAGAAGACAATCGTAAATATATGATTACCTTCTTACTTGTTTGGTCATGTATCTCATTAGTGGATGTACATGTACCTATCAATAGCCTGTAATTTTTTTAGTGGTCAGTTATATGTACACGCTACACCTGTGGGTAATTTTCCATGTTAATACTTAATACAACAGAATGGAAGCCATTACCTTTCATGCTGATGATGTACTTCATCTTCTTGTACATGAATATCCGACTCGTTACCTATAATATTTAATAACTTGGGGCGCTTGATATACTTTGTTTTATCAGGAGGCTGACCTCGCTTCATCCGAGCTTGTCTGCATTCAGTTTTACAAAGATTTTTTGCAGTTTACTGTAATGTTTATATTTTTTATTACACTATATATGTGGTACAGAATATAAATTACGCTATAATATACCTGCTGACTGTGCCTTCCGCTATTTCACTATTTTCTGGATTTTCCTGACAATTTGAGAAAATCTATTTTCGAGAATTAGGCTATTATATCGAAGGACATGCGAAATTCTTTTAAGAAAATGATGGAATTATTTAATTAAATTTGTACCTTGCTTTTGTCAGGTAATGCATTCTTTTTACCCAAGATGCCCCCCCTGCATATATGTGTAATACATTGTTAGAACCTTTTTTAATCAAATATAACATCAAAATTGATTGTATATTACTAAGATTCATATGTCACACACTATTTTAGTAGCCTCGACCACCATTATATATTTTACCTGTCGTGGATTTTATCCCCCTTTTTTTGCATAGGCAAATGGTTCTTCGACATGGAGGCCGAGGTTGCTGATGGTTTTTTGCAGTTTGGATAGATCCCTTGGGAACTGTGTCGAACTCTTGTGTCTTCTTCGTACCTAACATATAGTAAAATCATGGTAGTTTGAAACTATAGGAACAGTAACATGGAACAAACATGAATTAATATGCAAAAAAATTATGATCCTACCTTTTCTTCTCTTGACTCTCCTGGCGTACGGAAGATTTGGACTATTAACGTCTGTACCTATGCAGGGATAGCATTATATAATGGAAATTGGACGTGTTGGAGTTGGACTTTGCACGACTTGTTTATTCTGGACTGTATATGCACCGTGTATGAGAATTTCATGTTCACACGTCTCTCAGTCGTGTCCAACATGGAAACTATTTTCTTGTGACGCAGGGTTACCTATTTTTTCTAGTCTAATAATCGGTCTCTACTAAATATATATGCATTTTTATATAATTTTAAATATGAATTAATAATAATATGTGGTTTTGTTGGTATATATGATATTCTAGATTTTCTTTGCACCATTTTTATGTGAACACTCCATCGACTTAGAATCTCTCAACTCTCTGTGCCAAGAATGATGATCTGACGTTACTTAGAATCTCTCAACTCTCTGTGCCAAGAATGATGATCTGACGTTAAGATCGATCTAAAACTTCAGATTTTACTAACTTTGAAATAGGCAGTACACAAAATTTAAAATGACTATCATCTTGCAAGATCAATTAGTGACTCCATTCAATGAGATGGCACCTTGACATCGAATATTTTTGAAATACAAAATAAACTTGGAAAATTAAAATTAAGTAGAATGCTAAATGATATGACCATATAATACTTGAATATTTCTATGCCAATACTTCTTTATATTTTTTAAAATTACAGGTACCATCAACTTCAACAACGGGCATGCACTCACTAAAATTTTGCCTTTTCTCAAGGTTCTCTAGCAAGCCATCTGGTACAAATATGGACAGCTAGACCGGAGGGCGGCACTTCTCTTCTTTAGAATAACTATCCTTCTTGCAGCACAGTGATGCTTTGGTTTGACACTCAGGTATATTGAAAATTCTTATCTTGTTATGTATACATTATATACATGGCCTCTGTAAGAAACAATTATTTCCAAGTGAATTTAATGTATTCTTGCTTACTCGATCAGCGGAGTATATTTAGGAGGAGAACAGCCTCTGTATTTATTTTAAATAACAAAATCTTAGCTGATTATTAATCATGAATTTATCTATCAAATAGTTCTGCTAATATATCATAGCACTATTCTTTTACATTATAACAATAAATTTTTGCATATTAATCATGAATTTTTCTATGAAATAGTTCTGGTAATATAACATAGTACTATTCTTTTATATTCTAACAATTAATTTCTACATATCCTCATTGATTGTTGTCTTCATTCTCCACCGAGATTTGCTAGGCTGTTCATCATTAAGCATCCCCCGCTGAGATTTGCTAGGTTGTTCATCATTAAGATATCAGAGATGCTTTCGCCTTTTTCTCAACTTTTGGTTGTTGAAGTGGTCTTCTGAGTCTTCATCTTCATCAAGATGAATCAAATTTCTCTGATTCCTTTCTATCCTCTTACTCCTACGTATCACTTTGTATTCTTCTTCTTCATCATCGTTATCTTCGCATATATCTATATCTTCAGTTGGCTCCTTTTTAATGATAACATGATTTGAAGTTGTCTTCAAGTTTCTCTACAAAGGATAAGCAACTTAGTATTAAATAGACGTTTTATGAATGAGATAATGTATATATGTTTCTTAAATACCTCACTGTCTTTTGGATTATCAACTGTTGAATCCTCATCGTCAGACTGAAAGGGAATATATCTTTCTTTTGTTTTTCTTGTCTCTTCGTCAGAATCTTCATTGTCATCAAGACGACCAGATTGTTTCTGCTTTCTTCCTCTACTACTCTTTCTTCTTTCTTTCGTTTTTCTTGTCTTCTTGTCAGAATCTTCATTGTCATCAAGACCAGATTGTTTCTGCTTTTTTCCTCTTCTACTACTCTTGCTTCTCTTTTTGTAACATTGTAGACCTTGACTATCTTCTGGCTCTTGTTTGATGACAACATCTTTTGAAATGTTTCTTGGTTTATTCTACAAATCATGAGTACATTAGGTCAGTTCCATTGTTATTATTCTACAATATGTACGTTTTATAGGAATGATGATAGATATATTTTTGATATGAATTACAAAAAATAATAAATATGAGGAATATACCATAACAGAAGAAATCACTAAATACTATACCTTCTCATCATTCTCAATCTCCATAGCTGAAATGTTCTTGTCTAGGAGAAATAATTTTGAGACTGTATAGTCTGGTCTACAACTTTCGAAATTGTAGTCTGTCAATCTAAATTGAAAAATTACCGCCTTCCCACAGATCTCTTGAATTGGTCTTGGAAGCTCATTACTTTCATTGGAAATTGATGCAACCATGTTTTCTACTGACTCATTGATTAACTGTTGAGCTTCTTTCTCAAAAAGTACGCAAGATGCAGATGCGGTTGAATCACTTATTTCGAGCTTGATCTTGTATCTGAAAATTATGTAAGATGGATAAATTTCAAAAACTCTTAAAATCGCTAAGATGGTATCTGTTGAACTCTTTTACCGTAATTTGGCTTCAGCTTTCCTATCACATTTGCTGCAATAGTAGTGATCAATTTTCTTTTCAAGTTGCTTCTTGCAGCTCTCTTTGCTACATGATATGTAGTACCAACTATATCTTGTATTAACTTCATCAATTACTGCCTCAACAGTAAAAATTCTTCCCTGCATATGTATGACATAAATATATGTACATTGTTGAGCCAATGCATGATTATTACTGATTGCAAACCTTATTTGATGAGTTAAACATAATATCATTTAACTCTTGTAAAGTTTTCCTATTATAGCTCATTTGCTCTTCCAGTGTCCCTTTTAGATGTCCTTCCTCGCTATGGAATTCTCTGGTTGTATTTTCCTTGGAACAAATGCTAATTTGATAGAGAAATTATTCATCATGGTAGTGATATATAAAATTTAAGTGAAAAAAATCTATGCTGGGATTTCGTTACCTATTCTGTACATCCATAGTCTCAGGAATAGGCAAATTTATATACACTTGAGTTGCACTATTTGACGATAGAGAATATCCTGCATATTGGTTAAAATAATAACTGTGTTCATATGAAATATCAAGCAGTGAGATGACACAATGAGTGAATAATTTTGAGAGAAGACATACTGCCATATTTCCTGACTGTTGTAGATGTAATTATAATGACATCGCCTATTGACTTTGCATCAATTAGTTCAGATTTAGCACCCCATAATCTAACTTTGACTTCTTGATCTCTGTGTAAAAAAATTAAAATAATTATGAGCACATAACTTGAGTAGTTTGGTTGCAAATCTAACATTATTTTCACATACTCGACCAGAAGTACAATATCACGGATTTTGGACATCCCAAAAGACGTTTTACTTTCTTCAATTGGTCCTATGTGTGCTGCAACTCCTATAATATCTGTTAAAACATGAATTTAGATGGCACATCCCACATAAAGGAAGAAAATATCAAATATGCTTCTACAAATACTTATAATATCATACCTGAGAGATAAATGTCAACGCCTACTCTTCTAGAAAGCACCTCTATGCTTGAAAAGTTAAAACCATACTTTGGGATGTCTTCTTTATCTTGGATCTCTTCTATAATTGATGTGGGCGAGAAGTTGATTATCATGTCATTTTCGACTGGTCGAAATTTAGGTGACACGGGCATGGCTCGCACATTTGTAATGGTGTACACATTGCCTTCTAGAATTAATGGTCTGAACTTGTTAGTGTAGGCCTTACTGATAACTCCATGAATCATGGTCCCCTGGTGCATTTGTAATTAGCATGGAGATTGAAACAATATCACAAAAAATAAGTCAAGCAAAGATGTAGTTGCAATGAGAGAACCCTCATACCTCCTGATCAATAAGGATCATATCAAGACTAATTAATTCACCATTACTAATCAATATTGAATCCCATAGTCTTGCTACTCTTGCCATGATTGTTAGCTCCTTTCCTCTACTGCTAGTTTGAATCTCACGCAAGGTTTTGCATGCCATTGCAGATTTCGCCATTGAACTGAAACATCAAACAGATAATTAGAAATTTCTTGTTGACGCTGCTTATTCCTTTCGTGCTGCTACATAATAGATTTTATTTCCAAACCTGGATGAGTGCAGTCACGCTTGTGCGGGAAGATTTTGTTGATGGTGTGATGCCTTCCACGTTCGTGCGTGGAACTGTTCCCGATGACGATCGGCAAGATGGCGATATGCTTGAGGCGATACAGTAAACCGGCACGTGCTGCTGCCGCCGGCACGTCGTGATCACCTCAAGAAGATGCAACAACCAACGGAGAAAGTTCTTGGACAGTTGATCGGCAACAAACCGGTATTATAGAGTATATATATCACGTATGTCTCTTGAGTTTGTATTGCTCACGATGCGTGGTAAAGCACGGCTTGATTACCGTGATAGATGGATATACCTGTAGGTATGTATAGCTTTTTGAATTTGTTTTGGCAACAGAGGCATGTTTCCTGTGAAGATACGATACATGCAAAGAGACATGTTTCCTGTGGAGATACGATACGTGGAGAGTACGTCCATCCCCAGCCGTTTAGATTAAAAATTAAGGCTAGGATTTGTTTTCCTATAGCGTTTCTGTGCAGAATAAGGTGGATTAACGTGGGGGCTCGTATGGTGCCTCCAATTAGTAAATATAAGATTTGATTTTTCTGTTACAGTTTCTATTGATCATATGTTCACTTAATAATTAAGTGTCGGTTGGCGCAGCGGCATGCTGCGTCCGTGAGAGGAAAAGGGCGTGAGAGGAAAAGGGCGGGAAGAAAAGGACAGGAAAAGAAGTACATATCTCAACTGAAAATTAAGATACATGGCAAGATTAACTCACAATTGGCCGAGCTTGTTTTCGAATGTTGGAGTGATTCAGTCATAGTCGTGCCTAGCTCTATAAACGTCGCCACTGTAGTCGTCGTAGTCGCCGGTGTCATCGTCGCTGGCATCGCGGTCGCGGTAGTCGAACCTCGACTGGTGAGCACGCGTGGGCTGAGACTGAGGGTAGCGCAGGCGGGGGCCACGGTAAGCCATGACGCTCTGAAGAGTCCGGCCGCGCCACCATAGCCGACGGCCGGCCTCGTTGAAGTTCGAACGAGGCGAGCCGTCCTCCTCGTGCCTGGCAAGCGCACTCTCACGCCGATTGATGTAGAAGGCGTCCCAAGTCGGGCTGTAGTCGGGATGCCACTGAGGATTCCTCCGCTGCTCTGGCGTGAGCTCGAAGTAGTAGTGGTTCGTGATGGCCATCTGGCGCGCCACACCTACAGGGACAGGAGGGACCGGTACGCCTCCGACGCTCAGCATCCAGCCGGTGGGGACGTGATAGCCCGGCGGGCAGGGGTAGTTTGAGGCGCAAAGCGCCTCCGCCTCCCGGGGGGTTAGAGATACGATGGAAGCCATGGAAGAGAGTGATGAGGTTTGCAGATATGAGTCTAGATGTGATATGTAAATGGAGGCCAAGCCTACATATATATAGTGAAAAATGGCGGGAAGACGGAGGCGGGAAGTGGTGGAAAGCGCGGGAAGAAAATAGGCGGGAACACAGTGGCGCGGGGAACCATCTAACCTTTAGTCCCGGCTGGTGGGTACAACCGGGACTAAAGGTGGTTTTTGTGTCATCTAACAAAACTGTCGGTGGGATAAGGACGTGTGGGTAACCTTTAGTCCCGGTTGGTGGGTGCAACCGAGACTAAAGATGTCGGCAGGATAAGGACGCATGGGTGGATGCACTGCTCGATGAGATAAGGACGCGTGGGTGGATGCACGATGCCCCTGTCGGAGGAACAACACAAAGTAGAAGTGGTGCCGTGCCTATAAAAGGAGCCCGTGAAAGACTTCATCTCCTCTAAGAATGTTGGGTAAATTATTGGGAAATCTCCCGTGGCGGAGCTTCTCGAAGATGTCGTTGGTGCTCACGCCCTACGGCATATTCGGAAGCTCCGCCTCGGAAAAATTTCCCTCATACAATAATATCATTACACAAAAAATAAATGGGAAAGTGATTTCCATATTGAGATACACAAGTTATGATCCCTATCTAGTCTTCTGAGTTTTCTTCTTGATTAGGATCGCTTCGGTCGTAACCATGGAGTATGTTCACCATTTAACGCGATGATTGGGTCAATATTCACTCTGAAGGGCGGAATTTCATCAAACTTATTATAATCTTCTGACATATCTGTCTTATCCTCAACTCCCACGATGTTTCTTTTCCCTGAAAGAACTATGTGACGCTTTGGCTCGTCGTATGATGTATTCGTTGTCTTATCTTTTCTTTTTTTTTGGTTTGGAGGACATGTCTTTCACATAGAAAACTTGAGCCACATCATTGGCGAGGACGAATGGTTCGTCTCTGTAACCAAGATTGTTGAGATCCACTGTTGTCATTCCATACAGCTGGTCAACCTTTACCCCTACTCCATCTAGCTTGATCCATTTGCACCGAAACAAAGGGACTTTAAAGGAAGGTCCATAGTCAAGTTCCCATATCTCCTCTATGTAACCATAATAGGTGTCCTTTTGCTCGTTGTTGTTTGTTGCATCAATGCGGACACCACTGTTTTGGTTGGTGCTCTTTTTATCTTGGGCGATAGTGTAGAATGTGTTCCCATTGATCTCGTACCCTTGGAAAGTCAATATAGTCGAAGATGGTGACCCGGCCAACAAGTATAGCTGATCCCCAACAATGTTGTCATTTATGAGATGTGTCCGGAACCAACCGCCGAAAGTCGCCATATGTTTATGTGTAATCCAGGAGTCAGACTGAGATGGGTGTTGGGAGCGTACAATATTCTTGTGTTCAATGATATACGGGGCCACCAAGGCGGAACTTTGTAGAACTGTGTAGTGTGCTTGAGTGAAAGAAATCCCGTCCATACAATACATTGATTTCTTTCCTAGCGTGCCTTTTCCACGTAGTCTCCCTTCATGCCACGATTCAAGGACACCAATCGACTTAATGTCAGGGATAAAGTCAACACAGAACTCAATGACCTCCTCTGTTCTGTAGCCCTTGGAGATGCTTCCTTCTGGCCTAGCACGGTTATGAACATATTTCTTTAAGACTCCCATGAACCTCTCGAAAGGGAACATGTTGTGTAGAAATACAGGACCGAGAATGGCAATCTCTTCGACAAGGTGAACCAGGAGATGCGTCATAATATTAAAGAAGGATGGCGGGAACACCAACTCAAAACTAACAAGACATTGTGCCACATCCTTCTGTAACCTTGGTAGCATATCTGGATTGATTGCCTTCTGAGATATTGCATTGAGGAATGCACATAGCTTAACAATGGGTACGCGAACATTTTCCGGTAGAAGCCCCCTTAATGCAACTGGAAGCAACTGCGTCATAATCACGTGACAGTCATGAGACTTCAGGTTTTGGAATTTTTTCTCTGTCATATTTATTATTCCCTTTATATTTGACGAGAAGCCAGACGGCACTTTAATACTTGAAAGGACATCAAAAAAGATTTCCTTCTCTGCTTTTGTAAGAGCGTAGCTGGCAGGACTTAAGTGACGCCCTTTATCCGTCTTGCTCTGTGGATGCATGTTGTTTGGGTCTTTCATACGTTGTTGATCCTCCCGTGCTTCTGGTGTATCTTTTGTTTTTCCATATACGCCCAGAAAGCCTAGCAGGTTCACGCAAACATTCTTCGTAACGTGCATCACGTCGATTGAAGAGCGAACCTCTAGGTGTTTCCAATACTCAAGCTCCCAAAATATAGATTTCTTCTTCCACATGGGTGCGTGTCCGGTAGCGACGTCATTTGGAACAGATTGACCACCAGGACCCTTTCCAAAGATTACTTTTAGGTCCCTGACCATATCAAATAAATCATCACCAGTACGGAGTTCAGGCTTTTGCCGGTGATCTGCCACACCTCTAAAATGCTTGCCTTTCTTTCTTACGGAATGCGTGGTCGTAAGAAATCGACGATGCCCCAAGTACACAATCTTCTTGCATTTTTCCAAATATATAGCGTCAGTCTTATCTAAACAGTGCGTGCATGCATTGTATCCCTTGTTTGTTTGTCCTGAAAGGTTACTAAGAGCAGGCCAATCATTGATGGTTACGAAAAGCAACGCTCGTAGGTCAAACGGCTCCTGTTTGTGCTCATCCCATGCACGTACACCTGGTTTGGTCCATAATTGTAAGAGTTCATCAACTAATGGTCTTAGATACACATCAATGTCACTGCCGGGTTGCTTCGGACCTTGGATGAGCACTGGCATCATAATGAACTTCCGCTTCATGCACAACCAAGGAGGAAGGTTATAGATACATAGAGTTACAGGCCAGGTGCTATGACTGCAGCTCTGCTCCCCAAAAGGATTCATGCCATCTGTACTCAGACCAAACCTTAAGTTCCTTGCGCCACCTGCAAAGTCCGGGTAGTCTCTCTCAATTTTTGTCCACTGCGACCCATCAGCGGGGTGTCTCAACATCGCGTCTTTCTTACGGTCTTCTTTGTGCCATCGTAACAACCTGGCATGCTCTTTGTTTCTAAACAGACGTTTCAACCGTGGTATTATAGGAGCATACCACATGACCTTGGCAGGAACCCTCTTTCTGGGGGGCTCGCCATCAACATCACCAGGGTCATCTCGTCTGATCTTATATCGCAGTGCAGTGCATACCGGGCATGCTTCCAAATTCTCGTACTCCTCACCGCGGTAGAGGATGCAGTCATTAATGCATGCATGAATCTTCTGAACCTCTAATCCTAGAGGGCAGAGAACCTTCTTTGCTTCGTACATACTGTCAGGCAATTCATTATCCTTTGGAAGCTTCTTCTTCATTATTTTCAGTAATTTCTCAAATCCCTTATCAGATAAACCAGTCTCTGCCTTCCATTGCAGCAACTCCAGTGTGGTACCGAGCTTTGTGTTCCCATCTTCACAGTCTGGGTACAACTTCTTTTTGTGATCCTCTAACATACCTTTTAACTTTCGCTTCTCATTCACACTTTCTGCTTCTCTGTGTGCATCTACGATGGCCCGACGAAGATCATCATCAGGCTCATCTGATGCCTCTACATCTTCAGCTTCTCCTGTCCCTTCAGCTTCAGCTTCCCCCGTTGCAGTATCACCATATTCAGGGTACATATCATCATCCTCTTCTTCTTCATTGTCTTCCATTATAACCCCTCTTTCTCCGTGCTTGGTCCAACAATTATAGCTAGGCATGAAACCTTTCCGAAGCAGGTGGGCGTGAATGATTTTCCAGGAAGAGTACTCCTTCTTGTTTCCACAGTGAACACATGGACAACACATAAAACCATTCTGAATATTTGCCCGAGCCACATCGCCAAAATTACGAAGACCTTCAATGAACTCAGAAGTGCGTCGGTCACCATACATCCATTGTCGTTCGTTCATCTGCGTCATATAATTAGGTTTACTAATACTATTACCGAACATCATAAATAGTAAAATGATGAAACATGCATTTGTATCAATGACAAATGAAAGGATAGAGTTGCTAACCTCGATCGAGGAGGAAAGAACAAGGACAAGACCTAAGTATCGCTCGGGCACCTCATATCATATTTATTTTGTGTGAGCTTAAGTAGCTTCATGCTCTTAGGCATTTCATCAAACACCTCTTGTGCATAAGGAAAAAAAATCAAACTAGCACACCCCCTCACACCTTCCACGGGAAAAAAACAGAGGAGAGGGCCGGTGGGTGGCTGTATTTATAGGCAGGACCTCTAGCACCGGTCCATGCCCAGAACCGGTGCAATAGGGTAGCCTTTAGCACCGGTTCGTGCCACGAACCGGTGCTAAAGGTCTGGCGCCTGCCACGCGGCAGACGCGACACCTTTAGCACAGGTTCGTGCCACAAACCGGTCCTAATGGTTCCTAACGAACCGGTGCTAGAGCTCCACGGGCTCCATTTATCTTTCTGGCAGCTCGAACCGGTGCTAAAGCACCCCTTTAGTCTGGGTTCGTAAGCCAACCGGTGCTAATGCCATTTGCAGCTCCAAACGAATGCCCTATTTTCTACTAGTGAGTAATCACACAACGGCCAAGCATTGCCATCAGCTTTGGATACATTGTACGGTAGTATAGTCTGAAGCTTAATACAACATGATGGGATAATAAATCAATAATCGAGGGAAAGCAAGAGGTCATAAAAGACATGTACGTAAAAAGATTCATATACATCTCTATCTCAAATACCGACATTTTAATACCATAAGACTCAGCAAACTCAGGCCTGACTTGGGTGCAAAATATTATTAGTTGAGATGCATAAAATACTACTCCCTCTGACTGGAAATAAGTGCCGATGACTTAGTACAAACTTTATACTAAGTTAGTAGAAAATCACCTACACTTATTTCCGATCGGCGGGAGTACCATATAAATTATATAAATCTCAGTAAGCGTAGAAAAGTTTCTGTAGTAAGGTTACTTATCTAAAAACTACTAATATGCCTTTACCACATGCATCCACGCACCTTGATTAAGTGAAGGGGCCGCCAACCTGCTAGCAGGGCTACATTGAAAACAAATTGCTCGATGCTTTGTACAGAACATATGCCACCGTGGCGAAAATATCAAGCCTGAGTGCGTGACCATGCAGGTGCAAAATCATTAAGCGGAAGACCAAGTTAGCTAAACCCCGTGCATATAATTGAACAGGTTAATGTTATACAATTGGTGGAGGATATTGAGCAGCTTTGTATCTTATTATTGGGAAAACATAGACCGTATTGCATACCTGAGGTGATCAGCCACCGAATCAATTGGAGGCTTCGTCAGGATGTAACCTGACCGCTGGATTACTTGCCCGAGCGACCATCGAAAAGGATAGGAACGCTTTGTAATCTAATAATGTCTTCCCGAGATTCCGGCCGCTGCCGATGCATCGTAATTCCGTGACTGACGACCCCAGACATGATCTACAACCCATCTGCTCAGGCATGATCTACAACCGCTGAACACGCCATGAAACATACGCCTAGAAGGTCATCCCAAAGGAGTCGCTTTAGGTCGCCGCTGGAGATTATAATGCGCATGAGTTTAACATACTCCTACAACAGACGTGATCGTTTTTTATGGCAGCTGACGTGATCGAATATAACTCGCATCGACAATGGACTCTTTTTTGAACCGATTATGGACTTCTTTGTAAAGCCTTCGGTCGTTGATCTATGTGCACGTACCTGAATCGTTACATATCAATCTGAGCCGTTCTTTTTTAGTTGTTAGATGTTTAGCTAATCTGAGCCGTTATTTGTTTGTTGTTTTAATAATATAAAGATTTTCCACTTCATCTAGAAATACTTTGAACATTTTTCAAATATTTCATACTTCTTCCTTATCAAGTAAATATACACATATATCTACTCAAATCCTTGGTTAAAGTAGATAAAGTTCAAAGATCCACCACTCACGGCTACACATAATGGACTATATACATCAACATGTATAATATCCAATAAGTTAGTCATCCGTTCTTCTTTGGCCTACAAACAGAGTTTTAATCATCTCTAGGAAATTTTCACAAGTGTCAATTGATCCAAAATCAAAAGACTCCAAAATTCCATCAACATGGAGTTTCATGTTTACTTTCCAATATGATTTAAACGGTGGTGTCACTCATAAGTGATCTTCTAATCATTTGTCTTGAGACATTTTTAGCATCAGTGTTATGGATGTGATTTCTCCAACAAGATAAGCGTTCATCCATCTTTTATGAATGCGGTAATAATTTGAACAACCATTGTTCTCATAATACCAGAACAAAATAACAATTATTCAAACAAATCTTGAAGGCTAGGTTTAATTTCAACGAAACACAATAACACTTTATTTGTTTTCGATGAGAATCATCCCATATTCATTTGCTAGTTAATTAGGCCATTGTAGTTCTTGTATTGCGTTGTTTGTATGACAGTTCATACCAACCAATTTAGTGTCAAATACCCAAGAACCACATTATTTTAACAAGCAACGAATACACCCATAACATGTATATCTTCTATATACCTAAGCTGGACATTTCCAGTCTTTTCTTTTCTGCCAGAATAAATTTTGGATTCTCTTTTAGCAATTCTTTTTCTTCTAGAAGAATCTATCAACATCAATAATGGCGCCATTCACATGGCACATAGTTCAAGGCATGATTAGTCAAACACTAATACCCTTGGACTCGCACTTTGAAGTAGATCACCATTATCAAATATTTGGCGTTCTTCCAAATTCCATTCTTTAGTAATCTTTTAGTGTAGTAAACATTTTACCTACATCTTCTAATTCATCCTATCATGAAAACTTTCATGATCAAGCTACTATAGCTCATGAGGATGAATTTTTTGAGTATAATGTTAGTTCCCAAAACCTTTTTAGGAGATCTGGACGCCTAGCATCTCCAATCTTTACAAATTCTCATACAATATGAGAACATGTGTCTTACTAAATTATAATCTATCACTTTGCAACCAAACATTGTTTCAGATATCACAATATCTTCCACACATGATAGTTTATGAAACAATTCTTTCAACTCCTAGATAACCTTGATACTAAAAACAACTTTTGAATATCAAGGATCATGGAGGCAAGTGTGATACTTAGATACTAACACTGGAATTGTTACTCTTGATTTAATACTACTTATTAAATTTTATCGAGTAAACAAGGTTTGCTAAAAGTTTGCAATAGGACTTCAAACTTTATATTGACATTCAAACAATACGATACCAGTTCATAAAGTTAACATCCAGAATTCTATAGTTCTATTATCTCAATTATAGCTAAACGCAAGATAGTAAACGGATGCCAATACCTACAACAAACTATGCAAATTCACTATGATTTAGTTCATGATAAATTAAGTTCTATAATTCAAAATTACTAAGTGAACTCCCACTTAAAAACAACATCCCTCTTAGTTTTCTTAAGTCATTACACAAACCAAATTCACTATACCGCAACCGATCATCACGTGCAACGGCATAGTTTCAAAGGCGAACATCACCATGTTCATCATATCAACCATATGACTCATGCTTAACCTTTCGGTTCGTGTTCCGAGGCCATGTCTGTATATGCTAGGCTCGCCAAGTAGAACCATAGCACTCGCGTGTGTAAAACCGTCTTACACCCGTCGTATGTGAACGTAGAGTCTGTCACACCCGATCATCATGTGGTGTCTCGAAACGACAAACGACGGTGCATGCTATGGAAGAACACATTTTTATCTTGATATTTATGTGAGAGGGATCATCTTATAATGCTACCGCGCGATCAAATCTAAGCAAAATAAGATGCATAAAAGGATAAACATCACATGCATATATAATGTGATATGATATGGTCCTTCACGCATTCAATCTCCATATTGTGTGTCATGGCATGATCTCCATCATTCCACTAGCGCAGAACCAAGGTCCATGGCGCGCCACCTTGATTGTCTTCCTCCATTACAATATATCGCTTGGATATATATATTCGGCACGCAGGCCATAAAATGAAAAAGACAACCATATGGCTCCTGCCGGTTGTTTATAACTTACAAACAGGATCATTGCATACAATTTGTAACATAAACAATTTAACCATATCACATCACATGCCCTGCAAAAACAAGTTAGACGCTTTTAATTTGTCTTGCATATTTTACGTGGTTTGGGGCTTTCTAGGAAGAACCGTTCTTACCTACGAACATGTAACCACAATGGTGATAAAAATATTATTAACAACTCTTTGTAAAATAGATCATAACTATAGTGGGAGAAACGTGCACCCGCAAAGCCACATATGCCGAAGCATGTCAAGTGTGGGACAAGTCTCATGAACGCGGTCACATAAGGTTAGTCTCGGGCAGCTTCAATCCCACTATGCCACTATGATCCAAAATACAAAAAATTGCAATAACATGATCATCAACGCCCACATCCACATGTGTTCTAACTGTGCATATCAACTACGCATAGAGATGGCTCTGATACCACTGATGGGTTCGTAGCATAGAAAACAAAATTTTTCCTACGCATGAACACAAAACTAGCCAAGAACATCTACGAGATGGTAGCAACGGAGACTAACCCTCGAAGACCGGTAGCGAGGATTACGTTCCCGCACAAACGTTGCCGATGGAGAGTCGAGGAAGACGCACGTAGTCGACGTAGTCGTTCACTTGACGTAGTCGACGTCGTCGTTCACTTGACGATCACGAGATCGTGTACACGGCGCCACAACTGGCGGCGCTCCCGTACTCGGTCACACGTATGGCTTGTCGTCGTCTCCTCCACGCCCTCGGTCCAGCGGGGCAGCGGAAGAAGGGATCCACCAGACACTCCAACACTCACTTCTCCAAGTTTGTGAACCTCGAACTAACAATCCGACAGAGCTTCGCTAAGCTAAGACGGATTTGGGGCAGCAACTATGGGAGGAAGGGAGGGATCAAGTAGTGTGTGAAGAGGGAGAAGAGGGCTACTTTTATAGGAGAGGAGGTGGCAGCCCCCTCTTCATGGTGGTAACCCCCTCTTCATGGTGGTAACCCTCATTTTAATTTTGCATGACATTCATGCTAATTAAAATTCACACTAATTGAATTAATAAAACATTTTTATTTCTTTAATATTTGTTAATTCAATCAGTTAACAAACATTAACAAATACCCTTGAGTTATTTCGATATGGCAAAATAGTTTTGGTGCTTTTTTGAAACAACCCCTATGCTGTCCTATAATTCGATCAGAGTATCGTATCCACTCAAAAATGACGATGAACCTTCAGTGTGTCACCCTACGGGTCGTGAATAATGTGGACATGATTGAGACTCCTCTCCGATCAATAATCATCAGTGGGATCTGGAAATCCATGATGACTCCCACTTACTCAACGATGAAATAGTGATCGTGTGAACCAATAATGAACATAGTTAATTCCTTTTGTCTCGCGATATTATTACTTGTCCGAGATCCGATCATTAGGTATCAACCATACCTAGTTCGATCTCGTTCCCGACAAGTCTCTTTACTCGTTCCGTGATAATGCATTATTGTGACCTAGTCACATGCTTGCAAGCGATTCCAATGCAATATCACCGAGAAGGGCCCAGAGAATATCTTCCCGTCATCGGGTCGGACAAATTCCACTCTTGATCCATGAGCCTCAACTAATACTTTTAGAATACCCAAATCAACCTTTATAATCACCCTGTAACGGTGTGACGTTTGATATCATCAAAGCACTCTTCCGGTATCAGTGATTAACATGATCTCATGGTCTGAGGATTAGAACTATTTCGTATGAGTTTGATATAGCAATGAACTTGATGACTTGATCGTATTGCTAATCTTACTATGGGAGTGAGTGTTCATCACATCATTCTTCTAATGATATGACCTCGTTATTAACAACATCCAATGTTCATGATCAGGAAACCTTGATCATCAGTTAATCAACGAGCTAGTATAAAAGAGAGGCTTTAGTAGGAACCTTTTAGTTTATTAATCACACAAGTATTAATGTTTCCGATTAATACAATTCTAGCATGAGAAATAAACATTTATCATAAACATGGAATATGATAATAACCACTTTATTATTGCCTCTCGGGCATATTCCCTTCATAGTCTACCTTGGACTATGGGTCCATAGCAGTAGCTAGATGGTTGTTCTCTCCACCATGTGCTTCGTGTTTAGATCTCATGAGCTGCCTTACATGATTGAGATCACCGTTATGTAATTCTACATGTTGTGTTTGTTGGGATCCGATGAATATTGGTGTTATGATTAAGTTGTTGTTCTGAAATTTATCTTATGTTATCTCTATGTTGTTTATGATCTTGCATGCTCTCTGTTGTTAGTAGCTATCTTGGCCGAGTAGTTACTAGTAACTCCAAGAGGGGGTATGTATGCTCGATAGTTGGGTTCATGCCTCTATTGAATCTGGGGGAGTGACAGAAACCTCTAAGGTTGTAGATGTGCTGTTGCCACTAGGGAGAAAACAACATTCATATGCTTGAGGGCATATGCTTTGTTTACATTACACACTTTGCTTAATGTAGTTATCTGTTGTTCTCAACTTAATACTTGTGGAGTTCTCGGATTGATTTGCCACAAGTGGATTATTAGTCATAGATGCAGTTGGATGGCGGTCTATGTATTTTGTTGTAATGCCCAGAGTAAATCGCATAGTGATCTTCTTGACATATCACGTTATCTTTATTCTATCAATTGCCCAACTGTAATTTGTTTACCCAGCATGTGTTATTTATCTTATGGAGAGACACCACTAGTGAACTGTTGATCCCGGTCCTATTTCCATCATATTGCTATCACAGGTTAACTTTACACGCACTGTTTACTTTACTTGCATATTACTACTGTTTTCCACTCAATACGCGCATACCCTTTTGTTTCAAGCAAACCGGTGAGATTGACAACCTCATCGTAAGTTGGGAACAAAGTACTTGGTTGTGTTGTGTGCAGGTTCCACATTGCCGCTCGTAAAGCAAAGCCTAGACAAGGCGCCTTATAAATTGTCTGGAGCCGTCGCGAAGCTAGCAAGCATCACCTTCTGGAGTATTGACTTTTTCCTGGACGATAAAACCTTGGTTTCTTACTGAGGGAAAACTTGCTGCTATGCTCATCATACCTTCCTCTTGGGGTTCTGATATGTCTCAAACGTATCCATAATTTTTGTTGCTCCATGCTTGTTTTCACACTATTTGCTTAGTGTTTCGTTACACTTCGTGGCACTTTTATGCATTTTCCGGAACTAACCTACTAACAAGTCGCCACAGTGCCAGTTCCCAGTTTTTTGCTGTTTTTGTGTTTCAGAAAAGTTACACAGGAAATATTCTCGGAATTGGATGAAACCAAAGCCAGTCGCCTAGAATTTTACCGAAGCTTCCAGAGAACCGAAGAGGAGATAGAGTGGGGCCACGCTCCCTATGTGTGAGACCACCTCGGTCCACTTCTGACGATGCCCCTTCACCGATAAAGACCCCCCTATGAGAAAAACCTAAGGCCCGATCAGTTTTCCAGAACACATCGCGATCCGCCGCCGCCGTCGACCCGAAGATCGGGAGGGCCCAGAAGCTCTTCCCGGCACCCTGCCGGAGAGGGGAATCACCACTGGAGGTCTTCTTCATCGCCATGCTTGCCTCCGGAGCGATGAGTGAGTAGTCTACCTTGGACTATGGGTCTATAGCAGTAGCTAGATGGTTGTCTTCTCCACCATGTGCTTCATGTTTAGATCTCATGAGCTGCCCTACATGATTGAGATCACCGTTATGTAATTCTACATGTTTGGTTTGTTGGGATCCGATGAATATTGGTGTTATGCTTGAGTTGAAGTACTGAAATTTATCCTTTGTTATCTCTATGTTGTTTATGATCTAGCATGCTCTCCATTGTTAGTAGCTATCTTGGCCGAGTAGTTGCTAGTGACTCCAAGAGGGGATATTTATGCTCGACTGTGGGTTCATGCCTCTATTTAATCTGGGGGAGTGACAGAAACCTCTAAGGTTGTAGATGTGCTGTTGCTACTAGGGGAAAACAACAATCATATGCTCGAGGGCATATGCTTTGTTTACATTACACACTTTGCTTAATGCAGTTATCTGTTGTTCGCAACTTAATACTCATGGGGTGTTCGGGCGATATCCCCGTGAGTGGATTATTAGTCATAGATGCAGTTGGATGGCGGTCTATGTATTTTGTTGTAATGCCTAGAGTAAATCATTTGCCTAATGTTTTGTTACACTTAGTGGCACTTTTATGCATTTTCCGGAACTAACCTATTAACAAGTCGCCACAGTGCCCATTCCCTGTTTTCTCCTATTTTTGTGTTTCAGAAAAGCTACACAGGAAATATTCTCGGAATTGGATGAAACAAGTTCTTGAAGTCTTATTTTTCTCAGAAGCTTCCAGATATCCGAAGAGGAGTCAGAGGGGGGCCACGAGGGCCCCACACACCAAGGCGGCGCGGCCCAGCCCCTAGCCGCGCCGCCTATGTGTGAGGGCGCCTTGGTCCACCTTTGACGATGCTCCTTCGCCTATAAAGACCCTCGACGGAAAAAACCTAAGGACCCGATCAATTTTCCAGAACACATCGCGATCCGCCGCCGCCGTCGACCCGAAGATCGGGAGGGTCCAGAAGCTCTTCCCGGCACCCTGCCGGAGAGGGGAATCGCCACCGGAGGTCTTCTTCATCGCCATGCTTGCCTCCGGAGCGATGAGTGAGTAGTCTACCTTGGACTATGGGTCCATAGCAGTAGCTAGATGGTTGTCTCCTCCACCATGTGCTTCATGTTTAGATCTCATGAGCTGCCCTACATGATTGAGATCACCGTTATATAATTCTACATGTTTGGTTTGTTGGGATCCGATGAATATTGGTGTTATGATTGAATTGGTATACTGAAATAGATCTTTTGTTATCTCTATGTTGTTTATGATCTAGCATGCTCTCCGTTGTTAGTAGCTATCTTGGCCGAGTAGTTGCTAGTGACTGTTATTTATCTTATGGAGAGACACCACTAGTGAACTGTGGACCCCGGTCCTATTTCCATCATATTGCTATCACCTGTTTACTTTACTCGCACTATTTAATTTACTCGCATACTATTATCACTTTCCACTCGATACACTCATACCCTTTGTTTCAAGCAAACCGGTGAGATTGACAACCTCATCGCAAGTTGGGAACAAAGTATTTAGTTGTGTGTGTGCAGGTTCGGCGTAGCAGCTAGCAAAGCAAAGCTAGGATGAGACGCCTTATAAATTGCCCGAAGCTGTCGCAAGCTAGCAGCATCACCTTCAGTCGTATTGTCTGCTCTTCTCCTGATCGATTAAACTTTGGTTCCTTACTGAGGGAAAAGACTTGCCGTTGTGCTCATCATACTTTCCGCTTGGAGTTTCCCAACTGCCTGGCCATAATAATAATCAACTACACGCCAGCCATCAAGCCCTTTTCTAGCGCTGTTGCCGGGGAAGAAGTGGAAGACCTCTGCAAGGGGAGTTTTTCGCACGCACATCCTTTACTTTGTTTATTGTTTTGCTTTACTTTATTTATTTTTACTTGCATTGTTTTATATCAAAAACCCAAAAAAATTAGAATCCTTGGTAGTTGTTTTTACTTGTCTACTTTTAGTTTTGCTGAAATGGCTAATCCTGAAAACACCAAGTTGTGTGACTTTACTAGCACGAACAATAGTGATTTTATCTGTACTCCTATTGCGCCACCTGCTTCTGCTACAATTTTTTATGAGATTAAGCCTGCTTTATTGAACCTTGTTATGAAAGAGCAATTTTCCGGTGCTAGTACTGAAGATGCTGCAGCTCATCTCAACAATTTTGTTGAGCTATGTGAGATGCAGAAATACAAGGATGTAGAAAGTGATATTATTAAGCTCAAGTTGTTTCCTTTTTCTTTGAGAGGAAAGGCTAAAGATTGGTTGCTGTCTTTGACTAAGAATAGTATTGATTCATGGGCTAAGTGTAAGGATGCTTTCATTGGTAGATATTATCCTCCTGCTAAGATTATAGCTTTGCGTAGCAATATTATGAAGTTTAGTCAATTTGATAATGAACATGTTGCTCAAGCTTGGGAAAGAATGAAATCTATGATAAAGAATTGTCCCACTCATGGACTGACTACTTGGATGATTGTCCAAACTTTTTATGCAGGACTGAATTTTTCTTTGAGGAACCTACTTGATTCAGCTGCTGGAGGCACTTTTATGTCCCTTACCTTGGGCGCCACAACAAAGCTACTTGACAACATGATGGTAAATTATTCCGAATGGCACACCGAGAGAGCTCCACAAGGTAAGAAGGTAAATTCTGTTGAGGAAACCTCTTCCTTGAGTGATAAGATTGATACCATTATGGCTATGCTTGCTAATGATAGGACTCTTGTTGATCCTAATAATGTTCCTTTAGCCTCTTTGGTTGCTCAAGAAGAGCATGTTGATGTGAACTTCATTAGAAAC
Source organism: Dactylis glomerata (assembly GCA_007115705.1). Lineage (NCBI taxonomy): Eukaryota > Viridiplantae > Streptophyta > Magnoliopsida > Poales > Poaceae > Dactylis > Dactylis glomerata. Next base: position 16,988,844 of record QXEO01000220.1, read on the forward strand.
AATAATTTTAACAACAATGCTTATAGGAACAATTTTGCTAGTAACAATTATAGGCCGTATCCTTCTACTAATGGTAATGGTTATGGTAACTCTTATGGTAATTCCTCCAACAACACTAGGTCCGCACCCTCTGAGCTTGAAGTCATGCTCAAAGACTTCATGGTAAAACAATCTGCTTTTAACAAGTCTGTTGAGGAAAAGTTAGGCAAAATTGATATTCTTGCTTCTAAAGTTGATAGCCTTGCTCATGATGTTGAACTTCTAAAATTAAAATTGTTGCCTAATGATGTGAAAGAGAACAATGTTTTTGCTACTGCTAATGCTATTCAAGTTGGAATTGATGAAAATATTAGATTATTAGCAGAATTGCACGCTAGATGGGAAAGAGATGATGAGATTGCTAGGAATATGAAAGTTTGTACTATTACTACCTCTAATGATGTTGTTCCTAATGCTAGCAATCCTCTTACTTTGATTGGTGTAGAGAAAACTCCCACTCCTTGTGTTAAAAAGCCTAAAACTGCCAAAACTTTTTCTCAAAAGAGTGCTGAAATATTTCAGAGTGTGGGAGATGATAACTCTAATTCTTTTAATGATTTTGATGTTGATGGCTGCAATATATCTGAAGTAATTTTGTTCTTGCAAAAGCTTGCTTTGACTCCCAATGCTAGTTCTTTAAATATTGCTTTTACTAAGCATATTACCAATGCTCTCATGAAAATTAGGGATGAAAAGTTGAAGCAAAAAGCTTCTGTTCCCAAGAAGTTAGAAGATGGTTGGGAACCCATCATTGATATGCATGTTAATGATTTTGATTGCCATGCTTTATATGATCTAGGTGCTAGTATTTCTATCATGCCTAGAAAAATTTATGACATGCTTGATTTACCACCTCTTGAAAAATGTTATTATGATGTTCCTATTGCTGATGTTGCTAAGAAGAAACCTTTGGGAAGGATTAATGATGTTCCTATTATGGTTAACAATAACCTTGTTCCCGTTTATTTTCTCGTTATGGACATTGAATGCCATGCTTCATATCCTATTATTTTGGGAAGACCCTTTCTTTGAACTATAGGTGCCATAATTGATATGAGAGAAGGCACCATCAAATATCAATTCCCACTCAAGAAAGGTATGGAACACTTCCCTAGGAAAATAAATAAATTACTTTTTGACTCTATTCTTAGAGCAAATTATGAGCTTGATGCTTCATCTCTTGATGTTACTTGATTCGCAATTTTCTGCGCCTAGCTCAAAGGCGTTAAAGAAAAGCACTCTTGGGAGATAACCCAATGTTTTATTTCTAGTACTTTTTCTTTTATTTGAGTCTTGGAAGTTATTAATACTGTAATGACCTCTCCTTATCCTTTTTATTTAATTGTTGTGCCAAGAGAAGCCTCTAACTTGAGTGAGGTAAAGATTTGGGGATGTTGCTGTCCTGAAACTATTTTTGGTGCTGCACCGTAAAAATTCGTGAAAATTCTCTGTATATCTTTTGGACCTGAAATTTCTTGTGCATATGCCCCAGGTTATATACAAACTTTAGTTAGTTGAACACTTGTTGATTTGAGCAAAATAAAACCACTCAAAAATTCGACCTTTGTCAGCTGTTCTGTTTTGACAGATTTCTGCCACTATTCGTTTTTGCCGCTTTATCGCTTTATTTTGAGTTCTTTTTATCACGGAACTTTTGGGGAAGTTGCTACAGTAGTATATACTTTATATGTGGTAGTTTTGGGTTGAAACCTGAAGCAAAAAGAGGTTGATTATATGTTATGCTTACACTAATGTTGCTAATAGATTTTTGTTTAGTTTTGTATGAAGGAAGTTTTCAAGTGTAGGGATTGGAGAATGATGAGATGAGTTGAAGAATGGACAAAAGCTCAAGCTTGGAGATTCCCATGCATCACCCCAAGAAATATCCAAGAAGTACAAGCGTCAAAGCTTGGGGATGCCCCCGAGGCACCCCGTCTTCATCGGCAAAAATCAGGTCACCTTTCAAAACACTATATTTTTATTGCTTCATGCACTATGTGTTTTTCTTGGAGCGTCAGTTATTTTAGTTTTCTTTATTAGTTTAGTTTTGTTTGCTGCAATAAATGGTTGGACCCCAACAAATTTCTTTTGGAGAAGTTGCCTTGCTTTTCATTTGCCAAGAACGCTCTAGTTTTCATTCTTATCAAAAACCGAGTGTTCTTCTTTTGCTGCTACTGCTTTTGGTTTTCATTTTTGCCTTGATTTGCATTCAGACCTTGTCATATCTTTTCATCAAGGTGTATTTTTTCCTTTGATCTTTATTGGTTTTCATCAAAAGAGGTGTCTTAAAAAATTTCAAATGGTGTTGGAACAGAGAAAAAGCTTTATGCAAAAAAGTGGTACAAGAAGGAGCTTGTGTAGACTGCGGCTTAGGCTTTTTCATGTCATGCTTGATGTCTTTTTGATAGTATGCTTAGTGGTTTTGCTGTAGCATGACTTTTCTCAAATAACTGAGATTGCTTAATAAGCCTTTGAAAAAATCATGCGTTGTTTTAATTATTTGGAAGCATTATTTTGGTTTTCTCCTTGATGCTTTATTTGGGTTGACATGGCGCATGCTCACACATGTTAGACTCTTACAAAGTCACCAATAGCCTCTATGATCATTTAGTTTTTGACTTTTGATGCCATCTTATGCTTCTTTTAATGTTGCTTTGTCGCTTTGCATGATTATGGCCATTATTGCTCTCTTTGTTGGTCGCTCCCAGTCTTTTGCTAGCCCTCGCCTTGTACTGAGTATGAGCTCTACTCGTGCATCCAACTCCTAAAAAACCAAAGTTTGCCATTGTGTCCACCATACATACCTACTAGCAATTTGCTATTCCAAGTAAATTTGACTTGCTTTTATTTTCTCTTCAAATTAAACTCTTACCAGTGTTATGTGAAAATTGGTTAGTAAAGCTCTCACGAACCGGAAGGCACACTTTACTTTTTCTTGTTCTTAAAAATTTGACATTGTGGTCTCTTATGTTGAGTTGTTATGCTTGCAAGTTGTAAGTTGGATACTAGCCCAACCATGCTGTCATGGGGCAAGCTTTCAACATTGCACTTCTTATTTGAGTTGATATCGTGATCTTTTGTTTATGGATGCCCGCGGTGTGAAATGAATTGGGGATCTTGTGGGGATCATGGAGTTTGTATATGTGTTAGGGAAACGCCTGGGCCGCCAATCTAAGCCATGCATAATTCATGGTGGAAGTTTGTAGCATACCCATAGTGGACATTCGACGACGCATCTCAAAATAAAAAGCTAAACAAATGGCAAATAAAAGAGATGTCGAGGTGTTCATTGTCTGCTTGTCCTGTCATTTTGATGTGGGCTTGTTCCATGTCATCGGGCATGGAGGTACCCCGTTGGCGGTTCTCGATGATACATATATACTTACAATGACAAGAGCCTTGCTTGGGACTTTAAGTAAAGTAGCATGAGGTTTGGGTACTCGTATTCACGGGGCACGAGGTTTTCGACTTATGATTTGTCAAGCATATGCATCATAATTGTTCTCGCATTAACTTTAAACATTCAAGATGCTTATGATGGGGGCAATGAGAGCTCAATGCCGGTAAGTAACATAATTTTCGAAGGTCTATAAAACTTGCAATCACTGCTTCCCTCCGCAAAGGGCCTTTCTTTTACTTTCATGTTGAGTCACCACCTTCTATCTTTATGCACCATTAAGAGAGCATAGTTGTCATTCTTAGTATAATGTGCATTGTCCCAAAGTTTTCATTGATTGATTCATATTGTTGGTTTCACTTGTTCTTAAATTATTTGTATCTAGTCGCCCTCTTAAACTTGAAGGTGTCCTATGCATTTATGTTTTGCTCTCCATGAAGGACAAGCTGAAAACCATTTGTATGTTTTTCCTTATGATTTGAACACACGTTTGACTTTCATTGTTTCATTTTCATGATCTTTTGTTTGTTCATTTTCTTGTTATAACATGGTTGATAAGTTGTTATTGTCAAGATTATATCTTTCATGCCCATGTTTTAAGGTCTTATGATCCCAGCTCACAATGCTTACATATATGATCAAGATTGTGTAGGTGCATAGGTGCATGTCACCTCAAAAATTATTCGTTTGTTATCACTTACCTACTCGAGGACAAGCAGGAGTTAAGCTTGGGGATGCTTGATACGTCTCCAACATATCTATAATTTTTGATGCTCCATGGTTGTTTTTACACCATTCGCCTAATGTTTCGTTACACTTAGTGGCACTTTTATGCATTTTCCGGAACTAACCTATTAACAAGTCGCCACAGTGCCAGTTCCCTATTTTCTGCAATTTTTGTGTTTTAGAAAAGCTACACAGGAAATATTCTCGGAATTGGACGAAACAAGTTCCTGAAGTCTTATTTTTCCTGGAAGCTTCCAGAGATCCGAAGAGGAGTCGGAGGGGGGCCACGAGGGCCTCACACACCAGGGCAGCGCGGCCCAGCCCCTGGCTGTGCCCCCTATATCTGAGGATGCCTCGGTCCACCTCTGACGATGCACCTTCGCCTATAAAGACCCCCCGACGAAAAAAACCTAAGGACCCGATCAATTTTCCAAAACACATCGTGATCCGCCACCGCCGTTGATGCGTGGTGAATGACCAGCCCGTTGGGAACCCCAAGAGGAAGGTGTGATGAGTATAGCAGCTAGTTTTCCCTCAGTAAGAAACCAAGGTTTAATATCGTTCTTGAAGAAGAGAGACGATGACGGCTGAAGGTGATGCTTGCTAGTTTGCGACAGCAGCGGACAATTTATGTATGGCGCCTCGTCCAAGCTTTGCTTGCTAGCTGCAACGTGGAACCTGCACACACACAAACAAATACTTTGCTCCCAACTTGCAATGAGGTTGTCAATCTCACCGGTTTGCTTGAAACAAAGGTTATGAGTGTATCGAGTGGAAAACAGTAGTAATATGCGAGTAAAGTAAACAGTGCGGGAATAGTAAATAGGTGATTGCAATATGATTAAAATAGGACCGGGGTCCACAGTTCACTAGTGGTGTCTCTCCATAGATAAATAACATGCTGGGTAAACAAATTACAGTTGGGCAATTGATAGAATAAAGATAACGTGATATGTCAAGAAGATCACTATGAGATTCACTCTGGGCATTACAACAAAATACATAGACCGCCATCCAACTGCATCTATGACTAATAATCCACCCTCGGGGATATCATCCGAACACCCCAAAAGTATTAAGTTGCGAACAACAGATAATTGCATTAAGCAAAGTGTGTAATATAAACAAAGCATATGCCCTTGAGCATATGAATGTTGTTTTCTCCCTAGTAGCAACAGCACATCTACCACCTTAGAGGTTTCTGTCACTCCCCCAGGTGAAATAGAGACATGAACCCACTATCGAGCATAAATACCCCCTCTTGGAGTCACTAGCAACTACTCGGCCAAGATAGCCACTAACAACGGAGAGCATGCAAGATCATAAACAACATAGAGATAACAAAAGATATAATTCAGTACAGCAACTTAATCATAAACACCAATATTCATCGGATCCCAACAAACCAACATCATAGAATTACATAACGGTGATCTCAATCATGTAGGGCAGCTCATGAGATCTAAACATGAAGCACATGGTGGAGAAGACAACCATCTAGCTACTGCTATGGACCCATAGTCCAAGGTAGACTACTCACTCATCGCTCCGGAGGCAAGCATGGCGATGAAGAAGACCTCCGGTGGCGATTCCCCTCTCCGGCAGGGTGCCGGGAAGAGCTTCTGGACCCTCCCGATCTTCGGGTCGACGACGGCGGCGGATCGCGATGTATTCTGGAAAACTGATCGGGCCCTTAGGTTTTTCTCATCAGGGGGTATATGTAGGCGAAAGGAGGCTGTCAGAGGGGGTCCCACGCCCCCTCACACGGGGCTGGCGCGGCCAGGGGGGTGGCCGCGCCGCCCCTGTGTCTGGGGCCCACGTGGCCCCTCTCCGTCAGGTCTTCTGATCTTTGGGAGCTCCCCGGTGAAATATGACTTCAGGAACTTGTTTCGTCCAATTCCGAGAATATTTCCTGTGTATCACTTCTGAAACACAAAAACAGCAGAAAACAGGAAACTGGCACTGTGGCATTTCGTTAATAGGTTAGTTCCGGAAAATGTATAAAAATGCCACTAAGTGTAACGAAACAATAGGCAAATGGTGTAAAACAAAGCATGGAGCATCAAAAATTATAGATACGTTTGAGACGTATCAAGCATCCCCAAGCATCCCCAAGCATCCCCAAGTCAAACGTGTGTTCTAATCATAAGGAAAAACATACAAATGGTTTTCAGCTTGTCCTTCAAAGAAAGCAAAACATAAATGCATAGGACACCTCAAAGTTTAAGAGGGCGACTAGATACAAATAATTTAAGAACAAGTGAAACCAACAATATGAGTCAATCAATGAACCTTGGGACAATGCATATCACACTAAGAATGACAACTATGCTCTCTTAATGGTGCATAAAGAAAGAAGGTGGTGACTCAACATAAAAGTAAAAGAAAGGCCCTTCGCAGAGGGAAGCAGTGATTTAAACATGTGCTAGAGCTTTTCATTTGTAAAACAGAGATAAAACTTGATTTTGAGAGGTGGTTGTCTTTGTCAACGACTGGCAATGGGGTTCTTACTATCTTCCATACAAAAATAAAGCAAGTTTTTGAGAGAGAGATTGGCACTTCGTGCTCTTTTTATAAAACTTGGCACTCCTCCCCACCTTTTCCTTTCACATACCATGGCTAACCGATTCCATCGGGTGCCCACCAACATTCACATTCATTGGAGGAGTGCCTTTTTCTTTCTTTTTTTCCTTTTTTTTCTTTTTGTAATAAACAATATGGAAGATAGCAAATCCGACCACTACGTCCCCATGAGCTGAAAACAGTGTCACAAAACGAGAAGTATTTTGAAGGTTTTTGAAAGGTAGCACACGAAAATTTTACTTTGGAATGGCTTACAAATACCATGCATAGGAATTTATAGTGGACACAATGGCAAACTTGGCTTTTAGGAGTTGGATGCACGAGTAGAGCTCATACTCAGTACAAGGCGAGGGCTAGCAAAAGACTGGGAGCGACCAACTAAGAGAGCAATAATGGCCATAATCATGCAAAGCGACAAAGCGACATTCAAAGAAGCATACGATGGCATCAAAAGTCAAAAACTAAATGATCATGAAGGCTAAAGGCGACTTTGGAAGAGTCTAACATGTGTGAGCATGCGCCAAGTCAACCCAAATAAAGCATCAAGGAGAAAACCAAAATAATGCTTCCATATAATAAAAACAACGCATGATTTTTTCAAAGGCTCATTAAGCAATCTCAGTTATTTGAGACAAGTCATGCTACAGCAAAACCACTAAGCATACTATCAAAAAGACATCAAGCATGACATGAAAAAGCCTAAGCCGCAGTCTACACAAGCTCCTTCTTGTACCACTATTTTGCACAAAGCTTTTTCTCTTTTCCAACACCATTTGAAATTTTTAAAGACACCTCTTTTGATGAAAACCAATAAAGATCAGAGGCAAAAATACACCTTGATGAAAAGATATGACAAGATCTGAACGCATATCAAGGCGAAAACGAAAACCAAAAGCAGTAGCAGAAAAATTAGAATGCTCGATTAATAAGAGTGAAAACTAGAGCATTCTTTGCAAATGAAAACGAGTACTTCTCCTCCAAAGGAAATTTGTTGGGGTCCAACCATTTATTGCAGCAAACAAACAAACTAAGCAAACTAAGAAAACTAAAACAACTGACGCTCCAAGAAAAACACATAGTGCATGAAGCAATAAAAATATAGTGTCTTGAAAGGTGACCTGATTTTTGCCGATGAAGAAGGGGTGCCTCGGGGGCATCCCCAAGCTTTGACGCTTGTACTTCTTGGATATTTCTTGGGGTGATGCATGGGCATCCCCAAGCTTGAGCTTTTGTCCATTCTTCAACTCATCTCATCATTCTCCAATCCCTACACTTGAAAACTTCCTTCATACAAAACTAAACACAATTCTATTAGCAACATTAGTGTAAGCATAAAATATATTCAACCTCTTTTAGCTTCAGGTTTCAACCCAAAACCACCACATATAAAGTATATACTACTGTAGCAACTTCCACAAGAGTTCCATGATCAAAAAGAACTCAAAAGAAAGCGATAAAGTGGCAAAAACAAATATTGGCAGAAATCTGTCAAAACTGGACAGCTGATAATGGACGAATTTTTGAGGGATTTTCTGTTGCTCAAATCAAAAAGTGTTCAACTAAGAAAAGTTTGGATATAACCTGGGGCATATGCACAAGAAATCGCAGGTCCAAAAGATAAACAGAGAATTTTCACGAATTTTTACGGTGCAGCACCGAAAACAGTTTCAGGACAGCAATAACCCCAAATCTTTACCTCACTCAAATTAGAGGCTTCTCTTGGCACAAAACGAAATAAACAAGATAAGGAGCGGTCATTACAGTAGTAATGACTTCCAAGACTCAAATAAAAGAAAAAGTACTGAAAAGTAAATAATGGGTTATCTCCCAAGAGTGCTTTTCTTTAACGCCTTTGAGCTAGGCGCAGAAAATTGCGAATCAAGTAATATCAATAGATGCATTAAGATCAACAGAAGAGATCTTTTCAACAATGAAGGAAAATGTGTTCAACTGAGTTTTTGAAACTCCTTTACGATCACGCTTTGGCACACTACTTTCATCAAAAAGATTTTCAGGGCAAATCCAACTAGAATTCTTTTCCCAAGCATCATGAATTCCTATAAGTTCATAGGGTATTGGTGTTTTAAAATCATCAGACATACCAACAATCTTAACAGGCGAGCCAAGCTTATTAAACTTCTTAAAAACTTTCCTAGCCTCAATTGCAACATCTCTAAATTCCGTGCGCAAGGTTTCTAAAATGAAAGCTTTCTTCTCGGGATCCTCAATTTCATGAAGCTTAAGGAACATGTATTGCATAGAAGAATTAAGACTAGCAAACCTAGCTTCTAACATGTGAACTAAATGAGCAGAAGCAGCTTCATAGCTAGGAGCTAACTCAACCAAAGACTTTTCCTCAACTTCCTTATGCATACTAATGTGATTAAAGAACTCCTCAATGTTACTTTTGCCAATAATCGACCCACTCCCTACAGAGAGGTCCTCCAGAACGAACTCAGGGATCAACATGGTAAACTAAAGTAAAGTAAACAACTACCAAGGATTCTATATTTTTGGGTTTTTGATATAAAAAAGCAATGCAGGTAAAATAAAATAAAGTAAAGCAAAACAAATAACAACGTAAAGTATGTGTGTGCGAAGAACTCCCCTCGCAGAAGTCTTCTCTCTTCCCCGGCAACGGCGCCAGAAAATTAGCTTGATGCGTGGTGAATGACCAGCCCGTTGGGAACCCCAAGAGGAAGGTGTGATGAGTATAGCAGCTAGTTTTCCCTCAGTAAGAAACCAAGGTTTAATATCGTTCTTGAAGAAGAGAGACGGTGACGGCTGAAGGTGATGCTTGCTAGTTTGCGACAGGAGCGGACAATTTATATATGGCGCCTCGTCCTAGCTTTGCTTGCTAGCTGCAACGTGGAACCTGCACACACACAAACAAATACTTTGCTCCCAACTTGCAATGAGGTTGTCAATCTCACCGGTTTGCTTGAAACAAAGGTTATGAGTGTATCGAGTGGAAAACAGTAGTAATATGCGAGTAAAGTAAACAGTGCGGGAATAGTAAACAGGTGATTGCAATATGATTAAAATAGGACCGGGGTCCACAGTTCACTAGTGGTGTCTCTCCATAGATAAATAACATGCTGGGTAAACAAATTATAGTTGGGCAATTGATAGAATAAAGATAACGTGATATGTCAAGAAGATCACTATGAGATTCACTCTGGGCATTACAACAAAATACATAGACCGCCATCCAACTGCATCTATGACTAATAATCCACCCTCGGGGATATCATCCGAACACCCCAAAAGTATTAAGTTGCGAACAACAGATAATTGCATTAAGCAAAGTGTGTAATGTAAACAAAGCATATGCCCTTGAGCATATGAATGTTGTTTTCTCCCTAGTAGCAACAGCACATCTACCACCTTAGAGGTTTCTGTCACTCCCCCAGGTGAAATAGAGACATGAACCCACTATCGAGCATAAATACCCCCTCTTGGAGTCACTAGCAACTACTCGGCCAAGATAGCCACTAACAACGGAGAGCATGCAAGATCATAAACAACATAGAGATAACAAAAGATATAATTCAGTACAGCAACTTAATCATAAACACCAATATTCATCGGATCCCAACAAACCAACATCATAGAATTACATAACGGTGATCTCAATCATGTAGGGCAGCTCATGAGATCTAAACATGAAGCACATGGTGGAGAAGACAACCATCTAGCTACTGCTATGGACCCATAGTCCAAGGTAGACTACTCACTCATCGCTCCGGAGGCAAGCATGGCGATGAAGAAGACCTCTGGTGGCGATTCCCCTCTCCGGCAGGGTGCCGGGAAGAGCTTCTGGACCCTCCCGATCTTCGGGTCGACGGCGGCGGCGGATCGCGATGTATTCTGGAAAACTGATAGGGCCCTTAGGTTTTTCTCGCCAGGGGGTATATGTAGGCGAAAGGAGGCTGTCAGAGGGGGTCCCACGCCCCCTCACACGGGGCTGGCGCGGCCAGGGGGGCCGCGCCGCCCCTGTGTCTGGGGCCCACGTGGCCCCTCTCCGTCAGGTCTTCTGATCTTTGGGAGCTCCCCGGTGAAATATGACTTCAGGAACTTGTTTCGTCCAATTCCGAGAATATTTCCTGTGTATCACTTCTGAAACACAAAAACAGCAGAAAACAGGAAACTGGCACTGTGGCACTTCGTTAATAGGTTAGTTCCGGAAAATGTATAAAAATGCCACTAAGTGTAACGAAACAATAGGCAAATGGTGTAAAACAAAGCATGGAGCATCAAAAATTATAGATACGTTTGAGACGTATCAGCCGTCGACCCGAAGATCGGGAGGGTCCAGAAGCTCTTCCTGGCACCCTGCCGGAGAGGAGAATTGCCACCGGAGGTCTTCTTCATCGCCATGCTTGCCTCCGGAGCGATGAGTGAGTAGTCTACCTTGGACTATGGGTCCATAGCAGTAGCTAGATGGTTGTCTCCTCCACCATGTGCTTCATGTTTAGATCTCATGAGCTGCCCTACATGATTGAGATCACCATTATGTAATTCTACATGTTTGGTTTGTTGGGATCCGATGAATATTGGTGTTATGATTGAGTTGCTATACTGAAATATATCTTTTGTTATCTCTATGTTGTTTATGATCTTGCATGCTCTCCGTTGTTAGTAGCTATCTTGGCCGAGTAGTTGCTAGTGACTCCAAGAGGGGGTATTTATACTCGATAGTGGGTTCATGCCTCTATTTAATCTGGGGGAGTGACAGAAACCTCTAAGGTTGTAGATGTGCTGTTGCTACTAGGGAGAAAACAACATTCATATGCTCGAGGGCATATGCTTTGTTTACATTACATACCTTGCTTAACGCAATTATCTGTTGTTCGCAACTTAATACTCATGGGGTGTTCGGATGATATCCCCGCGAGTGGATTATTAGTCATAGATGCAGTTGGATGGCGGTCTATGTATTTTGTTGTAATGCCCAGAGTAAATCGCATAGTGATCTTGTTGACATATCACGTTTATCTTTATTCTATCAATTGCCCAACTGTAATTTGTTTACCCAGCATGTGGTATTTTTCTTATGGAGAGACACCACTAGTGAACTGTGGACCCCGGTCCTATTTCCATCATATTGCTATCACCTGTTTACTTTACTCGCACTGTTTACTTTACTCGTATACTATTATCACTTTCCACTCGATACGCTCATACCCTTTGTTTCAAGCAAACCGGTTAGATTGACAACCTCATCGCAAGTTGGGAACAAAGTATTTGGTTGTATGTGTGTAGGTTCCACGTTGCAGCTAGCAAAGCAAAGCTTGGACGAGGCGCCCTATAAATTGTTCGAAGCTATCGCAAGCTAGCAGCATCACCTTCAGTCGTATTGTCTGCTCTTCTCCTGATCGATTAAACCTTGGTTTCTTACTGAGGGAAAAGACTTGCCGCTATGCTCATCATACTTTCCGCTTGGAGTTTCCCAACTGCCTGGCCATAATAATAATCAACTACACGCCAGCCATCAGTGGCCTATCACATATATATAATGGGTGTGTTACAATTGGTACAATACACATACACGTATACAGAAGCTATACATAGTCTAACACCCTCCCTCAATCTTAGCCACTTCCTAAAGAATCTAGAAGGGTAAGATTGCGCCTACAGAACTCAAACTATGGTAGAGGCAAAGGCTTGGTGAAGATGTCTGCAAGTTGATCCTTAGAGGAGATGAACTTGATCTGTAGTCGCTTCTGTGACACACGTTCCCGGACAAGGTGATAGTCAACTTCAATGTGTTTTGTTCGGGCATGGAATACCGGATTTGCAGAAAGGTATGTAGCACCGATGTTATCACACCAAAGAATAGGAGGCTGCGGTTGGGGTATACCCAATTCATGAAGCAAAGACTGTACCCAGATAATCTTTGCAGTAGCATCACCAATAGCCTTATACTCAGCTTCAGTACTGCTACGTGATACAGTAGCCTGTTTCCGAGCACTCCAGGCAATCAAGTTAGAGCCAAAGAACACAGCATAGCTCCCCATGGATCGCCTGTCATCCAGACTGCCTGCCTAGTCCGCATCAGAATATGCCGAGAGGACCCCAGAGGGGTTCGGTTGAATATGCAGCCCATAAGACACTGTGAGTCGTATATAGCGCAATATGCGCTTAACAGCAGACCAATGAGTGTCATAGGGCGTGTGTAGATACTGACTGTCGTGGGGATGACTTAGGGGGCGCACCACGAGCCGGGCAATATGCCGGCTGGCATCCCAGGGAATCCCATGGCCTCAGCGCAAGAAGACCGGCTCCATCCGAAGGGCCGGCTGCGCCAGCAGCCGGCTGACGACTTCACCGAGGAGGACTGGAGCCGGGCGATGGAGACAAAACCTCTCAACGGTTGTCTGGCCAAAAGCAGGACGGTCCCGACAAGAACGGCAGAGGCGCAGGACAGGAGTGACGAGCGCCACGACCACGACCGACCAATGAGGGGACGAAGACTCTTCCCCATGGCAGGATCCGAGGCAAAGGAGAGGGGATATGCCCTCCAGATGTCGGCCCAGGGAAAAGACACTTTATAAAGTGCCTTTGCCAGAGCGTGGCCAGGGAGGATGACGCCAAGGACGCCGCCGCCGAGGAGCCGACAGCCGGCCGAAGCGTTACCAAAACCTGTAACCAGGCCCCCGTCTATATAAGGGGGCCTGGACCCTTAGCGTAGGGGAGATCCGATCTTCTTCTTCCTCCTCTAGCCGAACAGCTCGAGGAGCACTGTAATCGCTACTATCCTATCAATACAAAGCAGGCAGGAAGTAGGGGTTTACCTCCAACCGGGAGGGCCCTGAACCTGGGTAAACCGAGATGTCTCTGTTGGCATAATCCCGAGCCGGACCCATCATCACCAACGTCGAGCCCCTCGGATAAGCCTCCCCATGGCTACTGTCTCCAAATTCCCACGACAGTTGGGGCCCACCGTGGGGCAAAGCGCGGTGGCGAGCGGAGTCAAGTTCCGGCCGGGACCCTCCGGCGAGAAGGTCGCCTCCGGCCTCGTCTGGAGGTTCGGCACCTTCGACTGCGTCGACGACAACTTGGCCCACTTCAAGAACGGCTTCGGCAACGGCGGCTCCTTCCTCGACGTCGGCAGCCACCGCTTCTACGTCGCCAAGCCCTTCCCGGAGGAGGTCACCGACATCTTTGACTCTCCCTGCGACGGAGGCTCGAACTGCGGCGAAAGCAGCAGTCTTGGCGCTTTGGTTGAGGTGATGGCCCTGGGAGAGGATGAGGGCGGCGACTCACCGCGCCCCGAGCGCCCGTCGCTCGAGCGCCCACCTCCACAGGAGCAAGATGCTTCACTCCCAGAGCGGGACGCCCCGAACGTCTCCGTGGTGGACCTGCGCGCTCCCCTCGACCGCGTCATCGATCCCGCTCGGGTCGCCGAGGCCTTGGAGCGGACGCGCCTCGTTCTCCTTGGAAAGGCGGCTGAGGACGAGACCAACCGATGCCACGCGAGCACCACGCTCGGCGAATTCTACGACGTGCACAGAGATGCACCGACCGAGCTCGCCCGTGACCTGCGCCGCAGCTTCGCCACCGCTGTCCCTGGCCAGATCCAGCGGTCGCCATCGGCAGGCCGAGGCCGCGGAGGGCGTGGGCACGGCGGCCGTGCTCCCAGCGGTATCGCTCAAGGCCGCCGCGCCCAGCAAGGCGGTGGGGCATGCAGGCCAGGCTTGTCCCAGGAGTCAGCACCAGGGTCGGAGTCCCAGGCTCACCCATCGGCGCTGCACATCCACCTGTGGCTAGACCACGTTCAGGCGTCCTCTAGGGGATCTGCTAGCTCAAAGCGAGCGGCTTCAGACTAAGGAGGCCCGGGGGCTGCAGGCAGCGGTCATGGGCGCAAAGAGGGCAAGTACACCCTCGATGCTGCGCTTGATCAGCCGTGTAAGTTTCACACCTCCCCGGGCAGGGAAGCGACCCACTCCATGCGTCAGTGCCGTTTCATGAGAGAGCTGGAGCAGCGCGCTCGGTAGATCCCTGGAACGCCGCAAGCACAACCGGCTGGAGGTTAGGAGGACCAACGGCGCGAACCGGCTGGAGGCGAGCCGGATCAAGATGACGACTTCCCGACGGATGTGGAGCAGTATCACATCTTCACTACCCCCGGCAAGGATAAAAGGAACGACCTTTGGCATGAGGCAGAGGTGAATGCTGTGATGCTTGCAGAACCCCAGTTCATGCATTGGTCCGAGGCGGCCATTACCTGGGGGCGCGAGGACCACCCGAGGCTGATGCCCAGCCCTGGAGAATATGCCCTGGTCATGGACCCTGTCGTGTGCTCCGATACGCACATGTGCCGGTTCTCCCGCGTGCTCATCGACGGTGGCAGTAGTATCAACGTTCTTTACCGGAGCTCTCTGGAGAAGTTGGGCATCCCGCTTGCTCAACTGAAACCTAGCCGGCTCACCTTCCATGGCATCGTGCCTGGGCATTCTTGCACCCCTTTGGGCAAGGTGCAGCTGGAGGTTCTCTTCGGAAAG
Source organism: Dactylis glomerata (assembly GCA_007115705.1). Classification (NCBI taxonomy): domain Eukaryota; kingdom Viridiplantae; phylum Streptophyta; class Magnoliopsida; order Poales; family Poaceae; genus Dactylis; species Dactylis glomerata. The sequence goes on from QXEO01000220.1 coordinate 17,004,096, forward strand.
AAGGGGAATAGCCACCGCGAGCCTATCTGGTTCGAGGTGGTGGACATCAGCAGTCCCTACCACGCGCTGCTAGGCCGACCGGCCCTGGCTAAGTTCATGGCCGTCCCGCATTACGCCTATCTGAAGATGAAGCTCCCAGGGCCCAGAGGCGTGATCATAGTCTCGGGAAGCTTCAAGAAGTCCCTGGCTTGCGCAAAGGAAAGCTCACAGCTGGCGGAAGCACTGGTCATCGCCGAGGAGAAAAGGCAGCTTCTGCATCGCGTAGAGCTGGCCCAGCAAGACATACCAGTTCGCCAGTCACCTGTGGAGCAATTCAAGCTGGCCAACGACACCAAGAAGATCCTGTTGGACGAGAGCGACCCCTCCAAGTATGTCATCATCAGCACCGGCTTGTCTGCCAAATAGGAAAGCGAGCTCACCAGCTTCCTCCGTGAGAATCGGGACATCTTTGCATGGTCTCCAAAGGACATGCCTAGTGTGCCGAGGGAGCTGGCTGAGCACGCGCTTAACGTCCGGCCGGATGCCAAGCCGGTCAAGCAGCCGCTGCGGCGGTTCGCAGAAGAGAAGAGGAAAGCAATTGGCGAGGAGATTGCCCGGCTCCTTGCAGCCGGCTTCATCATGGAAGTGTTTTACCCTGACTGGCTTGCGAACCCAGTCTTGGTTCTGAAAAAGAACAACACTTGGCGAATGTGTATCGACTACACCAGCCTCAACAAGGCCTGCCCCAAGGATCCTTTCGCACTGCCACGGATTGACCAGGTGATCGATTTCACAGCCGGCTGTGACCTGCTGTCCTTCCTGGACGCTTATTCAGGCTACCACCCGATCCCGCTCTTCCAGCCGGACCAGATCAAGACCTCCTTCATCACCCCATATGGAGCCTACTGCTACGTCACCATGCCATTCGGCCTGAAGAACACCGGAGCCACTTACCAGCGAACCATGCAGTGATGTCTGCAAGGGCAGATTGGCAGGAACGTGCACGCCTATGTGGACGACGTGGTGGTGAAGACCAAGCAGAGCGGCACGCTCCTGGACGACCTCAGGGAGACCTTCACCAACCTGCGGCGCTATCGCATGAAGCTCAACCCTGAGAAGTGCACCTTCGGTGTGCCAGCTGGACAGCTCCTAGGCTATATCGTTTCCCAGCGAGGGATCGAGGCTAACCCCTCGAAAATAAAAGCCATCGAGGCCCTAGAGAAGCCCACCCAGCTCAGAGATGTGCAGAAGTTTGCTGGTTGTCTGGCCTCGCTTAGCCGATTCGTCAGCCGGCTCGGGGAGAAGGCCATGCCGTTGTACCAGCTGATGAAGAAGACAGATCACTTCGTTTGGTCCCAGCGCGCTGACGACGCCTTCAACGACCTCAAGCGAGCCTTGTCTACCGCGCCAGTCTTGGCAGCGCCGGCTCTGCGAGAGCCAATGCTGCTCTACATCGCAGCAACCCCACGCGTCATCAGCGTGGTGATCGTGGTGGAACGCACCGAGGAAGGCAAAGAGCTGCCGGTTCAGCGCCCGGTGTACTACTTGAGTGAGGTGCTCACTCTCTCTAAGCAGAACTACCCGCACTATCAGAAGGTCGCGTACGGCGTGTACATGGCGGCCAAGAAGCTGAAGCACTACTTCGAGGAGCACCCAATCACGGTGGTGAGCACCACTCCGCTCTCGGAGATCATCGGATGCAAGGATGCGTCGGGAAGAGTGGCCAAGTGGGCGATTGAGCTCGCAGCTCATACCATTCAGTACAAGCCCAGGACGACGATCAAGTCGCAGATCATAGCGGATTTCTTCGCAGACTGGGGAGAGCACCAGTACTTGCCGCCGGCTCCAGACTCCACCCATTGGCGCATGCACTTCGATGGCTCCAAGCTGCTCGGGGGCTTGGGAGCCGGCGTCGTCCTCACCTCTCCCAAGGGAGACAAGCTGCAGTACGTACTGCAGATGCACTTCCGTGCGTCGAATAACGTTGCCGAATACGAAGCCCTGGTGCATGGGCTCAAGATGGCCAAGCAGATCGGAATCAGGAGGATTCTTTGCTTCGGAGACTCTGACCTGGTAACGCACCAGGTCTCAGGAGATTGGGACGCTAAGGACGCCAACATGGCCTCCTATCGCTTCTACGTGCAGCAGCTTAGCGGATTCTTTGAGGGCTGCGAGTTTCACCATGTCCCCAGAGCAAACAACGAGGAGGCAGACCGGCTGTCCAAGATTGGCTCCACCAAGCAGGACATCCCAGCCGGAGTATCCCTGGAGATCATCCACAAGCCGTCCATCAAGCCTTCACCGGAATCCATATCCATCTACGTGCCTGGAGACCCGGCCCCGGCTCTGGTACCGTCACCGGACCCGGGGGCTGCCGTCTCGGGGCTGGAGGAGGCAGCCGACCAGCCCAGCGCGGCCGGCTCGACGAAGGACAAGGGGATTACCGGCTCCACGCCCGCTCCCCCAGCCGGACAATCAGGCGAAGCCGGCTCAACGACGGACCCGGGGGCTGCTGACCCTCTGGTCGCCAGTGTCTTCCACATACGGGAGATACCTTCATGGGCGGAGCCATTCTCCAACTACCTCATCACTGGGGACCTGCCGCAAGACGAAGCAGAAGCTAGGCGAATTCAGCGCCGAGCTGGGGCATACACCATCATCAACAGCGAGCTGTACAAGCGCAGCGTGTCAGGCATCTACCAGAAGTGCATCGAGCCAGAAGAAGGGACAGAGCTGCTGAGAGAAATACACCAAGGGGAGTGCGGACATCACGCATCTTCCAGAGCCTTTGTGGCCAAAGCCTTCCGCCATGGTTTCTATTGGCCGACGGCCAAGCAAAATGCAGAGCAGCTGGTGAAGCAGTGCAATGGCTGCCAGCGCTTCTCCAAGCACAGAAACACTCCAGTGGCAGCCCTCAAGACCATCCCGCTCACCTGGCCGTTCGCTGTCTGGGGCCTGGACATGGTAGGGCCATTCAAGACCGCACCCGGGGGCTTGACACATCTGCTGGTAGCCGTGGACAAGTTCACCAAGTGGATCGAGGCCAAGCCAATCAAGAAACTCGACGGCTCGTCCACGATCAAGTTCTTCAACGAGATCATCACGAGATATGGAGTTCCCCACAGCATCATCACCGACAATGGGACGAACTTTGCGAAGGGAGTCTTTGCTGATTACTGTGGTCAAAAAGGCATCCGGCTGGACCTAGCATCAGTGGCACACCCTCAGTCAAATGGACAAGTGGAAAAGGCAAATGGGCTGATCCTGGCCGGCATCAAACCAAGACTTGTCGAGCCTCTCGAGCGCTCAGCCGGCTGTTGGGTCGAGGAGCTGCCCTCAGTGCTCTGGAGCCTGCGCACCACTCCAAACCGCTCTGTGGGCTTCACACCCTTCTTCCTAGTCTATGGAGCAGAGGCGGTGTTACCCACGGACATCGAGTTTGACGCGCCCAGAGTTGTCCAGTACACGGAGAAACAAGCAAAAGAAGCTCGCGAAGATAGCATCGACCTCCTCAAGGAGGCTCGAGAGCAGGCTCTGGCTAGATCAGCGCTCTACCAGCAGCAGCTGCGACGATACCACAGCCGGAAAATTCACCCGCTCGCGTTTCGCGAAGGTGATCTCGTACTCCGGCTGGTCCAAAGCACTAAAGGCATGCATAAGCTGTCTCCTCCCTGGGAGGGACCGTTCATTGTCAGCCGGGTGTTGGGCAATGGGGCGTATTACCTCATCGACGCATAAGAGCCCAGAAAGAACAAGGCAGATAACTCTGACAAGGAGACCGAGCGTCCCTGGAATGTCAGTCTCCTAAGACCTTTCTTCTGTTAAGGCGAAAGCTTGTACCCCGAAAAATGTGTCAATGAATAAAGGAAAACGGAGCGGCAAGTTACGGCCGGCTCCGGGGAAAAACACTCCGTGCATGTTTTGCTTCCTGCGTTATTCACTTGACCGGCAGCCGGCTCCAGGCACCGAGCCATAGCCGGCTGCCCTGAAAACGATCGATCTCTCACCAGCCGGATGAGTACTGCGTATGACGAAGGTCTCGAGCCCAACCTCCACCTTCCGGCTCCGCGTAGCCAGACGGATAGGAGCCGGCAGGCCACATACGAGGGAAAGCCGCGGAGCAGAACCACAAACGATAGAAAAAACCGCTCAACCAAGCGTTAGGGGCAGTGTCTGTCAACTAATCGTAGGCTAGCACGAGTCGGGGGCCCAACAGACCGAAGTACTACTTCTCACTCCGCGGCACGCTCCCACCCTATGCCGGCATTCGGCTGCCGGCCCAAGGGAGACCAACCGGCACTAGGCTGCCGGTTGGGGGTAGAAGGGCCGAAGGGTGGGAAGATTAAGGAAAAGGTTGAGGGAACCGGGCAAATGCAAAGCCAGCGAGTAGCTGATAGGCACAGTTTTTGACGTTTGGGCTGAGAAGCCACGCCCAAGAGGTTCGAAGCTAGAGCTACCTCGCTTGGCGATTGGCATCGTTCGCGAAGAATTAGTTTCGAGTTAGCTGTCAGTCCAGCTACCCCAAAACTCGGGGGCTAGGGGGAAAGGGAATTGGCCCTCAGAAGCAGGCCAGCTCCAGTACCTCGCCGGCTGTTCGAGCAGCTGGCGCTGCGACACGATCGGTAAACGAGCAGCGAAATCGAAACCTAACACTCGCGAAGCAACGGCTAAAGCCGGAAACCAGGAGGCCTACTCCAATCGTGGCTTGGGACGTGCGAAGGCCTGGGAGGGGAAATGTGCCGGCTTCAACCTCGCCCGAGCCGGTACAAGATGCGGTTCCCGTTCCGTTTGCGCTGGAGCCGGAGCTAGCCCATCCTTCCTGGAGCCGGCCAGCAGAAGCGCCGGTCCATCCGCGCCGGAGCCGGAGCTAGCCTGCGTTCCCCAGAGCCAGCTAGCAGAAGCATCGTTCCCTCTGCATCGAAGCTGGAGGAGCCCCGCCCGAAACGTTTGCGCAGGCCAGTGACTATCGTAGTCTCTACCTACGGATTCGCGCGACAAGCGATTTCGCTAAGAGAAGAACCGTCGCGGCGCAGCGACGTCAAGCAGAAGACGTTTTGCGCGATGGCAAAAGTACACAATTGAGAAAGACATTCATATAGCAAACAAAGAAGGGCAAGTGAAGATTTGCAGGAAACTAAAGAAGCTTCTTAGCCATACGGCTGGTGGTTACATAATAAGGGCCACGCTAAGGGCCGGAATAGCAAAAGGATGCCTAACCCCTAGACTCCTGTTGACGGCGACGTCGCCGAGAGGGAGGCTTCGGGGCAGCTCGCCGATCATGGCCAGGGGGAGTAGGCGCGGGCGCAGCCGAAGCCGTCGATGACGCGGACGCAGAGGATGTGCGACCCGGCGCAATGGGTCAGGATGAGAGACCACCCCCGCTCCAGGCCATAGTCGTGGAAGAACCGCCCCCACCCCCCGGTGAGGTAGCTCTTCCCCTCTCCGTCATGGAGGACCTCGACGTCGTACAGTGGCTGCCCGCCGCTGCCGTCCACTGCTACATGTTTATTACTAGGCATGCTAGGAAGCTCATGACGACGCAAAACATGGCGAATGATAGGAGTAGATGGATGACCAAGACGAGCATGCCACTGTGACGATGAAACACGAACTCCACTGAAAATCCGAGAGACGCCAGGATCCTCCAAGCGATAAAGGCCATGGCAAAGGCGCCCGCTAAGAAGTACGTCCCTCGTGGCCCGATCCTTAATAAAAATATCAAAAGGGTGAAATTCACCGAACACATTATTATCACGAGTGAGTTTAGGAACTGAAAGAAGACTACGTGTCACAGTGGAACTCGAAGAATATTGCAAAGTTGAAGACTCCAATTGACATGACTAGTGAGAAGAGATGCTTGACCAATATGAGAGATGGGCATACCTGCTCCATTAGCAGTGTTGACCTTGTCGGACCCGTGATAGGTCTCACGAGAGTGAAGCTTGCCGAGCTCGCTGGTCAGATGATCCGTGGCGGTGGTATCAATGTACCAGTATGGGTTGACGGGGTAGGACTGAGTATGTCCCTGGGGCTTCTGCGGCGCTGGGCGGTCAGCCATGGCAGCCTGACGCGCATTATTGCGCGCATCCTTGCCATCATTGCCGAGGTCGAGGAAGCTCTTTTGGAAGCAGCGATGGCACTTGGAGGCCCAATGTCCCTCCAGTCCACACAGCTGGCACACACGCCGACCCCCACCTACAGGCAGTGTCGAAGGGGGGGGTGGACGAGGACGGCGGCAGTGCGGTGGGCGCCTTGCCCGAGGAGGACAATGGGGCGCCAGAGGAAGGGCGACCGCCCTTGTATGCAGCATTCGTGGAGTGTGACCCGTGACTCTGGTTGGCACGGCGCGCCTCGATGCACTGCTCAGTGAGAAGAAGACGAGAGTAGACCTCGTGCGCCATCATGGGAGTTGAGTTGCCCCTCTCATTAATGATCTCGACCAGACCGTATCAACTTGGTTCAAGTTTAAGAAGGCGGTTTAGGTTCCACGTTGCTACTGGTTGAAGACGCGCTAACAAGAGATCGTTAACGGCGCCCTTGTTAGAGCATCACGCAGCTAGTGGGCATCACCTTCAGTCGTGTTTTGTCCTCCTACTGGATTGACTACCTTGGTTTCTTACTGAGGGAAAAACTTGCTGCTATATTCATCACACCTTGCTCTTGGGGTTTTCCAACTAGCCGGTCATTTACTTCAATAATTTCACACACCACCACCGTGCCATCAACAAGTTTTTCTGGCGCTGTTGCCGGGGAGGAAGAAGACTTCTGCAAGGGGAGTTTTCGCACGCACATCCTTTACTTTGTTTTAAGTTTTGCTTTACTTTATTTTTACTTGCATTGTTTTTATCAAAAACCCAAAAAATTATAATCCTTTGTAGTTGTTATTACTTGTCTGATTTTAGTTTGCTAGAATGGCTACTCCTGAAAACACCAAGTTGTGTGACTTTACTAGCACAAACAATAGTGATTTTATCTGCACTCCTATTGCGCCACCTGCTTCTGCTGCAAATTTTTATGAGATTAAGCCTGCTTTGTTGAACCTTGTTATGAAAGAGCAATTTTCTGGTGCTAGTACTGATGATGCTGCAGCTCATCTCAACAATTTTGTTGAGCTATGTGAGATGCAAAAGTATGAGAATGTTGATGGTGATATTATTAAGCTTAAGTTGTTTCCTTTTTCTTTGAGAGGAAAAGCTAAGGATTGGTTGCTGTCTTTAACTAAGAATAGTATTGATTCATGGGCCAAGTGTAAGGATGGTTTATTGGTAGATACTATCCTCCTGCTAAGATTATAGCTTTGCGTAGCAATATTATGAAGTTTATTCAGTTTGATAATGAACATGTTGCTCAAGCTTGGGAAAGAATGAAAGCTATGATAAAGAATTGTCCCACTCATGGACTGACTACTTGGATGATTGTCCAAACTTTTTATGCAGGACTGAATTTTTCTTCGAGCAACCTACTTGATTCAGCTGCTGGAGGCAATTTTATGACCCTTACCTTGGGCGCCACAACAAAGCTTGTCGACAATATGATGGTAAATTACTCTGAATGGCACACCGAGAGAGCTCCACAAGGTAAGAAGGTAAATTCTGTTAAGGAATCCTCTTCCTTGAGTGATAAGATTGATGCTATTATGCTTATGCTTTCAAATGATAGGACTCATGTAGATCCTAATAATGTTCCTTTGGCCTCTTTGGTTGCTCAAGAAGAGCATGTTGATGTAAACTTCATTAGAAATAATAATTTTAACAACAATGCTTATAGAAACAGTTTTGCTAGTAGCAATTATAGGCCGTATCCTTCTACCAATGGTAATGGTTATGGTAGCTCTTACGGTAATTCCTCCAACAACACTAGGGCCACACCCTCCGAGCTTGAGGTAATGCTCAAGGACTTCATCGGTAAGCAATATGCTTTTAACAAGTCTGTTGAGGAAAAGTTAGGCAAAATTGATATTCTTGCTTCTAAAGTTGATAGCCTTGCTCATGATGTTGAACTTCTGAAATTAAAAGTGTTGCCTAATGAGGTGAAAGAGAATAATGTTTTTGCTACTGCTAATGCTATCCAAGTTAGAATTGATGAAAATGTTAGGATGCTAGCAGAATTGCATGCCAGGTTGGAAAGAGAAGATGAGATGGCTAGAGAAATGAAGGTATGTACCATTACTACCTCTAATGATGTTGCTCCTAATGCTAGCAATCCTCTTACCTTAATTGGTGTAGAGAAAACTCCCAGTCCTTGTGTTAAAAAGCCTAAAACTACCAAAACTTTTTCTCAAAAGAGTGCTAAATTTTTTCGGATTGTAGGAGATGATAGCTCTATTTCCTTTAATGATTTTGATGTTGATGGCTGCAATATATATGAAGTTATTTTGTTCTTGCAAAAGCTTGCTTTGACTCCCAATGCTAGTTCCTTAAATTTTGCTTTTACTAAGCATATTACCAATGCTCTTATGAAAATTAGGGATGAAAAGTTGAAGCAAAAAGCTTCTGTTCCCAAGAAGTTAGAAGATGTTTGGGAACCCATCATTGATATGCATGTTAATGGTTTTGATTGCCATGCTTTATGTGATCTAGGTGCTAGTGTTTCTATTATGCCTAGAAAGGTTTATGATATGCTTGATTTACCACCGCTTGAAAAGTGTTATTATGATGTTCCTATTGCTGATGTTGCTAAGAAGAAACCTTTGGGAAGGATTAATGATGTTCTTATTGTGGTTAACAATAGCCTGGTTCCCGTTGATTTTCTTGTCATGGATGTTGAATGCAATGCTTCATGTCCTATTATTCTGGGAAGACCTTTTCTTCGAACTGTAGGTGCCATCATTGATATGAGAGAAGGCACCATCAAATATCAATTTACACTCAAGAAAGGTATGGAACACTTCCCTAGAAAGAGAAAGAAATTAGTGTTTGACTCTATTCTTAGAGCAAATTATGAGCTTGATGCTTCATCACTTGATGTTACTTGATTCGCAATTATCTGCGCCTAGCTCAAAGGCGTTAAAGAAAAGCACTCTTGGGAGATAACCCAATGTTTTTACATTCAGTTCTTTTTATTTTATTTGAGTCTTGTAAGTTATTACTACTGTAATGACCTCTCCTTATCCTTTTTATTTCGTTTTTGTGCCAAGAGAAGCCTCTAATTTGAGTGAGGTAAGATTTGGGGATGTTGCTGTCCTGAAACAGTTTTCGGTGCTGCACCGTAAAAATTCTTGAAAATTCTCTTTATATCTTTTGGACCTGAAATTTCTTGTGCATATGCCCCAGGTTATATCCAAACTTTCATTAGTTGAACACTTTTTTATTTGAGCAACAGAAAACCCCTTAAAAATTATACCATTGTCAGCTGTTCTAGTTTTGACAGATTTCTGCCAATATTTGTGTTTGCCGCTTTATCGCTTTCTTTTTGAGTTCTTTTGATCACGGAACTTTTGGGGAAGTTGCTACAGTAGTATATGCTTAATATGTGGTGGTTTTAGGTTGAAACCTGAAGAAAAAGGGTTGATTCTATGTTATGCTTACACTAATGTTGCTAATAGATTTGTGTTTAGTTTTGTATGAAGGAAGTTTTCAACTGTAGGGATCAGAGAGTGATGAGATGAGTTGAAGAATGGACAAAAGCTCAAGCTTGGGGATGCCCATGCATCACCCCAAGAAATATCGAAGAAGTACAAGCGTCTGGCTTGGGGATGCCCCCGAGGCACCCCTTCTTCATCGGCAAAAATCAGGTCACCTTTGAAGACACTATATTTTTATTGCTTCATGCATTATGCATTTTTCTTGGAGTGTCAGTTGTTTTAGTTTTAAGTTTAGTTTAGTTTAGTTTGCTGCAATAAATGGTTGGACCCCAACAAATTTCTTTTGGAGAAGTTGCCTTGCTTTTCATTTGCCAAGAACACTCCGTTTTTCATTCTTATCGTTTCAACGAGTGTTCTTCTTTTTCTAGAACTGCGTTTAGTTTTCGTTTTCGCCTTGATTTGTGTTCAGATCTTGCTATATCTTTTCATCAAGGTGTATTTTTGCCTCTGATCTTTATTGGTTTTCATCAAAAGAGGTGTTTATAAAAAGTTTGAATGGTGTTGGAAAAGAGAAAAGCTTTATGCAAAAAAGTGGTACAAGAAGGAGCTTGTGTAGACTGCGGCCTAGGTTTTTGCATGTCGTGCTTGATGTCTTTTTGATAGTATGCTTAGTGGTTTTGCTGTAGCATGACTTGTCTCAAATAACTGAGATTGCTTAATGAGCCTTTGAAAAAATCATGCGTTGTTTTAATTATTTGGAAGCATTATTTTGGTTTTCTCCTTGATGCTTTATTTGGGTTGACTTGGCGCATGCTCACACATGTTAGACTCTTACAAAGTCGCCAATAGCCTCTATGATCATTTAGTTTTTGACTTTTGATGCCATCTTATGCTTCTTTTATTGTCGCTTTGTCGCTTTGCATGATTATGGCCGTTATTGCTCTCTTAGTTGGTCGCTCCCAGTCTTTTGCTAGCCCTCGCCTTGTACTGAGTATGAGCTCTACTCGTGCATCCAACTCCTAAAAACCAAGTTTGCCAAAGTGTCCACCATACATACCTATTAGCAATTTGCTATTCCAAAGTACATTTGACTTGCTTTTATCTACTCTTCAAATTAAACTCTTACCAGTGTTATGCGAAAATTGGTCAGTAAAGCTCTCACGAACCGGAAGGCACACTTTATTTTTCTCGCTTTTAAAAATTTGACATTGTGGTCTCTTATGTTGAGTTATTATGCTTGCAAGTTGTAAGTTGTAAGTTGGAGATTAGCCCAACCATGCCGTCATGGGGCAAGCTTTCAACATTGCACTTCTTATTTGAGTTGATATCGTGATCTTTTGTTTATGGATGCTCGCGGTGTGAAATGAATTGGGAATCTTGCGGGATCATGGAGTTTGTATATGTGTTAGGGAAACGCCTGGGCTACCAATCTAAGCTAAGCATAATTCATGATGGAAATTTGCAGCATACCCATAGTGGATATTCAACGACGCATCTCAAAATAAAAAGCTAAACAAATGGTAAATAAAAGAGATGTCGAGGTGTTCATTGTCTGCTTATCCTATCATTTTGATGTGGGCTTGTTCCATGTCATCGGGCACGGAGGTACCCCATTGGCGGTTCTCGATGATACGTATATACTTACAATGACAAGAGCCTTGCTTGGGACTCTAAGTAAAGTAGCATGAGGTTTGGGTACTCGTATTCACGGGACACGAGGTTTTCAACTTATGATTTGTCAAGCATATGCATCATAATTGTTCTCGCATTAATTTTAACCATTCAAGATGCTTATGATGGGGGCAATGAGAGCTCAAAGCCGGTAAGTACCATAATTTTTGAAGGTTTATAAAACTTGCAAACACTGCTTCCCTCCGCGAAGGGCCTTTCTTTTACTTTTATGTTGAGTCACCACCTTCTATCTTTATGCACCATTAAGAGAGCATAGTTGTCATTCTTAGTATAATGTGCATTGTCCCAAAGTTTTCATTGATTGATTCATATTGTTGGTTTCACTTTATCTCAAATTATTTGTATCTATTCGCCCTCTTAAACTTGAAGTTGTCCTATGCATTTATGTTTTGCTATCCATGAAGGACAAGCTGAAAACCATTTGTATGTTTTTCCTTATGATTTGAACACACGTTTGACTTTCATTGTTTCATTTGTCATGATCCTTTGTTTGTGTTCATTTTCATGTTATAACATGGTTGCTAAGTTACTTCTATCAAGACTATGTCTTTCATGCCCATGTTTTAAGTTCTTTTGATCCCAGCGCACAACGCTTACATAGATGATCAAGATTCTGTAGGTGCATGTCACCTCAAAAATTATTTCTTTTGTTATCACTTACCTACTCGAGGATGAGCAGGAGTTAAGCTTGGGGATGCTGATACGTCTCAAACGTATCCATAATTTTTGTTGATCCATGCTTGTTTTCACACCATTTGCTTAGTGTTTCGTTACACTTCGTGGCACTTTTATGCATTTTCTGGAACTAACCTACTAACAAGTCGCCACAGTGCCAGTTCCCTGTTTTTTGCTGTTTTTGTGTTTCAAAAAAGTTATAAAGGAAATATTCTCGGAATTGGACGAAACCAAAGCCAGTCGCCCAGAATTTTACCGAAGCTTCCAGAGAACCGAAGAGGAGATGGAGTGGGGCCACGAGGTGGCCTCACACCAGGGCAGCGCGGCCAGGGGCTGGGCCGCGCCCCCTATGTGTGAGACCACCTCGGTCCACTTCTAACGATGCCCCTTCTCCTATAAAGACCCCCCGACGAGAAAAACCTAAGGCCCGATCAGTTTTCCAGAACACATCACGATCCACCGCCGCCGTCGACCTGAAGATTGGGAGGGTCCAGAAGCTCTTCCCGGCACCCTGCCAGAGAGGGGAATCGCCACCGGAGGTCTTCTTCATCGCCATGCTTGCCTCCGGAGCGATGAGTGAGTAGTCTACCTTGGACTATGGGTCCATAGCAGTAGCTAGATGGTTGTCTTCTCCACCATGTGCTTCATGTTTAGATCTCATGAGCTGCCCTACATGATTGAGATCACCATTATGTAATTCTACATGTTTGGTTTGTTGGGATCTGATGAATATTGGTGTTATGCTTCAGTTGAAGTAATGAAATTTATCCTTTGTTATCTCTATGTTGTTTATGATCTTGCATGCTCTCTGTTGTTAGTAGCTATCTTGGCCGAGTAGTTGCTAGTGACTCCAAGAGGGGGTATTTATGCTCGATAGTGGGTTCATGCCTCTATTCAATTTGGGGGAGTGATAGAAACCTCTAAGGTTGTAGATGTGCTGTTGCTACTAGGGGGAAAACAACAATCATATGCTCGAGGGCATATGCTTTGTTTACATTACACACTTTGCTTAATATAGTTATCTGTTGTTCGCAACTTAATACTCATGGGGTGTTCGGACGATATCCCCGTGAGTGGATTATTAGTCATAGATGCAGTTGGATGGTGGTCTATGTATTTTATTGTAATGCCCAGAGTAAATCTCGTAGTGATCCTCTCATCATATGCACGTTGTCTTTATTCTATCAATTGCCCAACTATAATTTGTTACCCAACATGTATTATTTTATCTTATGGAGAGACACCGCTAGTGAACTATGCACCCCGGTCCTATTTCCTATATATTGCTATCACCTGTTTACTTTACTCGCACTATTTACTTTACTCGCATACTATTATCACTTTCCACTCGATACGCTCATACCCTTTGTTTCAAGCAAACCGGTGAGATTGACAACCTCATCGTAAGTTGGCAACAAAGTATTTGGTTGTGTTGTGTGCAGGTTCCACGTTGCTACTGGTTGAAGACGCGCTAGCAAGAGATCGTTAACGGCGCCCTTGTTAGAGCATCACGTAGCTAGTGGGCATCACCTTCAGTCGTATTTTGTCCTCCTACTGGATTGACTACCTTGGTTTCTTACTGAGGGAAAAACTTGCTGCTATATTCATCACACCTTGCTCTTGGGGTTTTCCAACTGGCCAGTCATTTACTTCATTAATTTCACACACCACCACCGCGCCATCAACAGGTTCCCAACTGATCGGTCATTTTCGTCATCAGCACCGAAGCAATCAATATCAAAAATATATTCTGAGAATTTTCACAAATTTTTACAGTACAGCACAAAAATCTGTTACAGGACAGCAACTTCCCCAAATCTTACCTCCCTCAAATTAGAGGTTCTTCTTGGCACAACAACGAAATAAAAATGATAAGGAGAGGTCATTACAGTAGTAATAACTTCCAAGACTCAAATAAAAGAAAAAGTACTGAAAATAAAACAATGGGTTATCTCCCAAGAGTGCTTTTCTTTAACGCCTTTGAGCTAGGCGCAGAAAGGTGGAAATCAAGTATTTTTCGAATGAAGCATTAAGATCACCGGATGCCTTACGTCTTCCTTTCTTACCTTTGCTCTTAACTCTAGGAAAGATGTGATTGTTGCAAGGTGGAGAGGTGAATTTTATAGTGCCTTTTCCCACATCTATAGTGGCGCCAAGGAGTTTTAGTAGAGACCTTCCAAGTGTGATTTGTCCCTTTTCTACACATTCAATAACAAGATAATCAGTAGATATCATTCTTCCTAGGATTTTTGTAAATACTCCTTCAGCTATTCCAACGGGAAATATAGTGTCATTATTAGTAAGACATATTCCTTCTCCTCCCTCAGAAAGCCCCCAAAGATTCAAATATTCATAAACATCCTTAGGCGTAAGACAAAATTCAGACATAATATCACAACAAGCATGGAAAGTTTCACCATTAATAGTAATTTTCATCGTAGGGAACCAACTTGAGGGTTCAGAGTTTATTGGCACATAATCATGATGCTCGCACAAAGTACCATAACAATCTTTTAAACAAGCAGTTTGAGTCTCAAGAGTATTAAGTCTAGCAAAAATGCTCACAAGAGAAGAATCAAAATCAGTTGGGAAGCTATAAATTGTAATCAACTTTTTTATAATATTGAAAGCTTGATCTCCATCACAATGAAGGAAATCTCCTCCTGCTGTAGCATGCAAAGCATATCTATAACAAAGAGCAAGACCAAAGTAAAAGCTACTAAGAAGCAAACTCAAAGTCATTTTTGGTTCAGTTTTTCCATGGCAATCATAAATTCTAGACCAAGCTTCTTTAAAACTTTCCTCACTCTTTTGTTTGAAAGTGAAGATCATTTCCTCAGGCGAGTAGGTGACATAGTAACAGCAACTAAGCTAGACATAAAAAAGCAACTTGAAATAGGAACTAATTTTTTTGTGTTTTTGATAAAAAAGATGCAAGCAAAAATAAAATAAAGTAAAATAATAACAAAGTAAAAGATTGAGTGTGAGAGACTCCCCTTGCAGAAATCTTCTTCCTCCCCGGCAACAACGCCAGAAAACTTGTTGATTGCTTGCAAGTTGGTAACCCCAAGATTAAGGTGTGATGAGCACAATAGCAAGTCTTCCCTCAGTAGTGGAACCAAGGTTATCGAACCAGTAGGAGAAAGAAACAAACTTCAGAAGGTTGATGCCAGCTAGCTTTGCAATACTCCAGACAATGGCGCCAGAAAACTTGTCGGCATGTAGCTTTTTATCAGCAGCAACGTGGAACCTGCACACAACACAACCAAGTATTTGTCCCAACTCATAGTGAGGTTGTCAATCTCACCGGTTTGCTGTGAACAAAGGATTAAGCATACCGAGTGGTAAAAGATAGTAGTTTGCAAGAAAGTAAATAAACAAGTAAAATAGTAAATGATAATAGCAATGTAAAAGAATGGACCGGGGTCCACAGTTCACTAGTGGTGTCTCTCCATAAGATAAATAATAACATGCTGGGTAAACAAATTACAGTTGGGCAATTGATAGAATAAAGCTAGCATACATATGTCATGAGGATCACTATGAGATTTACTCTGGGCATTACAACAAAATACATAGAACGCCATCCAACTGCATCTATGACTAATAATCCACTCGCGGGAAGTCATCCGAGTACCCGTTGAGTATTAAGTTGCGAATAACAGATAATTGCATTAAGCAAAGTGTGTAATGTAAATAATACAAATGTCCTTGAACACAAGATTATTGTTTTCTCCCTAGTGGCAACATCACATCTACAACCTTAGAGGTTTCTGTCACTCCCCCAGATTACTAGAGGCATGAACCCAACTATCGAGCATAAATACTCCCTCTTGGAGTCACTAGCATCTACTCGGCCAAGATATCTACTAGCAACGGAGAGCATACAAGATCATATACAACATAGAGATAACATAAAATATATTTCAGCACATCAACATGGCATAGTATCAATATTCATCGGATCCCAATAAACACAACATGTAGAATTACACAAAGATGATCTTGATCATGATAGGTAGCTCACAAGATCTAAACATGAAGCACATGGTGGAGGAGACAACCATCTAGCTACTGCTATGGACCCGTAGTCCAAGGTAGACTACTCACTCATCGCACCAGAGGCAAGCATGGCGATGAAGAAGACCTCCGGTGGTGATTCTCCTCTCTGACAGGGTACCGGGAAGAGCTTCTGGACCCTCCCGATCTTGGATCAATGACGGCGGCGGATCGCGAAGTGTTTCTGGAAAATTGATCGGGTCTTTAGATTTTTCCCGTCGAGGGGAATATATAGGCAGAAGGGAGGCATCAGGAGGTGGGCCTGGTGGCCTCACCCCCTGGGGAGTGCCAGGGCTAGGCCGCGCCACCCTAGGGTGTGGCCGGCCTATGGCCCCCCACCGTCTCATCTTCGGTCTTCGTGAAGCTTCTGTAAAAATAGGAGGTTTGGCTTTTGTTTCATCCAATTCCAAGATTATTTCCTGTGTATCTTTTCTGAAACACAAAATAGCATAAAACAGGGAACTGGCACTGTGGCATCTTGTTAATAGGTTAGTTCCGGAAAATGCATAAAAATGACACGAAGTGTAACAAAACATAAAGCAAATGGTGTATAAACAAGCATGGAGCATCAAAAATTATAGATACGTTTGAGACGTATCAATCACCTATCAGCACATTTCACACTCACATTTTGTTTTAGATACTTCATAGTATACTTCGATCCAGCACTTCTTCTTCCTCTCTCTCTTATCCCAATTCCCAAATCGTTGTGCATGAGGGTGCACACCGGGGATAAGGAGCAGGGAACTCAAGGTCACGCCGGAGCCCGATGCATGGCTGCACAGCTGCCCTCTCCCTACTGGGTCGTTGCCAACCTCCCTCAGAGCTCCGCCCGCTCTCCCTGTCGACTTTTACGATGATGCGCCCAACACCATCGCCGACGAGGCCAAGGCTGCCATCGACCTTGCCCAGGCCCTGTTAGGTACACCCATTGTGGGGACCCCGGCTTACCACCCGAGATTCCCGTTATGCATACAATTCACAATCCTAGGAAGATCATCGTGAATCCACATAACCGAGTTGGCATTACAGAAATCCATCATCCATTACATAACGAGTTCAAATAGTCTTACATGGCCACTTGGCCAAATTTAAATGCCACTCAGGGAAAGTTCACTAGCATTGCAGCGGATACAAGGGTAGCGTCGGTAGCCCGGTCCATGCCTCTACCCTACAGGCGACTGACCAGGAGATGGGTCCTAGTTCGCACCGGCATCGTCGAACTCCTCACCTTCGTCATCATAGTCCTCCTCATAATCTGACCAAGTTAATAGCCAGGGACAAAGCCGTGAGTACATTTGAATTGTACTCGCAAACCACCTAAGAGAGCATGAATACATGCAGTTTGGCCGTAGCAAGGGAAGTGGTTTCAGGCTACTTGCTCTATACTACTCCAAGTTTCTCGTGTTGATATAGCATGTCATATGACATCTCTATATCATAGTTTATCTTGTCGGTATAGAATGTCCTACGACATTTCTATATCCTTATTAAAGAAAAGTTTTTATAAAACCATCTTTAGTAAAAGTTCTAGGGAAGGGGGAAACTCATTGATTTTCCAAGCATAACAATGGTCAATCAAACATGACCATCTTTTTTCCTCGACAGTACCCTACAAGTACTCCGGGTCACCCACGTGTCACGGCAATACCCTCCGAGTACTCCGTCCGACATCTTTCTCCTTTTTCTTTCCAAAACATCCTTTGAAAACAAAACTGACATTGGGCTAGATAGCGACCATTCCAACCGTCCATGACCGAGGACTTGGCTATTCGAATAGAATTTCAATCTGCAGAGGTTGTACACTTTACCCACAAGATTCGATAGATCCGCCGGGATACCACAACGGTCCGTCATACACAAGTATGAGGGGTTTGAATAATCGAACGGAGTCTTCCATACATCTACCTTAGTATGGGTGCCTACCCTGTGGAGTTAACCTCCCCGGCAAACCCTGGCAGCCTACCTCCATTTAGAGTGTAGCTCCAGTGCCATGGCGGGAGAACCCAAGTGTCCTCCGGCCAGATAAATCTCGAAGGATCTCGATTCACTATTGCCCATAGTCTTGCGGCAACCCAGATTCTAGGGTCCTACAAACCCTTATATAGTATGAGGCTCCCTGCATTAAAGCAAATAGACTTCAGACTAGGCCCCGTCCCATTCCGGGGTAATGTGGTTGCACGGGTAAATTGTTCCGGTGGATACCTAGTGATCACCAATGTCATTTAAAAGTCACCATCTCCTTTATCCGCCATGAGCATCATCATTTGCTCAAAGCCTTTTTGTAAAACACTTGAGTGGAGTATATACTACTCCAAGGTTTTCGAAATCATTTTCAAGAAAACTTTTTGAGTGTTCCCATCCTAGAATTTTTGGGCTCCACTAGGGGGTTCTTCCAAGGGTCTTGCTACTAATCAACAAGCCAACTACTATAGGGGTGAAGAGTAGGTGTACAAGGGGGTCATCTCATGGGATGATAACAATGGGCTCGTGGAGCTTGAGCCAACAATATAATTGCTACAAGAACTATAGCAATATAAAAACATGCAATGTTATAAACCATTATGCAACCTGCAAAACAAGTGAATAGGATTCAGATATGCAACAAGTTAGATGGCTTGCCTTGAGTGGCTTGTCCCTGGTCCTCTTCTTCCTGATACTCAAAAACTTCCCCCTCTTCGGTACACTCCTTGTTCGATTTTATCGCCAGAAAAATAATAGCACACAATGAATATACATGCATACACAAGTCTCAATATTTTGTGCACTCCATACCATACAAACAAGAGTATCAGAAGCAAACAAGTTTAGAAAACAAAACAAGATTTTATAGGTTTTAGTTATTAAGTTAATCCGACTTAGCATTTAGGGTTTTTCAAACAAGGCAATTAACACACTACTTATTTCCAACAAGCCTGCAAGTGGTTCTATGGACCAAACAACACACTCAGTAAACTAACAGGTTGACAACAATCTTAAGAATCCAACAAAGTTAGACTTTCACAAAAACAGTTTGTGGTTTAATTCCTATGAATTAAACAAAAGGAAATAATACTATAACACCAAATTAAACCTCAGATATTCCCTGAGCATCAGAAAAATATGAGCTAAATTGTTCTGGAAAGCCCTTCCAGAGCACAACCCAACAAAATTGGATTCATATAGAAATTCCTAATATTCTGCAGATGGCAATTTTTCTAAGATTAACTATACAAACAAGAAAATCAATTACTACTGCAAAAGTATGGGTCCTAAAATAGTAAAACCACTTGGTCAAGCAAACTAACATGTTAAGCTAACACTAAAAATTGGATCTACTCATTTTCAGTAAACAAAAATCAAGATATAAAAAAAAACTTGAAATGGACCTAATTAACTTCACTATTTATCATTTCATCTACATAGGGTCTACAAACATGGGACCTATGCCATTGGAAAGATATCACAACAAGCTACTTATAGAAATTTGAATCAATTAATTTGCTCATATAGAGAATATTCTATGAATTTTACAAGTTCACAGATCAAATCAAATTAGAAACAGATTTCTAAAAAAAACAGATTCGGGCCGGATCTGACCGAGCCAGGCCGCCAAGCGACGGGCCAGCCCAGATCCGATGTGGCGTGGCGGGAAACAGCCGATTCAAACAGCTGACCGGTGGGCCAGGCCAGTCAGCTGCGCGGGAGGCCGAAGCGGTACGGGGCGTCGAGCGCCGTTCGATCAAGTGAAGATCGATGGCCTCGGTTCGTCATCTTCGCGACAGAGGGTTTAGGTTGATGGCGAGGCTAGGGTTTCATTGGGGTGGCGCGGTTCTCACCTAGGGCTCGTCGGCGACAATTGGACGGCGTGGATTGGTGGCGGGGTGTTGGAGATGCTTGATGACATCATCAGAGAAGTGAACGGGCCGTAGCTTCGATCTAACGCACCGCCATTGCTCCCAGGTGCTCCGGCGAGGTCAGTGATGTTGTCGGCTACCGATGGATCTAGGGCAAGAAAAGTATAGCGTTAGATTCAGATGAGGTGTAGGAAGCCAGCAGGGAAGAAAAGAGAGGGTGGCAGTGATGAAATCCGATGGCGACCTTCCCCGTCTCCCTCGGCTTCGGTGTTTCTCCGGCGAGCTCGCTAGGGCTGGTTGAGATGAACGAGAGCGTGGGATGCAGAGAGAAGAGCTCACAAAGGAGAGGAGATGCGGAAAGGGGGCAAATGGCAAGCAGAGAGGGCGAGGAGAGGGGTGCTCGAGATTTATATGCTCGCGATGGTCTCGGTTCAGTGTAGACTCATCGGAAATGATTCATTGGCTAGGGCGGCTTGCTGGGGACGGCGTCGTGGACTGAGTCCAACGATGCAAGCGTGGAGATCGGGCGTGGGCTGTGTCAACCTGGGCTAGGTCGATTTCAGTTTGGGTGTGCACGGTTTTGGTTACGAGCAGGCCACGTCGATGCGTAGGCGTGCTAGGCGTGAGCGTCGCGTGAGTGACCGTTCGCTACCGTGCAGAACGGTGCAAAGCGCGAGCGAAATTGACATGCACATGCTCTGGAACGCGTTGCACGCTCTCGGCGTCCACGGCGTGTGCTCGACACGGTCAGAGCGAGGGGGGCTGCAGGGTCTACGGCTGGTCGGAGTGGCTGGCATCAATTGGGCGGCATCAGCGGTGTCCAGAGGGCGTTGATGGCGAGGCAGCAACAGCTATCTTGCCGCCGAAGCTTGGGTCTCCACGGGCATGCGCACGGTCGGCACCGGCGAGAGAAAGAGAGAAGGTGGGGTGCAGGGGCTGGGGTGGCTAGCAGGTGGGGTCGTGGGGGTCCTCCTTGGCAGCAGCTCATCGCCGATTGGGGGTAGAGAGGGAAGAGAGTGAGAGAGAGGGGATAGGGCAATCTTGCAAAGATTGCCTCGGGTGGGGTGGGGTGGCCGGCTACAGGACAAGGAGAATAAGAGAGGGAGAGGGTAGTGGCCGGCTGGGGTGGCCTCTTGGTCGAATTGGCAAGGAGAGAAAGAAGAAAGAAGAAGAAAGAAAGAAGAAATGGCAAATTCGGCCAAAATTCATTTGAATTTTGAAAAGATCAAAATTTGATTCAAGTTGTGGTGATGATTGGCTAAGAAGTTATTTTTAAGTAGTACAAGTCCACCTGTCAAGTTTCAGAATTTTTTAATAAGTGGAGGTGGGGTTTTGGTGATGTTCCTATTTTCAGATAATGGTTCAAAAATAAAGGAAAAAGAAATTCTAATAAAGTGTGATCAAGCAAAGAGGTTAAGCTAGGGTTTCTGTTTCACTTAAGCAGGCATCAAAATCAAGTAATTCAGCATAAGATCATAGCACCAAATATAATTCAAGATTAAAGATATTGGTTGTAGAAAAATTCAAACAAGAAATAAGCAAACACATGCACTCACATAAAATCATGCATACACATACATGAAATCACACATGTTAGCACTCAAGCAGTCATATGAATAAAAGTTTTTTAACTTATCCCAAAATAAAAGTGCCAAACTTTGGTCTAACAAGGTTTACAAAAGTGGGGTGTTATAGACCTTCCCCCCTTAAAAGAATCTCGTCCCGAGATTTGGTAGCCAAGCGTCGAACAACTCGGGGAACTCTTGCTGAAGATAATCTTCACGTTCCCAAGTGGCCTCGTCTTCGTGTGTTTACTCCATTGAACTTTATACATGTTGATTTTTCTTCTACGAGTAAGACGGATATCTTTCTCCGAGATACGGATCGGTCTCTCGCGGTAGGTCAAATCGTGGTTGAGGTCAATAGAGTCTTGGTCAACTTCCTTGAAAGTATCGGGTTTGCTGGGGGTTTGAAGGCATTTGCGTAGCTGTGATACGTGGAACACGTCATGGAATTCGGACAGCTTCGGGGGTAGCTCCTGTTTTTAGGACATCTCTCCGCGGCGCTCTAGGATTTTGTACGGGCCAATATAATGGGGTGCTAGCTTGCCCTTAACATGAAATCTTTTCATCCCCTTGAGATGTGTAACATGGAGATAGACGTAATCTCCCACCTGAAAGGATATGGGTCTTTGTCGAGAATCGGCGTAGCTCTTTTGCCTAGATTGGGCGGCTTTTAGTTGGTTTTGAATCAGTTGTACTTGTTCTTCAGCCCTTTTAATGATATCGGGTCCAAACATTTGGCTCTCCCCGATCTCTGCCCAGTTGAGAGGGGTACGGCACTTACGACCATACAAAGCTTCAAAGGGGCCATTTGTAGGCTTGCTTGGTAGCTATTGTTGTAGGAGAACTCGGCAAAGGGTAGACAATCCTCCCACTTGGCTCCATATGAGAGGACACAAGCGCGAAGCATGTATTCAAGAATTTGATTCACTCGCTCGGTCTGACCTCCTGTTTGCGGGTGGAAGGCGGTGCTAAAGGAAAGATTTGTCCCAAGGGCTCGGTGTAGGCTTTCCCAAAATCAAGAGGTGAACTGTGACCCTCGATCAGACACGATTCTTTTCGGCACTCCATGTAAGCTCACGATTCGGCTTATATAGAGCTCAGCTAGATTCTGACCTCGGTCGGTGGTCTTGACGGGTAGAAAATGGGCAACTTTGGTTAGACGATCAACGATGACCCAGATGGAGTCATGTCCCCTGTTTGACCTTGGGAGGCCGGTGATAAAGTCCATACCAACTTCTTCCCATTTCCACGTAGGTATTTTCAATGGCTGGAGCAGACCCGCAGGTCTTTGGTGCTCGGCCTTGACACGTTGGCAGACATCACACCGCGCAATGTAGAAAGCTATCTCTCGCTTCATACCATGCCACCAAAATTGCTCTTTCAGATCTTGATACATCTTGGTGCCTCCTGGGTGGATCGAGTAAGGAGTATCGTGGGCCTCCTTTAAAATCAGCTCGTTCAACTCATCGATGTTGGGGACGCACAGGCATCCGTTATACCATAGCACACCTTGGCGGTCAATTGAAAATCCAGGTACTTCTTCTCGTCCCATCCTATGCTTGATTCCTTCAATACTCTCATGGCTTTTCTGGGCCTCTTTAATTTGGTCGAACAGAGTGGGTCGGACTTCAAGGTTGGCTAAAAACCCATGGCTTACAAGTTCAAGTCCAAACCTTTCGAACTCTTGGCATAGGGTAGGTTGGTTGGTCTTTAGCAGGGTATTTAGAGAGCTGGGCTCTCGACTGAGGGCATCGGCAACAACATTTGCCTTACCCGGGTGATAGTGAATGCCTAGATCATAATCTTTAATAAGCTCTATCCATCTTCGTTGCCTCATGTTCAACTCCTTTTGAGAGAAAATGTACTTCAAGATCTTCTGGTCTGTGTAAATCTCACACCGGTTTCCCATGAGGTAGTGTTGCCAAGTTTTAGGGCGTAAACCACGGCGGCGAGTTCTAGGTCATGGGTGGGGTAGTTTAACTCATGCAGTCGCAGTTGTCGGGATAAGTAAGCAATGACCTTGCTGATGGCTGGCGTGTAGTTGATGATGATTATGGCTAGGCAGTTGGAAACCCCAAGCGCAAAGTATGATGAGCACAGCAGCAAGTTTTTCCCTCAGTTAGAAACCAAGGTTTATCGATAAGGAGAGGAGCAAACAAATGAGTGAAGGTGATGCTTGATAGCCTAGTGACACTCCAACAAGGGCGCCGTTTCACGATAAAATGAGTTAGCGCGTCTTCAGCTAGTAGCAACGTGGAACCTGCACACAACACAACCAAATACTTTGTTCCCAACTTGCGATGAGGTTGTCAATCTCACCGGTTTGCTTGAAACAAAGGGTATGAGCATATCGAGTGGAAAGTGATAATAATATGTGAGTAAAGTAAACAGTGTGAGTAAAGTAAACAGGTGATAGCAATACGATGGAAATAGGACCGGGGTCCACCGTTCACTAGTGGTGTCTCTCCATAAGATAAATAACACATGCTGGGTAAACAAATTACAATTGGGCAATTGATAGAATAAAGACCCCCATCCAACTGCATCTATGACTAATAATCCACTCGCGGGGATATCATCCGAACACCCCATGAGTATTAAGTTGCGAACAACAGATAATTGCATTAAGCAAAGTGTGAAATGTAAACAAAGCATATGCCCTCGAGCATATGAATGTTGTTTTCTCCCTAGTAGCAACAGTACATCTACAACCTTAGAGGTTTCTGTCACTCCCCCAGATTAAATAGAGGCATGAACCCACTATCGAGCATAAATACCCCCTCTTGGAGTTACTAGCAACTACTCGGCCAAGATAGCTACTAACAACGGAGAGCACGAAAGATCATAAACAACATAGAGATAACATAAGATATATTCTAGTATAGCAACTCAATCATAACACCAATATTCATCGGATCCCAACAAACCAAACATGTAGAATTACATAACGGTGATCTCAATCATGTAGGGCAGCTCATGAGATCTAAACATGAAGCACATGGTGGAGAAGACAACCATCTAGCTACTGCTATAGACCCATAGTCTAAGGTAGACTACTCACTCATCGCTCTGGAGGCAAGCATGGCGATGAAGAAGACCTCCGGTGGCGATTCCCCTCTCCGGTAGGGTGCCGAGAAGAGCTTCTGGACCCTCCCGATCTTCGGGTCGACGGCGGCGGCGGATCGCGATGTGTTCTGGAAAATTTATTGGGGTACTTAGGTTTTTCCCGTCGGGGGGTCTTTATAGGCGAAGGGGCATCGTCAGAGGTGGACCGAGGTGCCCTCACACATAGGGGGTGTGGCCAGGGGCTGGGCCATGCTGCCCTAGTGTGTGGGGCCCTCGTGGCCCCCCTCCGACTCCTCTTCGGATCTCTGGAAACTTCCGGGAAAAATAAGCCTTTAGGAACTTGTTTTGTCCAATTCCGAGAATATTTCCTGTGTAGCTTTTCTGTAACACAAAAACAGCAGAAAACAGGGAACTGGCACTGTGGCGACTTGTTAATAGGTTAGTTCCGGAAAATGCATAAAAGTGCCACGAAGTGTAACGAAACATTAGGGAAAAGGTGTAAAAACAAGCATGGAGCATAAAAAATTATAGATACGTTGGAGACGTATCAAGCATCCCCAAGCTTAACTCCTGCTCGTCCTCGAGTAGGTAAGTGATAACAAAAGAATAATTTTTGAGGTGACATGCACCTACATAATCTTGATCATATATGTAAGCATTGTGAGCTGGGATCATAAGAACTTAAAACATGGGCATGAAAGATATAATCTTGACAATAAAAACTTAGCAACCATGTTATAACATGAAAATGAACACAAACAAAAGATCATGAAAATGAAACAATGAAAGTCAAACGTGTGTTCAAATCATAAGGAAAAACATACAAATGGTTTTCAGCTTGTCCTTCATGGAGAGCAAAACATAAATGCATAGGACACCTTCATGTTTATGAGGGCGACTAGATACAAATAATTTAAGAACAAGTGAAACCAACAATATGAATCAATCAATGAAAACTTTGGGACAATGTACATTATACTAAGAATGACAACTATGTTCTCTTAATGGCGCATAAAGATAGAAGGTGGTGACTCAACATGAAAGTAAAAGAAAGGCCCTCCTCGGAGGGAAGCAGTGTTTGCAAGTTTTATAACCTTCAAAAATTATGGTACTTACCGGCTTGCCTTGAGTGGCTTGTCCCTGGTCCTCTTCTTCCTGATACTCAAAAACTTCCCCCTCTTCGTTAGACTCCTCGTTCGATTCTATCGCCAGAAAAATAATAGCACACAATGAATATACATGCATACAAAAGTCTCAACATTTTGTGCACTCCATAACATACAAACAAGAGTATCAGAAGCAAACAAGTTTAGAAAACAAAACAGGATTTTATAGGTTTTAGTTATTAAGTTAATCCTACTTAGCATTTAGGGTTTTTCAAATAAGGCAATTAACACACTACTTATTTCCAACAAGCCTGCAAGTGGTTCTATGGACCAAACAACACACTCAGTAAACTAACAGGTTGACAACAATCTTAAGAATCCAACAAAGTTAGATTTTCACAAAAACAGTTTGTGGTTTAATTCCTATGAATTAAACAATAGGAAATAATACTATAACACCAAATTAAACCTCAGATATTCCCTGAGCATTAGAATATGAGCTAAATTGTTATGGAAAGCTCTTCCAGAGTACAACCCAACAAAATTGGATTCATACAGAAATTCCTAATATTCTGCAGATGGCAATTTTTCTAAGATTAACTATACAAACAAGCAAATCAATTACTACTGCAAAAGTATGGGTCCTAAAATAGTAAAACCACTTGGTCAAGCAAACTAACATGTTAAGCTAACACTGAAAATTGGATCTACTCATTTTCAGTATACAAAACTCAAGATATAAAATAAACTTGAAAAAGGACCTAATTAGCTTCACTATTTATCATTTCATCTACAAAGGGTCTACAAACATGGGACCTATGCCATTGGAAAGATATCACAACAAGCTACTCATAGAAATTTGAATCAATCAATTTGCTCATACAGAGAATATTCTATGAATTTTACAAGTTCATAGATCAAATCAAATTTGAAACAGATTTCTAAAGAAAACAGATCCGGGCCGGATCTAACCGAGCCAGGCCGCCAAGCGACGGGCCGGCCCAGATCCGACGCGGCGCGGCAGGAAATGGCCGATTCGAACGGCTGACCGACGGGCTAGGCCAGTCAGCGGCGCGGGAGGCCGAAGTGGTACGGGGCGTCGAGCGTCGTTCGATCAAGTGAAGATCGACGACCTCGGTTCATCGTCTTTGCGACAGAGGGTTTAGGTCGACGGCAAGGCTAGGGTTTCACTGGGGTGGCGCGGTGCTCACCTAGGGCTCGTCGGTGACGATTGGACGGTGTGGATTGGCGGCGGGGTGTCGGAGATGCTTGATGACGTCATCAGAGAAGTGAACGGGGCCGCAGCTTCGATCTAACGCACCGCCATTGCTCCCAGGTGCTCTAGTGAGGTCGGCGATGTCGTCGGCTACCGATGGATCTAGGGCAAGAAAAGTATAGCGTTAGATTCAGACGAGGTCTGGGAAGCCAGCAGGGAAGAAAAGAGAGGGTGGCGGCGATGAAATCCGACGGCAAACTTCCCCTTCTCCCTCGGCTTCGGCATTTCTCCGGCGAGCTCGCTAGGTCTGGTTGAGATGAACGGGAGCGTGGGATGCAGAGAGAAGAGCTCACAGAGGAGAGGAGATGCGGAAAGGGGGCAAATGGCAAGCAGAGAGGGCAATGAGAGGGGTGCTCGAGATTTATATGCTGGCGATGGTCTCGGTTCAGTGTAGACTCGTCGGAAACAATTCGTCGGCTGGGGCGGCTTGCTGGGGACGGCGTCGTGGACTGAGTCCAACGATGCAAGCGTGGAGATCGGGCGTGGGCTGTGTCGACCGGGGCTACGTCGGTTTCAGTTTGGGTGTGCACAGTTTTGGTTACGAGCAGGCCACGTCGATGCGTAGGCGTGCTAGGCGTGAGCGTCGCATGAGTGAGCGTTCGATGCCATGCAGAACGGTGCAAAGCGTGAGAGAAATGGACGTGCACACGCTCTGGAAAGCGTTGCACGCTCTCGGCGTACACGGCGCGTGCTTGACACGGTCAGACCAAGGGCGGCTGCGGGGTCTATGGCCGGTTGGAGCGGCTGGCATCGATTGGGCGGCGTCGGCGGTGTCCAGAGGGCATTGATGGTGAGGCAGCAACGGCTGTCTTGCCGCCGAAGCTTGGGCCTCCACGGGCGTGCGCACGGTCGGCGCCGGCGAGAGAAAGAGAGAAGGTGGGTGCAGGGGCTGGGGTGGCTGGCAGGTGGGGTCGTGGGGGTCCTCCTGGGCGGCAGCTCGTCGCCGATTGGGGGTAGAGAGGGAAGAGAGTGAGAGAGAGGGGATAGGGCAATCTTGCAAAGATTGCCTCGGGTTTCACCCCTCCCTTGTGTCCATTTGTTACAGGACAAGGAGAATAAGAGAGGGAGAGGGTAGTGGACGGCTGGGGTGGCCTCTTGGTCGAGTTGGCAAGGAGAGAAAGAAGAAAGAAGAAGAAAGAAAGAAGAGATGGCAAATTCGGCCAAAATTCGTTTGAATTTTGAAAAGATCAAAATTTTATTCAAGTGGTGGTGATGATTGGCTAAGAAGTTATTTTTAAGTAGTACAAGTCCACCTGTCAAGTTTCAGAATTTTTGAACAAGTGGAGGTGGGGTTTTGGTGATGTTCCTATTTTCAGATAATGGTTCAAAAATAAAGGAAAAAGAAATTCTAATAAAGTGTGATCAAGCAAAGAGGTTAAGCTAGGGTTTCTGTTTCACTTAAGCAAGCATCAAAATCAAGTAATTCAGCATAAGATCATAGCACCAAATATAATTCAAGAATTAAAGATATTGGTTGTAGAAAAATTCAAACAAGAAATAAGCAAACACATGCACTCACATAAAATCATGCATACACATACATGAAATCACACATGTTAGCACTCAAGCAGTCATATGAATAAAAGTTTTTTAACTTATCCCAAAATAAATGTGCCAAACTTTGGTCTAACAAGGTTTACAAAAGTGGGGTGTTACACCCATGTTAAATAATAGTTGGCTTCATCCATGTCAGACTATATATCTTATATCTTATATTTACTAATTGGAGGCACCAATAGAAGCTCCATGTTAATCCTCAAAAGTGAAGAAAATTGACCATCCAATCTTTTAATTACCTATCTGTAGTCGTTGGATGAAACAGCCAAGAGTCCTCATGTTTTATCCCACGTGCACACCTGGTCTCGAAAGAAATTATCCCACGCGATGTCTTCCCCTCGGACGTGTGCATGAACATAAACCCTAGATTGCGTTGTGTTGCTTGGCTGGTGCGGAAGCTGCATGGTGGCCGTGTTGTCTTCTCCTCCAATACGCTGGATGTCGCTGCTTCTCAGCAAGCCGTCGAGAAGTCGATCGAACAGTCTAATCTATAGGTTTCCAATGCTCTAGAACCATGCCACTTTGTGCACCATCAGCATCTTCTTCGTCACGGTGATCAATACGCTGCACCGACCGTCCGTCACATGCGTTTCTCCTTACCGAAACAGTCTCTCCTAGCACAGCCATCTCAAGACATGGAAGGACATGCGGGCCCAATCATCGGATGCAATTAATTAGATCTAGAAGGTTGGTCTACTACTAGCTTAATCCCCCGTATTTTGAGCTATTAAATTTTATGATACTTGATGCATGGATGGATTTCAAATTTTGATTCTTTATGCCTGATCTGATGCTTATACCGCTTATAATTTTTTCCATTATATCTTCATTCCCTCCTTGATGTTCCAGCTCATTGGTAATTGTTCAAATGGTATGCAAAATCAACCGTGAGGCCAGATTCAGCAACCGGAAAAAGAACTTCAGAGACAGCCACGACAAGATCATTCCATCCAATACTGTTTAACCTTCCCTTCACTATTGTTATTCTTTCCCTGGACATTGGTTTGCTCTTAAACTAATCTTATGACACGTTGAATAAATTTATAGCTATGCACTCTGAAATACCTTGCTCCCTGAAACGTAAATAGGGGGAATGTAAGAATGAAGATAACCCGGGGATAGTGGTGGAGCAACATCACCCATTAACACTATTTTAAAAGATGGGACTGCAGGTAGCTTAATCATTTGTTTATCCATGATGTGTTGCCATCTAATTATATATCTTCTTCAGGACAAATTTCGTTTCGAACCTACTTTATGTTAGATTTTCTTAACTTGGTGGGGAAGTGAAGATATATTGAACAATTTGTATTCGTGATTCATAAATTTTGCTGAGATCGACACTCAACCTGGAGATGCTGTGGCATTCCAAGGAGACTTCCATACGGGGACTAAATTGTTGGCATATATAATGCATGGCAAGCCTTTTGCAATGTGATATGATATTTGGCCAGTGAAAGCATGTTTTCTATACATCAGATGAATAGGGTTGTTCAGTCGCAAAGATAAGATGATTAGGGTTGTTTGACGCTAAAAAAATAAAACGTTTTTCTTACTATTTATTAGACATTACTCAACGTATACATCTGACATTACTCTCTCCTTCTCAGTTTATTAGGCTTGCACGTCTATCTAGGTTTTCAATTTGGTCTATATAATATAAACTATAAAATCTAAAAATTATACCGTTAGAAAGTATAAAAGCTGATGTTTTTTATGGTATATTTTTTGTAATATACATCTCATGCTAACTTGGTTAAATTGTCAACCTAGAAATACACGTAGGCCTAATAAGCTGAGAAGGAGGGAGTACTACAGGTTCTCTTTCACTGCACCATACATGGAATTTAAGAGTACATAATTTTACCTATGCTGATATTCATGTTCAGTACACATTATCGCCATTAAGTTAGTTTTTTTAGAATGCCAAGTTAGTTGAACTTTAAGTATCCAGTAGTCATGATTTTTGAAGCAGACTGGCATATTTTACTTCATCTATTTTTTACTCTGCTATTGAAAAAGTTCATTTATTATATTTACTTGCCTAAAATTGATTCAACATACACTGTTGACTCAAGTAGTACCTGCCATAGATCTGATCTCATCAGGAACATGTGAAGGCTATAGGTGCGTCGTTGGCAGTATTACCTTTTTATCATATTTTGGAGTGCGCATTTTAGCTTGAGTACTCGATATAGATGTCATATCAAGTAGGAACATAGAAACTCCAACGGATGTCAAAATTTCTTCACTATTTTGGTGTTTCTGATGTCATCTAATAGACAGTTTATAGTACGCCGATACTAATATCCATTGAAAAAAAAATCATACTATGAACCTCTGCACACTCCACTTATTTCTTGAGAATGTATTATTTTGAACCTATTTTCATGTTAAATCCCACCATGTTAATCAGGTAAATAAGAACAATTGTACAATTCTAAAGAATAATCTAGAAAAAAGTGTTCTTTAAATGTTTTCTAATTCTAATATATATTGGTGAATCAAAGTTATTATATTCCTAATAGAATTGCTAGCCCGTGCCGATGCATGGGTTGATGACTAGTTTCTTAATAGTTGGAGAGATTCAATAACTGAGCAGGGCGAGGAGTATAAGATGCTACAATGGCCTACTGGGATCCGGTACCATTCTATTCTGCGTCAGGTAAACTAATCACTCACCAATTCCTTTCAGATCTACATGCATTTGCATAACTGCTGCTTTGACATGATAACATTGAAATACTTCATTTTGTTGGTAAATATTGAAATACTTGGAAGCTAATGTTGGCCAATATTATTTTTTGGACAGAACAATTTCAGAGTACATTGCTAGATGATCAAGATTTAAGATAGAGCGATTCCAAACCGGTGAGAGACGTCACCCTCAAGTCAGCACATCGCGGGCTCGATATGATTTACTCTGTCCCAAGCTGATAGTGCCTTGCCAGAACCTAACGAGATGGTAAACATGAATAAGTTGTTAAGCTTATCCGAGTCCAAATATATTTGCAGATGGCCTTCTTAATTTTACCAGTTGTAGCTATTTGCATATATCAGAATTCCTATAGTAAAATTTGGTTGAATTATAGGAACTGAGACTTAAATCATCGGCTTGAATCACCCCTAAATACGACACTGGTTCTGTTTCAATGGTGGTCGACAACGAGTGTCACAGAAAATGATGCCAGATCTTTTGGGATTGTGTTACTATTGTGATATTGCGATCTAGGAATTAAGCCATTATGAGACTCTAGTATAATAGAAAGCATGTCAAATAGGAAGGTGTATAAGAGTTTATGTGCACTACTTATATGTCACGGGGGTTAGGATTAAACCTAGACAAATAGGGCTAGGCCATGAACAAAATGAAAAGGAATTCCTCTGCACAATTCATTTAATATGATACCTAGCCTTACAAGTCATAATTTGAAGCAATGAATGCAAAATACCGACAGTGAAAGAAAAACAGAAATTTTGGTCCCATGAAAATAGTTGATTAGTGCAAAATTAGCAAATTTTCTGGACAAAATT
Source organism: Dactylis glomerata (assembly GCA_007115705.1). NCBI lineage: Eukaryota > Viridiplantae > Streptophyta > Magnoliopsida > Poales > Poaceae > Dactylis > Dactylis glomerata. Next base: position 17,035,964 of record QXEO01000220.1, read on the forward strand.
TATTTGAATTTATTAGTTAGATTTTAAAGACCAACAAATGTATTTAGATACTATTTAGCGAGGTTGTATTTAAAAATCTGCTGCATGCATGTACATGTTCTAATGGTAAAATATCATCTTTTGAAAAAGGTAAACAATGTATGCCTATTCCATTCACCAAAAAAACTGCTTAGTCTAATCAAATGATGTCAAATTCTCAAAAATAATTGTATTATATCTGTGAAGTGGGTGAAGGGAATGTCCAAACTGTGAAGATGCCCAAACAAATGCCATCAGAAAACAGGCCAAATTGTTTGCTGACCTTGTTCGAAAACCGCTGCAATCGGGTTGGTCCCCGCCAGCATGGTGGGGTCTTTGACGTTGTTGACGGTGAGCTCGATGTAGATCCTCTACTGCTGTCATCTCACGGTGAGTGCCAGGTACGAATAGGGGCAGCGACCTGGGCGTCAGAAAATAGGCTTAGAGGGCAACGAGTCGCTGGTTCTTGCAAACAGGCCCTGGGTATATTTTGAAGCCCAATATTTAATTTCCATACAGCTCCACTAATTTTAAAGCAATTTTTGTTTAGTGCAGTAAGTTTCATGACAAACACATATAAGCATTTCAAAAAGCATCCAAATATTTATAGTCTTATCACCAATCTATTCAAGTTGTGGTTAGTGCACAACAGTGGGAAATCTATTGTGGTTGACATAACGGTAGGTCGCAGACTTGAGTGGTACTATAGCCATGGATTGTGAGTCGAGCAGAGTAATCTATTACAAATAAACATAGTGCATTATCAAGTTGGGATGATTACATACCTGAGACACTATCCCTCCACCTGTGAAGAAACTCGATAATATTGGACACAATGGGGGTGGTCGCTGAGGAAGATAGTGAGGGCAAGGCGGGCTGGAGCTGTGTCCTTTTGCTTGTTTAGTCATAGAATTGTTAATATAGACAGTAGCTTTAGCATTGAAAGATATATGGACGTAAATCACGGTATGATTAATGGTAGGGTGAAGACAGGGATGGAATTCAAGGATATTGATTTTTTTGTTTGTTGACTGGTGATGGTCCAAATCAACATAATTCAAGGGACATAAATCAGTGTGATTGACTATTTGTTTTCTGTGTGGTGTTGGGCCAAATAAATGTTCCCGTGAAGGAATGAACGAAAATCACGGTGATTGATTTTTGTGTGATGGTCCAAATTAATGTCAAGGTGGTTTTTTTTTCTTGCTTGGTGTTGTGAAAATAAATATCCAGGTGAAGGAAGGAACAAAAATATTTGTGATTAATTTTGGCAAGATGCTAAAAGATAGCTAAATTGCACAGTCTAGGTCTTTGTTAGCTAAATTACATATTCCAAGACACTTGATATTTGTTTTGACTGCTAGATTATATTGTGATCGTGTATATATTCCAATTTATTCGGAACAGGTGGGAGTTTGATCAACCTTGGAGCCACTCGGTGGCGACCACGAATGCATCGAGTCGCCATGGCGGAAGAAGATGGATCAGGAGTGCTATATATATAAGCTAGAACAATATAAAAGAAGAAGGGTGTGCGTGCGGGCAGGCATCCGGGAGTTTTGGTTGTGGCGCATGAATTTTGGTGGCCTTGTTTTATTGTTTGATAGTGTGATTGTTGGGAGCGTGATTGGGATGCGTGAGTTCTGTAATAATGTTTTGGGCTTGAATGGGCGTTGGCTGGGAACGTTTTGTTTGGGCTTGGCCCATTCGGTGAGACGTCCTGGCGGTCGAACGGGAACGTGTGTGACGAACGGAACGAGAAGGAGGTGGAATACGGAACACTCTCCTCCTTTTTAAATACAAATAGTAGAGATAAGCTAGAACAATATAAAAGAAGAAGGGTGTGCGTGCGGGCAGGCATGCGGGAGTTTTGGTTGTGGCGCATGAATTTTGGTGGCCTTGTTTGATTGTTTGATAGCGTGATTGTTGGGAGCATGATTGGGATGCGTGAGTTCTGTAATAATGTTTTGGGCTTGAATGGGCTTTGGCTGGGAATGTTTTGTTTGGGCTTAGCCCATTCGGTGAGACATCCTGGCGGTCGAACGGGAACGTGCGTGACTAACGGAACGAGGAGGTGGTGGAATACAGAACACTCTCCTCCTTTTTAAATAGTAGAGAAAATCAATGTGATTGACTATTTGTTTTCTGTGTGGTGTTGGGCCAAATAAATGTTCCCGTGAAGGAATGAACGAAAATCATGGTGATTGATTTTTGGGTGATGGTCCAAATTAATGTCAAGGTGGTTTTTTTCTTGCTTGGTGTTGTGAAAATAAATATCCAGGTGAAGGAAGGAACGAAAATAATTGTTATTAATTTTGGCAAGATGCTAAAAGATAGCTAAATTGCACAGTCTAGGTCTTTGTTAGCTAAATTATATATTCCAAGACACTTGATATTTGTTTTGACTGCTAGATTATATTGTGATCGTGTATATATTCCAATTTATTTGGAACAGGTGGGAGTTTGATCAACCTTGGAGCCACTCGGTGGCGGCCACGAATGCATCGAGTCACCATGGTGGAAGAAGATGGATCAGGAGTGCTATATATATAAGCTAGAACAATATAAAAGAAGAAGGGTGTGCGTGCGGGAAGGCATGCGGCAGTTTTGGTTGTGGTGCATGAATTTTGGTGGCCTTGTTTGATTGTTTGATAGTGTGATTGTTGGAAGCGTGATTGGTATGCATGAGTTCTGTAATAATGTTTTGGGCTTGAATGGGCGTTGGCTGGGAACGTTTTGTTTGGGCTTGGCCCATTCGGTGAGACGTCCTGGCGGTCGACCGGGAACGTGTGTGACGAACGGAACGAGGAGGAGGTGGAATACGGAACACTCTCCTCCTTTTTAAATACAAATAGTAGAGATAAGCTAGAACAATATAAAAGAAGAAGGGTGTGCGTGCGGGCAGGCATGCGGGAGTTTTGGTTGTGGTGCATGAATTTTGGTGGCCTTGTTTGATAGCGTCATTGTTGGGAGCGTGATTGGGATGCGTGAGTTCTGTAATAATGTTTTGGGCTTGAATGGGCTTTGGATGGGAACGTTTTGTTTGGGCTTGGCCCATTCGGTGAGACGTCCTGGCGGTCGAACGGGAACGTGTGTGACTAACGGAACGAGGAGGTGGTGGAATACTGAAAACTCTCCTCCTTTTTAAATAGTAGAGAAAATCAATGTGATTGACTATTTGTTTTCTGTGTGGTGTTGGGCCAAATAAATGTTCCCATGAAGGAATGAACGAAAATCATGGTGATTGATTTTTGCGTGATGGTCCAAATTAATGTCAAGGTGGTTTTTTTCTTGATTGGTGTTGTGAAAATAAATATCCAGGTGAAGGAAGGAACGAAAATAATTGTTATTAATTTTGGCAAGATGCTAAAAGATAGCTAAATTGCACAGTCTAGGTCTTTGTTAGCTAAATTACATATTCCAAGACACTTGATATTTGTTTTGATTGCTAGATTATATTGTGATCGTGTATATATTCCAATTTATTCGGAACAGGTGGGAGTTTGATCAACCATGGAGCCACTCGGCGGCGACCACGAATGCATCGAGTTGCCATGGAGGAAGAAGATGGATCAGGAGTGCTATATATATAAGCTAGAACAATATAAAAGAAGAAGGGTGTGCGTGCGGGCAGGCATGCGGGAGTTTTGGTTGTGGCACATGAATTTTGGTGGCCTTGTTTGATTGTTTGATAGCGATTGTTGGGAGCGTGATTGGGATGCGTGAGTGTAACACCCCACTTTTTGTAAACCTTGTTAGACCAAAGTTTGGCACTTTTATTTTGGGGTAATTTAAAAATTTCCATTCATATGATTGCTTGAGTGCTAACATGTGTGATTTCATGTATGTGTATGCATGATTTTATGTGAGTGCATGTGTTTGCTTATTTCTTGTTTGCATTTTTATTTTCTACAACCAATATCTTTATTCTTGAATCATATTTGGTGCTATGATCTTATGCTGAATTACTTGATCTTGATGCTTGCTTAAGTGAAACAGAAACCCTAGCTTAACCCCTTTTGCTTGATCACACTTTATTAGAATTTCTTTTTCTTTTATTTTCGAACCATTATTTGAAAATAGGAACATCACCAAAACCCTACCTCCACTTGTTCAAAAATTCTGAAACTTGACAGGTAGACTAGTACTACTTAAAAATAACTTCTTTGCCAATCATCACCACCACTTGATTCAAATTTTGAACTTTTCAAAATTCAAATGAATTTTGGCCGAAATTGCCATTTCTTCTTTCTTTCTTCTTCTTTCTTCTTTCTCTCCTTGCCAACTCGACCAAGAGGCCACCCCAGCCGGCCACTACCAATCCCTCTCTTGTTCTCTTTGTCCTATAGCAAATGGACACAAGGGAGGGGTGAAACCCAAGGCAATCTTTGCAAGATTGCCCTAGTCCCTCTCTCTCACTCTCTTCCCTCTCTACCCCCAATCGGCGACGAGCTGCCGCCTAGGAGGACCCCCACAACCCCACCTGCCAGCCACCCCAGCTCCTGCACCCCACCTTCTCTCTTCTCTCGCCGGCGCCGACCGTGCGCACGCCCATGGCGACCCAAGCTTCGGCGGCAAGCCAGCCGTTGCTGCCTCGCCATCAATGCCCTCTGGACACCGTCGACGCCGCCCAATCGATGGCCGCCGTTCCGACCGGCCGTAGACCCCGCAGCCGCCCTCGCTCTGACCATGTCGAGCACGCGCCGTGGACGCTGAGAGCGTGCAATGTGTTCCAGAGCGTGTGCATGTCCATTTCACTCGTACTTTGCACCGTTCTGCACGGCATCGAACGATCACTCACGCGACACACATGCCTAGCTCGCCTATGCTTCGATGTGTCCTGCTCGTGACCGAAACCGAGCGCACCTCGACTGAAACCGACATAACCCCGATCGATTCAGCTCACGCCCGAGTCTCTCGTTTGCATCACTAGAATCAGTCCACGACGCCGTCCACGGAGCACCGCCACCCCAGCCAATCTCGTCCGATGAGAACCACCATACGCCGCGTCTACCCGGGCCCTTTATAAGCCAAGGCCCAGCGTCTGAGCCACCGGTTCGACGCCATTCGCCCCCATCCACTTCTCCTCGCCTCCCAGAGCCCATCTAGCTAGCCTCTGCTCTTCCTCTCTCTCTGTAGAAGGAGAACACCATCGCCGGAGTCCGAGAAGAAGGGGAAGGTTGCCATCGCCAGCAGGCCTTCTCCTACTTCCTTCTCTGCATCTCCGTGACCCTCTTGCTTCCCTCGATCTCACGCACTTCTTCTTTATGTCCAGATCGAGCTCGAGCCGTCGCCATTACCGATCTCTACGAGGAAGAACACCGATGACCTAGACATCGACGCGAACGCACCAGCCTCTGCATGCCGCCCGTTCCGAGCCAGACCATTTTCTGAACGCCTCCGCCTCCGATCTGCCGCCGTCCAGTCGCCGACGACCCCTGGTGAGCACCGCCAGCCCCCCAAACCCTAGCTAGCTCGCCGGCGATGCCCTGCGTGCATGCCCGCGCGAGGAAGGAGGACGCTGCGCCGTCCAATCTAGATCGGACGGCGACTTACCGCTTCGATCGACTAGGCCCCGGGCAGGCCACCAGATCTGGGCCGGCCCAGGTCCGATCTGACCAGCCCCGCCCGAAGACCGGCCCGTTATATTTTTTTCAAACGATTTTCTGTATTTCTAGTTCTCTGCTTGATTCAAAAATTCATAGAATATTCTCTGTATGAGAAAATTGATTGATTCAAATTTCTATGAGTAGCTTGTTGTGATATCTTTCAAATCGCATAGGTCCTATGTTTGTAGACCCTCTGTAGATGAAATGATAAATAGTGAAGCTAATTAGATCCTTTTTCAAGTTTATTTTATAAATTGAGTTTTGTACACTGAAAATGAGCAAATCCAATTTTCAGTAGTAGCTTAACATGTTAGTTAGATTTACCAGGTGGTTTTACTATTTTAGGACCCATACTTTTGCAGTAGTAATTGATTTGCTTGTTTGTATAGTTAATCTTAGAAAAATTGCCATCTGCAGAATATTAGGAATTTATGTATGAATCCAATTTTGTTGGGTTGTGCTCTGGAAGAGCTTTCTAGAACAATTTAGCCCATATTTTTATCGTGCTCAGAGAATATATGAGGTTTATTTTGGTGTTATAGCAATATTTCCTATTGATTAATTCATAAGAATTAAACCACAAACTGTTTTTATGTAAATTCAACTTTGTTGGATTCTTAAGATTGTTGTCAACCAGATGATTTACTGAGTGTGTTGTTTGGTCCATAGAACCACTTGCATGCTTGTTGGAAATAAGTGGTGTGTTAATTGCTTTGTTTGAAAAACCCTAGATTCTAAGTATGAATAACTTAATAACTAAAATCTATAAAATCTTATCTTGTTTTCTAAACTTGTTTGCTTCTGATACTCTTTGTTGTGTGTTATGGAGTACATAAAATGTTGATGCTTGTGTATGCATGTATATTCATTGTGTGTTATTATTTTTTCGGCGATAGAATCGAACGAGGAGTGTACCGAAGAGGGGGAAGTTTTTGAGTATCAGGAAGAAGAGGACCAGGGACAAGCCACTCAAGGCAAGCCAACTAAAGTGTTGCATATCTGAACCCTATTCATTTCTTTTGCAGGTTGCATAATGGTTTATACATTGCATGTTTTTAGATTGCTATGGTTCTTGTAGCAATTATTGTTGGCTCAAGCTCCACGAGCCCATTGTTATCATCCCATGAGATGACCCCCTTGAACACCTACTCTTCACCCCTATGGTAGTTGGCTTGTTGATTAGTAGCAAGACCCTTGGAAAAACCCTCTAGTGGAGCCAAAAAAATTCTAGGATGGGAATACTCAAAAAGTTTCTTGAAAATGTTTTCGAAAACCTTGGAGTAGCATATACTCCACTAAAATGTTTTACAAAAAGGCTTTGAGCAAATGATGGTGCTCATGGAGGGTAAAGGAGATGGTGACTTTTAAATGACATTGGTGATCACTAGGTATCCACCGGAACAATTTACCCGTGCAACCATATTACCCCGGAATGGGACAGGGCCTAGTCTGAAGTCTATCTACTTTAGTGCAGGGAGCCTCATATCATATAAGGGTTTGTAGGACCCTCGAATCCGGGTTGCCGCAAGACTATGGGCAATAGTGAATCGGGATCCTTCGGGATTTATCCGGCCGGAGGACACTTGGGTTCTCCCACCGTGGCACTGGAGCTACACTCTGAATGGAGGTAGGCTGTCAGGGTTTGCCGGGGAGGTTAACTCAACAGGGCAGGCATCGTACTAAGGTAGATGTATGGAAGACTCCGTTCGATTATCCGAACCCCGCATACTTGTGTATGACGGACCGTGGTGGTATCCCGGCGGATTTATCAGATCTTGTGGGTAAAGTGTACAACCTCTGCAGAGTGAAATCCTATTCGAATAGCCGAGTCCTCGGTCATGGACGGTTGGAATGGTCGCTATCTAGCCCAATGTCGGTTTTGTTTTCAAAGGATGTTTTGAGAAAGAAAAAGGAGAAAGGTGTCGGACGGAGTACTCGGAGGGTACTACCGTGAAATGTGGGTGACCCGGAGTACTTATAGGGTACTGCCGAGGAAGGAGGATGGTCATGTTTGATTGACCATTGTTATGTTTGGAAAATCAATGAGTTTCCCCCTTCCCTAGAACTTTTACTAAAGATGGTTTTATAGAAACTCTTCTTTAATATGGATATAGAAATTTCGTAGGACATGCTATATCGATAAGAGAAACTATGATATAGAGATGTCGTATGACATGCTATATTGACAAAATAAACTATGATATAGAGATGTCGTATGGCATGCTATATCGACATGAGAAACTATGAGTAGTATAGAGCAACTAGCCCGAAACCACTTCCCTTGCTATGGCCAAACTGCATGTTACTCATTCTCTCTTAGGTGGTTTTGCGAGTACAATTCAAATGTACTCACGGCTTTGTCCCTGGCTATTAACTTGGTCAGATTATGAGGAGGACTATGATGACAAAGGTGAGGAGTTCGACGATGCCGGTGCGTACTAGGACCCATCTCCTGGTCAGTCGCCTATAGGGTAGAGGCATGGACCGGGCTACCGACGCTACCCTTGTATCTGTTGCGTGGCATTTAAATTTGGCCAAGTGGCCATGTAAGACTATCTGAACTTGTTATGTAATGGATGATGTATTTCTGTAATGCCAACTCGGTTATGTGGATTCACGACAATCTTCCTGGGATCGTGAATTGTATGCATAACGGGAATCCCGGGTGGTAAGCCGGGGTCCCCACAGAGTTGGTATCAGAGCCATCCTGACCTTAGGAGATCCTAGAGTAGCATGGGCGTTAGACCGAACCAAACTTATTTTTGCTATCTATTATATTATTAAAACAACTAACAACTAACGGTTCAGATTTTACAAAGAATAGGAACGGCTAAGATTTAAATTGATCAGGGATCTCTATGTCGCACAAATCACGTTAGAGTCCTGGTCAGCAGCTCACGTTAGAGTCCTGGTCAACAGCTCAAGGTGATGTATCACATCGATTAGGAGTACGTTAAAAAGGAAACTGAATCCCAGTCACGTGCGCACGCAAAGATTGCTTAGAAGAACCACTAAAATAATTTGATCAGAATTAGAACAAGGATAAAGAGAACAGCATGCACACGTTAGAGCAAAGCACCGGCGGACAACGCCCTCGATCGCCATATCCCCTCCGCCTCCCGGAGCCGTCGCAGCTGCAATGCACCGAACGTAAGAAAAAATCTTGGCGATGCATTGTTGTACTAATTTAGATAGCACAAGATCACTTTGGAGTTCCTTGCTAGCAGTTGCAAGCTTGCTGATTTGGTTCATCAATCGTGTATCTCCAGTGATTCAGCGGCGCAGGCGTCATGTCAGTGAAACTGCACATCATGCATGCATGAAAGATCCTTCAACCTGCCCAAGTTGCTACAAGCATGCAAGGAGCTGCGATGCATCAACATGCCCGATCCTTTGGCTCATATATATACAGGAGAACAACCACACAAGTACATCGGATCTTTCCGAGTAGCATGAAAGCATAGCGGAATTGTTCCTCTTGGTGGAGTACCTCTGTGTGATCCATACCTCGGCGGCCTCACATCCAAGACCAGCCAAGGTTGGAAGAAACCGATGAATCCAGTGTCCGGTGATATGATCGACCATTTTTGATATTTTGATCGAGACTAAGCCATTGCGTTCCTCACAACTGGAAGCACCTTTGGCAAGATGGAATCGGATTGTAGATATCCAGAGGGCCGCCGTTCATGAAAAACTTCAGCACGCTCTGCTTAGCGAGGAAAACGAGCTTCATGTCATTCTCGCCGAGGTTGATGGATAGTACATCTCCCTGGAAATTTCCTCCCGGCCGAAGCATGGAGCATCAGATTCGAGTTCTTAATTTTTAGAAATTCGTTCACCTGTGTGGCCATGGTGAACGCAATCGAGATTTGCTTGCTCGCGGCCGTCCGCCTGCGGCAAACCGCAAAGTTTGTTATGTTGGAACCTGAGGACCCCATGCTCTCAACTACACACACAATCGATTGGGAGTCGACATATGCATAGATGAAAAGTGGTTGTACATGCAGATGTGGCCGGGCCTCTGAAGAATAAGTCACGGAGCATTTCACTTCTTTCGAAAATGTGTGGCAGGTAATATTTTTTCATCATTATGTGCACTTTATGTAGGAGCAACAATTTGGTAGCTAACTGAAGCTGAACCTGAAGACTTAGATGTGATGGTAGAGTGAAGCCTAGGTGAAACGAAGTGATAAACTGGCCCCTTGAAACATGGACGTTTACATTGTTTTTGATCTTCAATGCAAGTCTGCAAGTGCTATGATCTATCAGTATCTACTGGAATTGGTTTAGGGTCACATTATGCTTCCCTGTTTGTTGGAAAATTCAGAAAGAACATGCTTTTTTCATGTTTTTTTTTGACAAATGAGTAAGAATTATGCAAGCGAATATCGAAACAAATGATTATTATTTATTTCTATAGTTTTGTACTTTGTTGTGTTTGTGGGGTGAAAATTTTGTTTGAGCATTCTTTCCCTCTATTCTATAGAAACAATAACTAAAGTTTATAGCTTGCAGCCTCGGCTCAACCTGTATTTATATATTTCATTTGTTCATGTTTGCAGTTGTCGAATCCTTTCAGATATTGTTTTCTAGAAGACATGACAATGAAGTTTCAATAAAATCTATTCGGGAGATGCCAGGTACAGTTCACGTCTTACTTTCTTTTGTTGCTCAAAACAGTTGGTCAGTTGTCTGTAGATCTTTAGTTAAACAATAATATTTCAACAAAAAAGCATCATTAATTTCGAACTTTTCTTAGCTTCATAGGAATTTGATGCATAACGAGTGTGCGTAAAATATTTTATAAAGTGTGTGTACTCAGGTGAAATATATTTTTGAATCAGATTGATAGCCTGAGACAGAGATGGCGCTGATGGAACTGCAGTTAAAATTTGCTTAGCTGCGATTTTCTAGACACTTTTGGAAAACCAAGAACAAACATGCTTTGAGTATGTAGCACCTGGGGATCCAAGTGACATTATCTTTCATATTTTTCATGGGAGTAATTTGCAAAAGGAAAATATTCGAGGGGAACTACATCGAGGAACTGAGAAGCTCAAGGAAAGAGATCTTCAGCCGGTCGAATGGATGGGCGCGAGGATGTCTAAGGTAAGATAGTTATTGTCATGATAAATCAAAACATTGTAGCACACAAATTTTTGTTGATGAAGCTAAGGATGAATGCCCTTCGGTAAAAAAACCAAGGGAATTCCTCCATGTCTTTGCATATATCAAAATTTGAAAAATATATTTTTATTTCTCTTTATCTTAAGTTCTTCCAAAAGGGGGATCTCACTATTGAATTACAGCTGGTACATAACCGATCTTTAGTAATGTTTTCAATAGGGGAATCTCATTGCTAGCCGTGCAATTTGCGCGGGCCACCCAGCTAGTTTAACTAAAAGAGATGGCTTAATATATATAAGGTAACTATATATTGCTCTCATCTCTTCCCTTACTCTTTAAGCATGTAGACACTTGCATTTTAATTCCAGTTTTTACAGTACTTAAAATATTGCACACTTGGGCAAGCTATTAATTAAATCTATCTTAAAAATTTGTGTAGATGGACGCTCCTACCACTCACCGTCAGGTCGGTACCCATGAGGACGTGCTTGTGTTTGAGCGTGACTTGGTGGAGCTGACCGCGCGTCTCGAACGCTCGCGTCCGGAGATTCGAGGTTACCGACTCTTTGAGGAGGGCACTCGGGAGCTGGCCTTCCAGCTCGTTTGTCAGGTCCACGGGAAGGAGGTCCCACCAATCTCCCAGGGGTTCTCCTTAGAGGTGATTGAGCGTACTTGGGGTGATGGACTTATGCGTGTTCTGCGACACGCCATCTCGCGTCTCATCCACCTTCACTACGACGAGCTACTCGGTACCCGCTACGAGCACTACGGACGGGTTGACTCTGATGGTTTTCCTCACCAGGCCGCCGCCCACACTCCGTTTAGCCGCCACCTTTGCCACACGGAGGCCTTCCTGCACCACACCCAGGAGCAGCTAGACCACGTTCGTATGGTCGCCGACAAGAGGGGCTTGGAGTTAGCCGTTCTTTGTGTGGATATTCAGGAGACTATCCTCTCTCGCCACCACCTCCTAGCAGCTAAAAGGAGGATCTCGAAGAGGAACAGGACCCTGCGGCAGCGTGTTTGTGACTTGGAGGACCACCTAGCTTCTCTCGAGAGTCACGTGTCAGAGTTGGAGGAGGAGACCGCCGAGCTCCGCGGGAGAATGAGGCAGTCCTTAGCCGTGACGACGACCACCAGGAGGCCTTTGACGAGGAGCCCGCGAGCACCGACGACGACGACCGTGGTAGCGATGGCGGTGACGACCGCAACGCTATCATGGACTTCTATGCGCCTGAGACTCTGAGCGAGGAGGACCCTGAGGAGGTTGAGCCCCACGTCACTATCGATTAGGAGGTGTCCGACGCACTACTACCACTTCACTTAGGATGACGACTGCAGAGTAGGATCTACTTATCCCCTTTTGCGTATGTATTTGTCGGGGATATAACCCCGGGTATACCAAAGTACCCTTGTCTCTAATAACTAATATGTGTTGTATGATTGATTTATATGTGTAGGGATATTCAAAAACAGATAAAAAGCAGATTGGGCTGGCATATAAATAAGGCGGCCTGGTCAAATTATGCCCAGGCCGACATATAGGTCACCTGGGCCAGATAGAAGAGCCCAAGCCGACATATTTATAGCCAGCTGGGCCGGAATATAGAACCCTGGCCGGAATAAGGTAATAACCCGGCTGGGCCGGTTTGATAGCTCCCCGGCTGGACCTTCTCCGCCCCGGCCTGCCCCGCCTGGATCAACTTTTCCTCCGCTCCAGGCCTCCAGCATGCCGGTCGGGCCTCTTCCCTGCCTGGGCATCTCGCCCCGCTCCAGCGCTCTGCCTGGGCCAATCCGCCGCTCGCCATCCTGGCTGGGCCGGCTAACCGCGCCCCGGCTGGGCCTCCTGGCCGCGCCCCGGCGGGGCCTGCTGGCCGAGTCACCCCGCCTGGGCCGGCTCCCTCAGCAGGCTGGCGTCCCTCTGCAGGCCGGCGTCCTTCGCAGGCCGGCGCCCCGGCGGGCCATCTTTGCCACGCCCCGGCTGGGCCGGATCAGGAGGATCCGGCCTGGCCAGGATTCTCCTCTAGGCCACCATTTGCTAATACCGGCTGTGCCAGATTAAAGTGTTCCGGCCGGGCCAGGCTGGGATCCTGGCCCAGGCCGGATTATCCCCTGGGTAGGCCAAAATATACACTCCAAGGCCAGATTACTCCTCTACAGGGCTGATATTTACCACCTTCAGATCATATTCCTCGTTCAGCATCGACTCCAGCACCTTATGCCAGTCCTGGGACGCCTCCAGGCTCGGACTGGCATATCCTCCATCGTCATATGCTGGTCTTGGGATGCCCCTTGGCTCAGACCAGCATATCCCGCCTCTCCTAATCAGCCTTATCCCCACGAGGAGGATAAGACTGGTGACATGGAGATCCTGAAGACATACGCTAGAAGACGAAGACCAAGGACACAAGGACAGACATCGATGGGATTAGCCCACGACCGTGATGCAGTGCACAGTACCGAGGACGGTACCGTGCTGATGCAGGCTATAGTGTGACAAGACCCCAGTAGTCAAACTCAGCTACAGTGTGTGCATAGTGTTATGTGGGGTATCCCTTGTCCCCTGGGCTCCCTATATAAGGGGCACCAGGGGGATCGATCACCCCAGCCTCTGGAGGAGGCTCATTCTCTCTCGCTCCATGGGAGCTCTCTAGCACTAGCTCTCCAGCTCCTGCCCAGTGCAGCCTTAGATAGGCAGATGAACAGCTCAAGGACCACCATTGTAGCTCTCATGTGAAGCTCATATAGATCAGACATGCAGGAGTAGGGGTGTTACCTCCTCACGAGGGCCTCGAACCTGGGTAGCTCGATGTGTTAGCAGTGAGTTCTGTGCCCGGTTTCTACCGAGCCTTCCCTCTCCCGGATCCACCAGTGTACAGTTGGCCCCCATTTAAGCCATCCCATGGCATATGTTGTTTCACCACGACGACATTTGGCGCCCACCGTGGGGCTGATCAAGGCGCTGGTAGGAGTACATCCGGACGGGATCTTCTTCATCTGCTCGGGGGCTCGACATCAGCATTGCCTCCGAGCACTGCAGGTCTTCTTCAACCTCCCGGGCTGACCTCAACTCGCCCGGGCCGGCATATGGCTGTCCCGGATCTACATCGGCATCTCCGGGCCGGCACTCGGCTTCCTCTGGCCAGCATATTTTATATCCTGGCCGGCATATTTTATGTCCTGGCCAGCATATTTTATGTCCTGGCCGGCATATTTTATGTCCTGGCTGGCATATTTTATGTCCTGGCCGGCATATTTTATGTCCTGGCCGGCATATTTTATGTCCTAGCCGGCATATTTTATATCCTGGCCGGCATATTTTATGTCCTGGCCGGCATATTTTATGTCCTGGCCGGCATATTTTATGTCCTGGCCGGTATATTTTATGTCCTGGCCGGCATATTTTATATCCTGGCCGGCATATTTTATGTCCTGGCCGGCGTATTTTTATGTCCTAGCCGGCATATTTTATGTCCTGGCCAGCATATTCTATGTCCTGGCCAACATATGTTATATCCTGGCCGGCATATTTTATATCCTGGCCAGCATATCTTATGTCCCGGCCGGCATATTTTATGGTCATCGTGCCAGGGATCGTTCCGCCTCGAGCATCTGCAGGTAAGTATTTATAGTGAGCAGGGTCTCAATTCTTTTCAGTCGGTTTAGGCATGAGCCTAGCCAACCACCGTTATATCTCTATTTCAGTATATATGCTAGCACACATGCTTCTCAGTAAGTCTCCTGTATGTCTGTTTATATGCCAAATCGCTACATATGCCTGCTGCAAATAGTATCCTTAGTATCAGTTTATATGTCTGCAATATCATGCGAAGTTTTATCTGGGCATGTTATATGCCGGCTTTGTATGCCAAACAGTAGTATGTCAAATTCTATGACTTAGAGGATATCTCATATCTTAGACTTAGGTCTGTTACTGTAAGCAAATTACTATGTGACATATGCCGGCTTATATGCCAAACGTCCATTATGCCAAATCCTATGTCTTTGCATATGTCAATTGTTGTATCTACTACAGTGCTATAGTCAAGTATGCGAGTGGAGATGTTGAGTTCAGTATCTAGTTATATGCCAAATGCTATGAGAATCACCTTGCATAGAGACCACTGTTGCTATTTGTTGTGTTAAGTAAAGTATCTATTTTGACCATATGTTATATGCCGGCTGACATATGCCCAGGCTGGTATGCCGGTCTATATATATTGAGTACCATATGCTAGCTAGCTACTGTGAGTTTGCTATCAGACCAGTTTATATGCCTATCTCAGTACCAGTTTCTGCATGCTATAAGTCAAGTCTCGTATGCCAGTTATAGTACACATGCATTTATATGCTGGCACATAAGTGCCAAATATCTGTTGTGAGATGCCAAGTTAGCTTATATGCCAATCTAGGTTGCTTTATGTCGAACTGCTGTAACTCAGTTATATGCCAAATGCTTCATTTCATATACTATATGTTGAATGCTATGTGCTATATGTCAAATCTCATATGCCAGTTATAGTATACCTGCATATATATGCCGGCACATGAGTGCCTCGTCTTTTCTATGAGTTGCCAAGATAGCTTATATGTCAATCTCAGTCTATATGCCAAGTGCTTTATTTCAAGAGTTATATGCCGAATGCTATGGGCTATATGCCAAACTCCATATGCTAGATTGTAATATGCCAAATGCTATGACCATTGCTACGTCTTTTAGTATGACTACAGAACATGTTGGATATCACATTATATATATGTCTATTACCCGGCTATGACTCTCCATATTGCCGTTACAGAGAAGAAATTACTATTATACCACCAGTGCTTCAGTTTATATCTCAGGTCTCAGGTATTTTAGTTTGTTAGTACATTAGGCTATTAAGTGATATCTTAAGTAACGTGTATTTCAGTATGCCGGCATATCATGGCGAAGAGCAAAATGTCAGTATGCTAGCATATCATGGCAAAGAGCAAAATTTCAGTATACCGGCATATCCTGGCATGAGCAAAATTTCAGTATGCCAACATATCATGGCATCAAACCAAAATCCCCAATCACCGTTTATTTTGGTTCGCCAGCGTATCAAGGCATCTATCAATAACTCATATCGCCGTTTATTTCAGCTTGCCAGCATATCACGGCCTTCTATAATCCTTTCAGTTATTGCCAATTCAGGCTCAGTAACATATCGAGACATCGATCTCAAAGCTAACAAGTATCATATCTCTTATCATATCCGGTTTCACAGAGTATCCCGGTTTAACATATTAACATGTCATATCATTTTTGCATACTAACAAGTGCCCAGTGATGGCACAGCCCAAGAGGCATATCAGTATACCGGCATTGTCAAAGCAGACAATGTCGATGAGACATAGCCTGAGAGGCAAAGTGTCGATATAAACCCCAAAGAGGCAAAATAGCTCAAAAGGCAAAAGCAGCCCAAGAGGCATATCAGTATATCGGCATTGTCAAAGCAGACAATGTCGATGAGACATAGCATGAGAGGCAAAGTGTCGATATAAAGCCCAAAGAGGCGAAATAGCTCAAAAGGCAAAGTAGCCCAAGAGGCAAAAGTAGCCCAAGAGGCAAATAGCTCAAGAGGTAAAGTATCGATATGGCCAAAGAAGGCAAAGCAGTATTCCGGCATTGTCGAAGCAGACGATGTCGATGAGACGTAGCCTCAGAGGCAAAGTGTCGATATAGCCAAAAAAGGCACAATAGTATTTTGAGATAGCCCGCGAAGGCTAGCATATCATATATATGAGTTCATGTCAATCAGGACATTGCTTATGATGGCATGAGATAAATTTGGCCTATGCAGGCCAGCATATCAGTTTTATGAGTATGAGTTTGGGACTTTGGTATATTTTGTTGAAGCCTATGCACGACTCTGCGAGTCACCCACAGCCTCGGGGGCTAATGTCGGGGATATAACCCCGGGTATACCAAAGTACCCTTGTTGGGGATATACCAAATAGGTATACCAGTGACGTAGTCCTAAATCAGCAAGCCAGGGTGGCCCATCAGGGGTGGTATGGCAGATTCGCCATACTGGGCGGCCCAGTTGCTGAAGTTGCCATGGCGGTACTGGACACAGGTGCTTATGGCGGATCCTTAGACAGGTCCATGGCGGATCCGGAAACAGGCCCATGGCGGGTTACTGACGGCAGGCCCATGGCGGATTCGGAGACGGCCCACGGCGGGTTACCTTGTCGTGCACGCATAGGACTTAGTCTAGGACTCCAAGTTATATCCGCTCTAGTACCAACGTGTAGCCCACGCCAGGCGCCTTTATAAGCCGGGCGTGGGGCAGCCCTTGAGGCAAGGTTCTAGCCATACGGCCAATCGCATAGTGAAACAGCCAACCTCATCATTGTAACCGAGCACTTGTTGCCATATAGTGAATTATAGCAGCACGTAGGATCTCGCCACCGTCGCGGGATCTGAAGCTGGGTAAACTCGTGCTACCACCATCCCGGATCGCTCCTCCGTGTTCACCCCCTTCCACAAACCGCCATACCCCTACCTCTATAGCAGATCTGTTGACGAAACCACGATAGTTGGCACCCACCGTGGGGCTTAGCGCGTCTGGAGCACGGATCCAGGCGGGATCCGCCTTTGCAGGCATCGGCAACACCGTTGCCATCGGGCGTGTCCTCTACGATTCCGGCTTCCCCACCATCCCAGCGGATAACCTCTGGGTGCCGGCTAGAGAAGACCCTGCTCGATTCACCGTCGCTCCGATTGGAGATATCCATATCTTCAATGGAGAGACAAACCCTACCCCCTCCACGGAAACCAATTTCCAGCGGATCGGTATGGCTGAAATCCCCAAACGGACCGCTTTCGAGCTGGATACGGAGGACTCATCTGATCTAGAACTTTCCAAGTTGCTCAGATCGGATCTGAAAAATAATCCCACCCAGCCCGCCCTAGAGGTAGAGGAAGTGGTGGAAGACCGCTGTGAATCCGCCATGAGTAATCTGGCGTTAGAGACACCGCGGTACTGCCTTGTTGCATTCGCAGGTATCACTTCGGGATCTACCTCCAATGGAGAAGATATCCCAGGTGAATCCATCCTCGAGGCACTTAACGAAAGTGGTGAATTGGATGACTGGGATAGCAAAGGCTATGATTCTGACCATTACGATGCCGCCATGAGAAAAATCAAGGCGGAATTGGCGCAGCAGGCACTTGAAGAGCAACAAGCAGCGGCCAAGCAGGTGTTTGTAACCAACAAAGGAGATGATGCTGGGCAGACAACCGGTGATCCGCCATCCCAGGCAGTCCACGACGGAGATGCCGGCAAAGAGCAGGGTAACCCGCCACTAGCCGCTGATCCCGCCACGGAGCAACTCCCTGAGATCCACGGCGGACCCAGGCCTCTGCTACCCGCCATCCCCGAGGACCAGCACCCAGAAGACTTCATGACCCCACTGGATAAGGTCGTCTACGGAACTCTAGCGGATCCAATCACCCCTGACTATGTCAGAGATGTGAACGATCTCGAGAAGAAAAGGCGGGCACTCCTCAAGGAAGCAAAGCGAGTCGAGAAGATGGGCCAGCAGGTTGATGGCGACATTGCTAAAGCTCAAGACACGCTGAAGCGCGCAAGGAACATGGAAGAGAAGTATGTCACTCTCATCCAGAACCAGATGAACGAGGGGGGCGACCCGCAGCTGGTACGAAACCTTGAGTTCACCGTACCAACAGCAGAAACTCTGGCCAAGATGTACATAAAAAATCTGCCATACGTGGACAAAAACCGCGATGAAGTTAGGGCTACGCCCATCGAGAACATCGTGGCTGCAAAGGAGCTATTGGAGCATAATAAGAGCCCAGCAGCCCTAGAGACGGCGGTGAAACTGATGACCAAAGCGTTAGTGCAGTAGGAGAAGGCTACGTCGTCACGACGGCTCGAATCTGATCCTGCGCTATGCAGGTCCAGCACTGCCTCTAAAGCTCGGGGGGCTGGCAACTATGGTGCACGTCCTGACAACGAATCTCATACCGGATCCTCAGAAATCCGAAGAAGAGAAGCTCGTAACC
This sequence comes from Dactylis glomerata, assembly GCA_007115705.1. Lineage (NCBI taxonomy): Eukaryota > Viridiplantae > Streptophyta > Magnoliopsida > Poales > Poaceae > Dactylis > Dactylis glomerata. Next base: position 17,054,774 of record QXEO01000220.1, read on the forward strand.
AGGCGAACGCCATCCCAATATCCTTCGATGACAAACCAAATGGCAAAGGCCCATAGAGAATTCCATCACCACCCCGCATGAATTACCCTGCTTATGGATACCAACAAGACAATGCTGCCCCTCGCCATAAGACCAACATGCTGCCACCAAAGTATAAGACGTTCGAAGTCCCAAAGGGAGGGATCGTCATACGCGACAATGATGGCAAGCGAGGACGAAGCCGTGACGCTGGACGCAGAGATGATCCGCCATGACGGGAAACCAGCAGAGACGACGGATCCAAGAGAAGGGACCGATCTCGCCATGACGACGGCGCGCACCATGGCGGCGACAAAGACAAGCATCGCTCCACTCGCCGCCACGATGACAAAGGGCAAGGCTCCCACCGCCATGACGATGATCCATCTCCACGAAGAATGGAAGGAAGCCGTCATAGCTGCAAAGATCAATCGCAGGACGGCGAGAGTAAACGAGGACGTGACCCTTCGCCATCCCCACCAGGGAGCCCCCATGGCGGCGGCGGTGGTGGCGGCGGACCAGCAAGGTCACGCAACTCTCGCAAGAATCCACCGGACCAGAAGCCCTACGACGCCCGTACCCATCTAAACGAGATTGCCAAGTCTCAAACAGCCTTCTTCCTTGGCCCAAAGTGCTTTGGGCAACGGATTCATGATGAGCCCATCCCGCATGGGTTCAAAATCGAGAAAAATATCCGCCAGTACAATGGAGTCGATAGGCCTTTGACTTGGCTACAAGACTACTTCAACGCAGTACAATTCGCCGGGGGATCACCCAATGTCGCTGTCCGCTATTTGCCCCTGATGCTATCCGGCACTGCGAGGCAGCGGATCAATGACTTGGCAGAAAACTCCATCCAAACCTGGTTTGATATGCAAACTGCGTTCACCGAAAATTTCGAGGGGACTTACAAGAGACCCCATAACATTGGTGACCTCCAACAGTGCCGACGGGCCGATGATGAGACCTCCCGAACTTTCCTCGCGTGATGGCTGGATATGAAGAACTCCTGTGAAGGGGTTACTGACGAATTCGCTATCCTCGCGTTTATTGACAGTTTGGAGAGAGGCCAACTGCTGCGCCATCGCCTGTTGCGGGAAAGGAACGAAGGGAAACTGACCCTAAATTCCATGATCACCATCGCAAGCAACTACGCGGCCGCCGACGACGACGCCCGCGAATCATTAAAGGCTTCCGCCATCCAGAACACTGGAAAGCGGAATAGCAGCAACAAACGGAAGAATCTGCCAGAAGAGCCGCAGGCTCCGGACATGGTGGCCACAACCTTTGCTGACAAGGGCCAAAGCAGCCAGCGCGGTAGGGGACGCGGCGGTAGTGGTGGCCAGCCGCGGAGTTCTACAACTCCTGCTTCAGCGCCATCCGCCCCCGTGTCTTACGACGAATACCGCGATATGCCATGTTTCGCCCATCGCGACGCTTCAGGAAAGTGCAATCACACCAACCGGAACTGCAAGTTTGTCAACGACCTCAAGGCGGATCAAGAAGCTGGCTTCAAGCGCAGCCGGAGACAACGGCCTCGTGGCAAAGGGAAAGCGGACAAAGACAAGGAGTCCAGGGATGGCAGTGACATGGATGAAGATCCTGCGCCCAAACCCGCCGAAAAGGCAGAGGGTGGTGCTGGCAAGGGTAACCCAATCAAGGACAAAAAAGGTGCCTTCCACACATTCCTTGGACCCCCACGGCCAAGGCACAGAGAGCTGCTATGCGCTCCCTAAACGCCACCGTGCCAAAAATCCGCCAGTACGTCCGATGGTCCGAAGTACCGGTGCACTGGAGCCGCGATGATCATCCAGAACACATCCTAGATGGATATTACGCCATGGTGGTATGCCCTGTAATCCATGGCTATGAGTTCTCCAAATGCTTAATGGATGGCGGCAGTAGCCTGAATATCATGTACGTGGAAACTTTGACGAAGCTCGGCCTTACCAAGACCCAACTCCGCCATAGCGCGGTCACCTTTTATGGGGTGGTTCCTGGTCGCCAAGCCAAGTCCCTCGGCTCCATCACGCTCAAGGTTGCCTTCGGTAGCGAAGAAAACTACCGTGAAGAGCCTATAACCTTTGAGGTAGTCCCGTTCAAGAGCACATACCACGTGATCTTCGGTCGCCCTGCCTTCCACAGCTTCCATGCCAGGCCATGTTACATCTACAATCAGCTGAAGATGCCAGGCCCGGATGGCATAATTACCGTTTATGGCAGTTTCAGAAAGGCAAAGGAGTGCGAGGAAGGAGAAGCCGCCTTCGCGGAAGCAGTGTTCTTCGGCGAGGAGTTCAAAGAAATTCATGCCGCTACGGACCCCGCGGAGATGCTGGCATCCAAGCAGGAGATTTCCGCCTCCCCGCCCACCTTCAAGCCTACAGTCGACACAAAATAGGTGGAACTTGTCGCTGGCGATGCCGCCAAGACCACCGCCATTGGGACAAACTTGTCCCCCAAATAGGAAAGCGCGCTCGTCGAGTTCCTCCGTGAGAACCGGGACATCTTCGCATGGCAGCCATCTGACATGACGGGTGTACCCAGGGAACTCGCCGAGCACGCTCTGCAGATAATACCTGGCTCCAAGCCAGTAAGACAAGCCATGAGACGCTTCGGAGATGAAAAGCGCCGCACCATAGCAAAGGAAATTTCCAAGCTGTTGAAAGCAAGCTTCATCAAGGAAGTGATCCACACTAAGTGGGTGGCAAATCCGATGCTAGTTCCTAAGAAAAACACAAAAGTTCTGCGCATGTGTGTAGATTACACTGGCCTGAACAAAGCATGTCCAAAAGACCCTTTTCCCCTGCCTCGCATTGACCAAGTCATTGACTCGACGACGGGATCGGAGCTGCTGTGTTTCTTAGATGCCTACTCGGGATACCACCAGATCAAGATGAAAAAGTCCGATCAGCTCGCTACGTCGTTCGTAACACCTTATGGCACATATTGCTAAGTCACAATGCCATTCGGTCTGAAAAACGCAGGAGCAACGTATCAGCGCACTATGCAAAAGTGCCTGGCGGATCAAATCGGACGAAATATCCACGCATACGTGGATGACATAGCGGTTATGTCTAAGAAGCAAGATGGCCTTATAGCGGATTTGCAAGAGACCTTTGACAATCTTAGGAAGTACAACATGATGCTTAACCCCACGAAGTGTGTCTTCGGGGTCCCAGCTGGACAACTTCTAGGATTCATTGTCTCCCACCGCGGAATTGAGGTTAACCCGGAGAAGATCAAGGCAATCCTCGACATCTCCTGACCCATAGATCTAAAAGATGTACAGCGACTCACAGGCTGCGTGGCAGCAGTGAGCAGATTCATCAGTCATCTTGGTGAGAAGGCTTTGCCAATCTATAAGCTGATGAAGAAATCAGACGAATTTGTCTGGACCGACGAGGCAGACGCTGCACTTAAGGATCTAAAGAGAGTGTTATCCACTGCACCAGTCCTAGCAGCTCCTGAAGACCAGGAACCCATGTTACTATACATGGCGGCAACTAACAGGGTGGTCAGCATCGTCATGGCAGTAGAGCGTAAGGAAGAAGCGCAGGAGTATGGCGTACAGAGACCAGTCTACTATGTTAGCGAGGTCCTGACGGAATCCAAGCAGCGCTACCCTCACTACCAAAAATTGGCATACGGAGTTTTTCTAGCTTCTCGAAAGTTGAGGCATTACTTCTATGACCATAAGATCACAGTGGTAAGCAAAGCCCCACTGAAGGACATCATCAACAATAGCGACACAACAGGATGAGTTGCGAAGTGGGGCATTGAATTGGCCTCTTTCGACATCGACTATAAGCCTCGCACCGCCATCAAGTCTCAGGCTCTGGCAGAATTTATGGCGGATTGGAAGGAAGCGCAGGAAACTACGCCCGTCCCAGAACCAGAGCATTGGGTGATGCACTTTGATGGATCGAAGTTGCTACATGGCTCAGGGGCTGGAGTGACACTAAAATCTCCCAAGGGAGATGAGCTAAGCTATGTTCTCCAGATCCACTTCCCCACCACCAACAACATCGCGGAATATGAAGCTTTACTGCATGGGCTACGTGTCGCAAAGGAGATCGGCGTACAACACATCATGTGCTGTGGAGACTCCGACCTTGTGGCTCAGCAGGTGGCTGGCACATACAAAGCTCGGAACGAAGTTATGGCGGCATATAGAGACGAAGTGGATGAGATGGCCAAAAGTTTCCTCGGCTACGACATAAAACATGTACGACGAGAAGACAACATGGCGGCCGATACCTTGTCCAAACTAGGATCCAGTCGTAAGGCAGTTCCGCCAGGCGTATTCCTCGAGCATCTGCGGGTACCATCGATAAAGATGGTAGATCCAGAAAATCCGGAACTAGCAAGCTCCCCCGTCATGGTGGTTTTGCCTAGCAATCCGCCATGGGCAGAGCCCTACCTGGAATTTCTGACGAACAAGAAGCTTCCCGAAGACGAAGTCCAAAAAAGACAAATCGAGCGTAGAGCCAAAGCGTACACCATCATAGATGGCAAACTCTACAAACGAAGCACCTCGGGAGTTTTCATGAAGTGCATATCCCAAGTGGATGGAATCGAAATACTAAGAGAGATCCACGAAGGCAAATGTGGGCATCACGCCGCCGCCAGATCCCTAGTAGCTAAAGCATTCCGCCATGGATTCTACTGGCCAACAGCCAAGGCAGATGCAGACCGCATTGTGGAGCTCTGCCACGGTTGCCAGATGTACTCCAAGCAAACCCATATGCCCGCCACAGCACTGCATACGATCCCCATAACTTGGCCTTTTGCAGTCTGGGGGCTAGACATGGTGGGTCCGCTAAAAACAGCACCTTCGGGATTTACGCACCTTCTGGTAGCGGTAGACAAATTCACGAAGTGGGTGGAAGCTAAGCCCATCATAAAACTTGATGGCAAAACTGCCCTCAAATTCGTCAAGGACATTGTGGTTAGATTCGGCATCCCACATAGCATCATCACCGATAATGGCACTAATCTGTCTCAGGGGGAAGTTGAAGAATACTGCCATCACAGCGGAATCCGCCTTGACCTAGCATCTGTGGCACATCCACAGTCTAATGGCCAAGTTGAGCGGACCAACGGACTAATCATGTCAGGGATCAAGCCACGCCTAGAAGCACCGCTACACAGAGCAGCTGGAGCCTGGGCAGAGGAGTTGCCATCTGTGCTGTGGAGTCTACGGACCACGCCAAACAGATCAACTGGCCTTACCCCTTTCTTCTTAGTCTACGGAGCAGAGGCAATCTTGCCAAGTGATGTTCAGTACGATTCTCCAAGAGTCGAGGCCTACAAGGAAGAAGATGCAGAAGCGTCCAGACAACTATCTGTGGACCTGCTGGAAGAAGAACAGGACCTAGCAGCCCAGAGATCCGCCATCTACCAGCAGAATCTCTGCCGCTATCACAGCAGGCGAGTTCGCCAATGCTCGTTCAAAGAAGGTGACCTGGTGCTACGCCTCAAACAGCAGAAGTCCCACAAGCTATCCCCGCCTTGGGAAGGACCCTTCGTCATCAGCAAAGCTCTACTGAATGGTTCCTACTACCTCGTTGATATTCGCAAGCTAGATAAGCGACCAAGTAAGAAGCGCAAACGAAGAGACCCTGACGATATCTACGACGAGACAGATCGTCCATGGAACATCGCACAGCTACGTCCTTTCTACACTTAGCACTTCTCTAGCTATGTAATAGGCACCTCTATATGATCAATGCAATAAAGCATCTGGTTCACTCTTGATTTTTTCTGAGTCTTTTACCTCCTTTATTGTTCATTTAGATCATATAGAACCTCTTTGCGCAATTGTGCTTTGCACTTGCGTCTCTTTTAAATCCGCCATAAGCGGTCCGCGTAGCTTTTTTATGTTTTGATCTGTATTCGATGTTTTCTGTGTGGATTCCAGAGTAGTGACTTTTTGACGATCTAAGCCGCCATCTGCTCAGGGTTTTGGACGGTTGCTATTAAGTATCGTCGCCCTAGCGGATTGTTCGTGCGCAGATTTCGCCATCTCACGAAAAGTCAAGCACAGAGAGCCGGATGGCGGATCGCATAATCCTACGCGTGAAAAAATTTCAAAGTGTTGTTTTTGCGCATGTTTAAAACTGCAAGTTGCATAAAACTAGGCCTGGCAGTTTCTTCGCACAATCAAACCACTTCATAAAAACAAGCTGCAAGAGTTCAAAAGCATTCAACTGATTCGCCACAAGCAGATCAGTCACAGTGCACAAATATTCACACGCAGTTTAAGTTTAAATTACAGACCCACTCAGGGGCCGAATTGATGCAAAGTATTTTTTCCTGCCATATTGCAGGGCACATCTCATGAAGATGGCGGAACCTTGGAAGACACCTCGTCACCGCCATCACCACCTGCAGTAGCCACAGAGGCTGATGCCGAAGCCTGGCTTGGCGACCCTGGCAAATCGTATGCTTCGTAGTATACGTTCAACTGAGTGCCGAGGGCACACAGTTGATCGTATCCAAGCACGCTCTGCCAGATGGCGGCCTCGTCCACCGGCGCACCATCCTCGCCGCTCTCTGGGATGCCGGAGGTGAGCAGGTCCAGGTCCATCTTGGGATAGTGGGCCTTCGCAAAGGTCAAAGCTGTCCTGGCACCACCCCGAGCAGAGGACAGTTTCCAGTCCGCCACCAGCCCTGGCACTAGCAGCAGCTTCTGGGTAAGCGCAATGGCGGAGAGGTTGGAAGAACCCACTATCTGCAGGCTCCCGCACGCTTGGCGACCAGCATTGAGAAGGCCATCAAGCTCCTTCCTCGCTGCGTCGGTGGCTAGGCGTAAGCCCTCAGCGGTGTCCATCTCGCCCTGCCCCAAAGCGACTGCATGGCGGAAAAAGAAGACGTGTCACGCACGGCATGGCAGAAATAGAAAAAACTTACGATTATAAGAAGAAATGATACCTAGCAAGTTGTCCTGGAAGTGCTGGAGGAGCTCGTTAAAGCCTTCATGCCGCTTTTCAAAATCAGCAGCGGCTTTGCGGAGATCCTCTATCTCCTTGTCCTTCTTGAGGTTCCGGCGCTCCTGGTCCTTCAGCTGCTCTTTGAGGGAGGTGTTTGCGGCCAGAGATTTTTGGAGCTGCTGCTGCAGCCCATCCATCGCAATGGCGTGGCCCTTCTCCACCCCCTCAAGTGTGGACTTGAGCTTGGCAACGTCTACATGGCGGAAGTATCAGCACATCATTGATTGAATAAGCATAAGGGAATTAAAACTGGTTAAGTAAATTACCGCTACTCTCAAGCTGTTGCTGCAAGTCCGCCACAAGAGCGCTTTTGGTTGCCAGCTCCTTCTCTTGCGAGCTGACAACCTGGACCAGGTCCTCTACCACCTTCTTATAGTTCTGGCAAAATAATTTGAAGTGTTAGTCACTCTTAGAGCTTTATGCCAGATAAGTATCCGCCATAACGCTCGGGGGCTACTCACGATGATTTTCTAGTCACTCTTAGAGCATCATGATGCTCGGGGGCTACTTATGCTGATTTTTTGTCTTCCTAAGAGCTTTATGCCAGATAGTCTTCCGCCATAACGCTCGGGGGCTACTCAGTGAAATTTCAAAAGTTCTCTATAGAGCACTGTGTGAACTACCAGCGCTCGAGGGCTGTGCTATTCAAAAACTTAACAGAAGTCACTCTTGAAGCCGCATAGCGGATCAAATTTTCAAATCCGCCATGGCGCTCGGGGGCTACTGGGAGTACATACCTTCTTCATTGTGGATGTTTTCTCAACAAAAGCAGTGATGCCGCTGGACAGTTGGTTGCTGGCATCTTCCTGGCTGGAAATAAGATTGACGACCTCAAGTTGCTTTTGTCTCCAAAATAAACTGCCCCCCCGTCGGAGCATCCATCACTTGACCCTGAAACAAGTCAGAAGCCTTTTCGCTTTGGACGACATCATTAGCCATAGCTTCAGTCGTTGGGTTGGCTTCTGGCATTGGGTCAAACTGACCACCAGCATCCTCCATATCGATATCAATACGAGCGGAGGAGGGAGTTGGTACGTCAGGGGTGAGCGGAATGGCGGCAGGGGAGGGCTTGGCTCGCTTGGATGACGGCTCCTTGACCGTAGGTTTCTTCCTTCTGAGTAAAGGAGGATTAGAAGTGAACAAACAGCAACAATAAAGGAGGATATCGAAAGGTTACCTTGACTTGGGCAAATTGATAGTAGCGGTGTTCTCGGATGGTGTTTCCAGCTCCGCCCTGCGTTGAGCCTCGAAACGACGGGAATCAACAGATTTCCCGCCACCACCGCGAGTTCTCCCGCTACCAGCCTGCTTCTTGGAATCACTTTCTCTTGGGTCGTGCGGGCTGTGTCATCTACATTCCCCGCCATCTCCTCTTTGTTCCCGCTCGAGTGAACTACTTCCTCCTGAGCGGTAGACTTGGTGTTGGAGCGGCGAAGGGGATGAGCAAAGTGTGCGGGTCCAAGCGATTTGAGCTGATAAGAGAAAGAAGTTAGCTCTCATGAAGTGCAAAGGTATCATATGATATTATGGCGGAAAGGGAACTTACCAAAGGGCAACTGCCATTCTCAAACATAACCATGCCGAACTTCAAGGGTTTCTTCCTGGGAGACTTCATCAGAGAACGGATGCACTTCTCGACCACTTTAGGGTCTAGCTCCTGGTCCAAGCAACGCATGCCATCATTTGCACTAGTATACTCATGCATCAGGCGATCGCGGAGTTGGAGTGGCTGAATCCGCCGGGATATCCAGCAATTGATGGTGTCAATCCCTTTCAAGCCATCCACAGATAGCTTGGCAATCTGCCGAGCCAGGAGCTTGACATAGGGAGTGGCGGACTCATCGTTGACAGCCGTCTAGGAGTCACGGGATTCAGCAGCAACGTTCTTAAAGGGAGGAAGGCCGCGGGCTTGAGATGGCGCGGGCTTGTCCGCCATATAGAACCAGGACCCTCTCCATCCTATGGCGGAATCCAGCGGCATGATGAAGGGGTATTCCTTCGACCTTCGTGGAAGGAAGCAAACCGTTCCGCAGGTTCGAAGAGATCTGTCATCTTCATAGTTGGCCCGCACAGAGAAGAAAAGTTGGAAGAGGTCTACCCTAGGGCGGATCCCAAGGTATCCCTCGCACAAAGCTGCGTAGCCTGCCACAGACACCAAGCTGTTTGGTGATATGTGGTGGAGCTGCAGTCCATAGAATTTCAGAAGATTGGTAAAGAAAAGAGATGGAGGCATACTGAGACCCCTCTCCACGTGAGATTTGAGCATCACGATTTCGGAGGGGTTAGGAACTGGAACTGGGGCCTTGAAGTCAGTCCGCCATCCTGATTCGGCTTGAGGAGCCACGATACCCTCGCCTTCTAGGACTAGGACGTCAGTATCCTTGACATTGGATTTCTGCCAGTACCCATGGAGGTTCTAGGGAATCTGCTCTTCCTCGTCCTCAGCTCCTTCCTGCTGTTCCTCCTCAGCCTCACCATCCGCCTCCTTGTCTGCGGGATCCTCGGTGTTGTTTTCTGCCATCTCTTCTTCAGCTTAGAAGCAATGTCCTCTGGATCCAAATCCGCCGTTGCATGGAGGGTACCCTGAGCTGATTGCTGCAGAGGGGAATCTTCCTCCTCAGCATCAGAATGGTGGCGGGAAGGTGATCCGGAGTTCATGGCATCGAGCGAAAGGGAGATTCCGCTATGAGATGCTTGAAGTACTTGAGCAAGCTAGTCCGGCGGAAAAAGCTACCGGCGGCGAGGTTTTTCGCGGTGGCTCGTCGGAGACGATGGAGCTCTCGTGGCAGCGCTAAAGAGAGAGAAAGTGACAGGGGCGAATGAGGGGTGACCGGCCGGGGGTGAGAGGCCGGGGTATATATAGACCCCGGGCCTCGAGATTCGTGCCCGCCATCACCACCGCTCGTCCTAATCGCAGAAACCCTAATCCGGCGACACGTGTCCAGGGGTAAAAAAGTAACTTGGTGAAAATAGTGCATGCACTGTAAGTCTTGCCCTAGAAGGAATTGTGTGCCGAAATTTACGGCGGATTTCCAACGGTATGATCCAACGGATCCCGAAAATCTTGCTAAGATAACTACGTCGCTTGATCCGTTATTCACGGTGGATTAATAGATGGAAGAAGGAACATCAAGATGACCGCCATCCCAGCACAGAAGAGAAGAAGAGCTATGGCGGAGGTAACTCACCAAGAACATGCATGGCGGATGTAGATGGCAATCTTGAAGTTCCCTGGGGGCTACTGTGGGGATATACCAAATAGGTATACCAGCGACGTAGTCCTAAATCAGCAAGCCAGGGTGGCCCATCAGGGGTGGTATGGCAGATTCGCCATACCGGGCGGCCCAGTTGCTGAAGTTGCCACGGCGGTACTGGACGCAGGCGCTTATGGCGGATCCTTAGACAGGTCCATGGCGGATCCGGAAACAGGCCCATGGCGGGTTACTGACGGCAGGCCCATGGCGGATTCGGAGACGGCCCATGGCGGGTTACCTTGTCGTGCACGCATAGGACTTAGTCTAGGACTCCAAGTTGTATCCGCTCCGGTAACAACGTGTAGCCCACGCCAGGCGCCTTTATAAGCCGGGCGTGGGGCAGCCCTTGAGGCAAGGTTCTAGCCATATGGCCAATCACATAGTGAAACAGCCAACCTCATCATTGTAACCGAGCACTTGTTGCCATATAGTGAATTATAGCAGCACGTAGGATCTCGCCACCGTCGCGGGATCTGAAGCTGGGTAAACTCGTGCTACCACCGTCCCGGATCGCTCCTCCATGTTCACCCCCTTCACAAACCGCCATACCCCTACCTCTATGGCAGATCAGTTGACGAAACCATGACAACCCTTGTCTCTAATAACTAATATGTGTTGTATGATTGATTTATATGTGCAGGGATATTCAAAAATAGATAAAAAGCAGATTGGGCCGGCATATAAATAAGGCAGCCTGGTCAAATTATGCCCAGGCCGACATATAAGGTCACCTGGGCCGGATAGAAGAGCCCAAGCCGACATATTTATAGCCAGCTGGGCCGGAATATAGAACCCTGGCCGGAATAAGGTAATAACCCGGCGGGGCCGGTTTGATAGCTCCTCGGCTGGACCTTCTCCGCCCCGGCCTGCCCCGCCTGGGCCAACTTTTCCTCCGCTCCAGGCCTCCAGCATGCCGGTCGGGCCTCTTCACCGCCTGGGCATCTCGCCCCGCTCCAGCGCTCCGCCTGGGCCGATCCGCCGCTCGCCATCCCGGTTGGCCGGCTAACCGCGCCCCGGCTGGGCCTCCTGGCCGCGCCCCGGCTGGGCCTGCTGGCCGAGTCACCCCGCCTGGGCCGGCTCCCTCAGCAGGCTGGCGTCCCTCTGCAGGCCGGCGTCCTTCGCAGGCCGGCGCCCCGGCGGGCCATCTTCGCCATGCCCCGGCTGGGCCGGATCAGGAGGATCTGGCCTGGCCGGGATTCTCCTCCAGGCCACCATTTGCTAATACCGCTAGGCCAGATTAAAGTGTTCCGCCGGGCCAGGCTGGGATCCTGGCCCAGGCCGGATTATCCCCTTGGTAGGCCGAAATATACACTCCAAGGCCGGATTACTCCTCTACAGGGCCGATATTTACCACCTTCAAACATATTCCTCGTTCAGCATCGACTCCAGCACCTTATGCAGTCCTAGGACACCTCCAGGCTCGGACTGGCATATCCTCCATCGTCATATGCTGGTCTTGGGATGCCCCTTGCTCAGACCAGCATATCCCGCCTCTCCTAGTCAGCCTTATCCTCAGGAGGAGGATAAGACTGGTGACATGGAGATCCTGAAGACATACGCTAGAAGACAAAGACCAAGGACACAAGGAAAGACATCGATGGGACTAGCTCACGACCGTGACGCAGTGCACAGACCGAGGACGGTACTGTGCTGATGCAGGCTATAGTGTGACAAGACCCCAGTAGTCAAACTCAGCTACAGTGTTTGCATAGTGTTATGTGGGGTATCCCTTATCCCCTGGGCTCCCTATATAAAGGACACCAGGGGGATCAATCACCCCAGCCTCCGGAGGAGGCTCATTCTCTCTCGCTCCATGGGAGCTCTCTAGCACTAGCTCTCCAGCTCCTGCCCAGTGCAGCCTTGGATAGGCAGATGAACAGCTCAAGGAGCACCATGTAGCTCTCATGTGAAGCTCATATAGATCAGACATGCAGGAGTAGGGGTGTTACCTCCTCACGAGGGCCCCGAACCTGGGTAGCTCGATGTGTTAGCAGTGAGTTTTGTGCCCGGTTTCTACCGAGCCTTCCCTCTCCCGGATCCACCAGTGTACAGTCGGCCCCCATTTACGCCATCCCATGGCATATGTTGTTTCACCACAATGACAGTATTGCATAGTTCTGTTGAAACCATTGATGTGATTATGTATGGGACTATGGGTGATGTGTGCTAGACGGATGTGGCACCAGTTTTGTTGTATGTATGCATGTACTGGACTTGGATGCTTTTGTATGTTAATATGATCTGGATGTTAGCTTATGTATGTCTCTCATGCATGATTTGTTACAAAATGTTTCTGCACAACGCATTTGCCTTAATTATTTTCGTCCTGGTTTCTCACCCAACCGCTTTTCTCCAGAATGGCCGGAAACACGAGGCCAAGTTGGAAACAATCCGCCCCCACCACCTGAGCCCAACATGATGCAGGTGCTGCGACTCATGTTAGAAGAACGTGAAGTCGCACGTGCCGAGCGTCAAGCCAACCTCGCCACTCCAACACCTTGCCCAACTAGCCACCAACAACAACAATAACCGTGGTGGCAATGGTGATGATGAGCCGCAACCAAGCTTCAGGATTTCCCAGAACTCAATCCACCCACCTTCACTAAGTCCGCTGAGCCTCTGGATGCCGATGATTGGCTCCGGACTATTGAGAATAAACTTGAATATGCGGGGAGTGGGAGCAAACGAGAAGGTCATGACGCAACTCACTTTTAGCTGGACCAGCTGGAGCTGGTGGGAAAATGTCCGCGCTATGCGCCCGAGGGACAATTTATGACCTGGGATGCTTTTAAGACCAAGTTCCGCAGGCCATGTACCCTCCGGACTTATCAAGATCATGAGAGATAACTTTCTCAATCTGAAGCAAGGAGGTAGAGATACGTTACCGACTACCTCGACAAGTTCACAACTTGGGGAGGTACGCCCCAACGATATTGACACCGATGAGAAGAAGAGAGAGAGATTTCTCAACGGATTGCAGGAGGAGCTGCAGACTTACCTTGTGGATGTTCACTATCCGATCTAGAAGCCATGGTAGATGCTGCCATCATGGTCGAAGACAAGAACAAAGCTGCCTGTGAGAGTCACAAGAGGAGGATGAAAAACCAAGGAGGACCTAGTGGTCACAGGTCCCGCAAACATGCCCCCATCCAAAGCAGCGCCACCACCCTAGAGGTTCGCTTCTCAAACTCCTAGGCCCAACAACCCCAGCCGTCAGTACCCCAGCAATCGTCATCAGGAGGAAACTTCTCTGGAAAACAATCACAACACCTTCAACCCCACCAATCGCGCAGCCAGGGCAGTGGATGCTACACCTGTGGTCAGCCTGGACACTTCTCCAATGAGTGTCTCTGAAGAAGCCTGTTGCCCCGAGCCTCAGCGCGCCGTTGGCCCAATCTGGGTCAAGGCCATGGACCCTCCGGAGGAACCTGAAGGCTCAAGCCCAAAATGCAAGGGGCCGTCTGAACCATGTCACTGCGGAAGAGGTTGCCGAGGCCCCAGATGTTGTGCTTGGTACGTTTCTTGTCAACTCCATCCCTGCAAGAGTGTTGTTTGATTCAGGTGCATCACATTCTTTCGTTACGAGCACTTGTGAAAAAGGGAAAGTTAGAATCAACCATGATGACTAGGGCCATGCTAGTTCAGATTCCCGGTTCCGTTGTGAAGACCAAGGATAACTGTGTAGATGTGCCAGTAGTTATTCACGGAGTATCTTTTTGAGCCAATTGATTATCTTAGGCATGAAAGGGTTGGATGTAGTGTTGGAATGATGGATGTCCAGTACCAGGGGCACATAGATTGCGCTCGAAAGTCTATAGCCGTGACCAACAGCGACGGTGTTCAAATCGAGCACGTTGCGACAATGCCATCCCGCAAAGCTTACTGCAAGAAGTCCGTATCCGGGCCAACCCTCGACCAAGTCCCAGTGTATGTGAATACCGGATGTTTCCCCCGAAGAGTGCTAGGTATGCCCCCTGACCGGATATCGAGTTTATTATTGAGTTGGTCCTCGGGACAGCCCCTATTGCGCAACGAGCCTACCGCATGAACCCCCAAGATCTAGAAGAGTTAAAGAGGCCAACTCGCTGATATGTCAGGCAAGTTCTATTCGTCCAGTGCGTCACCATGGGGTTCGCTGTTCTTTTGGTGGAGCGGGGACGGTACCATTCGATTGTGTGTGGACTACCATAAACTCAATGAAGTAACTAAAAACAAGTATCCGCTCCCAAAAATCGAAGATCTGTTTGATCAGCTGAATGGAGCCAAAGTATTTTCCAAGATCGATCTCCGTACCGGATACATCAGCTGAAGGTTCGAGAGTCCGATATTCCCAGACCGCATTCACCACCCGCTACGGCTTGTTTGAATACACCGTGATGTCCTTTGGCTTGACAAATGCCCTCCACTTCATGAAATCTCATGAACAAGGTGTTCATGAAGTTCCTTGACAAGTTTGTAGTGGTGTTCATTGACGACATTTTAGTCTATTCCAAAACAGAGGAAGAGCATGCAGAACAATCTGCGTCTCATGTTGGGAAACCCTGAGCGAGCACCAACTTTATGCTAAGTTTAGCAAGTGTGAGTTTTGGTTGAAAGAAGTTGGATTCCTAGGCCACGTTATATCAGCTGGTGGAGTTTCCATTGATCCCTCTAAAATCACCCTCCTCCTAGAGAGAAAAGCCCCAACTAACCCCACCGAAGTTCAAGCTTTCCTTGGACTAGTTGGTTATTACCGAAAGTTCGTTGAAGGATTTTCTAGTATTGGGCGCCCGTTGACTCAACTCTTCAGGAAGGACAAAAAGTTCGAGTGGACAGAAAAATGCGAGAAAGTTTCCAAGAACTCAGGAAGAGACTTGTGTCAGCCCCTATTTTAACATGCTCGATATTTACCAAGAGCTTTGACGTCTATTGCGATGCATCCAGGCTTGGACTTGGAAGTGTCGTGATGCAAGATGGCAAGGTCATGCTTCCCTATCCCGACAACTTCGACCACATGAGTTAAACTACCCTACCATGACCTAGAACTCGCCGCCGTGGTTACGCACTAAAAACTTGGCGACACTACTCATGGAAACCGGTGTGAGATTTACACGGACCACAAGAGCTTGAAGTACATTTTCTCTCAGAAGGAGTTGAACATGAGGCAACGAAGATGGATTGAGCTTATTAAAGATTATGATCTAGGCATTCACTATCACCCGGGCAAGGCGAATATTGTTGCCGATGCCCTCAGTCGATAGCCCAGCTCTCTAAATACCCTGCTAAAGACCAACCAACCTACCTTATGTCAAGAATTTGAAAGGTTTGGACTTGATCTTGTAAGCCATGGGTTTTTAGCCAACCTTGAAGTCCAACCCACTCTGTTCGACCAAATTAAAGAGGCCCAGAAAGGTCATGGGAGTATTGAAGGGATCAAGCGTAGGATGGGACGAGAAAAAGTACCTGGATTTTCGGTTGACCACCAAGGTGTGCTATGGTATAACGGACGCCTCTGCGTCCCCAACATCGATGAGTTGAAGAAACTGATTTTAAAGGAGGCCCACGATACTCCTTACTCGATCCACCCAGGAGGCACCAAGATGTACCAAGACCTGAAGGAGCAATTTTGGTGGCATGGTATGAAGCGAGAGATAGCCTTCTACATTGCGCGATGTGATGTCTGTCAACGTGTCAAGGCCGAGCACCAAAGACCTGCGGGTCTGCTCCAGCCACTGAAAATACCCACGTGGAAATGGGAAGAAGTTGGTATGGACTTTATCACCGGCCTTCCAAGGTCAAACAGGGGACATGACTCCATCTGGGTCATCGTTGATCGTCTAACCAAAGTTGCCCATTTTCTACCCGTCAAGACCACCGACTAAGGCCAGAATCTAGCCGAGCTCTATATAAGCCGAATCGTGAGCCTGCATGGGGTACCGAAGAGAATCGTGTCTGATCGAGGATCACAGTTCACCTCCCGATTTTGGGAAAGCCTACACCGAGCCCTTGGGACACACCTTTCCTTTAGCACCGCCTTCCACCCACAAACCGGAGGTCAGACCGAGCGAGTAAACCAAATTCTTGAAGACATGCTTCGTGCCTGTGTCCTCTCATATGGAGCCAAGTGGGAGGATTGTCTACCCTTCGCCGGGTTTTCCTACAACAATAGCTACCAAGCGAGCCTGCAAATGGCCCCCTTTGAAGCTTTATATGGTCGTAAGTGCCGTACCCCTCTCAACTGGGCCGAGACCGGAGAGAGCCAAATGTTTGGACCCGATATCATTAAAAGGGCCGAATAATAAGTGCAACTGATTCGAAACCGACTGAAGGCCGCCCAATCTAGACAGAAGAGCTACGCCGATTCTCGACGAAGACCCATATCCTTTCAGGTGGGACAGTACGTCTATCTCCGTGTTACACCTCTCAAGGGGATGCAACGATTTCATGTCAAGGGCAAGCTAGCACCCCGCTATATTGGCCCGTACAAAATCCTAGAGCGCCGCGGAGAGATGTCCTACAAACTGGAGCTACCCCCGAAGCTGTCCGAATTTCGCGACGTGTTCCACGTATCACAGCTACGCAAATGCCTTCAAACCCCCAGCAAACCCGATACTTTTAAGGAAGTTGACCAAGACTCTATTGACCTCAACCACGATTTGACCTACCGCGAGAGACCGAACCGTATCTTGGAGAAAGATGTCCGTCTTACTCGTAGAAGAAAAATCAACATGTATAAAGTTCAATGGAGTAACCACACCGAAGACGAGGCCACTTGGGAATGTTAAGATTATCTCCAGCGAGAATTTCCCGAGTTATTCAACGCTTAGCTACCGAATCTCGGGATGAGATTCTTTTAAGGGGGGAAGGTCTGTAACACCCCACTTTTGGTAAACCTTGTTAGACCAAATTTTGGCACTTTTATTTTGGGGTAATTTAAAAACTTTTATTCATATGATTGCTTGAGTGCTAGCATGTGTGATTTCATGTATGTGTATGCATGATTTTATGTGAGTGCATGTGTTGCTTATTTCTTGCTTGCATTTTTATTTTCTCTACAACCAATATCTTTATCCTTGAGATATATTGTTGCTATGATCTTATGCTGAATTTCTTGATCTAGATGCTTGCTTAAGCGAAACAGAAACCCTAGCTTAACCTCTTTGCTTGATCACACTTTATTAGAATTT